>CM056996.1:192015544-193380544 GCA_029891345.1 Dryococelus australis
GAAAACTACGACTTATTTGCATATGAAAGAAAAATGCGTGTAACAGTGAGACTAAATTCGACTGACAAACTTCCTGAAATGATTCATTTTGCAAAATCAAGCGGGAAATATAAGGGCACACTTACTACCTAAACTGAATATTAAGAGAGATATATGAGTGTTTGAAAATCTAGTTCTTAAACAACAACGTTTATGTGAAATATCGGAAACGAGGCGAAATAGAATTAAAATTCTCCGAACGTTGTTTTATGTAATCGGGATCTTCAACCTAATAGTTAACTCTCATTAATACCAACCACCGTAACGAAAATAAGACGGGTGGCTACAATCTTATTACACAAAACATTTTTACCGTCAGGAGTTATGAATGTTGGTTGCGGGTTTATTGAAGAGCATGACCTAATTAACATAAATGGCCTTCTTTTAGAAACTGCCCAGTACGCACCATTTACGTGCAAAGAAAAACTAAACTTACGGCGGCAGCGATACAGTTACAGACGCCTAGGCAATACCAATACTTCCTGCAAGGAATTACAAACCGGAGAAACAAATAGGTAACGTCAGTATTGTAAGCTTGTCCCTACAGTGATGATATTTCTTTCTTTGTAACAAAATTACAGTTTGTCCAAATCTCTTAGTAACACATAAGAAAAATAATACAAAAAATATGTTTCATTATCTATAAATTCTATTAACATTTAAACGGAATGATTCATATGTTAATCAACATATGTTACCCCAAGTGATGCATATTAGAATAAATAACTATTATATAATACAGTAACTGTTATCAACTTTACAACTGATTAAAAAATAAACTATAAAATTGTTAGTTTTTAAAATTACTATATTATTATAGAAATATATAATACTTAAAATCTCATAAAACAAAATGACCCACAAGTTCAGGTAAAACTAAATTCTCTCATAATTATCATTTCAGTATTTGCAAAACTTAGTTTGAATTAAATTACATGTAGCTATTTCTGTCATTCACACAAAGGGTAACATATCATTTTGTATGCCATATTTTAATTGCTTAATAAAATACACCGTGCTTAATTCGCTCAATACGAAAAAAAATCAGGAAAGACACATTTCTCTCTAGGTCATCAATCTTTGCAGAACTTAGCTAGAATGAAATTACACGAAGTAGTTTGTATTCTTATAGACACAAAGGGCAAACGAAAAACCCACAAAATCAAGTAAACAAAGTTCTTTCACAGTCATCTATCTTTGCAAAACTTAGCTGGAATGGAACTTCATAAAACAGTTGTGTCCTTATTGAAACAAAGTGCAGCGCCACACTTTCCACATGTTACATAGGTTTGTTTAAAACATGCTGGCAGCTTACAGCGTATTCTTGTCGAATTCCAGGTTGGGAAATGGTTCACTGTATCACGTCTCACATCAGGAGGAGGAATTTGTGCAGCTGGTCCTCTACTTTTTTTCAGAACATACTGTTTTTGCACTTCTGAAGATGGTCTTCCTCGTTTTGATTCAGAAGGACGTCCAATTGCACACAGTGTAGTTGCCAGTTCAAGTCTGAATTCTGGCAGTTTTATGGAGTTCCCATGCATTCTTCGATGCAATAACCAGGCATTGAGGACTGTAATGTAAATAATGTGGTAGAAAAGTCTCATGTACCACTTCCTAGTACTCATAGATATGTGGTGTCGTCCCAGTAAATTATTAAGTAAGTCCACTCCACCCATGTGACGATTATGTTCCTGAATGCTTGCTGGATATTTCACAGTTTTCTTCACTTTTTCTCTTCTATCGAATCTTGCTATTTTTCCCTCTGGTTGTATACTAACGAATGTGGCGATCAAGGTCACATGCTTGTTATCCTTCCATAACACATTGCTTTTTTCAGGATTCTCATACGTCGTACAATACTCAGTAGAGTATGCTCTGTCCTCTTTATTCATTTGGTCCTTTCTTCATTTGTTCATTAGTTGGTAGCTTGCATTGTGGTATCCGGTTTCTATGTACAGTTTCCAAGATAAGAATTTCTTTATCTGCCAAATAGGACACTAGAGGCACACTTGTATAGTAATTGTCAAAATGTAGTTTGTGGTTCACCCCATATGGAACATCTAGGCACAGCCTAACCACTACATTACCACTTGCTCCAAAATCTGTCTCGTCTACAATATCTGGTTTTTGCTTCATTTTCTGTTCCAGTGTATATTCCAAATCTGCAGGCAAACCAGATATACCACAGAGGGCAAACAACTTATACCTCCACTTATGGGGTTTCTGAGGTATATAGTGTTTCACATGGGGCAGTGCTTTTGTGAAACACATCTGTTCGTCAACAGACAAAGACTCTTCCATTGGAAATGTAAAATACTTTATTCCAATTTCACCGAGCACTGGACGCAGTTTGTGAAGTTTGTCGTACCCTTCAGAACCTCTTTCTAAGACTTGTTTTGCATTGTCGTTGAAATGTAACACTCTTCTTATTTTTTCAAATGTTTTCAGAGAAATTGCTTTCTGCACCATTTCTACACCAACAGCTTAACCCAATAAAACCTAGTGTTAGAATTTTTGCAAACAGATGAAAAAATAAGAATTCCGATTAACCTGAGCATGTTATCTTCAGTGAGTTCGAAAGGTTTGTTTCGGTTTTTGGAAACACAATAGTGTGTCGACCCAAACAGTATTTTCTGTACAAGTTATTTCCCAAAAAATTACTTGAACAATTGAAATGGTGTTTTCAACCCCTGTAAAAATGCTGGGTAGTAGTGCCAGAAAACATCTGGGCTGTACATGGCTGAGCTGTAGTAGACTGATTCTTATTTGAGTAAATTTCAGATGGCCGAGGTTCACTTGTACTGTTGCTATGTGGTGACTGTCCTGAAGTGGCCTGCTGACACCAACATCTTGCGCAATAATATAAAATTGTCATACAAGCATCTAAGGCTACAATAATTTAACAAAACAATACATGTGCGATAACATATAATTTTATATAAAAAGATGGCATTGCACATTTAGGTCCGTTCTATATTAAAGAATTTTTCTAATGAATAGAATGAATGCTCCTTTAAGAAAGTTTTTGAATTATTTTAAAATAGTTTGGGATTGTCCTAAGTTTTTTTTGGAGAACATGGCAATTTATTAAATAACGAGACACATAAATAGTAAGCCCTCTTTTGGAAAAGTTTCAGGTTATTTAGTGGTATATAAATGCATCATTGCGAGGATAAACCTTATAAATGTATTGCTGTTTTATAAAGGTGCTGGAAACTCAGCGATGCATATATGCATCACCATGCATTGTAGGGTTTATGAATGTATTGTACACGTTGTTTAAAGTAAGTGTTCAAAATGTGATCCACGATCGTAAGCGCAGTGGGCACAGTGGCATACCGTACACGCATGTAGTTGGTACTGCTATGCACTGTATCGCTGTAGCCGAAGCTTTGTGTGCGTTTTACACGAAAATGGTGGGTCCCAGATAGTTACAACAAGAGGGTCATATTTGGTAATTAGGTTACACTGCTCAACTAAAAGCATTAAACATTACCGATTCATGGCGATACGATAAGATAGTTGCTTCTGTTATTTTCATTACTGTGGGAGGTTGAATATCCCTATTTAGTAAAACGATGTTCGAAGAACCTGTAATTTATTTTCACTTTTTGCCAACATTAAGTACTAAAACTCGATTTTCAAGGTCTCATCTTTCCCTAAATATTCTAAGTGTATGTAATAAGTGTCCAATATACTTTCCACTTGATTATGCATCCGGAATCCGCTCACGAAGTTTGTCGGTCGAATTCAGCCTCAACTACTACTTAGTGAAACTTTAAAACGGTCAGCTTAAATTTACTTGCTTAAACGTCATAAAATAATAAAAAAGTGGTTTATTTTCAATCAAAAGTTGAGTACATTTCCGCCTGAATGCTTGATAAAGCCCATTCTGCAAGAAAACCATCGTGAAGTAAGTCTCTCATGAAAATTACTATTCTTGTATGTAAAAAAATTATTTGTACTAATGTAAAAATAAATAACAGATTTTATATGCATACGTATCAATTATAAAAATTACAACTTCCATGGCTGAAGTGGATGTGCACAAAATCGATTATCAAAAATAACTGTAAACCTTATTACTAATTTCTTAAACAACCAGAATAATTTTTACTGTGGTCTTGCTTGGTGGTTTTTAATACTCTTTCTGAAGCATCCAGAATGTAGATACTATAAAAAATTAATTTAAAATGGACTGATTAATTTATTATTTTTAATATTAAAATTTTGCTAAATAGTTTACAGAGTTCGAAAATCTATGCATTATTTTTTAATATGTAACATCGTACTTGTGTGACAATTTTGGTTTAGTCCATTCATAATGACTTCTAACTTTTCTTAAGCCCTGCTGCAATTATACTTACAGAATATCCCTTCACGTTACGCAAATAAATCTCAACTTAGTCTCCCCGGCAGGGTCACCGGATTTTCGCAAGTGGGAATCTTACCCGACGATGCTGTTGGTCGGCGGGTTTTCTCGGGATCTCCTGTTTCTCCTGTCTCTTCATTCCGGCGCTGCTCCATATTCACTTCCATCAACCTCATCGGCTATCAAGATCTCGCTGTTAAGAGCCGCTCAAATCTCTTCACTCACTCACTCAACCGAGTCTAGAAAAGTACATCAAAGGGACAATTATCTGCATTCGTGCGCGATTAGTGTAATTATATTGTGCATATGTACTATTTCTTACTGGGCATTATCAATACACATTTCTTCTCCCTGTTTTTATTCGTATTTATTACAAATGAAAAGTTATAATTTATAAATAAAATATACCCTTATGCCAAATTCAACTTAACCAAAAATTTGATATCTTTAGGTTAACAAAAGTATAAGATGTGATTTAAAAATTGTGAAGAATCCACAAACAGATTATAACGGGCATACAACCTTCTTTGTGAGTTATGCACGTTGTAAAGTCGGGCACAGTGCTCGAGTGGAGGACATTCCTTCTACCTTAGAAAAATAAGTCAGTCGTAAATGCAAAGGAGCCAGAAACGAAACCTAAGCTCGAAAACAATGACAAGTGAGGTAACCAAAGGCATTTTATTTGGGATAAAAGAAATTAACTTCTCAATCTGGGCAAAACACAGCTGCAAGCATTAGCTTTCACTTTCCTGCATGACTCCAGAGTAAAGCACAAGTAAATGGATTATGTATGTTTGTGCGCAAGGGTTGGTGGTTGAGGTGGCAAGGTGACGCTGCTATCTTGGATCCGCCATTTTGTGTCCATCGGCCATCTTGTTTCCGGTCGCCATTTTGTATCCGCCATATTGGTAACCAGTATGCCATTCTCGCCTGCTATATCATTACATCTTTAATTATCCTACTTTATGATTTTATCTTTTTTTAATGCTCTATCATTCCACCTTGATTTTTTGCTATCTCATTTCATCTCGCCTCTCTCTTTCTCTCTCTTGTCGCCTTCTTTGCCTACCGTCTACGTAGTTCGGTGGCCACCCACCAGTGGTGCTGGTGTGTCAACTGTCTTTGGTACCTTCATCGCCCACCAGGGGGCGTGCTGGTCCGCCATATTGTTTGCAGAAGAGTTTTTCCATCGCCCACTAGGAAGGCAGCATGCTGGTCCGCCATTTTGTTTGCAGTAGAGTTAGTTCATCGTCTGCTAAGGCACTGGTGTGTGCTATGCTGTTATTTCCTTCATCGCCTGCTAGGAGGCACTGGTGTGCGTCAGCCACTTTTGTTTACAGTAGTTATTTCTTTTCGTAGCTCAAAAAATTTTTGTGGAATGGTACGGGATCGAGCAGTTGAACCTCTTGTTCGCCAGCTCATGGTCGACGCCATAGCCAACTGAGCTACAGGGAAACATGCTAGGTCATAGGGTTTAAAAGATGTGATACGTTTGTTGGTGTGTGTGTATGTGTGTGCAGAGGGGACGAAAGAATAGATATATATGTATTTATTTATATAAGTTTTTTTCAAATAGTGATAGGTATGCAATAAGAATTTTTATATAAGATTTTTCTCTATCTGTGACATATACCAGCAATAAGATTTTTTCATAGTCATAGCTAAATTATTTTTGTTATACTCGTAGGCATGCCATTAGAAGTTTCCATATAGTCACAGGTAAAATATGTTTTCTTTAGTGTAGGGCAAGTATGCGAGTGTATATATAAATACTCTTCTAAGATTTTTTAAAGTATCTTTTTCTTAAAAATATGTGTATAGTCTTCTTGCAGCATCGCTTCTTCTCTCCCAGTGGCAGAATTTATCTTGAATAGAAATATCATTTTTTTATCAGATTAGTGAAAATAATATTCTCAATTATATATGTGTGTCTTATCTTGATCAATATATGTAAAGGGTTTGTTTTGGAAATGAAAATAAAATATTCCAAATGATTTCTAAGACCAATTAAAAATGTGAGCATTTTGCTATTACAAGTAAATTGAAAACCAATTGTGAAAAGCATTCAAGATAAAGTATTCTTTTACAAGTGCCTATTTTCTTTTAATAATTACATTCAAAAAAGATAACTGAACGCGTTTTTGGAAACAAACATACACGATAAAAAAAATTCAGAAGTGCTAGCAGTATTTACTCTGCAGTAGCGAAACGGCTCTCACCAGGCGAGAATAAGGGTGTAGCATTTTGCTCTGAAAGTCTTGCCCGTTCATTAATGTCGACAGTTAACCAGCCAACTGCGTTGTTGCATACAAAAGATATATATTTAAGAAGAAAAAATCGCCCTTAGTTCAAGGAGCAGTTCTCGCCAGGTGAGAATAATTGTACACCTCGGTCGTTCTATGTTGGTCGTTAACCAACGCTGGTAGTGTATAGGATGGAGTAAGTTATATTGAAGAGAAAAAATATGTCCCTTGTCCCACGCAGTTGCCAGCGGCGGGTTAATGGCTCTCCCGAAAGGGTTGTAGTAAAACATTCCATAGCCCATTTGCACATCATTTCAGAATGAGAGAAGCACCGGCCATTCCATAATTTGACAAAGAGACCCCCAGAAGGTAGATGTGTGCGAATTGGCGAGCAGTACACCTGACACATTTAACGAGAAAATTAATGTCCCTTGGTCCGTGCAGGTGTGTCGTGCAGAACGGGTAGAAGTATGAATGGGAAGTCGGGTCAACAGTTACGTATGAGGCGACGTGCCCCTCCTGTAAGGGCGAGCACGGAGGCCCGCGCACCTGCCTTACAAGAGAGGAAAGCAGACAGACACGAAATTCGGCAGGGTGACGGTTCCATGGCTGCGCTGTGAGGAGACATGCTGGCAGATAACATACACAAGCAGTCTATAGCTAAAGATATTTGTGAAAGAAAAAATGTAATATTTTTAAATTTATTAAAAAAATTAACATATACCTCTTATACCGTCTTGAATGAGTAATCATTGAAGACGGTATAAGAGGTGGAGTGGTCCAATGTGTGAAGCGCCATGGAAAAGCAAATAACAAGTACATCCCGTCCACATACAATGCCAGCAAGCCGCCAGTCTACCTCTAGTACGTAGATGCAAACAGTTTGTATGGGTGGGCAATGACTCTGCTCGCCCCACATGTGACTTCCAGTGGTTGGGCACCGACATCGACGTCACGACGGTGCCCGATGATGGCCTATTCAGCTACGTGCTGGATGTAGATGTTGTCAATCGAACTCAACGACTCGCACAAAGAACTGCTTTTCTTGCTCATCAACAAGTGTCCTCCTGGTGGCAAGACCAAAAAATTATTTAAAAACTCTGGAAGAAAAGAAAAACTACATTTTAAATTATATCAATTTGAAGCAAGCTATTGATCATTGACTCAAAGTGACGAAAGTGCATCGTGTACTGCAGTTTGAACAAGAGGCCTGGTTCAAGCCATACATCCAATTCAATATCGAAAAAAGTTAGGGAGCCAGCAATGATTTTGAAAAAGACTTTTTAAACTCATGAACGACGCAACATTTGGGAAACCAATGGAAAACAAAAGGAAATGGGAAGTCATGGAATGATTGTGTAGTGAGAGAAGACTGAAGAAATTTATTTCAAACCCCACCTTCAAGTGCAGAACGATTTATGATGACAACCCGTCCCTAATGAAAATGGAAAAAGAGTGTATAGTGTTTGACAAACCCATTTATGCTGGCTTTTTCAGTTAACAACCTTTCCAAAACTTTAATGTACTCGTTCCAGCACGACATTATGAGAAAGAAGTATGAAGGAAGCATTAATTTACTCTCTGCAGATATTGACTCATTAATTTACAAAATTGAATCACAGGATTACTATGCTACTGCTCTCACATGAGGTGGATGCCAGCTCATAACCCTCCTCCCCATTCATCGTTACTACTCCCTCGCCAACAGGAAAGTGGTGGGGAAATTTAATGATGAGTGTGGCGGCGAACTGATGAGTGAGTTTATAGGGCTGCTTTCCAAAATGTATAGCTATGTGTGTGGCAACAAAGTGATCAAGAATGAAAGGGCGTCTGAAGAATAAAATAACATTTGAATATGATTAAAATAGAGTTTTGGAGCAGCAGAGAATTATGCGAGTAATAATAAACAATATAAGATCACACCACCATGAAGTTTACACCCAGTGCATGAACAAGATCGCGCTTGCATGGCAGGATGACAAAAATGCGAATATTGGATGGTGGGATACTAACTGTACCATACCGTATCATATGGTCGTATTGGGTAGATATTAAGAAGAGAAAAAAGAAGAGAAAAAGAGAAGAAAAGAAGAGTGGGAAAGAAAATAAGCATATTCGTAGTTCTATTCATTATAAGCATATGGTGTTGCATTTAAATGTTGATTAAAGTTGCTACTACTGATAATGATGAAGATGATTATGATGATGATGATGGTGGTGGTGGTGGTGGTGGTGGTGGTGGTGGTTGTTGTGGTGGTGGTGGTGATTGAGATAAATAGTAATTAAAAATTTTATAATTGATGATGAATATAGTGCTGATTGAAGCAATGAGCTATCTTAGAGGGAGGGAGGACTGGCATGTTCAAAATAATGTGTTATTTCGTGGGTATTGGGTAATGAGGCCAGGATTCAAGGACAGTTACTCACCTCGGAGGTGTCAAAATCAGAAGTGATTTCACCTCTCCCACATGCACCAGCTATAAAATTCTCATTTTTCTTTTGGTGAAAATGATTACTGGTTTTTTAGAGCACAGATGCACGTATAGGTCCTGACGTGCTGCTATAGTTACTATGACGAGAGAGAGATTGTGCCACCACCAGCAATTTTGATTATAGATTGTTTCCACTATTATTTTACTTCGATAATTTCACTTGGGCATTCCTGCACGGGTTTTTAAGATGGCGACTTCTGGTTGGGACTCCGAACAGGGTTTTAATCCAATTACTGTGGGGTACCAACCCTTATCCTTTACCGGGGTTGTAGGAGTGAGATATTTTTTTAGTTGTGACATCTTGGCCTGTTGTAACACTAGAGGCAGTGATTGCTCTTATACAACCTATATATCTACTTCTTTTTTTTCTCCCTCTTTATCAAAAATTCTTTTGTCTCTCACTTTTGGCTGTTTTCTTTATTCTTGTTGTCTCTTCTAACCATTGTGTTTTTTTGTCCAAAGTTGTATAAGTTTCGGCGTCGTAACCTGCCTATACAGCTCATTCTTGCACCACCATTGAGATTTAAAATATATGTTTTATATATCTGTAGTACTGTAACAGTATACTGCATTGTTTCATCCCCAACCGGAGACCTTCATGCATGGTTGCTTTAGCAGCAATGGGGACAGTAAAGTGGGAGGGCGACGTCGAAGATTATACCAGTTCCAGGCCGAAGGATAGATGAGCAGTTCCAAACCGAAGGATGGATGACCAGTGCAAGAAAAAATTAAAAGAACTTTAATATATGAATAAAATAAGAAGCAACTAAAAACTCAATAGCAAAAATGAAATAAAGAAGTGTTTTATTTGTAAGGTACGCCTTTTCCTAATGCTTTTTAAAAACTTAGAAAAAAATTAAAGATAAAAGTAATGCTTAAAAATTCATTTAGAATGAAAAAGAGACTTTACCTATAACTATCTGAAGAAAAAAATCTTATTAGATGTCTATGAGTATATGAAAAAATCTTATTGATTTCTTTTCTCCATTTTCAAAAAAAATGTTTACCAAGTTTTTTTACCTCAACACTTTACATTAACTTTTTTTTCTGATTTGATGTGTTTATAGAAAAATAGTAAATTAAGAGGTGCAATTGTTTAAAAATTATACACATATTTTATTTGTCGAACTCTTTTATTATGTTCTCACATGCATTTTAAGCAATATTAGTTTTACACTGACAGGCCAAAGAGTTTTTTAATGTCCTTTTTCTATCTGCATTTATGTTGCGACGTATTTTTTGAAACACAAAAATAGTTGCATACATGCACCGACGTGTGACTTAAAAAATATATTTGGCAACTATAAATTTATTTACACTATAATGCTTTGTTTACAACACTGTTTCTTTATATTGTTTGTAATTATCCACTGTCCTTTCCCATCTTCATCCGCTGAGCTTGCCTTTATCTCACATGGCAGGCTGTGACAAGTCGCGGTCAACTCTAAGAAAGGAACTGTATCAGCTTCTTCGTCCGGTAGGAGTATATTAATCTCGCCATCGCATTCTTCACTGAAGCAAAGCACTGTTTCCTGTCTACCCTATGCTAGACGCCTTTGTTAATGATGATTGTTTCAACCTTATTCAGATCCAACAGTTCATCATGATGTACACTGCGCAGGTTTCACCATCGCACTGGATTCTATGTTTTTCACATACATCTTCTAACTCTCCAAACGATAAATAAAACATATATTGAAAAGGCGAGCAGGTGACGACGACGACGGCAGCAGCAGGCAGATGACTAGGTCCTGGGGCTATTTTTAAGCCTGTATATTAGTGCAATGGAGGGGGAAGGCGAAGGTGCCTTATTGGTTCTGACAAACTAGCCAATGGGAAAATATGTATGGGTTGGGAAGGAAGGGGGAGGTAAAAATTGTATTGCTGGTATATGTCTCGAATATATTAAAAAAAAAAGAAAAACCTATAACTATTTGAACAAAAATTCTTATTGCATACCTATGACTATTTGAAAAACTTTATATAAATATATATTGATATTCTTTCATCCCCTCTGTACACACATACACACACACGCCTACCACTTCTTTTAAAATGCTTGATAAGACACAACTCCCGATAGCTCAGTTTGCTAGGGCGTCGATCATGTGCTGGCGACCATGAGGTCCAGCGGTTCGATCCCTCACCACTCGACAGGAATTATTTGAACTTAGAAAAAAATTAACTACTGTAAACAAAATTACGGACGCACACCAGTCCATCCTTGCAGGCGAAGAAGGAAACAACAATATTATGGGCATGCTAATGCCACTAGCAGGCGCGGAACGAACTCTACAAAAAACAATATGGCGGACCAGCATATTTTCTCCTTGGTGGGTGATAAACGAACTCTACTGCAAACTAGGTGGCGGACCAGTGTGCCCCCCTGGAGTGTGATGAAGGAACTAAAGATGGCGGATACACCAGCAGCCACCGAGCTGCGTAGATGATGGGCGAAGAGGCGATAAGAGAAAGAAAGAGAGAAAGATATAGAGAAAGGAAAGAGAGAGGCAAGGCAGAATGAGACAGCAGGATAAATCAAGGTGGAATGATAGTAGGAAAAAACAAGATAGAATGATAGAGCAGGAAAAATCTAAATGGAATTATAGAGCAGGAAAAATCAAGGTGGAATTATAAAGAAGGAAAAAATAACATACTGGCTACCAAGACATCGGATCCAGGATGGCGACTGGAAACAAGATGGCCGATGGACACAAAATAGCAGAAACAACACTTCTGCACCCAGCCCTTGCGCCCAAACATAAATAATACATCTAATATCCAAAATATAAAAAATGAACTTTGTGATTCAGATTAATGGCAAAATTTGATGAAAATCAAGTATTTCT
Organism: Dryococelus australis; assembly: GCA_029891345.1. Classification (NCBI taxonomy): domain Eukaryota; kingdom Metazoa; phylum Arthropoda; class Insecta; order Phasmatodea; family Phasmatidae; genus Dryococelus; species Dryococelus australis. Next base: position 192,027,540 of record CM056996.1, read on the forward strand.
CTAGGTGTAATTTATGAGCCGTATATTTTAAGATGGAGCCATTTTTTAAGGCTGGAGTAAAGATAAATATTTCTGAACACAATGCTAACTTTGTGAACTAGCAATGTACTAATTTTGATATATTAGTTGAATAGTTCATAAGATATGGTACTGCAGCGAAAATTTTAATGGCAGTCATTTAAAAAATAAGCAATTTAAACAGCAGAACACTATAAGGCTGGTTTCCTTACTATTATGTACTATAAGTACATCGACTTTGTTCAAATTTCATGCATGGGTTCAAAAGTTCTTAGGACACAGTCACACACATAAGCTTACATACACACTTTCAAATTCTTTGCAAGGGTTTAAAATTCCCACGGCACACACATATACACACATCCATACATAGACATTTTCCTTAAGAAATTAGGCAAAAATAATAATGGATTAGACGCCTCAATAGGAAAAGGCATCGTTAGTTTCCGTGGCTATATAACTAAACAAAGAAACATGTTTTGTTCGTCGTTAAGTACTGGAAAAGTACAAGCATTTACTTGTTAACTAATCACGACGAAAATAGACAACACTTAACCACGAACTGGTGCACTGGTCAGCAAATAAACACTTCATAGGCCTATAAGTAAATTTAACGAAAAAAAATGCTCGCATTGAAGATGAACTCGTCTGAGATGTAACCAACCTGATAAGATGATATACTTAGACAAGAATTTAGGGAATTAAAAGAATAATATATCTTCACAAGGGCAAGGAACAAATGGTTGTTGCCTTGCGGAGCGAAATGAAAACTGTTCTAGGAATCTGCTGCCACTTCTAGACTACGAAATGTTAACATGTGCCAAAAACTTGAGTCGTTGATTAGGAAATACGACTTTACTTCTGCTCATATGTTTCAACGTTCAGGTATTCATTGCATTTTTCGCACGCTCTTTATACTGGCCATCCTCTGCATTAAAGCGACTACAATAATTAAACTTACTTACACTCAGGAAACCGAGTGTGTTCAGTCTTGCGGTAACATGTCTGATTCGTATCCGGGAAGCCGTAGCCTCGATCCCGCCTGGATGCTGTTTACTAGTGGACTATTATAATTGTTTATGTTATAAAAAGTGCTAACTATGGAGGGAGCAGAACAGATTGTGTGTGCGATATCCAATGCTCCAGTTAATGAAACCAATTAATCTGTTGTCATTACCAAAGGATTGAAAAGGATACGATCCATTAGTTTATGCCTTAGTATACTCAATTTCATAAAAGCGCACTATATTGTGACAGTTATAGAAATGTAGCGAGGCCACAATGTATCCTTCCGCCACTGCTGTTATTGTTTATAAAGAGAACAATGCGAGTAAACCAATACTAAGATCAACTTATTTTATTTTTGTTATGGCCAAGTTATAGTTTAAACTGCCGGGGCTCTGTTTATTTTATAACTGGTGGTTTGTTGGGTGGGGGAGGAGGGGGCGTTAGTTTAACGTCTTTCATGAGACGGCACTGTTTTGCAACTCTTCTTACAAGACAGTTATCATTTTTAATAACTTTTTTTTTTTGATGGAGCAGTGGAAAGTTTTGCTCTTGCGGAAGTAACACTCATGTTATTTTTACCTGGAAAGTTTTAACTTCTCCGAAAGTATAAAACGCGATAAATGCGTTGCTGTTGGTACCAATGCGAGAAATACACACTCTTTGTATGTAAATATTTCTAGCGAAATCAACCTCAAAATCTTTTAATTTTCCATATTGTAAACGGTTTATTTTTACACTACAAAACTAAGAATTGAACTGGTGTTTATTTAAGTTAATAAGTTTAAAACATTCTATTAACTGTTTAGAACTACATTATTTTAAAAAGACATGTTGACTTACTGTTTGTAATTCCTATTCACAACTCCTGAACACATGTTCTGTATCACTACTTGGATCCGTTTGTCGGCAACTGATGCAAAATAATTTATTTGCAAAATCTTTCAGTAAATACAAAACTTCACCGGTTTTCCGAAACGAAAATAATCTGTAGCACTTCATAATAAGGCAAATGGCAGACCAAGCTATAAGAGTGTTGATATATTACATGTCATTCGAGAAAACACACTAAAAACCAGCTATTCTTTATTAAAGTAAATACAAAAATAACTAACTTGTGATACAATAATTCTATAACACTAGTTAGTAAAGTACTCGCATAAACGTAAAGCATAATATCACAAACAAAATCGTGCACAAAGGCATTCACCAAGCTGGAAATGTTTCACTGATCGTAAGTGTCCGCATGCTCTGTCATAGTTGTAAAACATATTTTTAAACCAATTCGATAAAAGCCAAACAAATTAAAATATATATATATATTGAAACGGGAAATGGTGTACATATAATTTAAGTTTTTAACTGCAACTTTCAATTCTGAGCACTATTATTTCCGTTACCAGTTTCAATATCACCAACATAACTACGTATATTGCGCAAATACTCATCAGCTGGTACAGTACTTTGCCAACGAGAACATTTAATGTTTACATAGTGTATGTTGCTTAGAATTTGCTGCAGAAGTTTGCAAAAACCAACTTATATGAAATGCAGTATAATTACTTGTGAGAGATTTTAGCTGATAGAGACAGTTTAGCAGTGCATGTTAAATGCAGGAACGACTATAATCGCCATGTGAGTCAAGGGTCAGAAAAGGACCCAGAAACCAAACATTTCCCACCTCAAAACTAAGAAGGAGGTTGCTTATTCTGTTGAAAGTTAGTGCATATTTACGAGAGGCAATAACATTGATCAGTTTTGCTTCAGTTACTATTGCAGCAATAAACTATTATTTCTAAAGTTTCAGAAAGAGACAATGACTGGGACATGAGGTGTTATTTAGGGTTCAGTCAGTGTTTGACCTCGTTGCTGCAGAAGCAAAGTATCACTTAAAAAAATTTTCCAGCAGATGTGGGAAAAGGAAAAATCTCCTATTAATGATTTTCAGGGCAGAGAAGAATAATGACTTTCTGATACTATGTAATCATGGTAAACGAATATGAATGCCAGCATTTTTTAAGCGACCTTCACAGGAAAATATGTGAGCTAATCCTTGGTGAACCGCTGAATAATGGAAAGTATCGAAAGAGAATATTAGAACATCATGTTGGCCAAAGAGTATTTTCAAAGCGCATTAGAGAAAAATGTGATATTGTAGTGTATTTTCGTGATGTAGCAAGTCGGATACTAGGGGATGACTAGCTTAAAGAAGCAGAGTAATCTCGCGGATGGTAGGAAAATGATTCTAAAGATGATGGCAGAAATCCTGAAAAAATAAATTGGTTCTAGTTCATACACAATTGACACATATCAATCGGATAAGGACACTCGATCTGGAGGTGTTTACATGGCTCCAGACACTTTAAAATATTTTTTGGACAATGTAATGAAACCGTAAAATGTAGAAGCTGTTGACAATGGCTCGTGTTATTACATCTGTGGTGAGACCAAGATCATCTGTGTTGCCTTTCCTATTGGGGACATCAAATTACCTGCACAGAAGATATCAGTCCTGTATTATAATAGACATTTTCCATGCGATGGGATGGTCCTCGTACAGTGAAGAGATGAAATTTGAATCTTCAGGAACAGAAAATGTTTAGGCACCAATGGCCGAACGAGTATTCGTCCAAATTGTTTTCAACAATGTATACCACCATATTTGCAGTTTTGAGTGTTGCAGTTTCAACTAATGAGTAATATAGTACGATCAAAACCAACTACTGTTGTGAATACTGAAAAAGAAATTCTGTGGCCAGCATCGGTGCCTTCTTCAAGTAACACCAGCAAGTTAAGTTACAGAAACACAAGAACCTATGAGAAGCAGCAAAAAAAATCGTCCACCAGTTAGTAGTCCACTGATAAAAATCAAATTTCACACAAGCACCACCAAAATTCAAAAAACATTTCAGTCATAAGAAAAAAAAAATTAAAGTGTAAGGACCTTCATTTTGCTGGAGATGCGCGAATATTTAAATATTATGGATGATTGGGTCCAGAAGTTGCAAGGCGATTAACTACATGACTAGTGGATTCGTGGAAACAATAACGAAATCTATGGAAGACTTCTACGAAACATCAGCATTTTTACCTCTTCCCATTTTAAACTTAGAGCCAAGCAATCAATCTACAATATACACTTGCTTAGAATTTGCTGCAGAATAGTGCAGAAACCAAAACCAGTTAGCATTCATTTGACCAACCCTCGTATGTAAAATCAATGGATATTGTTTTGGCTACATATGTACACAGTCCCCTCTAAATCAGTATCCATATGGCCCAGAGGGTTCCATCTACTGATTTCTTTAATGGGTGCCATCGGGAAAATCATGAAAGGCAGTGGCTTAGAGGCACTTTGACAACAAGTATGTGCGAATGGAAATTTCACAATTCGCGGATCACCTTAATTTCGGAGTGAAGTTAAGTAATATAGGAAAGACAAGCAAGTTTTGATGAAGAATTTGAAGACTACATTTTGGTTTTGTTAATTTAGCTTATTTTCATTCATTAACTCATGCTTTATTAAAAACTTTATTCTCTCTATATATATATATATATATATATATATATATATATATATATATATATATATATATATATATATATATATATGTTCAGGGATATGTGGACATGGAATGATAGTTTCTATGCTTGCATGATGGATACACTCATCATTGAAAATAATGGATGCTTTGCAATATTTTGCAGGATTCATGACAGCCACATGTCGTACTTGAACAAGCTTGTCAACTATGAAACATCCAGCATGCAGTAAGTGGTGCGAGTATTTCGATAAACCAAACGAGTTCCTGGTTTACCTGTCTGCTGGTGTAATCGGAAATGAAAATGTCAAGTGTGGCTCGGTTTGGAAGCAAAGGCGTTTTGCTTGGAGAAAACTGTAAAGAAAATAATTTGCTAATGTCAAACTTCAACAGGAAAAGGACGCTTGTGGCAATGACAAACACTGGGGATATATGAGGTGAGGTAATACCAATGAATCGCAATCAACTTTTTCGTCGGATAGCATGTGTTGTGTGGAGTGAAGAAGAACTGTAGTCTTGTTTGAACTGTGAGCTATCACAATTTCCTCCAGCATTTTTTGATGCAGTTACTATCAGGAAAGGTGCTTAGTCAATTTTAAGAACTGCTGTTGAAAAAGTGTGTCTTTCCTCTGAAAGCCTCCCTGAAACCCAAGAAGTGTGCTAGATGGAAGAGATACCCTGCATTGAGTACATTGTCTGAGACTGGAAACATTTGATGATTCATGTCAGAGCTATGTTTCAAACATCAAGGCAAATATCCTAGGAATTTTATGGTAGTCTTCGATGGATATTCCAAAGATACCACAATCACAGTAGATCACATTCGACGAAGATCCAAAGTCTCATCATCTAAATACTAGTGGACTGGAAAAATCAAAGGAACTACGCCACAAGATCAGTTTTTAGGCTACAATGTCAACAAGGTCAGATTTTTCTTTATTTTGGGATCTCGGTTACAAGACTAAGGATTTTTAGTGCTGAATACACAAGCGGACATTGGCTATATTATTGAAACAACAGCAATAGAACGAGAAAAATGTGGGGAAAATACAATTATAGTTGGCGTAAAAACTGGTATTGTCATATTTCTTGAGGCATTAGCGCAACCAGATTCAACATTTTATATGTATGCAGATACCAGGCTCATAATCCCATACGAAGAAATGATTTTATTCTGTAGAATTGCAGAACTGTCTTGGCGCACTCAATGTCACATTATTTTCCTCCATGCAATAAATGTTTGTGAAAAAAATCGGCTCTCCACAAGAAAGAAAATGTCCTTGCATTCAAGCAGCAGTGGAAGAGATCGTGGCAGCTGGAGAAGAGTTTCTCGTTGCTTTGTATAAAGGGAAAAACATTTAAGTATTGAAGAAAACCAGATACAATCACTATTGAAATTATCGCCAGGCAACAGTTCAATGCCAAGTTTTATTTGTCAATACTTACACCAACGTCGGCAGCAGTCATAAAACATGGCTTGCGGGTGTACTATCAGGTACAGGAATGGCTTGGAGTATCCCATCTTCAAAAGAGTGGGCATGGAAGAAGACCCAAGGTAGTGAATTAACACCTATTCCTACCTCCTCACCTCTAGTTGCAGATATTGATGCTGTCCTCTCAAAGCAGGGTGCGAGAAGTCGTGCAGTTGCCAAAGAAGTGGACTACTATGTTCGCTACTATGCAGTAACTGTTTAGGTGATGGGTGGACTAACGAGCTGCAACTTGTTTTTACAATGGAATCCTATGAATACCCAAATTACATCCCTGACAACACACCGGACACTTCTGGCCAAGAACAACCACTGAGAACTTCACTCCCATAATATGCTTATGGGAAAACTGAATTTGAAAAACCACGATGCAAAGTAAAACAGTGAGTGTTGGAGTAAGAAGTTTATGTGAATTCTTGTTTTTTTTTACAGCAAAAATTGTAATAAAACATTGTTATACAGTACATAATATATCTTTTGAGACCTTTATCAACTAGGCCATAGGAAAAGATACTCGAAGTAAAAGTGATGCAAGTATTTGTATAAAAGACTTACTATTTTATTTTTGAGTATGCAGAAAATATATTCATTAGTTTAATGACATTTTTCTCACAGAAAATGTGTTTATTTCCTCTACGATGTCCATTACACCACCTGCTGGTCAACTTTATATGACCTTCTACAGTAAAATAATCTACTAATATTTCGTAATTGTTTGCAATTATTTACATATTTAATGTAAGAACTTGTTATTAGATGATTTTATTTATACAGTTTATATAATAATTTGTAATTACTTATAGAATATTCGAAAAAAAAAAAATCAAGAATTTATTCATTGCCATCAGTGCTTGAATTAGTTTGCTCGCCACTCCTCCAAGAACAGTATCGCGCACTCTGCTCTTAACTCGGTGCCTAGCCAGTCGCTCAATTTATACTATGTACTAATACTGTAATTTTATGATTTTTTTTTGTGTTCTACAACTCTTATTTCGATAACATTTTTGATAAGCTGTTGAGTAAAGGAAGAAAAAAGGCTTTCAACAAAAAAAAAACTGTTTTTAATGATGCCCGATTTTTTTTTTGTTTTTTTTTTTTTTTGTTTTTTTTTTTTTTTTTTAGTGCTCAGTTATAATAATTTTAACTGAATTCTTTAAAATTGGGTTAAAACTGTAGCGTACCTTGGTAACTATGTGGAAACCACATGTCTCTATCACTTTTAAATCCCGTGCACTAACCTCAAAATTGTCTTCCATGAGAAAATCCATTACGCAGACTATTTTTCAATATGGCTGCATGTTCCCCATGATTATAATCAACGCCGACCAATATCGCTGACCAAAAACATAATTATTGATTGGCGGGGTTGATCTTTCTGTTGTTTGTTAACCTTACATGCTTGTTGGCCTTCCGGACCTATTCGCGATAAATGTTATTTCTTTTCCCCACATTTTGTATGGCAAATTTTAATATTTAATATAAATGATATTGAAGTATTTTCACTGAACTGATTTGAAATGGTATTCAAGGTTGGCCAATATTTAATGGTAAATGGTTTAACAGTGTGTTAAAGTATTCTAGGTTGGTTTATATTTAACAGTGAATAGTTTTAGCAGAGTGTTAAGGCAACTATTAAGTCACATTTCCCCTAAGTTTTAAGTGTTACCTATGATTTCAGTTTTATCACTCTATCGCCATTGACTCGAAAATGTTGGTCAAATATGATTATAACGGATGGAGATATGTCGAACTTATTCAGCTTTTGTTGGCCTTGTACATTTAAATATTCAATGGTCTAAACTTAATTGTTTACGAAATGTATCGCCACCAATGTAAGCAGTCCAGCTGTAGAAGGCGATGATACAACCCAAGAGGAATTTGGGATGTGTGGTGACCGCAAGAACGCCATTAAACGAACACATAATATTTAGAAATTTTCTCCAATAGATCACTGGTTCGAGCAGGTATTTGAAACTTCGGCATATTTTTACTTTGGTGCTAAAATATGTATGTGTAATTACGAACATTGCCGATAGTAAGAAGCACACTGTGATGAACACAATACAACTTACAAGAATGGTAGCTACATAGGTCAGGGAAGAGAGAGCGATATGTAACATGTCGCATCAGATGATGAACTGAGACTTTGGACAAATTAATTATAGGCAGATTTCGAGATATCACATGGCCAACAGCCACTCATGGGCGAATAAATGTGACTTCAACATTAAATATATTTCCCATCAACACACTATAGTGGAAACGATGAAAATACAAGCGACCAGAACTCTCTAACGCGAAATTACAAACTGTAGCGAGTGTGTCATAAAACGAGGTATGATATTGAGGAATGAAATGCATGATAAACTTGAGGATTAACTTGACACATTAAACCATTTACTACATGCGAATTCACCATGAATACAAAATATATATTCGGCTTACCCTAGTGTCCATAAACCAGTATGGTCGCCGGTTCTCACGAACTGATGGGTAAGTATATGGGGCTGGTAGGCATAACCACTGCGCTTCCTTAGCTAGTTCATCAATCCCGAGAAAGCAATCCTCAGTAAGTGGCTCTCAGCGACAGTCGCAGCCACACCGTCCCATAAATTGCTCCTGTAGCCCCATATACATACTACTATTGGTGATTTGCCATTTTCAGCGAATAACAAACTCAATGGTCACAATAACGATACTGATCGCTATAGACTAGATGATGCTTTTGTTACGGTTGCCATGTGTGGTGTGGGGTGATTCGGCGAAGGTTATTCATCGGGTGCAAATTAGTTACAAATGGATTCGTTTTGTTATGAAGTGATCAGGCCTTACGTGGGCGGCCTGCCTGATCACGCCTTTAAACATTGAACCAGGGCACGAGCGTGAATTTTTGTTTCACTATTCGTTACACAGGATTTTACAAACTCAGAGACCTCCTTCTTCAAGGTCGGCCACTCAAAGTGGGTAGTAATGTTATGGAAAGTCTGACTAACTCCTTGGTGACCGGCAAATACAGAGTCGTGATGATACGACAGTACCACAGGCCTCAGAGCCAATGGGACTACAATTTCCCTTTCCTGACCATTCCCCCCGTAAAATACAGGATATTCTTCTCGACCAAATAGGGTAAGACTTCGCCAGAATTTAAATTAGCAATCACCTTGGAACATAAAGCACCGTCCAGTTGCTCCTGATGCATCTTGACAAAAAATCACAACGCACGAATTTCTCGAAAATAGTGGCATGTAAAGTAAAAACATAAAGCGACCTTTTTGTTAAACATTTAGAGTAGACAACTAATCACAGGAAACAACAAACATATGGGTCGGTTTTTTTTTGTGCACAAGAACGATTCCAATCTATCTGTTTTTATGGAATGGGTTTGATATCCACGCCCAATATTTTAGTGTTTGCGCAATGTGTTTAAATAATGCATTTCTCAGAATTGCATACATTTATAGTTCAATCGGGCTGTGTTACTAGCAAAAATCATCTCCTAAAGCTACACATTTAAGGGTGGTTACATTCTTCTGGAATAGACTTAAACTATAGGAATAATATACATTTTCCACCTATATTTTTTATTAAGGAATAACCTGCTCGTGTTTGTCGGTGTTATTTCTACAACCAAGAGAAAAACATGTTTTCCACGCATTCATGGCTTTCATGCGGTTTGGCAGTGTGAAGCAAACATTGCTCCATAGTAGCAACACCGATTCCGATTCTCCATTGAAGACAACATTGCAGCCGAAGAGTAGATGTATGATATAAATGTAGGGATCTAATCTGAAGAGGTTGATGTTAGTAAACTTGACAGTGTCAATTCTGTAGCTACTGTAGTCAATAGCAGTATACCAACGGAGGGTAGAGTTGTTTCAAGGAAAGTCTATAGTACTGTATCGAATGAAGATGAGAACACTGGTAATATCGAGGAACCCAATATTATGCTTACGGAAGGGGGGGGGGCGGTATAGACACATTAAAAACTTCCCGAAATGAAATAATTTCAAAACTGTATACAATTTATGAAGTATAAGATAAAATTTTATTAGAATTTAGGGTGGGAAAGGAATTTTTTTTTTCAGGTTTGAAATTTAGAAGCGAAAGACTGGTTAAGTGGATTTATCACTAACCACTTCAAGCACTTGCCATTTATATTCTTAATAATAAACACAGCCGACGAATCACACGCAAGCTTCACTACCTTACAAATGCCCTGACATGTCATTAACATGCAAGCACCTTCTTATCATGCAGACTTTGACCAGAGATTCATCAGCTAGTACTATGACATAATGAATATCATGAATAGTCAACAGCCTGGAAGCACTTTGTCACCCTGCAGAAACTAACCAGTCAGTAGAAAGTAAACACCATTAATGTAAAACTAATCAGCAAATGATAAAATTCCGTTATATTTCACTTAAAAAAGCACGATTGCCGTTTTCAGCCAAGCGGATGGTATGATATTTTTTTTGGAATTCTCAACCGCAGTGAAAATTGATGTAGGTATGCAAAGAACTGCATACATGTAGCATGTCACTCATTGAGATTTCAGTGCCAGTACTAGATCGAAGAGAGTTCGTCCGTGGCTTTAGTGTCCGAAGAAATAAAACCTACGTAGCAAGACTAAAGAACAGTAATATTTATCTCTGCTAGAGGATAGAGAAATTTGTTTGTCCCAATGACAGATACAGTTTTTAAAAACATATGGACGGATAATTTATTTTAGATGAGTATTTGTTTACACCAGTGATGGATAAAATTGTCCATATAATTGAGCTTAGGTTTGTGGTGGTTTATCGCTACCTCAACATCCATCACTATTTCTCATCTAAACCTCTAGAAAATACCGCACCACAGAAATCTGAGGAAAAAGAAGGGATAGAAAGCATAATTCCAAAAAAATCACAAAAAAGAGAGGACATCTGACACAATATCAGCCCTCCCATGTTGCAAATAAAAGTTATATATATATATATATATATATATATATATATATATATATATATATATATAGTAGTTTGTTTAATTGGGGCGTCTAAATTCTATTTTATTTCGGAATGCCACCCAAACTTGTTTACAAAAGACCATAAACCATTTAACACTTAAATTAGTAAACAATAAAATAAAAGTAATCTACTTTCTTTTAAAATACATTTATAATTCATACACAGTATCTTAAATATAAAATTCCATAGATGGTGCAGGGGGTAGATAGGAGGCTCCAGAGAGAGAAAAAAATACCACAATCTCAGTTCATCACTCTTCGCATATCCCATAGATCACAACATCCCATATGTCCTGGAGCCGAGAGTACGCCCCTTTCACCATGCTAGGTGCAAATGTACAAACAACAGTGAACACTAGGACATAACTTACTAAATAACAAAACGTATATAAACCCTTTTCTTTCATTCTTGGATTTAGGTATTAGGTACTCTCAAAAATTCTTTTACAATGCTATTGGTTACGTAAATCACTACTTGCTTACAGAGCCCTATCAAATTTCCAAATACAAAAATATTTGATTAAATCTGATTATAAACATACTTGCATGATATAAAGCTCTGGCAAGAGCAAAAATACACATAGAAAACAGTAAAATATCACACAATATACATGCTCTTAAAAGGCCAAATAAAGGGGCCTGACTATAATGAGTTTACAATAACTATTTTGTGTTGCATTTAGTGCAGCAACTTACAATCATTCATGAGTTTACCATGATACGGTGTAGAGCACCGTAAATAAATATTATGACTCAGGTACATAAGTAATTCAGCCTAGAATAGGCCGGACGTGATCAAAACTCCTATTCAAATTTATTTCCAGTAACACGTCACAAACCATCACTAAACTTACGTCAATACTGAGCACAAACGCATTGACGTTAAACAAGAATCGGGAATTCTGAAAGTTAAGAACTCTAGACATTACTAAAATATTGATTTCCTATCAACACTGGGTTGTACAATAGTGACGTCAAATCAAGAAACTGTGTACAGCATCGCCGTAAAAAGAGAACGCGTAAATAAATTGTCATCACAGGTGTGTTAAGGCCTGCTCAAACAGTAACAGATTTAACACCAAGTAAAAGGCCTCTCGATCATAACAAATCGCCCCATCCATTAAATCGTTTTAAAACTGCAAGACTATTCTTAAATGTCACGTTGCCAGGGATCAATAAATTTCTATTACAATGTGAACCGCACATGAAAACAGCCATACACAAACGGCAGCAAAAATATATCCTCGAATGGGACACCACTTCCCACGTATTTTCTATTCAAAACTATGAGCCATAAAACTTACGTTATTACAAGGGTAGATTAAAGAATATAAACTTGAAATAGTATATTACTCACGTGTGCATTCGCACATACAAGATAACCAAACCATACTACAATTATGTTCCGGCTCAAGAGAGCACTTCTCTACTAGAATACTGTTTAATTTCACCAAATATTGTCGTGTAAAATATAAGCACGATGTATAAGGTTTATACGCAGGAAAACTTAGACCGTCCGGAAGGTGGGCGGGCAGCCCATTAAAGGACCTTCGGAACTAAAATACATATTAAAATGTTATTAAAAATTCTCAATAACATATAAGCTCAACGCAGGGGCAGCAAATTAAACTTCGTTCGTCAAGGCCCTACGACGTAAGGGAAATTACGCACGTACTGAAAATTATTACAACAGTGAACTGACGACAAGGACACTATCTCTTTACAACTCGCCGTCGGGGACAACTTGGGCAATCAAACTACTTACAATGGCGGTCTATTTTCACCACAAATGTAACTCTATCCTACTCTGTCCTGAAAGGACTTACTAAAACGGCAACCACACATCACAGAAAACCAGCTAAACTCCATAAAATATTACTTGAAGAGACACCTACTCCAAAGTTAAGGCCCACAGTCATGAAGTATGTCGTCAACTCACTGCGTATGATTCGCTAAATCTAACGCTCCCTCGCCGGCATGAAATCATTTTAATAAATTACCAAAAATAATAATATTGCAATAAAGTCGCAAGCAGCCGATGTTTAGTGTGGCCAGTTCTGCAGTCGGATCACGTCACTCTAATGACGAAATGAAGTAGGCCTCCCAGTTTCAGGGCGAAGAGGTCAGGAAGGCTCGAGCCGAAAGCCTGTTGCAGAATGAATAACGATACCCCCGAACAATATAAAAAATCATAAGGTGTCACAAGGGGCGGGGGATGGTAGGTGGAAGTAGGGGAATTAGCTGGAGAAGGCAGGGGAATCCAGGGCGTTTAAAGAGCTTGAGCGATGGCGTGGCGGGTGGCAGCGAACACTGAAACAAATTTTGTCCAAGTGGGGGGGGGGGGGGGGCACTAGTGCAGAACGGTAAAGTTCAATGCAAAAGTCAAAGATCGCGCTCGTAATGCCCTAGCGTTACACCATCACATGACACCTTAGGAAGTCAATAGTGCTTCACTGATGGGTCACACTCGCTTATCAGTACAGAGTCGGGGAAACTGTCCCCACCAAACACCTTGCGATGCTAGTAGTGCTCGACAGATTCACTGCTCTCACACACATCTCCTTTATTCTCTCAACTCCAAAAAGCCTGTTTTCACTGTAATTTTACAATGCACAGCTTCCTGTGCATCTCCAAACCACCCTGACAGTAACAATATCCCGAGTGGTTAATCTTTCCAGAACATTCCTATGTGTTCCATCCTTTCCAAGAGCATACTAGTCATTCCCACATTAACAATTGTAACCCAGTCCGTTGCTGAAGGTAACTCCCCACTCCATGACTAAGTTCTTATTTCTCTGGGAAAAAGTTAAAAGGCTAAATTTATACATTAACTCTTGTAGCATCTCGCTCCTCACAGCACAGGGTAGTCATCAATGATGGTAGCACAATACACAGCTTCTTGCCGACAGTGTCTGATCACCAAGACTGCTCGACGAAGTCTTCGTCCATCGCTGGGAGGTGTCTCGCACTCCCGTGTTTATTATCTAACTGGCCCCCATATCTCACCACATCAGCATATACCCCAGTTCAGTCAAATGGGTACTCCGATATGCATTAGTCCCTAAGTTCGTTAGGAGGATATCAGTGCATCTCAGGGCTGGGCCTCATACACCTGGTTAATTAGTTGTCTATTGGAAAATGAGGGGTGCATCGCAACATGGTAGGACATCTGGACGCTGTGGTCGCATTTGGGACCACACACGCACCCCGAAGTGAGCCAAAGTCATATGATAAAGGCACAGAAAAACCCGCACAATAGAGTAGGGTCTTGAGATAAAGTTGTGTGGAAGTATGCGCAGAGATTAAAATGCATTGATTAATGGTTGGGACCCGTATATAGAGGATATGTTTTAAGAAAAACATGAGTTAAAATGGGAAGTGAGATGACTGGTGGCATGAAATAGTATTGTCTGGCTGCTCCAACCAGTCAGAAGGCATCTCAGAGTACTGGTATCGCTGGTAGGGTACTGAGCACTTCTAGTGGCAACAATCGAACAAAGCAAGTTTGTTCTAATGACGCACTGCTTTCACTATTCCCGCTTCAGGGAATGGCCAGCACAGCAATATTCACATCAGTTAAGCATGCAGCACCACCCCCCCCCCCCTTCATGTAAATTGTTGAGTGCATCAAAAATCTGAGCAGCTCAGTCATGGCGCTTGCTTCGCCATCGCTCTTTTTTCACATTGACAGCACGTAACATTTCATACATGGGTGGAGGAGGGAGTAGAGGAGCAGATAGAAGCCACATGCCACCCGCCCTCCAAAATAATATATCGTTCTTGGATGAGTTCTAATAAGAGCTCAGTGGGATTCCTAGGATCTACCAGTGCTTCTAAGGTCCGAAGGATCCCATTCCATTTCTCATGCATCCGCAATCAACAGCTGGCAGTATCAAGCAGTAAGGTTCGTTCCATGTCGTTCTGTAGTACCTCGAGATATTCCTCCCTGTCATGACCATGGGGCTGATTCATGCTCGATGCGCTTAGCCATCTCGTACTGAGCTACCCAGGTCCCCGACGCCCATGACAACAGCACTTGCTTTTCAGCCAGTTGATCTGCGTACTGGTATTTGAGTATTCCCAGCTACCCCATAGCCTAGGTATCCCCTAAATGCCACCTGAGGGCACGCTCAGTTGCGGTTCATCACAGTATTTAATCTGCCATGTTTCTATCCTGATCATAGAGCCTCTCGCCTCTGCTGGTCCGCAGGAGGAGACAGATCCCAGTAATAGAGTACCACAATAGTGGGGAAATGCCAATTGACGTCCAAGGGAATGGGGAGTCGGGGCCAGAGCCGAGGGAGCCGCTATGTTGTGATGTCACATGACCACCATCTTGGATGTTACTGACTTTTTACCAATGACCTTTGACCTTGGCCTTAACTACTGACCACAAAACAAAAAAACCAAAAAAAAAAACTTCAAAACCAAAAAAAATGCATTAAAATTTCCAAAAATCGCAAAAAATTACAAAAAATTCTAAAAAAATTCCCAAAAAATATTATTAAACTTTATTTAAAAAGTAACCCCAGAAATTTCCAATTTTTCCTGGAGCAGGCGAGATGGACTAGTGACCCTGTCGTGGTGGATCAGTGACACCGAGCCAAAAGATTTGGACTCAGGACCATTGACATTTGACCTTGAACTTTGACCCCAAAACACCCAAAACATATTTTAATGTGCAAAAATTTAGCATTAAAAATTTATTTTTTAAAAAATTTTGCTAAGGTTTCCCCCCTTCCAACCTCAACCAACCAATTAGTCGGCAGAACTCCACCCCCCTCATCCATACCCAGTCAGCAAGCATATAACATCACTAACTACTACCCCCATATTCGATGCAGACGACATTGTCCTTGACCCCATGACCTTGAAAGACCTTGAAAACCAAAACTCGAGAAAAAATACATAAAAGTCAGCATGCATATTGCATTTCAGACTACCACAACCATATCAGATGCAGACGATCTTTTCCTTGACCCCATAAAATTGAATGATTTCGAATCCAAAATATTCCCAAAAAAAATTACCTAAAACCCTGAAACATAAGAAAAATATATAAAAAAGAATTACCTAAAATAATAAAAATTTACTATTCAAAGTTATTATAAAACTTATGTTTAAAAATTTTCATTTCCGGAGGTTCCCCCAGCACCACCATTAGTCACATTCGTTCCATCCCCAGCAGACAACTGTCGTCAATTGCTGTTTGCTACTTAGTCAGTGGGCCTCCATTTCTTCACCCCCACTCCCTCCACTTACACTCATTCCACCAACTTGATTTTTGTCTGTAATTTTTATATATGTTACTGGAGGTGGCCATATTTTTTTATTTCATTCGTCATTTTTTATATGTTACTGGTGATGGCCATATTTGTTTTTTCGTTCGTCATTTTTTTATAATATCACGTGTTGGTAGGCACCATGAGTGTATATATTATGCTGGAGGGTACCATATTTGGCGGCAGCCATCTTGCTGGGCTCAGTCCTTTTTTAAGTGTCATTTATTATAGAATTTGTCTCTCACCTCGTTCAACTATCGTATTAGATTTCATATGTTTTCATCACCTGTGTACCACCATACGAGAGTCATTCTTTTTTATGTTTTTTAAGTGTAGGTTGCACTGATTACAACCACCAATTTTTTCATTGTTTAAATAGTGTTTAGTCAGCTAGCCTCCACCACCTTCATACCATCAATTACTCACTTTAGTTCAACTCCCTTTATATTTTTTTTACATTTTTTAACACATAGGTAGTATAGATTAGGTTACCTGCCATCAGCTAGTACCAGATGGTGACACTGACCATTTCTGCAAAGTAGTATGTAAACTGCCATGTATTTTTTTTATTCTTTAAAGCATATATTTTTTATTGAAAATAATATTTTTATAAAGCATAAGGTTTTTTTTAAATAAATAAAATGCAACATATTAAATAAAAAAATCGTTTATAAAATTTTACATAAAAATATTTCTTTGCGATGATTTCTTCGAAGACAAGAGGAGGAAATCACATTATTTTGTAAGATGTTAGTATGCACTTGTAATCAGCTGCAGATGATTTACCGAATCTAGTGTCCAGCCCGAACCATTCATTATCATTTCTTCTTCCTTGCAACATACCTTTTGTATGTTATCATCTACACAATTTCGATGTCGTATACATTATAGACAGGTACATTAGAATTCTTGAATGCCATTCTGCGATGTTCGTCTTGGTTCGATTCTGGTTTTGTGTACAATCATTCCAGCTATTTGTTATATTTTATAGGCTCGTGTTTTTCAATTTTTTATGTAAGTTGATTTATTAAATTTTGTTTCATACTTGGCAGGAACGAGGAAACCTATTTCGACGAAATTTTTGGAGCAGCGTAATCTTTCAGCATGCTCCTGAATGCAGATTGCTTCAGAAGAAATCCATTTGCAATAGGTTTGCCTAGAACATGAACAGGTATTCGGGAATGAGGTTTACACAGTTTGGCGTGTTTGTTATACGATTCATAACAATGTTTCTCTGATGGTTATGTATTTCAAGTCACACATTGTCTGGAATGTATTTTACTCCGTAACACATGGACGTACGACCACACTTGTGACAACTAAAAAACAAATAAGGCCATTCTGTAGTCTTCGTGCATTTACCAATCTTATTGTGCCTACGAGCATTACTACTGTTACTGTACGTCACGCCAATGTAGCGATATGATCGAGCCGATATCTACAGCGAATTGTTCTTACCATCCGCATGCACACCCCCACTTACCGATGGTAGTGTCATTGCATCATCAGTTAATGTACAAGATAGTAATGACATGTTTACATCAACATTGTACACCGAAGTACATGTAAGTCCACAACAGGTTTGTGGCAACGTCTATAAATTTTTTTGTTTTGGTGATGGAAGAACAAGTCCTTTGAATTTTTGTATAGAGTGCGAGTACGAGCAAACAGACGAAGACACTTCTCACACTTATATGCAATGAGGAGCTGGTTCATCTTACATTTATGCTTTTTATATCGTCCAACATTGCTGCTTTTCACAAAGGCTTCATCACAATACATGAATCGAAGTCTTGACAATGGTAGCATGGGTCGTAATGCCGATGAAGATACTGTAGGTGGCCCACCCGAAGAGGTCGATAGAGCTGTCGACATCATACCTGAAATCGTCGATGACTGCTCTGCTGTAGGTGACACACCCGAAGAAGTCGATGGTGCTGTCGGCACCATGTCTGAAGAAGTCAATGGCACTACTGGTACCACTGCCGAAGAAGTCGATGACACTACAGTAGCTACAATTAGCTCTGGATAACCCGAAGACATCGCAGATGTAGAATAAGACTTAGATGCGAAGATGCGGAAGCTAACTGTGATTATTAATCTTTCATGGGAGCTGCTCTTAAACTAAGCCTCTATCTGACATCCATACTGCTTATAATATACACATAAGCACGCTAAATGAAGTTATATTGACATTGAACCAATCGTGTTGCACTATTAATACACTGTGCGATCACCGATTAGCCAATCTTTCTATTAATGAAGGCTGTCATGGTCACTCCTTCCTTCTGCTGTTATAGGGTGAGCTTACTCTGGGCCTGTATGGACGTAAAGGTGCCTCCGAACCTGCAGTGGAATGCATGGAGGAATTCCATCCAAATGAGGCCGTAGTGGTTCATTGACTTCCATCACTGTCTTGCTTCGCCTTCCATCTGCTTGCCTACATAACCTGGTCATTCGTCCTCCAAGATGCCATAGTGCTGCAGGTGTGTAGTGCAGTCACTCACGAAATCTGATGGATCCTCCATTAATTGTCCAGAAAATGTCGGTAGGGTCTGGAAACATGTTGGTGTAGGTCTACAATGTGTATCCGGTTGATTGCAGTGACCGGATGTCGTCGCTGTGGCTTTGTTTACATTCTCCAACTCTTTGATTACATCTGTTGAAACTGGTAAAACTTTCATGATACTGGGCAGAGCTGCTGGAAGATTACTATTGTAGATTGGTGTAGAGGATAAGGGATGTCTTGTCAGAATATAGGGCGTTTCAGCCAACTGTGGTCGAGGCATCTGTGGAACGATAATTACTGATGTGGGTTGCACTGTTGGCGCCGGAGTCCTTGCGGGTACTCCGTCCATATTCTGCATCGGAGACACCGTAGACATAGCCTCCCTACTGGCCGCGCAATCCCGACACATGAATTGCTCTCACTCTGTCGTTGCCTGTTCCTCCTCTGTTTGGCACTTATGGTGTACTCTGACTCTGACATTGCACATCTTGCAATACTGGATCCCTACATTCATCAATCCCTTGCAGCCTGTGTATTCACATGCATTGAGGTGTTGCAGCTTAATTGATGACGAATAACAGTTTTTGCAGGTGAACAATAACCCGTATATTGTCTCCTGTTCCCTAGTGTTCATACAGGCTTCGTGGTATCAATGATTACACTGTTTGCTTTTAATGAGCGATGTGTCACGACCTGAACAGATCAGATCATGGCAGTAATTTACTGAATTAAAGTCTGAAATGTCTGAAATAAATTTAGGTGATTCTATTGCCATGCCCTGTTGTACCTCACTTGCGCGGTTGATCGCGATGCGGATGTTTGCCGGGCTGGGCTTATGTGCGCACCGACAGTTCTTCATACTTCGCGATCCAGTCCTGAGGTCGTTCCTCTTTCCCACCGTCCTTCTTTTCCTCCTCATCCTCCTCCGGCACTCGCAATGTGGGTGGAGGAGGGGAGAGGATGTTGCAACCCTTTGTCCTGCTGTTTGCTACCCTCGTGGCGATTTCCTTGTGGTTGCTGTGATGGCAGGGCTTTTCCAGTTTCCGCGTGATTTTCCTCCCTGGCCCCTTGTTTGGACTTTCCGGCATCCTGGGGCATCGTGGCGGCGTTCCACAGCTCTATTACTGTTACTATTCTTCTCGCCTCTCTGGTGTTGGTGTGGGCCAGGATAAGCGGGAAATAATGGATATTGAATTTTGAAAATTTTGAAAAATTGCAGGAAATTTCAGAAAGATAATTCTGCGGGGTTTTGAAGCAGGAATTAGTGGAAGGACATCAGCCCTAAGTTTGGCGCCATTTGACGGCAAGGTAGTGAAGCAAAATTGTGTTGTTTTAATGTTGGGAGCGGGACAGGTGATGTTCCATAGTTTTCTCACCAAACCTTCTGCTGATAGATTTTTTGGTGCCAGGTATCACAGTGGCAATACCAACTAGCTGCAGTATAGCAGACTTCCTCTCCTCCGGGTTGTGTGCTGACGGCCAATGGACAGTGTCCTCCCAGTGCTCCAACTGTCGTAATGAAAGAAAATACGTCATCTGTACTGTGCGTTCTACACAGTGATATCTCTGGGAGACACACACACCCATATTTAAGTATATGAAGATAAAACGCTGAAATACATTATAAAACCCCTGCACAGTACACTTCAATGAAAAGGCGGGAAAGGTGCGGGCCCGCGCCCCTATAGCCCTTAGGCGACCCGAATGAAGATCCAAACACTTCACGTTAGTTCAGTGGGTTTTATTTATCATTCTTCTCCTGGAAGCAAACTTACACTTTGTGCTGGGCTTAACCTGAAAGCAAGGTAACACTGATTACAAGAAGGCACATGGCCACTATTAATTAAAAATGAGACAGTAAGCCTTCTTTGGCAATGCTATTCCGGGCGAAGATGAGGAGCAGAGAAGTCTTAGGTGGCTAAAAACATACGAGGTTCCGGAAATTAAACAGTCTATTGCAGTGAATAATTGATTATAAAATGTTGATGTGCCACCCAAGCGCGCGAAACGCGACCCTGTCGGTCAGCATGACCGACTCTTCAGAACACCATGGTATGACTAAACTCTCCCTCGCAGCGTGCCAGCCAGGTTGGCGAGCAAGCAGGCCATGCAAACTACTTTCTTACATTTCAATCGCTTACAAATACATATGCACGTTGATTACATATTCATGATTCCTGCATTAACAATTCTACAAGACACAAAAACACTTTAATACATGTAACACACTAGATGAGATGAGATGGGAATGGAACACATGAAGAATGAAAATAAAGGAAGAACAGCAAGTGTTACACTGAAGCCCACAGGGGCACTTAAAATGTAATAGGGCCATTCTTTTATGTGTTTCTTTGTGTGATGTCTCTGAATATGCTGTAATTAACACCTAATTACATTTTTTCTGAGTTTGCAGGATCTACTTCATCAAACACGTGCACGTAGGCGCACATGGTTGCTCTGTACCTTGCACTGCACTTGCGCTCTCTTCACTAGTGCTTAAATGACTATGTTCTCTTCACTCACGGAGTAGCATGTTCTAACTGCGTTGCGGTGCACTACTTCACTGGAGCGCACCAGCGCCCGGTAGAGTGCTTATTCCTGCAGCGGTCGCTGACGATGGCGGGCAAAAGGGCTTGGGGGAAGCAGCTGTCGTCAAGTAGTAATTTCGGACTAAATTGGAATGTGGTCGTGGTGTGGTTAATTTTCACGCTGGAGACCTGGTACTTTGAAGAAATTTTGTGCTGGCTGACTCGCTGCATCATGTCACGGGGAAGCTGATCCCGAAGTTTTGGAGTCCGTTTCGCCTGGAAAAGTTTTTGAACACAAACACTTTACAATTGGTTGATGTTAATTCAGAAGGGGCCTATCATAAAGCCAATATTAGCCCCACCGAGGCTTACATTCCACAGAAATAATGTGTTGTGTTTGTAAACATGGTTTTGATTTCTAATTTGCTGTTTAGATTGTTTGTATTCACCTTATCTAATTTTCTTAATCCTTCGCATTCCTTAGGTTCTTTTTATTCCATTTTTTTGTGTCATGTCACCTGTCTCCCTATCTCTGTCAAATTGGCAAGAGTTGAGTGTGCATCGTCTTCAAAGTATGTTTCTTTGGCTGCATGTGATGACTGTGCAGACTATCGCTGTGCTCAAGAAAGTCCCTGAAAGATAAGACCCCTTCATCGTCCCGGACTGGAGGTCTTTGTACCTCTTGTGGATGTGTCCGAGAGAAGAGTCCATGTGTACCCCTCTGGGTATTTTTTGCCCGTATTTGTTGTCCCCAGGGACATGCTTCGAAATTGTTTGCAGTATGTGTGTTTTACTATTGAATTTTTGTACTATGTTAGTTCTTCAGAGCTTTACTGGAACTGTCTATTAGGCTTATTTTCAACTCTTCTTTTCTGATACTTCTGTGATATACTGTAACTGTACGTGTATAAAATCTTGCAATCTTATGCAATCTTAAGCAGATTGCGGACCCCAGGGCAGACTTTTGGTGCGAGAATTGGGACAGTCATCTGTCACCGGTCACTATTTTTGAGTATTCAGTTCTGGCTAATAATCACGCTCCTCGGCCAACTTGCTCCCCTCCATTGCTTTCCTTTGGCTACCACTACTTTCCTCCCTCCATTCCCCCTCCTGATGCTGTCAATATAATCACTTGCACTCCCCCCTTCCTTCTTAAGTAACTTGTGTTTGGTGAGCTGCGCAATGTTATGAACTCTCCTTCGGTCATCGGGCCATCCATGGTTCCGCATACGATGTCTTTTCTAAACAGCATACGATGCCACCTCGTACGATGAGTTAGTGGGCTACAATGTTTGCTAGCAAACAGCTCGCAATGACGACGAAATGATTTAGAATGGGCACGACTTCAGCCGCTAATATATCGGCTTTACCAGCAATTTACAGGTGAGTCGGGGCGGGCAGTCAGGAATTTGTATTTTGGGGCGAAGCAGAAATGTTAGTTTTGCCAATACGTTAATGTTCTCGATGAGAAGTTGGTTGTGGGTCAAGTAACCTTCAGGTTTTCAGTGGCTTTCCAGTGTGCATTTGTAGCTTACAAATAAACGAGGTCGTATTTTACAGCCTATTCCCAGTTTACTGCCTCAACTTATCGACTGATGCAGGCCAGCATTTGTTATCTCGGTGATTTTTAGTTTTCTATATTTTAATACAAATATTATTTGTTCTTTTGAATATCAGCCTCCAAGGATTGTGATGAAGTTGGCCAGGGAAACTCCACGCCGGAAAATGGTAGCCTTAATAGGGCAATGATTTATCGCCCACTGTTTTATGGTGTGGAATCTTTGCTTGTATGCCCTTGTTTTGATCGGGCTAGCATGGTGAGTCCCGGAACATTTAATGTCGAGTTATGTTGGAACATATTCGGAGTTAGTGAATTATTAAGCCGCATTGCTGCGGAATATCTGCAAATTTAATGTTCTGAAAGTAAGAATTTGAATGGAAAATTATCGCTGGCCAGACCCTGTTATGTTTTCTACTATTCCAAGGTTTAGTGAGAATTGTGAAGTTGCTTCTGCCAGTATTTTAATGTTGTAGGGCAGTTGTCACTTTTAATAATTTGGATACTCACCGACGTGATGCCTTAGTAATAAATAATAAAAGCTAGTTAATCGTTCTAGAGTGCAGTAAAACATTGTGAAAATGCAGTTGGCTTTTTTTTAACCAAATGGAAAATGGATCATAATTTTGGAAACCTAAATGAATAAACTTCCCATCAGTTGTGACGAGATATCGAAGGAGAGGAAGTATGATTAGAGCAAAATAATTAATTGTATGTCCGCTCGTGAGCTGAGTTTTAAGTATCAGTATTTTTGTGATTTAAATTTGGGCTCTTTAGTGAAGTTAGATTCCTATTGGTATTTCACGCTGGTGCAATAATCTTAACTATTTCATTCATGAGTATGTTTGAAAATAAATGCTTGAGAGGGTAATTTCACATGACCGCAGATGGTGCTTAATAGAAATGTTTTATGAGTCCGCTTAAGAGTGGCTTTTATAGTCTATTTTAAAGGGGATCTTTTAAAGATGTGTCTGAGAATTATTTGATGATTCCGCCTTACTGTTAATAAGTAAATTGAGTTCAGTGGATGACTTTGTAGCCACTTTAATATGATTGTACACTTCAAGGCTGTGGTTGACCACGCATTATTTTATGAGAAATGGGATAGTTTTCAGGGTGTATATTAATTTTATTGGAGAACCCTATGGTATTGCGAATCTGTATCTAGTCAGCTGTCGCTGCATTAAACATGAAACATTGAATTGTTTCAATATCCATTTATAAAACAAATATAGTTTTGGCGATAATTATTTTCTTTTGTGTCTGTATTCAGGTAATAAATTAATATGTGATTCAGATTTCTTTGTCTCATCTATTAACTAATTGTGAATAAAGATAACATAAAGTTGAGGCATGTGTGTATATGTTATTTAAAGGTGCTGAAATATTAAAAATTATTTTTGCCTCATTTATATAAATTGTCTGTACCCGATGATAAATTAGAGGCTTGAATATATTTAAGCATATTTAAAGAAATGAATATTCCACTTGTTTTATTATATCCATTCATACTCATAGTGTACCAGTATGTGAATAAGGAACCAAGTGCAATAAATGTATTATGACATTGATTTGCGAGATTATTATATTATTATTACCCTGCGCCTGTTGTTTACGGCACAGAGTGATAATGCAATTACACTACCATCGGTAAGTGGGAGTGTGCATGTAGTTGGTACGGACAATTCGCTGACTATATCGGCTCGATCGTGCCGCTACTGTGGTTAGATGTACAGTAAGAGTAGCAATGCGCAAAGGCACAAGATGTGTGGTAAATGCATGAAGAAGTCAAAATGGCCTTATTTTACTTTTAGCTGTAAAAAGTGTGGTCGTAAGTTCATGTGTTTTGTAGTAAAAGACATTCCAGACAATGTGCGACTTGAAAAACATATCCTTCAGAGAAAACAATCATATAACAAACATGCTAAGTAGTGTAAACCTCATGCCTGAAAACCTGTCCATATTCTAGGCAAACCTAATGCAAATGGATTTCTCCCTAAACATGCTGAAAGATTACATTACTCCGAAAGTTTCATCGAAAGATGTTTAGTTATTCCTTTTAAGTATGAAAAAAATTAATAAACCAACTTACATAAGAGATTGAAAAGCATGAGCCTCAAAATATTATGAATGGCTGGAATGTATGTACACGAATACAGAATCAAACCAGTACGAACATTGCAGAATGGTATTCAAGATTTCTAATGTACCTGTTTGTAATGCTGATGACATCAAAAAGTGTGTAGATGATAATATACAAAAGGTATTTTGCGAGGAAGAAGAAATGATGATGAAGGGCTAGGGCTGGACACTCGATTCGGTAAAAAATATCCAGATGAGAACGAATGCATTCCAACAGCTTACGAAATAATGTGTTGTCCTCCTCTTGCCTTCGAATAAATCATAGCAAAAAAAGTTTGCAAGTAAAATTTTGTGAATAAAAATTATTTATTAAATATGTTGCATTTTACTTATTTTATTTTTAAAAAAACCTTCCGCTTTACGTGAACATATTCAAATAAAAAATAATTGCATTTAAGAATGAAAACAATAGTATGACAGTTTAGCAGGGATGGCCAATGTCACCATTCAGTACAGGCCGATAGCAGGCAGCCTAATCGATACTACTTGTGTGTATAAAAATATAAACCAATATCGAGGGAGTCAAAATTAAGTGAGTAATTTATGGAATGAATGTGGCGAAGGCTTGCTGACTAAACACTAATTAGTCAATGAAAAACATTCGTAGGTGTAATCAGTGCAACCCATACTTAAAAAATGTAAAATAATTATGGTTTTCGCCTGGTGATACACAGGTGATGAAAACATATGAAATCTAATATGGTAGTCGAACGAATGTGAGAGACAAACTCTAAAACAAATGTCAATAAAAATTGAGGAGTGCATCTAGAGTGATGGCTGCCTCCCAACATGGCAGTCTCCAGTAAAATATATAAACGAATGGCAACTACCAACAGCGAAGCTTCCAGCAACATATTTATAAACAAATGACGAAAAAAAAAAAAAAACAAATATAACAACCACCAGTAATATATAAACAAATTATTAATGAAGAAACAAATATTGCCTCCTCCAGTAACATATATTCAAATGATAGATGAAAAATTAAGATGGTGGAATGAATATATTTGGAGGGAGTGGGCTGCAGGGATGGAGGCCCACTGACTAAAACAGCCAATATCAATTGGTGGCAGTCGTATGCTGGGGGTGGAATGAATGTGACTTATGGTGGTGCCGGAGGACCTCCATAAAATAAGATTTAAAAAATTAATTTTATAATATATTTTATAATAAATATTTACTTCTTAATAATGTTTTTTTTATAGATTGTTGGGTTTTTTTCGAATTTTTTGAAATTTTTTGGGTTTTTCGGGGTCAAATTTCAAGGTCGGCTTGGAGTCACTGATCCACCTTGCCGAAGTCACGACTCCACCTCGCCTGATCCGGGAAAAACAGGACATTTCCGGGGATCCTTTTCTAATAATCTTGAATAATTTTCAACAAAGATTTAATAATAAATTTCTTCAAAACTTTTTTAGAAATTTTTTACAGTTTTTTGGAATATTTTGAAATTTTCTGAGGGTTTTTAGGTCTATTTTTTAAGTGTTTTGGGGGTTTTGTGGTCAGAGGTCAGTGGTAAAAGGTCAATGATATCCAATATGGCGGTTGAGTGATATCATAACTTGGCGGCTTCCCCGGCTGCGGCTCCGACTCCCCAATCCCTTAGCCGTCAATCATTCAAAGAGCAAGGAAGTTATTGTAGCTAGCAAGTCGTGGCGTCAAGCTAATCCATTTCAACTCAAAAACCCATCTAACCAGCATTTCCTACAAGGGGAACAGGGTCCAGTTAACTTTAAATCCAAACCGAATTGCGGAAAACTGCGGAAAACGAGACATAATTCTGAATAACTAGTCAAACCACTGATCCACCCTAACATTTTACGGCCGATAAATAATTAATATTTGACTGTCAACTAACACTTACATCACACCACGACTTACCTTTGAATGCGATTGCAATCATGATGAGTAAGCTCTATCACGCAGATCGCACTGTATTGGGCGTAGCTCAGACCAAGCACACATGCTGGTAAAATAAACTCAATGCGTGCATATTCGATTAATTGAGGCTATAGGCTGATGGCCGAGAAGTTAAACCAGACTGAACGATGAACTGAACCAGAAGGCGCAGAAGGGCAAAACTAGGCGCGCAAGGCCTTATATAATTTCACAGACCCTTATGACGTAATCAGAGGAGGGGGAGGAAGGAAAGGGTAGCCAAGAAAAGTGGAAGGGGACACCAAGTCGCCATGGAGGTCGCCGACTCACATGAAGCCAGACAAGTCACTCACATGGAGCCATGAAAGTCTCTAAAGGCGACACTAGCGCCAGCAGCACTACTTGATTTTGCGTATTCCAAAGCACTGTTCCTCAGTGAGACCTGATTTCCGTAGGTAAACCGTATAGTGCTTAAAACACTGTTTGCAGGCATTAACTTTGTACCAATGCGATTAATATGCGATCGCACCAGTCTTGAAATGTTTTTATGTAATTATAATGTGAAATATTCTTAGTTTCGTCCAACACCATCAGAAGAATGATATGCTAAGGTTTCTCGTTCGTATTCACACGTGTTGGCAACAACTTTCCCTTAGCATTAAGATAGTACCCATTTACAGGTACACCAGGGTTGTTGTTTTCAAAGACCCATATTTACTGTAGAGGAGTCGGAAAACCCAGTCTGCTAAAATCAAACTTTTCTTCCACCTCATTATACCTCTTGTCCACATGCTGCGGATGAGGTGACTTAACAAATCCAGCCAACACTGACCACTTGAAACATTGGCTGTCATAGTGGTGGGGATTGATTATAGCACGTTTGTGTTTGATAGTGTCCGGAAGGTCAACATAGGTCGATAGCTGTGAAGGTCCATCCTATATGTTACTTAGAGGAAGCCTCTTGCACGTATTCATATGCACCCTTAGACAGGATCCATCTGTGAAATCGACACACCACACTTAGAACACGTGTTGTTTATTTGGGTACAGCTCTTTGTACAGCCATGCCTCTCATGTCGATGGGCACTGCTGCGGCTCGTAAAGGCCTTTTAATGGAAGCGACACCTATAATGTCGGAATGGTTCAGTAGAGGTTCTTAACCATACAGTTCTTGCTGGAACAGAGATTGATGATCCAGTTGGCGATGCAGTTGTCGCAGCTGAAGACCTGGATGGCACTTCTACAAGCGCTGTGCCAAACATTGAAGATTTAATGGCCCTATTGTTGTTATCACGCTATTTAAGTGAGTAGCCACAAATAGTAAATAAACGCATGATATAGACACTACAAACTCTTGACTGTCACATTCAAACAGAAACGATAGTTACAGTTTTGTTGTACCTTTCATCTGTACCTGACAACAAACGAATATCTGTAATTTCGACATTGCCCCGTAATTTCAATTGGTACGGATTCAGGTATAAAATTTGCGACAACCTTTGAATATTGTATAATGATTTTTCATAAAGCATAAAATATAAGATGATCAACGACTGGTTATGTTGTGAAGCGCTTGTCGGCGAACATTTACTTTGAATTTCTGGCCACCCGCTCTTATGGTGGGCAAGCTATGTCCATAACATATAGAACGGACACCTTACGCACGAGAAGTGACACACCACTGCAATCAGGGTAAGGTAACAAGCTGAGCGACGTTTTGGAAAAAGAGTTTAGTTAGTAAACCTGCGACGGTTATTAAGTGCTAGTGGGGACATGAAACCAGGCCTGATGCCAGCCAGTCGCCACGTGGTTAAGAAGGACCGCATAAGGGTGTACCGTCGACCGCCGCCGCTGAGACGTGATGCAAAGCAGCCATCGGCATCGAGATTAAGTTAAACAAGTTCGGATGGTTTCAGAGACAATTAGCTAGTTAATAATATTGTGGCTTCTGCATAATTGGTTAGCAGATATTATAATTGACTTCCCCGCTTTAACTCAACGATTGTAGAGATTTGTGTTAATTGTTATTTATTTGGGTTTTATATAAAGACACTTGAATTAACCCAATCTTTACATTGAGCTACGGCTAACCCAAAACTATTCGCTATAATAACATAAGACCCATCAGGTTATTAAGCCGTAACATTGGTGGAGGCGCCTCACGCTTCCACCCACTACGCAGAGCGAGATTAAGTAAAGGATTGAAATTCCCCTAAAGTAGAAAGCGAACAATGGTGGGCGCGAGGGCTTTCTCTACCTCTTACGGCATGCAAACCTCCGCCAAACCCCTCTGAATAGTGGTTGCATAATTCAACAGCACATTGATGTTAAAAAGTTTTCAATTTGGTTGTCAAAGCAAATAATTTTAATTTATATAGTTAAAGAAATGGGGTTTCATTTCATATGATATAGGGTTTGTTAAAGGTACTAAGTTAAGGCCTATTTGTTCAGCGGGCGTGTTAGCAAATATATTAACACCAGAGATTATGTACTTATTTTGTTAAATGAAATAACCTTAATAGGAGTTAAAATATTGAGATTAACAACGCATTAACATCCAGAACAAAGTGTTGTGTGCGTACATAATAACAGCACGTGAAATAGGTTTATCATATTAAAGACACAGCCTTTAAACAAGCCATATATTAGGTTCACGGGCGGACAGGTGACGGCACAGTTACATCAGCCTTCAAATGCAGCTAAGCCTTGCAGAGCAGGCAGTTTCCGCATGCGAGTAAAACGCACGGGCGTACACGTCATGAGATTCATACTTCATTAGCTGCCATACTGCCCTCCACTAATACACCATATTCGATAATCATTTTCATTAGACAGATATCGGGCACATTCCGAAATTGTTCGTATTGCACCTGAGCGTGGAAACTTTTGCACTTATGTCGGGAAACTGACACAATATTGAGAGCCTAAAATGTTCGCCACTGACATGATGGGTAATTCCAGGCAGTATAAGAGCGTAAGGGAAGTATTGTATTTCAACTGTGTAACGTATATAGATATACTAAACAGCTGTAGGCGATGTGCCACTAGGGCATTGCAAATAGGCCTCTTTACAACACTGCTTTCAATAGCACATAAACCATAATTTAGTTTTTGAGGCTACGTTTATTCCCTGTTGGAGAGCTACTTTTCTTTGAACATCTTTATTCTTAATATGTATCCTCTTACTTCAAGAGCAGACTTAGCACTGAACTGTTTGCAGCTCCGCATGGTGGGCATGAGTACACCCCATTAACGTCCCAGATGTGAGTAAATTGCGACATGTTTGCAGAAAATTGAAAAACCCTTGCAATATAGAATAACTAATATAAATATTGTGTTATGATATCAAGCATCATTATTTAGATTAACAAATTATGACAAATAAAGAATTAAGTAAAATTCTTAGAGTATTATTTGCAAATAAAACGGTAACATAAGGGTAATGCACTAAATTAACCGTTAGCTGTGCGCACACAAAGAGCAGTAATATAACACAAGAAAATTATTATGAAGTACACGACTTTTAAAATGTAAAGAAGTATACAAGTGCCCACAAAGAGAATTAGAAAGACAGTGCAGATAATATTTAAAATACATAAATATGAAGAGTTGGATCATGTTTTATTGATGTATTAAATATAGATGCTTAAAGTTAGGCAAATCATTTAACGTAACAGACTCAAGTAATTCATTATAAACACAATTGCAAGAACGTGCATATCTTGAAGTCATTATAGAAGCGAATTATATAATTTTATAATGTGCTACATTGCTAAGGAAATTTGAATACAGGAAGCTGTCTGTCTGAGTTAAAAAAAAAAAAGGTTGGGAATTTAAAGTACACATTCTATGCAAGATGTAAACACGCCAGTTAGTGTCATGACAGACCAGAGCTATAATATAAATTTTATTTAATTAATTAAATAATAATAATGTGCATTCTGCTCATAGTTTCACATATAAATACACATAGATATGGGGTAAGAACAATGTAAATTATTATGTTTTAAAATGTTGTAGACTAAAAGAGCATTATACACTACTCAATACGCTTGCTTGAGGCAAGGTGCGCAGGCATGTGCCAAGGACGCTGCCAAATGCTACAACATCATTATATGTTGATGCAACAATTTCTTCATGCCACCTCACCACCCTCTCTCCTCTCGGCATTTCAGCATTTCCGCATTGCGCGAGGACGGCCCGCTGTTGCAATGTGTCAGCGAGACACGCTGTCAACACACCGCATGTTAGATGCGTGCCACGTTGTTTTGTAAATACACGCCTGGGTGCATGATAACTTAGTACACACTGCTGTTGTTATAATAAGTGAAAACTGTAGCTTAAAGGCAAAAGCCATAAATAATATTTTATAGTCAATATCATTAGAATGCAATACACTGATAATTCAGAGAGAAATGCAATTTCTATATTATAATTAAGTTTAATACTAAGGTAAAGTTTTATATAAATTATAAAATGCAAGTTTACCAATATGGGAATTGTAGTTTTACTAGTATGAAAGGTAATATGTTTTCATATGTAAAATGAATTAAATACATAAAAAAACGTACACGGCAGTACAAAAGCACAAAGCAGTATAACATTATGACAACTTAATAAACGAAATAATTGCTAATTGGAATTATGATATATTAGTTATGGGACACTTGTAATAAATTTAAACAGAGCCACCACGAAAACCTACCATTACATAAATATTATGTGTAATTATAGTATATGACGTCTTTAAAATAGAACTGCAAGGGCACATATCTAACATAAAATTGTTATGTCTGAATGCTAAGCCACACTGAAAGTGTTTCAGGACAAATTAATGGCAGCTGAAAATGCAAATACGGTGTCGTACCCATTCAGAGAGGGTAAAACGGCAAAGACGACAATGTCATAACCGTGTTCAGAGCTGCAGAGCATGGAGAGCAGTCGCCCTCAGTCTCGGAATTATGCGGTGCACACAAAGCAAGCATACCAGAGCACAGCATGGCAGCACAGCGCAACGCAGCGTAAAATTAACTTTTCACCACAATGTAACGCAGCGGCATTTATTTTTTAATATGCCGTACATCCAAGCACCCCAGCTGGGTCGAAAGTAACACCAAAATAGGCACTCAGACATATTAAATTCAAGAGTGATATGCAGCATAAATTACACAAAGGTGCATAGTAAAGCTAGAAAAACATAAACAAAAGATTTTACACAAACTCAAGAAACGAGTTAACAGATTTTAAGGCCGTAGTTTCAGAAAAAGGCCAAGTTAATGAATATTGTAAATTTTTTAAAGCATTTAATATGCTCAGAATGTGCATTAATAAGCAACCTAGTTGTAAAAGTAATAAATTAATACAGAAGAATTAATCTGATAACGAGTATAATACTCAAGAAAGTACAGGAAATTAGTACCTACATATTTTATTAGCAGACCTTATATGAATCTCAACATAAATAAAACATGTTTTGTCATAAATTCACTCTCACTTTATTTTAGAAGTAATAGTGTTCATGCATCATAATGCCAGTTTATTAAACTATGTCGTACTAAGGAAATAACTTGGTAATAGCATCATTCACCAATAATTTTTTGTAAAATACATGAGTGTTAGATAGAGAGTGCAACATTTATAACATGTGTATAATATAAATATTGTTGGTGTAAGAAAAGTTTATATATAAGCTAGGATACGCATTCCCTTGGCAACTTTCCTCACTAAAGAAACGTAATGTGGTTAATGAAAGGATTATGTTGAACATGTTAACAAAAGTAAATCATTTAGAAAGTAGGAAATACTACGTATCTTTACTAAACTACTGTCGACTCCTTACAAATGAGCTCAATGGAAATAGTCTATAGTCATAGGCATAAAAAAGTATTTGTCATATGATAAGCATGCTCGATATAAAATATAATGACTTGATTGAAAAGTAGTTCCATTTTAATATTAACAAAATATTAAATTACCAGTTGCAAAAACAAAGTGGTCACCAATGTATGTCATTCACCAACACACTGATTCATTGTATATTACACACAAACGTCTAAGTATTTTCTTTTCAGACACGTATGCATAATATTGTCAATGATATCCTCAAAGCATAAAATAAAATATAAATATTGTTATATTATCATACATTCCTTTTCAAAAATATTTTAATAATTAAAAAGCCACTTATAGGTAGGCTAGAGCATGAAACTGGCTGCCTGGTTTAGCATCCGCACTTCGCTTGCGTCAGCCGCATCAACAGAGAGGAAGCATGTACGCAGGTAACAAATAGCAAATTCAAGGCCATGTCCACACACATTCACGCTGAGCAGACAGCACATTCTCTTTACAAAACTTTCCAGTCAAGAAAGAAGGCAAGGCAGCTCCTTCCCCCGCCTCCCCCTTGAGTCGCCATACCTTCCTACCCTAAACTCCTCTCCATATTGAAGAAAACTTCAACCATCCTTATTCCCGCTGCCATGAAGCAGATAGTGATTTCATTGAAAGACGGATCCGGTACAATAGATCGTACCTAGCGCTGGGAACAACTATTTATTTTGGAAAAGAAGGGTAGAGATATGGTGGGAAAGCCATATCCATAACACTGTCTAGAACAAACACCCTATGCACGAGAAGCGACACGCCGTTGCAATCAGGGCGAGGCCACAAGTTGAGCAACATTTTGGAGACAGAGATAAGTTAGTAAACCCGCGGCAGGTATTTAGCACCTGCGGGGACATGAAACCAGGCCTGATTCCAGCCAGCCGCCGCGTGGTCAAGAAGGACGGCAGAAGGGCGTACCGCGGACCGTCGCCGCCAAGACGTGATGCAAAGCAGCCTTCGTCATCGAGATTAATGTGAACAAGTTCCGATGATTTCAGAGATAATTAACTAATTAATAATAAAATGGTTTCTGCATAATTGGTTAGCCGATATTATAATGAACTGCATCACTTTAACCCAACGATTGTAGAGAGTTGTGTTAATTGTTATTTATTTGGGTTTTTCATAAAGACGTTTGAATTAACCCACTCTTTACCTTGAGCTATGCCGAACCTAAACCTGTTCGCTTGGCAAACTCATCTCTCCCGAGCTCTCCCTATGCTGCCGCCTCCAGTCTTCCCCCTCCTTCCTCCACCTAGGTCATGTTAATTTAAGCCCCTGCACTTCCGCTCCCTTCCTTCTTAACCAGTTCCTTCTTAACCAGCTCAGTCGCCTTGTTCTACGAGTGATTTACCTTGGCAGCTGCTTCGAGTCTTCAGTTGTGATACGATGTTCGTCAGAGTAATTTGTCGGCATTTTAAACTGATATCATGGTGTGGTCGTCGACTACCTGCTTGTTTCAAAGTCATCGGACTGTGAGACGAAGATGCCTAAATCATCAGCTGCTGGCGGGAGCGGTAGAATGCAGCGAAATTATCCACTAGTTTGGTGAATAGCGAATTTCTTCCATGAGTCGAGAGTTGGATATTTTCATGGTGAGTTTCGGCAACCAATATTGTAAGGAAAGTTGGCCGAATGTTTGTTTTATGCTCCATGGGATTCAGTGTAATTTATGCGTCATGATCAGTTGATCGTCTACCTCCGCTTTAATGAGTTTTCAATACCAGAATTCTCGGGCAAAAAGTCCGTGCATATTTTTGGCAAGCCTGCCCTTTTGACTGTGAGTTTCATACCTCGAATTCGGCTGGTGCGTTTTAAGTAAAGAAGCTTTAAATGGTACATCATTTACCATAAGTTTGTGCTCCTGTTCCATGTTTCCGACTCATAATATCAGCCGGAGAAATTCCATATTTGACGGTGTTGGCTATGAAAGGGCACTAGATGTCGCCCAGCACCACGAATATGGGGTTTCGGTGTGAAGTCCTAGGGTTTTGAACAAAGTCGGAGGCAAGTGCTTTAGAGCAGTTTGATTTGTATGAAAATGGTTGGTGTTAAACGCAATTTGTTTTATCTCGTGCCAAGCGAGTATGAGTAGAGATTCTGTGTGTTTTCTAGCCTCGATAAGTCTTGAATGTAAGATCCGCCAGTCAGATTCACCGTGGCTTAAACTTTTATTTGATTTTTTTGCAGACCTGACCCTCTTAAAGAAAACGGGCTGTCTAGTTTGCCAATTTGACTTCTTTACAGTTTTCATCGTTCCTACCAGAATTGAATTTAATCAATAATTATTTGTTCCGCATTATTTTGTAGTCAAGGTATGAAAGCAAGAATTTTCACTCGTCAATTGCTGACCTATTCCCTGTTAAAAAATAAATGCTGATTTAATGGACAGAAACACAAGGTACATGACTGTGATAAATAATTGATCAAAAGAGGGCTGGGTTTGATAGTTGTGAATATTCACTGATGGTATTATCACTGTGGTTTGACATGAGAATATTTGTCACATTTTTTTAATATTGCGCAGGTGCGCTATTTTTTACGGGTTATTCAATATGAGCGAACCCTACTGTCAGGATAAAATGTTTTAAGAGCTGGTGCGCATATTTTTTAATGAATGTGAATTATAAAGGGTTTAGGTAATTGCGCGCTTGTTGTGTGCGAGATGTGGTATAATAAATTTAGTGTATAATTTTGCAATCGCCATGAGGCTCTATTTTAAGATAATTTGCGTAGTGTACTTAAAGTTTGTATTAATAATCCCTTGGATAGTAATGAATCGTGATAAGGTACGCAAAGGGGTATTTAAGTGATTAAGACTGATACTAGCACTGTGTTTTGAGCTTCATTATTGCAATTATTTTAATTCGTTTCGCTTCAGATGAGAAAGGGCGGGTAGGTATACAATTGACTGTGAAATACTCTAAAGTAAGTTCTGATATCTGTTCCATGGAGTTCCATCATTTTTATAGTTACCTATTTAATGATTTAAAAACGGGGGCGCCTATATGTGTTGGCAAAGTGAAGTTCAATATCAACTCTATTGTACTAATTGGGCCAAAGTATATGAAAGTAGTGGCTAGATGTCTACTCTTAATTTACAAAACACCATCTTTATTCTGCCCTTGGCACTTTGTAAAGCTGATAGAATGTTAACTAAATATGTCTTACTGTATTGTGTACATATTTTGAGATAATACTATTGTGATCAATTGTTTGAGTCGTGGTGTGAAAAAAATTATTCTCGACGCTAAACATAAATGGAATAAAAATGTTTGTTATTCCCGACGCTCTGTGTTTGATTAAATGTTCTTACCTGGTGTTCATTAGTACGGCACAATGTTATAAGAAGGATCAGTATCTTTATTAAGATAGTTATTTGAAATTTTTACGCATTATGTAAAGTAGCCTAGAGAACAGTTTAAAACTATATTCAAGAATAGAACTAATTTGCCTGTAGGCACTACTGCATATGTCGCTAACAAAATTAATTAAATAATGATTTTTCGGTAGTTTTAACATTTGTAGTGTTTATTTACATTTGTACATTTATGTACTTTTTTTAGGAACATAATTCCTCAAGGGAAACACTTCGAATAACATTTTAACGCCTCATTCTTACATCTCGCCGTAAAGAAGTATTGCGAAGGGCCGCCCAGTATTTCCCTGTGCAATCCCGGGAAATTGAATTTCTCGCAAATTATATCTGTATTAGTACGATATTATAACACGCGATATAAAGTAATATATTAAACTACAGATGACACTTTGTGCATTTTTCATTTCCCTCGACGAAACTGCGCAGGAAAGCCCTAAAAATGTTATATTTAACATTTTTTACTTTTTCTCTCATTGAATATTTCAATATCTTCAGCTTTACAATTGACATTTTACTAGAGAGTCCGTTCATATTGAAGGAATGACTTATTTTCTGGTGAGTTACGAGTATTTTTCACACACCGTCACTGGTGAACGCGCGTATTATGTGGGTATATTCTGGTTGCTCTTAAAATCGTAGCATTGAGAGCCTATGGGGAGTAAGCGAGGTGAGGCTGGAGAAAAGCCGGAATGCAAGGGCGGGAAACGGGAGATCTCCAAGAAAACCAGCCGACCAGCGGCATCGTCCGGCACGATTCCCACGTGCAAAATCATTTAGAAACCCGCCGGGAATCTAATCTGGTTCGCCTTGATGGGAGACGCGTAGTCTGGCCACAACACCACTGCGGCCCTTGCCTATGACGTAATTTGCGTGCATATAAAAATTATTGCGTACAAGTATTATTAAAACTTTAACTGTGGTGCTAAGAAACACTACACAAGACTGATAAACAATGTAACTGTATTACACACGAACAGGTGATTCGGCGTAACTGAGGAGTATTCGTTAACGAAACTCCGTACGGTTCATTTTGTGGATTCTTAAAGCTGACGATACAAGCTTAAACACCATTATGACTCGATATTTGACAGCTGCAATGTAATCAAAGTGTTCTGGAGCACATAAAAATTACAAGTATACGTTTTTTTTTGCATCTCTGTGCACAACCATGTGACACAAAACCCAAACTCCAGTTCAGTACTGCCGACATATTATGAATTACATTTTACAGTATAAAATTTGGATTTGTCTTTTGTAATGCCACTCGATAACTTGATGTTAATCATTGAACTCTTTGCTCATTTTAAACAATTCTCATATTAAAAGAATTGAAAGGAAATAGTAACCAGTCTACCGCCGAAAAATACATCAATATCAAATTTTTTTTCTTTCTTTTAAACATAAAACTTTTTGTTAATATTTCAACAGCTGAAAATACAACCTAGTCATTCAATAATTTGATTAATACCTCTTATCTCGGAGAACATGACGTAAACTATTTCTCATAAATTTTTTTTGGACATCACACAGAAATAATAAATGCCAGTTAGATGTTTCGTGACTTCTTTGCCTCTGAGAGTTTATCCCGCTGACGTGAATGCAAATTAGAATACAGTGATATAGTAGATGTGTACAATACAAATCGTTTCAGAACAGAAAGTTATAAATGTTTCCTTTCGTGAGAACATAGTTTCCGAAGATGCCGACACAGCGACAGAGAAGCCGACAGAGATACAGGCAGTAAAAAATGAGAAAGAAGAGTACAATAAGCATTAGAAATCCAGGCTGCGATCATTAACGAGCGACTTCCGTGACTTGACAAAGGTCAAGTGACCCTTCTCCCTAGACGGCACAGCAGTCTTCCGGATTATGAAATTTATTGTCAAGAAGACACCAACAGTCACCAGCCGGTACCTAAAGTGCCGAGCCGCTTGTGAAAACAGGGCTTGTTGGTGTTTATATGGCAATTGCTAATTCTCCTTAAGCTCGACGTGCTGTTACAAATTCAGGGCAAAACCTTAGGCAATTACAATCTCCCGCGATTACTGTCATAAAGACAGCAGGAAATTTTTGTAAATGTTTTAACAATGCTCCTTTTCCCACGGCAAAAGTTTTTTATGACGTTGCCAATATTTTTAAAATTTGTGGTATAATCGATGATCTGTCAGCATAATTTGTTTATGTAATACTACAGTTCAAACTATGAAAAAAAATTCTCGCACGTTAAGGTAGATTATCTCGTTTTACTACAAAAGAAACACGGTGCACACTCTGAAAGCTTGTTAAATCTTCGAAGTTCTTTTGTGACTAAGTTGACTGTATAGTACTTAACGGGTCTTGGTTCTGGTCTTGAGTCTATTACTGTAAAATTTATTAACTTATTTATGACATCCCTTTACATACAGTAGGAAGATTACTCAGCCAGCCATACTGTATATATATATATATATATATATATAGAGTAATATTCCATTACTAAGTGTTCAGTAACATTGCCGTAATTCTAATGGGATGATTCGAGTAGCAGTCACATGAATTCCTATTATGTGTTAAGTTTAAGTGGTCAGTTGGGTGCAAATGTTTTCTTACAGCAGGACAGCTAATCAAAAGGGCTTAGACTGTCACTGCAGGGGTCGTAAGTATGCGCCCCCTCCACTCCATCGGTAAGCATAAGATTTTCATGCCGTGTAATGTGTTTAATAGTGAAGTAAACGAAATTTAAATACAATAAAAAGCGGAGAATGATGCAAAAAATAATTATTTTTACGATAAAATGTTCGGCATATGGTAGAGGCAAAGCTAGCCATCCGCATTCCATCTGTGCTGTGAAGTGGTACATTGATAGGTGATTTCTTTTGTAATCATATGGGCCATGCTTGGGCCATTTGTGTTCACCGCGCCTGGGCCAGCTATGGGCAGAGTATGGCTAGTTCGTGGTGCCACTTCGGGACCATCAACGTTGTCTGGTGCATGACAGCTGTTGACCAACTTTTGGTTGGCTTGGCATCCGACTGTAAACCATAAATGGGCCATTACATTAAAGGCAAGTTTTTAGGATATTATCGCGATTCAGAAAGGAATATTTCTCTCAATGAGAATTAACGCTCATGTAGATATATGTAACATTTTTTAATTTGCCACACGTATGGGGAGACAAAATATTACTATCATGTGTTAAATAGACACAATGAGTGGAGATTTTATAGCCCTATCGTTGGGCTGCCAAATTAATATTGTAATACCTCTGAAATGTGCTACAATATTACGACCAATCTCATCGGCTATAAAATATTATTTCTG
Source organism: Dryococelus australis (assembly GCA_029891345.1). Classification (NCBI taxonomy): domain Eukaryota; kingdom Metazoa; phylum Arthropoda; class Insecta; order Phasmatodea; family Phasmatidae; genus Dryococelus; species Dryococelus australis. The sequence goes on from CM056996.1 coordinate 192,067,062, forward strand.
TGATACATAATATAAGATATGAATGTGTAATGTAATGATAAAATATAATTGTATATGGGTGTGATCCTAATAGGTTAAATTAATGATATTCCTTGGCTAAAATATATGTTGACGCACAAAAATCAGTATACTCATCCATATTGTAATTATCGATGAATTCTAAACCAATTGGAACATAAGTTCTAGTAAGCAACCAGAGAATTCTTAATTCGAATAAATCAATAGAAGCAAATAAAATTACATTAATTTTAATATTGTTTAGTGAATTAAATCAATTCTTATTTATATATTACTTTTGCACAACTTTAGTTGTGAAATATTACACTATTCTAATTTTTCAAAATTTCAGACAACACCAGTCTGCACTTTGCACATCAAAATAATTACCAATATTAGAATTTACTGATGCTAGTGTCATAAATAGGTTTACATTGGCCTGGGGGGAAAATGTGACTTAGCTGCACCGATAGCGGAAAATAACTGCAATTCTGCCGATGACGTGAAGTCAATCCTTCACTGGAGTAGAATCCAGGAACAGCTCTCCCGCTCACCATGGACAGCACATCTCCTGGTGGTCCTCAGCGAACTCGTCCTCTGCGGGCCGGAACAGCGGAGGTGGATGTAAAAACAGAACCTCACCGAGATTCGCAGCCAGTAGCTCTCTGAATACGAGACACCGCTTCGCCCCTGGCTCGAAGCCGAATCCGAGAATTCCTCCTTTACCGGGCCGTCCTTCCGTCAGCGCTCATCATACAGCTTATGTCGACGTACTTCTTCTTTTAAATTTACATAGGCTCAGCATTTACGTAGTGCGTGAAGAAATCTGGATCACCATCGGAAATATCAAACTTTAATTAAATTTAATAAATTAAATTCCATACTCAGGACTGTCTTCTTTTCTGTGCTGGCATCTAACTGATTCCAAATTAGAATGAAATAGGTTTATGTTCTAAAAGATTACTGTTTGAAAATCAATAAATTATGATAGAAATGCTGGTGTGGCCTGATAGTAGTAGGATTTAGGGGACTTGGGCATAAGGGATTGGGGAATCAGAGCCGGAGCCACCCGGCCGCCATCTTGTTACGTCACCCGGCCGCCATTTTTCTCTTTTTCCCTTAAAATTTCCCTTTTTTCTCTCAAAATCGACCAAAAGACTAAACATCTTTCTTTTTCCTTAAAAAATTTATTTTTTTTCCCCCTAAAAAAAGTTAGAACTCCCTTAAAATAGTAGAACACTCCTTCGTGCAAAAACAAGCCCCTGAAATCCAATTTCTGTCAAATTAATTAATTTGGAGGTCTTCCTTCCGACCTACAGAGCAGTGGAGGCCATATTGGTTTTATAGAAATACCCTATGCCAAATCGATAAAAGGTATAGAGTATAGGACTCAGACCTAAGCATCAGTCATCCTGCATCCATATTGTATTCAGATGACGTTTGACCCCGGCCTTAAAAATACTTAAAAATCCAAAAAAACTCACAAAATATTTTGAAAAATCCAAAGAATGTATTTATTAAATTAAATTATTAAAATTCTTTAATATATTGTTAAAAAACTATTTAAAAAATTAATTAATTAATTTTTTTAAGATACATTTCCCAACACCACCATTTGTTCATTCGTTCAATCGCCGGCAGACGAGTGACTCCCTCGCACCCACTCCCCTCACCCGTACTTATTCCGCCATATTGATTTTTGTTTGTAATTTGTTTGTAGATAACTGGAGACCCCATAATGGTAGGCGACCACCATTTTAGTATACATCACTTATCTGTAATCTTGAAAGCCAATGCCCATTAGTAATTGCACTTTAACCTGTGACCTATGACCCCTGGCCCCTAACCTTGACCCCATGTCCTTGATAACAAAACTTGAGAATAAAATACATAAACATCAGCAAGCATAATACATCACAGACTGCCACCACAATATTCTATGTAGACTATCTCAAGCTTAACAACATGACCTTGAATGACCTTGAAAGCTAAAATATTTGAAAAATCCATTAAATTCATCAAGTATAATACATTACAGACTACTACCACCATATTAGATGAAGACTACCTCTACCTTGACCCCATAACATTACAAATCAAAACTCTAGGAAAAATGCATAAAAGTCGCCAAGCATAATACATTACAGATTACTACAACCGTATTAGATGCAGACTACCTCGACCTTGAGCCCATGACCTTGAAAATCAAAACTCGAGAAAAAATGCACAAAAGTCGGCAAGCATAATACATTACAGACTACTACCACCATGTTAGATGTAGGCTACCTCGACCTTGACTCCATGACCTTCAATGACCTTGAAAGTAAAGAACTTTAAAAAATATACATAAAACTCAGAAATCATAATACATTACAGACTACCAACATATATGAAGAAGAATGTCTCCACCTAGACCCTGTGGCCTTGAATGACCTGGAAAACATAAACTCGAGAAAAAATAAATAAAAGTCAGCAAACGTAATAAACTACAGACTACCACCGCCATACCAGAAGCATACTACCTCAACCTTCACCCTGTGACCCCGGATGACCTTGAAAACAAAAACTCGGGGGAAAATTATAAAAAAATTCTGGGAACATGTAACATTAGACCCCCTTTCCTTGCTAACCCCTCCACCATCCCCACTCCTCTTCACACTTCTCCCTGCCTGCTGGTCAACACCTCTTTCCACACTGCTCTTGCTCGGCAGGCCTGCCACGACCTTTTCCCTCCTCGCTCTAAATCTGTTGCATTCAATCTGCTTAGAATGTATTAAAATATTAACCCACGCTCTAATTTTTTTATACGATTCATTTCAACATATACCTCTGTTATCATATAATTTATTGTGCACATGCAGTGACAGACCATTGCAGCAAATATTTAAGTAATTACATTATAATTTGACACATAACTTGTATTTTATTATTGTGCTCCCTGGCAGTATTGGCTTGTAGTGACAGATCTGTTAACCAAGACCATCATATTCCTAACATCAGGGTAAGTAGACATGCTAGGGAAAGCTACATCGACACTAGCGAGAAATAAAACACTTCCGTTTATTCAATGAAAACACATCTATTTTTATGTACATCAGACTACAGACATAAAAAAAAACTGCGTCTGTGTAGTTTCCATACATTCATGTACGGTATTTCCAGCAATAAGATCACTTTTCATGTAGTGAATATAATCAGCTTATACGCAGCTCAAGAAAATGTTGCCCGACATTTACTTTTTCTTCTTCTGCCTCCCTCACCTATCGCATATTGGGCTGTGTCGAATTGCTTCGGCCAACTGCTTACGTTTTTCTTTAGCACTGTTTCCTGTCCTGGCTATACCACTAGCACCTCCAGTGAGTCCCCCAAGAGCACCTAGTGCTGGCAGAACGAATTGTAGAAAAACACCTTTTTTTCTTCCTCCAATTCTGTGCTTTTCATTGAGTTTTCCTTTCATTTTTCTTCTAATTGACCATCATGTACATAAATTGCTTCACTTTGGTATTCATTATCTTTGACATTCCCCATGTGGTGAACCATTTACCAAACTTGGACTGAGATGATTTGCCAATCTTCTTTGCTTTGTCACTCAGGTTGTCAAGTTGTTACTGCTTGTGTAAGCAATATCGTAGGCCTTACATGCCACGTCCAAAGCGCTAATACTCTGTCACAACGTGCAAGCCTTTTTGTAAACATCGTCACTGGCTCACAGTACTTGTAACCGGGAATATGTGTTCAAATGGAAGCTTGTTTATAAGGGCATTCACATGTCCACGTCCATGTCCCCTACGATGTGTTACAGTAGACTGGCCCCTAACACACTAGACTGCTACTTTATACAGTTTTTGGAGTGTCCAGCCAATTCCCGTGTCTATGTGATGGCCCCTCATTTCCTCTGAGTTTTATATGGTGACTTTGTAACTACCAACACTTTACTTGTTTTTTTAATCTGTCGAATTGATATTATCAAGCTAGGCACTGGTATCCCTGCATATCATCGCCCAGGATGAATATGCTTGCTACGAAAAACATCGTGGTCACATGTTGCCAAATACCATATTGTGTCTTATTTGTGTATCATCAAATTGTGGTAAAACATGCTTGCTTCTGAGTTTACTGGAACAGCATGATAGTTTTCGGTTCGAGAATATTTACCTGTATTCGAAATCACTTCAACAACCAAAGTACAAGCTACTGGCTCGGATTTTACAAGCTGTGGATGGTCTGCAGTATTTTTCATGCAGCGACAAGGAAGATGTAATTTCTGCCGATAAGGCAAAACCAAACTGTTTTGGTTTTCGATTGTGTCTTGCGAAAAGCAGACCTGTGTGTAGAAATATTTCAGTATGGGGAAGCATGCATTGGTGGATTCTTTTTACCTCTGTCAAACTTAATCTCAAATTCCGAAACAGTTACTTTGTGATAATGCGAATGTACTAGTATTGTTTCAGATGGACTAGATGATTACATCATCTATATTCCGACCATGTAAATGCACACTTGTCTTTTGAAAGGTTTAAATAAGTGTGTGCTTGTTGCTGGAGTAGGCCATGTGGATTCCTTGTGCTTGTAAAAGAGTTCCCCTCTACTTAAAGTGTGGGTACGGTCGAAGTTTTGACCAGTTCATAATCTTTCACGAGTAAAATATTTCATTTACCGTTTGTAAATTCGGACATGATGGTCTAAAATATTATGGGGAGGGGAGGGATAGCCATCTGGTACAGATGGCAGATGATCACGGCCACATTTGTGGGGAGCGACTTAAGAATGTGGAGGAACCAAAACATGGTAGTGATGCTGTTAGTAGGGCATATGTTCAGTCTGTCAATTCAGAAACTTTAAGGGCATTGACAGTGATGCAAACAACATCTGATAGAACAAAGACCCAAAGAATTACATTGACTGAAAGCTTGAACAATCTCTCTATGTAATAAGTAAAAATTGAAGTTGTAGAAGAATGAATAGCCAGCAAGATTATTACTGCTTTTCTGCCATGAGTTATGATGAAAAAATATGGAAATACTACATTGATACCTGGGATGCTATTATACAATAAAAAATTAAACTATAAGACAGTATCAAGAACAGCATCAAGCCGACATCCATACGACCTGCTGCTACTTCTACATCTAGTTCATCTTGGTCTACTGCTGCATATTATCCAAAACCAAAGATTTCACCTAAATAGTAAAATGATATATAAACAATCTACATTAAAGTTTTCTATTTAGTACAATGGCTGACACTGGCAGTGAATTACATCGCATTATCGAAAATGTGCCTGGAAAATATTTGTTGGCAAAGCGAGCCCATTTAGAATGTGGCATGGTTTTGGAGGATGCATTCAAACCGATCACATCTCGACTTGATAATTTCCAACCTGTAGTTTCACCTTCCGCATTGAAGAAAGGACCTTACGAAGCCTACAGTAGCAAGGGAGGAAACGAAAGTGTAAATTGGATGTAGAAGAAGTGTCTGATGAAGAAGAAAATTCGTTATTAGTTTTAAAGCTTTAAAAACGCAAACCAATACTCGAATTGCCCATGCTCGCGGTTATCTAGCAACATATTCGCGGTGGTTCAATGACAGAAAATATAGAGTTTACAAACGAAATATAAAAGGTTTTTGGGGAATAGGAAAATGTTTTCCTCCCAAATTAAGCTATTTAAACGGAAATTATTTTATGTTGGCAGTCCCCGGGCTTTACAAATTTCTCTTCAGGATAGCACTCACTACATATTCAGAAACTGCATTGCGACAGTACAAGCAACTGTTCAAGATAACGAGTGCACACTTAAAACATAACGATCCATCGAGTAATGAGTATAAGGATACTGCTCAGGTAAAGTTCACCATTATTTCACACCTGTTTCCAGAAGTAAAAGTACTGTCTTGTTCTGGTCTACTGATAAAAATCGAAAATGATGTTGTCTATAGTATGTTTATTGGGAGTGATATTAAACTCTTTGACATAATATTATGGTTGCTGATTGCTTCTCAAATAGATGGAAATAATTTCACACACGAACTAAATTAATTCTTAATATTCTAGAGAAATTGCGTGGAAGAGTTTACACACAATGAGTAGTTCAGAAATAGCTAGCAAAAAGCACAAGCTGACGAGATTGATTTATCCAAGATGCAAAGTGATGGTGTGTAGATTGTGTGATATATACCAGGCGGATTTGGTCATAATTATTTCTTATACATGTGTGAATAAGGGCTCCATGCACATTAACTGTGATCGATTGCTAAAGCAAGTTCGCCTTTTCCTGACCCATCAAAATGAATCAAGTTAAACATGTTGCTAAAGTGACTGAACTCGTTTGGGGTGACAAAAGTAGTAGGAGCGTGCCGGTTTCAGATACAAAGGGATGCCGACTTGTTGATTGGCATAATTAATTTGATATCAATTAGATATTTAAGGGTTAGTTAAATTGATTAAAAGGGTTAATCAAAAATCGAAAGGGTTAATCAATAATTAAAATGTTAAATTTATTGAAAGGATTGAATGTATTCAAAGGGTGAAATTTTTTCCTGATTTTGTAATTCTTTCTACCTTTCTTTCTTTTTGGGAGGGGGTAGCAGGAGCTCTGTACGCTGTGGTGTCCTTGAGGCGATTGACCAGAGTGGTGGGTTGCGATGTGTTATGTGTGTTCAGTTGAGTGCAAGAGTGTGCTAAGGTCATTATTCCCATTTTTTCTAATTTTGATGTCTTTGTAGAGATATTGGTGGTAGATGGTGTTGGTAGATAAGCGACTTTGAAAGATGGGATTTACATGTTAGTAATGACAAATGATTAAATAGACGACTGTGTTCCCAATGTAATTAAACGTTAGAGAATTTCAAAGTGTTGTAAGTATGAATAAATTACAATCATCGGATCACAAATTTCAAACGACTGAGTGAATAATAAGTGAAATTACTCCAGTATATAAATATAATTTACACAAGAGAGAAGTATAACACAATTACATGAGTATGGAATTAACGATCTACAGCAAAATGTCCCTATAAATTAAACGAACAAGATATATGATGACTCTAACACATAACTTTCATGTCCTTCTGCCTGTAAGACTGGCGAGGAGGAACATAATCCACATGTAATAAGAAATAAATTTATTAACATGCATGATAAAATTGCACCTCTCCCAATACACGTATGTCCGGCCTGCGAACTCAGTGAGGCACTGAGTCGATCTTATGTCAAGAGCCTGACAATATATACATGGAGCGTGTTCGGAGGCTGACAAACGACTAAGGTTACAGCTACTCGGAAATAGATGTAAATATGATTTACATGGCAAATGGATAATAATTATGTTTATGATGCACATACTAATATATAAATTAGACTAGTTGAAATTTAAACCGACACAATAGTAAAACACATAATTAAATGGCAGCAGGAGCTCCCCGACAACACATCCATCCACCTCGGAGGTCACTCGATGAATGAGTGTATCATATGAGATGTGCCTGTTTATATACGTGTGGTGCAGTTGGTGTCTGAAAGGCATTTGAGTTGAAATCGACTACTTATTGAACCTATTTTCCTACTATTAACGATTTGATTCGTCCTACAAGTACATGAATTTATAAAAGTGAATTATTTAAAAATAACGTACATAGTACAGATTTTTTCCGCGAGTTGAAAATCATACCAAGTTTCATCTACTGAACATAGAAATGGGGTTTACATGATAAATGCACTTACACATTAAATTTTTGTTTTTTTCCCGATAAAAATAGTTTTATATTAATACACGTATATTATAAAACGTTAATCGTGGATACCACATTCCAAAGCCCAGTGAAGTCGAGAGATACAGTGTTATGTGTGTGCAGCATGAGGATTGGCGAAGTACTAAGATGGTGGAAGCCCTCGAGAAACCTTTGTATCGCTCTGCCCAAGGCGAACCACTCCAGACATCCCTGCACCCCCACCTCCACCCCTCGCCAGAACAACGTGTCCTGGGGTCATTCACCCGTCTTCCCCAATTGTCAATTTTTCACTACTGAGGTAAGATGGCGACGACTGGCAAGAGAGTTTCACATCACCCCCGTTAGTCTGTAGACTTTCCCTACCCTCCACCCCTCGTGAGAGGGACATGCCCCGAGGTCAAGAACTCATATCATCCCTCCCACCCATACTCCAGAAGCTGTCTTCGTCCGAAAAGTCAGTTTCTTCTTCAAGGTCAACCACGCCCTCTCCTTACACTGCCCAAGAACATGTTTTTCAGAGGGATGGTCTGTCCAAGATCACACAGCCCGCCATCAATCCGACGACATCGACTAAATCTCTACAAGATCAAGCACCACGACCCCTTCCCTTATCCTTCAGCCTAGTACGTCATTTTGTCCGACAACAACTTCAGGGTCTCTCCAACTGCCACACATTCCTCAAGACACCAAGTTGTACTCTTCCAAAAACTTTTATTTGTTTCCCAAAACTATGCTTTACCCATGAATTCTAGACTCTTCCATTTCGTGACTTATTCCCCCGACAGCCTCTTCCCCCGACTCGCCATACCTGAAGCTGGTCAACAGCCTTCAAACCTTTGTGTCAGGGACATTTTGAAAAAATTCTCGCATTTACACTATTAAATGTTAGAACACTTTCTGCAAACGAATAAATTTTAACAACTCTCACTATTAAATTATTGTGCATAATTGTGAGAAAATGTTCAAATACTACCTAATCACAACCTGGGTGAATGAATAATGCATATAAATTTGGGGAAAAAATGAATAAATCTAGGAAATATTTGAGTCCCTGCTACTTCGTGGAAGAAAAACGATGAAATCAATACTATGTTACTTAACACAAACACAGTTTATCGATCCGAAAAATTTTAATAACTCCATCGAAAAGTATTGCAGAGAAAGTTTAAAAAAAATTCTCGTAGCTACCACACTTAGACTAGCTCCGGAAAACCATATTTTCGAATCCTAGCCATGAGATACAGATTATTTAAAAGAAGTAATATACGCGTGCAAACTTGAAAATAATGGAAAAGATCTATACACTATAAGTTTTCGAAATAAAACCTTACTGACTCCCGTAATTAACACTACTTGAGAAACTGATTACAAACATTTGTCAAAGATAATTAAAAAAGAAATAAATTTATTAACATGCGTAAAAATATTCTAACTTCTATCATATTTTATGTTATAAAGGTTCAATATGCGAAAATCAGAAATATTTCAAAAAATAGTGCTATGAAGACTGTGAGTGAGGTGTGAACCAAGAGTAGATAAATTATGATATCACCTAACAAGCGTTGCAGGTTGGGGAGCAGCTAGGCGAGCACGGGGTCATTGTTGATTTCGTAAACAGGAGGGCTCACCGCTTTAGGCTGCCGTGACTTTGTCTGTCTTTTTTCTATCCTGTAACAGACTGCTAATTCATAAGGGACGACCTCGCTCCTTTGTCAAGGGAATGTAAGACCCCAGCCAAATGTCTTCAAGCAACCAGCCTGTCTCGTTTGGGACAAGGGCTGCTAGCAAAGCTTCGGTTTATACATGTCCTAGCTGTAGGAATCCTACAGACTTCATGCAAAGTGTTAAACACATTTGCTTTCTGAATAAACACTAAATTAACGGATTTACACTATAGAGGCAGATATTGAGTAAATTACATTTCTATGTATTTTAAATATTCCTGTAAAAATCGTCAGTGTTTGTTAATATTGATTACCTGCTTTTTACATTTGTATTTAAAATTCGTATACTATAAGTAAATTATTTCTTTTGTCTCGTTTTCTGTTAAGATGCGAAATTGTTAACTCATTGTGAATCTCCATAGTCTTTACTGTGTTAAATATGAACAATTTCGCTATTTTTAGGTGATATTCATGCAAGCTGATTTCACAGTGAGACAGAATTGTTCACTGTTATGGAAAGCGCTCAGACAAAGTGATTCGCCAATTGTTGCGAACAAACACTCACTCGTTAAACCGACTGAAGGAAAAAGTTTGTATTTAGTTCACATACAAATATTTCTGCTCACTGAAAACATATAAATTAACCAGGTAATTTTTGTTTTGTTATGTTCATGTGCATTTTCGAGATATATATGTTTAAAAAGTCTCATTCACGAATAAATAAATGTTCTTCTCACTACCCAAGCTACAACCCTGGTGGATAAAGCAATAAAATATATTTTTGCGAAAACATTGACTCACTTATTTCTCTAAGATGTATTATTATAAACTTCCAGATAAAGAGTTTGAAGATAAATGAAACACCCATTCACTTTGAAATAAACTTATATATATATATATATATATATCCCAGTTTTCCAACAGACACAATATTTGTTTACAAATACAAAAGTCACATTCTTCTTAAAAGTATTTATTTATATACAGAAAAAACACTCAATCTTCTATTCTGGGAATGAGGTTGCTAATATTTGGTTGATGTTGCAGGAAGACGAACTCATTGCTCTCAAATCTGTGAGAAGTGGAATCACAATGGGTTCTAGATGAGGCGTTGGTTGTTAGAATTTCAGATTAGTCATTTTAAGACACTAACTGTCAGTTGATTGGTTGACTGTTGATATGGCTGACAGTTTAATTGACTCATAGATGCTACCATGTCATTTAAATACCCATTTGGCGGTATTGCATATAGCAGAGCTGAATTTACTATGGTATTCAGTGTAGTGTTGTGGAAAAACAAATGAAGACAGGAATTCTTTGATATCACACAGTGATACACCGGCCAACTGAATGAAGCGCTGAAATATAAGAAGTGTATAGATTGAGGAGAAAATTTGACATACATTGTATTCATATGAGGCAAGGTTCACATTTTAGAGGCTCTTCACATATTCTGGATTTCGTGGAACAGGAAAAATTTGTGGATTTATAATTGTATTAAAATATTGTAGAAAAAATATTTGTCTGTGCATCAGAGCAAGTCAAGAGATTTTAACAGCTCTTGAAAACGGGGGTCTTGAGAGCTGATGAGGGTGAAGCTAGGCTGGCAATGAAGCAGTGTCGGATTTCAAGCCCTCTTATCGCTAATAAACTTGGATTATTTACCACCAGCAGTGAACGGCCAGTATTGGCTCACATGTACATCCATTTTTTATATCAGTTGTAAAGTCCACCTGCTTCCACGAGCATTAAATCCTTCAAGTCTGGTTAGTAAGTAAGGGAGTATGTTAATGTCATAAAATTCACCAACATCGGATGAGTGTTGGACAGGGAGGGAATAACTTTGGAAAAAACAGGTTACTGTTACATCTTTCTCCGCCAAGAGGGATTTCAAATACTTACATGTTACTGTTATACTAAGTCTAATAAGTTGGGGTGATGCTATTATTAAGCTTAATAAAGGGACTTTACTCCTCTGGAAAAAAACAAGGATAGTCCACATCACTGTCAAGCCTATCGTTAACTATCTCCACCTCAGTTAGCCTGTCAGCGAACGCGCCAGTAACTTGTATCTGAGATTGGATGATGAACTTTTCAATGAAGCAAGAGACTTGGAAATCAAATTACTTTTCATCCCTGAATTAACATATCGAATTTGTGGAGGTAATTTAGTAGGTGGAGCTGGATAGGTTAACTGTGGAGCAGATTGTGGAGGTGGAGAAACAGAATTGCAAGTTTTACAATGTCTATTTAAAACATCACTTTGAGAAAATTGTTTCTGGCAGAATTCACATTGAAAATATTTTTCTTTTTTTTAGATTTCATTCCATAGCTACTTCTTTCGTGTAGTTGTAAGTTACACAGAACTGTACATTCCTTACTACAGAAGCCACAGAGGTAAGACATCATTTCTTCCATCCTATTCAAATAGTATAATGAAATTGCAAAGTGTACACCTTTTATAGATAGTTATAGGCAAATCCAGGAAGCAATTCGATTATATTATTAGTTTTAAACACAATACACCTGAATTTATAAAATGTTAAATGGACTTTTTTAAACATGAGATGTTTGAATTATAGTATGTACCTTTAATTAGTTTTATATATTAAACTGGTTTCAAATTACTAAATGTTTATTTAATCATTACCCTACACAGAAAACTATATGTGCAAACACATTTAAATTATAATGTTAAATTTATGCAAAGTTTACATAACATTTGATTGTGAGGATATTATAATATTACAATTCATGCATTCATAAAGTCAGTCAAACTGAAATATAGTTTCAAACTATTAATTTCGATATGTTTCCTTACAGAATACATTTTCTCATCATTGTGTGTTTACAAAAACATTTTTTACCTCACATATTCTCCTTGGCAATGTTTATAGTATTTTCATCTGTTTGATTGTTATAGTTTTTGTGTATTTTGGTGCATGTAATATTATACATTCTGGTAAATCAGGAAAAGCTTCGTAAAATTGAGAATTCACTTCTTCGATGCTTGCTGGTAGACTTGTATTCGGACACATATGGTATACATTACATTTTTTTAGATCTGAACAAGATATTAAATCATTGCAATTTTCATCCTCTGAGGGACATTGGATATTTTTGAAATGAAACAGCCAATCGTATATCTTTCCAAAATGACGAATTACTCCATTAAACAAACAAGAGTAATTCACACTTGAGTCTAGGAATGACAGTTGGAGGGAAGGAAGACATGTTTACAGTAGGAATGTCACAAAGATACTAAAACTAGTTCTTTCCAAAACAAATTCGAAATGGTTTATTCCGATGTGCTAATAACTTGCTGATATTCAATTTATATTTGGATTTATACATGCAAGAATGAGTGATTTTGTTTTCTTGTTGATCCAGCTTTAAGAAATATTGGATCAGATACAATGAAATACATTTAATATTAAATTTCACTCATCCTAAATAATACCATATGACTTTAATAATGTCCACATGTGATTCGGGAGGAGAATCATCGTAGTCGGTTTCACCCCAGTCAGACATCATTGCCCAAGTTAGCATTAATTTTGAGTTTCCCTCTCCAGAGAAGAATGTCGATTTATATTTATATGTTTAACAGTTTGAAAAGGGGCAATAGTATTATTTTTAAATATTTATTATGTTCCTTTTATACACTCTTTCGAAAATGTGTTTTGCTCAACTCTGCCTTCATATATTTCACAATTATTTAGGTAATGTTTGCAAATATCTTCAATATTCTCATACTCTATACATCTACTCTCCCATTTTAAACCATGGTGATGCTTAGTAGCCCATCTATTAGTTTTCTTGTATTTGAGTGTTAGATATTTCCAGTCAAACTGTGATTTGAAGCTGAATACAGTTGCATGTGCTTCCATATCAGCAATAGCTAACTATTTAATGATTTTTTTTCTGCAGACTGAAATCCTTGCACATTGCAGAACATCTCGTCGTAGTTATCGTCTTCTGACTCAATTCATTATTTTCACCAGCTTATCTCTTACATTGTAACTTGCTAATCTATCATGAATTATAAGAGCATAAGCTTGTGTGCATGCTGGAATTGGTATATTTGCAATAATTTCAATTCATGAATGAATTATGCCATTGGTAATTCTGTCATCCTGTTTGCTTACATCAAACACAAATAATGCTCCTCTACTCTTAAATTTTTCAGGTTCTAGGATCGGTGAACAGTGTTTGTTATAATGTTTTCTGAAGCATTGTATACATATTACATGAGATAAGGAATTCCCCTTTGGCAAAGTTAATATTTAAATCCACATAGGGGTAAGCTTGACTGTTTAGATAGAGTTTAATATTTTTCATATCATAATTATCGAATACTGATCTATCAGCTTTTAAATTGTTTTGTCGATTTGTTTGAAAAAAATTGAGAAATATCTTGTTTTTTTCAGAAGAAAAACTTGATTTCACACTCTACACTATTTTTTTAGATAATGGTAGAGTTGGAAATACCTCTAAACCCCACAATCAGAATGCAATGTCTAGATTCTTCCTTTTTTCGATAAATTTTAAAATCTTTACATGTTCATCAGTGTTAATTTCAATATGTGGTATCAACCATTCCACACTGCTTAATTCTAATGTTACACCTTCCTTGTTATTAGCTGTATGGTATATGGCATTCAAATGTGTATTGCCGAATAGAATAACTAACTTGTTTAGCATTTAATATGACATGTTTGTAGTCTTCAGCAAAGCCCAAAACCAAACTTAATGGTATAACAGCTTCGTATTTTCCACCTGGGAGATTGTTTGTAGTGAGTAATCACTAACATCGCAATCACCAATACGGAAATTCATGTGTATTAACCATTCCGAGCAGGTCTGTGCATGTTTCCATCGGAAATAAGGATTTCAATACAAAATCATGATATTTACACATTACCATCGAAATCAAGTTTACAATTTAGAGGAACAATTAAAAAGACAGCCAATGCAAGTAATCCAACAACTACAAAAATAGCAAGAAATGTAATACCTCATTGAATCGACAGAATTACATATCTGCTAAATTGTGTGGAAATCAAGCAACCTCTTTCTCAATAAAAATGACATTTACAACATTATTTTCCTCTACACGATACCACATTTGGTGTTTATTATCATGACAATGTCTGGGTCCTAGGAGATTCGGTAATTAAATTTTTGCCTGACAAAATTAAAATTGGTGATTACATAACTGATGTGAGTCAAGAATTGTTTGAATTATTGTTTAAGAACTTTCCAAATGGATATTCCTATACTGATTTGCAGAAATATAAAGAACTTATTCGTTGAACGAATGCTAATATTCGTTCAGGAGATGAAACCCACCCGAAAATTGATTTAATAGGAGATATAGTCGGAAGAGGAATATATAAATATGAAATTGACAACCACTTTTCTCCTGTATATTGGAACAATCCCAATGAATTGGTTGAATGATTAAAACTTCTCATTGCTTCGAGAGAGCCTGGGAATAATTCACATACGAACGAAATTGTTACTATTATTGAAGAGTTGAAAGAAGGCAGTTATATTACCAATGAAGTTTTGTAATATTGCTCAAGAGTTTCATGCTCCTGCAAGGATAAGATATCCTAGAAGAAAAGTTATAACTCATGGTTTAAATTATCTTTTTCAAGCCTATTTGTGTGAAATGACATTGCTTTCCACATACAATAAGGGATACATATATTTAACCATAATAGACATTTATTTGAAATATGGTTGGGATATACCTTTGAAAAACACAACTGGGAAACAGGTTAGCGATGCAATGAAGATCGTTTTGAAAGAGAGAACACTCAATTCACTCCAAACCAACAGAGGATCTCAATCTTTTTCTACACCATTCCAGAAACTAATGACTTAGTATGGTAATAATCCCTACATAACGTATTCGGAGTTCATGAGGGCAATGCAGACAATAATGCTGTAGATGGAACTTGAAGATCAGATTTGGTTGTATCGGAAATTAGTTGATACTACTGGCAACATGCATATCCTTGGTCATTTAGAATTGTTCTTCAATCCGTGAATATGTGTTAGTATTTTTTATTTTACAAATAAATAAGTGTTGTGTATTGTTACAACAAATCGACTAAACAGTTAATATATAAAAATTTCACATCGAGGGGGGTTTACAAATGGGTTGATGTTTTGACTGAAATAGTTAAATTTTATAATTCCAGATATCACAGAACTATCAAGATGGCTCATAAGGAAGTTAAGGATAATAGTTTAATGAAAACTATTTATAATAATGTTAAAATCATCGACAAAAGAAAACCAAAGTTCAAAGTTGGGGAATTTATACGCATCTCGAAGCAAAAAGGAATCTCTAAAAAAAAAATGTTACGGTGAATTGGTCTTTTCGATATATTTAAAATGATTTCAGTTAGACAAACACATACAAAAATGTATTACCTAGAAACATATGATGGAGAACCAATAAAAAGGAGGATTTTATGAACATTAATTGCAAAACATTATTCTCCGAATGAGTATTTGGTTGATAAAATCATTAAAAGGAAAAAAGACATGTCCTTGGTTCGATGGAGGGGTTTCTCAAAATCATTTAAAATTGTATTTGATGTGTTTTTTTCATTTAATAAACCTCTGGATGGGTGTCGGATGTACAGTTTATTGTGTAATCAATCCCCTTGTTAATTGGATTAGCACTAATCCAGTGTGATTAAATACTTTTAATTGTGGCATCATTCACATTTAGGTGATAATCTGTTACATTTGATATGTAATTCAATTGGTATCTGTGATAGAATTGTTTAATTGTAAATTTGCATTTAGGTATTAATTTTTTGTTTTTGTTACGTATTGTAATTCATTGTGTTTGGGTGGTATTCCATTGCATTTGATTCCTTTTAAATGTGATTTAATTGATTGTTATTGATGTATTTCGTGCAATCTGGATAAAATTTCGTGGAATTTTACAACTTAAAGGCATTTGGGGCACGATTCCACTTTCATGTTGTTTAGAATGTATTTGTAACATGAAATATTTCTTATAACTTGGATAATGTTTCCCAGAATTCGTTTCTCGGATTAGATTTATGTGGTATTTGTTGTTTTTATTTCATTCTGATGTAATTTATCATTTTTAATTCTTTTTAGAGTGATGGAAAGTTTATTGGAATACATTTCTTGGTTTCATAATTTTTTGTTATAGGTTAAATTTTTTTGTTTTTAACGATACAGTTCTTGGAAATTGGTTTATTTTAAGAGAGAAAAATAGTATATCCATGCTATAAATTTTTATAGTACGAAAATTCGTTATTAGATTTTTCTATTATAAAATTTTATAAAAAAGTTTTACAGTGTAAATGATTTGTATAGTTTACACTACTTAGACAGTGTACAATTAAAATTAAGAAAAGCACGCTTAAGATGAAAAAAAATTTTCTCTCACAAAATTTACGTTTAAACTGAGCATAAATTTCACTGTAATGTTGTAAACATAGACTGCTTACTCCAAACACAAAATATTTTTTTAATGCAGACTAGGCGAGGCCGGACAGGTAGCGGGCTGTGGTGAAACGTATAGTGACTAGAGCAGTGGGGATGGAAATTCACATTGCAGAAAGAAGTCGCCGGAGTGGCGTGGCCAGAGGGGAAGTTCACCTGCTGATGCACCCATAGGCTTTGTGTGTTACGTGTTAGCGGGGGAAGGGGAAGTTGTCGGGCAGATGGCAGCGGACAGGTATCGATAGTGGCGCATGGCACGGACTGAAGACACCTTTTTGAACCAATCTCTCATTCCCTCGCCTGCTCCACACCATGTACATCTCCGCGAGCAGCCTAAAACTCCAAGCCCGCGCGCTCTAAACTTTCGTTCGCAGCATATTCTTCTCCAACTCCGTGCTCGGATCACCCTCATCGGCTCTCGATACCTAAATTTCACTCGTTCTCCAAACACACTCAATTATCGTCTATCCATTACCTGTTAATGTCCACAAAAAACTACACATGAAATAGGTATTTTTTGTCTGCTAGACAAATAGATATATTTAAAACATATTAAGAGTAAAACAACTTTTCGAACAAGTTTGTTACAATGTTTGAAAAATTAAGTATTAAATAAAGATGTGTGTTTGTCATTACTTATTAAAAAATATATCTCATATCTGTGTTGGTATGAAAATGAATAATTTATTAGTAAAAGTCGATGGAAAAAAATGGGGATAATGTTTGCTGGAAACAGGAGTAAAGTTTGCTGGAAAACAGGAATAATGTCTGCTGGAAACTGGAGTAATGTTTGCTGGAAAACAGAGTATAGTTTATTAGATTAAAATATAAAGATTGTCTTGGAATGTTAAATCTAGGGATTACATTGATGGGATTATTGAAAAATAATTTCAGTCATATAAAGTTTTATCGGTGGGAGATGTGAAATTTTTTAATTCAATGGGAATATCTCAAACTCTTGCATATGGGAAAATAGGAGAAAGATTCAGTGTCCGAGCGAAAATAACAGTTTGTAGGGAGGAGGGGAAATAGCTCAGGTCAGTTCAAAATCCGGTTCTGTCTCCCTAGGAAAACCGTCGCTTTGACCTTGAAGCAAGCCTCCGTTCATAGCTCAGGCAGTGCTCTGAGGGTGAACGGAAGGGAACCGACCATTTCCTGAGATATCCCAAAAACGCATCACTTGAGTGCTGTAAGGGGAGGGGGTAGTGTGTGGCTTTGAGTCAATAGCGCCCTCCATGGACAGGGGCAGTCAGTCGAAAAAACGATGGAAGAACCAATTTGGCGGACTACTGCTGACTAAATAAGATGGCAGTATACAGCAGATTACATCAAAGATGGTGGGAGGAGTGAGAGGGAGCAGGCAAGAGAGAGAGAGAGAGGGGAGAGCGAGAAGGAATGATAGCACATGAAGTCTAAAGAAGAAAATTTGAGAAGCAAATTGGCCGATGGCGAGGTGGAACATTCCTGTTAAGTAGTTCCAATGTGAATAATAGTGTACGGGGTGCTGGTGGTTTTGCAAATTGCAACCATTTTTCTTTGTATAACTTCTGAACTATCCATTTGAAATATCTTAGCAGTTACAAATGGTAATGAAAGCAGAGGCTTACTGGCATTATTTTATTAGTGAATAATATTGATATCTTTTTAACAGGTTGCCTATGTCTATTCAACAAAATTGTGTGTGTATATATATATATATATATATATATATATATATATATATATATATATATATATATATATATATGTGTGTGTGTGTGTGTGTGTGTGTGTGTGTGTGTGTTTGTTTATTTACATCAAACCATTTGTTGAATTTCATTAACTGATCGCTTTTTCATATTCAGTTTCATGCGAGTATTCGCCCCCTTGGTATTAGGAATCAGATTAAGTGATAAGTTTTTCACTTTTCCTTTATTGTGAGGAAGAGCCATCCATAGTTATCGCTCAGAAAATGTAGCTACCCCTGTGCAATTAAATGTGCATTAACTAGCATATTTTTCTTGTATTTAATCAAAAATGTATACACACATAATTTATAATAGTAGTTAACAAGAACATGACAAATATATTTGTAGCTTAGTACTAGAAGTGCTAAAATGACCAATTGTGGAAAATGGAGATTGAAAATACTATTGAAAGGTTACTCACATTGTGTTCCTTGATCTCAAGCTTGTGGATTGTTATTGTTTCTGTTCATAGAGTTGGAATTTTTTTTTTTTGTATTTTTAATATGAAGTCAGCTTTTCTCTAGAACTTGCAAATAGTTTTATAAATTAAATATAGGTAATTTTGGTACCTACAGAATTTCTTAACTCTTGTGACGATGGTGGTAAAAGTGCAACATTTGTTGTTTTTGCTGGAAAGATTGCTGACCTATTTCCACTGTCATCAAATTAATAAGGTAGCGATTAAAAGTACAAATAAAAAAATTCCCAGTTTTTATAGTAGTGTTTTATTACATCAATTTGCAAAAAGTGATTCATTATGTAAGACATGTACACAAAGAGCTTACAGTCATTAAGATACAGTATAATATATAATTAAATCTATTCATTTATACGTTCCAACATAATCATACCATGCTATACCCAAAAATGCACCAAGGCTGGAATTTACACAAATCCCAGCTGAAAAGTCTGAACAAGAAAATGGTACAAAGTGCCAGTAGTGTAATAAATATTTTGAGCAGTGAAGCAATGTTACTAAGTGAAAAGCTCAAACTAATATGAAAACTTATGAAGTATGTAGGAAAGCATTATTATCTTCTCGTTTTTTATTTACCTTGGAATAAAAATATTTTTGTTCCAGAATACAACACATCATTAGAGAAAATTCTCAAATTGCAAAATTGTTTTAAAGAGGAATACAACAGTTAGTATATGTTTCCTTATAATGAATATATTTACAAGAAAAATCTAGAATATTATATGCAATATTTGCTGCCACATGAAGCTAAGATAATAATGACCAATTATTTTTCCATTGCTATTCTGGAAACACTTCAGGTACTTTAAGACAAAATTAACCACTAATATACTAATTCTAATCAAAAGCCACGCAACTTCCATAAAACATTTAGAAAAGTGGTGTACTTTTGCTTGACAAAACTTTTAATTTCTGACCAACATGCCATTCAAAGGTTATGCTTAAAATTCTTTTCATTATATATGAAATTCCAAGTTAATACAGAGAGTGCATTTTTGACTTTACAAAACTTATAACTTCTGCCTAACAGGCCATCCAAAGGCCATGCTAGAACTCTTTTCATTTATACAACTAAATAAAATAGAAGAGTCTGTGGTTTTCAAATTTTCCACTTTTAATTATTTTTCCATATAGTAAAATTAATTACTAAGCCATATCTAAGGTTAATTTTTTTCGTGTCTGTCTGCTGTATATCTGACTTTCCGACTGGATTTAACTCAAAAACCTCTTAATGTATTGACATCAAATTTACAGTCTTAGATAATAACCCAATTACTGCATAAAAAAGCATTGTTAAAAAGAAGTTCCATCATTTCTCCTTTCTTTTTTGTCTGTGGGCTCTCTTTTCCTTCCCAAGAGAAGTGGCTAGAGCGATTCCAAGTCCTAGATGTCATGCGTACGAAGAAGCACTGGTCTGCTAGTTATAAATTAATTTCCAAATTGACATATTTATCTTGGCTTACCTGCACATGTTTCGAGAAAAAGGCCCTTAATTAAAATTGCCATTGAATTTCAAAGATTTCTGTATATGGCAAGAGTAAAACTTTATTAAAATCATACCTTCAGGCTGGTCGACATGCCTGCCTCCTAAAGTTACACCTTACAAATGCCTATTTAGATTTCCCTCGAGTCCCACTGACACTAGGCAACTGCTTACAAATAGTGGCTTTGCCCTCCGAGGAGAAATTCCATTTTAATAACCATCAGGTTTTTGGTCAAAATAACTGCTACGAAAAAAATTTCAAAACATTGGTATTTTTTTTCTTCATATTCTTGTCAGAAAAGGAGTATTTGCAAAATAATTGACAATTGAAAAATTAAGCCATTTCAGGCAACTATTCTTATGTCAAAGAGACATAATAATTCTTTGCTTTAAGAGCCTGACATTTTAAGGTTGTATAATTACCAACACATTACATATGTGAATGCTCCCTTGTGGCCGATCATCTGACCTCGATTGAACATTTTCAACCGGTATATTTACCAAACCATCTCAATTAAATATTGGAGGGGTGAATACAATTCATTTCCCAATAACAGTACAGAAATATTTTTCTTTAATGGAAATCCACCAATAGAAGTGTATGTTACCAAATATGGAGCCAACATAAATTATCTTGGTAGTGGGGTGTTACAAAGTTCATTAGGCTTTAGAGGAATCTTCATTGAAACAGCCAATCCGAGTTTTTTTTTCCAAAAAAGTCCAAATATGGTGAGCACTACATCACACATCGGCGGAAAGTTCGTAATGTTGAACTGTGTGCTGGCTAGAGTACACATGACGTCCCACCCGCCGGCTGGTGAAGAAGGAACATCAGCGCTCCATGCTGCACGCATGCGGGATCAGGAACTACCTTCCACAGTGGCAGCTGAGCTATAGCCCACACCTGTTGCACAGATGCCGGGCGTGATTACAGTTTATATAAAATTGCAGTGAAACTAATCTTCAACCACACTGGCTTTCAGCAGATGTGGCATGCAGCAAACAGGTTTGCAATTATGTATGTTTAAGTGTTTTTAAACAAGTCCCATCAGTGGTGGCTGGTGACTTTTGAAACTGGGAGAGCTGTGGCGATCCTAACTCAGATCATGACAAATAGCATTTTTTAAATAGGCATAGTGATAAATATTATGTGTACGACAGGCTTATGTAAGTGTAGTTTGTGCAGCTAAATATAAAAATTAAGTGTGGTTGTTTGAAGAAAAACGTATCATCACTCGATTTGTAATTGTCAACACACTGTGGCCACTGGTTCAGATCTAATCACTAACACAGGTATTTGTTTGTTTAAAGTTTGTGTAGGTTATATACCTTCCAACCAGTACCCATGAGATGTGGTACATTTCATGAGATGATGAGAAATTTGATAGTAATTCTAATTCTACTATACTAATGAAGATAACTTAAATATACTAAAACAAATATTTTTAAAACCCAATACTAATTTACATACAGTACATACAAAATGCATGTCAAATTAAAATTAGAGGATGAAAGTGACATATCTTAATTAATGTATTTGTAAACAAAATCCATTCGTCAACCTGTACGTGCTATCTAACAAGCAATGAATATTCACCTTACCAATCACTAAAAATTTTATGGCATTATGTAAATGCTGTGAACATGATGTATGTCTTTTTGTCTCCCAAATGTTTCGAATATTTTACCCAATTGACAGTCCATGCAGGATCATTAGGTTTCACTAGCAAAAATAAATAAACAAAAGAATGCATTTCTAGTTTCACACCCTCATAGCCAGTCCGAGAAATTATATGAACTTAACGTTGAATTTTCGCATATACGAACCACATATACCATCGTGGCTTTGTTGTTTTGTTATATATACCTGAGGCCTTTCTGGTTCAAAATTTGTAAGGTCTAGTTTATTCCCATGATTCAAAATCTTTGTCGTAATAAGGTTTGAAATGAGACTCACTGAATTATCCATTATTTACAAGTTTACATAGCACAACATGAACAACTCTTTAACCCTGCTTCTGACCGATGCGCATGGCTCATCATTAACAACAAATTTGTTAAGAAAATTACACACTATGTTTGAAGCTCACGCGAGTTTTAACGATATCCATAATTAAAAACTATTTAAAATAAATACAAGCAATGTTAAGAAATGTGTTTGAAAACTGCAAATAGCGGAGCGCGAAAGTGCGCCATACAATACATGTAGTATATAACTGTAGAACACATTCTGTTTAAAGTGGAATTCGAAGTTCCAGTTTTGGTAGACCTGTCAAGTTCCAGAAAACCGTTTTTGTGTGAGAGCAGGCGCGTGCCCAGCTCTCTCTGAATTACAGCATGTGATTGGCTGAAAAGTGGCAAGCCCCTGAAGATTCCCCTCCCTTCCTTAGCTCTGCTATTCCACTGACTTTGATAAACTAACTGACCTGTGCGTCTATGTTAGCATGTTTTTATTTTTAAGTCATTAAAATAAAGCCCACCATATTTTCATTAAGGTTTTATGTTTAAAATACTAATATTTCTTATTTCGGGTTTAATGGAGTTATTAAATTACACCCTGCAATTGCTTCACACATGTTTCATATTAGCATGATATTTAGTACTTTTAATTTATCTAGCAACTTTTTTATTGGGTTCTCTAGCCACTGAGCTACTGCGGCCTCACTATTGGGTGCTGTAGTCCCTGACCAGCTGTGGCCCCACTATTGGGTTCTCTAGCCACTGGGCTACTGTAGCCTCACTTTTGGGTTATCTACCCACTAAGTTTCTGCAGCCCCACTATTGGGTGATCTAGCCCCTGACCAGCTGTGGCACCACTATTGGGTTCTCTAGCCACTGAGCTACTGCGGCCCCCTTATTGGGTGCTCTAGCCACTAAGCTACTGTGGCCCCACTATTGTGTTCTCTAGCCCCTGTCCAGCTGCCGCCCCACTATTGGGTTCTCTAGCCCTGACCAGCTGTGGCCCCACTATTGGGTACTCTACCCACTGAGCTACTGTGGCCCCAATATTGGGTGCTCTACCCACCGAGCTACTGCAGCCCCACTATTGGGTTCTCAAGCCCCTGAGCTTCTGCAGCCTCCTCGGTGGGTACTCTAGCCACTGAGCTACTGCGACCCCACTTGATATATATCTATCTACTGGGTCACTGCGGCCCCACTTGGAATAACTCTAGCCACTGGGCCACTACAGATTTTTGGAAGGAAAGGTTTACAGCTTATAGACAAAAAAATTGAGAAATGACGAATATTACTTTTAACGGTGCTTTTTTTTATACAGTAATCATAAGAAAAGCTTAATCTAGTACCTATTTACATCCCTGATCATCATTTTTTTCCGGAACTGGTTGCGATATCTCGATGAAACAAAGACTAGGTTGGTCCTGGGGTTATTATCTATATACTGTGTAAATTTGATGTCAATACATTAAGTGGTTTTTGAGTTAAATTCGTTCTGACAGACCGACACGAAAATAATTAACATTAGATATGGCTTAGATACCAATTAAACTATATGAAAAAATAATTAAAAGTAAAAAATTTGAAAATCACAGATAGACACTTCTATTTTATTTAGTCGTATAGATAAATAACATATTTTAAAGCAATATTAAAGTAGGATGTTAACTTGTGTGATAGTTTCGTAAGTATAATTACAGTTGTAGTAATAGGGATGCTTACTAGGAAAATGTTGACAGATATAGAAGCATTCTGCCTTTTGTCAGAATTTCTAAGTGATCAAATAAATATCTATATAGATATTGTAAATAATCATTTGTAATGTTAGAGAATTTGTGAGTAGTATAAATGAAAATGTAAACAAGAAAATACAAGATGTTAGTGTTGTGGTTGAAAATATAGATAGAAAAACTGACAGTGTGTCCGAAAAATTTGGATGGAAAAATAGACATTAGGAACGAAAGTGTGAACCGAAAGATAGAGAATATAATCAAATTAATAAATAATAAAATTGACTTTGTAGACAAGAAAATTGAAAGTGTGAATGAAAGAATGAACAGCTACGAGTGTAAGGTTGACCAGAAGAAGAGCACCCTCAAGTAGGAAAAGCAAAAATTCCTGCAGCAGCATGGGAGAAGACATGCAGTGGCTGTGGAGGAACTGAGATCGACCCTCTCCGAGCCAACGAATGTGGGCATCGAGAGGATGGTAGTGGTCACTACCGATACAGCCATCACGGTAGAGGCCCAGACGTTATGCAATGTTGGTACATCTCAGCCAGTAATAAGTAAAGGTATCACAGTAAAGCCCGCCCCTATGATTAACAGGCACCTTGATACGAATACCGACAACAGTTCAAGATTATTGTCGCCCTGAATGGCTGGACTGATGAGCAGCAGGCATACTACCTAGTGACTATACTAAGAGGACCTGCACTGAGCATGCTGCAGTTTTGATCAGAAGAACATCAACTAGAGTACCTCACATTGGTCTCGGCCTCGGAGCTGCGATTCGGCAACCAACACCTGCAACATGCACACTATGTCCAAATACGAAGCCGCATCCAGCGACCAGGGTAACCAATAAAGGAGCTGTGGCAGAATATCATGTGGCTCACTCCTGTCTCTGGAGGTTGCTTTGAGGAGGCACGAAACATCATTACACTCGATATTTCCCTTCATGCTATTACTGATGGAAATGTGCACCGAGCTGTATGCGTAGCATTGTCACACAGCATGCAGGATGCTCTGGCATGGGCATTGGAGTTGGAATAAGCATAGCTAAGGGGCGACATTCTGGCATGCAGTACGGACAGTTACCCCGTGCTATTAAGACATTGGAGATCGCATCCTGGACATCTTGAGAAAATTGGATGCCACAATGAAAGACAATGCTACCTGGGTCTGTGCTAGGAAATCCAGTTTTTGTCCACCTAGGCGTCGGGAAGGTTGTGAGTGTGGCCGGACAGTACACTTGAGTATCCAGTGCCCCCAGAAGAACAGCCGAACCCGGCAACCAGAAGTGAGTATGACCGAGGGTTTGTTGAGAAGACTGGAAGAGGCAGTAGGGGAACTTCTGAACTCCGTAGATGCAACAACACCAGTCCCTCGTCGACGGAGGCGCCGAGAATGTTGGAATTGTGGAAAGGAGGAACACTTACGAACCCAGTGTCCAAAGATGCCACCCAAGACTACTCATCAAGGAATGTACCAAAGGACAACTGCCAAAACAAGTAGATCTGGCAACCATAGTAGTGCCTATTCAACTCACAGTCCCATCAAAACTTCAGTAAATGCCATAACTAAGGAAAAGAAGGAAGTTCGCCATATTTTGATGCGAAGAACGAGGATTCCAAGTAGCAAACAACAAGCAGATAACAGTTGGCCATATGTTGGCACAGGTGGTTTATGTTCGCCCACATGACTGTAAGGGTTTTCTTATGTCGTACACAATAAGACCATGCGAACAATAGTGACTGTATTTGCTTGGGAAGTATCTTTGATATTGGCCATTAAGCACAAAATGATTGACAGAATTTAATGTATGGCCCACAAGCAAACATCAGTGAATCACCCACTGGCATCTTAGAACACATGGAAAACATGTGGCTGATGTATGCTGAATAGTATTAAAATAAAATAATTTTTCCATATAAAACCCTCATGTGGTAGACAGGTTCAATTCTGAGAGTTGGGCATCATCATGTGGAAAATTGCAGGCCATTTAAAACAAAATGACTGATGGAATTTCATATATGGTGCACAAGCAAATATCTGTGAAACACTCACAGGCATCTTAGAATATGTAGAAAATGTGTGGGTGATGTTTTCCAAAGAGTACATACCGCCTTTTGTGGTATACCAACAGTTCCTTATTACTGAGAAAACCTGATCAGCAAGCTTATGTTACATTTATGGCATACCAACTATATTCTGTTGTGCAGTAGCAAATAGCATATGCTTTTTCAATTAATTTTTAACTTCATATATATATATATATGAAGTTAAATTATCACGTAGCATTGCTAGTAATAGTAAAACATAGTTTTTATACCAGAAACCTGCAAAGCATAACATGCAAAAAAATTTATTATTTTACATTTTAAATTCTACCTGAAAGTAGTCCGAAACTAAAACACTAGTCTTTTAAACAAAACACATAAATCCCAGTATTGACTCGTGATACTAACATTGTCTATATAGCAAAGCTAATAATGCATTATGTATGTGAAATAAGTATCCAGTTTCATTAAAAGGTCGGAAATGAATACATAGTATATTTGTTGATAGCATACTTGACTGTAGACGAAAGGTTTGTGAGTTCGATTCCAGGTTTCTCCAAAGAATTATACTATTTGTGAAATAAAGCTGAAGATAACACATGTGAATATGGTAAATACACCAATTTTATTTGGGTTAGACACAATTATTTTTTGGTTTTGAAAATGCTTGGCAGCATCTATGTGGGCCGCAAGTGGCAAATAGCTGGGCTACAAGTGGCTTGCCAACAGTTGGCTAACGACATGTGGTTTACTTACAGCAGGCCAGAAGCAGAAGGCCGGAAGTGGCCCGCTTGGGGTTAACTTACAGGAAACTCTTGTTTTTCCAGACATCAGTCAACAGTTCATCAGGAATAAGTGGCCTGCTTGTGGTTGACTTATGGGCATCTCTTGTTTTGCCAGACATCAGCCGACAGTTCATCAAAAAGTGGCCCGTTTGTGGTTGACTTATGAGCAACTCTTGGTTTGCCATACATCAGCCGACAGTACATCCAGAAGTGAACCACTTGTGGTTAACTTACGGGAAACTCTGGTTTTACCAGACATCTGCTGACAGTTAAATATCTGTGTGTGGCCCATGCATAAACACATCATACCACAATCATCATTCATCATGTGTGCCACATGCATCTGTGGGTGCATTCCACTTCTTGAATGCCTGTGGATGCCGCATGTGGGCTACTTGTTCGCAATCAGATCTGCACATGTGGGCTAACTATATTTTGCTACTTGGGATACTGGGGTCGGACGGTCGTCTAAGAAGTCACCCTGCACATAACACAAGCGAGGCAATGAGAGAAGTCTAGGTAATAGATGAAGATACACACATGGAACTTCAGGGGAAGTAAGACAGCCAGGGTACAGGAGACTAGCATTTCCCAGTGTCTACTGGCATCAAGTGGAACACTCTAAGTGACCCGATAGTTGCAGGGGATGCATACAGGGAAGTGCGGCTAGTGTGACTTCATGAAGGGAAAAACCTTGGTGGTAACAAATCTCAGTGCCATGTATGTTGGGAAGGCCCTTCCGAATTTTGAAGCAAGAAGGTGTTGCCTCTTTCCAAATCTGCGATCGAGAAAACTCCCTCTATGTCGCTCTGCCAGGCGAATGATTGATGGTTGACCGGTCTGACGTCATAGCCCCTCCTCCCCCTGCTGGAGAAGCCGATGACTTAGGAGGAGGCACAAGACTATTCTGGGAGCTAGGACCATCGGCGCAACATAGCATTTGGAGAAATTTCTGGACGATGACCTACAACTCTATAAATATTGCAGCAGCTCCAGGGTCAGGAGTCTGTTGGTAGAAGTCTTTTGCTGAGTGTGGTACCTGAGCGAAGTCGAGTGCGGCGAGGGACATCAGTGACGAGGACGGACGACGCCGGGAGATTGCAACACTACGGCAGACGAGATGTTTATGGTGTGAACGGAAAAGAGGGCATGGAACCCGATGAGTGAAGTCCACTGAGCATGAGGGCACTCAGAGTACTCTAGAACATTGTGGACTGGTAGGATCCGGACTAAACTGAGGGGAGACTGTATGAACATGTAAAATTGTAAATATTGGAACTGTCAAATATGGATATATAGTTTATAAAGTAATTCATTATGTTTGATACACTGTCTTTTATAACTGATTTTAGTTATTTAATTATATTAATTCTTTGAAATAATTGTAATTTGTACTTATTGAATTAATTAATGGTAAACAATAAGGTATATCAATGTATTGTAAGATATGGAGACGAGAGTACTTTCATTTATTATTAATACATCAGAAAATTGTAATCAAATATTTTATTCAATTAAGACCTCCCACTCTTGATAAACCTGGTTTAGCACACTAGCTTTGACTATAATTGTAACAATAATAATAAAATACATGAAAATTTGTGGCAAAAAAATTATCATCCATTTTTATTCTACGAACTCTTTACAAAAACTTGGGAACTAAATCCATAGTCTCTGATGAAAAAAAAAAATCTAATATAATGCACTGTCATCTTCATCACTGTCGTGGACACTTCACGGGCACAGTTTTGGCTTCATTCAAGGGCATCAATGTGTTATTGATTGGTTCCAAGGTTTCGAACATGGTTTTTGAGCATTTCGTACGTCTCAGATAAACAATTTTAAAATCATCTTCAGAACTGAAGGAGTATTTGTAGAAAAATTGTCGAGGATATGAATTACTGAACTGTATGTATTTAATTCTGAACCATTGCACTAGTTTATATTTTCAGTTCACTTTTCTGTGAACGAACATTTCATTCAATAGTTTGCTAAAGTCAAGGAACTGGTGCTGCTGAAGTTCAGTTAGTTCAAGGCCATGCTTTCTTTGCACAAGTCGTATTAAATTTGCCCAATCTCTCGGAAGTTCGATTTTGGCAGTGGTGGATTTTTTAGTTTTATCGAATGCTGCATGTATTGTATCTGCCTCCATATGTGTGTGACCTGGTTCTATAAATTTATGGTTAACTATTGCTAGGTTTTTCCCAGATAGTTTTTAATCTGTCAGTACATTCAGGATTATCAAAGGAAAGTAACTAGAT
This sequence comes from Dryococelus australis, assembly GCA_029891345.1. Taxonomy (NCBI): domain Eukaryota; kingdom Metazoa; phylum Arthropoda; class Insecta; order Phasmatodea; family Phasmatidae; genus Dryococelus; species Dryococelus australis. The sequence continues at coordinate 192,096,425 of CM056996.1, forward strand.
ATTTCGATTCTGTGCAGAACATGAATCGCTATACATGTTTTTCCAAACAACCATCAGGTAGAGATGATAGACACAAGAAGCAAGCTCTTGTCCTCCTCGGCCTGCTATTGATTTTTCCCACACATACAGCTTGGGACCTTTTTGGTGTTAATTATTGCATAAACAGTGAGATTAAATGGCCATTAACTTATCTTGTAAAATGCTACACCATTTTGAAGCAAGTGTGTTGCCTGACATGTCTGCAGATCAAAACTGAAGAACAGCTTACTTCTATCATTAGAACATTCCATTTTGTCTTCTTTCTTTTCTTCATATATACTTTAAGCCAAATCTAAATATCTGGCTCTGTCTTTAATATTTCGTTGTTTCTCTTAATCTTCATCTGTTGAGGTTAACTTCATTTAAAATTTGTCTCACTTCCCACATGTGTCATTTTTGGGCTTGTGAAAATAATAATTGAAAGTTTCAACAACACTTTCTTGTAAAAAGTTCTTTCTATTTAATCTTACCATTCTCTTCAAAAATAAGATGTGTATAACTCACGCATTTGTGATATTGTGAGTTCTAGGTGCAAGTGTTTTTTGCGCATCCTATGCAACTTTGAGTTGGTCTCTACCTAGGCGCTGTTTTTGCAGCTTCGATTCTCTGCGGCAGTGGCGTGGTCAGTCATTCCCCCTCCCCTCTTTTTTCTTTCCTTCAACCTCTATGAATTACCCCTCCCCTCTCCAACCGCTTGCGTGTTTGATACCTTTCTACCCGAGATTTGTTCAAATAGTTTGAGCCCTGGTTGCTCCGCTACTTGGTACCGCGTTTAAGGACGTACAACATTTAGCTATCATATATTAACGGGCATCGCAGTGTTTGACTTTTTAGTAACTTTGGAGAGTTTTTAACATGATGTGGGCAGGCTAGGGTTTAGTGATTTTAGGGAGCTTCAGTGTAAGTGGCTTAATTTCTAAATTGTTTTTAGGCTGGCATCCAAAATTGAGTTTCGGTACGCCACTTCATGGTATGCTGTCTGGACTTCACTAGTTAATACTTTTATTGATTTTTGCTGGAATGTGTGTGTGTGGGTAGTAACGATGTTGAATGGGCCTTAGTGTAAGTTGCCCCTAATTGTACCTGCTTTTAATATTGCACTTGTTGACTAGTGGGCTGGTTCCTTCTCTTTTTTTATTGTTCTAATTTGGAATTTGTGGAATTAATATTACGTGTACACCAACCCTGATGGCAAACTTAATCTAATCTATACAGTTTTTTGGAAATGTTATGCGTATACTTATCTAGTTTGGGCCAAAAACAGTGAGGCGGAGTTTTCGCTTTTAATATGCACTCAGTAATATCTTTTCAATTCATTTAATTTCATTGTGAAAATGTTTAATTCGTCTTTCATTGTGAGTTTGGAGCTTTGATTGGCCGGACTGGTGCCTTCCCATCTCGAGGTATTTTCTAGTCAAAGTAATTTTCTAGTCAAAATACCATTCTTTGTGAGTGGTTACTATTTCTATTAAATACACTTTTTTTTTTTTAGTGCATCAATAATAAGAACATTATTTATTACTGTTGAGTTTCTAAATTTGCTTTAATTCCTGCAAGTTTTCTATTTATTATTTTTGATCTCCTTAAAACACTCATCGAATAACTGCAGGTCAGTTAATTTGCCAGATTCTGATGTTGATGGCAGGTCTGATGATATCAACTAACCTATTATGTTTTCATTGCACTTTGACCCACAATCATGGTCCAATGGATTTCCCTCCACTGCTATGTTCCTGTCGATATCGGAAATCTCATATGTTCAAGGTGTATTTCCTGTAGATGTTCTTCAGCATCTTGGATGTTGACTCCATCTGTGAATTTTGAAAGTAGAATACAAGATTTGGTGTTAGAACGAAGGTCACTACCTTCGGGTTTGGTTTCCCTATCAACTGTTCTACTATGCCAAAGTTGTTTAATAAACACAGGATATATTATAACCAATTACTCTAAAACTGTCGGCTGTTGTTTCCCTTATATGTTTATTTTTAATTTATTAATCTGTTAATGTGTGGTTTAAATAACACTATAAGAATTAATACTTGGCGTTTGTTACAGTTGTAATGGCGCTATTTACACATTACAGAGTTTTAACCCTACCTCTATTACCATTTCCAGTTTGGTGCTATTAATGAAAAGATATTTGCCACAAAATTATATTATCCTCAGATTGTGCGTCTAAGTATAGGACCACAATACTGTCTTCGAGGAACGCAGTTTCCTCTCATCTGTCACCTTGGCAAGTATACATAGTTCTGGAAAATCATTCTTAGATACAATACCTGAAAATAATAGTAAACTGATCATACACAATAATGAAATGTATATTGATAAGTTCAATTACTAACAAAATTGTTTAAGACTTGATATCTCTTTATGGTGAACTTTATTAAAATGCATTGGGGTTGGTCCTTGTTCTTGCTGACTTGATTTAGATCAACTACAGTTCCACTTTTAAAATGCCTTGAACTATACCGCGGTTACAAACCTAAAGGGTTTTCAGGTAAATGGACACATGAATCATGGATTTGGATGAGCATTAGGAGTGGATGCAAAAGTCACGTGCAAGTCTTCTTGTGTAAAATCTGACACCGTAACAGTTTGTTTTTCTAGTATCTCTTCTGAGACGGTTCCAGGTATTTTATCAGCTGCAGCAACTTTAGGAGCAGATACAGACATAGTACTTTGTTTTTCTGACAATGAAGGATCCACACACAGCTGTACAAACTTTTCAGGAGTAAATACCAAACCTGAAACAAAGCAATATTCACTTGCCTACGATTTTAGTTGAAACCTACACACTAAAATTTTTACTTACAGGAAGGATTTTTCTTTGCTAATGTTTTCAATTTTAGCATTCACATGAGCATGGATACAGCCTTAGTATAATCTGTACTCTAGGCGCTCTTGTTTATCAAGTCCAAATAAAACACAGATATAGGACTGGATCATGTTGACATTACAGAGATTATGTCGAACGTCTTTGTACATTTACATCACAAAAAGTTTGTTTAATAGGTTTTTTTCCTGGAAATGTTTTATTGAATTAATTATCGGAGTGCTTGTTTTCTTATTCTGAGGAGCATAAATCAACTAGTGATATTACCCTTGATATTGTTCTTTTTTCAATGCGAACCATACCCATTGATGTCATCTCTAAACCCAACATCTAACCTACATCAATACCCAGTTTAGACTTATGACAACATAATCAGGCTCAAAATTGACTGTAATTCAGTACAACAACAGCTTATGTTGACATTGGCAGCTCTCGCACAAGTGAAAAAATGCATTAATTTAAAAACCATGCAAAAAGTATGTATGTTAATCTTATTAGTATTTCTTGAACGATAATTGCTGTGCTTATGATTAATAAAACTTCATTAAAAATCTGCTTAATGTAATGTTGACATATCTTGCACAAATAACGGGACTAAAATTACTTACAAAATCTTTATGTAAGAAGAGCTTATTTAAACTTTGCCACTTCTTACAAAACATCTGCATTTTTCATGCACACCAAAGACTTGTTTTAAACTTCTTGCATACAGAATATTACCATACACTAATACGACCAATGTCGAAAATAGATTCAATCTTTTTTCTGAGTGGGAGCAAGTGATTGATGTTTCTAGTAGATGAAAATTTTGAATTTTTACAATATGGTGTAATATTTAACTCAAAATAGCCTAAAAGTGAGTTTGGCACTTCTAGCACCAAGCCACAGATATAAGAACAATTAATTACCAAATTTACACGTTATTAAATTAAAAACTAAACAGGATTTTCAATGACTTTTGTCAATTTCTTCTGCCTGTGATACACTAAGATTCAATGCGTTTGTACCCTGCAATGTACAAAAAATATCCTCAAACTAAACATTTTTAAACGTTGTTTTAATAACTATTTTATGTATGAGTTGAAGTAAAATCATAAATGTCACTAGCGTATCAATAAATAACATTATACATTTTTTGCGGGGTTTCTTAATGTAATTTTAGATCGCATACCGTGGCCCTACTGAGAGCTCTCTTTATCTGCACGACCATTTCTTCGCTTCCCTACCGAGTGCTGCCTCATAACTCGCACTCTGCACTAATCGCCGGATGGCGTGACCAACTCACACTAATATTACTCCTACTAGTGGACGAGTCAATACGTTCGCATTCTGATGTCATAATACTGCAGATTCATTTTTATATGAAAGCTTGATAATACGTATGTCCTTGGTTTCGCAGCAAGCAAAGGAGAGGCAAAGAAGGGAAAAAAGTAATAATTCAACTGTTTTTCCCACTAAAAAGATTTCGTTCATACCATTAATATTCCTTGCATGTGAACTTCGCCTCGAAGTTAAAATTTGTTCCGTGTTACCTATATACGTACCAGTGCATAAAACTTGTTACCTTTTTTTTTTTTTTCAAGAGTTTCTTACCACTGTTTTTCTTGATTTTATTTTTTTCCATTAGTGAATTTTTCAAGATGTGAGCAACTTATAGATGTTTCATAACTTACTCTATATTGACACATTACATTGCAGAAAAGTGAGAGAAAATATGTATGTGATGAATAAATTTACAAACAAAAATAATAGTTTAGGTCGTTAAGTTACTGGCTTCAATTTTAATATCCAAAAATTTATTTTACTAGATGGTAAATCAGAAATTTCACTCAGATGTGTTAGTTTTTCAGGAATTTGTAACTTAATATGAGAGTTTCCCTACAAGCTATAATAGAAAAATCATAAAATAGTCACGCGCATAGTTATGTGCACTTAAATATGAACCGGATATCAAAATCTGGAACAAAAATCAGTTGAAGGTTATTATGATTCAAAAAAAGTGTTTTTACTAAAATGGCTACTTTGCAGGCTAGTTAATATTAATCAGAGACCTGCCGTTTTCCCGTGTTACAAGCTTTTCCTTTGATAATAAACGTTCGTAGTAGGCAGCTGTACAATACGACTTATAAGGGAACTATAAGGAATGAAAGCGATAGATTTTTCGTATACCAAGCAATATCCGAAAATATAATGAACAGAGCGAATCGAAAATGCGCCGTAAACGCCCGATGAAAAGCAACCATTAGCATTAGATAGAAGCGTTGGTTGTAAGACCTACAGGCGCAAACACATCTCGTATAACATTAATTTCGTGCAAACGCTGTTCACGGTAAAGCAATTATTTTTTAATCCTTTAACACCCTTTTAAATTAAATTATATATTGCTGTGTATATTCCACCGCACCCTCAAATTAACGTCTAACCCTAAAATAAAATATATTATTGACGATTATTACAAATGAAAGGGCTTTCAAAAGTGCTCACTTTACCGTGAAAGCCTATACCAACCAGTATACAAACGCTGTGCAAAGCTTGTTAAGGCTGTTCGTGGTGAATTGAAGCCCTACTTAAGATTTAAGTCAATAATTTTTTTATCCTTCTGCTACATGTACATTTGACATTGCCATGGATCTTCTCACTTTACTGTTGTGAAATTGAAAAGAATGTAAATAGTTTCCAATACACCCATTATTACCCTTATTTTCATAAAGTAAACCTAAAAAGACTCAGTACGGCTTTAATATGCAGAACTATTACTGATACACTGCCAACCTTATCACATGAAATTAAGACGTTTAAATTACATGCAGCTACAACTACTTACTTTTCTCAAAAGTTGATTTCGAAAGTGCTAAACTAACTGCTAACAGTCTATCCTTCCTTTTCTTGTGCTGTACAATAAATTGAGGTAATCTTGACTGTTCTGCATATTTATAGAATTCTATTACAACACACAGATGCAATTCACACTTATTCACGCTGTAAACGTTCAAATAGCTTGAATGTCCTTGGTTAGAAAAATAAATAACTAACTACACTGTGACTAGTGCTGTTTTCTCAATGCTACAAATGTTCAAATGATCTGCATTACTACTGCAGCGCCTATGTTGGTTTTCGTATGTATAATACGGTCGTCTACAGGCACGCGATAGCGAATGCTTCGCTTTTCGTAGTTGTATTTACGAACGAAATGTTATTCAGTTCTTCTCTACCACCTTTAAGTATAGCTAGTTAACGTACAATCATTACGGCATCCCATACAATATGTGTGCTTTGTTCACCACATTTCTTCGCTGTGTGTTAATGCTAAAAAAAAAAACGGGGGCGAGTAATTTGTCGCTAATGACTATTCGTAACCCATGTATTGAAATTGAAATTGAACCACATGTGATTTGTTAACTGGAAAATTACGTTAACTTCTACGGCATCTGAAACTACGTGCAAAGAGGGATTCGGTGATATAGCATTTGCAATGGAAAGTATCGCATAAACGACAGAATTAATAAGGAAATATTATTAAGTTAGGTGAGCTCGTAGAATAGGCCAGTGGACCTGTACTCACAGCTGTCCACAAACAACACGGGCCATGACTCATCCTGGCGGGATCACTTAGGAGCTTGTCCACGAGAAGAATTTTCGCCGTCCGCTGTTCCGGCGTAACTGGCGGTTCAGTAGTGACTTATTATTTCGTATGAGAGCTTGTCCAGGAGCCGTCACGGCGTTTCTACCGTTCCGGCTGCCGTGAGCAGCACCGGATTCCCACTGTAGAGCCGGCAGGCAAGCGGCGTTCCATATGCACGTTCAGACATGTGGTGACATGTGCGCTTGTCCACGATCCGGCAAACTCACCGTCAGTGGCCGGATAGCGCCTGCTGAGTGAGGTACATTGTTCATTGTCAAAATGAGTGCAGAATTCATTATAGATTGTGACATACTGATTACGCTGGTTCAGGAACGGCCAATCCTGTGGGACAAGACTACAGAAGAGTACAAAGACAGGCGGTTGACTTTGGAAATATGGACGGAAGTATGCAGCCTCCTGAAAGAAGATTTTGAAACACTCCCGGATGCAGAAAGAAACGAAATAGGTAACCAAGTGGTACATGCAGATATACATGGTGTTTATTAGAGTATGTTACAGACAAAAAGACAATATTAAATTTTTTTAAACATCTGGCGGTTTTTTTTTGCAACAATAGGGTGACCACCCCGTTATTTTCGCGAAGGGGAGAGGTTTTAATAGTAGTTTCTTCACAAGTTTAAGATCACAACAGGTACATTGCCCACAGAATCGTAATAAACTCCACGTCGTTTTCGATATTTTGCCAAAATTCAATTTAAAGGAATCACCTCCCAAAGGCTGGAACATAAGTTGATAAACAACCTGTATTGTTCTACGTTTTGAGTAATCAAAATTGGGTACAGTATGTACACTATTATTCCCGTCCAAAACATAAACCACAAAAGTAGTACTGGTAATTACAAATAAAGTAAAGTAAGGTGGTTGTGTTGATTTTCGAGTGTTCTAGCACTGAAAACATGCTGGAACACATTGCACTGAACTTATCATATTCAGTTGTCGCTATTTGACGCTGCATTACGCAAATCTGTCCTGCCAAGGAATTCTTCCACGTTCTGAAACGAAGTAGTTAGGAAATCTATTTCTAATAGCATTTGATCCCAAACTACCTCGTACTGCTTGTGAACGAGGGAGTGTTGAAAGTTCTGAGTTCTCATCTATGATTGTGTCGACCCAAGTAGTACTGAGTCCCTCTTCTTTATGGGTGAAGTTTTGAAGAGTAGAGCATGCATTCACTATGTCAACTGCAAGGTCTGGAGAAACATTTAATGGCCGGTGAAAAATTCTCCATTTATTGCTCATTATACCGAAAGCACAATCAACGAAACGTCTTGCTCGTGTTAAGCGGTAATTCAAATTTCGCTTCACATGATCAAACTCTCGGCCACCACAGGGACGAATAAAATTACTGTGTTATGCAAAAGATTCGTTACTTACGAAAACACAAGAAAGTTCCTCTTACATATCAGTAGTGGCTTTAGAGATATTATGTTCAGTGTTTTGTCCTGCACCTTTTTCCAAAAAAAAAAAATGTTTCTTTAAATATACTTGAGTCACAATCCTTACCATAAGCACCGAGATTAACATAAATTAAATCATAATTTGTGTCAACAACTGCAATTAGAACCAATGAATAATAACTTTTGTAGTTATAGAACATTGATTCACTGTCCTGTGGCTTAATAATTCTGATGTGCTTGTCGTTGACAGCCCCAATAAAATTCGAGAATTTTGCCATAACTTCGAACTGATGTGCTATATACATCCATTTACTGGTAGTCGGAGCTGACATGTATGTCCCACGTAATATCATCCATATATTCTTGTCACTACACGTACTATTCTACTTACTGTTTTTATTCCGAGTCAGAAACTGTAATAGAGGTCTGTGAAGGTATTTCCTGTTGCCAGGTAACTGAAACAAACAGGAACCTATAAGGTAATATTTCCCCTTCTGTTCTTTGCAGGGAAATTGGTGATGAAAAAATAGGCTAACATTCGTGACAACTGGATGAAGTACCACAAAAAGTTATTGAGGATCAGAAGAGCGGTGCAGCTGCACATAAAAAGCGTATGTACATGTTTTATGATGATCTATAGTTTCTAACGAAAATTACAATTCATCAATAAATTTAGTCAAATATGCCTGACGATGATCTTGGTGAAACTGATGAAAGACAAACGTACCGATGAAAATCTAGAAAAACAGCCAAAAAGCAAACGACATATAAGTGGATTGGACAAGAAAATGATGGCTGTCATTGACACTTCCATTGAACAGGGACAAAGCAGAATTATGTCCTTTTTTTAAGGGCATTGCACCAACTGTTGACAAATTCGATGAGGACGATATCGTTGACTTTCAATTCGAAGTGATGCAATCGATTATGGATATTAGGAAGAAGCGAAGCAACGGTGGAATGCCACCCCAATCCACTCAACATTCATTCAATCAGTATGCTGAGTATAGTGCATCACATGCATACCAAACTATAGGAGGTTCATCAACATATCTAATGCCACATGCCTCATCCACTACCAGTGCTGCCAGCAGCCATGAGACATCATGGATGAATCGGCAAAATCGCCATCCAGTTAATTCTCCTGTTTGACATTCACAAGATGCGATGTGTTTTCAATCTTGCACCAGCCCTGCATCCACTGCGTCTGATGTTTCACAAAAATTGGATTTAGAAAATGCGTTCTAAAACATGCACTGTCAACGCGGGCTATTCTTATTTGTGTTACGTTTTTCCTTATATTTATGGACGTTTCCTATTTTGGTTTTCATTTTTACATTTGGCAAAATTACGTGCAATATCTTATTCCTTGGTGACTAATCGGACTGTGCACTTAAATCGTTTATGTTAATGTGATATCAGTCATTCGTTTAATATAAAATAAACGAGTACAATTTATCACATATGTGCTCAATATATTTTGTAGTTCATTTAAGGTGAGACTTATGTGACAGTTCTACCACATGTTCTCTCTCAATGAAAATATGTAGGTGTTTCTGTATTCTCAAAATATTATTCCAAGCTGTGTTCATATGCTGTGATACAACACACATTTTAAGTTGAGAATTGAGTACGTTTGATGGGGACAGCTGTTAATGAAAAATACGACATGGTTGACCTGTCAAACAAGTTTCACCGTACACGAAGTAGACTGTAGTAAGGCTCACCTCAGTGTCACAGCCAGTATTTCAGGTAGAGAAATGCAGTTCAACATATTCGTGTCTACATGTTTCAAATGGCCATAGAGAAGAGCCAATAATTTATCAAATGTTTCTCTGGACATTCTGTAAAAATGCATATGCTTTGCATCTTCTTCTCTTAGTTTATCAAACAACGTATTAAACGCACCAAACTTAAATCGATCTTGCATTAGTGGATGAACCCAGTACTCTCTACGCTGTTGATGCCCCTTTTTACGAAAATAATACGCTGCTATGAGGTTGCACGTTATCTCCAGATCCATTGTGCAGGGATTCCAAGACTCGACTGACTTCATTCCGGCCGCCTGCCATCCCCATGGACACAGACACACCGTTTTTCTTCCGGCGAAAATTCTTGTCGTGGACTAGTGTCCTTATTTTACCTTCCTGGAGTAAGGGCCGCGTAATGCGATATTGGACCAATGCTAGCGCCGCAGTGGAGTTCAGTTGAGTTGAAAGATTTAGACTGTTCTTAACAATGAGGTCTTGAGAGCCGGTGAGTGTGAAATAATGCGAGAATGAAGCTCCGAAATGCAAAGGCGGAGGAAATGGGAGACCCCCGAAAGAAAAACCCGACCAACGGCATCGTCCAGCACGATTACCACTTGCGAAAATCTAGGAGTGATGGGCCCGGGGGTTGAACGCGGTTCACCTTGGTGGGAGGCGAACAGTCTACCCACTTAGCTACCACGGTTCCTGCCGCAGTGGACGGATAACGAGCAATGTGAGAGCAAGTCTGATATCAATACGTACTTTTTATTCCAATGGCAGCGTAATTCAGGAGCTTTGTTTCTTTGTCATTAGTTGTATTGAGTAACGAGTGCATACAGATGCACATGCACAACACACGTATAACAACCCAGTCTAAGAAGAAATGTAATCGCATCCTCATACACAGTGCAAAACAGCACAGTTATGGTTGAAATCCTTTATATAAGATTTTTCACAGCATATGCTCGATGTGTTTACCATCGACAGCAATACACATCTGTAAACGAACATGTAGCGAGTGACAAGTAACCTATAGTGTTCCTGGCGTAATGTCATGGCAAGTGCCACAATGCATTCCTGCATGCCATCTGGCGTCGTAGGATTTGTGTTGTACGCCCTATATTTCAGTGTTCCCCACAGAAAAGAAAAATAGGCGTTATGTCAGGGGAGTAAGTTGGCCATCTTACATCACCAGCGGTATGGAAACGTTTCATTTTAACACTTGCCTGGCCACCAAAACAAAATGCGCAGGATAACTGTATTATTAGGACGTACGTCGAGCGGTACCTCTTCCAGAAGTGTCGGTTAGATCTCTTTGAGAAATCAGACAGTCAGTGCCCCTTGAATGAAGTATGGCCATATGATGTAGTCTCCGACGATTCCACACCACATGTTCCTGCTCCACTATAGCTGGTGCTCAATGAGCTAGACCCAATGTTGATTCTCTGTCGCCTAGTAGTAAATATTTCGTAAATTCACGCGACTATGGTTTGTGAAGGTCACTTCATCCGTAGATAGCCTGTTCTTCAGATAAGTGATTTCATCCCTAACAGATATCACAGCAAACCTACAAAACTGCATACGCTGCTGGAAATCAACCTTCATGTAATGCCTGATGAAGCACCAGGTGAAACTGATGAAATTTCTGTTGCCGCAGTATCCGTAATATGTGTGTGTCTTACTTACTCCTACTTACCTGGATAGTTCTCGTATACCTACGTGGGAGTTTGCATCGATATGTGCAAACAGATCGTGCAGCTGCGTCTCTCCCGTAGAAGTCCGTCGCACTCGTGTTGAAATTCCAATCACCTCGTGACATGAGGCGAGTGTAAATTCTTCGTATCGTTTCCCATGAGATCGGCGTGCAATTAGGATACCTTTTACCATAAATTTGAACAGCATGCTTGGCATTTCTGCCACACTCCCCATAAATTCGTAGAACATCCAGTTCCCCTCATTTGTGAACTTCATAGCATACACAAAGCCACACACTGACACGCCACTTACCACAACAGATTATAGGAATTGATGCTGCACTGCTGTAAGAAGTGGTCTCGCCAGGATGAGTCACAGCGCGTGTTGTTTACTTACAGGTCCACTGCCCCAATCGACCAGGTCACTTAACTTAATCATATTTGAACATTATTTCTCGCATTTCTACGATACTTTCCATTGCAAATGCTATGTCACTGATGCTAAGTCACTGAATGCCTCTTTGTACATACTTTTAGATGCCGTTGAAATAAATGTATGTTTGTAATTAATAAACCATAAGTGGTTCAATTTCTCTGTCCATGCACGAGTTATGAATAGTCACTGTGCGACAAATTACTCGCCCATGTATGTATAATCATTTAGTGAAAACTGCATTTCGTGATCTACAACCATTGCGGAAATTTTGGAGGTATCCATATTAGGTAGACCATTCTGCATACATATACAAGACGAGTCTGAAAACCATTGACAATCGCCGCCAGTATATTCCTTATGGAAATTTGCATCAAAAACATACATGCAACATATTCTGGCCTACGATGCTCCGGAAGGGTTGTACGCTCCCTTGAAGATAGAGCTGAAACATACCTTTATTGTAAATTTTACAGAAAGTATTTGAAATGGAAAACAATGGCATCCAGGGTAATGTGTAATTGTACGAATATTAGCAACCTTTCGCTGTCATTAAATTATGTCAGTGAAATTAAGCATTCTAACTGTGTTGTCCCATAAAATTCTGGGAGGCCGAAGCCGAATCGGATTTCCATTCACGTATTATTAAAGTGCATGTTGAATAAACGAAAAAGTTTGTCTTGTGTTATCACGCTAAACTCCAAAATTTGCAATGAATTCGTGCATAAAAGTTGCAACCATTGAGTTACTGCACCTGGGACACACGCAGAACGCCGCACATAATGTGATCAGGAGTAGCATGGCATAACACATGTTGCTGGTCTCCAAATGTATTGAACAAGCATGGTTTATGTGGTACTAATGTAGGTTTTACTCGTAATCTGCAAATTGCCACAATATTGCTACAATAATGCTTTCAAATATTACAACCCATTCCTCAGTGCAGGCATAACATTGTCACGTCCCGGTGTGTTGGCATGTGTGAGTTCGGATAATGAAACCAACACTGACAAAGTTAGATTGTTTAGTAGAGTATTCCCAGGGAAGCTACATTCGCACACTCATAGACGAATACTCATAAACATTTAATAACGTACAGACAAGTACAGTACATGGAATCTCGCAAAACATTATAGGAGGTCAAAGTAGCGACCGTCTACTTCAATTCACAGGTCACAGCTTAGCTGCAGGGACCATGTGGCCCTTCCAAATACCCCTGGCATGTGGCGGATGGTGTAAAATGCAGTAACGATTCTCGCCAGCCGGTCCGTTTCACTATCGGCGGGCGTGTTGTACACTAATAATTTAACATGTCAACAAACGAAAAAACCGACAGGTGTCATGTCAGGCGTACATGCGGGCCAGACAATGGGTCCACCTCAGTAGATAGAAATAGCCGATTCTGGGACAAGGGTTGGGGCTGAGGTTTTTGAGGTTCTGCCGCCATATTGGATCCACCATAATTTTTTTCTGGCGGACACCTTGTTTCTGCCATTTTGTGTCCATCACCATCCGGTTTCTTGTCGCCATCCCGTTTCTGCCATCTTGTTTCCATTCACCATTTTGTTTTTTCACTTCATGCTCTATCATTCCACCTTGATATTTCCTGCCCTATCATTCCAACTTCATTTTTACTATTCTAACATTCAACCTTAAATTTTCCTGCTCTATCATTTCACATAATTTTCATGCTCTATCATTCCATCTTGCTTTGCTCTCTTTCCTTTCTCTTTCTTTCTTCCATTGATTTCCCTCTCACTTTCTCTCGTGTATCCTACCATCTATGTAATTCGGTGGCTGCCAACCAGGGGGCATGTGCAGTAGTTCATTCATCGCCTGCTGGTGTGTCTGCCATGTTGGGTCCTTCATCGCCTGCTAGGAGGTCCTGGTCCACCACCTTGTTTGCAGTAGAGTTTGTTCATCATCTGCTAGGGGTGCTGGTTTGTCTGCCATGTTGGTTCAGTCATCGCCTGCTAGGAGGTGCTGGTGTGCATCCAACATATTTTTTACAGTAGTTATTTTTTCTGAGTTCAAAATATCCTGTGGAGTGGTATCGAACTGCTGGACCATGTGGTTGCCAGCACATGACTGAAGCCCTAGACAACTGAGCTATCGGGACACATATTGGAGCCAGGGGTTTAAAATAAGTGGTTGGCTTGTGAGTGCATGTGTGTGTATGTGTGTGTGCAGGGAATGAAAGTATAAATACATAAATTTTTGTGGTTATTCCAATGAACAGTTATAAGTTTTCATAATGTTTTTCAAATAATGTTTGGTAAGCAGTAAGATTTTTTTTTTTTCAAATAGTTATAGGTGTTTCTTATATATGTGTGAGTGAGTGTGTGTTAGAGACATATAGCAGCAATAAGATTCTTTCATAAAGTCATAGGTAGTAAATTTTTCTTTTCTGTTTAAGTAATTTTGTTATTTCCTAGGCATGCAACAAGATGTTTTTCATGTAGTAAGAAGTAAAATCATTTTTTCTGTTTATGTATTTTTCCTCTCTATTATATGTATGTGAGTGTACATACATGATGTTCAGCGATTCGACATATATCGGCAGTGTATTCTACAGCTCATTGGCAACAAAAAAATGGGTATACATAAATGAGCTACACGGCTTCAGTACTGAGTTACAGGGACGGACATGCAAGGAACACAGACACGTATAGTGGATAAACCCGTCCATTGCTGTAATGACAGGACAGGTTAATGATACATGCACACAGTTGAAAAAGTGTCCCATTAAACCACACACAGGCCACAGCATCGGGAGTCCGGCATGGCATGTCACTGTTGGTGTTACCAGGCGAGGAGAGGCACCATGCCAGGACTGTTAACTTGAGCAGAGTACACAGAAATGGTGTATGTGTCCGGATTCTGTGACGGCAATGGGAGTCATGCAGAGGTGGAGTATCGTCGGTAGTTCCCAGCCCACCGAGCGCCGCATCATACCACGTTTGCCAAGGTGTGCCAGTGTTGGAGGGAGACAGGAGCCTGCCTGCGACTAATACAGGAGCATGAGTATCACCGGTGTGACATGGCTGTACTGGACGAGATCGTGGAAGCACCACATACCAACATACATGCGATTGCACAGATGACACGGGTGTCGCCAATGCAGGTATGGCGGATATTGCGCGCCGACGGCCTGCATCCCTACCACCTGCAAACAATGCAACACCTGTGCCCCCAGGATCACGCCCCTCATCAGCAGTTTTGCGCCTGGATGCAGGAACATGTGGACACACTGTCCCTCATTCTGTTCGCCGACGAAGCAATGTTTACGCATCAGGGCATCATCAACAGCCACAATGAGCACACGTGGGCACACACTAATCCGCACGACGTCAGGGGAAACCAATTTCCAGGAAAGATTTTCAGTCAATGTGTGATGTGGTGTGCTTGACTCGTGGATCATCGGCCCACATTACTTTGCTGGCAGTGTTACTGCTCACATCTACAGGGAGTTTCTGGTCTACACACTCCCCTTATTATTGGATGATAGTCCATTAGAGGTTCGCCGGTGGATGTTGCTAAAGCAGATGGGGCTCCTCCACACTTCGGAATGACTGTCACAGTGTACTTGAATACTGCATTTCCGCATCGCTGGATTGGATGTGGTGGGACGGTCCCGTGGCCGGCGCGTTCTCCAGACCTCTCCCCTCTGCACTTTGTGTGGGGCTGCCTGAAGAGTCGGGTGTACGACGGGCCGCGGCCAGACACACGTGCCCGGTTACAGGAGGCGATTACCGATGCCGCCGATCAGTTACGCACAGACCTACCTCACATGCAGTGGCAATGCTCCATGATACAATGCATCGCAGCCTGTGTACGGGTGGACGGTGTACATTTTGAGCAACTGGTGTGAGCCACTCCACATTCTTGTAGTCCAGTGCAGTAAAGGTGTTCTGTAAGGCTACTAGTGTTTTTTTTTTCACATTTGCCCCTGCAACTCGGTACTGGAGCTGAGTAGCTCATTTTTCTATATGAAGGTTTTTTGCCAATGAGCTGTAGAATACACTGCCGACGTATGTCGGTCGAATCACGGAACAAACTGTATATAAGTACTATTATAAGGCTTTTAAAGTATTTGTCTCATAAAAATATGTGTATAATCTTTTTACAACATTTCTTCTTCTCCCCAGCAGCAGCATTTGTGTCTTGTTTAGAAATAATACGTTTTTATAAATTTAATGAAAATAATATTCTTAATTATATATTTGTATCTTATCTTGATCAATATATGTGTAGACTTTGGTTGGGAAATGAAGAAAGTTTTTCCAAGTGGTTTCTAAGACCAATTAAAAGTGTCAGCATTTGTGATTACGAGGAAAGAGAAACCAATTCAAGATAAAAAAATGTTTTCTTGCATGTGCCATTTTTTTTAAATATGTAAATGCAATAACAGATTACCCAACGCGATTTTGCAAACGAACATGTATGATAAAAAAATGAGGAATGGTAAAAAAGCAGGAGTGGAAGGAAACAGCACTCGCCAGATGAGGATAAGGGGTGTAGCAGCTTTGCTCCGAAAGTCTCACTCATTCATCAATGTTGACATGTGCAGCTGTGGGCGATGGGTAAATGGTCCTCCCCAAAAGGCAAGAATAAAACCTTCAGTAGCATGTGTTCGCTCCTTCAGAATGAGAAAACACCAACCATTTGTTAACTTGGCGAAATTAACTCCAGCATGTAGGTCTGTGTGTTAATTGGCGAGCAGGAGATATGATGCATTTAACGAGAAAAATAGGCCATTTTCCCGGACAGCTGCAGCGAGCCTACAGGTAAAGGTATGATGGGTAGTCGGGAGCCCAGAACCTGCACGCCCCATCTCACAGGATGGAAAAGCAGACTGCTATGAAATTCGGTGGGGCGATGGTTCCATGGCTGTGTTGTAAGAACAAAGGAGAGATACGACAAGCACACGTTCCAGTCCATTATCCGAGTACTTTTGCAAAATAATTGTTTTTTATTTTATAAAAAATAAATATATGCATAATTTTTCAACACCATCACTAATTAAACTACGCTTATTTTTCATTTCACTGCTACTATGTCTTGAAGCGACGAGCAAATTTCTTCTGATTATAGAATTATTTATCCACAATGGTTCTCTTATCTGTCCAGCTGTCTGCAGATTTAGGGAACCCTTGGCAATGAACTAAAACTTTATAACCGCTTATCTTCATAACTTTTCCTACGAAATATGTATTACAAAATTTTGTACGTTGGGTTTCATGGGCGTATAGCCTGCTGCAAATTGTCTGAGAATTTATATGTTCCAAATAGTATAGTCGAGAATCAATACGATTGATTTTTATAACCTTATATTCTCAATTTATCCAGCCAGGTACAAAACCTTTATCAACTGTATTTTTCACTCTGTATATATGAACATTATTTCCAATGCGTGCTATCAGCATATGCTTGTAAAGTTTTTTTCTCCTTCTTTAAAATACAGTTTGAAGTAGTGAATTGCCCATTGCATCGATAGGGTGCTTACCTGTAGTGCTGTGAATTCAATGTTTATATGCATATAAGTGTTTCGGCAATATTTCTAACAATTTATAAGGATCCTTGCGCGATAAAGGATTTCCACATCATTGATTTAATAGTATGGTTGAATCTCTCGACAAAAACCACATTTTTACTGCTGTAAGTTGAATAATGATTAATGTTATGTTTCTCCATTAAGACCTGGAATATTTTATTATAGGATTCTTTGTCGAAATCTGTTTGCAAATTTTTCGTGTGACCTTTTCTCTAGAATAAGTTTCATAGCAACAGTTATGCACTTAGCAGACTTATTCTTGACTGGAAATCCCCGTGCGTGTTTATTGCATGCATCCTTGCAACTGGTGAGGGGAATGTGCCATGATTATCTGGGCCGACAGCTGGTACCTAGGCCCGACCACATGGCGGATTGGACCACTTGACATTCAGGCCCTTGGGGCCCAAGAACTGTGTATTTCAATATTAGAAATTCTGTAGTATGGTAAAGGAGTGTGGCCGATGATGGCTCCCTCGAACTAGGGGATCCACATAAGTGACTGGCGAGTAGTAGGAGAGTGATGGCCTAGATGCAGTGAAAAAACATTCGAGGTAGGTCTTATAGATGATGAAATCTATCCTCTACTGGTAGAGCAAGGGCTGCTATCCCCGGTGGACGGCGACACCGGGGGACAGCTCTGTATACTCCCTTGTGAGATGGTGCACTGGGGCAACAGCAGTTCTGAGCTTCTCGCAATTCTCAACTTTCCATGGGTGTGGTTTCCAGGATGTGGGGTGAGTGGCTAACCTGTTATAGGCGTGAGGCTTCAGCCCGGGGAGGCACTAAAGTGTTCCCGACCATTGTGCGAGTGGTAGCCTCAGTTCGCTTTTCATGCCATTCGGTGGAGCGGTCGACCTTGAATAACCCACAAGGGCCATGGAAATTTAGTGGTAGTACAGGACGATCGGTTGGCCCCACCAGATGTTCTCTCTGGTGCCCGATCATAGGTTTGAACTCGTTCTGGCCAGGGGAGGTCTGGGGAGATCCCCACTCTTAATGACAGACAGGGTGGTGAGCGGCAACCCACTCTGGTTGTGCCCTGGAGAGGCACTATGAGTATAGATAGAACCCTGGCCAGACCTCACGCTTCGTTTTCTGAGGGCAAGGCTCTCATAGCCTTGAGAGAGGGCGGGCCCGGATGTGCGTGCGCACCAGGTTTGGCTTTGGATCTGGCCAACATAGGCATTAATCTGTGGTCGGCCTGAGTTGAGAAGGCGTGACATCTCTTCTCTACCGATTGGGTGGTCGAAGCGCGGTAAGGCCTGCTGGCTAAGAGCACTGCGTTAAAATATAAATCAGGGAATCCTCTTATACAGTTAATTCTGAATGCATCTACTACTATTTATATATGTTTAAAACCTACATTCACTCTTGCATACGGGATCATTTCAATTAAGTCAGCATGGTATAAATCACATAAACCAAAGACGTTTACTTCCCTCCTATGAAAAGTATGTCTGGCAGAATTGTGGAGTTCATTTATAATTTGTGCATGACTCATATTATGAAACCCCCCCCCCCCCGCCCCGAGCCACACCCATAGTTCTTCAAGGATAATTGGAATTTCGTTGTTATGTGAAAACTTTCCCACTCTTTGTGAAGCGATTAGCAGGCATAATTTTTACATGAGCTCATTGACATTGTTCCGATAAATATATTCTGGTATACTTCTGTCTTCTATTTTCTTGATTTTTAAACCACGACCAGTAGATATTCCTACTTCTGGAAATAATTCCGATATAATGGGAGGTTTCGAGTGAGATTCGTCCATATATCTGTCACTGTTTCGATCATTGTTTTTTAAGTGCGCACTCAAAATTTTTGGTAGATGCCGATACTGATGTAGCGATTTGCAAGAACATTCAGCAGGATTGCGTTTGAAACCTAATTTGTATAGCCTCTTTGAAGCTTTCATTTCTACATCACCGAATTGTATCATATCGTTGGGGAAGGGAAAAAATTGTTTAATCCCCATGGACCATTTTTATTCCGTTTGTACACGCCATAATTCCCTTCATTAAACCGAGTTGTGTACGAAGACAAATAAATGCGAATGTTTATGCTCAAAGTATTTGAATTTTTACATTTAAAATTAGATAATGGCAAATCATCTTCATCTTGTTCATTTTCTGACAGTATTTTACACTTTCTTTTAGTCCTGAGTTCTTCCTGAATTTCAATAGGGGGAACTGTTTGTTTTAAATTTTCTAGTCGCGAGGTAATGGGCTTAAACACTAACTCTAACGCAGTGTCTCGTTCTAGACGTGCCCGCTTAGTGGCCAGATATTTCGCACGCACATTTTCTATGACATACTCTTATTCACTCGCAGCATCTGCCATCGCACTGTGCATTTAAACTGCAAGTATGATATATATATAATATTGTAGCTATGTGGATTCGAGACATCACAAAGCGTACTCTTTAGTAGCGTTTTATCGGTACTCATCCAGCTTATAACTAATAATTCCCCAATTCTTATATATTGCATTATGTTCATGTGCGCACTGCTTTATAATTCATGCCGGTGAGAGCAGAGATTTCTTTGGCCATAATTGCAGCCTTTAGTTGTATGAACTTTCCATCCAGTAATTTTTCAATTTCGCCAATAATTACATGTGCATTATTTTTACTATCATGGCCAAATTTCGACACACGGTAGCTGTTCTTCATGGTGTAACGATCCACACTGCGACTATATTGTGAGCAGACTACGCTTAGATGTGTGTATGTCCCTGATTAGGTATTCTTTTTGGGTAGTGGCAAATTAGGCTTCGGCACAGCAGGTCATGGGTTCGAGGCCGGTCGCGCAGGCATGGTGCACGAGTTCGAGGCCGGAGCAGATGGAATGTTTTTATTAACAGCATCTTCTAATTTAGCGAAAGGTGACATTAATGTGCCTTTAAGTATTTCCACAATCTCGAATTTCTTTCCCAGCAAAGTAGCAACATCTACATGGAGTGTGTTTGATTTGGTGTAGATTAAGACCACCATAGTTGACAGAATTTTAAGCATTTCGGAATTTGGGTTCTGTACATATGCCTTGTTGACTACTTAGTCATCATATTTGGGGTCTGCTACATTTTAAATTCTTTTTCCGCCTGTATCGCAGTGCCCATCTTTCGACTGCACGAGACAGCTTTCTTGCTCATGGTGTTTCAGCCCATTGTGGCCAATTTTCGAAATAATGAAGCTCAGCTCTTATTGGTATGTTGCAATGAACTGATCGATGCCACAACAATATCTTCCTTTCAGTAAGGGTATATAGTTGAACACCATGAAAAATTAGTGTGGATCTCACCAACAGAATGCACATATATCCTTAAATTTTTTTAATGTCATATCGGTGTTTACATAATCTGAATAAGTATGGCACACGTTTAAGTTATCCATACAAAACAAAACAACCATGTTTACATTGTCACTCACCAACTGCTTTGGTATTTGTGAATAAGTCTGACAAATATAAAACTAATCTACACCCACATTTTTCCAAAGCAAAAATATTCTGCATACACTATTGCTTCTCGCAGGCAATATCCTCAGAAATAAAGACAGAGAATTTTGTTTGGACTCTTGGGGTGGCACAACATTGTCACTATCACTGTAAGAATAATAATTCAGTCCATCAACGGCACGTAAACTTAGTGCCAGGGGCTGGTATTTGGGCTGTTGTAAAGATTTTGAATACAGGTATACATTTTCGAAACGAACACCATTAGGTTTTTCCAGTAAGTTTAGCAAGATGCATGTTTTCCACTCCCGGATGGGCTAGAAATCAACCCTCTCTTTTGGGTTCTTTGGTTAAATCCCATCTCTTAATCCTGTATGTATACATGTATGTTGGTACATTTGTAGCGATAACCAGGCAACGCTACACTGCTTAAGGTAGTCCGGGGTATAGCTGGTGGTCGAGTGCAATGGATTCACAAATATGCCCCCTACTTGGCCCAGTTATAAAAGGAGCCCTGCATGGCGATGTACCGCCTCCCCCCCCCCCCCCCAATCCTCATCCTAGGATGGCACCATGAATTGAAGCAGTTTAGTTGTGAGTGAGACAGTAGGCTTAAGACGAAGGTAGTAAACGACCCTAGGACCCAGAGGAGCTCTGAGGCCAACCAGTTCTACAAGATTGGGCGAGCATAAACGCGTTTGCGGTAGGGTACCATTCTGTTAACTTGTCATAATCCCTTTCTCCCCTTGTAAGAATAATCATGGCAAAGTTAGGACATAACTGTGGTATATTGTGAATCCTGTTAACCTACTTTTTCAGTATAATTAATAACGTAATTGTAATCGCCTTGTTAAGTATCGTAACCGTATTCCTATTGTTATATAAGTGTAAATGTATTGTGTTCTCATACTTAAAGGTTGTTATAGTAAACATATATATTTTTATAAATGATTCCTCTTATTTAGCCACCATCATGAATACCCTCCTCCCCCGGCCACCACGACACCGCTTACCACCTATTGCAGTATAACAGTGTTGATGTTGGATCTAGTATAAAGTATTGGATACCAGAGTTAATTAGTATTCAGAGGGAAGGGAAGTGTTACACATGGCATCCTATTTATTATATTTGACAGTTTCCAATATGTATGTACTGGTGCCTTATAAAGAAACAAGTAAATATAATTATAAAAAATAAAATTCAGATATGCAAAACACTGTCCCTCCCATTCAGAAACCAGATCTATGATAAGATGGTGGATAATTATATTAATTTTGACAATAATTATATTAAATTCAACTTTGTAATTTACTTTATCCATTGCAGAAATGAGGTTTCTCTCCGACCGTTCCTAAGAGGGGGTGTGGGATCTGCTGTGGGTACAGTGGTAGGGTGCTTGCTTTCCACCAAAGCAATTCATGTTGGTTTCCCTGTGAGGTTAATCACATATTTTCACATTGACGAATTGTGCTGATTGATGCTGCTCGCTGGTATGTTTTCTCAAGATTTTCCCATTTTCCCCATCCTTTTCATTTGAATGCTGCTCCATATCTGCCATATTTCACCCTCATTGCCTCTTAACATGTTGCTTGTTACAAACCACCGAACCCTCTCTCAACTCCTTCCATGTTAAGGTTACAGAGGCAGTGGTGGTGTAGCGTCTAAGAGTATTCGCTGTTTCACGAAGCACACTTCATTCTAAATACCCATGCATCATTATCAAAATTAAAATAATTGTGTGTCCAATTAGCTACCCTCAGAATTAGAATTTAAAAAATCCTTAAGAAGGGTGAAATAGAGTTTAAAGAAAATCATGCGATGTTTTTTTAATTTTTCAGATGGTGTAGTTACAGGAAAAGATTGGCTTTATCTAAGTATTCTTTATTTTGACTAACTTTGGAAAACTATAAAATGTATAAAAATTTGTCATTTACTAAAATTATTACCGCATACTATTAATTACATCACCATCTAAACACACAAATAGACTATATTTATTAAACTTGACATCTTGTCGACAGTAGGTTCATTACAGAATGGTAAACCAACAACACAATGAAGGGAATACAAGGAATAAATTGGTCAGATTGTCTTTATTGAGTCACCCCAGAAATTGCATGGAGTGAGTTCGAGAAAGCATGGAAATTGGAAATCAGGAAGGCTACATTCAATAGCTATTTAAAATATGAGAACTGATTTCGTTGTAGGCCTCTATTCATGTGTTGATAAACAGCTGATTTCTTCTTTGTCACAGCAACTCTGCTGAGATGGGGAGAAAAAAGTGGTAAGAGTGGGGTTTTTATAACGCATAGCCTTGTATTGGTTTACAAGGTGATTTGCCATTACTGCCCGCAAACAGCTGTTTTATCACAAGGAAAGCTAAAGGTTATGTTTGAAACATGCTTGGATCAGTTTAACCGCCACTGGAACGGAGGAGAAGGATCACACTCTCAGGAAGTTTGATTTCAGATTATAGTTACAGTGACAGGCGCCAGCACTCAGCAGTAAAGAGCACGAAGAAGTGGGGTTGTGTGGTCGACCACCCTGAATGTGGCTTCCTCCAGAGATTCGCCATGGTTGGTGCGACCCATAAACTGTATGGTAGCATGGTCAAAATGCAGTACAAGACATGGTCTGGGCTAGTGTGCAGTATTTTGTCCCAAGACAACAGATATCAGACATGACGTAGTTCTTCTCAAGTGATATTCCAAGTGCCTAGGCTGGTGAGGGCTGTCAGCCTCCCTCTAATGCTTAACTCACTCCCACAGAGGCTGTTCTGTTCTCATTCATACTATTGAGTTACAACACAAAAATGTGGTTTATGTGGCCGTGAAGCAGCCAGTGAAATAATACAATACTGAGTCATGTAACATACTATAATTTCAGACACCCTCGTATGAGGCACTTATATTACTTTCCCCTTAACCAGGGAGACGCTTACACAGTAAAATGACTCCAAGATATTAAAAATGAATTACATGAAAAATTAAACCCCGTCCATGTACAAATGACCAAGCTGTGTGGTGGCTCACTCCCTGTGCTGCAAAGGAAGCTAGGTTCCTGAAATTAACATGAAACTATTGCAAACTACATGATTGGCACGAAAATGGTGATGTGCCCGGGAAGGACACCCGACATGTGTCCACCTCACTTGTTACCCAAGATGCGACTATTTAACATGGCAGTGGGCTACCTTCTCACTGGCTCCAAATACCCCCACCAAGTCACGTAATCAAATTTTAACTACAATACCTAATTACTAAATGAAATTATATGGATGAACATGGCCCTTGGATAATATGAGACACACAAAACAGTAGACTTTAAATAACACATCACTAAATAAAAAAATAAAACAAATTAAATTACTTGCCACTTAAGAGACAAACTAACCTCACATTTGGATGTTACGTATTTCCAGTGCATGGCACTGTACATACCAGGATTTCATTGCATTTATTTGCACTTCAACCAATGAAAATACACAACACAATCATTACACCAGAAACTTCAAATTCAAATCTTAAAAAACATTTCTATATTTTTGGCTCCTTTTTTCCATGTGTACATTACCACACGGCATGTGTGTCTTTCGTTCATAAACCATGTTAGCCAAGACTGGATTTGGTCAGTATTAACACCATCTTTAGTACTGTCATTCAGAGCAACTATTAATTTTAATATTATGTGAGCAGTACATACAACAAAACTTGAACAGAACAGAAACATTTTTAATAATATTACACATGCATTGTGCTCCAGCATGTGGCAGTGCGTGTTTTCTAATACACAATGTGTGCATGACAAGACACTCGTCGAATAAATTAAACAAACACATATTAACACTGCAAAAACCCTGGGATAGTCAGAAAAATACACAGTAGACTAAATCGCATGGGTGATACATACAATTAAATAATATTCCCACTTACATTTGCAATGTGTTGCACTGGTGCATTCTGTGCGGCATATTAACCATCATCTGACCACAGACAAAATAATATTTACTTTACATCAACAAAATAAGTAACATAAACATATTTAACAATCTGAAAAATGACAAGTAATAAAATTAATAACATTACAGGGCCACGGCAAAATATAAACAAACATAATTAGACATGTACAGCATGCCTACAGTGGAGAAAACCCAAGCATGCACACTGAACCCTGGCTTACAATCTATGCCCTCGCGTGTCGCTGAGTTGGCCTTGGGCATGTTCTTGATAGTCATGGTAAATGGTCTAGGGCCAGGGATGTAGCACACCCATCATACCCCCCACCACCAAACCCTTTTCCAGATACAATTCAATCCTGGTACAAAGGCTCTGCTCATATAACACATGCGTGTCGGGCGGATTCTGTGCAGCGGCTGTAGGTTGTAGTGGCTGCCCTATTGTTTACATCCTGGTGGGTGGGTCTGCTGCTCCTGCATGGCTGGCCGTGTTGTGAGAGCTGTGGTGGGTGTGTCCTGACACCCGTAGGCAGTGCACGTAACACGCTGGTTGATGCGTAGTCACTTCAATCGGCAGAGAGGGGAAGACATCGCCTCAGCCCCCGACTTGTCATTGCTGCTCTCATTGTCCTCCTTATCGACCGGCCTTGGATGGCGGAGATCATGTGTTTGGGCGACTCCAAAATCAAACTTGTTTGGCCTCGGCGTCGGCAACAGATGGCATCTTCTCTGCATTACGATGCCTTTGGGTGGGTCCCTCACCTGTCGATGATTATCAATTGCAGGCGCCCTTTCCGGTGTGTCTCGCAGGACGGGAGGGTAAACAGCCACTGACACAAGTTCCTCTGTTGACATGGGGTTTCCCGCTGTTTCCCCCCTGGATCCTCAGTAGGTGTCTCGGTGCCAGACATCACAACTGCAGGTACTTTGGGAGTTTCCTCACATGCTTCATTTATGGCAGTGGGCGTAGTTTTGCCTAGCATTCCAGATCCTTCAATGCCGACTCCCGCACCATGCAGTGGCATCTTGTCATCAGGCGTCGCGATGCTGACATCTGTAAGTTGAAGTGCGTAGCCATGGAAAATCACAGAACGACGCCTGCTAAGGTGTATCATGTAGCAATTTTCTCGTTGCCGACTGACGACTTCAAGCGGGTCACTCCACTTAGCAGCAAATCTTGCATGGAAATCCCGATGCCCAGCGGACTGCGCATGTATCCGCCCATATACCAGCTGGCTGGGTTGTTGACTGGGTGGGGGCAGGTGGTGCATGCCCCATCACATGCAGAGATCACGCATCGCACGACAAGTAAACTGAGTTCCATTATCAATGAGCACTTTTCTCGGGTATCCCCAGCAGGTGAAAAATTTGTTTTCCATAATTTTTACAATTCCTCTTGCCCACACACTGGAGATAGGATATGAATCTAGAGAACCGGTCAGTAACCACAAATATGAACCGTTTACCTGTGGGTCTTCTGAGGTAAGGGCCCATGAGGTCCAGAGTGATTGTTTCAAATGGCTCTTTAGGCTCTCATGGCTGTTGCTACTGCACAATCCCACTGCAGCTTTTGAACCTGTTACGCATGGTGCAATTTCGTACAAAAGCCCTGACACTCACCAACATTCCTGGCCAATAAAATTATTCAGAATATTTCTCTTTGTCTGGGCCACGCTCGGGTGACTGGAAATGTGGTTAGCATGTGCATAAATCAATACTGCATCATGGGAAACTGCGGGTACGTACGTTCGCCATTCCTCACTGTCTATGTTCGCATGTGACTCAACACACACATTCAGTACACGCCAATGTTCTACATTTGTTTTGCACATTCCTCCCTCCACACACTTGCTACCACACAGTTCCTCTGTTCCTGGGTGGGTGCAGTTGGCAGCACTGACAGGTTGACACATTGTATTGATGTTGTTGCGGATGTGTTTCCCTGCGAGGTAAGGCCCATGTTGTACACCGTCCTCAATATATCATCTTTCCCGAAGTGGATTCTATGGTTTGCAGGTTCGGCCACATTGTTTTGTTCCATTAAGCAGGATAATCCGAGAATAGCTTCTTCCCTAATTTCGTCGGACATAAATGCTAAAATCACATTTTCTACATCGTGGATGCGCACAATAATAATTACTTCCCCTTTGATGTTACTGGTATACTGGCATGTTGCCAATTGAATTACTTTCTGCACTGATTTGATACTGCTACTGTTGACGGAACTGCTTCTAACAATATCATGTGACATGGCTGTGTTTATCAGCATGCGGCAAGGGTGATTGTTGATAAGTACAGATATACAAATAAAACTGTTGGGGTCACTGTTTATCTGTGCTAGCAAAATTTGTTGATGTGCCGGGTCAGTAGAACACATGTTGGCCCAGGGTGGGTGACGTTCGGCTGCCGTAACCCGACCGCGATTTTTCGAAATGCAGCCCATCACATCAGCAGCATGGGTGTGCAAGGCAATGCGGCTCCATTGGTGGATGTGGATGATGTGCCCCAGTAACCGTCATGGCAGATGGCATGATTGTCATCGATTGTCCTGGTCTTGATTAAGTTCTGGCCACTGAGACAGTGGCCAGAACTTCATCTGTTTTTAGGAAACAGAAGTTCATCAGCAGAACTTAAGATTTGAATTTGAAGTTTCTAGTGTAATGATTGTGTTGTGTATTTTCATTGGTTGAAGTGCAAATAAATGCAATGAAATCCTGGTATGTACAGAGCCATGCACTGGAAATACGTAACATACAAATGTGAGGTTAGGTTGTCTCTTAAGTGGCAAGAACATCCAGTCTCTTCTATTGTCTTCCCGGTTATTATTCCGCGGTCTCGACTATTCATGATCCCGGCACGGTTGATCGCTTTTGTGGTCGCTTCGGGGCTCTAATGTTCGCTCCTAACAATATCACTGTTTGTAAGAATTCTTGTTCTGTGGAGTGAATCACGGGTGCCAGGACATCTCAGTAATCCAGGTGCGCCGTGCTCGCCACTACCTCGAGGACTTCCTGTGTACTTAGTTCTAAGTGGTACTAGCGAATCGTACTAATCTTATGTGTGATAAAATAGTAAAGTGTCTCCTTCCCCTTGCCCTTCCCAAACCAATGTGGCTCCATGATCACAGTGAGGCGAACATATTGCCAAACCTGTTCACAAAGGATTGGCTGAACTCAGCCCACATGATCAAATAGCAGTTCACACCTCGCACCGCAGACGAGCATGTCTGCCAAACTAGTCTCCAGTGCAGTTAGGCCAGTCTTCTGGATCGACAGCATATTTCATAAGCCAGTTCTCATGGTCTTTGAGAAACGCTATCAGGTCCTCAATCGCACAACCATTGTACTCCGGCAGTGACTGTAATATCACTGGGGTTACAGGTGAATGGACTCTCCTTTCGCATGTTCTGCCATACATCAATTCAGGTGCTGCCAGATATCAGAGATCCCAAGGTGGTATGGTCTGCAGCATTGGTGTGGAGCAGGTGAGGGCATGGTGTGGTGCGATGTTCCCATGCATGCTGTACCAGGTGGTAGGCGTGGCAATGTCAATATCGGCAACTGTTGTTGATGTGGTGTCCACACACTGTCATGCCCTGTTATATGTGCGTCCAGTTGTGTTGGTTGATGAGCAGGTAGCATGAAACTTTTTTTCTTGGGTCACTGCAGTTTCTGATTCATCACGGGTTGGCACCACAGGCTGTGTGTATATATATATATATATATATATATATATATATATATATATATATATATATATATATATATATATATATCTGTGTGTGTGTGTGTATAATGTAACCCATCATGTCACCTTCTCCTGTGGTGTGACACATTTCTCGTGGTAGAGCCTCCAGCATCTTGTGCAGGCGAGGGTAGCTTCTCCGACACAGTCGCAACATGGTTTAGTTTTTACATTTCCTCAAGTCTCTCTGAAATTGTGACAATAATAGCAGTGAGCTCAGCTAAGCGGCATCGCATGTGCAAAGGCAGGGTATGCAGACCAGGTTCACGAATCCCCTCGACTAACATGGTCTAAAACATTTGGCACACAGGCCATCAGGACAGCCAGCAGTGGTGTGTGACAGCACCTCAGTTTGAAGTTCAGTATTAGCTTCTTCAACTGTGGCCCAAAGTCTCTGTACTGATGTTGCAACCTTACAAACACACAAGCTCCCACACAAGTCAACAAGCGAGAACAGACCTGATTTGGGCATAGGCCGTAAACACTTGCGGCACAAGGTGGAAGGTTTTCCTTTGATAGAGTGAAAGTCCAAGTATTCGCGATTGGTAAACCAGCATGGTTGGAGCGAGGAATCCATGATGTTGGTTGTTCTGCTGGGCCACGTGGCTCTTGACTCACAGCAACACCCACACATCATGGTGGGGTAGTGGTGGACCCTGCAGGACCAACGATGTGCAGATGGAGGTGTGCAGCATGTGGCACACTACCCCTCGGCCACTCACATTTCCAAGATGGTGAATGGGTGATGTCACAATTGCATGCTCACCAAAGAAGACGTGTCCCAAGATGGCCAACTTCACACAGACTAGCCGTATAGCAATCTAGTGCCTAATTTTCCTCTTGTAGTTGCATAATATCTTCTCTTGTCCGTTTCTAGTAGATACGGCATGGAAATTATAGTAAATTTGCCAGTAGTGACAATGGGGACCATTATGGCCCAATGGAAAATATATTTGTGGGCCTACGTGGCACACAATGGGTACTTTTGAAATAGGGTTACAGGATAGATAAAAGGCAGCATAGTTCACAGGAGCGGAATTGCGCTAGGAAATATACTGATGAAATTACACGATATTTGTTTACCAGCGGCAGCACAAATCGGTTACAGAAAAATATTCGTCATAAGTCATGCGAAAAATATTTAATTTTTGGCGGGCATGCATAGCCACATGCTTGGGCAAGCCATTTAAAGGCTAGTGGATTGGAGGAGAAGGATCACAACCTCAGGAAGGTAGATTTCAAATTATAATTACCAGGGTGGGTGTCAGCACTCGATCTGTTCTGATCTCGTCCACACCATTGAGTTACAACACAAAAATTTGGTTTATACTGCCATGAAGCAGTCGGTGAAATAATAACATGCCAAATCACGTACCATACTTTTATTTAGACTCCCTCATATGATGCAATTACATTATTTTACCATTAAAGCAGGGACATGATTATACTGTAAAAAGGCGGCAAGATGCCAAATATGAATTACATAAAAAATTAAACCCCGGCCATGTACAAATTACCATGCTGTTAGGCTGCTCACTCCCTGGGCTGTAAAACAAGTTAAGTCCCTGAAATTAACAGGAAACTTTTGCAAATTACATGATCGGCATAAAAATGGTGAAGTGCCCGGGGAGGACACCCGACATGTGTCAGTCTCTCCCGGTACCCAAGCTGCAACTACTTGACATGGAGAATCTAACGTTCCCTCCACGAGAACAGCTTACACAGTTGCACACTTTAAACCTGCAGCTAAGGCAATGTTGTAAATTAAGCACTGGGCTTGCATGAAGTTAAGTGTGCTGATAAAACTTATAAATTCCCCAGGTGATGCAATTCCTGCAGAGGCGAGGGGGAATATCCCGGAAGGCGAAAACCAAAAAGGTCCTTAAGATAATTAAATTATTGCTGAAAATGACCGGTACGGAAGATTGACAGCATTCGGGTGGGAAAAGTGCTAGTACGATTTCCTGTGGTCCTCTCCCTCTGAGTGCAACTTGCTGACTGTATTCCCGCCGTGGTGTGAGGGCTGCCGGTTGCGGGCCCATGCACTGCAGAGGGATCTATTTACACACACGAATAACAAATTTACTATTACATGCTATAACAATCTTAAACACTTCAAAAACAAATATCAATAATAATCTCTGAAGCTTACCTTGCAACTGGGATGAAATTGGCGGGCATAACACTGGTGGCAGTGAAAATAAACATTCGTAAAAAAAAAAAAAAACACTTCAAAACAACAACACTGGGGGTTAAGGGTTTCTAGACATTTACACTTTATTTGCAGGTCACGTCTCCTTATCACGTGTCAGGAAATGTCCTTGCAAAAATGTTATAATCATTTTTCTTGTAATACATGTGGTTGTGTATTACTCTGCCCACTCTCTCGGGCTGGTAGGCGCACGTGGCACTAAACTATTCAGCACAGCACTGCACTTGCCCGATCTTGCCCACTCCTGCACTACTCGCCGCTGATCAATCATCGAAAGTGCATGTGTGCTGAACTTGGGAGCGACCAGCGTGACAAATAACCTAGGCTGAGGAGCGACACACGTTAAATGCCCCTCTCCCCCTTTCCAGAGGCCATTTGTGATCCAATGCCACTACCTGCAGCACTCTGGTGTCCTCGGGATCCTCCGAGGGTGTAGGTTGTAGGACCTTCCTTGCTGAGCCGTACCTCCTCCCGGTACTCCTGGGTGTCTGCAGCGAACTGAACCGCAGGAGGCCAAATGCATCCACACTGGTGGCACTGCTGAGGTGGATGGACCTACCGGACATCCTGTGGATACGGAATGAGACAATGGACCCGCTCCTTTCATTCCTGCCATCGCTGCTGCTGCTCCTTGTGTCCTTTCATCTGCTCCTGCCGTTCCTCCTCTTCTTGCTGTCCTCTTCTACACTTGCATCATGCTGCCATTCTCGGGCGCGACCCAGATGGTCTCTTTCCTCATGTTCACTTGCTGTGTTTTCGCTTGCTCCTACCTCTTCTCTTGCGGCATTCTCCACCAAACTTGCTCGTGCATCTGCTGCGGGTGCTGACACCGGAATGGGTACTCTATCCTCAATGACAGCGCTTGTAGGCGCATCGCCATCGAAGAGATCTGGGTAAGCACTCCGTCGCTCCCTGTCAGACGTGGTGATGCCGGGCAACAGCAGGTCTTCTTTCCCCTCTTCTGCACTTCCTGCTGGAGGTACTGATGTATTTTCTTCTCTTCCTGCTTGCTCAGGAATCTCATCTCCCACGATGTAGTCATAGGGATCACCAGGTGGTTCCCCCAGGTGGTCCATTTTTTGCAGAACCAGAGCTATGCCTTAGTCTAGAGGTGCCATCACACCTCCCTCTTTTCTCCCTGCTTCAGAGAGCTCAGCAGCGCCGTCGCCATCCTGGGGCTGAGGGTCACTGGTACCAACCTCATCGTGGATGACAGCCAGGGTGAGCCAGATATCATCCCGATGCACATTCACCCGTCTCCTGTCGATGCATTCCAAGTATGAGGTAGCCCAATTTCTGCAACACTCAATGCGGCTCCTTCCATTTAGTCGTGAAGCCCACACAAAAATGCTTGCGTGAAGCAGAATGTGGGTGAATCTTTACATATACTTCTTGCCCTGCTTGCGTCACTGGTGGCAGTCTCGTGCGTCACTGCTGTACGGTCTGCTGCATTTCCCCTCGCCTGGTAGGCATAGGTTTCTTCCCAGTAATACTACAGCAAGTGTTTTGCTGGTGTCAGCGTTGACTCGTTGGCGGTGTGTGTACGATTTGGCTGCTAGATGTTCTGGCCATTTTGTGTACTGGTCATCCACACGGAGGCGAAGCTGAAATTTAACTCTGGTTTTCCCCTTTCTGTTGGGTTGACCCTGGAGTGCTAAATTACCTCTGTCATGTGCCTCACTCCCCACTTCGTGCATAATTCACGCCTCCGTTTCCCAGTAAACTGGGTCCTGTTATCAGTCAATAGGTTTTTAGGAAAACCCCAATGTGGGAATAACCTCAACCCACTTTGAAAAATTATCAGTGACTACCACTAGAAATAGTTTCCCGTTAGCTGATCTAGGGTATGGTATGATTAAATAAAGGCATGCTGTCTCGAAGGCTTTTGTGGCAGGCGCGCATGCTGTTGTTGCCGGCCATCTGTCCTGTGACTTTTAAACAAATTGCACTTCTGACAATTTTGCACTAAACTGTGCACGTGTTTCGTGAGTCCTGGTGGAAAGAAATGATCCTTTACATTTCGAACTGTCTGGGACACCCCAGGGTGTCAGGCTACACTGCCACTGTGCGCATGGGCGAATACTTTTTAAGTCAAGGATTGACATAATTTTTGCCCATCCTAATGAGCTGAGAGCATAATTTACACTTGTGTATGGCGGTAATGAATTTTTGGTAAATTCATTTAACAGCCTAGAGTCGACACAAAAATGACACCTGCAGTATTTTTCAGGTGCGAGTGTTATTGCAGAGTTGTACATACTGCCTGTTGACTCAATAACACCGTCAGTTAACATTTCCAGGATCTGCTGTTAAATGATTCTCACCTGGTGCAGTAAGTAACTGTGTGGCGGTGTACATATTGGTTCTGCTTCAAATAGTATTTCATGTTCTGCAATTGTGGTTCAGAGTAAAGCGTCTCGGGTTCCCAATACATCTTTACATTCGTTTATCAAACAATGAAAAGCAGCCTGGTGTTCGGGTTGTATGTTGTGGTCAAGATCATTCAATATTACGTGCTGTTTATAAACAGTCGGTTTCCTGTCCAGATTATAAAGTGTATGTCATTCTTTCTCCCTAAAATGTAATCTGCGAGGAGCCGGTTCCACGGTTGTGTTTTGCTAGGATAAGCATGGGATTCCTAAGATGACGTCCTCCCGGATTTCTGGCGTAACAATAGTTGTTGTTATGCTAATGTCCCATATGTTAACTGTAATTTTTGTTGCTCTCATTTTTGGTAGCTAACCGAATGACAAAATTAACAGGTTCTACATATTGTGATTTTACAAATTCTGGCTTAATAAGTTGTGTGATTCTCCGGTACCAACTAGCGCTTGAAACTGATGCCCATTCACATTTGCAAGGATCCTGATAAATTGTTGGTTCCCATTACTGACCTGTTGTAATCATGCTTGTTGTGGTGTCTGGTCCTGGGTTTTTGGCACAGATCAGGGGTGGAAGAGACGTCCAGCCTCCTAACATCTGCATCCCATTTCCCTGCTAATTACTTGCTGCTTCCTGAATGAGTGGTATGTGAGGATTGTTGGGGCATATGCTATGCCAGTGGTATGCCAGTGTAGGGCATTACCAATACAGATGCCGCATTGGCTGATTTTTAACCTATGCATGCTGCTGCACTCCCACACTGTGAGTTGTACCTTGTACCTCCTGCCTCCTCCCATTCTGGTATGCCGGTCAGTACACTTGTGGTGGTCGAAAGAAATTTTGGTTAGGTTGGCCAAACTGTTTGTTTTGCTCCTGCTGTACCGGTGGTGGGGTGGCGTGTCCCCATGTATCTCACTGCTCATTGCACCATCAAACTACACCCGGATTACGGCGTGGTTGTATGCTGTCAAATTCCAGTAATATCTGTGCATGCATAGCATCTTCAACTTTCCCGTTCAGAAGCGGTATCAGTGCTGCCCTGAATTCTGCCCTGGCTGTTTCCGCAATATTTTCTAAAACTTCCTGTACCAGCAACTGCAGGTGAATCCAGCAGATAAGTGTGTGATGTGTATGATGAATGGAGGTAAAAGTCCATTTGACTGTTGTTCTTCCAGCATGAGTCAACTCTGTGCCTGAATGGAGCTGAACACACGCCTGAAACGGCTTTGGAAGGCATGGCGAAAATCTTGCCACTGTAGCCTGTAATGGTTTAATGATTTCCACCAAGACTGTGCTTCTCCTTGGAGCTGCACACACACACACAGCTACCCCATTCCTCCTGACTGAAACCATATCTAGTGGGCCTGCGGGTGCAGTCCTCTAGGAATGTCATGGGGTCCTCCGACGATGTTCCTGCAAATGTGGGCAAAATTAGAGATCTACTAGGTATCCTTGCGTGTGTTTAACCTGGCAGAGTTGTGTCGAAGTTCGGCTCAGTGATCTCTATCTCTCTGGCCAGTTCCACTGCAGTTCTTGGTGTTAACTGTACTACTTCTGCTTGCGGTGTCATATATGGCATGGTCGGGTAAGCGGTGGTTCATGGTGGTAGGATTGACGGATACAACAGTGTTGGGTTCATGGCAGGCATTGGCAGTAAATAGGTACTGATAGGTAAATATGGTAATGGAGTTGCATGCGGATGGAGAGGAGGTAACACTGCTGACATCAACGGTGGCCGTACTCCTCCTCTCACCATGTGCGTGCTGTTGATGTGTGGAAGTTGCTTCTCTGTTTGCATTCCTGCAGTGTATGCGACACGTTCCTACCCTCCTGCGAATTGTGGAACACTTTCCTGCTTCTTTTCACTCTTGCTTGTTACATCCGCTTTCCAATTAATATTCTCACTATTCCTCTCGCTACTGCTTACTTAAATGTGACATGTTGAGATGAGGTTTTGAATTGCTTGTTGTACATTTCAATGTCATTCCTTTAATGTGGCAGTTACCGCATGTTAACACTAACCTGCTTGCAGTTGTTTGTTCTTTCTTGCTGAGACATTCCCGGTGGAATTTGATTTGACAGTTCCGGCACTGTAAGATAATTTCCCCTTGCCTATCACAAATGAGAATGTCACAATAATGCATTGCATGAAAGTCTGATTCTGTCTTGATTACTTGCGATTGCACTGTTTCTGTTTGAGAATTTCTCCATAACACCACTGTTACCATTGAGCACGGTTGTTCACAGATGGTTGCGACACGGCTGTTTGTTGTAGAGGTCGGTCGGCGGTCGCAACGACCACACTGTGTGCCTCACCTAAATTTGTCGACAAAGTCCAATGGGCATGTTTGAGGCACTGCAAGCACAATGGTGTTGATGTCGCAGTGTATGTGGTATAAGCTGGCCATGTTGACAGTTCACAGTCATGTTTGCAGTGCAGATGAAAGTTCCAGTCCACATGCACAGCATGGTAGTCACTCCACAGCAGGCCCGCTCGAGCGCGCATGGACGTGGATGTCAGTGACCGGTTCCTGCTCAGGTGACCACCGGAGGAGGGCACGAGCGATGAGCACGGGAAAAGAGGGGAACTTCTCCTCTCTTCATTCCTCCCTCCTGTCCTGCTGGGTGCTGCTGGTGGTGGAGGGGGTGGTGTGGACATGCACTCCCTCCCCTTCCTTTGTCCTGCATCCTGCCTGGTGGTGTGAGGCCTGACGTCATGCACTGCACAAAGATGGCTACCTTTCTGGCCCTTCCACACTTTCCCCACAATGGCGATGAACAAGCGATTGTGCACATTTTTTCCTACAGAACATGTGGCCCCTTTCCTGGCATCTCCCATACGTCTAGAAGGCGTCACAGCGCTGTAGATGTTCTCCTCTGTTTCCTCTTGTTGCGGGTAGGTGGTTAAACGGGGTTAGGATGGTGTACATGGACAACTTGAGGTGGGTAAATTTTTGAAAGGTTGGTCGAAAGTTCATACATGGATTTTGGCAAGAAATTTTGGCTACATAGAAGGGCGACAATTGACAGTTGTCGTGGCTTGGAAAGAGGTTGATTGGGATTTATAAAGGTCGTGAGCAGAATGACGAAAAAAAGGTTTTGAAATTATATACCTGGTAGGCATCAGACGTCGCTGTGGCAGCGTCACTGATGTTCTTGCGGTAGATCCGAGGCCTCAGCCTCGGGGTGCTGCGGGCCGATTCCCAGACCACATTCCCACGTAGATCTTGCAGTTGTTCACCTGATGTGGAGACCTCGGTGTATTCTAAACAAGGGGCTCTTCAGGCAGCACAATCACTGCTTGGTATTGCAAATTAAATACGATGTCGATGTAATCAAACTCCCTACATGTGGATTGTTAGGGCCAAACCACACGCCCATAAATGCTACTTGCGGTACTTTGATTAGGTTGCAGCACACATACAAATTAATATTTACCCTTGAATTCATATAAACACTTACATAAGAAAATGGCAGGATTCAGGGGCCCGTGCCATGAAACACTTTTCGGCAACCAAATAAAAAGCACTCGTCAGTTCATGCTATTTATTGGATAATCTAACGTTCCCTCCACGAGAACAGATTACACAGTTGCACACTTTAAACCTGAGGCTAAGGATATGTGGTAAATTAAGCACTGGGCTTGCATGAAGTTAAGTGTGTTGATAAAACATATAAATTCCCAAGGCGATGCAATGCCTGGGGTGATGAGGGGGAATATCCCGGAAGGCGAATACCAAAGAGGTAATTTATATAATTAAACTATTGCTGAAAATGACTGGTAAGGAAGATTGATAGCATCCAGGCGGGAAAAGTGCTAGTACAATTTCACACAGTTCTCTACCTCTGGGTACAGCTTGCTGACTGTCTTCCCGATGTGGCGCGAGGGCTGCTGGTGGCGGGCCCACACACTGCAGAGGGATATACTTACACACACGAATAACAAATTTACTATTACATGCTATAACAACATTAAACACTGCAAAAACACAAATCAATAATAATCTCTGAAGCTTACCTTGCGACTGGGATGAAATGGGGTCGGCATAACACTGGTGGCTGTGAAAATAAACACTTGTGAAAAAAAAACAATGACGCTTCAAAACAACAACACTGGGGCATAAGGGTTTCTAGACATTTACACTTTAATTGCAGGTCACGTGTCCTTATCACGTGTCGGGAGATGTGCTTGCAAAAATGT
This sequence comes from Dryococelus australis, assembly GCA_029891345.1. NCBI lineage: Eukaryota > Metazoa > Arthropoda > Insecta > Phasmatodea > Phasmatidae > Dryococelus > Dryococelus australis. The sequence goes on from CM056996.1 coordinate 192,133,719, forward strand.
TATAACCCTTCTGAATATAATGCACGAAATTCACGTGTTCATGTGTTACTCCGCCCGGTCTCCCAGGCTGATAGGCAAATGTGACGTTACACGCTTCTGCACAGCACTGCACATACCCGATCTAGCCCACTCCTGCACTCACACGACACTGACACTACTCGCCGGTGATCAATCGTCGAGAGTGCATGTGTACTGTGCTTGGGAGCTGCCGGCATGACAAATGGCCTAGGGTGCGGAGCGATACACATTAGTTATAATGCATGTTCTATTTATACATTTCTTTTTTTTAACCCTAAAAATACATAGAATACTATTATGAAACAATTCATGTGCTTTATTTCAGTTGTGGCCTGTGGGTGTCAAAATGCCCGAAGGGAGGATTTTAATGTGGTTTTTAAGAAGTATGGAAGTGAGAAACTGTACAAAGTTTCCAGAGTTTGTTCTGCTTACTTTTCTGAACATGATTTCAAGGATCCCAACCTGAGAAGCTGAGGGTAAGTAGTTCATTAAAATGTTTACTATTAGTTCTCCGTGTTATTTTTATTGTGCTAATTTGCTGTAGGTGAAAGTCGTTATAGATAAAGAAGTTTTTTTTTTTCTGTTTGCAGACTCAAAAATGGGATAGTGCCATTGTTAGGACTTTACAGAAATGACAATCACACACAAAAGAGACCAACCCCTTATAAAGAGGCATCTCTACAGATGAATGATTTCTAATCATGTAACAGGCGATGAAATTTGATGTGCATACAGTCTGAGTTGAATGAAATATGTGTTCGATTATTAAAGAATTTTTAAATAATCAATATAGGTTTTTTTTTTTTTTTTTTTTTTTTTTTTTTTTTTTTTTTTTTTTTTAGGGCCTTCAATCACAGACCGACTGATAGATCCTGAAGAAGATACAAAGGAGCTCCATGAGACGACACAGAAACTGAATAATGCACAAAAGATAATTAGTAAGTACAGGAAAATTATTTTTCAAAATTGCAAGATGACAAGAAGATTCTACAGGCCAACATTATCACCAACAACTGTTCGCATATTTTAGATATGGTTAAACAGTTTTACAATAAGAGTTCTAATAGTTTTCTGTTATCTCAACTAAAACAGAGACTCAAGAAGATAAGGGGTCGTGGATTCACAGATTATAACAAAAATTTTGTACTGGTTGTGTACTATTGTTTTCCAAAATCTTATCGATTTCTGGCTAATCATTTTTGTCTTCCAACTGTGAGGTCCCTACAACAGTGTCTAGAAGGTTAAGGGCCGTCTTATCATCTCTTGGTAAGGTTCTTGGTTAGTTTAACTTCTAGGCAAATTAAAATTCGTCTTACCATCTGTAGGTACTGCTACCATGAGGGTTAACTTTCGTCTACTTTGTCTGAATGTTGGAGCTCTGGGTAAGGGTCTACAGTTGAGATAAATATGGCGATCCCGCCAATGATTGTTTACATCTGAAATGGAGGTTGTGAACGAGATTGGTGAAGTTATTGGAGACGATGATAAAATACAAATTGTTGGAATTTTAGAGGAGTAAACTTGCAATGATTTCCATAGAAAAGTATGTGTTTGAAAGGTTGCGAATTTTACAGATAGTAAATTTGTGTATTCTGTAAATAATGCATTAAACTGTTATTATAATTACTAAAATGTGTTTAGCCCGAAAAAAAGTCAAACTTCCAACACTTGTAATGTGTAAATAATATTTCCTTGATTGCTAAAATCTAAATTCAACGAGTGTAAGGTTAAATTCGGTAGAAGTGTGTGTAGTGCTGTATCTGTACGAATACGAACAGCGACCTATGTATCATGTTTTGGTTTTCAATGAAGTTATAATTTTCGGAAATAAAATAATGTGAATATTATTTAAGTATGGGTGAAATTTTCCACTGGTCCATCTCAAAAAAAAAAAAGCTCCTCAAAATGCACATACTCGTACGAATGCCATCTCACGAAATATGTTAGTCTAAAGCCCCCTGCACCCTCCTCTTTCTCTTATTTTTTCCTTCGTAATAAAACAAACAGAACCCTAACAAACTTACTTTGGCAATTACAAAAATAAAACAGGCCGGAATGACAAGCTAGCTATAATAGCCTACAGTCTTTCAGTGTCTGTCATTAGTCAGGAAACACGTGGAACATACAGACATAGAAAACCAACAATGAATAGTTACCAACAGGAAGGAATATGTGAAGAACACCGAGACCTCCGTGGAAGAAATTCAATTAGCAAGCGACAAACTGACGAGTAAAATACTAATGATGGACACAACGCAAACAGACAAACACAGTGGTCTTCTTGCAACTAAATGATACATTTTGCAGAATTCTGAGAGATTATGTACCTGTTGACAACTATTCTTGTTTGGTTTTGTGTGTTAGTATATTTAATTATAGTTTTCTGCAACAAAACTCTGCTGCAACAGGGCATATCCAAAATTGTTTATTATATGTTTCAATTATCCCTTTTGTAAATCTTCATCAGCCTGTCAAAATACTTACCAATGTTTTACAATTGAGCACCTAGTTCTACTGTAAAAGTTTCCAAATGCCACTTCCAATACAGTACTTCTCTGTAATTTTCTTTAATTTAATTTTCTTTTCTGTATTTTTGTAAATCCCATATCTTAATGCTGTATGTAGCCTATACATGTATGTAGGTACATTGCGACCAATTTATTTGATATGACAACTTCCAGTATGTACCGGTACCTAGAAAGAGACAAATATAATTATAGAAAAATAAAATGCATATGTGCAATATACTGTTCCTCCCATTCAGAAACCAGATCTATGATAAGCTGATAGAGACTTACATTGATTGTTATTATTGTAATTATATTTGGCCAAATATAATTGAAGAAATAGGGTGCCACTCTTCACTTCAACGATTTGGGGAGTGGGGGGGGGGGGGAGGTAGAGGGCTGCTGCAGTGGGTGTAGTGGTAGGGTGCTTGCTTTCCACTAACGTGATCCATGTTTGTTTCCCTGTGAGGTCACACACAGGTTTCACATATAGGGATTTTGGAGAATAGTGCTACTGGCTGGCATTTTTTCTCAAGATTTTCCTGTTTTCCCTGCCCTTGCATTTCTGTACTGCTCCATCTACATCATATTGTGACCTCATTGGCTCTTCAACATCTCAGTTGTTACAAACCACCTATTCCCATTCAGAAACCTATGATAAGCTGATAGAGAATTATAGTGATTGTTACAAACATATATATTTCGAATAAATTCAACTTTGTAATTTACTTTTTCCAAATTTAATTGCAGAAATAAGGTGCCTCTCCAAACTTCCATGGTGATGGCAGGGTGAGGGGGGCTGAGGTGGGCATAGTGATAGGGATGCTTTCTTTCCACCTAAGTTATCGATGTTTGTTTCCCTGTGAGGTTACACAGGTGTTACAATATAGGAATTTTTGCTAAATAGTGCTGCTGGCTGGCATGTATCCTCAAGGTTTTCCTGTTTTCCCTGTCCTTGCATTTCTGCGCTGCTCGATCTACTGATGGCAGGATGATGGATCAAAAGTATTAATTTTACAGGTTGGGAGTTAGGTAGGATTTTACCGGAGTTTTCTCACCAAACCTTCGATGTATTTCTTGGGCGTCAGACATTGCCAGAATGCAATGCCAAGTTCTCGGTAGAGCAGACTCCTTCCTCCGCATCATGTGCCGACGACCACAGCGATATCCTTCAGGTGCTCCATCTGTCATGATTAATGAAAACAAAATACTTTACCAGATTTATGCAATGAGGTGTCAGGGCGACTCACACATCCATATTTAGTTGAACGTAGATACAAGAACACTGAAAAAGACACGAATAACACTTTGCACATTGCCCTTAATATTTGGTGTGCCCCTATGGCCCATAGGCAACCCTACGTTGATTAAATTTGGTTTTATTAATGTTCATTCAAGAAATAACTTACACACGTTTGCCGTGCCTAACCCACTGGCAGGGTAACACTGTACAAGAGCTAAAAAGGCTATAAAAATGTACGGAAAATATAACCTTCCCTAGGCGATGCTAAACCATAGGGAGGGAAGAGGCAAAGAGTCCTATGCGGCTAATTAACACAAAGTTCCTATATTTGAAAGTCTATTGCACGTTAATGAGAAGTTAAAAAGTTGTTGTGCCACTGAAGTGAGCGAAACATGACCCCATCAGTCGACAGATCCGCCTCTCCAAGACACACAAGTATGACTAACTCGGCCTGCGCGGCATGCCGTCCAGTGATGGTGGGCTGACAGCCCACGCTGACTAATTTCTTACACACAAAAATATTCAGTAACATATTCACACTGCTCTCCTGACTGCAGCTATTGCATAAACAATTACTCTGAACATAGAAACCTATTAACTCAAACAAATCACTGTAAGAAATAAAATGAGTGTCAAACACGTGAAAATGGGAAATAACAGGAATTGACCAACAAGTGAACTAAAACCTGCGGGGGCATTTAAATACTGTAGGGCTTCATATATTGCCATGGGGTGGATGGGCGTCCTTGAGCATTTGATAATAATTAGCTTTTTCATTTATGCCCCGTTTCATGGGGTCTCATTTAAAAACACGTACGTGCTGGAGTATGAGGTGTTCTTTGCATTGACATTTCCCTGCACTGCTCACGACACAAGTGCTTCAATCGTCACCATGGTCGCACTTCTTTTCCTATGAAACTGCTGTGGTGCACTCCTCAATCGGTGTGAACGAGCACCTGGTAGAATGCTGTTTCCTGCAGTGGCTGCCAGCGAAGGTGGGCAAACAGGCTTGGGGGAAGCGGATAGGATCACCACACCATATTGTGCCCTCATTGGCTCTCCAACACCTTGTTTGTTACAAACCACTTATATCTCTCAGCTCTTTCCTTCCTAGCGAAATGGGGGCGATGGTGGTGTAGTGGCTAGAGTACTTGATGTTTCACGAAGCACACTTCATTCGAAATATGTACCCATGATTCATCATCAATATTAAAATAAGCTTACTGTCCAATTACCTAGTTGCCCTCACAATTAGAATTTCACAAATCCTTAAGAAGAGTGAAATAGCATTTAAAGAAAATCATGTGACTTTTTCTATTTTGCAGATTGGGTAGATACAGAAAAATATTTGCTTTAGCCAAGTTTTCTTTATTTTAACTACATTTGAAAAACGATAAAATGTTAAGATTTGCCATTTAAGGCTGGTCGTGCCATCTCTTGGTAAGGGTCTTGGGTAATTTATCTTCTAGGCAAATGATACAATTCGCCTTCCCATCTGTAGGTACCGCTAACAAGAGGATAAACTGTCGTCTACTTTATCTGCATGTTGATGCTCTGGGTAAATGCCTATGCTTGAGATAAATAAGGTGATCCTGCCAATCATTGTTTACATTTTAAATGGAGGTTGTGAACGAGATAGGTGAGGATATTTGACATAGTAATGATAAAGAAATTGTTGGAATTATCAATGCTAGTGGCGAACAAACGTGATTTTAGAGGAGCAAATTTGCAAGGATTTCAATAGAAAAACACATGTTGAATATGTTGGGAATTTTACAAACTGTAAGTTTTCATGTTTTGTAAATAATGCATTAAACCGTTACCATAATTATTGAAATGCACTTGGCATTGAAAAGCCTCACTTTCAACACTTGTGTAGTGTGTAAATAATATTTATTTATTTGCTTGTATCGTAAATTCAAAGAGTATAAGGTCAACTTCGGTGAAAGTGTGTTCATTGCTGCATCTGTACGAATACGAAAAGCGATGTATGTATCATGTTATGTTTTTCGTTGAAGTTAAAATTTTCTTAATTACAATAAAGTTAATGTTATTTCATTATCCGCGAAATAGGTAATTCTTATGAAAGGAACTTTTCTGAAACAGAAAATCTCGGAGATTTGTATAACTTCACTCTACTAATTACAAAAACACGAATTTACAGGATATCCACATTTGACCAATAGAAACTCCAAATTCGATAGTGAAGAGGAGGGAAATTGTAGGTTAAAATGGGTGAAAAATATGTAAATAATAGTATATTTATTCTTGAAAATACATTAAATTGCAAAATAACTGAACCAAACATTAACTTAATAGACAATATTTCCAATAGAAGCTACAAATACGATAATGGGGATGGCTATGATCGGAAGGGGTATTTGTGGGGAAGTGGGGGGGGGGGGGGGTTTAAAAAAATAAAACAAGTAAATTTTTATTATTATATTTTACCATTTAATGTCCCTCGAGTTCATAGACCTCGCCACTATAGTATTTCTATATTGTATTGGTAACATTTTCAATTTAGATAATGAACAATTCAATCTTTTTTCTATTAAACATGTTTTCAAGAGACATTATTAATGTAATATTACAAACAGTACAAATATAAGTTAAATTGCAAAACACGCACATTATTTCTCAGTGCAAATAGGGTACACACGACAATAATTTATGGGGAAACTCCAAGCTTCGCTGATTCGTGACACTTTATGTCACCAGCTGAAAAAAATAGCAGGCACACCTTGAATCACTGTTTTGGGGATTTACTTCCTACTGGCACTAGGACTCTGGCTTGGTGCATAATGTTTGTCTATTCTTGTACAGTATTTTTAAGTGTGAGCGGGTTATGCTTGAAAATCCAATACACCATCAAAGCCTTCAATGTCATCATCTACCTGGGGGCTAGCAAAGAGACTTTGGTAAGTGGGCTTGGCATCATCAGGAATGAGGTTCATCATAGACTTAAGATCGCTAAGCTTTGGGACAGACACTGGTTTTCCATTTGGCCAAAGTGGTACACCAAGTTCATTGAAGCTGTTAACAACACTGACATGACATCCAAACATTATTTTCTTTTTAATGTTAACTTCTACTGCCTCACCTTCGAATGAAGTTTTCATAAGAAATGCTGTATGGCGTAGCTTTTCTTACTTCAATATCACGAGTTTCCAACCAGCTCACTTTTTGGCCTTTCACATATTTTTTGCTATTAGTTATGCTGGCCTCCAACTCCGAAGTTCCAATGAAGTCACAATGGTTCATCCGATGAACAATCAAAGGATTTTTCTTCCTACAAGCAGCCGTGACTGCTATGTAGTCATCTGGTGTGTAAAGCCTTTGTTGGAGTTTGAGAGCACTCTCTATATCCCCAAAATCGTTGTCGTTGTGGAGCAAACTATGGCCAAACATTAAAAATTTCATAGTTAGTTTTTCCAGTATTGGGTACTGTTTAAGAACTGTTTTAAAGATCAACGCAATTTTAATGTTTCGGTGTTGACTACTGCATGAATCCGACCAAAGTATTAATTCTTTCACTGGCCCAATTTGCTCGGAGATGCGTTTTTTGAGGCAGCTGCCTACCTCCTGCACTCCACGACCGGCTTCCCCTTCAACCCAGACATAACAGTGCCCCTGGTCTAATTAATATGTTTGTATACGGATAGTGACACTGGGTTGTTTACTTCTGACTTGTACAGATCGTACATTTTACTGAGTGTTGTATCAGGATTTAGAAGTTCTTGCTCTGTATCATTTTTCCTGTAGTGCAACTTGTACTTTGGGAACTTCATTGTGTGTTCAATGACTCCCTGAACACGATTTTCATCAGTTCCATTATGACATCCACTAATGCCTCGCAAATCTCTGACACCTTCATGTCTTTTCATGGCATTTAAAGCTGTGTTGACTTTACAGCTTCAAATTCTGAATGATTGCAGGAAGCAGGGTTTGCAAACCACAATACCACAAAGTTGGTAAACTCTGCTTTTCTTCTTTCTTTTTGAGGTCTTTACTCTTTTCCTTTTTATTTCCAATTCTTTAACCATAGCACAAATTAATGCATGCTGTGCATCATGTGAGTCAACTCTATAAAATTTTCTAAACTCTTTTTTAATTTTTCTTCGCCTATTTTTTCAAGGCATTTACATTTGGATACGTATTGGCGAAATTATCTCTCTTCATGGAGTTTACCACCTTGATCAATGTACATTATGTTTTCGATACAGTTTTTTTTTTCCTTGTTTGGCGATTTTGATTTTTGTACTGTCTTTTCCGGCCATTATTTGGTCTTCCACTAAAAGTAGACTCAGCAGTAATATAATTTACAAGTAATCTATTCATTTGGCCTTGTGGCTGTATTTGATAATCAACTACATTAACAATGACTCCACCATTTTCGCTTTGAGCTCTGTTCGGTTCGTTATTTTCAAGAGAAGCTGTTGATGGGTTGTCAGCCTCTTCCATACACACAGAAACATTTGGAGTTGACTGAATTTCATCTAACAGTGGCATATGAGAGGTAAATGAACTACAGCATTGTTGAGGTGATTCAAAACAGACAGGACAACTCTACCAACTCCCTGTGGCTGTCATTGAAGTATTCATTGTTGTGTAAAAGTGAACCTGTCCCTAAATCAACAAAGCTCGAAGTAGGCCCACTGACCATATCTTGAACTAAATCAATTTTTCTTGACTGGATCATAGTCCTGAAAATGAAATATTTGCTGTTAGCCACAACCTACTAATAATCTATTATTCTGAGAATTATTGAAATAAAACTCACTGTGTCTCGTTAAAAATATGCTATTTGGTAGATGTCTGTTTTTAAGCAAGGCTAAAATATATCTATCCTATACAAATACATCCACAGTTGAACTGGGGCATGATAGATCTTCGAAGGATTGGAGGGCTAAGCGATAGCACAAATATATAAACAAGGCATTTTGGTTCAATGAGTAAAAATTACACTAATAAGCCTATCATAGGCCTAAGGTAATGCTTGTGCTTGAAGTGCAAATATTTGGACTCGTAATACCTAAACCAAGAACGATCCATACACAAAAGAACTAGAGAATCGATAAATAGGCTACCTGTACAAAACCTGACAAAGGTAAACAAAGCTGTTGTAATTTACTAACTTACAGTTTAATGTAATGTACATATTATGTTATATTACAAATTCCCTTGTCCAAAAAAAGGCCTAGTAATACTAATGTTATGCAAGGATCGTGTGAAATTGTTAAATACTTTAATATAATTGGAAGTTCAAAAGTTAACTTCAAAATCTTACCTGAGAATCTGGAACATTTTCTGGTATCACTGTCGCCCTTGCTACAATGGATTTTGTTCAAGATTTAAAATGTAAATATTCCATTTCCAAACAAACAAACTATAACTGTTTTAAAACATTAAGAGATGATTCAGACACTTTTGACCATATGCACTGACTCGCCTAGAAATGAAGCACCACTACCACTTTGTGTAGTGGAGATTCCAAGTATCACTAGATTTCGTATGCTCAAGCATTTTTAATTTTAGTACTAGTGTGGATTCATGAAGTATATTATGGATGGTCACTAAATAGGAGGATTCACGAGGTTGCCCGAAATTAATGACGTCAGTATATCTCAGCCAGTAGGAAGTCGCAGAAACTATGACATCTGCTTCTAACGTGTTCCTTACATCCACATATCCCTTGTGCACGTTTTTTCCATCGCAGATGCATCAACCGCACAGCTACACTCAACCGATCAACATTAGATCGCAGTCTCAACCGGTGCAGGTCGACAAGAATGGCATTACACTTTTCTTGCTGTCTATAACTCATGGCTGTGGGTCATAATATCTAACATTCGCCACAAGAGGTAACTCTTATGATGAATGGATATGTGACCTAAACGAGTATGTCCCGTGAAACCATGGGTGTTAGATGCAACAGCCATTGGAGGGAACACTGGGGTAAGCAGCGCTGCTCATTCCCACAACTTTCTGATATGCGCGATGTCGACAGGCCCCGTGGCCGAATTCGAAGTGCAACGTGGCTGCGAGTGGTTTCAAAAGGTGGGGAATCAAATTCCCACAGGAAGTGTGAAGTGGCGAGCGGTTCCCTAGCAGCATTAATTAAAAGGAGCATTTTTAAGCATAATTCACAGAGATTACACCATAACTCACTAGGGAAACTGCCTGCTCCAGCATAGAGAGACGATAACATTCCACAGAAAACAGGGTGTAGCTCCGCCCTTAGTTACGAAATCCGTGTTTCGTCGCATCCATACACATGCCTGAAATTAAATACCTAATAATACATGCCGATTCTAAAATGTTAATTATAAAAGTGTACATGTAATCATCTATCGAGAATCAGCCACTTGAGGCATCATCCCATTAATATCACCCTTCAAGTGTGGTGACATTCTCGTGATGTCACATTCTTAGCCATATCTGGGGCTGCGGCGTTCACGATTGTGTCATCAATTTGTTTTAGTTTAGAAATCTTAATTATGTACATCAATTTCACTTATCAATATATTCATTAAGATCAGTTTTTTTTTTTTTTTGTGTTTTCATTATGGCGCCAGATTCGCAGGACATGCGGCGAAACCAACGCCATGTCGTGAGTCAGACTTCAGCACTCCAGACAACCGGTAGGGCAGATGGTAAGCTCTGCGTACCCCCCTCGGAAATTCAATATGGGCTGCATTTTCCTTCATATCCATAGTCAACATAATTCAAGAACCTTTTGGTACTTTTATTTACCTGATGGAAGGTCTCCCTACGTCCTGACGTAACATACCAGGACTTCACGCGCGGGATGTGTTTCACGTAATTAATCTAAGGCCCACACCATATGTTCCAGCAGTAGCGACCACCAGCAGGTCCAGAGCACCGGGTCTGATTAACTAAGGTATGTATTAGCAAGTATAGTAACATTCCGTTGTACCTTTATGGAAATAAAACAGTCATACCAAAATTATGCATGTTTTATTGCGTTTAACTCTCCTGACTAAATTTGGGTACTGCGTCAAAATGGCAGCCTTCAAATTTACAAGTGTATATTAGCATAATTTGCATGTACAGGGCCTGCCTATCTTAAGCAGGGTAACTTCAGTAGCATGCGAAGTGGCCGACAGGTTCGCCCATAAGCTGTATTTTACTTTACGTAATATAATGGACAAATTCACTCACCTCTCCTTCATATTGGTCGTGTATCCAGAGTCGCCGTAGGCTGTCGGCTGTACGACCCCCATCAACAATCGTTCTCTATACCGAACGCGACGCCGGGCAAATCATCAGTTCCTGTTCCCCACCTGCTCTCAGGTGGGAAACAAACACCCCACCAGCACCTCTGTAGGTTCAGCGCATCACTTCTTATCATAAGAAATAAAATGGATAGGTTTTCTTCATGATATATGCAAATTTTTCTTATACTGTTAAAAAACGTAATTTGTATGCTGTGATCAACAGAAAATGCATGTAGAATTTTAAATGCTGTCAGTCAATTAATTAGTATAAATGGAATTGATTTTTCTAAGATGTTAAAAAGTTTACGAAATAATGTTATTACAAGATTGCTGTAATAGATAAAATGTATTATATTTTGAGCTATCTAGAGACTGTAACACATTTCTTACTATCGCATAATAAATTTATGCAATATTTACGAAACGAAACTGAATGAAAAATTACAATATAATCGAATGTGTAGTGATCCAGTTCAATAAATTCATTTTATTAACCGGAATGTGTGAATATACAGCCCTGTACATGCTAAAAACTTTAAATCTTAGTCAAGTACAGGTTTTTTTACCGCCACTTTGCAGAAGATCACCACTAGATGGTAATTTAGAAAAGTCGTTCAGCGACTAAATTCCTCCACTTAAAAAGTAAGGACCACAACGACTTAAAGTAACTGAGCATATACACGAGTAATCTAGTGCCAATTTTGCTCCGGCTCTAGTACAAGTGGCGACTAGATACTTCTCTGCTTACAACCCTTTTCGGCACTTTACAAACAGACTAAATCTAAATGTGACTGAGCATAAGAAATGAGCCATCTATACTCCATTCCCGATTGGAAGCGAATTATGAAAATCAACCTTTCTAAAAAACACGCTAGGCATAACATGTCAACTTGTTTTTTCAATAACCTGTATTCCACAAATATATAACACTGTGGTTAACTTTAAATTACTGTATATTGAATAAATGAAACTGTACCTTAATATCTTCTGTAATTTGTAATATTTATTTATATTTAAATATGTATTAACAACAGCGAGAGCAGCGACGTGTTGGCAACGACCAGTGAAAAATAGTTCACAGTAAAAATATTATTTTAAACCTAGTTTTTTAGAATACTATTTGTTAATTAAACGGTACCTATTGGAATATTTAAATATTTAGGTAGCCCCGATGGCAACTTATATCATTTTTACAGTTTGAAATAACAGCAGAAAATATCGCGAGTAGGCCAAAATGGTACGGTGTTGTTTTATCGAGCGAGAACGCATCTGAAAAACTATCTGCTGGACGAGGCTTGTAGATTTCTCTCTCTTTCAAACACAGGAAATTTCACTTCGCTATTAATCAATGATATTATACATGTTATCAATTGTAGCAGATTTCATACTTATCACAGCAAAATAATGATTTTTGAATTTGTAATTTACTACTGTAAAGAGAATTTAATGGTTCAAACCTAATATAATATATTTAGATATGATGGCGGTGCAGTTACCAAGTGAAGTTGGCAAACGGGGCGAGCCATGACATGGCGTGTTGCTTTTTGCCAAACCGAACGTAACTTATTCTTACTCCGAAAATTACTTCAAATTACCACATCACATTTGTAGAAGTTGTGTTTTTTAAACCTACCTAGGCAAGTTATGATGTAGTGATAAATCTGTGTTTCTATGGCAGTAATAAACATACTGTGACGTGTGTTTCATTAATCATTGCATCTGTGAAATGGTGTGCCTTTGTGCATCGTGGTCGATACGCTGGCCCTGTGTGTGCATGATTTCAAATATTTGATTAGCACAATTTATACATTTCTACTGTGAACTGTTTTTATGACGAAGTTAATTATTTACTACCGAGACTGTTTATTTATCACAACTTACCTTTGCCCTAAGGGGTTTGAAACACAGTTGTGTAACATAATTTGCCACAATCCCCGATATATTTCAATAAACCAAATAAACAGTAAGTAGCAATAGATAGATATATTATTGGAATAAAAGTTACCATAGGCTTATTTGTGTGCATGTTCACTGCTATATGTTAAGTTTGTATGACAAAAACGAGCAACATGAGATGCGTGCTTGAATTTAATGAGCCTTATTAGTTTGACTGGTTGTTCCTTCATTTTAATATTTATTCCAACTGACGCCGTCCTTTTAAAGAAATGTGCCAACACATATCAATAACAAAAGGATAATTAGTACAGCCCTTTACCTCGCAGTTGTAACAATGTTAAATACAGTCGCAGCAAAATACTAACGTGCATTACATTTATTCAGCTATGTTGTGGAAAACAAATATGTTAATGTAAAATAACCGTAAAAAAACTGTCATCAATTCAAGCACTTTTTAAAATGTCATAAAATTGACCTAAATAATTTTTTAGGCCTAAACTGTGAATATTCGTACGGAATGGTTTTTAGAATATGGCACAATTCTTTGAAAAGCTGTACTGTGAACAGTAAACAACACACATTTGATAGGTATAAAACTAGAAGTCACATTTCAATGTTTACTTTTAGGTGTGGCGAAAGTATACGGACATATGTACACACACAATGCAATGTAAACATTGATTTTGACAGATGCTTTATGACAGTCACATGGCAATGTTTGTTTACATTTGCCGGAAGGATACGAAACGGGCCTGCAAGTAGGTATTTAGCAGAGCCCCAAGAAAGTTGCTTCCAATGAAGAATGGACTATAGTGACGATGTCCCCGAGTTTCTAGTGTTAGTGGCGACTAGATTATTCTCTGCATATTGCCCTCTAGGTACAGCCAGCAATGCATTTCACTTTTCATGGGTATAATGGCCTCTGTTGCCCATATAGCCACCAAGACTAAGCATAAGCTGGTAAACTTTTTTTTTTTTTAATAACTAGACCAAGCACCAGCAGACGGTGCTTGGTCTTGTAACGCAAAACATAAAGTTAATTTTTGGCCCTTGGAATAGTGAAGCAATTAACAGAATATAAGGTTTCAGGATTGGCAAATGGTCTATTGACATTTTTCTCCACAACTCTAGCTAGGAGAGGTATGAGGAATTTTTGTTACATACTTCTGATATTTCTCCACCAGAATGTGCAACTATCTCCATTTACAAGGATTGGTGCTTGGTCTATTAATGTATAACACCATCCAATTGTGCGATATACATATTTTATGTATGCATTCACAGTATATACGGATACATCAAACATTATCGGGAATGTGTACGTCTGGCCTCGCATGTTTACATGCCAAATTCACATTTCACAAACACAATAATAACATAAATAGAACATTCGGAACTAATGACTTCGTACAGCACTCGCAAGGCTATTCATTTTAAACAAATTTCAAACATACCTAAACTTTACATAAATCAAATAATGCAACCAGATTCAACTTCAACAGCATTGCAAATTATTATTTACAAATATTGCAATGTCCATCGGTACTTTATCACAACCTTTAAACGAAATTAAATAATTAAGGACCAATCAGAATTCATCCAGAACTTCCAATGTAACACAAATAGACAGCAAGTTCCAGGTAGTTACACAGAGGAATAAAAACTATGATAAGACACTACTGTTGGGTAAAATATCCGAGTAGCCTATCTTCTGGGTAGCCACCTGGTTGTTTGCCGAAAGAATGGCAAGACAGTCCCTTAGACATCAGGCCAGGTCTAAATAAGAGTGTTTTGGAAATGTTGTCATTAAAGTCAAATGCACTGAAAGAATCAGAGAGTTGTGTCAATTGTGCTGGACGAAATTTCACTTAAATAACTAATTTCATATAATGCCAGAAAGGATAAGTTTGAAGGTTTCGTAGATTTAAGCAGTTGCTTTCCAGTTTTCCATCCTACTGGAGGAGAACTACAAAGGTTCAATGGAGGAAACAACACTACCCCCGATGCAACCAAATTTAGAACAATATTGAGAAGAGTTACAAAGAATCAAATACTAAAACCATCTTAAGATAGCAATTGCGAAGTTTATTTAACTCAGTTTTTACTGCAAAAGAAGTTAATCGAAAAATCAGGAAACAAATTGACATGTGACCCCAAAACCATTTGCTAAAAACATTGATGAATGCTTTTGAAAAAGAAACTGATTTGGATATTGTTAACATGAATTCCAAATCCTATGTTACAGGATGGGTGATTTCAAGGCTGAAACATGATCATTGCAAGGAAAACCTTTTGACTCTAAATGCTGGGATGCTTGATCCACATAATGTCAACATTTACTCAAAACAATATGATGGAACAAATTTGTTGTACCAAACCAGGTAGCATCAGATTTGTGCGATTGTGTCGTTAAACACTATGCGATGTTTTTTTTTAAAATATTTTCCAGAAAGTAGGAAATGTGTTAAACATAAATTAATTCAGAATTTATGTCGGCAACCGACAGTTATATGGGGATGACTGCAAGCAATTGTTTTTTGACAAATGTATAAACGTTTTGATAAAAAGTTGTGTGAATGAGAAAAAAGAATAATTAAAATCAAAAGTGTCTAACAAGGAAAAACTTAAAGCTACAAAAGTATAGCACATACAACAGTGTGCTAATAAAATTTTAGGTAAGATATTATTTTTGTATTTAATTACAACGATAATTTACTAAACATAATGTAATTATATTCTTTTTTAATAATTTTAATAATCAAATACGTTAGAACCACTTATCGTACGTAATTCGTAATTTTATTTACTTCAGTTTTCTGGTTAACCTTCTTTATTGGTTGGGTTTAGCGTCCGTCCAGCGTCGCTAGATGGTGTGCAACGCGTATCGCGATCGCTAGTTATTTCGGCGAATTTCGCGTAGTACCGTTATACAGTGTTTGACGGTATCACACACTCACGATCGGTAGTTTTATGAGGAAATTATTTGATTTCACAACTACCACAAGCCAATAATAAACTAGCGAAACCTCACACGTGAATTGTAAAAAATATTTTTTTATTCAGCATCTCTATGTTCTACACGAATAGCTACGAATGTAACTTTCTATGCTAACCACCTTTTTAGTTTGGTTATTTTCATTTTTCCTCTCCCTGAAGCTCGGCGTTGGATTCTCGACGTCGCTATGAGTTTGTGCCGTTTGACTTTTCTGCGAGTTTAATGGATTTGACGAGTTCTTGATGATGTTCTGCCGTGAATATTCACATTTTTGTTGTTTCGACATTTCTTGTATGAGGAAATAAATGGGTGTATGGCTGTACGGTTAAATGCAAGGCCACGTGCTCTATGGTTCTTTTAATGCGAACTATGATGCAAAGTTTTGGTAGTTTATACAAAATAAATTTCGCTGCAAACGAACTGTGTCGCTGATACAAATATTACGTCTATACGGCGTGTAATTTTCAATAGCCAGCACAGGACTTGCTGAGGCTAGGATCACATAACCTGTATTACTGTTAGCAGGTTCGTTCAAGCAGTATGTTACACTTTGCACTATTATAGGAGTGAATCTAGTTAGGTATTTGTGATCGAAGATGTGTACAACATAATCAGCTGGGTAGAGAACATCAGCACATTATAAATATACAGCACAGCAGTAAAATAGTTCAGTTATAACAAGCATTTGTACTTGTATCCAACAAAGAGCTTGAGATATCCATTTGAACTCTTGCATCAAACATCACCACACTAGTACTCTGTAAGGGGCGTTACTTTTGTGGTATTTGATCATTAGAAAATGTTTGGCTGTTTGTCACATTCCAGTAAAGAGTTGTGGAAAATATCGGGCAAGACCAGGTTCGTGAGGGATGTATTCCCTGCACCCCTCGCAATGCTGGACTTACCGCTGTGTGCTAGCTGAGCCGATTCATGCCAGCTGCTGCACGCAACAGGCTGCCGGGTAGAAGTATAAACTGTATACTGGTTCACAACTATAGTTTTAACTTATGTTGGCTAGGCTGTGTTTCAGTATGAATGGGCATGAGATTGAATGATGGCAGCTGAAATATATAATGATAATACCTTAGTGTCAAACAATTGATGCAACTGCTCATTACTGAAGCGCCAAGTTTGTGTAGCAAGGTTTTTGCAGTGACAACTTCATTATCTTTACATACAAGCATAGGTAGTCTTTTTTTTTGTAGAACCAGCAAATTATTTGTTAATGTTGCTTCCATCAACATAGGTAATGCAGAACATTAATGATTGTGATTTGCACAGTGACTCAGAAATATCATCAACCTTATTAGTTATGGTAATTTATAATAATTGTGGCTTTTCCAGAGAAACTTAAAATGATATTAATTCCAGAAAATGTTATGTATGGACATTACTAATAACTCTGAATACAAATCTAATGGCATCACAATTTTCACAGTAAAGAGTATGAAACGTAATATTGGGGAGGGCTATGAAGATCAGAGAATGTATGATAGCGTAAAATATGTAAAATATATGTCGATTGGGTTGCATGTAAAATGCAAGGAGACCTAACCTAACTTCACTATATATGAATCATTGGGAATGGGTGTGCCAACGCATTAGGAAAGTACAAGGGCCAACAGAAAAAACAAGTAATTCAATCATGTCGGAATAAGAGAAAACCGTGTGAGTCATTCCGTATTGTGTTTTAGCACACACGTGCTAACATGTAATATGAGGGAGTACAATCCACTACACTGTATGCAATTTTCTCTCTAACGTAAGACTACATCTCATTAGACAAATTAACAGAACATAACTGATGTTACTCATCCATGTTGCTGGTGAATGGATACAAGGTATATGCATTGCTGCTAACATACACATAGGACACATTCTCCTTATGTTGTGACAATTTTACACTTTACAAACACTCGAAATTGTGCACAATGATTATATTTAACATTCCACACAGTAAAAATCCCAAATTACCATGAATGTAATCAACACAAACAGCACTCTGCAAATCTACATTCTCAAGTAATTGAAAGAGCTGTTGAAATGGCTGAATTAATCCGCAGTGCCCTCCCATAATTTGTTAAAGACTTTTGAGTGGCTTTCTCAATGTTACTACATCATAAGACGAACATACCATGGCGGTACATGTAAACAAAGGCTCTGAATGCCTCATGTGATATACATTTTTGTACTATTAACACATGACATATTGCTAAGCCCACCTGAATTTTAACAGAGGTGAGCCTTGCAAAAGCCATTTGTACAGTTTTCATGGCTCTCTGACATTTCCTTAATATGTTGCTTAATAGTTACAGTCAATTTGTGTTGAATTGAAAGTTCTGGTGTCACTGTACTAATTTTATTCAATGCAAGCCCTATCATTTTTATTCCTCCCCCTCCCACATTTATAATTGCATGTTTTTATTAAAACTACTGACATGTGATTTAAATCTAGAAAATTATGGTTGATCCATGTTTATTTTTTGTTTGCCATAGTTTTAAAGTAAATTAATGGACATAAATTAGTTGTCACTGGCAGTTGAAACAAGCTCCATGCTATGGAGCTTCGTACCCCCATTCTCCCTCCCATATCAAATTTTTGTGAGCATGTGGGTAGGTAGGATTCTCAACCCTTCTCCCCCTCCTTATGAAAATATGAAATTTGGTGGGCAACAATGAGATGATCAACAATGAGATTCAACATATATTTTGTGAACAATTTTTGCATATACCATACAGCTGCTTTCGTAGTAAAACTACACTTATCAACCCCAAATTGATCTCATAAACTTTAACGTAAGATATGTTGGATAGTTTCACCTTTACGAAAACAGTAGGTCTATTTTTATTTTGAATGTCTACTCATAACTGGTTTCATTTTGCAAATTAACTACTGTCCCAAATTATTATTCTAAAAAAACTTCCACACAACACATTTTTGCTGATACCACGGACAATTTATCTTTTCTTTTGTTGAGATAAGACAAAATACTAGCATGGTAGTCGTAGAGATAACCCCTAGTTTCATTCTAAAAATCATTATAGGTGTTACATCACATGCGAGCTCTATAGTTAATAGGCAGACCATGTTGTGTATAGATGGTGTAGGGCCAAGGAAATGGGCAAACGTACTGGTCGTCAAAGGTTTAACCAAGCCATTGATATTGCGTACCAACTTCATGACGCAGTACAATACTATTTTGAATTTTGGTGGTTGGCTTATTACTTCATCTGAACTTGAGTCATCATTACCAGTTCCTGAGCGATGGCAAACATCCGACAACGTTGTAAGTCTACTGAGAAAAGACTATGTGATATTTCAGTTGTGTAAAGAACTTACAACAGTCTTGTTACACTATCTGTTACTGAAAAAATTAATAATGCTATGCCCATAGTTTACACTATTTCTGATTTGCGAATACAGCAGTTGTACAGCATGTTAATACAGCACCAGTCTTGCTTGTCAGAAGTTACAGGTCAGAATCATTTGTACAGTGTGAAAATTAAAGTTTTCGAAAATGCAGTTTTCCACAAGAAGCCCTATTCTTTACCAACCAAATATTTGCCTGAGGCAGAGGAGTACCTAAAACTGATGTTATATTGGCGTACTCTAAAGCGGAAAGCGAGTCCTTTTGCCAGTCCCATGCTATGTGTGAGAAAGAAAGATGGACGAGTTAGACTGCACCATGATGGTGCAAGCTGTGACGAGCTCAGGGTGGAGCGAGTTGAGACGCGAGGTGTGGCAGCACTTCAGGGGGAAGATCCCACAGGGAACCATCCCATCCACGCCGAGGGGGGGACACCACCAGAGGTGCATCGGCACTTCAAGAGCAGTCAAGCGAAGGGGAGGAAGGTACACGGGAAACACCCAGCAGGGAACCTGTAGTGCCTCAAGAAAATACGCAAGTAATTTAGCAAGAAGAGCAAGGAGTAAATACGCTAGTAATTCTGCAGGAGGAGCATGTGCACACGCATGTTAAGCAAGGGACAGACATTCATGCAAGTGCAAGTGTTGTTGCAGGGACTGTTCAGCCTGGTCACACCCAGAGGCAGCGAGTTCAACAAGAAGACAGTGGGAGCGAGGAAGACAATAGCAAAGGCAGGGAGTCTGGGAGCTCGCTGTGCCTTCGGCGATCCCACATGTGGAAACTCCCGCCACCACAATGTCAACAATGCAGGCAGCCAGAGTTGCCTAGAACGAAGGAGCAACCACCGGTATTGCATCGTGCGGCAGGGCCACAATTCAATCTTTTAATTACAATATGAATTAATCACTTGTCAGTTTGTCTAATTATTTCATGATTTGCTGTTTTGTTACAAACAATCATTTCTTTCTTTTCGTTAAAAAGTTAAAGTAACTAACAGTTTTTTTTCTTCCACAAACACTTGATGTTTTGCTGCGACGATCAACCTGAAGGCGTGGACCAGAAGCACTATCACTTCCGTGTGCTGCAAATCGTTCTCAGCAGTGACTCTGGTGACACTTTTCCATGAGGCTGGTGATACACTATTAACATAAAGTACATACTATTATAACAAGCATAGTATATGTTTCACACAATGACTCAGATGATATGACATGTAATGAGAAGCGTTTACGAGTTCATGGTTAATGGGTTCTTCTTCACTTTGCCAGGGATGTAGAGGACATGTTAACAGTCACAATTCATTTATGCACTAAATCACCAAGTTTCTTCTTTAGCACTCACTGTTGGCATTTAAAGTTCATGTGGATTGTTGATGACAAGCAAACACATGTTTCACAATCATGCAAATATAATGATATGCAGGGGTGATGGTATATGAATGGACTGTTGAACATACATATGTTTTCCCTATAACAATCTCTAAACTAAGCAAATATAAAAGACCCTATACAACATTAAAAGGAATTCTTCAACAGGAAACATTGCACTTTCACTCCCTTTACAGCGTAGTCTAACATAACTAGAAAATATATTATTGGCATGACTTATAAACAAATTAATGAATATCCTATAACATAAACAATATACATGAATACACAAGGCAATCAATGAAAACGTGACATGAGACACATAATATAAGAAAAAACATTAAATTCAGTCATCACAAAGTATATCACAAAATGAAATTGACAATAGTGCAAACACAGATGGAATAAACATGATAAAGGCAGTAAAATGTTAAAAAGCATGATACTGAGGAGCATCTACGAATATTTGAGATTGCTGACATAATCTCGGATAATCGACTTTCCCTAAGCATCTGGCGAACTCCTCATTCTTCCATTATGGTCAACGGAAGACGAATTTAACAGCATGCGTACAATTAAATGATCCGTACATGAATAGGCTTTGGCTACTGTAATTTGACTATCAATCCTGGGACCACAAGGGTGAGTTTCCTTCATTGTCTTTTTAAAGTAGGCATTTTCATATCTTGTGGTGGAACTCGCTTGTCATACAAGGTTCTTCTTTTTCTTCCTTTATCAATCAACATATGATACGTCGGTTGCATAACCCTTTCTAATCATATTTTCAGCATGACCAGTATTCTCCAGAGTATCAGCATGTATCAAATCTAGCCACAGCAACACAATATAAGTGATAGATAATTCTGGATTTTAGCTAGTAGCTTACGTAGGATCTGTGACAAGGAGTGGCGAGCAAACGTATGGGAGCTTCAAAATAAGAAAATACTAAAAACTAACAAGACCATTCAATAAATATCTAAACCTAACATAGTGACACTGGACATAAAATTAAACAACAACAATATACACTAGATATCTGCTTCCCAATGCTCAAGGCTCTGATACTGATCACTTGATGAGCTCTACTACCATACTGCTTAAATTTGTATTCATAGTACTGTACAGTTAGTGATCAGTCCAGCTTACATTTATTTCAATGGCTGCGCAGCATTACTGCCATTACTGTCACTGGTTATACTATACGGGTTCGCCTTAGCAATACGATAGGGTTGCAACTGGGTAATATTGTATTTACCTACAGGTACCCCTTGCATATCTGCAAGTTCATAACAATTATGCTGTAGGATGCCAATTACTTTGTAGGGACCCTCAGAAGTTAGAAATAACTTCCTCATTACTCCTTCCCAAGCATGGCATGTCGGGTTACTTCGCCGCAAAACCAGATAATTCAGCTGAAACTTCGTTAGCTTGCTAGTTTGGTAGTGCTTTTTCTGGGTTTCGGGTGCCAAGAAGAGTAGTTTCCTTACTAAGTCTAGTAACTCCAATTGGACTTCTTCTGGATCTTTCTCTACAGTACTTGCTTGCATCATCCATTGACCTGTAAGTACTTCAATTGGCGCATGTCCAATGAGAGTGATGCTCTTTCTTTTTTGCCTTTCATGATCGACGTACTCTTCCCTCTTGGCGGTGGCCGAGGAGGTATAGCTTTCTCTGCCACACTAAGGCATGAGTTTTTGCACTCGTTACTTAGACGGTTCTCGTTTGCATTTTGATGAATTTTACGTTCGCTGGGCATACGTTTTCCTGTCACATGTTGCATAAAAACTGGTACCATAACTTTCCAATCATGGACTTGTCGTTCATTTTGGTGGACAGGTTCTTCCATCATCCCGGAAGTTGTAACTTTGGTAAGTGTTATTTTACTAATGCGTGCATCAAATTCCACAACTTTACTTTGCAGTTCATTTTTACGCAGAGACATCCTTCTGCGAATTAAATCATTCAGTACCTTCTTTATTAAACTTCACCTTTAGATGTCGTTCGAAGTTAATGAGATGATTATCTACCTCCTTCAGAATATTACTGCTCAAACTAGCCAATTGTGTAATCAGCATATTTTCCACCTTGGAAATATGTGTATCTAAGGACGTAATTTGATTCACTATGTCCAGACGAGTACGTCTAACCTCACTGACGAGACGTATCTCTATGGATTGAACCTGAGTCTGAATATCATTAATTCTAGTTTGTACTTCTGTAAGGCGTTGTGTAGTGTTTTCCCGTAAACTTACTAGTTTAGTTTCCACCAGCGATTGTGTTTGCATTAAATTATTCTGGACAGTATCCAGTGTATTCGCCTGCGCATTTTGATTTTCTTTCAAAACCGCAACAGTAGATTCTAGTGATTGCAGTGACACAGTAGTGTTATCTAAGAGTTCACTCACATTTGCTACATGGTTTTCTACATTTACTATATGTTGAGTGAAACTACTAAATTTGTCATTTTGCTCCTCAAAACGAGCATCAATTTGTTAACTTAATTCTGCATTCATTTTCTGATTTTGCTTTATTTTTGTGCATCCATTTTTTCACTGAGCATTTGAATCATAGCTATTAGTTCAGAATTTATTCTTAGATTTTCCTGGTGCTGATTAGCAATCTCGCCTACATTTGCCATGATGTTGTTGCTTATTACAGATCTTACAACTTCTTCTCTGTCACTGTAAAACTCTCCATTAATACTATTTGAAGGCATAGTTACTGGTATGACCAGGGCCGGATTTCCTTTGTAACTGCCTGTAGGCCCATAAAAATGTGCCGCTCCTCCAGTAAAACGGTTTCGTTTTTCCTACCTCATATTTATTTGTTATTTTAAGATTCATGGAGAGCATACGAGGTGCGACATTTTAATTTGAACCAACGTATAAATGTATTGTTAATAAATCACATTAAGAAAATAATGACAACCAGAACTGCAAATATTATGAAAATGATTGTAATGAAAACACTGACATAGCATCATTCAACAATAAGGTCAACATTTAGAAATGTAATTTGCATTTCATGAAAGAAAAAAAAATTGTAACCTAAGCCTAGTAAGATAGCTCATGTCTTATCTGAAGCTCTTCTTTCTAGCCTTCCTTTGGGCAAAGGAATTGATAATATCCTCGAAGTCCAGATCCCGCAGCATCTGTCCCTCGATATTCATCAATGCCGTGGCCGATAACCTGTCTTCTCCTATGGTTGACCTCATGTACTTTTTCATACGTCGTACAGTAGAGAAAAGTATTCGCCTGAATAGTTTGTTACTGGAGCACTGAGAATCATTCTGAGTGCTATGTTAACATTGGGATAGACTTCAACAAACCCTTCCTGGTTTAAAAATTTATTTAATTTTGTTAGGTTGACATACATTTAATTTGATTTGCCGCTTATATATTTTTCCCCTAAGTGCGGGTGACTCGTAGATGGGGCGAAGTCGTCCGTAGTGTGCGCATCCGTGCAGCGCAGCATGTTGGCATGCGTCAATGTGAATCAGAAAAATTCATTGATGCATAATGACAAGATTTTGGCATAAGTCCGTAGGATTACTCATCCTTTTGAAGTGGAGTCAGCAGTGTCGATTGAATAAAACTCACTCGAAAGCTAAAATCTGGCTTTTCAGGACTCTTGCTTGCCCACACACATTTATAGCACTTTGAGGCACCTTTCAACATTCTCTTAAGCTTACGCTGGGTAGACTTGGCAAAGTTTACTGAAAAGTCACTGTACAAAAATTACGGTGGACTATCTTCCATCACATCTGATTTGAGTGTCCCGGGGTTCACACACGAAGACAATGACCTGGAAAAATATCCAAGATAATGTAATCTCTCATCACAAACTTAGATCAAAATATTAAAAGTTCATTTTTCTGAGGTGCAAAATAAACTTACTTACAACTTTTTAAATGTTCTACTGCAAAGAGAAAATAAAATGACATTAACTTTTATCACTTAATAAACTGCATCCTGTAGTAAAATTACAGTACTTAAAAATATAAAATTATAAAGAAATTTAACAGAGGTTGTCCTAAAGATACAATTCTTATAATTAAACCAAACAAATGCAATCAAATTAAAAATGTACTTACTCAATTCAGATATAAATAAGTAAACATGTGGTGGGATACTGTCTTACTACACTGATAACCTTAACTTACATTATTGTTGTTATTATTATTAATCATGGTAATAATAATTAGACTACAATTAGTTTTTCTTGTTTGAACTGACAAGGGAGTTAATTTACATTACTGTCAGGTGTTGATTTTATAGCAGACTGATCTACATAATTCTAAACTTGTGTAATGATAATAATATTGTAATTAATTTTTATAAAAGCCTACAGCTTATACAAATTTTTTGTTTAGTATTTTTTTTTAATCAGTCTCTCACTTTCAGTAGTGGCTTCAATAATGCATTAAGTAATAAAATAAGAATAAATTTAGTATGAAATTGTTGCATATATGAGATAGAGCATTGTGTTGTGTATGATTCATTAAAGTAACCTTCTGTTACTCAGTTCACTTCCAAGTGAATTTAAACAATCTGTAGTGTGTCCTTTATGAATAACTGTACCTGCTCAGTGTTTAGAGTAATAATGGAAGATTTATAGAATGTTCTGTACGTTGTTTCTTTTATATTCTAAATGTAATGTCATATTGCTAATGATAATAAAAATGTGTGCAACGTATTATTTGTGTCGTAGTTGTACAGCAAGCATGCTAGCAGTATGGTGTGTGCGACCATGATGACATGATGCACACTTGGGATGAGTTCTGGTGGCCGGACAGTTTCACTTCTCCACGCTCCTTAGTATGCACTCCAAGGTTACATTATAATGTCACCACACCATGTTTCACAGTAGCTTGAATGTTGCGAGACTCTAACTCAGTTGTGGACTTTCTCCACACTA
The DNA here is from genome assembly GCA_029891345.1 of Dryococelus australis. NCBI lineage: Eukaryota > Metazoa > Arthropoda > Insecta > Phasmatodea > Phasmatidae > Dryococelus > Dryococelus australis. The sequence continues at coordinate 192,159,271 of CM056996.1, forward strand.
ACATTCTACCATCGTGATGGAATACGTTGAACTTACTTTCATCTATAAAATGCATTTTGTCCCAGAAGTTACCTTTAATTATATAGTCCGAAGCAATTAAATTTTTCTGGTTGGCTTTACTGTTATATGGCTTCTTTCATCGGGCATTAGCTATATATCTTATTTGGTTAAAAAGCCAGGGATAGTTCTCGTGGAAACCTGTTTTGCAATGTGTGTTGGTACATGTGGGTTATTATTCTGAAGAGTATACTGTGGGGTTTGTCATCCTGAGTGAAAATTTCTCTTCAGTAAGTCCAAATATATAAATCTCTAGTAGTAAATTTATGAGGATGGCCTTGGCTTTACTTGTTTATGACATCTTTGTTACCTGTCTTTGTGTTGCTCGATATTATATGCTCTGTATGGTCAGAATATTTCTTCCAACTGTGTCTACAATGTGGGAATATGAATTTTAATCATTGAGGTGTAATGATAAGGAACGTTTGTGTTTCACTGTGGTTTCTTTACGTTTGGGGTTTACTTTGGCTGTATGTAGTGCATGAGTAACACACCACATACTCTGTTCACACTACAGCATGTAGGCCTGTAGTAAACAAATCTATGACAATACACACTCTAGCTTCAAGGTAGTTTCACGTCCTATTTAGTTGTTGGTTCACTGGTGTATGAATTCTTATGTTATGACCGGCTATAAACCATGTTAACTAATGATATTCCTTACTTTTTAGTAGTACAGTAGAAACTATCTCTTATGACCTCTCACAGTTCCCAAGAATAGGGTCTTAAAGGGGGGGGGGGGGGGGTAGTAATAAAAATTTGGAAAATTTTGGGCCGATTTTGACACACCCCTAACCCCTATGCCCCCAAACTTGTCATTTTTTGCATGAAGTTCATGTTCAATCGTCTCTAGTACATAGAAAACCATTTTTTAAATTAAATATAAATATGTGTATATATTTAATAGCTGGACATCTCCTGATTAATTTTGTACCCAAGAAAGGCAAATTGGACCACCCCTCGTTGTAAAAAAGAAGACCTTAACACAGTATGACATGGCCATTGAAAGTGTGTGAAAAGATTTGACTATGTATTATTAAAATATAAAGTTGTTATTAAAGATCTATTATGCAGGTCTCGTGGGTCATACATTGCTATGAGGCACGCAGCGATCAAAAGTTAAGGTGGCGTTGCGTAATACGTGTGTGTGCACCATGCTCTCTCTTTGGTCTGGCTGGATTGAGGAGCAGGGAGAGGAGGAGGGCTGTTAGCTGGCTATCCCTTCCAGTCTATGTGAGCGATCAATACTGCTTGGTTGGCACTTGTGATCGTGACTCGACTTTGCTTCCGCCTGGCAACAGAACACACACGTCGACTGCCGTATTAATGCATTTTATTTTCTGGCAGATGACATAACATTTGGCTACACATCCATTTAGGCCAATGTGGAAGTATACAGCAAAGATTAAAAAATTTTCTGTACGGTGATTACTTTTCACTTTTGTACTGGGGCTGGCAGCGAATACTTTGCCGGCTGCAGCGTGTACGTAGCTAGGCAAAAGCCTAGATCCTCTGCTGGGCACCGGCATTGCTGTTTGCTGCTGAAGTTCGGCCCTAGATCCTTGGGCTGGGCAGCGGTCGGCCGGTTGCTACAAGATTACTCTGGCGGGCGGCCGCTGCCACTGTCGTCACAGGGCCGGTTCAATTTGTAACAGCAGCCTGGCATTGGGAAAACATGCTGATAGATGCAATTCACGTCACTGTGTTGAATTTATACAAAATGTAGGTGGCGTGTTGGCCTCTGCACTGGCACGATGAGGCCCGGCAATGTTAACAGAAATATAAATATTTAGTGTCGTCTAGTTGAAATATTAACTATCCCAAATTTTTCATCAAAAACTTTTGACGTTGCCTATACACGCACATAGCCTCACTCGCCATAATATGGTACCGGTAACATAACTCATTTTATTTGCACACACTTATCTTTATTCACTTTACACATAAAATTGACTTCACAAAAAAAAAAAAATTGCCCACCATAAAAAATGAGCATATTACCTAGGTATTACATAGGTGTGGGCACACACAAACTTAAAAATAATCATTAAAAAAAAGGGCATTGAATTAAATTTGTAGTTATCATACATACACTGATTAAGAAACTAGTCTTTGTAATGTGCCGCTGTTTTTACGAGGTGACGGCATGTGACTATGACAAAGAATCCGTACTGAAACCAGCCAGTACACCCCCCCCCCCCCCCCCCCAAATTCCGCACTTCCGTGTACATTACACCATTGTCCGCTTCTGGCATTAAATAATTTAAGGCTTCACGCGGCTTGGGACAACAAATGTCAAAGACTATGATGGTAGCTTGAGAAATGCGCGACCACTAACATCAGTAAGGGCTAGTTTTCCATAGATTGAAAACCATGGATAATTGAAACTAGTACCATGGTTGGAGAAAAGGTCTACAAAAACAAATCTGCGCATAACTGAAACCGCGGTTCAAGATTCCGCAGTTGGCGAGGGATTACTGTATCTATTTTTACACGTGCCTTAAATTTTCGACCCAAAATTTTCATGGTTCGTCGGGATTGGGTCGTAATAGACAGGTGGTCGTAATAAATGGGGTCATAATAGAGGGGTTTTACTGTATCCGTATAACAAAGGATGTTAATTCCTCACAGTGTAAGTGTACTTCTATATTCATGCCACTATTTAGCAGTTTACTTTTGCAACATAACATTTGCAATTTTAAGAGGGTAATTGTATGAACTCTTACATTCACAACTTAATGGGACTTGCTCCAGGAGGAAAGGGGGTAGGTGGGGTATTATTGCAGAATTAATTATATGGCCGCTAGTTAGCTGTAGAGAGCCTGGAAGAACGGGCAGTGTGCCATTCACCCATGTGGCCCTCTCCTGAAGTTCCCTGTTAACGACGTTGAAGATGGTGAATGCTCGAGATGACTACACCTTCCTGCCTAGGAGGGTGTTGGCACCCTCTTATGCCACTAAATGTGAGGCTGTTAGAGCCACCTCATAACGCCCATAATTTTCAGTACTTATGTCTGATGTCAGCTATACTGACAGTGTAATAGTGATGAATAAAGGTTCTGATCAATTATTAGACAGGAAACACTCTTAAGCTGTTAGTAAGCAAGCTGACACATAAAATGAAACAACGGAGAGCAGTTCATATTGTTTACTCACATGTTGACTCTGGATATAGACACTTATGCTGTTTGCGTGCACTTGAAGACTGTGGCCACCCGAAGCACTAAAGAGCATGGAGCGAAATATAAATTAGGAGAAGTTAAGTCTCTCGGCGCGGGTAGCCAGTAGGGGGGGAGAAGGAAATACCCCTGGTCACAGTAAGTAAAAAGGGCTCAAGAAATAATTAATCTATTGATGGTAAAATTATAACTTAATATAAAAAGTTGAGTTGCCAGGGGAACAGTGCAGCAGCACCCTTTCTCCTACATGCCTGTGATTCTGACGACTATCACGGCAGCAGGTCGCTCAAAGGTCAGAGCGTCCTGGGGTCAAAATTTTGAAAAAGCAACAATACAATATATAACACAAAATAACAACAGCAGGAGCAGCAGCAGCAGCAGAAAATTTGCAAGTTATCCTAAAATCACACAAGACATTTGAAGGCACAATTATTCAGCAGATTATACATGAGAAAAATACAGTGGTTGGCAATTACCCTACAGAGATGTGTCACGGTAATGAAATTGAGTAATGTCTTTCAGAGTTTCTCGTCACAAATAATAACAAGAACACTTCAACTCAATAAAACATAAAGCAATATAGATGGTAAAATGAAATGTGGCACTAGGACTCTTGACGTCACTGGGTCATTCCATTTCTGCATACTAGAGAAGAAGGTGCACAGATAGTTATTGCAAATGCACAATAAGTATGATTATTAGCAACCCCTATTTGAACACGGAGCAGGTGCATCCAGTTGGTTTTTGATGACTGGGGATGGTAAGGAACCACTGGTGGGTGACCTGTCATTGAGGAGAAGATGGCTGGAGCACATTTAAGACCAAACAGCATGGCTCTGAACTGGAAACATCAACCGTGAGGTTCGGTGAAAGCTGTTTTCGGACGATCTTCGGGTTTCTTTGGTATTTGCCAGTAGCCACTATGGAGATCAAGTGACATAACCATGGCACGGCCGAGGCTATTGAGTGCATTTTTTATGTTGATTAATGGAGGTGGTGAATTTTCAGTGATAAGGTTAAGGGATCTAAAGTTCACATCTTTGTTAAGAGCAAGTGTTATTGCTAAATTATTGGGCTGGTAGTAGGTTCGATTATGCCTTCATCTAGTGTTTCCTTTGTTTGTTGTGTAATAATATGACACTGGTGAGGTGGGTAACAACGGGGCGGTGTGTACACTGGTTTCTCATAGATTAGCAGAATGCTGTGTTCTGCCACATTAGTACGGCATAATGGATCAGCAGCAGCATAAACATCATGATGCTTGTTGACTAGGCACTGGATTGCATCTCTGTATTTAGGCAACACGGCGTGGTCAAGGTTAAGCTGTACCAGCTGGACGACCATCTGTCTATGGTAGACGAACAACCTCCAAAGGACACATGCAACGTCCGTATAGCTGTTCACGATAAACTGAGCACTTTTTAAGGCCCTCCCAATAGGCGTTAACCACTAATAAATATATCTTATTGCAGCCTCAGGTATTAGACTGATGCGCAGTCAGTGGGCCACGGGTCTATTTTGTATATCTTATGGCACTCTTTCTAACCAAAATTGATGCATTGCGCAGCTGGTTTCACCACAGTGTTTTGCTCTGTTAACCATGGTGTTCCCAGTATGGCATTTTCCCGTAAGTCATTTGAAACAAAGGCAGTGGTGACAGTTTCAATGTCCATGGTGTAAACTGTGTTTAACTTCAACTGTTTCACCGGTGTGGGTTGTTGTGGAAGCTGTACATTTTGTGTGGTTGTTTTAATTTGTGTATGTTCACCAAATCAATCAGAACAAAATTATGTGACACAGCAGTATCAATTAAAGCACATCACTGTTTATTGTTATGGAGCACTGGTATATGAATTACTTGGTTGGCACTATTGCAAATTTGGGAAATTAAAATTTGTTGTGGTGTCCAACCAGGTAGTTCAGCGTTTCCCAGTGGTAGGTGACATCCGATCGCTCTATTTGCCCGGTTGTGTCCCGTAGGCATTTTGGCATTATGTGACTTGGCAGAATTTTAGTTGCAATTGGGGCACTAATTGTGCCAATGCATCTGTTGTCTGTCACAGTTATGGCAAGCATACGGTAGCAGCCCATGTCCTGAACATGTTTGAATGGAGTCACTTTTGCCACTTTAACCAGAAGCACCACTATTTTTAAAATTGTTTGTAATGGTAGAAACTTTGAAGGATTTGAGTATTTCTCAGAATTACTATTACATTGTGATTTGGAGTCCAAATGATTGATAATGTCACTTTCGTTGTACCAGAGCGGACGCTCGAAGTCATGATCATGGCAGGGCCATTCTGTTAAGGTGGAGTTTTTTTCTACAGTAACAAGTGAAAGCGTAAAGTTATCTACAGGTTAGTGGATGAGTGAAGCTAACGCACCATGGAACTCAGGTTGCATTGAACTTGCCAACATCAAGTACTTCTTTGGTTGACATGTGGGGGTTGTAGGTCTCCACTAGATTAATTTTTTGAATGGCAAACATAGTTAAAAATCTGTCAGATTTTTGCTGTTTGAATATTACCTGGCTGCAGGCTTGTAAGAATGAGAAAGTACTGGCAAAATGGCACTCAAGTGACTGACTGAATTCCCCTTTTGTAATGCTTTAACGCGAAATGCCACATCGCCACTGTCTGGCACCACTACTGAGTCTGTCATCGACACAGTTAAGCCAGACCTCCCTTTCAACACCATACCGTTGCGCCAGTTTGTACAGTAATAGAGAAAGGCTACATGTTCCTCTTATGGCAAGCCTGCAAAAGTCGGAAGCAACTGGGAATGGGCCGGAGTTGACGCAGGCACTGCAGTGGAAGTGGCACGTGGTTGTGTTGTTGTTACGGCAGTGGTGTCTAGTGGTGCCATGCTGTCTAGTCACCACGCAGAGAAATTGAGTGAAGTGGGCATGTGGAGGGGCAGTTGGCAAGGCTTGGCTGCACACGCATGGTGCTGTTCTGGGCAGCTGTGGCAAAATGAGTTTTGGTGTGCACTGCGGGCAGAGAAGTCACTCCCTCTCTGGATCACACCACTCGTTTCCTGTGAGCTCGCATTCTGCAACTGTCACATGTCAGTTAGGAATTTTCCCCTTGGCAGTTATTCTGCTGGCATGGTTCTGGTCAGTTTAGATTGGTAGTATTGTTGAAGGAGGTGTTGTGTTGGTGTATATGTATTGACTGACATTGTGCACAATAAAGAAAATTTTAGAGTTGATAGTAGCAAATTCCTGCAGTGACACACACTTGTCATGATACACTCGCATACATTGAGCGCATGCTAGAGTGACGTGGCCAATTCCATCACACCAATTTGTGTTACTACGTTTTTAAAGAGTTCACCTAAAATGAGTTGAGGCAGCTACAGTGTTTGAGTCCACGGAGCACTTGCATGCTGATGTGTGCCGCTTATATGAGTTATATTAAATACGACTATGACTCATCCTAACATGTTACATTTACCAGGAACCACAACCATAGATGGCTACAGGATTGTTCCCATGTTTCCTGATGTACCAGACCCAACTTCCTCTCACCACTCACGTATCTATGTATCCCGAGGAAGTGTCAAATCCAGCACATTTTTCACGAGTGTGCACAGGATCGCTCCAACCCTAGCGGGCAATCCTAGCATGTGAAATAAGCGGCCACGGAACATGTCAGCCTCCCCGAAGCACTTGCTAGACAGAGTGCAAGTGTAGTTCTCCCACCCCGCTCCGCTCCAGGCAGATGTTGCAGAGTGATGGGCCGGCCGAGTTCACAGTATAAAACAGTGCGCTGCAGAGTACGCCAGTTGTATTCTTCAGTAGCTCGCCTCAACACTTCAGTGCTGGGGCGGTTCTACTGATCTAGGCCCTCACGGTCCTCCCCAAAAGCTTCCAGTTCTTCAGCGACCACCAGTGGCTGCCATCACCAACGACCAGGAGCTCCAGAGGCTTCTACAACTTTACCATGAAGTTGCAGAGGCTTCAACCACCACCAGCTTCCAGAAGCTCAACATCTCCAGAAGCCTGCTCGACTTCACTCCATACTTCCGCTGTTGATTCCCCTGATTCAACAGCTTCCGCTACTTGCAGGTAAGTGGCAACTTGGCAACTACACCAACTGCCCTTTTGGTAACAGCCCCATTATAAGGTCTTGTCTAGACAACCCCAGGTTAGAGTAACTGTGTCAAGAGTTTTTTTTTCTATTGCCGTCAAGTTTGTTCTATACTTGAGTAGTCTAGGAGCAGGTTACTTCCACCTGTTAAAGCGTAGCTTACTTGTGTACACACTCTGCTTAGTAGTAGGTACAACTCACTAGTATTTATTATTTACATTAAATACCATTTTATCCTATCCTGAGAATAAATTTGTTTTGGAGGTAAATCCTGCTCGATACTAGGAACTCTACTTCTAGACGGAGTAAGCAAGCGACTGGATGTGATAATATTACGAACCATAGTGTAGGACTAAAGATATCCTTCAGGAATCTGCACATCAGCAAACTCACATCACCTTTGACGGCCACCTGTTCTGTGCACCCCGGTGTACAGAAAGGTAGAGCCCTCCCCCCTCCACCTACTAGGCACTCATCCAACAGGAGCAGGACAGCCACCTCAGGTTGTATTGCTGATCGGAGCGCCAAGGGTGCTGGCAGGGGTATTCTGCCTGCAACTGGAGACCTGACTGTTGCTGGATCACACCCTGTCAGTAGTAGGAAGACAGCCCATACGACCTACCACTCTAGGTTTGTGCGCCAAGGTGCAGAACCGTAGGAGCACAAGGTTTGCACTGTCAACTGCTGTTGGTCTGTACACTTAATTAGGGTTCAGTCAATCTGCTTGCGCCGACTGAAAGTACATTAAGTGTCAATATTGCCTCTGTGCCCTTCGGGGAAAGGCACGGTACTCGAAGGGAGGAGTTCTTTACTTCTAAGCGAGTGTGCACCAACAACCCCTCCACATGTAGTGGAGATACTCCATGGGAATGGGCTCACACCGCCCGTCACCTGGAGAGTCAGACCTCTTCAGTCAGCACCCCAGTTTACTTTCCCTTGCACACCAGACTTAGTGTTGAGACTCATCCTGCAGTATGAGCACTAGTCACTGGATGTGACATGAGGTTGGGTATTGCCAACTCGTTTAATGGAAGCAGTGCTGCCATCACCTGGACCCAGAGATACCTGACCTCTCCGTATGGCACCTCATCATCTAGGACCACCCAGGCAACAGCTGGCCCCAGCCGACCTACCTCTACACCGCAACCCAAGAGATGGTGAGTGAGTAGTCTGGTAAGTCAGCCTTGCCTCAATGGGCTAAAGTGGTAGTAAGAAATATTATGGTACTGCCCACGGCAGATTTCGTACTAAGCCACCAGCCTACTCGACCAGTGCTAGTCTTTACTAGAAAGCCGAGTCAGTCACAGTAATTAAGTACCTGAGCATTCCTGACCTAGAGTTCACCAAAAGTAACATTGACTAATATAAGTGACACGCGTCAAGTGCTTTTCTGGCACCCAACGTGGGGCATCAGCGTAAATAACTGTTAATTATTGAAAGCGGGACTAGGTCAGAATGGCCTGATTCTGACCGACTATCATGATGGCAGGGTGCTGAAGGTCATAACCTACAGGCGTCAAAATTTCCGAAAGCAACAAAACAATATATAAAACAAATTACAGCAACATCATCATAGAAAATTTACAAGTTACCCTAAAATTCACATAAGACATTTGAATGCACAATTATTCAGCAGCTTACACATGAGCATAATACAGTGGTTGGCAATTGCGCTATAGAGATGTTTCACAGTAAAGGCTATTCATGATAAAGTGAGCACTTTGCTATCAACCTTAAAAAAAAGTCACTTCCCAAGCCTGCATATACTTCAATAGGCGCACTAAGTGACATGCACCCTGTAAAGTTGGTAACAATAGATGGAAAGTAGTTCCATATCTTAACGTTGAATAAAAACTGTTAGGTAACCATTTGTGGTAATTTAAATTCTTTATTTTGCTTTTGGCTGTTTTTATGCATCAGTGTGTAAAAAATTAGCACATCTATAAAATAGTTGCTTTTCTAATAATTTCACAGTTTCACTTGACTGACGCAAGAATAAAATGACGCCGCCCAGGACAATGTTCATATTTTGTAAGGTGGAAGAATACACAACGTGCATACTAGTAGATCTTAAGCAGATCTTTCAAAAGTGCTCATATTACCGTGAACGACTTATAATGAAATTGGGGAGTTTCTCATTACAAATAATTACAAGAACACTTACAACTCAATAAAAAGAATAATACATTAAACAATATAGATGGTAAAATGAAATACTGCTCCAGGACTCGTGACATCACTTGGCCAGTCCAATTTTGTAAATTGGAGGAGGAGGGTAGTTATTACAAATGGGCAATATGTATGTGTTTATTAGCAACCCCATATTTCAACGGCGATACTCCTGATGGGAGTATATCAGGAAAATTCGGGTTTTAGCCCCCATACACTTACATTACTCGTTTCACCTTGCTTTGGCTATACTGGCAGGATGAAGAAGCACATGTGGGGTTACTGGCCAGCAGTTACTAGGGGTGTCCTGATGGGGCCTTCATTTCCCCGACTTTTTCTCTACCAGATTTGATTTTAGAGGTGCTAAGCTGGCCTGAACGAGCACACCTCTAAAAGTTACCACTCTGGGGCATGGAGGTGGGATGACTGCTTGATTCTGGTGGTATGGCAGCTCGGCTGCTGCCTTCCCAAATGCAGTTCCATTCTGCAGTGTTTTTGGGTAGCTGCCTGTGGTTCAGGCTCGACGAACCCGGTAGAGGGGCTGTGCGAGCTGTGCGATGATGAACAGATGCTAGGAGCAGCTGATGCTGTATTGGTCAGGCTTTATACAAACACAGCTGTCTGTGTGAAAATAGTATCATTATCCTATTCTTCTGATTCCTGTTAGCTCGTGGCACTAGGGATGAGACTGCATTACTGTAAGATGCATGAGTCACAAACAGTTGTGCTAACTGTGTTCCTTTCATAAGATGCCTTAGTACATAAATTAATGGTTGACATATGTTCAATTACGCTGATTGGAGACGTCAGTCGGGTATTTTATCCGCTAGATCAAAATAAGCTTAAGTAGCTGGGATGGGACGAGGGGTGTTAGCTAGTTCTTGTACACTCTTACTTTACTTCTAGTTGTGTATTCTTGGTAGATATGCTCTTAGGTGGGACGAATTATGTCGATGCCGAAACGGATGTTCTACAGACAAGCTTCTTTAGACCAGAAGATGTGGTTGACCCAGCCTAGGCGCACTTCAGTACTGGTTAGAAGCCCGGTGACAATCGGGTGACACTTGGTGTGGATGTGGACACACGGTGGAAAGTTAATGAACACAACCGGAACAGGCGCGACTGCTCGTCGTGAGTTCAGCGGCACAGTCTTGTTCCACCTGTCTATCCTGCGTAGAATGGGGTGATGCTATCCACGGCCTAAGAGTAGGGTGAGCCAGGTGATGCTCGATGCGTTTTCTGCCACTTTTCCTCTCGTGAGGCATAGTGTAACAGCTCTATAGTTCACGCAGCACACTGAGACAGATATACTAACAGTGTAACCCAATAGTGACTTGCCGGCTCGAGCTTGATAAGAGTCTCCACTGATCCCCCATCATAGGCGGGCTGATCAGGGACTGGAGCCATGTGGACTGCCAAACCTCTACTGGTTGGGCGTTTGCACTAGAATGCCCGGCAACACTGCAGGCCACAGTTAGTCACCGCGCACTATTCATTGCGGATGGTGAGAAGCAACCTGGGTCTGTCGCGCCTCATGGTGTGAAGGTGTTGCTAGTAGTTGTAGTGTCACTGTTTCTCCCCCACGAGCACTAACAGTGCTGATGTGTAGCTGGGAAGAAACAGGTAGCCATCTAATATGTATGTCTTAATTCTGTTCAATAAAATTCCCAGTTTCTGTCGACTGTGCGCAGCATAATCTACGTTCAACTTTGGATACAAAGAAATACCCTCGAAATAAAAACAGAAAGGTAGAGGGCAATGTGTGATTATTGACAGCTCAATAAACACGTGACCTGTGCTACCTCCTACCAAATCGAGAATAGATTAAAGTAACTGCGTGGTTCCAGGTGTAGGTGACCTGGTTCTAAGTAAAAGGGTAGACGAAAAATAAAGAGTTAAAGTTAAACTGCTAAATAAAGGTGTCTTGAGGAGACAAAGTGAATTTAAAAGAAAATATTCATGTTCGTATGTCATCTGGTTGATTGGTCGTCGATGTACGTAGTAAGTAGCTGTGAGGGCGTACTCAAAGGTTGGTAACTTCTCCGAAGATCCTGAGCACTTGTAGTGCTGTGGGAGGTTTCTAGACCTGCAAAAGAATGACTCCCGAGCTCGACTGCTGCCGGACTTATATAGTGGTAGCTTGTAGGCTGCTGGCGCAGAGAGTGGAGGAGGAGTGCCGTCCTCCGACCCTGGTTGGCATGAGAATCCTCTCGTCAGCGATTTTGGCTTCGTGCCTCTGTGGGTGTGCTCGGCCTTGCCAGAGGTCTGAGCAGCTTGTTAGCATCGAGCGCAAGATAGAGGGGGTGGCATGCCTACTGGGTAGCATATCCTCCAGTTGAGAAAGAAAAACACAAGTTCCTTTTGCCTGTAGGGTAGGCAACATGTTATTCACGCCTGTAGAGATTGAAGAGGTGCTGTAGGCTATGAGTCGTAACCGTATTTGAATAGATGTAGAAGCCACCCGTCAATTCCCCCTCCCCCCCCAACCATTTGCAATGAAGACTCATAATGGAAGCTGGCAGAGAAAGGCATAGGCCCCCTCTCTGGAAGGTCTAGAAGGTCTAGGTAGACGTCGGTAGATGTGTTGAAGGTAGCACAAAAAAAATTTTGTAATCAGGTATGCGGGACCCTTAAGGTAGGGGTACTTGACTGCTGTAGCTGGACTGCTGTAGCGGAGCGTGTTCTATGAGCTTAGGGTGCCCAGCCGGCAAAGCGAAACGTGTGAGACGTTTAGCGGTATCGGCCGGCTGGTGACCTTGATTCTTTTTCTCTTGCGGGTGGGCATCCTTCTCTGCCCCTTGTCATTGTTGTCCCCCAGTGTGCAAAGATTACTGGATTAGGAAACATTGTATGTCAGGTGTCTCACCGGCCTACTTTTCATAATGCATGCCATTCACATAAAGCAGCATAGCGCTGGTGGATATTACATGGGAATCGTACGTAAAACCTGAAAGAAAATTTTTTAAAAAGAATGGCACGTCAAAACGAGAGGATTAAAGCAAGAGTATTAAAATAAGTACAAGCCTTACTCGCGGAAGGTGGGGAAACGCCACTACTATCCTAGAACTTGCTGCAGTGAATTAAGAGAGAAAAAAGAAAATCTTTCCAGGTAACCTTTATGTCTGTCAGTAAGCTAAATAGTTACGTGTGACATATTGCGAAGTGGCCAACCACGGGCCCTTCAATAACTGGGTTGACCGGCTAGACAAATACAAAGCGAGTACACTACATGCATGATTATTGCAGCAAATTGTGCACACATTGGTCACTAGATACAATATATATACCCTTCAAAATTAAATTTAATATATCTTCGACCATATTAAGGGAGCTTTAATGCTCAGAGTGTTACTGAGTAGGTTTACAAGATATTGCAAACAAAACCATACACTACAAGCATATAGATAAATATACTCTCTTACAAAACTGCATTCTTTCTTGTAGGTGATCTTCACATATACCCTTGAAAACGTAATCTCATATTTAAAAGTGTGCCTACATATCAAGTCATATTTGGCACTAAAAAACATAAAAAAAACTAACCTAGCTATCCCTTGCGGGAGTCCATCTTATATCGTAGGTCTAACATCTAATATGTACACTGTTTATCTTCATTGGAATGTTCAAAGTAAGTTCCTAAGGAATGTTCACTTTTGTCTGTGCTGAGAAACACATTCTTACATTACGGCATTCTTCGTGTAACCGATCTTCACATAAACGCTTTCAAAACTTATTCCATATTTAATGGTTTACATACACATCAAGTCAGATTTACAGATGATTATTATAAAAATATTAAAAAAAAAAAAAAAAAACTAAATGTCTTTGTGATGTCAAAGTCCCTTAATCACTGACACTGTGGTGAGCGTCTTTACATGATTTAATTATAGTAGCCATTACTGTCACTTTGGAGAGGGTTTATTCATTATGCTACTTAAGTGGACTGTCGGCCATTGAAACACTTGAAGCATGAGGTGTAAAATGTCTATCCAAAAGTTAGTGATGTACACCTTTTTACGGTTGTATATAAAAAGTTAATTATCACATAGTTGAGTGATTAATTACTGGTTCATTTACCTCATTGGTTCTTTTCACTGGAACAGTATGGATACTTTCAATTTAGCCTGAATGTGATTGTTCTGCTTACGTCACTGTCTTTTGGTTTGCGACTAAATTAAAAACAGTGAACGTGGCCGGTCTATAACGAGTCCTTTTGTCACGTGCATGTAGTAGTGGTTTACGACTACTACACAGTTGATCAACTTCGCGCACTTATTGGCGATCTTCTTTTTCACTTTCATCTGACCTCCCCTTTGGACGAAGAGCAGTGTGCAGGGGTTACAGCCACATATATGTTGTTGTGGGTCTCCATGGCGATTCACTGTACCGGCCAGGTGTGTGGGCAGCCTTGGCAGTACATGGGGCATCAGGTGTCGTGGAGCAGCCTGTTGCGCCGTGGCATCTGCTTCTGCTGCAACAAAGTGAGAGGGCACTCATTCATGGGACATGGAGGCAGTGCGAGGGAGGGTCAGCCATTGCACCCCAACTGTACAAGTTCCTACCCATATGGCAGGACGTTTCTCTGACGGGACAGTGCGGGGGAGAAAGATCTCCACCCCGACTGCGGGCAGCGCAGCTCGTCGTGGTTTAAGGTGGCATTGACGGTCTTGGTGGCCAGATCCCGGGGCAAGGCAGTGTAAGAGAGGTTCACGTCGACCTCCACTGCGGGTGATGTGCCTGTTGAGGGGTAGTGGGTGGTATCAATGTTCTCGACGGGAGCAGCCTCTTGCATAGTATGATGGTGGGGCTGAGCACTTCCAATGTGGCAGCTCGATGTCCAGGTCTGCAGGTATTCCTGTATCGTGGGACCTGGGGACGAAGCACGTCTGTTGCAGCTCTTCGCCCTGGGTAGCAGAGTTTCCTGTGTTACAGGAAGCTGGGGTGGAGCACTCTTGTCTGAGCTCAACGTCCAAGCTGGCGGGATTTCCTGCGTGGCAGGCTCTTGAGGCGGAGCACTTCCGGTGTGGCAGCTCGACATCACGGTAAGCAGATCTACTTGCATGGCAGGTGTTTCAGGAGGAGCACTGTCTTTTGAGTTCAACGTCCCGGGATCCGATGGTCTAGTGGCATCTGGTACTTCTTTGTCTGGGGACGACCTCACTGAAGTGGCTTCGACTTTCAGTTCCATAGTTGTACCAGATGGAGAGGTAGGCACCCGGATTATTCCTACCCCTCTTACCGAAGGTACTTCCAATCACTCGCTGATGTGGCTTGATCGGTGGGGTGTTTGACGGGGTTCTCTGTCACGGGGGCTCTGCCAGGATAACTCAGAGCAGCTTGATCTTTGTTTGGCTGCTATCTTATCGGCGTAGCTGCATGGTGTCAAGTTCATTGATCTCATGGAGAATGCACCTTGGCGTTGTTCAATATTGAGTTTCCATGGCGCGATGTAACTGGGTGCCCTGTCAACCACAATGGGCATTGGTTCAGTTCTTGTTGAAGGTTCTAGCTCTGTATCAGGTTCTACCCTTTTGGGTGGAGATTTGTCTTCATCCTCCGATTGGCCAGGTATGACTTCTTCAGTGTTGTCATCCCTAATTATTGGCATGTCTCCTGGGTATGGTCGTATCTGACCTCTGGTGGCCTTAAGAATCCGTCCGTATATATCCTCGACCCAGTAGACATCTCGCTTGCGTATGATACGGTACGGTCCATCCTATTTGTCAGCAGGCCAGCGCTGAATGGATTGCTGGCTTTGCTGATTGGGTGACTTCGCAGGAGGACGGCTTCCCCTAAGTTGAATTCTCTTATCTCTGTCTTAGGTAGTGGATATTTCTTCAAAATATATGTGTTCTGAGCTTTCTGGGTGTGTGTGGTACATTCTAGGGCTGCTAGTCAGATATCCTAAGGTTGAGGCATGTCAGTGGTTTCGCTTTCCCACTGCCAGTCACCTGATCGGCGTAAGGGTTGTCCCAGGATTAGGATGCTGGGACTGGCGTCAACTGCCTTGTTTGTACAGCGTCAAAGGGCAAACAGTATGGTAGGGATGTGCTTATCCCAATGCTTATGATCGTTGCCCAAACTAATACAGAGGCACTTCTTAATATCCTGGTTCCTCCGTTCAGTGGGGTTGGCTTGTGGATGGTAGGAAGGGTAGTCGAGGTTTCTACCCCTGACTCTTGACAGGCAGTTTGCCATGGACAGCTAGTGAACTGGGTGCCATTATCCATCAGTATGGTTTTTGGATAGCCCCATCGTGCGAAACTCTCTGCTTTCATCATCTGCATGAGTGGGGTGGTCTCTTGGCTGGGCAGAGCAAATGCCTCTACCCATAAGGAAAATTGGTCTGTCACTACGAGGAGGTAGCGATTTCCTTTTTTGTGACGTGGATACGAGCCCATCAGATCGGCGGCAATGTGGGTCCAGGCCGTCTTGGGTCTACATGGTTTTGCGGTGCTAGAAGGAACCAGGTATGCTTTGCCGTGGCAGCAGGTGACACAGTTGCTAACGTACTGCCGGATGTCGTGGCTTATTCCGTCCCAATTATACCAGGTTTTAATGTCCAATAAGATTTCCCTCATACCCGGGTGACCAGCTTGGGGATGATCGTGATGGTGTCTGCATATATCCGCTTGTAGCTAGGTGGAACCTAGATTATCCACGGTGTATTGGGTTGTCCACTACTTGTCCATACATCATCCCATAATGCCTATCATTGGGGCTCCTGTAGTAGGCATCAGATGTCGGGATCTTCCTGTTGGATTAAAGTAATTTGTTGACGGTTGATCTTTAGTTGAAGGAGCCGGATTTGCTCTTCCAGACTTCTTTCGATTTGGAGGGGGGAGGCATTTTCTCTCCTCCTCCTCCTCAGCTTTCTCCTCCAGCGTCGGGAAACGAGACAGGGCATCTGGCAAATAGTTTAACTTCCCTGGGCAATGTTGGACCTCGAAGTTGAACTCTGCGAGGAACGTGTCCCACCGGCCGAACTTCGCCTTTGAATTCCGGGACTCGTGTAGCCATTGGAGGGCTTTAGAGTCAGTTTACAGAATGAAGTTTTGCTCTTAGAGATAATACTGATATTCTTCATGGCCCAGACAATGGTCAGACACTCCTGCTCATTAATGTGGTAGCGCTGCTCGGTCTCATTTAAGGAGGTTGATATATACACTATCATATGGGGTTGTCCTCATTTGTCTTCCTGATATAATACTGCGCCCAGGCCATTCTGACATGCGTCCATGTGCAGTATTAAGGGTTTGTCTCCTTGTGGCCAATGGAGTTGACGGATATTCTTGAAGCTGTTCTTCAAGTTGGAAAACGCTCATTGTTGTTCCAGGCCCCATCGCCAACGGGTGTCTTTCTAGAGAAGTAGGTGCAGTGGAACCATGTATTCCGCAATGTTTGGAACGAAGTCTCGTAGCCAGTTACGCAGACCCAGGTACCGTCGTAGTTGATGTTATTTGAAGGTTATTACGCTTCTTTGATTGCTCATATTGAACTGTGTTGCGGGAAATTCCCTTCAGGCAATGTGATGTGTCCCAGATAATCAATTGATGTCGTGTCGAAGAAGCTTTTCGATAGCTTACAAGTCATCCCATGTAATTCGAGCCATTCCAATACTCGTTGCAGATGGCCTAGATGCTATTATTACATTGTCAAGATAAGCGAAGTAGAACTCGCTGATGTAACCTGTTAGCACTTCCAACAACATTAATCGTTGGAATGTTGTGGGGGTGTTTTTCAAGCCGAAAGGCATGAAACTAAGTTGTAGGGTTTCGTGTTGTAAAAGCTGTATACTTTAGACTCTGTGGGCGGCAATCTGCCAGTATCCAGGCAGTGGGCTGACACTCTGTATGGCCGGTTGTAGACTGGTATCAGTGGTAGGCCATATTTCATGTCGTATGAACCGTGTTTGTCTTAATAGTCCTCCTTGTCTGAAGGTGCGGGCGTGCTCATATAGTATAGCTTTTAATTGGCAGAACTCTGGTTCTTCGAGTTCATGATTAATGCTCATTGGGTCGATGGGCATCGGTTTCACGTTGTCTGGGTTTTGATCCCAGCTTACAGTAATTCGGTTGGTTTCTCCAAAGTAGGCCCTATGTTGTCCGTGATTGAGAATACATTGATTGTCTATAAGCCAAAGACATCGCAGTATTACGGATTCGGACATGGTTGGTGAAACAATAAATTCAGTTGGGGTTTCAATGTTTTGAATTTTTATAGCCAATGTAATTCTGCCGGTTACTTCCAGGGTGGCATCGGGTTGCGCCATTCTTACCACTTTGTTTTGTGGTCAGCATTCGGTGATCTGGTTTGATATTAGCAAGTTTTATGTAATGAAATTCCCGGTAGCCTCAGAGTCAGGTAAGGATAGTACCCTGTCGTTGTTTACCTCTGCCTCTATGTGTGGGGCTACAGGAACCGGTGTTTCCTCACTTAATCCCTGGAGGCTGTTCCCTTGTACACTGTGAGTGGTGGATTTCTTGGTACCCTGGTGTCTGCGTTTCCCGGCTTTTTTTCGGGAGTTGGTTTTCCAGCTGGTCAATGTGGGTTGTTTGTCTGCATGGTGCCAATGTTGTTTGGTGGAATGACAGCTCCTTCCGGCTTCTTCGGAGAGTCCTTGTTCCAATGATTTTCCGGGCAGAACCAGCATTTGGGTACGAAGGCCATGCGATGGGTTGTGTTTGGTATGCCTTTAGGAGATGCAACAGGTGGCGTTCGTACCTTGGGTGTCTTGGTGGAGACTGGTTTTTCGAGGCTCGCCTGGATGGTAAAGTTATGCTCGGCTTCTCGAGCTCAATTGACTAATTCATTGAAGGTCGTGGGTCTTGCTATCAGTAGTAGTTTCAGAAGATTTGGTAATAACATTCACCCGATTGAGCGAACATTGGTAGCTTCATTGACTCCTGGGAATACCCGTCGAAACATTTATTCTTTTCTTCATATGAAGATTTCTGCTTCTTCGTCGAGTACTCGGGTCTGGCTATAGAACAGTGTGGTTAGCCTAGCCAACACCTCCTCTCCCATGAACTCTGCCGCTATACGGTTAATGAACTATTTCCAATCCATTAAAAATTCCCAGTACCTTTCCCATCATTTCAGGGCGAGCCCCTTTAAATGTAGTTGTGCCCGGTCAACCCATTGTTTTGGTGGTAGGTTAGTTTCTTTAAATTCCTTCTCACATTCCTGCGTGAATTTGACGGGGTCTTAGTGTGGGCGACCTACAAACTCAGTTATTTGTATGTTGTCGTCTCTGCCCGTAACTGGGTTGCCAGGTGCCGTTCCAGGTTGGATATGTATCCCAGAAGGCCTGGAAATGTGGAAGTGTGAGATGTGTTTCCTTCAACATATCTCACACTGGTATGCCATCCCAGGCATAGAGACGCGTTTGTCTGGCCACCCTATGCATAGGGGGTGATAGGGCTCACTGCACGTTGTGCACATCATGCGGTTTATGCCCCACCCAGGACACGTAACTTTGTTACAAAAACGCGTTGGTGTTGACAGCACTCTGTACAGCGGTATTCTAACCCACCAGAAATTTTTTTTCAGGCTAGCATATGCAGGCATAAGGGAAAAGTTTTGTGCAGTAAGTGCACTCTACCCTTTGTGTGCCATGACCTGGGCAGTCGGCATGACTACATTGTATATTAAATACGCCAGGTTCAGTGTCAAGAGTTCTTGCAGGCGACAGCATGGACCTTGCCGTCTGACATGGTTGTGGTTAAGGGCGCCACGGGGTGTTTCAAGGACTCCCCAAAGTCAGCTTGTCTGATCGTGTTTACCCTTAGCTCTCAGGGTATGGTTAGTTTAATTCGTGCCTCTCACTGCGCATAGCTATTCGTGTGATGCCCCACGTTGGGTACCAAAGAATCTCTTGATGCATGTCCAATTAGACTGACTGGACACGTTAGTTGAGGATTTTATCCACTAGACAAAAAGTGGCTCAGGTAGCTGGGATGGGATGAGAGGTGTTGGCTAGTTCTTGTACAGTCTTACTTCTAGTTGTGCATTCTTCGTAGATATGCACTTAGGCGGGACAAATTATGTTCCACAGATGATCTTCTTTAGACCAGAAGATGTGATTGCCCCAGCTTAGGTGCACTTCAGTACTGGTCAGAAGCCCGGTGACAATCGGGTGATACTTGGTGTGGATGCGGACATGCGGTGGAAAGTTAATGAACACAACCGGAACAGGCGCGACTGCTCGTCGTGAGTTCGGCGGCACAGTCCTGTTCCACCTGTCTATTCTGCGTAGGATGGGGTGATGCTATCCGCGGCCTGAGATTAGGGTGAGCCAGGTGATGCTCCATGCGTTTTCTGCCACTCCTCCTCTCGTGAGGCATAGTGTAACAGCTCTATAGTTCACACAGCACACTGAGACAGAAATACTAACAGTGTAACCCAATAGTGACTTGCCGGCTCGAGCTTGATAAGAGTCCCCACTGATCCCCCACTGTAGGCGGACTGATGAGGGATGTGGAGCTGTGTGGACTGCCAAGCCTCTACCGGTTGTGCGTTCGCACTAGGATGTCCAGCAACACTGCAGGCCACAGTCACCATGCACTATTCAGTATGGGTGGTGAGAAGCAACCTGAGTGTCACACCTCCTGGTGTGAAGGTGTTGCTAGTAGTTGTGGTGTCCCCGTGAGCACTAACAGTGCTGATGTGTAGCTGGGAAGAAGCAGTTAGCCATTTAATATGTATGTCTTAATTTGGTTTCATTAAATTCCCGGTTTTCGTCAACAGTGCACAGCGTAATCTACCTTCAACTTTGAATGCAAATAAATACCCTGAAAGTAAAAAAAGAAAGGTAGAGAACGTGTGTTTACTGAGAGCTCAATAAACACATGACATGTGCTACCTCCTACCAAGTCGAGGATAGATGAAGGTAACTGTGTGGTTCCAGGTGGAGGTGACCTGGTTCTAAGTAAAAGGGAAATATTGGTTTTAGACAAAAATAAAGAGTTAAATTTAAACTGCTAAATAAAGGTGTCTAGAGGAGACAAAATGAAGTTAAAAGAAAATGTTCTTGCTCGTATGTCATCTGGTTGATTGGTCTTTGATGTACGTAGTAAGTATCCGCGAGGGCATACTTGAAGGTTGGTAACTTCTCCGAAGATCCTGAGCACTGGTAGTGCTGTGGGAGGTTGCTAGGCATGCAAAATAATGACTCCTTAGCTCGACTTTGGCCGGACTTATATAGTGTTAGCTTGTAGGCTGCTGGCACGGTATTGCGGGGGAGGCGTGACGTCCTCTGGCCCTGGGTGGCGTGAGAATCCTCTCGTCAGCGATTCTAGCTTCGTGCCTCGTCGGGTGTGCTCGGCCTTGCCCGAGGTCTGAGCAGCTTTTTGGCATCGTGCAACGAGGAATGGAGGGGAGGGGGGATGCGTCGTGCCTGCCGGGTTTCATATCCTCCAGGTGAGAAGGAAAAACTCAGAAGTTCCCGTTGCCTGTAGGGTGGGCAATGTGTTGTTCATGCCTGTTGAGATGGAAGAGGTGCTCTAGGAGATGAGTCGTAATTGTATTTGAACAGATGTAGAAGCAGTAAGCGTCATGCCGAACATATGAATTGAAATTCAAAGGTTTCTAGATGCCAATATATAGAAAGTCAAGAAAGAGTAGTTCTTAATAACATATGCAGCCTACTTTGTGAGCGAAGATTTTGACTAAATGATAGGTTCCTTAGTATATCTTAATGCCACACTAAAATGTGCAAATTTATGGTGTAACAAATAGCTAGACAGTAATGCAGTACGCTGGCAAAATATTTCTTCACAAAGTTAGCTAAAATTATATGGGTTTTGCAATTACTCAGTTTTCCTATATTCACTTCCAGAAACCAGTAGATTTTCATCAATGTGTTTATTGCTTATTTATGTACCACACCATCCTAAATGATGATGTTTGTGCAGCTTTTCTCCTCCTCCTGTCACAGTCTAAACTGGACAGTGGCAGTGGGTGTGTCTCACAGAACACACTGGTTGTCTTCAGGGTTGCTACATGTCTGTAAAATGTTAAAAACCAGGATAAGTTAGAGTTTAAAAATGGTCATAGGGAAAATCTGGAAAAGTCAGAGAAACTGATGACTGATACTGAAAATTTAAACCTGCCATACACTTTAAAGTAACAGATTTTATGTACAGCCAAAACATTATATTTTTCAGCCAAATTAATTTGTTCAAATACTATTGGTTATTTACGAAAATTAATTTGTGCTGTGAGAAATTGCCTTGCAAGTGAAGAATTGTACTATTAGTGCTGTGTAGCCTATTTTCTCTAAACAGTAGAACTAGGTTCAGCATGTTTAGTTGTAATCATGCTCATTTTATTAAATTTGTTGTATATATGCTTAAATTGGTGTTTTTTCTTTCTTTCTTTTGAAAAGTTAAGGAAATAAATGTTGATATTCTGTAGGAATCCTAATCACTCTCTTTGTACAACTTACTTTGGGGATTATTTCCATCTGCATTCAGTCATGCAGCTGTTTTGTTGACAAAGGTATTTGACAAAATAGAACACCTCATTTTAAATCACCAACCCACTAATTAAAACATCTAGGAAGTTCAGCATGTGCTCCAATTACTTGGAAACTTTTTTTAAAACTTAAGGTTTGGAAAGTGTAGGCATCATACACCAAAGAGCACACGGAATATTTGCTCCTGTGTACTAGAATTTATTAAACATGCAACAGTAACATGCACATTTTATAGAATAGAAATGTTTGTGACTTGGACTTTGGTTTATTGTAGCCATTTGGCCTAGATCAGTTGACACCCTGCAAGTCTATATGGAGGTATAAGACAAATAATTCTACTTATAATGCATGAACTCCTCTAAAAAAAATTGGAACAATTGGTATTTTTGAGTTTGATGCCGTTGTGTGACACACGGAGACAATCACGACACTTTTACCTGTGGTTGATGGGCCCCAGTGGTGGTTCCTACTCACCGCACTTTGAGACTCGAGGATCTCAAGGATGCTGGGGGTTCTGTGTGTTCATCTCACCCATGCGTACTTACAAAACAACTCTTACACATAACACTGTAATACAAAACACGTTGGGCTGAGTTACTGATGCTACCGAAAGACATTCAACTTTTATACTGAGAAGGTATGCTTATTTATCAAAGTACATCTTGTGCCAAATTATGATTTACGTCTCGAACATGTCCAGCCAGTTTCGGTGGGTCATTCCCCCAAGCACGTTACTATGCTTATGCCCTCTGTCTGGATAATGCTCCGTTGTGTCTGAAAACACAGCCTCTACAGAGCAAGTGGCCGACAGCCGCTAGGATGGACTGCAGGTTTGCCCAGAGACAGGACACGGAGTATGAACATGAGTACGTGCTCTTATCTTTGTTGCTAACATCTCCTCATTGGAATGTGTTTCCGAACCACGTGGTGTGTAGCAACGGTTATACACATAGCGGGTTAGTACAAAATAATAGCGTCGTATTAAAACTTGATAAATATGGGACACGACATGACCAAGGAAAATGAACACACAAAGGTGTGAAATTAGGATAGGACTCGTAGCGACCACATGGATAGGTGTGAAAACACGTCATTTCTCTGAAAATTTTGGTAGGAATAATCTGCGGTAGTTGGATCTATATTGAAAATTTATCTCTGTTGGAAATGTGCGTATAAAATCCCTTAGGACACAGGATGGCGGAAAATTCACGTGCATATGATGACCGCGTGGTCAGGAACAAAACACATCAAACACATAAAGTACAAGAACCCTTATTACAAAAATTACATGAAACCCTGAAATAAATTACGGCGCACAAGATGAAACAACAATTGGTCCTCAGAACGTGGTGATTGCATCAATATCAACTTGTTGATCTCTGACCATGTGGCCGTGGGTAATGTGGCTTGCAAAGAAGTTAACATTACAAAAACCCTCAAGTAATGACACAAGCATATTACCCTTGTTATTGCACGTCTAAATTAAGCAGAAATTACATTAAAAATCCTTAAGCATGTACGGATGACATCTGATATACAAGTAGCACGGGCCACATTGCCTCTCCGACAAGTCTCCCTCTCATCTCGTTAGCATCTCAAAAAGCCGGAAAAGGCTGCAAATTATTAGGTTAAGCAGATAGCATTATGCTGGAGATGTCTGGCAAAACGTATGCAAGGCAAAGGTTAACTGGTATACTAAAGTGATCTTTAAAAATCTACATCAGTGCAAAAGTTGAAGTGCGTGTGTGACAGCGTCTTACCACGCCAGCTCTTCTAGAACAACTGCCCAGAGGCAGGGGTCGCACAGACCTACCATGGCTGCCTATGGGGTTCACACAAGCAGAAGTGCTATGCATGCTGAGTGAAAGTATTAATGCGGTAAATTGAAATGGCACCAAAAGAATTTTAAATCACTTTTACATACAGGAATTTATTTATTATTTTTGGTTGATGTTTTTATTGTCTTTTAAAGCATTTCTCGCCTGAATACTATTGTGTCTCTCTTCAGCGCTGCACGCACTTTAAATTTCAAATAGCAATTTCACACAAAACCCTCAAAAAGACATGTTACACTTTACAAACATTTTGACCCTGAAAATAAATACATAGTACACTGTAACAACTTATATACAGTTTTGGGAAAGTCCGTAACCTGTAATGGTGCATGAACACGTGCGTACCCACGTGTACCACTAGTGGTGAGTGCCGTCGTGGGCTGACTGTGGCTGGCTCTTAGCCTGTGTCAAGTTACTAGGCTGCATGTAGCCCAAGAGGTAGTGAGATGGGTTGAAAATACACACTGTCTATAGAGAATACAGCACCTGACTTGACAATGTGCCTACTGTACCATCGAACATCCTTCTTATGTAGCCAATTGCAGGTGGTGCAGAACTTTTTTGAGGTGTTTACCTAGTTAGAATGACAGTAAAAGATTTTATTCTTCTGATAATAGAGTGAAGCTTGAATGTGTAGCGCACATGCGCACAGTGCAGTTATACTTGTATTTACATTTTTAATATTTATGGCATTAAAATTATTTAACCATCATATAAAATAATAACATATGAATCTTTTAAATTGTGTTTCGAAATGTTTTTTTTTCAACAAAAATATTTTTTGCAGATTTCGAGTTAGATTATTGAGAACACTAGTTTGCTTGCAAAAAAAAAACTGTATATTTTCAAGCAGTTATAGTTTCATAATAGGAATTATAAATATTTTATTAGGCTACTTGCATTATTACGATAAAAAGATAAATTCTTTAAAACATATTTTAGTTTTAGATGTGGACAGTATATATGTTTTAAAATCCTTCCAGTACCCCCATCCTCTACCTAATTTTGTGGAGGTATTTTTTATTTCTTTTGTTTGTTTGTAGGTGTCATCATTTCCAAAGGGTTAATTTCCAGTGTAACAAGTATAAAGTGCTATTATTTAGTACTTATTATCAAAGTGATAATGGATGTAATGAAACCAGATCTATATTGGATTGATAAACGATGTTACTGCGTTATACAATCTCTTGACAGAGATGTGAATCAAGATAAGGAAACAGACTTCGTAGCTGATGATTTTGAATTTGGTGAGTTGTTAATGTAGAGTTTTTTCATTCATATTTCAGGTGATTTAAGAATGAATAACATTATCTTAAACTTTGTCACCAGCTTTGAACAATTTCAAAGAAAATTATATGGTACAATATATTTTAGAACAAATAAAATGCCATTATACTTGTAGTCCATTCCCCATTGGAAGGTACTTTCTCGTAGCCCTGCTAAATATCTACTTGCAGGCCTGTTTCGTATCCTTCTGCCAAATGTAAAGAAACATTGCCATGTGACTGCCAAGTAGCATCTGTCAAAATCAATGTTTACATGCCATTGTGTGTGTACATGTGTTCGTATACTTTCGCTACACCTAAAAATAAATATTGAAATGTGACTTCTACTTTTATACCTGTCAAATGTGTTGTATACTGTTTACAGCTTTTTAAAGAATTCTATCTTAGGTCTATTTCAAAAATAATTTTGTACGAATTTGTTTTCCACGACATAGCACATTACATGAAATGCATGTTAATATTTTGCAGCGACTGTGTTAAACACTGTTACAACTGCGGGGTAATGAACTGTAGTATTTAACTTTTTATTATAATGAACTGTAGTATTTAACTTTTTGTTATTGATATGTGTTGGGTTATTTCTTTAAAAGGACTGCCTCAGTTCGAATAATGAAGGAGTAGACAGTCCAATGAAAAAGCAACATTAAAATCAAGCACGCAACTCGTGTTGCTCATTTTTTGTTATAGAAACTTAAAATTTAGCGGTGAACTCAAATAAGCCTACCGTAACTTTTATTCTACTCATATTTATATGTATTGCTACTTACTGTGTATTAGGTTTATTGAAATTTATTGGGGTTGGGATTGGTTATTTTGTTGGGATTGGTGGTAAATCACGTTACAGGACTGTGTTTCAAACACCCAGGGCAAAGGTACAACGTTATGATAAATAAACATACAAAGTATTTTTCGGAGTAAGTATAATTTACGCTTTGTTTGGTAAAACAGCAACACACCATGACGTCATGGCTCGCCACGTCTGCCACCTTCACTTTGATTCTGCCCTGCTGTCATATCTAAATATATTAAAATAAGTATTCAAACATTAAAATCTCTTTTCAGTTGTAAATTACAAATTCAAAAATCATTATTTTCCTGTAATAAGTATGAAATATGCTACAATTGAAAACAGGTACAATTTTGGCACGTACTAGCGAAGTGAAACTTCCAGAGTATGAAAGAAAAGACAGAGAAAACGACAAAGCTCGCTCAGCAGACAGTTGTTTAAAAATTGCTCTCGATTGATAAAACAACACCGTACCATTACGGCCTACTCACAATATTTTCCGCTGTTATTTTAACATGTAAAAATGAGATATGTTGCCATCCGGGCTACCTAAATATTTAAATAGGCACCGTTTAATTTACAAATAGTATACTAAAAAACGAGGTTAAAATAATATTTTGACTGTGAACTATTTCTTACCGGCTGTTGCCAACACGTCGCTGCTCTCGCTGTTGTTAATTCATATTTAAAAATAAATAAATACTACAAGTTATAGAATATATTAAGGTAAAGTTTCATTTATTCAATAATATAGTACTCTAAAGTTAACCATAGTGTTATATATTTTTTTGGAATTCAGGTTATTGAATATACAGGTTGGCAAGTTTTGCGTTGAGTGTTTTTTCAAAGGTTGATTTTCATAAGTTGCTTCCAATCAGGAATGGACTATAGGTATATACTAATTCATGTATGCCAAGTCTTAATTAATTTGTGATAAATTTTTATTTATAAACAACAATTATTTTAATGAACAAATACAAAACAAAAGCTATACACTAGTTCTCTACTGTTTACAACTAACTCTCAAGACAAAATACTGCACTATTGTTCATAGAGACAATAAGGGAATTACAAAACTTTCACTCATTAAATAATTGTATAAAACTACACTCTTACACTGTATTAAGTACCATTCGTGAGCACAGCTGTAGAAGTCTTGCCTTTGGAATGGGCTTCATAAGATCTGCAAGTTGAAACTCAGTTGACAACTTCTTAACATCCAACTCCTCTTCCGCCACAAGTTCCCTCACAAAATAAGTGCCAAATTTTTATATGTTTCGTTCTTCTATGGTATTCTGGGTTCAGTGCCAATCTGGTGGCTGCTTCATTGTCTACCTTCAAGCTGGAATACTTGTCAAGTCAGTCATTCCCTGCAAGAGCTGCTTCAGCCAGACTAACTCCCTTCCTGCCTCACTGGCAGCTACCACCTCCACTTCCATTGTGGACAAGGCCACAGAAGTCTGTCTGTGGCTCAGCCAGAAGACAGCTCCATCTCCGTACATACACATCACTCCGGTGGTAAATCTTCCTATTACCGCATCCCCTCCTAAGTCAGCATTACTGAATCCTGTGTGGTATCCTTTCTTAGTGTTTGGCTTATAAACAAGCCCTTAGTCTAGGGTTCCCTTGATATATCTAAAGATTCTTTTGACTAAGTTGAAATCTTTCCTACTTTGGTTTTCCAAGGCCCTAGATGCTACTCCACAGCATAAGCAATGGCCGGTCTAGTCCCTGTCATGAGGTACAGCAAGGCCCCAACTGCCTGCCTGTATTGGAAATGTTATCACATTTCTTGCTTCTTCTTTGATAGCTTTCCCTGGTCAAATTTCTTTTTGACAATGTGAGATGCTGTTTCCCTCCATTCTAACATTCCAAATCTATCCAGTATTTTATTTGCATAACCACTTTGGCTAACCGGTATTGTCCCATTCTCTTTTCTATTTGGAATTCTGCCTTCAATGCTCTCATGAAGTTAGTTAATTCTTGACTGTCATTGGCAGTGACCAGCCCATCGTCCACATGCAGAGCCAACAATATTTTCTTATTTCCTTTTCTCCTTATGAATAAACAGGAATCTGCATCACTCACTTTGAAGCCTTGATTAGTCAAAAACTTTATAAACCTTTGATTCCAACAGTGAAGTGCCTTGTTAAGGCCATATAAGCTTCGTTTGAGTCGGCAAACCCGACCCGATCCATTATCAAATCTTTCCATCTGCTGTATGTAGATCTCTTCTGTTGGATTACTGTACAAAAATGCTGTAGAAACATCAAACTGCCGCAGTGTGAAACATTCACTAGCGGCGACACTCAAAAGAGAGATAATTTTTCCTGCTTTAGCTACCAGGCTGAAGTCTGAGACTCATCCATTCCTTTTTGATGTGAGTAACCTTCTACCACTAACCTTGCTTTATACCTTTTTACGGTTCCATCAGCCTTAGTTTTAATTTTATACACCCTCTTGCAAGGAATTGCTTTCATTCCAGGCAGTAATTTTTCTAAGTCCCAGGTCTCGTTCTCCATCAGGGATCTCATTTCACTCTCCATAGCTCCTATCCAGTCTTTTCTTCTCAAACTAGATACTGCTGTCATAGATTACTGGTTCTTCTATCTGAGTGACATCCGAAATGGCTGAAATTATGTAGTCATCAAACCTCTGCTGGCGCTTGATCTCAGCTCAATTTGGTAATTTTTTTTCGTGTTATGCATTAACATCTTGTTCTTCATTGAACTCCTCTTCCTCCTCATCTCCCAGCGAATGTTGCACAGAATCATGATCTTCATTGTTCTTTTCTTCTTCCTTATTAATTTTATCTTGAAAGTTAATTTTCTAGTCTAACTCTTCTGCATTCCTTTGACTTGGTCTTCAACTTTCTCATTGAAATTGTGTTTGACTATATGAGAATTGAATAGTGGTTCTTCATTAAATGTGACATCTCTAGACCTTACTACGCGATTATCCTGTCCACACCAAATTTTGTACCCATCATCTTCGTCATATCCAATTAGAACTCCTTTCTGTGCTTTCTTATCCATCTTCTCTGCTGCTTCGGGATGTGTGAATGGCAAGAAGAGCCAATAATCTTTAGGTTTGGATGCTTTGTTTCTTACTTAGCCATAACTCATAAGTGGACTTCCCATCTACGGTCGAGGGTCCTGTTCAGTTCAAGATGTAAGAAGCCATATTCACCATTTCTGCCCAGAGAATCTGAGGTATATTTCCAAGGGGGTGCATAGTTGAGCATGATTTGCTTTATTACATTTTCTCTTAATATTACTCTAACTGCACAGCTGTCAAACTCCCCTCTATTATCACTTAAAAATTCTTTTATAACATGTCCTATAACTTGAGTCTCTTTCAAAAATTGTCTCAACTTTTCTGATACCTCAGACTTCCTCATATAATAGATGGAGTGAAACCTGCTGAAATAATCCTTAAAAAGTACAAAATACCGGTAATTTCAGAGGGAGTGCGTAAACGTACCACAATCATCCGAATGAATCAGTTCACCCGGGCTCGTTGCTCTTTCTCTTTGGCCAAATATTAGTCTATATTTTCTCATAGATACATCCTTCACAAATATCATTATATAACTGCAAATTGATATCAAATTCTTCTAGTATCTTTCTTTTGACATACATTTTATTTTGATGTCCTAATCTCTTATGATATAACTGAATTGAGTTTTCATGTGTCAAAGAAGCAATTTATTTTAATTTGACATTTCTAAATAAAATTTTATATAGATCTCTGTGCATTTTTTTTTAGTGCATCCCCATTTGAGTTTTCCATCCACTTTAAAATAAAATTTATTCACCGTTGAAACAAACACTCTTCCAGGGTATTTGTCTTGAGCAGCTAAGACCGAAAACAGGTTTCTGCTAAGTTATGGGTCATACCAAACATCGCAGAGCTCTAGCCGTATACACCTCCTACCAACTTGAGCTTCAATCATAACTGATCCTTACCTACTGCTTGAATTGCTTCACCATTTGCTGTTTTTACCAAATAAGAAACACTTAAAAACATCCCTCTGATTTGTTGCATGGTTCGTAGCCCCGTTGTCTACATACCAACAGTCATCATCATGGTCAGATGCCAGAGATGTAGTAGCAGAAATGAGGCCCCCGACTGCTCCAACTAACTCCTCTAACTGCGAGCCTTCACTCTTCCCCTTTGGAAGTGATGGTTTACCATCTTCTACCCATTATCTGCAGTTCCTGACAATGTGACCTAGTTTCTTACAGTAATAACAAAGAAATGTTAACTCACCAGTGACGTGTTTTGTCTCTTTGCCTATTGGCTTATCCAATACCTTCCTTGATGTTGTGGTAAATGCGTCCTGCCCTAAGTCAGCAGTCCTACTCTTTAAGGACTTTTCAAATGTGCAAAGCTAGTTTGTGAGGTTTTCTATTGCTCTTTCGGATTTATTCATCAGCAACCAGCTAGACTGAAACGTAAAATATTCTTTTGGCAGATTTCCTAAAATTTTACATATTAGTAAAAAATTGGTTAGTTCATAACTACATTCTTTATCCTTAGATAGTTCTTTTGTGAGTATGCTCTATAGGGTTTTCAGTTTTAACATATGTGTGCCAATATCATTAGTGTCCTTTATAAAACTGAAAAATTCCATGCACACATCATAAATTTTATCCTCGCTTACACTGTCAAACAGTCTGTGAAGTTCCATCCACCCTTCACGGGCTGTTGAGAATCTCATGACCTTCTCCAATGTTTCTTCAGTAATGTTTTTAATATAAGTAATGCATTGCTTACAGCCTTCACAAATCTTTCTACATTTAATTTTTGTAATGTTACCTCTGCTGGAGTAGCATATTTTTTTAATGCTTCTGGCTCTTGTAAAGTTCCTTCTAAAATGTCCAATCAACCAAGAGAGCACTCACTTTGTACTTCCATGTTCTCCAGTTAGACTGGCCTTCCAAAAGACCTATTTGGAATCTTATGCTGTCCATAATATAAAATAACTTTGTCTTATGTAGGTCTTCACAGTGTTCACAAAGTACGAAAGACAAAAGACCACTATTGTTCATACGGACATATGGGAACTACAACAATTTGTCTGTATAATAGACAGTCACAAAATTATTCATTTTGCCTAATTTGAATTGGATTTACTCCTTCCGTGCAGTGTACGCAATACACACTGGTTGTGTCAAGTCAAGTGTGCATGCAGAAAATATGTGAACCACCCTAGGTCATGCTTTCCCCTCCCTTTCTTCTTAATTGCTCCTTCTCTCTCCTCCAGGATGTGATACCGTGCTGGCTTTGGGTTTCAGGTATTGTAGTGACCATAACTTGTGGCACACTGTTGACTAGTTTGCATTGCTATGTGATGCTTCCTTGTAGGTTGAGGTTTATTCCCAGTGTTTGTGCTTTAAATTACTGTGTACTACCAACATACTAACCCCATTGTGTGAGACACGGAGACGATTACAAGACACTTTTACCTGTTCTGATCGGCCCCAGTAGTAGTTCCTACACACATCACTTTGAAACTCAGGAATCTCAGGGATGCCGTGGGTTCCGTGTGTTCGTCTCACCCACGCGTACTTACAAAACACATTTATACAAAAACACTGCAAACAAAACACTAGGTAACTGATGCTACAAAGACTTAAAACTTTTACACTGTGAGGTATTAATTTTTATCCTGTTACACCATGCTAGAAATATGATTTTATGTAGTTACTACTCGGAGGTGACTAGCCAGTTCCGGTGGGTGATTCCCCCAGCACGTTACTTAACTTGCGCACTCCTAGGTGATGCTCCGCAGTGTCCGATAACACAGCCTCCACAAGGCAAGCGCCCTACAGCTGCTAGGATGGACTATAGGTTTTGCCCAGAGACAGGACTAGAGTATGAACATGAACACGTGCGCTTATCTTTGTCTCTAACATCTACTCGTCGGGACGCGTCCCCGAACCACGTGTGTGGCGACTGTCAATACACGTAGCGGGTTAGGACAGAAAACAATAACACCGTATGAAAATTGCACAAATAACACTTGTTGAACATGGGGCACTCTATGAACAGGCAAAATAAACACAGATTTGTGAAAGTAATCTTATATTGTGTGGATGCCGCTGAATGAAGTTCTTAGCTCACCACGTGTGCGGGTGTGAAACACATATTTCACGTTAAATTTGGCTAGTAATTATCGGCTAAAATGGTGACTGCATTCAGAAA
Source organism: Dryococelus australis (assembly GCA_029891345.1). NCBI lineage: Eukaryota > Metazoa > Arthropoda > Insecta > Phasmatodea > Phasmatidae > Dryococelus > Dryococelus australis. The sequence continues at coordinate 192,191,363 of CM056996.1, forward strand.
ATGTTCAATCAACAAGATCTTTGACTTTCAAATAGGTTTTGTAAAGATCAATGTTTCTTTCGTGTAGGTCGAGGCTAACTTCTTATAGTTCCTGGAGAGAATCACACATTAGTCCAAGATCTAAAATGAACTCAGTTGAAGATATTTTCCTCAGCAAACCCTCATACAGCGCACAATCCTTTTTGTCCCTTGTCCTGTCTTTCTTGGCTTCTTCAAAATGTAAAACCATAGCTTCAGAATTTTGCCACACTGCAGCAACTAAGTTGTAGTTGGAAGCAACCCATCTTGGACAAAATTTGCCCCAGTTTTAAAATTTGAGTTTCTAAAGTTTGTGCACAAACCTTAAGCTCTCTTGCATTTTTTGGAGATGCATGGTATATGGTGTATAACTTGTCCATGAAAGGATTTAAAACTATTCATACCATCAACTTCTTTTACGGCATCATTAACGGACAACTCTATGACTTGCACAGTGCCATACAACAATAGAAAGGAACTTTTCTTTGAAAAGGGTTGCAACACCACTGCTAGATCCAAATATGACAGCTGCTCCATCACATTTCAAGGATATCAAATGTTCACTAAGAAATTCTTCAGTGAATTCTGGTGACTGAAGATTAAAAAAATTCCTTTCGCAGTTACACATTCAAGTTTGATGAAGTCAATGAACAGATTCAGTGGCTCCTGTAGGTTAATTTCTTCAATAAGTACTCGAACATAAACTATCAACATAGATTTCTGACTCACTGAAGTAGACTCGTCTATGATAATTGACATCTTACTTTTTGAGTCAACTATTTGCTTTACTAACACTTTACTCATTTCCTTTCCAATGTGATTAATAATATTAATGCAAGCATTTGTTGAATGCAAAGTTCTTTCAATATCAATGCCATTCAGTTCTTGAAAATAGATCTCATCTTAAAAGTTGTAAAATTACCGATTATTTTTTGCTACCTTGTAAGCTGTATGGAACACTTTATTTGTTATTTCCTTTTCTTTAGTCATAGCTTTTAAATAAACTTTTTCCAGCACTGCTTTCTTTGCTTCTTCCTCAATTGTCACTGCAGCTTTATGAACAGCACTCTCTTTGTGTTCAAAAATTTTTTTCCTCAGAGATGTTAGCTGCTGTTTTCTCTATTAAATGTAATTTCACATTTTACCCACTCATTGCTTATTCTCATGCCCATCTCTTTTTCAACACCTATACTTCCAACCCCCTGCATGTAGTACAGCCAAGTTTCCCGTTAATATAAAATAACCAGTTATTTTTAGAAGTGAAGTAATCTTTTTGAGAGACAGTCCAGCAGCAAGGCCATGTTTGCTCAAATTGTGAACTTGAGTACTGAGAGGTAAAACAATTGGCACTGGAGTTGGGGTTAGGCTCACAAGCTGACTCTGTTGGCTTGGATTTACTTTCAGCAGGTTCCTGAAGAAAAATATATGAATTTTCCTTACCTTCCTCATTGTTTTTTAATTGCTTTTTTACTGGGATGTGAGAAGAAAATTTGTTTTTTTCTTCACCTTTGACAGACAATATCATAATTTCTCTATATTTGAGAGGTCATAAAGGTAAATATAGATGTCATATTGGTAACACTTGGCGATTTCATGCTAATTTTATAGTAACATTTGTAAATTGCTGCTGTAGTTATATCATATTTTAAAATTTTGTAGTTCTTTGTTCTTTTCCAGAAATAAACAAAGCATGTTTTTGTTTTAGACATTGCCGTACTCTTCCAAGTATATGGTTACTTTTCACCTTCATAGATTGTGCTTTTGGGAAAAAAGTTCATATTTTTTCACTTAAAAAAATTTTCAACTTTTTAAAATATTTCACCAAAAAAAGTGCCGGAATGTAGTTCCAGTGCGTTCCAGCAGAATAAAACTCCTGATTATGTCTCATTCAGCTTGCTACAAGCTTATGATTGCAATAAGTTTATTGTAAATTTTCATATTATTAAATGGTAATACGATGTTACCCTTAACATCTATGGGCACCATCTTGATTGTTTTATATACTTGTCCATTATAAAACTGAATCACTTTTGGTAAAATGTCAACCCATTTATAAGTTCCACAAGAAGTAAAATATTTATAAATAAGCTGTTTTAAAATCTTGTTAAAACATTCCGCAACACTCACTTTCTTTTCTAAGTAGTTCTTATAATGGTTTATACCGAATCCACTCATCAACTTGCTAAAATTTATGTTAAAAAAATCAGTCCCGCCATATATGTGATTTTTAGAACTTCCTTCTTGTAATACTTTTCTTTTTGCGTGAGTAACTTCCTAGCCTGTTTTAGTTTTCAATGCAGACCCCACCCAAACTTTGAGAATACGTCGATAACTGTTAGAATGTATTTGTATCCATTGTTAAATTTAGCATGTAATGCAATGTCACAAAGGTCAGCTTTAAAAAAAAGGTCATTTTTTTCATGACTTATAACACATCTTTTTGGATAATTAATCCTTTCTGTAATGTAATTCTTCTGCTATCTTAGTAAACTTCATTATGTTGAAATGTATCCAGATTCAGTTAATTCCTCGAGAATTGATAATTTCTCATTCATATGTGAGTTGTTCCCTGCCTCCCTTGACACTAGAAGTAATTTCAGACAGTATGGTCCACGAGTTCGTTCGGGTTGTCGTTTTTCCACCGTCCTCATCCTTAAAAATTCGACTTCCCATTATATCACTCAGTAAAGGCACTTTAGTACTGTCATCATTATCTAGACAATTATATGCATTAGTTCGTAAAACCAACTTTCTATACCTACTTAAATGTGTGTTGGAATATCTGTTAGGAAACTTTTTAAATAGTAACTCAAAGAGGCCTTCTGTTGCATCCATTACATATAATATATAAACCCACTTGTATTTTATTCTCAGGCAAAAACTTAATTACCAAATCACTAAGTAACCATATATTTTACCTTGTCTGATTACACCAAAGGTTGTATCGTTGGAAGGCAAACTAACTTGTAAAGCCAGGTATTTATGCATTAATTGATAAAGCCTGCCAGGTTTTTTCATCTTTAAAACAGTAGGTTCTAATTTAATCTCCGTTTTTATGTCATTGTTTATTGCCACGACCATCCCACTTGTAACAGGTTTAAAAATTTCTTCGTTTAAGGTGCCACCCGTACCTACGAGAGTTCATAAAAGTGTGAAAAACTGACTTAATTATGAGTACTTGTAACATCAGATTCATCACAAAAAATTTAGTATTTATTTTATTTAAAAACGTAGGGTGAATCGGCTGGTATATACATGGTGGGAATTACAAATATAGCTAGATTATGTATGCTATCACTTATATAGTAATAATTAACGGTGTCTGAATTCATGATCCATAATTAAAACATGATTTTAATATTAAAATACGCACATATGAAATTTATATTCAGATGTGATAATGGGGGATGTAATTACAGCAGCAAAAATTATTCGCAAAAAGTTACTACTCCATACCGTATTTACTAGCATTATTCTCGCACCTTTTTTACAGAAATTTTAGTCCAAAAAATTAGGGTGCGTGAATTATTCAAGGAATTTGCCAAGACTCATCAAGACACGTGTATGTAAACATTAAAATGAAGTCTACTGTACTTGCATGTTGTGGCCGATTGCTAGCTGCTTCCTCTACATCGTCAGTTGAAATAATTACAGGAACAAACTAAAGAAATAAAGGGCATTTGTTAGTATTACTGCACATTGTTTTTATTTTACAGTGCAACTAAATGTAGAAAAAGGCGTGTGTAAACATCTGTAATGGCAGTGCAACTGTTTTCAACATGGCAGCTTAGTAGGAAAAAATGGAAAAAAAATTTAAGCTACGTACATTTCAAAACATCCCGCAATACCAAAGATGATAAAAATGTCGGTTTTCATGTAAACATTATTAGCAAATTTAACTCCACACATAAACTAGCAATTTATAAAGTTTTATTGATAATGAAACCTGAGCCACACGCCGATGTATGTTCCACAAATGTTCAACCAATCATCTGCTTGCGCTCATATTGGTCCAGTGCCTCTGTTCTAACTAAATGCCAGTGCCCCTATTATACTGGCCATCTTGTGAAACCTAAACAGCACGCCCCAAAACCTTCCACATATTTTCAACCAATCATCTGCTCATGCTCATATTGATTCTGTGTTACTGTTCTGACTAAATACCTCGACAAAGGATGCGATCGCGGGTCAGACAAGGCATGCTGCGTTGCAACATCTACTGCACTGCAGTGGTGCCACTTCTTATGGAGTGTGGCTAATACATATTTTACAATATTAATTATACTAAATGCACAATTTAAGGAATTTCAATTCACTGCATTTGTTATAAAAGGCAAATACAATTAATCAAAATGCATTTGAATCGCTCGTAAAAACGGAAATACAAAATAAATCCTCTCTTGCTGTAATGAGATAATTTAACCTTGGTAGTATGGTACTATATGATGATGTATTAAAAACTGCTGTAAATACAGGCCATACTTGAAGGCATGGAATTTCACTGTATGTATATACTTATATAGATTAATTAAGTTGGTTTTATAACTGGATTAGTAGGGCGATTATGTGTAACAGTATATTTGATATGCGGAACAGTACTGCGAGTACTACTGTGGGTGGGCCTTTTCAAGCTTATCAACTTTACTTATAAGACAATTTGATTTAGTTCCAACCTGACTTCGCAAATCATTAATTATAACAAGAAGTTGTGATTTCAAGTGTACACTTTCGGATTGTAGTTACGTGTGCATAACTAAACTTGATGTTTTATTATTAAATTCAACACTTTTATAATTTCACAACTCTTTTATTCTTGCTTCAAATTGTAATATAATAAGTGTACCTACCATATCTTTAATTTCAGTTGGTAACTTATCTAAACTTTTGTGTAATCTATGTTCAGTGTTCTGTAATACTGTCAGAGTATTAGTTAAGATTTCAGATATTACACTAGTGTTTCCATGTATACAGGGCCATGGTGGCTGACATACTTCTGTATGTTTGCCATTTGAGACTTAAAAAAATTTCTAAACTAATGTTATGTAATTTCTCCATGTAACGCTTGTTTGTCACATCAGAATCTTCATTTGGCACACCCACGTTGCATTATATTTGTCCACTAATGTCACAGCTTCCATCACAATTTTTTGTTAAAAAAGTTGCGTAATGGGATTGCCGCAGTCCGCTCTGTCGAAGCTTTGAAATAGGCTACTCATTATTATTCATCAGGTAGAATAAATCTGTCTATTCCAGGTCTGTACCTACCTCTAAATATAGGTAGTTCAGGGACAATTACCAGGAATCTGTACTTTTCTTTCCAGCAAAAGAAACACATTTCTTTAAACTTGATAAATGTTATGTCACCTAAGACATGGTCATTATAAATATGTTGCAGATTTAAATTGTCCATTTTAAAAACAATTTACATACTTCCATTAATTGCTGACAAAATATTTGCGAAATGATTATAGTTTTCTTGTTACAAAATTTTAGAAAACAAATATACGTTTTCAAACTGTAGACCGTTTGGATGTTCCAACAGCTACTTAATATCACATGTTTTCCCACATGGAGACGGTTCAGTAATAATACACAGAATGATGGTAAAAGTATTACATGTTTCTGTTCAATAACTATTTCATTCTTTGGTGCATTAATGGAAAGTTGCACATTTTGCTTAATTTCTTTCATGGTATACAACTTGTAATATACTAACATAAAAAGTATATAAACAGTTACATATATAACTTTACATTCAGTTGTAATTAATGCCCCATACGAAATGCAACAAAAAAGGTATTGGAGTTCTAAACACAAATTACCATTCGAGCTACACATTCGTGGATACAAGTTCTGTGGACCAGACACGAAGCTCGCATAAAGATTGGCACGCAACAAACGGGGTATAAATGCTCTAGACGAGGCTGGCAAATGCCCACGACGTTACATATGCACAAACAAATAACATAAAACAAAGACATATTGCAGACATGATATTGGCTGACGCAGCAGAAAATATAAGGAAGAATCCATCCTCGAACACAGGTGAAAACTTAGGTGCATGGGTTGTTGTTAAGGTGATGAGAGCGAAAGTAAAAAGAGGTATGGGTGTAAACTGCAGGCCAAAATGAAAAGTCAAAGGTGAAATTTTACCATTTATATTTCCTTCGCTACCTGCCCTCGGAAATCTACTCGACGGAGTTTCAGCATTAAGTAGAGCAGTTAAACTGAAGGGAAAAGGCATATATCTCAAACTATACAAAGTTGGCAAAGGAAGAAAAACTGCAAATGCAAAATAAATGCAGAAAGTCCTAAATAAACTTCCAAAGCATGTATTCACCAATAAAGACGTTATTCTATTTAGCAAGGAACTCAATACACAGTATTTCCACGGAGTGGGTCATAAGAGATGGTTTGTCGTGAAAGGCAAATAGTAGGGAATGTATGATTGTTAATTTAGATTGGAAAAGAAACTTATGAATGCATTGGGTTGCAAAAACGAAAATCAATTAATTTACTCTGATAGTTTTGGCAATTTGAGACAACCGTTACAAATACACCGTTATTTAAAGTATACACAAATCAAATATAGTTACTAAACACGTATAAATGCGGTCATTTATGTTTAAGGTTCCTGTTGATGCCGTCAGGTGAGACACGGAGACGATTACGAGACATTTTTCCCTTTTCTGATGGGTGTCAGTGATGGTTCCTACACACCGCACTTTGAGACTCATGGATCTCAGGGATGCTGTGGTTTCCGTGTGTTCATCTCACCCACGCATACTTACAAAACACATTTATACAAAAACACTGCAAACAAAACACTTGGTGGAGCTAGGTAACTGATGCTACAAAGACTTAAAACTTTTATGCTGTGAGGCATTAATTTTTATCCTGTTACACCATGCTAGAAATATGATTTTATGTAGTTACTACTCGGAGGTGACTAGCCAGTTCCGGTGGGTGATTCCCCCAGCACGTTACTTAACTTGCGCACTCCTAGGTGATGCTCCGCAGTGTCCGATAACACAGCCTCCACAAGGCAAGTGCCCTACAGCTGCTAGGATGGACTATAGGTTTTGCCCAGAGACAGGACTAGAGTATGAACATGAACACGTGTGCTTATCTTTGTCTCTAACATCTACTCGTCGGGAAGCATCCCCGAACTACGTGGTGTGTGGCGACGGTCAATACACATAGCGGGTTACGACAGAAAACAATAACACCATATGAAAATTGCGCAAATAACACTTGATGAACATGATGCACTATACGAACAGGTGAAATAAAGACACAGATTTGTGAAAATAATCTTAGATGGTGCGGATGCCGCTGAATGAAGTTCTTAGCTGACCACTTGTGCGGGTGTGAAACACATTATTTCACGTTAAATTTGGTCATGAATTGTTTACCGAAATGGTAACTGCATTTAGAAAATGATCTCAATATACAAGCATACAAAAGCTCTTCAAGCACCAAATGGCAGGAAAAATACAAGTATACGAAATGACCGCGCGGTCATGAACAAAAAGCATCAAACACGAAAACTACAAGAACCCTGATTGAAAATTTATACATATAACCCTGAGATAAATTAAGGCCCATAAGGTGGAACAATTATTAGCCCTCGTAACATGGGGATGGTGCAGATACATACTTGGTGTTAGCTAACCATGTGGGTGTGTGCGATGTGGCCGTAAAACAATTTAACATGACCAAACCCTCAACATAATTACACAAACACATTACCCGTAATATTGTGTATCGCAATTAAGCAGAAATTACAATGAAAAGCCCTGAACATGGGCGGATGGCGTCTGATACACTAAGAGCGCGGCCACATGGCCTCTCTGACATCTCCTCTTCTCATCTCGTTTAAATTCAGAAAGCTATAAGGGCGGAAAATATTTTAGTTAAGCGGATAGCATTACACTGGGGATGTCTGGCAAAACGTGCGCAAAGCAAAGGTTAACCAGTTTACTAACGTGAACTATTGAAACCTATATCAGTGCAAAAGTTTGACCTGCGTACGCGACAGTGTCTTACCTCGCCAGCTCTCCTAGGACGACTGCCCAGAGGCACGGGTCGCACGGACCTACCATGACTTCCTTTGGAGTTCACACAAGTGGAAGTGCTATGCACGCCAAGTAGAAATGTTATAGTTAAAATGGCACCAAAATCATTTTAATACAGAATTACAAATAGACCTTTAATTGTGATTTTCTGTTGCTATTTAAATGTCTTTGTAATGGGTTCTCACCTGAATACCATTGTCTTTCTCTTCATTGCTGCGCGCACTTTGAATTTCAAATATTACAATATTACACGAGACTCTGAAATAAACATATTACACTCACACCGGCTAACAGCCAGCGGCGCTAGACCCCATGACGCCGCTCACGTGTCGCGTATCCCGCACGTGCGCAAAGAGGCCGATACTTTTGAACTTTCATATAAATGTTTTTTTTTTTTTCAGTGTAAAATGTGTTCTCTTGTATTTGCAGTGTTTAATATGTCTGAAAATGTTTTTAAGTGTTAGTACTAATTTTAGTTGTTTGGTAATAAAATTTCAAAGTGCCCACGGCACCGAGATTAAGAACATTTAATATTCCGGCATGAACGCAGTCGTAAAGAGACACTAAAATCATATTGAAATTCTTAAGAAAATTATAGAATTGTAAAACAATATTTAATTTAATTTGTGCCATTTTATTTTCAATATAAAATATTTTACTCTCCGTCCATAGAACTTCCGCTTATGTGAACCCGGTAGGCGGCCATGGTAGTTCCGTGCGAGGCTTGTATCTGGACAGTGTGTCGAGGAGAGCTGGCGAGGTAAGACACTGCCACGTACGCACTACAACTTTTGTTCACTGATTTAGTTTTCCATAGTTATTTAGTTTAATGGTTAACCTTTGCTTGCGTACGTTTTTGCCATACATTTATCTCAGCATTATGCTTCTGCTTTATTAATTTATTGTACCCTTGGGGCATTTTTAACTTAATCGAGGAGGAAAAGAAAGATGTCGGCAATGTCACGCAACCCGCGCAACTTGAATCACGTGCCATCTGCCTATGTTTATGGCATTTCAATGCAACTTCTGCGTTATTGCTACATGCAATTTTAAGAGTTTTGTTTTTATGTATGTATTTGAGGGTAATTTTTATGTTTGAATATTTTACTACATCACGTATAACCGTTGGCCGACCGTAGCCAAGTCTTTATATACGTCATCATTGCATTTTAAGAGCTTATTTATGTAACATTGTATGTGGAATCATTTATTTCAGGGTTCTATGTCAATTTTATTCAGGGTTCAATGTATTTTTCACGTAAATTGATGTTTTTTGTACTTTACCATGCGGTCACGTTAATGTTTGATTTTACCACCATCAGGCATGTTACAAGCCTGTAACCACTCTAATCGTAAAGAGAATCACTTTCTCAACAAGAATAATATTTTATCTGAATTTAGTTTGCAGTTTCCATAGAGAAAAATTGCAATTTCAGCTGCACCACGTGGTCCGCCACGAACTTCATCCAGTGGCATCTGCACCATCTAAACTTGTTTTCGCACGTGTGTGTGTTTATTGTGAATGTTCATCTCGTGTCCCATCTTAATTTATGTATCATTCAAGGATTTATGTAATTGTGTAATTAGTGTACGGTGCAATTATTCCTGTCTTAGCCGGCTCTGTGTATAGGCCGTCACCACACTACCCACGTGCTGGAGGGCGAGCCCCGATGAGTTTGTGTTAGTGATGTCGAGTAATCAGACGAGTTAATATGTATTAAGGGTTTTCATTTGTAATTCACAGTGTCCTGTCTTCAGGGAAAAACCGTCAGTGTACCCTAGCGGCTGTTGGCCCTCTTCCATTTTGAAGTCTGTGCTTTCACGCACCTTGGTGAGATCATCCATCTAGGCATACAATATATTAATTACTGACTGGGGAACACCCAAGTGGAATTGGCTAGTCACAACCGAGATAATCATTTCATTGGCACATTGATGTGTTTGAATAATATCAATAAAAACAAGTCTACAGTGAACTTAATTCTTTTATTGAGTAGTGACAGTGTCCTAGCTACATACATTTTATTCAGTGTTTATTTTCAGTGATGTTGATTAAAAGCTTGGTATTGCCTACGTGTTTGTAAGTACGCACTGGTGAGACAGACACACAGAACCCACAACATCCCTGAGAACCCTGAGTCTCAGTAGTGCAGTGATTGGGAAGCACCGCTGGTGCCCAAATTACCAGTAAGTATTTGTGTCGTTGTTCGTCTCGTGTCTCACTCGACGGCATCAGCTAAGGAACAATGTTTCACAATGATTATTTATCCTAGCTTAAAATTATTTCTTGACACTAACATGAATCAAACTACATGTCTGCATTATTATTTCTATTACTGATTTTTTCAAAACATGTGTGAAAATTCATTTGTAGGACTTTTGTAAGAGCAAGTACATTGCTATTATATTTTTAAAACATACTCTCATCTCTTCTGCTCAGTGTAATAATGCGGGGTGTGGGCAAACATTTATTTTAACTCTCTGTATTGTCAAAATGTAATTCGTATACTATTATAAATGTTGTAGCTCAATTAGTGTGTTGGGCAAAGTGTTGTGTGAAATATCTCAGTTGTATCTTCTATACATTACATATCAGGTACTAAAAAAACAATAGAATTGTGTTATAAATAAGATATATTTAGTTTTCACATGTCTTGAGTCTTGGTGTAAGAAATTTGTAGTTAAAATGTTTATAAAGAGACTTATTTTTTTTTGTAAATTGTGTAATTTATTACAATCACTGTTTTCGTAACTTATAGTATGTATAATCAAAATATTTTCTTACATAATACTTTTATTTGTTACTGGAGTTACGTGTCTTAGGTAGTAATTCTGAGCGTATTCTATTCATGTGTGTCATTTGTAATTGTGTTCGTGTTTATCCTGGCTGGGGTGTGTAAGTGTAAATATATATTGTAATAACTGGATCCATTTTACCTGAGAATTAAATGTGTGCTGCCCACTTTAGAGCATCGCTGGTGTGCGCGCGTGATATATCATGTCAGCTTGTCTTAAGTTTGCCGCCACCGGAACTGATGGTACAGGCGTCGTAGAGTAGTGCCGTGCAGGGTTGACTCCAGGGTCAGCTGTTGTCCTTTTGTTGACCTGCAACACTTTCGTTTGGTGTCAGCACTCAGACCTAAACCTTAAGGAATTTAATACTTTTTAACAAAGTATGTATGAATCAAATTAAATACATTGTAAATAGGGTGTATACTTATGAAACTACGTTGAGTTTGATTAGCTTTGGCTTGTATAAGTAATTTAATATAATCTTAGTACTAATTCCATGTCTTTTGTTTTTCGTGATCGTTACATTTAATAGTAACTTTAATCATTAGCATTATTAATGTGTTAACATTTATGTTTGTACTCATAATTTGTTTTGTGAATTTGAAACAATTTCCCTTTTGTTTTACTCTACTAAAAGAATATTTCTATCAACCATGAAGCGTTATTAAATTTTATTTATACCTTAAGAACAATATTTTATATTTTACGTTAAATTCTTGTCTAAAATAGTTACATATAGAATGCATTTACTCCTGCTGTGAAATAATTAACTTTATTAGTGTTCTATGATTATCCATTCTTGTGGGTTCTGAATGTTTTCAAATGTTGAATGCAATATCATTGTGTACATAAGACTCGCGCATTGGGGCGCATGTTTTTAAAAACACTGCAGCACGCCTAAAACACGCTCTTGATAGTAAACCCCCAACCGACCGCCTGGCTCAGCTGGGTCGAGCAGGGGTACTGTGGAATTTGATGGAGTGACACAAAAAATGGGGTCGCCATGCCTGGCGCATCGTTGAAGTCTGTCTCTGCTTTGCATTACGCAATTTACTGATTCATGTTTTGACAGTGTGAACACTGTACAAAACGTAGTTAACTTTATAATTCATTCTACTCAACATCGTACCTTAATATTACTAGTACATGAAATGTTCTTAAAGAATTCTCACTTTAAGGCCTGTGAAAATTATATAGTTAATGATTTAAGGCAGTAATTCTAATATATATATTAATTCCATTCTCTGTCATGCTTTAAAACTTATTCTTTAGGCTACAAATTTGTTATTACCCTAATTGCAGTTTCTGAAGTTAATTTAGAAATTTGACTTTGGTGTCTATATTCTACTATATTCTAATGCTAATCTTTGTAAAAAGATTCAAATTTATGCACGCTCGTGCAAAATTTTCTTAATGAACAGATTGAAATTATTACGTTATTAGTTTTGTAACATTGGAATAGCTAACTTTGATACTTCATTACAAGAACTAAATATTTCTCATATAAATTCATGTGTGTATAACTTTCACTCTGAAATCTAATTACGAGTACTTATATATACTGTCAACTTTCAATTACATGTAATTCTTACTTATAGTCGTCCCAATATTGCTCCAGTATTGTTAATGTTAACATTTATTTTATTATACTTACACAATATTACTATGTTATACATGATGATCTTTGCTTAACCTCAATTATACCTTATATTCTAAAATTTCATAACCTTGTGACACCTTATACTTACTCTATATGGCTAGATTAAGTGATTTTCGACTCTGTGGTGGCTTTGTTGCAATTTTGTAATGTAAATAAACTTTATCGCGGCAATTCCTGGTTGTCACGAGCTGAGCTTGCACTGCTCGTGTGACGTTGTGATGTTTTCTATTTCCCATATTCTCTTTTTCATACGAATATCCTTTACTTCCATTACCCTTCATGGTACTTGCCATATTTTTGGTGGCTCAAAGCATTCTATTTGCCTCTTAATTACACCTTCGGCATAATAGAAAATTTTCCACGCTCAGGCGGGAAACGAATATCTAAGGAATGTGCCAGATTAATTTAATGAAATGAATATCTGTAATCTAATATGCTTAGAGGGCAGTGTGGCAGCTTACGCCCGTGCATACTCGTCGCACTCAAAACTGCTTGGCTTAGCAAGGATGTTGGTATGTTGCAGCTGACGTAACTCCGTGGTCACCTGCCCGTTCGTGAACTTCTGTTAATGGGCTTTCTACGTGGCTGTAGTACAATATTTTAATGAAACCTCGTTCCGTTAAATGCATTCACTTAACTTATCCTTGCATGGGAGGGAGGGGTACCCAAATAATTAAATGGGAGGTGGCTTTTTCTGATTCCTCGCAATAGGTTTTTAAATTATCAACTTTAAAATTTATTAAAAATGTCCAATGCAATTAATAACCTAATAAAAGCTACGAATATCTTTTGGTGGAGCGTGGCTGCAAAGAGGGAGGAAAAACCCTATCCTCGACCAGTGTAATGTTTTCAAGCTTTAGGCCCCTAATTGTTATACTTAATATAGAATTATCCTAACTTTAGTGTAGATTGTCTTATGCTTTATGGTCCTAAACGTGCAAAGGAGCGAGACAGACGGTATTAAGAGCTTACTGACAGGAAGGTGTTGCTGAAGAACACACTTGTCATTGTGTTTAATCTCCTATATATATATATATATATATATATATATATATATATATATATATATATATATATATATATATATATATATATATATATATATATATATATATATATATATATATATATATATATATATATATATCTCTATCAACACAATTAACATAACTTACAAAAGGCTTTACTCTAAGCGGGAGAGTTGAAAATATAAATATGTAGTTGATTCCAATCACTATCAGCCATGATAATCAATATTTATAGTGTCTGCAGAATCCTATGGAACATCACCACCTCGTGATTGTTGCAGAAGGCTGCTTGTAGACTCTCAATATCGACAGTCCCGGAGCGCCCTCGCGTCCATCCTCAGGTAGCAGCTGTGTGGCAGTAGGTCAGCGACAGGCCCTGCTTCAGTCATCCACGCACGCTAAATACTTGTGCCGCGGTATGCATCAGATAAGCATAGCAAAATATACACAACATTTTCAACTACCCGAACAGTATTGTTTAGGTTTCCTGAAGAGAAAGTATATTAAAGGAAGTGTGTTCATCAGCATAGGCTAGGAGAATTTGAACAAAATTTGTTTCGGCGAAAATAAACTGGAAATTAAATTTGGTTTGCAAGCACCATTTTTGTGCAGTAGATCAAGAAGGAGTTAGAGAGCCAACATTGTTGCGCAGGTCAAGAATGCGACGGCAAGGCGCCATACATATCATGCACGACCATGTCCAGGGGATGAGGGGGAATGTCACAATCGGTCGTGCACGATCAGCGGATCCCCCCTCCCCCATCCTGCTCCAAACACACGTAGGAGCCCTCCCTAACGCGTGCGCAGGGATGGATGTCAACACCCGGGAGTAGACAACAGCTGTTTTCCACGACGTGAATCTGTGCCAAAACCAATGAACATCATGGGTTTTGAACTGGACTTGCACACTTTAACATGTAAGCATTGCAATAAGCTAAAATGCATGGGTGAAATAACCAGGTATTACCCCCGTATGCAATTGTTCCCCAGAGCCCCCATTACTGTCAACAGCATGGTTGCAATTGGCCATACACAACCGATGCCCTAAATGCTCCTGCCCAGGGACCGGAACATCCACTATTCAATGCCAGTCATGCTCGTGCAAATATAATAAGTGTGTGTCCATGAGTGATTGGATAGTGACAGGCATCCGCAAGGGCTGCATTGTATGCGGTAGGTGCGAAGACAGTGTACGACAGCCTACACCACCCGCAGTAATTCTACAAATGCCTGTAGTCACGTTTATCAGCCTTACAGTGCTGACACAGCGTGATGCCAGCACAAGCGATAACTGCAAACACAGATACGGAACAGGACAGGAACAGAGTGAGAGCAAAAATACAGAAATGGACAGTCATCCCAATGCGGCCTCCGTGCGTCTGGATGCCACTCCCACCACAGATGCTGCTTCCACCCCCGTCTACAGTAGCAGTTTTTACGATAGATTGTGTATCAGCAGCAGAATGTGTGGTACGAATGACAGGTCCGAGCTCACCGCCATTACCTCGATGCGCCACGACGCCGTATACATGCGTCCTGACACCAAGTGACACAGCAGCATTGACAGTCACCACAGCGCATGTTTGCTGCATGCCTCAATTCATCAGGCAGGCTGGGATACACCATGCATGTAGCTGCCAGTAGCCCTGCAAGTGAGCTGTGTGCTATCCATCTGTGCCACCGGTCAAGCGAACAAGTAGTGTGAGTAGATGCAAACTGCTCCAACAGAGTGGCAACACTCAAAAGGCACGATTGGTGCAAATTCAAGCAGAAATGCAACCGCATGCAGACCACACAACCGAGGAGCAAACAGAAACTTGACAGTATGAACCAGTAGTGTTGGCTGTTAGCACCCCGACGTTGAGTAAAAATGTGCGTAGAAACCAAAAGGTGTTTCCGTGACAACCACGAGCTGTGCAGTAGCTGACAGTAGAATGGGCTGCATCCAGTTGGAAAGCCATTGGGCCACACCTTACCTCTTTCGAACGGGTAGTGGAAACAGGATCGTCCTGCACTGTGGCGACCCCCGTCTGGCAATGAAAGCGCCCAGCACCACAGCATCTGACATCACAACAACGACGGAAGTGACACAAATGCACCAGCAAGCAACAACATTCGCTTTACGAGGTGAAGAAGCTGCACAGTGCTCAGGAAGCGATGGGAGTGGTTTCCAATGCCGGTTCCCAACCACGACACCCGGCATTGAAACGCGCAACAGTGACATGGGGGGGACAGAGCTGTCAAGAGGAGAAATGAACCCGTCGGAGAAAGCAAGCAATGCAGCAAGTAGTGAGGCAGGCACAGAAGAGCATAATTGCGACATAATGATGCTGTGCCCCGAAGGTACCGCAAGAGGCTTGTTGGAAGAGACGCTAGTGGGAGTGATCTCCCCACTGGACAGTCCCATGAATGACACAGCCGCCGCAACGCCTTCAGAGATGCAAACTGCAGTAAGAGCAACATCGTGGGATGACAGACAAAGTGATGAGGGGAGTGTAACTGGCTTGCATGACCCCTTGCCAGCAGCCGGCTCTGTCTGGTTTTTAGTCATGCGTTCATGCCTTTCGGCGTAAGTAAACTTCGGGTAGCTGCATATGTTCTAATTCAAGGTCACAATTTTTACCTTGTATGTGCACAGTATAAATTTGGTGTCAATGCAGAAATTTTCACTAATGTGACATGGTTGGTAAAGTGCCCGATCCCAACTGGAAAGGTTAAGTGGAAAAGTGGAAATGTTCATTGTGGTGCATTTGTTAAAAATTGAATAAGAGAATCACTTTAATAAGTTTTTGTAGTGACACCACAGCATACCTAAAGAATTAGTGTTAGTCATTGAATTTTGTCAGGAGAAATTGGACATTTTATATAGCAGCTCTTAAGTTAGAGCTGGTAGAAGTATTCATTGGAAAAACAATTGAGGAAATCCCTTTAACAGGGAAAGCAAAAACATGCTGTGGAGTGAGTCTATTGTATGGTGTTATATTTTATCAGTATTGTGGAGAATGCCATTTATACATAATATTTTTATCATGGTTAGGGCATTTATGTTACTCGCTCTTGCCTGCGTTAAGTAATGCGACTCTTTCCTGACATTCTGGATAGTGTCAGAATGAAGTTTATACTGCATATATTTGAACCATTTAACTAGGTTGAAGGCCTTGCCAGAAAACCCTTCAAACTACTAGCATGATATTTTGAAAGACTTCCAAAAAACAGTTATCAAGAATTAATTCCTGCTTGTGTGCCATGACTCACCAGACAAAATTACGCTGAAAACAGACCTTCATGTTTGAAATGTTGCCGCAGAAAATGGACAACGAGATCCACACTGTCTAGCCGTCAGCTTGGTGCAATCTTTGCCACAGTTGAAGTTGCCTGATGGAGGTTACATATTGCTGATAATCACCTAGCACAAAGGGAAGGCAGGTAGACTTGAGTTGAAGCAGACCGAGAGACTGAAGAAGGAAAGGAGGGGGTGTGCAAGACCTTAAGTGACCTAACCTGAAAGGGAAATGGCGGGGAAGGAAGGAGGGGATCCGGAGGATATCAAGGGAGGGGAATAAGTAGGCCGAGGAGCATGCCGTTTAGCCAGCAAATAAACTCGATTAAGACATTGGTGAGAGAGCCACTGTCACAATTTAAACCATAAATGCTGTGAAGTATGGTAATTAAAGTTTGGATTTACAACTTTTATTACTGAGTACTATTATCTTTCATATTATCATCATCATCATCGCCAACATAACATACATCCTGTAACAACTCATCAGCTGATAACAATACTTCACAGACGAAACCATTTACTGTTTACATACTGTGTAGATTAGCTAAATTGTATGCAAAAATTTATTGAACATATATGAAATGCAGTATAACTTGAAGCATATGGGTAAACGTGGATTCCAATTTGCCCCTATCTTGTGTTAATGCAATTAAGTAAATATTATTCAGTAAAATTATAATGGAATCTGTCTTTAATAATAAAAATATTAACAATTGCCCAAAACCAAATTGGACAATACCTACACAGCACTGCCCTACATATGTGCTTGAAAATGTGTGTGTTGGCTGAAGCTGATAGAGAGTATTATACTTGGTGTAAGGATACAGCATCACATGGTACCACAACACATACTGACAAACAGATGTAAATGCAATGGGGAAGTTCCAAAGATGATTATACTCATTGGCTTGATGCAACCACTCTACTTTTGTTAATGGGACCTGACATATAACAAATGTATGCTTACCAGCTAGATATACAATGGAATAACAATAACAAATATTGAATTTACAAAATTACAAGTGCTGCTGTAAGTTCCTGTGCGTACATCATCCTTTACACATATTGTATTATACACATATGTGTGTGCATGCATGTGTATGTGCGTGCCCAAGTGTGTGTTGGTTACAAGCCACTTTCTACTACTGTGTTTTCAGGCAGACACGCCAGAAGAAAACCCAAACAGTGAATAAGTTGACGAAAATAGTTTAGACTGGCGGCCGAAATATCTCTGAAAAAGATATCACAACTCCACCTCCTTCTGCTAACATCTTAAAGTGTATGAGTAAACGGAAGTACAACCTTATGGCTGAATAGGCTTATTTGGTCATGAAACAATTAGGTAGTAACTTGAAACAAAAACATGATTTGGTAAGAATGTCACTTGCCAATTACTTAAAATAACAGATGTGCATTGTCAGATCATTGCAAAGC
This sequence comes from Dryococelus australis, assembly GCA_029891345.1. NCBI lineage: Eukaryota > Metazoa > Arthropoda > Insecta > Phasmatodea > Phasmatidae > Dryococelus > Dryococelus australis. The sequence goes on from CM056996.1 coordinate 192,209,657, forward strand.
TCAGTGCTATAATTTTTTTTTATAGATTGATTCCCTTATTCACTAACCATTCTAATAGCAACGTGCCATATTTTTCAACGTTGAGGCCTTCTAGATCATAATCATTAATCTCCTACATGTTATATCCTACAGCATGTGAAGATCCTTTTTGATCGTGAACTCTCAGTTTTGTTGAGAATATGAGTTTAGGGGATGAAAATGAAGTCAAAAAATTGTTAAATAATGAGAAGTATATTTATTCCACCCTGAATTGAACAGTTACGTAATGTATCAAACACATATTTTGTAAGATGATGATTTTTTGATGTATTTATCAGTTAATTTCTTCTTCAGAATTAAATACTACTTCTTGTTGTGGAACAGCCCTTGTATTTATTTGCAACATTTCATAGTCGACCTCTCAATAACCGTACATAAAAGACTTGTTTACATGTGTGGAGTAAACGGCAGAGTCCTCTGCCGAGTTTCCAGTTTTGGAAAATCGAAAAGTATCAGTGTAGATTATTAGCACACCTGCAGACTCGACCGAGTATTATTACCATCATTTACTTCACCCGTCTACTAAGGCTGAACTAAGTTTATATTCTTATTCAAAGAATAGCTTTAAAATGATTGCTTACTTGTATGTTTTTCAGAAAATCAATCAAAAACCTCGCACACTTCTGGTACAAACAATGAAATTGTTAATTTTGAAATTTTAGACAAGAAACGTAAACATGTATATGAGTCTCCAGTCACAAAATAAATCAAGGCCACTGCAAGATTTTTATTTACTGAAATAACTTTTAGTAATCACGCCGTCGGGTGAGACACAAGGTGATTACGATACACTTTTACCTGGTAGGTGGGCACCAACTGTGTTTCCCATACACCGCACTTTGAGACTCATGGATCGCAGGGATGCTGTGGGTTCTGTGCATTCATCTCACCTGTGCGTACTTACAAACACACTTTCAATGCTAAACATTGCACTGTAGAACACTTGGAGAGAGCTGGTTTCAATGCTACAAGAATACATAAGTTTACACTGGTAAGATTGTTTTTATTTACGCCAGTTACATAGAACCAAATAATGAATTTTACGTTACCACACTCGGACGTGACTAGCCAGTTCCGATGGGTGATTCCCCAGCACGTTACTTCACTTGCGCACTCCTAGATGGGTGATCCTCTGTGGTGCGTGATAACACAGTCTCCACAAGGTAAGGGGTCTACAGCCACTTTGATAGACTATAGATTTTACCCAGACAGGACACGGAGTATGAACATGAACTTTAACACGTGCGTTTATTTTAGTCACTAACACCTACTTGTCAGAACACGTCCTTGAACCACGTGTTGTGTGGCAATGGTCAATATACATTACTGGTTAGGATGGAAAATAGTAATGCCAGACAAAAATACATAAATATCATTGGATAAACCAGGGGCACGATATGAACAGGCAAAATAAACACGCAGATGCGTGAAAACTGTATTAGATGGCGTGGATGCCACTGGATGAAGGTCTTAGCGGACCACAGGTACAGATGAAAAACGCATTATTTTACATTTAAATTTGGCAAGAATTGTCTGCCAACATGATGGCTGTATTCAGAAATATATTCCTGTTAAGAAACAAGCCTACAAGAGCTTGTAGCATGCCGGATGGCGGGAAAATCTGAACTTATGAAATGACTGCGTGGTCATACACAAAAAGCATTGAACATCAAAATACATTAACCCTGAATGAAAAATAACACATATTACCCTGAGATCAATTAATACCTGCAGGATGAAACAAGAATTATCCCTCTAAACGCAGCAATGGCACTGATACAGACTTGGTGATAGCTAACCACGTGGCTGTAGGTGATGTGACCGTAACAGAATTAAACATGATAAAACCCTTGAAATACATATACATACAAATATTTCCCTTGAGATTGCTTGCCACAATGAAGAAGAAATTACAATGAAACGCCCTTTAACATGTGTGGATGGCTCCTGATATACAAGTTGTGCGGGCTGACTGGCCTCTCTGACATAATCTTCTCTCATCTTGCTTAATTTGGAAAAAGCCACAAGGGCTGCAAATTATTAAGTCAAGCGGATAGCATTACTCTGGGGATGTCTGGCAAACATACATGAAGCAAAGGTTAACCTGTAAACTAAAGTGAACTATTATGGTAATCTAACTCAGTATAAAAATATTAAGTGCGTACATGACAGCATCTTAACTCGCCAGCTCTCCTCGAACGACTGCCGAGAGGCAGGGATTGCGCAGACCTACCATGGCTGCCTATAGGGTTCACCCAAGCGGAAAGCGGAAGTGGTATGCACGCTGAGTAAAATATTAATATTTGTAATTTATGTGGCACAAAAAGCAAGTTTGTAGATTTTCGCAATGTGACTTGTAATACTGAATTTCTGTTATTAATTGATTGTCTTATGAAAGGCGTCTTAGCCTGAATATCAGTGTCCTGTTCTTTGGTGCCGCACACACTTTGAATTAGAATATTACAACATTACATAAACTCTGAAATACAAACATATTACACTTTACAAACAATTTTGGACCCTGAAAGTAAATACATTGCACTGAAATAAATTATTCTGTTTTGGGAAAGTCAGTGCAGTGGTACCACACACGTGTTTACCACCACATGGTCTGCTAGCGGTGAGTGCCGTCATGGTCTGACTGCCGCTGGCTTTTAGCCAGCATCAAACGACCTCTCCCTCAAAGGCCAAGATGGTGCGAGCAACTCAACCCTGCACTGCTGTGCACTGCCCGGGTCTGAACTGGGACCACCTGTCGAGGACAGATGTGGCATAGCATTGGAGGTCTTCTTACTCTGCTGCGCTTGTAGAGAGGTGGGGTGTTGGCTAGAACCATGTTGTAGGAGCTAGGCGGTGTCTCGCTTCTCTTGTGATTCGCGTTACATGGTTTGTTTACGTAGCACTTTCCATAAGGTTACTCTGTTCCACTAGGCTTTGCCCTACTGACACGGGGAAACCCCTAAATTGTAAATTACTGTTATTCACTGCACTAACATTTGCATTACACTGCTACTATGATTCCCCTCCCTGTTCGGTGTGGAGTATTCTGGCAGCACGAAGCCCCTGAATGGAGTAGCATTATTCAATCTGTTGTTTACATTATGTGGACACAGAATTACGTGTCTGGTGTTGTTGTTTATATTTTTACCTGTGTTGTTAACTCTCTGTGTGTGTCTTCTGGTACGTTGCGCCGCAATCTCCGTGGTACTGGGCTTATCGTAGTCTCCTTTCCTCTCTTCCCTAACGGTGTGCGGGCAATACGCAGATCATCGCTGTGTCGTTTCATCACATGCCTTGGTCCTAGTTTTACCAGAAAAATGGAATTTCCCATTTTCTTTGTTACCCTCACTGGTCCAACCCACCTGGGTGCCAGCCCAGCACAATGGTTTTTCATTCCTGTGGGCAACTGGATTTCTCTCACACATACATGTCTGGTGTTAATTCGGGTGGTTGCTACCTACACTACGGTACCTACAATACCTCTCCTGATTTTCCTGCGCTTGTTCATGTATCTGTTGCTGGTGGTTTACAATTTCTTCCGGTGGTACCAGTGAGTTTTCGCGGCATTCTCCTAGCGCACGCAGTTCGCGACCTTGTACCATCTCGGTGGGTGTCTTCCCAGTTGCTGTGTTAACCCTGTTCCTGATACAAAACATTACCTCTGGGATCAATTCAACCCATTTTGTGTGATCTGTTCCCAACCGGACCCGTAACTGTATCTTTACATCCTGGTTCCAGTACTCGGTTGGGTTTGCCCTGGGGTGGTAGGCCGGTGTGGTACTGTGTTCAGTTTCCTATTTGTTACAGTATTCCCTCTACTTCTGTCCAACAAACTGGGTGCTGTTGTTGGTTAACAAATACTGCAGATATCCCCACCTCGGGAAGAACTCACTCTGCATGATATGTGCCAGGGTGTGCGCTCGGACATTACCAACAGGGAAAGCCTCTGTCCATCGTGTAAACAGGCCTGTCAGAACAACTAGAAAACGTTTCACACTTTTGGCATGGGGGTACGCCCCATGATATCCAGAGCAACAGTTTTAAAAGGCTCAGTTGGTAGACAGGGTTGTTGTGGTACGTCGCGGCTTTCTTGTGTTGCATGTAATGCAATTCTGGACGTATTGGCATACGTCCCTCTGCACACCTGGCCAATGAAATTGTTTCCGACCATTTTTCTGCATCTGTTCTGAATCCGGGTGTCTGTATTCTAGGCTGTTGTGTCCATACTCCATGATGAGCGCACGTGTTTACCTTGGTATGAATGTCCTCCATTTTCCACAGTTTCCGGGCGGGCAAACCTTAATTTTTCGATTTACTACCCTCCAGTATTCTGAAAACCTGTCAGAGCAGTGTTGCCAGCGTTGTGCGGCATCTGGGAAATTTTCTTGCACAAACATGTACTTTTCTCAAGACGTCACGGACATTTAGAGATACAAGTTCGCTCTGACACTTTGTATTAATGTTTTGCAATACGAGTGACGGTGTTGCTTCTGTTACCAGTATGGTATGGCAAGGTGGTAGCACCTCTTCCCACTCGATATCGTCTGTTACCGTTATCTGTGGACAGAGATTCCTTGACAATGTATCCGCTAACTCGTTTGTTTCTCTTGCCATGTGCTCTACCTGGAAGTCAAATTCCTGCAGCAACAAGGCCCAGCAGGCGAGTTTACTGTTACCGCTGTGCATTCCTTCTAACCAAACTAAACATCTGTTGTCTGTTTTCAACGTGAATTTCCTGCCTAGCAAGTACGGTCTGTATTTGCGCACTGTGTGTACGATCGCCAAACACTCCTGCTCATTCATGTGATACTTTCCCCTCTGCATTACCTAATTTAGTGCTGTGGTAGTTGTGATTTTTTTAGTCCCTGTTTGCCTTTTTGGTAGAGCACCGCTCCAATACCCTCTTGACTAGCGTCTGTACGGTAACCAGAAGTTATGGGTTAAACCTGGCTAGTGGCTAACAGTTTAGAAAAGCGAGTTTGATCTCCTGAAAGGCTTTGTCTGCTTGAGGTGTCCATACAAATTTACGCTTCTTGGCTAACAGTTCTGTGAGTGGTGTGGTAATGACAAAAAGTTAGGGATAAATTCCCACAACCAATTGATTAGGCCAAAAAAATTTTGCACTTGTTTTTGCAACCTGGGGGCTGGTTGCTCCTATATCTATTGGATGTGTTGTTTTTCCAGCTCGTGTCCGTCTCCTGAGACATAATGCTGTAGAAATTCCATCTTACTCATTCCCAATTTGCACTTGTCAATTTTACACATTAGTTTCTTACGTTCTAACCTTTAGAACACCAGGCTCAGATGGTGAAGGTGTTCCTCCCAACTACTCGACCACACTAACGCATCATCAAGGTACGCCATCACAAAGTCTCCTATGTATCTGTCTAAGACGTTGACCATAAGGTTTTCTAAAGTAGCGGGAACACATTTTAAACCAAATGGCATGGCAACAAACTAAAATCTTCGCCCATCAGGTGTAGTGAAGGCAATTTTCTTACGGTCTTGGGGGCAGACAGACACTTGCCAGTATCCAGACTTTAGATCTAGTGAGGTAAATATAGCAGCAGAGGCTAGTGTTGACAAAGTGTCCTTAATATTGATTACAGGTGGTGGCATTCTACTGTTATCTTATTTAACGGGCAAAAGTCCACACAAAACTTCAATTCGCCATAATTTTTAGGAGCTTGTGTGATACCTGAGTTATAGAGACTTTTCATAGTTTCAATAACATTGTCACTCAACATTTCACATACCTGCTGGTTTATCACGTTTCTGAAGAAAATACCTGGATCTCGTGGCTTGGAGTGTACCGGTTCCTCATGTATTGTGATGATAGCGTGCTCGGTAATGTCAGTGCGCTGCAGCTTTCCCTTGGTGTGACACACACCGGCATACTGGTCCAGCAGATGTTGCAGCCTTTCCTGGTACTGTTCTGGCACCTCATGCAAGAACTGCTATAGTGGCATGGCAGTTTTTGTCAGCGGCGTAGCTTCCACGGCATACAGCATCCTCCTCACATGTGTCCCCATGTGGAGACGGTCAAGATGCGGCTCAATGGCAGCTTGGTTGTCAATCTACCACATTGCATTTTATACGTAAGTCGCGGATCCCTACAGTCACGTGCATTATACTTGTGGCCTCACCCTGTTGGTGTGTGGTGGCAAATTGCAAGCGACGACGTGGTGGCACTCTGGTGGTAATAGCCTTAATTAGTCCCTCACGTACAAAGCCCTGACTTGCAGCAGTGTCTACAATGGAAATTACTTTTCTTCCTCTAGTTCAATATTGAGACATAACGATCGTACATTACTGTCACTCAATTAGTACACGTTTGTGCTCGTAGTGGGTGGACTTCCCCGCTCCGGTGGCGATTGTGTTATCTGTGTGTGCAGTGGCAGTCGCGTGACATCAATAAGTACTGCAGGTGTTGACTTTCTATGATTTTGTCCTGGCGATTGGTATCTCTGTCCCGCCTGTATAGCTCTCATACACACGTACTTCCCGCGTAAACAGTTCTACGCTTTGACGGATGGCTCCACGCAAGTACGTAATGTCCAGTGTTGACCAGGCGACTACTTTTTCCAGCACTCCGTGAGTTGGCTGCCCTGGATGTAAACGCTTATAAAATCCTAACTTACTTTGGATGAATTTCTCAATCCCTTCTCGCTCCCATTGTTGTTCATGATATAACCTGGCCTGGGCCTGTATGGCGTTGCCATCGGTGCCGAACCTGCGTAGTAACCTCTCGCAAAACTCATCCCAGGTGACTCGGTAGTTGCAAACTAAGTTCCACTGCGTGGCGGCGGTTCCCCTCAGTCGGATTGCAGTAACTTCAGTCCAATTGTCCAGATGTACCTGATGTCTGTGTAGTTTTTCTTCGCACACGGCTAGAAAAATACCTGTGTCCTCTGAGTCGTGACCTGCAAAAGTTGGCAGTTATACATTGCGATCTGGTCCCATCAAACCTTGTAGCGTGTACGTAACTACGACTGATGGTGGTGTGGGTTTGTTTTCCGGTGTTGCCGACAGCGCGTTCCCTATACAGTTATTGTTCCGGCACTCGGTACAGTTTATTACTCCATCGCAGAAGGTCGCATACTCCTCCAGCCCTGTGCATCTTAGGTGAAAGTTTTGTTTGCATTGCTGACACACAGACCACTACTTTCCCGCCCCGTGACTCGGTGCTTGTGCACAGGCTTTGTTCTGACTGCGATAATGTGTCATGGGGTGTGCATTAACAGATATTTTGCCCCCAAAAGTTGTTGTCTAAGTTCAGCTGACTATGTTGGCCGCAATGCACACATCGTTAAACTGGTATGTCCCAACTAGTCGTGTTCGTAGGTATCACTGCTGCAGACACGGTTGGCTTCAGGTCTTCTTGTTGTTTTTCTGGCGTGGTGTCCGCCATTTCATTGTGGATGACACGGTTGTCGTGATGCAGATGAACACATTGGCCCACTTGGGAATGCCAAGTGAAGCCATCGGGTGAGATACAAGACGATTACGATACACTTTTACATGGCAGGTGGATGCCAGTGGTGTTTCCCATACACCACACGTCGAGACTCAGGGATCTCTGGGATGCTGTGGGTCCTGTGCGTTCGTATGCATACTTACAAAATCAATACTAAACATTGCACCGGTGGACACTTGGACAAAGCTGGTTTCAATGCTACAAGAATACATAAGTTTACACTGGTAAGATTGTTTTTATTTACGCCAGTTACAACGAGCCAAATAATGAATTTTACGTTACCACACTCAGATGTGACTAGCCAGTTCCGGTGGGTGATTCCCCCAGTACGTTACTTCGCTTGCGCACTCCTAGATGGGTGATCCTCCGTTGTGCGTGATAACACATTCTTCACAAGGTAAGGGGTCTACAGCCACTGCGATGGACTACTAACACCTACTCGTCGGGACACATCTCTGAACCACGTGTTGTGTGGCGACAGTTATTACACATAGCGGGTTAGGATGGAAAATAGTAATGACATACAAAAATACTTCAATATCACTTGATGAATATGGGGCATGACATGAACAGGCAAAATGAACGTGCAAATGCGTGAAAAAGTATTAGATGGCGCGGATGCCGCTGGATGAAGTTCTTAGCAGACCACGTGTGCAGATAAATAAAGCATTACGTTATGTTTAAATTTGGCAAGCATTGTTGTCCCAAATGATGGTGGTATTCAGAAAAATATTCCTGTTACGAAACAAGCATACAAGAGCTTATAGCATGCTGAATGGCGGGAAAATCTGAACTTATGAAATGACTGCGTGGTCATACTCAAAAAGCATCAAACATCAAAATACATTAACCCTGAGTGAAAATAAAAACACATTAAGTTGAGATTGATTAAGGCGCACACGATGGAACCAGAATTAGCCCTCTAAACGCGGCGATGGCGCTGATACGGACTTGGTGGTAGCTAACCACGTGGCTGTGGGCGATGTGGCCATAATACAATTAAACATGATAAAACCCTTTATATACATACATACAAATATTACCCTTGAGATTGCTTGCCGCAATCAAGCAGAAATTAAATGAAAAGCCTTTAACACGTGTGGATAGCGCCTGATATGCAAGTTGAGCGGGCCGCATGGCCTCTCTGACATTATCTCCTCTCATCTCGTTTAAGTTGGAAAAATCCAAAAGGGCTGCAAATTATTAAGTGCAGCGGTACCGCACACATGTTTACCACCATGTGTTCTGCTAGTGGTGAGCCCTATTGTGATCTGACTGCCACTGGCTCTTAGCCGGCATCAGTAATTAGTGTCCTGTTTTCCAATTTGATGTCCTATCATTGATTTGAAATACTCAAAAGTCACAACTAGCCATTCTTAAAAGGTTGTTGAAGCTTCCATCACACCTTAATTTGCCTGACAGAAGATCAGTGTGATCTTCACAGAAGTCACTTAACAAGTCACAATATCAGTGAAGATCTCACCCAGTACCTTCTTGGTCTTCTCTCTGTTGCCAAAATGTCACATGCTGCCACAGCGAGTACAACTTCTTTTTACACTCGACATCTTGCAGCCAACTGAGGTCATGCAGCCACAATGTTACTTTCAAAAGTAAATGTCAAATTGCTGTCTGGTTACCAACATTTGTTGCCATCATCTATTATTAACCATGTGTTGGTAACAAGAGTTGTAAACATTTGTTGCTGACAGTCAGTGTAAACATGGATAGACAGCTAGATGGTAAGATAGTTGATGATTCAATTATTTTTATATAAGTGTTTCCCAAATTCTAGGTTCACATGATATAAACGGTTTGGCTGTAATCTTTTTTATATTTCCTTCTCATTTTAATGCTTGTGTGGATTCCATTTCCCATTCTGCTCATTTTTGATTCTAAGTTTTTGCTGTTATGAACCTTTTGGAGTGTGGCATTTTGGTGTAATGATCTGTCTGTCCAGCAAATGATTCAGGGCCGAGTTTTCTTTCCTTTTCACCTGTATATTTTGTGAATTTTCGCTGTTTAGCATGATGTTCCTTTTTTACTTTTAGTTGAATGTATTGGTGGTAAATTAGGTTTAGGTGTTCTCACTGTGGCCTGTGTATCTTGCTTTATTGCTGTCAGAATAATACATTTTGTTACGGTGTACTCTGCTATGCTTTAGTTAACATTCTTAGTCTAGAAATTAAAATTTTGAGGTGCTTTATACTTTATGCTGTAAGTAAAACTTACAGAAGCTTCACAATTCATTGTGGTTCATGTTATAGTCTATTCGCAGTTTCTTCACACTTTTTAAATCAAACCTTCAAAACTCACTCCTTGTATGACGTGTTTAGTTATTTCCTAAATATGACACATATCACAAGCATTTTATACCTGTGTTAATGTGAAAGTATCTTATATTTCTTTAAATTGAAGTTTTACCTTTATTTTATTTGTAAATTATAATAATTAATTTATAATAAATAAATATGAAGAAAAGCAGTGAGAAAACATGTGTGTTGGTAGCACCTACTAAAAAATAATTCTCATGAGAAATATTATAACTGAATGTGCACAAATTTAGTGTGTTGGCCTTTGATGTAATTTTCTAGACTGAAATGAGTTTAGGTTTAACGAGACAGAAGAATAGCCTGGAAGTAGAACTTTAGTAGGGCTTCAGAAAAGGCTGAAGTAACTGTGAATGGATTATTGATTTGCATGTTTTGACGCCGGCTAAGAGCCAGCAGCAGGTAGACCTAGACGGCACTCACCGCTCTTAATAACATATGGCCGTAAGCACGTGGTGCAGTACCGCTGCACTGACTTTCCCAAAACGGGATACTTATTGTTTCCAGTGAGCTGTGTCGTTTCTTTCAGGTTCTAATATATGCAAAATGTTGTGTTTCTTTTCAGTGTTGTGTAATATTATCAGATTTGAATTCAAAGTGCGCACTGCGCCAAAGATCTGGACAGTATCATTCAGGCTAAGACGCCTTTCAAAGACATTGAACACATAACAAAATTAGAGCCTTAAAATTATATTTGTAAAACTGTGTTTAAATTGCTTTTGTGCCATTTTATTTAAATACTATAAATTTTACTCTACGTGCATAGCACTTCCGATTATGTGAACCCCGTAGGCAGCCATGGTGGTCCGCGCGACCCCTGCCTATGGGCAGTCCTCCTAGGAGAGCTAGCGAGGTAAGACGCTGTCACATACGCACTTCATATTTTTACACTGAGTTAGATTTCCATAGTTTCATGTAGTATACTAGTTAACCTTTGCTTCGCATACATTTTGCCAGACATCAGAGCGTAATGCTATTCGCTTAAATAATTATTTATCGCCCTTGTGGCTTTTTGAAACTTAAACATGATGAGAGGAGATAATGTCAGAGAGGCCACGTGGCCCGCACAACTTGTGTATCAGATGCCATCCGCCCATGTCAAGGGCTTTTTATTATAGTTTCTGTTTAATTGCGACGAGCAATATTGAGGGTAATGTTTGTATATGTTTATTTCAGTGTTTTTTGTCATGTTTAATTATTTTACGGCTACATGGTTAGCTACTGCCAAGTACATATCTACGCCATCCACACATTTAGAGTGCTAATTCTTGTAATTTCATGTGGGCCGTAATTTATCTCAGGGTTTGTTGCATTGTTTTCATTGAGGGTTCTTGTATTTTTCATGTTTTATGCTTTTTGTGTATCACCACGCGGTCACTTCATATGTTTGGATTTTTCCGCCATCACGCACGCTAAGAGCTATTGTATGCTCGCATCTTAAAGGGAACAATTTTCCTAATGCAGTTATAATTTTCACTGGTAATGATTTACAGAATTTCACAAGAAATAATGCATTTTACATCTGCACACGTGGTCTGCTAAGAACTTCATCTAGCAGCATCTGCACCATTTAATACTGGTTTCACGCATCTGCGTGTTTGTTTTGCATATTCATGCCGTACCTCATGTTCACCCAGTGATATTTAAGTATTTTTGTACTGTGGTATTATTTTCTGCCTAACCCTCTTTGTGTATTGACCGTCGCCACAAACCACGTGGTTCGGGGACGTGTCTCGATGAGTAGGCGTTAGTGACGATAATAGACGCACGAGGTAGTGTTCATTTTCATACTCTGTGTCCTGTCTCCAGGAAAAATATTTAGTCCACCCTAGCGACTATAGACCCCTTTTCTTGTGGAGACTGTGTTCTCAGACACCACGGAGAAATCGTCCATCTAGGAGTGCGCAAGTTGAGTAACATGCGGTGGGAATCACCCACCGGAACTGGCTAGTCACGTCTGAGGTAACCGTAAAACTCTTTTTTGCAGGAGATGTAACTTGGTTAAATAAACCCAATATTACCAATGTAAACTTATTTATTCTTGTAGCGTCAGAACCCAACTCTTCATCAGTGTTTGAAAGTTACGTGTTTAGTATTGAAAGTGTTTCATAAGTACACACGGGTGAGCCGAACAAACACAACCCACAGCATCCCTGAAATCTCTGAGTCTCAAAGTGTGGTGCATAGGAACCACCACTGGCGCCCATCTACCACTAAGTAAAAAGTGTATTCGTTTGTCTTCATGTCTCACCCGACGGTGTCAGTTTAAAATGCTTTTGACAAAATTTTTATTCAATTTTTTCTGTATTGTGAAAATTTGTACTATATTTTGGCTATTATTCATTTCTGCCACTTCAAAGTTATATCAATAGTATGTGATAGGCTTATCTTTGAAGGAAAATATCTCATGAGTAAATAGGAATCAAAGCATATGTTTTGTTTCCAGTTGCTGTTTTCGTTATGTATAGTAAAGTAAAGGAGTTGAACTTGTGAATAATGCTTTAGCTTTAAATCTCTCACACTGGTATGCAGACTCCTAGGTGATTTAGCAGCAGATTAATCAACATAATGCTAAACACTTGATGCTCTATGCGAGTGTAATGTTTTAATTTATGGCCACTGAAACTATTATTTCTTGTTTTACACACTTGAGTGTAAAATTGCATATTAGTAGAACATTTACATTCCCAACAATTCCACAGATTAACTTGGATGCTCATGAATAAAGTACTTAGGCTCATAACAATGTCAATTTTACATTTGATAGGAGGATACAAAATGAGCAATAAAAGTAGATCTTGAGCAGGTCTTTCAAATGTGCTGAAATAACCGTGGACTGCCTATTATTTCATGTTTTGTTCTTTCCACCTTTTGTTTCATATTTTAAAAATGGCGCAATAATGAGCATCTTCGAATATTGTGAAGTAATATCAAAGGCAATGAGAAATGCAGTCTGAAAGATATAAAAAATGAATTATTTAACTAAAGGTTATTGTAGTGCTATATTTGTAAGAGGAGTATAGGAAATGCACAGTGTTGACACTGTTACTCAGTATGTCAGCACACACTATTACTGTAGCTCCAGGTTCTGGAAAGTACTTGGCAGATAAGAAATTAGGTTTAAGATAGAGAGTAATGTCCAATCTGAACATTTGACATGCTCTAGAAGACAGCATTTTGGCCTACAAAATGAGCTCCATTATAACATTGGTTTTTAATTTAACTGTAATCTATAAGTACGTACCTCAATAAATGTGAATTTTTATTTCTGTAGAAGGATGTAATTTTAATATATGTATTTCTTATGCATTCCATTGATTGAAATATATTTGTTCAAGATACTAATACAGTTATTAGTTGGGATGCAGATTTTTATTTTTGTAACAGAATGTAATTTTTAAGTGTATATTTGTAATCATTTTTGTACAGAACAATATATAGTTTTGGTGCTAATTGCTTTTCGTAGGTGATAACTGTGAGAATTTGGACTTATCAGAACAATTGGAACTGGATACTACAGAGCCTGGAAGAGTGCGTACAACGTTTCATATCCCAAGGTAAATAACAATTTAAAGATAGGTATTGTTTTCTTTCTTTCAATTTATTGTCTTGTTATTGCCCCAACTGAAACATTGCAAGGTTAACATCAATTCTCAGGTCAGTATCATAGGTTCAACCTTGTGTCCAGTACCACTTAGTCAAAGTAAGATGAAAGTACAAAAGTTTAACTTGGTTTTCTTCCATCCTGCCACAGCTGCTGCGTAAGTTGAATCGAAGGCCATTCCAACACATATTGTAACACTAGCCTTGTTTTTTTTTTCTAAATTAGTTTAAAAAATTTGATTAATAATGTTAATAATACATTTATACAGTAATGGCACAACACTTATTTTCATATGATTATAAAGTATATGCAGTAGAACCTCTATTTTACACTTTTCAAGCGAGTGGAAAAATGTGTTGCAAAATGCAGGAAAGTGTAAAAAGAACGAAACTTAAGCTGTAAAAACAGACATTGAGACCAAAAAAGGTGAATGCAAAATGCAGGAAAGTGTATGATCAGAGGGTGTAATACAAGGGTTCCACTGTGTTTATATCTGTTGAGGGGGGGAAAAAAGCAAAATTAACTAATTAGATGATGCATGTGTCCCCTTTTTGTCTTGAAAAAATGTTAAGATATAAGAAAGTGGGTGGCCACCTTGTCAGTTAGCTCTCAAAATCTGTGGCACTATGAATCCTTTGCAGTGATTGGACATGAAAAGTGTTATATAAAGGTTGTGTAAAGTCTCAATTAGGCTATACCAGGTACAAGAAGGTTTTTGAGGAACTGTGAAAGATTTGGGTGAAAAAGTAAACAATTTGAGGGAAATTGGCTTAAAAATAAATTTGTTGGATTTCTTAGTTTTCTGCACATTCCATTTCTCTTGATGAGCACTGTATTGTATGTAGGGCATATCTAAAAATAGATACCATCCCCCTTCCCCCAGTAGCCAAGAGTTATCCAGTACTTTTTGACTAGGGATGTGCAGCCCAATCACGAACGTTGATTGTCACAGATACATGTAACAATCACAAAATGTGATTCATGGAGCATAATATGTGTAATTAGCAGAGTAAATAGTTGTCCTGGTAGTGGGAGCCAACTTTATTAACAGATATTTCAATCCTTAGGTATAAGTTCCATCCTGCTCAGTGGATGACCGCAGAACACATAGCAAAATGACGGGAAATTGGTATTTATGCAACAGGTATACAGATTTGAGCATGTGAGCTCAATTGTTTGGAGGAATTGTAGTAGTTACTGACCATGATTCGCAGTAGCATCTTTTGTCTCTTTGATTCTAGGACCACTAGCGCTGGGGAAAGAGTAGCATGTACACGAGTTACACTAAACTGCGGCTGCTACCAGGCCGCCAATAGCAGAGCAGTTTTGATACCTGTGACTAATAAATGCTCACGTTCTTTCCTCCGGCCGATCACTGGATGCAACTTGCTCTGATGTAGATGCAACAGTTAACAGCTGAACTAAACTGTGACTGCTCTTGCCTATCTGACAGAGAGCAGCTTGTCTATTCCCTCCATGAGTAGTTATACAGCTTGTGCAGATCAGTTTTAAGTTACCACAACCTTTGTTAATATTAAAAGTATTTGTGACTTTTGCATTGTATTATTAGTTATTACAATGTAGTCTTCAATGAAAATATGGAAAACAAGCTACATATGGATGTTTTACAATGTCATCAGCAATAATTTTGCGAAGTCCAAGAATAGATTTTGTTACAAAACATTACAACTGAATTTGAAAAACAGTGTTCATGAATCTAGTGGTTTTAACATCAAGCTATTTACTGTATGCATTGCGAAGTCCAAGAATAGATTTTGTTACAAAACATTACAACTTAATTTGAAAAACAGTGTTCATGAATCTAGTGGTTTTAACATCAGGCTATTTACTGTATGCATTGATTATGATAAGGAGTTTCTTGCCAGCTACGGGACCTGCATAGTCAATGTGTATGCATTCCTATGGTCTCTTGGGGTATTCCCAGTGATGATAGCGAAATTTGGATGGAGCATGGTAGTGTTAGGGACAGTCGCTACAAGAATTTGCAACACACACATTGCTACATCAATACCCAGCCAGTAAACAAACGATTGAGCTATGCCTTTCATCTTCACAATACATACATGTGTAGCATGTAGGTCATCGAGGATTGTTTGTTGCAGTGTAGGTGGTATGACGATTCTGTGGTCAAGGAGCAAACAGTTAGCAGCTAGAGTGTAGTTTACTTCTGGCGCCTTGAATCCAGAATGTGTGAGACTTCGATTTTACTCCAGTAATTGTAACTATCTTGTCTAAGTGAGGATTTTTTCATGTTTCTTGAGCAATGATCTCGACTTGAATTGGTAGCTGTTTAATCTGACGGAAGATGTAGTGGTCAAAATCATTATACTCAATCACTTCTCCTTTTTCTTATGTAAAATTGTGGACAGCATTAACAATGGTGGGTATTTGTGCACAAGAACAGTAATCAGCACTCAAATTTTATTTGGTTGGCTTGAAACAAATGTCATTATCAAAGTTTGAAAAGTAGTCCGCATAATTTGCCATCCAACTGATGCAGAGCACTGGAAGTGACTTCTCTGAGTGATCTGTAATAAGCAAAAGTGAGGAGCCTACAAATAGTGGAAGAACTTCTTAACAGCCCACACTATGGCTAGTGCTTCTATGTTGATTTGTGAGTAATATTGCTTTTATGTACTTGGTTACTCATTATCACAGATGTGTCCCGTTACAGTTTCCTATTTTGTCGGATTGTCTGCCATCAACACGCGTCCGAACAGTCGGCTGTCCTGCACCACACTTGTGGTAAACAACACACACATCACAGTTGCCAATCTACGCATTCTGCCACTGAGGTAAATAACTATACACTAACATTTTGATACATAACAAGGGTCATAATGTACAAGCACATTCTTAGCTGGCAACAGTTCCTTCATCCTGGTAAATGCTTCAGAATGCTTTGCTATGTTTTCCACTCCTATGCAACTTGTTTGTCAAGAAGTCTATGTAATGGCTCCAGCACACTGGCTTTGTCTTTCAAGAATCGTTCATAAAAATTCAGTAACCCCAAAAATGCCTGGAGGTCCTTCTTATTTTGGGGAACTGGTACCCTGCGAATACCTTTCACCTTGTCATCTGTGGGGTGAATGCCTTCCTCATCTATTCTGTATTCCAAATAGTTTACCACTGTTGAAGTAAAAACACACTTGGACTTCTTCAGTAGCAACCCTGTCTTGTCAATTCTAGCCATCATCTTTCTTGTACTTTGCACACCAGCTGGTCTTGCAACATATGCTCCAAATTAGTAAATTTACAATGTGTGCTCAAGCGCTGTAACCCTGCCAGATAAACTGCAATACCTTCCCAGTCTCGTTGATCACATTTCAGAAACTTGTAGGTTTCAACAATTTTGCTTGGTGTCGGTTCAAAATGTTTTGTGAGTTTTGTAAACACCTCACTTATTGATACCTTATCCGTCATTCGTGGCACCAATAAAGACCTAACAAAATCATATAATTCTGTTTCATAGACTATAAAAAATACTGCGTGCTTTGCTTCAACATTTTCGATTCTAGCAATAAAATAAAACTGTATTCTTTTACGGTAAATGTTCTACGTGTCCCGACCCGGCACAAATTCTTCTAATACACCAATTGTCGCCATATCAGCTACTTCATAATATTAACACTGCAATCCCGAAACTACTCCACAATCATCGTCGCCACTTTTATGTACTTGGTTACTCATCTTGCACGGATGTGTCCTGATACAATTTCCTATTTTGTCGACTTGCCCGCCATCAACACATGCCCGAACAGTCGGCTGTCCTGTACCACACTTGTGGTAAACAACACACACATCACAGTTGCCAACCTACACATTCTGCCACTAAGGTAAATAGCTATATACTAACATTTTGATGATACATAACAGTTGCTTAATACCATCCTGAGAGCCAGCATAAAATACCTGAGTCACCTGGTAGACGGGAAAGGAAACTGCCCTACACTGTAACTATTAGCCATTATCCAGTGCCAACCACGTAGAAGAGGTTACGAAAATTTTTGGGCTTGATAAACTGACTGAGGCAGTATATCCAAGATTTTGCCGTAATCACTGTCCTCACTGAAATGCTCTCGCCCGTGAAAAAGATTAAGTGGGATACCTGTATGCAAAGTGATTTCGAGGAAATAAAGTACCGTTTCTCCCAGTGTCACACCCTTGCATGCATTGACACGAGGTGTCACCTGTTTTTACAAACAAATGCCAGCCAGAAAGGCATTGGGACTGTGCAGTTCCAGTATAGCAACAGTTAGTATAGCGGGGTAATACAGAGAAACGTTACAACGTAAACGAACGTGAGTGTTTGGCAATAATTTGGGCCATAAAACGATATTGTGTTCATCTTGAGTACAGCCGGTTCACCCTAAGGACAGATAACTGGTGTTTGTTAAGGTTACACAAGATACGCAAAGTTCGTAGTAAGCTCACAAGATGGTTGATGCTACTGCAAAACTTTGATTTTGATGTTGAACACGTGCCCGGTAAAGACAACCAGCTGGTCTACGCCCTGTCACGTTCCCGGTACGAGAAGGAAGTAGCGTTAGGTGAGGAGTTGTGGGAAACATATCAACGGTGAGTGAAAGAAAACAGAGCCTGCTAGCTAGCAGAAACGTGCGCAGACAATCTCTACTTGTATGTTTTGAACCAACAACAAATGTTCGTATAGGTTGGTGAAATCAAATTTGCAGTGCAAGGAGGAAGTGTTAGAATCAGTGGCATTTATTCTATAAATGCAAAGTAAGCAATGTTTACCCTATGACATATTGTAAATATCTGACCTTTTATGGTTTTAGCCTTAACTTTAAATTTGAACACATTTAATTCTGAGTTTCCCGTTTCCAATTCAAGAAACAGAGCTTTTGTAACTCCCATACTGTACACACACAGTGCTGATATCTAGTTTTATTTCCACAAACAGGAGCGTCTAGCGATGAATCTAACTCGCACACAAGTTACCCTGCCGTGTTCCTTTGGCCGGGTAAGCAGTAGTTCTGTTTGCCTCCTCTAGTCCTCATTTTCTTTGGAAAGTGGATGAAAGTGTTTGGGAGAACGGGAGTTTTCTTATAATTTGTAATATGCTATCTAAATAATATTCAGTTTAATTATTACAGTAATTTTGTTTCTGTTTTTATAACTAATGTCAGGTATTATAAAATAGTAAATACGTGTGGAGGGTAAGCAAAGTTGGAAGTTGCTTTTGTTAGTATAAATTGAAAATGGAACCACACCCCATCACTAGCAACTGTTATTAAAAACATTCAAATATATGGGGCTATTATACTGCTTACCCTAGTAAAAAAACTGACTACACGCCACTGGTTAGAAGGGTGGTGATTAATCGACAGTCACCTGAAAACACATAACAACAGCCAGACAGGAGGTTGATGATGCTTCTACATGCTACCAGGAACATCATCTATAGTTATTCTGTCAACAACAGTTTGTCAGGACACCCCTACATAGCACAAACTGTTCGTAACATCACATCAGTTTACTTGTGGCCCGGCATCACAAAAAAAGGTTAGAGAACACTTGCGCCAGTGCTGTGATTGTAATGTATACAAATCCCGCAGATCTGATGGAACCGCCCAACAACAACTAAGGCTACCACAACGCCCTTGTGAAGCAATCACCTTAGACCTTATGGGCCCTTACCCGCGTTCATCGGGGGGGAAAGCTATACATCCTTGCAGTAATGGACTTGTTTACAGGTTGGTACGAACTATACACATTGCCTAACATGTGCATAAGCCTTGAAAAAGGTGTATTTCCCTGCTGGGGATACCCCAAGACACTCCTTAGCGATAACGCTACACTGTTTTCTGGACCACGCTGGAGGTGGTTGTGTACAGAATGGCATGTTGAACACCACACGACTGGCATCTATCATTCAAGTGCCAACCTAACAGAGTGTAAGGATCAGGATATGAAAACACAATTACGCCTTCGGGGTAGGAGATCGTCATACAACATGAGCGCAGCATATACCGGATATAGCGTTCTACCTACGAGACCGCACCAACGAAGTCACCGGGAAATCTCCTGCGATTTGTTACATGGCACAGGCCTAGCACGCCTGGGGGAGTTTGCCTTCCGTGCACCGGGCGCGAACCCAGAAGCTGCAGACTCTGAGGTGAGAGAAGGGGTGAGGAGGTTGCGCCAACAGGAAGCAAGTGCGAACGAGAAATGCTATGTTCAGAAATGGCTGCCAGAGATGGAACAACCACCCAAGCCTTTGTTGCCCGGTGATTGTGTTTACATGTGAGCACAGCACCTATCGAATGCCAAGCAAAACTTTTGTGCGGGATTCACATGTAAGTTGACTGGCCCATAGGATTTTCAGCAAATTAGTCAAATGTTGTACCTAGTGCAAACTGGATCAAGGAAAAGAAGCAAGGTCCATGGGGATGACATACACGCAGCGTCTGTTTCAGACAATACCAACAAGCCACGCCCACTTGTTCATCAATAAAATGTGGGAGAAAAGGAAGCCGACAAAAACTTAGATAGTTTCGCCGAGGCAGAAATGAATGATGTCATGCCGTCTAACTCACACCAAGGTCTCAATCTGAGCGAAAGTTCGACACCATATAGAGGGAGGTAAACCCTTGATTTTTCATGGTTTTCAAGCTGCCACTCCACCTGTTACCATGCCCACCATGACAGCTGCATTAAGGCCGGCAACAGAAGAAATAAGTGACATGTGGGGAGGGGAAACGTCATCCCTCAAGTTTCACGGCATCCCAACTGCTGCATAGCCTTCTGCTGCCCCCACCACAACAACAAAGTGGTCGGCGGCAGGGGAAATAAGTGGCGTGGGGAGGAGAGGAGTCACCCCACGACTTTCTCCATGGCTTCTGACCACCGAGCAGCCAGCTGCCACTGCGGAGTTTCAGTGGGCAGCGCCGGAGCTCATTGATACTATGTGGGGGGAGGTGCCTACGCCTGCATCCTGCAATACTGAGCTGCAACAGTCACAGCCTAGAGGCGGGAGCAGTTCTTCCACCAGCTCGACGTGTTCCTCAGTGTACCACCGCCCGTCCCACTCACACAGTCAACAAAGTGGTCGACTGCCTCACTTCAGGCATCAGAAATGCATCAGCTAGGTCTCAGGTGTGTTCCCTTACACAGCCGGTACATGCCTTTCTACGGGCCCTATGGCAGGGGCCCCTGCAATCACCGCATATGCCCAGCGTTCTTTACTTCTTCGGCCACCGCCCGAGACGTCACATGAGGTAAGGGACTGGCCATTACCTACACATAGGTTGAGGCAGTACCCCTTGCGCTGCCCAATCTTCTGCTGCACTTCAGTGTAGTCTTCAATGCCAGAGGTTGCAGCATCATCCCATTGGTCTCCCTGGGGGGGGGGGGGGGCATCGTTTGACATGGCCCTCTCTGCCCTGCTCAGGAGGCACCAGCCACACATGGCCGTGCATGAAGTGCATGGGTCTCGACACCCTTCATGCAGAACTGGTCTTTTGACCTGTCCCATGACCTGAAAGAACCTCCTCCCCAAGAATAAACTAGTGTCTACGAGTTCCGTGTAGTAAAGTGCAGTGATACCCCAAAAGTAGATCCTAAAGTAAACATGGGTAAATGTTATTTCCCATTTGCTTTCCCTGTGTGCTGTGTAATTAAATACAGTGCCCGACCATGTGGCCTACATGATGAAATGAACCTACTATTGGTAATGCTCTAAAATCATTACATTATTTTCTAGTGCTTGTTTTATGTTTCTTTTATTTTTAAAAGGGTGTAGTCATATGTTCAATCTTCAGTAAAGTAAAGTGTAATTGATCTTGGTAGTTCCTGCAGCTGCCACACCAAGTGTCCAAACTTAAATTCGCAACTATTTCACTAAATTATTAATATAATTTATTGAAGTGTAATAAAAGGGTTATTTGTGTGGTTTAATGCTTATGTGATTTTGTGTATTTTCTTATGTCTTTTGCAAGTCCGTTCACAGTTTTTCCAGCGAACTGCAATTATTCGACACGCATGTCAACAGAAACATTAAGCCTTTAAATTCAATGAAAGCATGTCTGAATTAATCTCAGAGTGTTTTGCTGTGCTTGTTTCTGTTCTGTATGTATATTTACGTATATATTTATGAATTTGGTTTTCCTTCACGGAGTTGGCGAGAGATCTCTGCTTCTTAACGGCATCTCGTCATCCTTCTCAGTCTAGTTCTGCAGGCTTTATAAGGTGAATGCGTTCGCGTTGCAATGGAACTTCAACTTCTTGCCTAATGATTTAACTGCCATAGTAAGTGTCTTTGTCTGGAACATTTAATTAATTTTCATTTCTCCCTGCTCTCGCATCCTCATCTCTGTAGACTCGCAGCCTCAGAGATTTTATTACTTCTAAACTCCACATGCTAAGTAGTGCTTTTCACAGTAGCGGCTAATTGCGGGCCTTGTACGCCATGCCCGCATAATTCGAGGAACTCGTATCAGTGATCGTATGTGTGCTTCTATTCAATCAATATATGTATTTGCATCATCCGTCGTCTTACTTTATTTTAACATTAACTTAACCTCGGGTTCTGGCCCACTCCAGAAAGTAAATCCACGTGCTTGCTCATTTATGAACTGTTATTGCATTAGTGACTTTGTCTTATAACTCTTTTAAAAAAGGTGCGCTGCGAGAGGGATTCGCCACATGGCTGTCACCCTACTACCACCTAGGGTCAAGTACATGTGCTCACCCATAATATAGATGAGCTGGCGCCCTACCGAAACTTTACAACTCTTTAGTGATATTTGCCATGCAGAAGGGTTTTCCTCATATCCGGCATCTCTTGCCCCTCGCAAGTGATCAAGCCACATTATTGTAAAATATTTAGTTTTTTAATAATTTCATAGTGTCACCTGGCTGACGCATGAATGAAGTGATAAATCCCATGGCGATGTTAGTTTTACATAAGTTGGAAGAATACACAACATGTTTACGAGTAGATCTTAAGCAGGGTTCTCAAAAGTGCTCATTTTATCATGAACAGCTTGTAATACCTACTAGGCATGACAATGCAAGAAAACTTTCTGGTCAAAATAAATTGTGTGTTTTGGGGACATTAAGGGAATGAGAATATAAGAATAGGTACAAAAAACATACAGTTGGCTAAGCATTGTAATCTTAAGCTCTCCACCATAATTTAATTTTACTGGAAATAGGGTTTTCTAAACTTAATTGTGTGGATAAGTATGTATCAATGGATAAGTAGATCAACATGTCTATTCTGTAATAAATGATAACATGTAATATTTCAGAAGGAGTAGGATTTTGAAATGTACTTTGCATTTTTTCAAGAAACAGGTTTCTGGTTTTTTTGTTATGTACTGTAAACCTGATGTCCTTCTTGGGCAGTAATATTCATTTATGTTTTATTATGCAAAGCACTTACTTCCCTTGCATCGTTGGAACAAAGGGAACCACCCGTCGACGCTTGGAAGGTGAAACAAAGACGCAAATTAGGATCCCAAGGCAAAATCAGAAAGGAGACATTGGTAACTTTAATTACAGTAATAAATATGTAGCTGTAGAATATTAACATTTATATATAGTAATGCATTTCTTCATTCATTAATTCAATTGTTCTTGGATTTTAAGCATATTACATACCATTAACATAGTCAAACATGATATCCTTACATATGTGTACATAGTCAGTATAACTTAAATTACGTAACATACATAAACATACAAACAAATTAACAAACTTCACTGCTGGCCAGTAAAATTGCAATGCCAAAGACACATGTGAAGGACCATACATTGGGGAAATGTGTAGATGAGGGTAGGATAGCAACATGATTGAGTGGTGCAGCTCGTGCGCCAATGACGACACACTGATAAGCTGTATGTAAGTGGAGTGTAGGAAGCTGCTAGAGGTAGTGGCATTGTGTCTCCGCCATTCGTGTGCATAGGTGGAGTGAGGATGCCACATTGAAGAACACAACCACCATACAAACAAGTTTCTGCCTCTAAGTGCAGGAGAATTGTGGCTCATCATGAGTGTGAACATCCTACAACAAAATTAATTCTCACATTGGATTCTTCCACACGCTCGCTGCTACCACAGTGAAGCAGATAAAAGATATGTGGGGCGAGGAGGGACAGGATCCCTGGCTGGGCCACTCCTGCATTTTCGCAAGTGGGAATCATGCTGGATGGTGCCACTGGTTGGCAGGTTTTATAGGGGATTTTCCATTTCCCCCGCCCTTGCATTCCGGCACTGCTCAATTCTCACCTCATTTGACCCTCATCGGCTCTCAAGATCTTGTTGAGAGCTGTCCAAATCCCTCTCAACTCAACAATTATTTGGCCTGTGTGTTCACCGGATCACATGCCATCAAAAACTTGCTGTCTAAGGCTGGCTGATGACTGGCTTGCCACAGGACACCCACAGACATAACGGATGAACTTTGGGCATGTGTTCAAGCAGCAAGGGCTCCAGATGGACATCCAAAAATCTCTTTCTCTCAATGCTGTGTTGTTTAACATCATTTATTGCCGCCCATGGTGGGGCCACATAGTAGTACTGATTTACCATGTTCTTTATGTTATAAATAGTTACAAGAGTAATAGTTTCCTCTATGTATGTTGGATATTATGTACATTAAATCTGGTTGTAATAACTTACATCCTTCTTGGTGTTGCAATTTAAATGGCCAACAGTGTAACAGTGGTAGTGCATGAAGCTGTGCACTTGTGCATAAACACTGATCAAATTTTCATTAATTTTGCCAAATGCGTATTATATATAAGGAAAGATTTAAATAAGAAATATTATTGACTTATAATTCATGTTATGTTCCTTTAACTATGCAATATATTACTTTATTAGTATTTAGTTTTGTTGTGATAGATCATTATGTGCAGGTTTTTAGTCTCATGTACACTGCCACATGGGTAAGAATGCTGGACAGTGCCACATACCTGCCTCACACAATCAGAAAATGTTCAAACTAAACTTGTCATCACTTGAAAACCATCTACTTAAATAATTTCAAAATATTTCTGGCAAATTACTGATCTTTTCCAGCCATCATGCAGTGACATTTTATTTTTGAAAATTTTTTAAATACTAAATACTTAATTGTACATCTATGATCTGTTGATACTATTTCATGATGTTGATGCATGTCTGATTAGACTGACTAGACATAGTAGTTACAGATTTTACGCATTAGATCAAAAGCGACTTAGGTAGCGAGGATGAGGCAAGGTGTGTTGGCTAGTTCTGATACCCTCTCACTTCTAGTTAGGTAGTTGAGGTAAGTTTAGTCTTAAGCGGGGTGAATGCCTCCACAAATGTTCTGAAGTCGTGCTTCTTTCATCCAGAAGACCAAGTTGTCCCAACCTAAGCGAATTTCCAATCTGGTTAAGAAGGCGTAAACAGCAGGGTGATACTTGTAGCTGGTACAAACACACGGTGGAAACTCAATATTACCAGTGCAGGCTTGACTGATTGAAGTCTAAGTTCGGCGGCATGGTCCCATTCCGCCTGTCTATCCTGCGTAGGATAAAGTGATACTATCCTTGGGCAGGCAGCAGGGTGAACCAGGTGTTGCTCTCTCTGTTTTCTACCACACCTTCTCTCATGAGGCATAGGGTAACAGTTCTATAAATTACGCAGTGCACTGAAATGGAAATACTAACAGTGTACCCCAATAGTGACTTGTTGGCCAGCTCGATAAGAGTCCCCACTGATCCCCTACCCTAGGCGGAGTGATCAGGGACGTTGAGCCGGAGTCGTGCCAAGCCTCTACTGGTTGTCCATCCACCCAGAATACCCGGCAGCACTGCAGGTCACCGTCACAGCGCGCAATAATAGTGCGAGTGGTGCGAAGCAACCCGAATGTGTTGTTTCTCCTGGTGTGAATGTGTTACTTCCGCACAAGTACTAATAGTGCTGTGTGTTTGATGGGAAGAAACCGGTAGCAGTCTTATGTGTATGTCTTATTTTGATTTAATAACTTCCCCAGATTCCGTTGGCAGTGCACAGCGTAATCTACCTCCAACTGTGAATACAGATATATACCCTGGAAATAAAAGTAGCAAAGTAGGATGCAACGTGTGTATTGAAAGTTCAATAGACACATGACCTGTGCTACTTTCTACCAAGTCAAGGATAGCTGAAGGTAACTGCGTGGTTCCAGGTGTTGGTGACCTAGTTCTAAACAAACGTGATTCTAGACAAAAATAAGAGTTATAGTTAAACTGCTAATTAAAGGTGTCTGGAGGAGACAAATTAAGTAAAAAGAAGAAAGTTTGTGTTTGTATGTCGCTGGGTTGACTGGTCGTCAACGTACTTAGTTTGTTGCCGCGAAGGCAACACTTCAAACTTCTCTAAAGCTCCCGAGCACTAAGAGTGCTATGGGCGGTGCAAGAGATGCGAAAAAATGACCCCAGAGCTCAACTGCAGCCAGACATATATTGGCATCTTGTAGGCTGCCGGCACGGGGAGCAGGGGAGGCGTGACATCCTCTGGCCCTGGATGGCGTGAGAATTATCTCGTCAGCAGTTCTGGCTTCGTGCCTCGTTGGGTCTGCTCGGTCGTGTCCGAGGTCTGGGCAGCTTGTAGGCCTCAAGCGCGGTGAGGGGAGAGGGACGTACCTTCCAGGTGAGAAGGATAAACACACAATTTCCTGTTGCTTGTAGGGGTAAGCAATGTGTTGCTCATGACTGTAGAGATGGAAGCAGTACTCCTAGACGATAAGTTGGAGGTATTATAATAGGTGTAGAAGCGGCATGCGTCAGTGTTTACAGATAAAAGTAGAAAGTGAATAATTTTTTCTTTTTAGGTATGTATGGGTAGTATAACCGTATGGAATGAAGAAGAAAACGTGTGTGTGCGTGTGTGTGCGTGCGTGCGTGCATGCAAAAAACTAAGGGACCCAGCCCAAGACCTTT
This sequence comes from Dryococelus australis, assembly GCA_029891345.1. Taxonomy (NCBI): domain Eukaryota; kingdom Metazoa; phylum Arthropoda; class Insecta; order Phasmatodea; family Phasmatidae; genus Dryococelus; species Dryococelus australis. The sequence continues at coordinate 192,236,046 of CM056996.1, forward strand.
TTTTCTTGTATTGTCACAGGGCTAGAACAGTTACCATGTTAAAAAATTTGGTTATCATCTAAAGAATGAAAAAAAATTTTCAGAGATATGTGTAGGTAATAATGAAATGATGTGAAATTAACTCAGTAATGAAGCAACTACTGTACCATTTAATATTTCTCTTTCCACTTGGCCACTGCAGCTCCACATGGAATCGCTCTATCCACTGAGCCACTAAGGCCCCACTTGATATAGTTCTATCCACTGAGCCACTACGGCCCCACTTAAAATCACTCTAGTTACTGAGTCATTGCATCCCCAATTGGGATCGCTCCAGTCACTGGGCCACTGCGGCCCTACTTGGTATTACTCTACCCATGGGGCCTCTGTGGTTCCTACTTGGGATATCATCTAGCCACTGAACAGCTGCATCTCCGCTTGGAATTGCTCTAGCCACTGGGCCACAGCATCCCCACATTTTATATTTCTATCCACTGGATCACTGTGGCCCCACTTGGGATTGTGCTAGTCACCGAGCTACTTCATCCACACTTGGCATCGTTCTAGCTACTGGTTCACTACATAGCCACTTGATATATTTCTTTCCACTCAGCCAGTGCGGCCCCACTTGAGAGTGCTGTAGCCATTGAGCCCCCACTTGGGATCAATCTAGCCACTGGACCACTACGGCCCCACTTGGGATTGCTGTAGCCACTGGACCAATGCGACCCCACTTGAGATCTCTCTATCCAATGATCCACTGTGGCCCCACTGGTATCGCTCTAACAATTGGGCCACTGCATACCCACTTAGGATCGCTGTAGCCAGTGGGCCACTGTGACACCACTTGAGAGCTTTCTATCCAGTGTGTTGCTGCAACCCCACTTGGGATTGCTGTAGCCACTGAGCCACTGCAGCCCCATTTGAGATCTTTCTATCCACTGAGCCACTGCGTCTCTACTTGGGATCGCTCTAACCACTGGGATACTGCGGCCCCACTTCACATTACTCTACCCACTGGACATCTATGGCCCTATTTGATATATGCCTATATCCATCTGGAAAAATGTAGCTTTCGAACAGTGACAGAGTTATAAGAATCAGCACTGTAGTTTTGGTATAGCGTTCTTAGATAGCAGCCAAGTATTTAATTTTTCTCCGACTTGGTTTACAAATTTTAAAGTTTCTCAGGTTGTTGTTGTTTTTTTTTAAATATGAATGTATCATAGGTTATGACCATCTGGAAGATTCCAGCTTTATAATAATGAAAGAATTATAAGAATTGGCGGTGTAGTTTCTGTGATTACCCTAGATATATAATCAATTAAATAACTATCTTACATTACCTCTTTATAATATTAGTATACTTTAATTCTTACATATATATATATATATATATATATATATATATATATATATATATATATATATATATATATATATATATATATATATATATAAATTGGTTAACAGGAATGTTCTCTATGTTTTAAACTTTTGAATCAAAAACTGATTAAACAAAACTATTAGCTGTTTACATGGAAAGACTATTTTTGGAAACAGGGAAACTTCAAACAGTTTATCAGATTTTATGTAATACACTCCTTTTTGCCTGTATCCGCATTCTTAAAATGTTAACATCACTCAATTCCCCTTGCTATTATATAAACAGAAAAATTCTTCCTAATTTTCTTGTACAACCCCAACAAAATATTACAGATATTGATATAGCTAACATGTAGACTTTGATTAATTAATCTTGAACGCAAACTGTAACTTACATTCTTGAATGAGAGGAAAGTCTGTAATTAGTCAAATTCTTTTTACAGTATTTAATTATCAGTATGGTGCAAGTTGTTTTATTAATTTATTGATTTTTTATAATACGTGCCTATTCTGCTCACCTCCCACCTAGGCGAACCGGGTTTGTTTCCCGGCTGGTTCGCTCCCGGATTTTCAAACATGGTAATCATACCGGTTGATGCAGTTGGTACACAGGTTTGCTTGGGAATCACCTGTTTTCTTTGCCCTTCTATTCGGGTGTTGCTTCTTGCTCACCTGCTGCACTTTGTGAAAATATTCCAGTACACAACAATTCAGCTTTATATGGGATAGTAAAAACCAAAAATGAAGACAAAAATATCTGAACATTATAACTATGTACATGTGAAAAAAATTGATGTGGATTTCATTGTTAAAATGCGAGAAATTTGTAAATGTAAGTTATACCTTTACTGGCAACATAAGCCAACCACATTTTTGTACAGTATAGCAGTATAGATAAATAAAAATGTTTTTACCTGAACTTGAGTTGACACAAACCATAAACTTTCGTAGTCTACCTGTCAAAATGAGGCCGTTGTCTTGGAAACAAAAGAATATAATGAACCTGTTTTTAAAAAGTGATGACGCATGACACCTCGGCAGACTGGTCGTTCGTACGTCAGAGAGGGGTGGTTTTTGCGGGGCGCTAGTTCAGGTGCACCCGTTCTGGTGGGGTTTTATGGTTTTCTACCTAATCTGTGTGAGGTACTGGTGCACATCCAGTGTGGAGAGTAGGCATGGTAGCTTTGCAGGGCACAAAGTTGAGATCTTACATTTCAGCTGGTTTGCTTTCGGCAGGATACCTGGGCGACGTGTAACCTCACACTCTGGCTTTACCTCTTTTGTCTCTGTGGGATGTACGTTAACTGCAGGTAAATTAGTGATCTGGTTTCTGGATTTGCATGTGCTGGTACATTTGGTGTAGGTGGCTCGAAGCTGAGATTAGCGATGGGAATGACTGTGGGCTGATCCGGTTGGCTGAGATATTTGAAAATTCAAGGGTGAATATCCTCGCTCAGATGAGTCTGTGCTTCGAGGAGTTTCTTCAGAATCTCTGGAGGGATGGGAATTAGAAGGCAACGTTGTTCCTTGGCTTTATCCTTAGGTGTAAGATGTCTAAACCCGATGATGAGGGAGGAGGTAAGCTCCTGCAAGCGCCCAGAGGCAGTCAGCACCTGGTTAACCTTCTCGCAGAGACCACTCCGGTGGGAGAAAGGCATACACACACATGCTCACTTCCTTGAGGTTAGGCAGGTTATGTGTATCCCTACTATGTGCAATGCCACATGGTTCGTCTGCCAAGTGGACGGTCACCTCCTCACAGCGCTCAGCCCCTAAACGTGATGAACACTGAGATTTCGGCCGCGCCGTCAACAGTCTCAACACGTGGGTGTTGCTCTGAAGCCAAGTCTTCCCAACTCAGTGAATGACCCCTCTGTTGCCCAAACGCGATGGAGAGGGCGAACACCTGTGAGCAGGCTTTACCGTTCTGCCTACCGGGTAATATGAAAGGTTGGCCTGGCTAGTGCGTGTGGGTAAGCTGGAAGTGTACTGGCGCGAATGAGTAATACTTCCCATATCACCTGCGTTACTCTTAGCGGCTTGAGGTCAACTAAGAAAGGAGCAATATCTACAGGAATGTGGTAACCTTGAGTCATTTTAACACTGTTTATTCCTTGTTAGGGAAAAAAACAAGTGGTGTCGCACTATCTCCTAAACGCTGGCAAGAGCTTAGGGAAGCTTTAAATCTACGTTGTCCAGGTAGAGCCGGTATGGTTCTAAGCTAACAATGTTGAGGTAGACGAATGCTATTAAAATAACTTAAACTGGTTTAAATTCCCTACGCTATTGTTGCCCAGTAAGGGGCCGTATTTTCTAGTGTGTAGAATATATGTCAGATGTAATCGTCAGTTAAGACTAAGCAGGATGAGAGCAGGATGTCTCCGGCACCTGTTGCAGTGGAGACCAAGGAGTGGTTTTCCCTTCAGCACTAAAAGTGTGGTGAAAGAAGGAAAGGTATCATTAACAAGGAGCGAAGTGAGCTATGTTAGCTTGATGCAAGCAGGCTGGTCAGTGTATCAGGCAGTGAGTGTGGTGAATGACTGAAGACTAGTGTAAGGGAGGGTTTAAGTCACAGGCTGGTCATGAGCCGACTTCCGGCCCGCTATTTATACTCAGTCTTGTCTCTACTCTGAGATAATTGGCTGGGATAGTTTGCTACAGAGGGGGGTGGTGATAGAATAGCTTCTTGGTGGCTGTGACGTCAACCGGCCAGCTTGGTGATGAGGAGGGGGTGAAGCATACTAGTGTAGCCATTGAGTAATGATATACATAAAGTGAACTTCCCCAGGTTAAATTTTCAGAGCACTCCAGCAGGTTAGAATCTGTAGTTTGAGTGATGAACAGCACGTCGCTAGTCCATTTTCATGGTATGTGCATGGCGAATGTTGGCGTTTCCGCAGTGACATATACCCTCTCTTTCACTCATACTCCATCTGTCACCCCCAGTCCTAATGCCACAACAGTAGAACATATTCAGAATGTCTGTTATATCCACAAGTTGGGAGAGGCACGATGCGGACACCCGAGTTCCTAACTCAAGTCGTATATATCCATTTACGAAAAGATTACAAGTTCTGTAAAACATATGCATGAACAAAATGAAACTTAATATATCCATAAGTAACGGGAAATGTTGCATATTACTTATATGGTCATAATAAAAGAATAAACACCACTTTATAAAATATGCGATAACTGGAAATTTATATTCTATATATACTGACGTGTGTTCCTTGGAGGTGGACTATCTCAGAAGGTAGTATGGTAAGTTGGCCACCCTGCCAAGCCCAGCTTAGCCTACCATGACAAATACAATACCTTCAATTAGGTCTCTAGGCATTAGGGATTTTACTACAGCATTTGGTCGCTTGGGGGCAGGTTTGCAATGGGCCGGAGGGGAGTCAAACCCCAGAGAGAGTCGAATACAGGTGGCTTCCCATCCTGGGAGTGTGATCCATCTCACAATTAGGGCTGCCAATATACGCAGGTTAACAGCTATCCTGACTGGATGTAAGGGAGAGAATTTTATCCTAAAGTAGCAATGGGGTGCGTAACAAGGCAGACGAGACTTTAGCTGGGTGGGTTGGTTGACGTACTGGGGAGTAATCAACAGAGGGTCTTGCCATACGGACACGAGGGTCGGGTTGCGCCAGGAGTCGAACCCGGATTACTTTCCTCGTTGCTAACTTAATGGTACAAAATTTTGGTAGGACTGTGCCCGCGGGATGTTTTACTCGTATTCTCCGTCCGGACTTCAATTTGACATTGCTAACGGTTTTCTCAGGTTGGCTAGCAAGGTTGTCTTGGAGAATAGCCTCGTTTTCCTGGCTTAGCAAGTGCTCTTGGATCTCACAGTCCGCAGTGGGGTACCCCAGCCAATTACCACTGAGTAGGAGATCAAGGGAGCGAGGAAATGTCCAGTGGAATAAAAGGGGAAATTGCTTGTGGTTTTAGATCAGTATTGTTAATTGACGGTTCATCTATAGGCATGGGTTGGGCATTGGCTCGAGTGATGGCACGACGTTCCCTATGTCTTTGCTTTCTTATTGTATATTTGACCAGTAACAATCACACAATACAAAAATTATATATAGGGAGCAGGGATCCACTACTACAGTAACAGTACACAGATATATAAAGTTATGTAGTTGTTTATTGTAGGGTTTCGTCACCTGGGGAGTAAACACAATAGTAATTACTAATACAAAAATACACAATATAATAAGATATAATTAAATTGTTACAAACAATAATAATAGTTATACGAGATTTACGTGAAGCAAAACGGGGGTCAGGCGGAGGCGTGCCTAAGGTAGCAAACTACAGTTCTGCAACTTTGAAGTGGCTACCAATGTGAAAACTATAGTAACACAATTTACAACGGCTATATTAATTAAGAGATGAAAGCTAAACAGGTAGTTAACACACATCACAACGGCTCACTACCGTGGAGTCACTGGAAGTTGACTTAGGTAGGATTTACTGGGTTAAGGTGGGGTATACCTGTAGCTGTTCGTTGACTCATGTGCAGGTCCCTGATAACGTGCAGGTCCCTGATAACGTGCAGGTTGAGAGAGAGAGAGATTCTTGATGCAGGTTAAGGTGTGGGTCAAGAAGGGAGGGTTGGCGGTAGGAGATAGAGTAGCTCTGGGTCGTGCCCGAAGGATAGCCTTCTGCAAGCTGGGTGTAGGTGAGTGGGTAGTGAGCAGCAGTATCCTTGCGGACTGGAGGAAGGTAAGCCCTTGCGAGCTGAGGAGGATGAGCCCTTGCGGACAGAGGAGAGTCTTCAGCAGACTGGAGGTTGGGCTTGCATCCTATGTGGTCGCCGAGCCCGGCGACACTCGCTGGTGCCAGCTGCGGGGGTTGTATTTGTCCTAAAATTTCTCCGATCAGAAGTTCTTCAGGGTGCAGGGGGGTAGCGTAGCCTTCCACCACGGGGGCAGGTTTATCGGGGTTGCAGACATGCTACGGGTTTCTTATCACCCCGTGTGAAGGCGACGACGAATTAAAACCCCTGTCTCTGAGGCAGGGTGGCTGTGACGTCACAAGGTCACAGGGTTGCTGACATCTCTTTTCACTGTAGGAACTTCTGCCAGGGGCCAGACACGAATGGTAGAATTCTCAATAAATATAATTACAATCGCAGGGGTGCCTTTTGCATGTATAATTCTGGACATGCAATGGGGATTGCAATTACACACGTAATATGCAATTATGTGATCAGCCACCCAGGCTTGTGGGCTTCCTGGCGCAATACATTTAATTCTGATTGCCGCTTACATATTCTGCCCCGAAGCGCACGTGGCTCGTAGAGCGTGCAGTTGCACTGTACAGAATTCTGCCATGCGTCAATACCTTATCACACGTGTGTACTGTAAATAGTTTGTGTAACTCAGTGAGTTAGTCCACAGGTCTGCGCCACATAATTGTAGGTTTTAGAGTTCAAATCTCCGACAAGTAACAGTTTTTTTTATGTGGCACAATATGCCTGTTTATAACTTATTTTATTGTTTCAAAATATTTATTTCCAGTATATTTTGGTCTAAAAGTAATAATACGCAAGTACCAGCACAGTACAATTGACGAGCAGTGGTTGTTTTCTAATCACATTGATTGGTTTCTAAAGTAGATAATTTGAGCTGTATAGCGTGAGTAATGTTAGCTGGCACACATGAAAGCCGTAAGTTTAATATTATAACTGTTCTGTCTTCTTTTGGCTGTATAACCGTAAGAGCGTGTTTAATTACGGAGAGCACATTATTTGTTATTATGATCATTAAAGACACACTTAATAACAGGGCCGTAGTCAAGATGGGGGAGGTGATATATTGGGACATATTCCCCCACCAAAATGAAAATGAAAGTTGAAACAAAATTCTGCGTTGTATTTTATTTTAATTCAAGGAATATGTGATGTTCCTTAAACATGAAGAATGTTGATAGCATATTGTGGCACTGTATCTGTAGATGAACCCATTGATTATAAATAATTATGTAACTATAAATTTGCAATAATACAGGTATTATACTTTGTTCAAAAATATTAATATCAAATCTCTTCCCAACACTCTCCCCCCACCATGCCTTTCTTGAGTACATTCCTAGCTGTGCTATTTAAATAATTTGCCAGTGTTTCAAAAAAATGTGCGTTGTACATACATGTTGTAAATACCTGCCTACCTGCCACTGTGACTACTTCTATATCTATACTGACGCATTTGTCCGATTAGAATGACTGGCCATGTTAGTAGAGGATTTTATCTGCTAGACCAAAAGCGGATTAGGTAGCTGGAATGAGACGAGGGGTGTTAGCTAGTTCTTATACGCTCTTACTTCTAGTTGTGTATTCTAGGTAGATATGTGCTTAGGCAGAACATACTATGTTGAAGCCGGAACGGATGTTCCACAGACGAGCTTCTTTAGACTAGAAGATGTGGTTGTCCCAGCCTAGGCGCACTTCAGTACCGGTCAGAAGCCTGGTGACAATAGGGTGACATTTGGTGTGGTGCGGACACACTGTGGAAAGTTAATGAACACAACCGGAACAGGCGCGACTGCTCGTCATCTGAGTTCGGCGGCACGGTCCCGTTCCACCTGTCTATCCTGTGTAGGATGGGGTGATGCTATCTTTGGCCTGAGAGTAGGGTGAGCCAGGTAATGTTCCCTGTGTTTTCTTAAACTCCTCCACTCGTGAGGCATAGGGTAACAGCTCTATAGTTCATGCAGTTCACTGAGACAGAAATACTAACAGTGAAACCCAAAGGATACCCGGCAATGCTGCAGGCCACAGTCACCGTCCATTATTCAGTGCAGATTGTGAGAAGCAACCTGAGGTTGCCGTGCCTCCTGATGTGGTGTTGCTAGTGGTTATGGCATCACTGTTTCTCCCCCACGAGCACTGACAGTACTGATGTGTAGCTGGGAAGAAACAGGTAGCCATCTAATATGTATGTCTTAATTCGGTTTAATAAAATTCCCGGTTTCCGTCGACAGTGCACAGCATAATCTACGTTCAACTGTGGATACAAAGAAATACCCTGGTAATAAAAACAGAAGGGTAGAGAGCAACATATGTTTATTGAGAGCTCAATAAACACATGACATGTGCTACCTCCTACCAAGTCGAGGACGGATGAAGGTAACTGCTTGGTTCCAGGTGTAGGTGACCTGGTTCTAAGTAAAAGGGTATCATACTGGATCTAGACAAAAATAAAGATTAAAGTTAAACTGCTAAATAAAGGGGTCTAGAAGAGAAACTGAAGTTAAAAGAAAATGGTAGTGTTCGTATGTCGTCGGTTTGACTGGTCGTAGACGTACGAAGTAAGTAGCAGTGAGGGCGTACTCTAAGGTTGGTAACTTCTCCGAAGATCCAGAGCACTGGCAGTGCTGTGGGAGGTTGCTATAGATGCGAAAGAATGACTCCCGAGCTCGGCTGCAGCCGGACTTATATAGAGGTAGCTTGTAGGCTGTGTGCGGGGGAGACGTGACGTCCTCCGGCCCTGGGTGGTGTGAGAATCTTCTCATTAGCGATTCTGGCTTTGTGCTTCGTCGGGTGTGCTCTGCCTTGCCCGAGGTCTAGGCAGCTTTTAGGCGTTGAGCGCTGGGAAAGGGAGGGTGGTGTGCCTGCCGGGTTGCGTATCCTCCAGGTGGAAAGGAAAAAAAACAGGAGTTCCCGTTGCCTGTAGGGTAGGCAACATGTTTTTCATATCTGTAGAGATGGAAGAGGTGCTCTAGGCGATGAGTCATAATCGTGTTTGAGTAGATGTAGAAGCGGCACGCGTCATTTCGCCCCCCTCTCCCGTTGTGATAGACTAATCATGGATAAGGTGGTGGAGGATGGCGTAGGCACCCTCTCTGGATGGTGGAGAAGGTCTCTAGAATGTCTGGATAGGGGTGCTTGACCGCTGTAGCGGCATGTGTTCTGTGCGTGTAGGGTGCCCAGTTGGCAAAGCGAAACCTATGAGATGTGGAGCAGTGTTGACCGGCTGGTGACCTTGATCTTTCTCTCTCTCTTGCGGGTGGCAGTCGGGCGTCCTTCTCTGCCCCTCGCCCTGGTTGTCGGGCTTTACTGATGTGGCGAGAGCGTGTATTCCCCACGTGTACAAAGATTACTGGGTGAGGAAACCGCGTGTGTCGGGTGTCCCACTGGCTTTTCATAATGCATGCCATTCACAAAAACCAGTATAGTGCTGATGGATATTACAATGGAATCGTACTTAATACTTGAAAGAAAAATTATTTAAAAGAATGGCACATCAAAAGGAGGGGTTTAATGTAAGAATATTATAATATGTACAAGCCTTACTCACGGAAGGCGGGAAACGCCACTTCTATCTTGGAGCTTGCTGCAGTGAATTAAGAAAGAAAAGGAAATCTTTCCAGGGAACCTTTGTGTCTGTCAGTAAACTAAATAGTTACGTGTGACATATTGCGAAGTGGCCAACCACAGGCCCTTCAATACCTGGGTTGACCGGCTAGACAAATTCAAAGTAAATACGCTACAAGTATGATTAACGCGGCAAATTGTGCATACATTGGTCACTTGATACAATACATATACCTTTGAAAATTGAACTTAAATTATCTTGCACCATATTAACAGAACTTTAATGCTCAGTGTGTTATTGAATAGGTGTACAAGATATTGCAAACAAAACACATACACTACAAACATATACATAAAAATACTCTCCTACAAAACTGCATTCTTTCTTGTAGGCGATCTTCACATATACTCTTTTGAAAACGTAATCTGATTTTTAAAAGTGTGCGTACACATCATGTCATATTAAGTGCTGAAAAGCATAACAAAACTAACCTAGCTATCCCTTGCGGGAGACCATCTTATATCATAGGTCTAACATCTAATATGTACACTGTGTATCTTCATTGGAATGTTCAAGGTAAGTTTCTAAGGAATGTTCAATTTTGTCTGTGCTGAAAACACATTCTTACATGACGGCATTCTTCATGTAACCGATCTTCACATTAACACTTTCAAAACTTATTCCATATTTAATGGTTTACATACACATCAAGTCAGATTTACAGATGAATATTATAAAAATATTTAAAAAAAACTAAATGTCTTTGTGATGTCAAAGTCTCTTTATCACTGGCACTGTGGTGAGCTTCTTTATGTGATATAATTATAGTAGCCATTACTGTCACTGTGGAGAGCGTCTATTCGTACTGCTACTTACTTAAGTGGACTGTCAGCCACTGAAACACTTGAACCATGAGGTGTAAAATGTCTATCTAAAAGTTTGTATTTACAACTTTTTACGGTTGTATATAAAAAGTTAATTATCACATAGTCGAGTGATTAATTACTGATTCATTTACCTCATTGGTTCTTTTCACTGGAACGGTACGGATACTTTCAATTTAGTCTGAATGTGATTGTTCTGCTTACGTCACTGTCTTTTGGCTTTGCAGCTAAATTAAATATAGTGCACCATGACCGGTCTATGACGAGTCCTTTTGTCACGTGCATGTAGTAGTGGTTTACTACTACTACACAGTTTATCAGCTTTGCGCACTTATTGGCAATCTTTGTTTTCACTTTCATCTGTCCTCCTTTTTGATGAAGGGCAGCGTGCAGAGAGTGTGGCCACATATACCTGGGTGTGGTATCTCCATGGTGAATCCCTGTACCGGCCAGGTGTGTGGGCGGCCTTGGCGGTACATGGGGACATCAGGCGTCGTGGAGCAGCCTGGAGCGTCATGGCATCTGCTTCTGCCGCAACAAAGTGAAAGGGCACTGGTTCAAGGGATGTTGAGGCAGTGTGGGGATGGGTCAGCCCTTACACCCCGACTGCAGAGGTTCCTAATCGTAGGGCAGGATGTTTCTCTGACGGGGCAGTGCGTGGGAGAAAGATCTGCACCCCAACTGCAGGCAGCACAGCTCATCGTGGTTCCAGGTGGCATTGACAGTCTCGGTGGCGAGATCCTGGGGCAAGGCAGTGGAAGAGAGGTTCACGTGGACCTCCACTGCGGGTGATGTGCCGGTTGAGGGGTAGTGGTTGGCATCGATATTCTCGATGGGAGCAGCCTCTCGCATAGCAAGATGGTGGGGAGGAGCACTTCCAATGTGGTAGCTCGATGTCCGGGTCTGCGGGTGTACCTGCATCGCGGGACCTGGGGACGGAGCACGTCTGTTGCAGCTCGACGCCCCGAGTAGCAGAGTTTCCTGTGTAACGGGAGGTTGGGTTGGAGAACTCTTGTCTGAGCTTGACGTCCAATCTGGCGGGAGTTCCTGTGGGTCAGGATCGTGAGGCGGAGCACTTTCGGTGTGGCAGCTCGACGTCTTGAGAAGCGGGTCTACCTGCGTGGCAGGTGGTTGAGGCGGAGCACTCTCATTTGAGCTCAAAGTCCCATGTTGCGAAGGATCCTGCGTGGCAGGTTCTTGAGGCGGAGCACTTCTCACATTGCAGCTCGACGTCCCGAATAGCGAGTCTACCTGCATGGCTGGTGTTGAGGCGGAGCACTCTCGTTTGAGCTCGACGTCCTGGGTTTGGGTATCTAGTGGCATCTGGTACTTCTTCGTCTGGGAATAACCTCGCTGAAGTTTGGATGGCTTCGACTGTCAGTTCCTTAGCTGTACTAGGTGGAGAGGTAGGCACCTGGGTGATTCGTACCCCTCTCAACGAAGGTACTTATGCGGTTTGATCAGCGGGGGATTTGACAGAGTTCTCTCTCGGGGGACTCCGGCAGGATAACTTGGAGCAACTAGAACTTGGTTTGACTGTTATTTTTGGCGTAGCTGGGTGGTGTCGAAGGCATTGATCTCACGGAGAATGCACCTTTGTTATACATCGGGTTTCCATGGCGCAATGCAACTGGGTGCCCTGTCAACCACGATGGGCATTGTTTCAGGTTTCGTTGAAGGTCCTGGCTCTGTATCACGTTCTATCCTTTTGGGTGGAGGTTCGTCTTTATCCTCTGATTGGTCACTTATGACTTCTTCAGCATCGTTGTTCCCAAGTATTGGCATGTCTCCAGGGTAGGGTCGTATCTGACCTCTGGTGGCCTTAAGAATCCGTCCGCATATATCCTTGGCCCAGTAGACATTGTCTCGCTTGCATACGATATCGTACGGTCGATCCCATTTGTCAGCAAGGCCAGTGCTGAATTGATTGCTGGCTTTGCTGATTGGGTGACTTCGCAGGAGGACGGCTTCCCCTAAGTTGAATTCTCTTATCCCTGTATTCGGTTGGGATATTTCTTTAAAATATATGTGTTTTTAAGCTTTCTGGGCGTGCGTGGTACGCACGCAGGTTTGCTAGCCGGATGTCCTAAAGTTGAGGTATGTCAGTGGGTTCGCTTTCCTACTGCTAGTCGTCTGGTTGGCGTAAGGGTTGTCCCAGGAGTAGGACGCTGGGACTGGTGTCAACGGCCTCGTTTGTACGGCATCGAAGGGCAAACAGTATGGTAGGGATGTGCTTATCCCAATGCTTATGATCTTTGGCCACACTGATAGCCACACTGATACGGAGGCACTTCTTGATCTCCTGGTTCCTCCATTCAGTGGGGTTGGCTTGCAGATGGTAAGGTTGGGTAGTCCAGGTTTCAACCCCCAATTATTGACAGGCAGTTTGCCATTGACGGCTAGTGAACTGGGTGCCATTGTTCGTCAGTGTGGCATTCGGATAATCCCATCATGCTAAAATTTCTGCTTCCATCTTCCGCACAATTGGGGTGCTCTCTTGGCTGGACAGAGCGATTTCCTTTCGTACTACGTGGATATGGACCCATCAGATCAGCAGCTGTGTGGGTCCAGAGCATCTTGTCTCCGTGGTTTTGCTGTGGGAGAAGGAACCGGGTATGCTTTGCCTCGGCAGCACGTGACGCATTTACTAATGTACTGCCAGACATTGTGGCTTATTCCGTCCTAATAATTATACTGGGTTTTAATGTCCAATATGGTTTCCCTTGTACCCGGGTGACCAGCTTGTGGAACCCATATCTTCCATGGTGTATTGGGTTGTCCACTGCGTGTCCATATGACATCATCCCATAATGGATATCATTGGGGCTATTCCTGTAATGGGCATCAGATATAAAGATCTTCCTGTTGGCTTAAAGTAATTTGTTGACGATTGATCTGTAGTTGAAGGAGCCGGATTTCCTCTACCAGACTTCTTTTGATCTTGGGGGGAGGGAGTGAGGGACATTTTCTCCTCTTCCTCTTCAGCTTTCTCCTCTAGCATCGGGGAACGAGACAGGGCATCTGGTTAATCGTTTAACTTCCCTAAGCAATGTTGGACATCAAAGTCGAACTCAGTGAGGAACATGTCCCACCGGTTGAGCTTGGCCTTTGAATTCCGAGACTTGTGTAGCCATTGGAGGACTTTAGATTCGGTTCGCAGAATGAAGTGTTGCCCTTAGAGATAATACCAATATTTATTCATGGCCCAGACAACGGCCAGACACTCCTTCTCATTAATGTGGGTAGCGCTGCTCTGTCTCTTTTAAGGGGGTTGATGCATACGCTATCACATGGGATCGTCCACCTTCGTCTTGCTGGTAAAATACTGTGCCCAGGCCATACTGACATGCGTCCGTTTGCAGTATTAAGGGTTTGTCTCCTTGTGGCCAATAGTGTTGGTGGATATTCTTGAAGCTGTTCTTCAAGTTGGAAATCGCTCGTTCGGGGCCTCATAGCCAGCGGGTGTCTTTCTCGAGAATTCGTAGTTGCCGCTTATTTGAAGGTTCTTCCGCTTCTTCAATTGCAAGTATTGAACTGTGTCATGGGAAATTCCCTTCAGGTGATATGATGTGTCCCAGATAATCTATTGATTTCTTGCCGAAGAAGCTTTTCGATAGTTTACAAGTCATCCCATGTAATTCGAGCCTTTTCAATACTCATTGCAGATGGCGTGGATGCTCCTCCCAACTGTTGGAGTATATTTTTACATCGTCGAAATAAGCGAAGCCAAACTCGTTGATATAACCTGTTAGTACTTCTGACATTAATAATTGGAATGTTGCGGGGGTATTTTTCAAGCCGAAAGGCATTACTCGAAAGTGTAGGGTCGACCTCGGGTATCGTAAAAGTGGTATATTTTTGACTGTCCGGATGGACGGCAATCTGCCAGTATCCATACTCCATGTCGAGAGTACTGAATATATTGGCCTTGCCAATATCTCGTACGTATGAGACAAGTCTATAGCTGGGGGAGCAATTGTGTGGGTGACTTCATTTAGGGATTTGTAATTCACGCAAAATCACAATTTGCCAACCTTTTTTGGTACCAGTACCACATGCAAGTTATATGGAGAATTTGATGATTCTACTATCCTCTGGTACTTCATGTCAGGGACCTGTTCCATGATGTCACGGTGGCAGGCTCACACTCTGTATGGCCGTTTGTAGACTGGTACGTCAGTGGTAGGCCATATTTCATGCTGTATGGACCGTGTTTGTCTTAATAGCGCTCATTTAGTATTTCTTTTAACTGACGGAACACTAGTTCTTCAAGTTTATGATTAATGCTCATTGGGTTGATGAGAATTCGTTGGATGATGTTTGGGTTTTGATCCCAGTTTACAGTAATACAGTTGGTTTCTCCCAAGTACGCCCTATGTTGGCCATGTTTGAGAATACATTGATGGTGGATAAGCCAAGGACATCCCAGTATTATGGATTCAGACATGGTTGGTGAAACAATAAATTTGGTTGGGGTTTCAGTGTTTTAAAATTTTATAGTCAATGTAATTCTGCCGGTAACTTCCAGGATGGCATCTAGTTGTGCAATTCTTACCACTTTGTTTTGTGGTCGGAGTTCGGCGAGTTTGTTTGATGTTAGCAAGTTTCATCTAATGAAATTCCTGGTAGCCGCAGTTCAAGTAAGGCTAGTACCCTGTTGATGTTCACCTCCACCTCTATGTGTGGGGCTATGGGAACTGGTGTTTCCTCACTTAATCTCTAGAGGATGGGCCCTTGTACACTGAGCGTGGTGGCCTGCTTCGTACCCCAGCACCAGCATTTCCCGGTTTGGTTTCTGGAGTTGGTTTTCCAGCTGGTCGATGTTGGTTGTTTGTCTACATGGTGCCAAAGCAGTTTGGCAGAACGGCAGCTCCTTCCGGCTTCTGCGGACAGTCCTTGTTCCAATGATTCTCGAGGCAGAACCAGCATGTGGGTACGAAGGCCATGCGATGGGTTGTGGATGGTACGCCTTTAGGAGGCGCAACAGGTGGCGTTCGTACCTTGGGTGTTTTGGTGGAGACTGTTTTTTTCGAAGCTCTCCTGAGCGGTAAAGTTTTGCTCATCTTCTCGAGTTCAATCGACGAATTTATCCAAGGTCGTGGTCTTGCTGTCAGTATTATGTTCCGGCGATTTGAACATTCACCTGATTGAGCGAACTGCGGTAGCTTCATTGACACCTGGGAATACCAGTCGAAACATTTGTTCTTTTCTTCGTATGAAGATTTCTGCATCTTCGTCGAATACCTGGGTCTGGCTATAGAACTTTTGTGGTTAGCTATACGGTTACTGAACTTTCCAGTCCATTAAAAATTCCCGTACTTTTCCCACCATGTGAGGGCGAGGCCCTTTAAATGTAGTTGAACCGGGTCAACCCATAGTTTCAGTGGTAGTTTAGTTTCTTTAAATTCCTGCTCGCATCCCTGCATAAATGCGATGGGGTCTTAGTGTGGGCGACCTGCAACCTCAGTTATTTGTATGTCGTTGTCTCTGCCCTTAGCTGGGTGGCCAGGTGCCGTTCCAGGTTGGATATATATCCAGGAAGGCCTGAACCTGCGAGAGTATGAGATGTGTTTCCTTCGACATCTCTCACACTGGTATGCCATCCCGGGCATAGACACGCACTCGTCGGGCCATCCTATGCATAGGGGGTGATAGGGCTCACTGCACGTTGTGCACCTGTTTTGGTTTATGCCCCGCCCAGGACACGTAACTTCATTACAAAAACTTGTTGGTTGGTGGTTTATGGCACTCTGTACAACGGGTTTATAACCCGTCTAACTCTGGTATCTTCGGGCCAGCCTATGCAGGCATAATAAAAAAGTTTTGTGCAGTAAGTGCACTCTACCCTTAGTGTGCCATGGCCTGGGCAGTCGGCATGACTACACTGTATATTAGATATGTCGGGTTCAATGTCAGAGTTCTCGCTTGCGATGGCATGGACCTCGACGTCTGACATGGTTGTGGTTAAGGGCACCACAGGGTGTTTTATGGACTCCCCGACATCCACTTGTCTGATCGTGTTTACCCTTAGCTTTCGGGGTATGGTTGGTCTTATTCTAGCCTTTCACTGCGCACAGCTATTCTTTTGATGCCCATGTTGGGTGCCAGTGAATCTCTTGATGCCTGTCCGATTAGACTGACAGGACACGTTAGTCCAGGATTTTATCCGATAGACCAAAAGCGGCTTAGGTAGCTGGAATGAGATGAAGGGTGTTAGCTAGTTCTTATACACTCTTACTTCAAGTTATGTATTCTAGTTAGCTGTGTCCTTAGGCGGAACGAATTATGTTTAAGCCGGAATGAATGTTCCACAGACGAGCTTCATTAGACCAGAAGATGGGGTTGTCCTCTGCCTAGGCGCACTTCAGTACTGGTCAGAAGCCTGGTGACAATTGGTGTGGATGCGGACACACTGTGGAAAGTTAATGAACACAACTGGAGCAGGCATGACTGCTCGTTGTCTGAGTTCGGCAGCATGGTCCCGTTCCACCTGTCTATCCTGCACAGGATGGGGTGATGCTATCTTTGGCCTGAGAGTAGGGTGAGCCATGTGATGCTACCTGCATTTTCTGCCACTTCTCCTCTCGTGAGGTATAGGGTAACATCTCTATAGTTCATGCAGCACACCGAGACAGAAATACTAACAGTGTAATCTAAAAGTGACATGCCCGCTCGAGCTCGATAACAGTCCCCACTGATCCCCCACCGTAGGCGGGCTAGTCAGGGACGTGGAGCCATATGGACCGCCAAGCCTGTACCGGTTGTGCATTTGCACTACAATGCCTGGCAACACTGCAGGCCACAGTCATCCCACATTATTCAGTGCGGATGGTGAAGCAACGCGAGTCTGTCATGCCTCCTGGTGTGAAGATGTTGCTTGTGGTTGTAGCGTCACTGTTTCTCCCCCACGAGCACTGACAGTGCTGATGTGTAGCTGGGAAGAAACAGGTATCCGTCCAATCTGTATGTCTTAATTTGGTGTAGTAGAATTCCCGGTTTCCGTCGACAGTGCACAGCATAATCTTTGTTCAACTGTGGATACAAAGAAATACCCTGGTAATAAAAACAGAAAAGTAGAGACCAACGTGTGTTTATTTAGAGCTCAATAAACACATGACATTTGCTACCTCCTACCTAGTCGAGGATTGATGAAGGTAACTGCGTGGTTCCATGTGTAGGTGACCTGATTCTAAGTAAAAGGGAAATGGTTCTAGATGTAAAATAAATAGTTAAAGTTAAACTCCTAAATAAAGGTGTCTAGAAGAGGTAAAGTGAAGTTAAAAGAAAATGGTAGTGTTCGTATGTCGTTGGGTTGACCGGTCATCGACGTACGTAGTAAGTAGGTGCGTGGACATACTCGAATGTTGGTATCTTCTCCGAAGATCTCGAGCACTGGCAGTGCTGTGGGAGGTTTCTATAGATGCGAAAGAATGACTCCCGAGCTCGGCTGTGGCCGGACTTATTTAGCGGTAGTTTGTAGGCTGCCGGCGCCGTGTGTGGGGAGGCTTTAAGTCCTCCGGCACTGGGTGGCGTGAGAATCCTCTTCTCAGTGATTCAGGCTTCGTGCATCGTCGGGTGTGCTCGGCCTTGCCGAGTTCTGGGCAGCTTGTCGGCGTCCAGCGTGAGGTAGGGGGGCGGCGTGCCAGCCGGGTGCATGTCTTCCAGGTGAGAAGAAAAGAACATGGAAATTCCTGCTGCCTGTAGGGTAGGCAACATGTTGTTCATGCCTGTAGAGATGGAAGAGATGCTCTTGGCAATGAGTCATAATCGTATTTGAATAGCTGTAGAAGCGGCTCGCATCAATACTGATCTGTCTTACTACTCTCTCCTAGTCCAATATCTCCAGTTAGGTTAGAGGTGTACTTGGGGGTAACAAATACTAATAGCTATTCAATGAAAGAGGGGAATTCTTCTACACACATTTATTATAATTATATATATATATAATGCAATAAGGATCTTCGCAAAATTCTGACATACTATACTCTGATTTGACAAGATAATTCTGAGAACTTAAATGAATACAGTTATACAAGGAACAGTGAGACAATTATACTGCCATACGGGAATACTGACATAAACGGAAAGGTAATTTAGCTATAAGAATATGAGATAACGATTATATAAAGACCCTATCCTTGCCACGTGATTATTAATTCTTAAGACGGGGCTTCGATATCGGGAATGCTGCCCTACCGCCTAGCCGGATTTATGCTAACCAATGAAGACGTAGCGTATTTTGTAGATGGGCCGGAGCTCCCCGGACCCTAGTACTCTTCCGTGTCGCTCCGACACTGGCGTTGACACATAACTCTTTGCCGACAGCCTGGGGGGGGGGGGAGGTGGGTGCCCGCTTCTCGCTTAAATTGTCCTGGCCTCTGTAGGTCGGCCAGGCGTTTTATTAAAACAGGGGGCCTTCTTTGGAATATATAACCCATCCAAATTTAGCTCGTCGTGTGAGGGCCCTCTGGAGCCTGCTACATTACCCCCCAGTTCAAGCAATCAGTTTGGCCCATTGCTATTAGGGTAGCTGGTACAAGGTTCCATAGGTTGAGGTTTTGTCTTGACTGTTGGGGTCCAGGAGCTTAGTCAAGTCTTGATTGTTGTATGGTACCGAGTATCTTGAGGACGGGTGGTGGCATTCGCGAGTTATATTTTATGGCAGTATTGAGGGTGGAGTACCCAATTCGAGGCCCGTGGCAGTTAAAGTGAACATGGGATGATGACTGAATTTTAAAAAATTTCATGGCAAGGCAGGAACTTTAGGCAATATTACATTAAAATTATTTTACATAGTTTTGAATAATGGCCAATACCTATGCATGTGATGTAGCAAAACCATGGGTTGGAGGAAGGTACGTCTATCACATCATTTAACATTTAAAAAGCCCCTGAAATTCTAGGCGATATATATGGGAAAGTGTGATTGGGAAATTTTTGTGCACATGTGATATTTTTCGCTCACAACGAGCCAGGAAGTTAATTTTGAAATAATACATTAAGAAACTTAGTTATTTGATCAATAATGCCTGCTGGCTTAAGTTATGAGGTTACTTTACATTGAAACAAGGTATCACAGTTGGTAAAGGAAATTTGTACACACAAATATTTTCGTATATGAAAGGAAATTTTCATATGCAGTGGTTGGTTATTCTGCACATTGAACCTGTGCATTATAGACACAGCGCTATTGAAATGACTGCTCTTTTTGCTACTAGTTGACTTATTGTGATTTTAAATATACTTACTCTTTCTATGGGATTATGTGTACAGCTAAGTATTAACTAGTGTTATTACAAATACCATAAGATATGTGATTACACTTAACAGATAACGTGATGTTGCGTATCCGTGTGTCCCATTTGGGACCTCTTAACCTATGTACATTAGTATTGACATAATTTAATTTACAAATTACATGTATCGGCTCTCAAGACCTCGCTGTTAAGAGCCATCCAAATCTCATCACTCACTCACAAACGTCATAAAAGGATTTTAAAATTTTACAAGAAAACATTATTGAGTAATACATTTATGATACAATATTGTGATATTAGACTTTACTTGCATAGATTAGATTTAATAAAATGTATAGGTTAATGGTATGACATGTTTAACTTTTTACGTTGAAATGTCTTGGCACTTGTAAGCCATCATACAATCGTAATTCATATTTATGTGACACTGTGTTTGAGAGTTTGTTTTTGTGGTGTTACGTAGAATTCACTGTTCATTTTGTGTGGCGTGAATTTTTGTATAGATAGGCACTCCTCACAGCTGGGATGTCCGTAATGTACGTATCACACTTACCTTTTTCCTCGTAGACGGTATCACTTAGCAAGAACATATTTGTGTTTTACTGTGAAAGTTTTACTTTTAACGAAATTATCATTTAAAGACATATATAAAACAGTGTACTTATATCTAAGACAAAACTTAACCTAACCAGCTGACTTAACCTACAATGTTTGAATTCTTTTATTTCAGTTACATAAGTACATATATTTAATAACACAATGAGAATTTATATTTTCTCTTCAATTTATATTGAATTATTATTTAAATATCAATGAAGTTTTGATAAAAATCTTATATAACTAGGGTAAAGGAAAATGATTTGACACTTACACAAAACATATGGAATAAAGAACTGACAAAGCCATACAGTTTTGCATGCTTAGGTATTTATAATTATACTGAGTTGGTATTCTGTTTATGAGACCCTTAGCTTTGCTTGAATTTACTGATAGAATTGTCAATAACATGCCATGTTCTTCATTCACACGATAGGCTACACTGAGATCAATATGCAATTATGAAAAATGCTGAATAAAGTAATCGTACTCCTTGATTCTCATATACCTAGGCTTTACTTGTTATAAGAATGAAATATTTTTAATACTCCAGCTACACCTGGATGGTGACGTTTGAGATATATATATATATCACATCACTCTGCTAGGGTATGCCCCTTATTAAATAGTAATTGGAAATTCTCACTTGCACTGACTCTGCACTTACAATTTGAGAATGGAATAAATAAAATTTGTGGCATGTACTGCCTTACTGCTTGTCTGGCATTTAAATTATATGTTTGCCACATCTACACAAAATTATTTTATGCTGAACCAACACTTTGACTTATTATACTTGTATACAGTATCATTTTATATAGTTAGCTATTTAATAGCTTGGAATATAATATCTATATAGGCTGAAGTGTTGATAAATGTCCAGTATATGTGAGTATTGTAGCAGTCATTTGCAATTCTGTAGTGACTCCACTTTTCAGATCATTTCTGAGCAATCTAATTTTAACATGTTTAAGTTTCTGTTTGAATTCTAAAAATTTGAAATGGCTGTACATGTAGCCAATGGTCTGTTATATTGATCAGCAGAATATACTTGCAGAAAATATTTATCAACTACAGTAAAACCCCTCCATTACGACTCCATTTATTACGACCCAATCCCGAGGAACCGTGAAAAGTTTGGGTCGAAAAAGTCGAAAATTTGAGGCACTTCTAAAAATAGATACAGTAATCCCTCGCCAACCACTGTATCTTGAACCGCTGTTTCAGTTATGCGCGGATTTGTTTTTGTAGACGTTTTCTCCAACCGTGGTACTAGTTTCTATCATCCATGGTTTTCAGTCTAACGGCAACTAGCCTTTTCTGATGTTAGTGGTCACGCATTTCTCAAGCTGCCATCATAGACTTCGACATTTGTTGTCCCAAGCAGCGTGAAGCAATAAATTACTTAATGCCAGAAGGGGACACTTGTGTATTGTCCATTGAAGCATTGCCGGGGGTGGGGGGGATTGCAGACCGGGGTCAGTAAGGATTCTTTGTCCTAGTCACATGCCGCTGCCTCTGCCTTACCCTTCCTGTCTTTTTTCGCTCCACCATTATCCCTCCTCTTTTGGTGTAAAAACAGCAGCACATTACTGGCTAGTTTCTTAATGTGTATGTATAACTTCAAATTTAATTTAATGTCCCCTTTTTAATGGTTTTTTTTGTTTATGTGCTCCCATGCCTATGTAATATGCTAATTTTTTTGGTGGGCATTTTTTTTGTGAAGTCAATTTTATATGTAAAGTGAATGAAGGTAGGTAAGTATGTGCAAATAAAATGTGTTCTTATGTTACCATATTTTGGTGAGCAAGTCCATGTGCATGTATAGGTCACATCAGCAGTTTTTTATGAAAAATTCGGGATATTTAATATTTAAAGTATAGTGCACTAAATTTGTATATTCCCGTAAACATTGCCAGATCTCATTGTGCCAGTTTAGAGGCCAACATGCCACCTACATTTAATATAATTTCAATACATTGACATGAATTGCATCTATCAGCATGTTTTATCAACACCGGGTCGCTGTTACGAAGTGAACCGGCCCTGTAATGGTGGCCGGCTGGCCCCCGCCTGCCAGAATAATCTTGTAACAACCGACCGACAGCTGCCCAGCCATGAGAATCCAGGACCGATCTACAGATGCGAGTCGCCGCGCCCGGCCGCGCTGCAGAGGATCTAGGCGCTCGCCCAGCTACGTATGCATGGCAATGTATTCACTGCCAGCTCCAGCACATGAGTGATCCTATGGATCTTCATATGTGTTATTAATAAATAATGTTCTGTGTTTTGCTTCAAACATAAGTCATCTCCAACAGTGTTTCGTTATATTTTAATAATACATAGTCTAATCTTTTCACACACTTTCAATGACCTTGTCATACTGTGTTTAGCCCTTCTTTTTTATGACAAGGTGTGGTCCAATATGCCTTTCTTGGGTATCAAATTAATCAGGAGATGTCCAGCTATTAAAATATACATATATGTTTATGTTTAATTAAAAAAGTGGTTTTTTATGCGCTAGACACAATTGAACATGAACTTCATGCAAAAAATGGCAAGTTTTGGGGCATAAGGGTTAGGGGCGGGTCAAAATCGGCCCAAAATTTTCCAAATTTTTTATTACGACCCCCTCTCTATTACGACCCTATTCTCGGAAACCGTGAGGGGTCATAATAGAGAGGTTTTACTGTACTTGGAATGACCTGTTTGTGAACACTTAAACTGTTGTAGAATATTTTGAGATAAATTCTGTATATATCAAGTAATAAATATATTAAAATTAGTTATTGGCTGTAGGCTATGTTAAAGGCTTATTCCTTAATTGCTTGACAGCCTTAGTATTTTGTATAAAGTTGTTAAAATATGAAGTAAGACAAAATTAAAACGACTATGGCTGATTACAATTGTTGTACGTTTGTGTTTACCTGGCCACCTGTGACCACTATCGTCGTCTGCGCTATCATACTCTTCTACTGTAAAAAAGTGGTCAAAAGGGGGGGGGGGGGTTTGTCTGGGAGGAATGAACATAGGTTCATACTGAGAAAAGTGTAGATACAAATTCAAGATATTAACGTTGTTAGTGTCTGCTTGCGAAAATAATGTAAAATGTCATAACATGTGAAATTTTAAGAATTGATAAAACTTACGTTTTACTTGTACACCATCAGATAGAAAATATGACTACAGAAAATCTATTTTATGCATTTTAAAGCAGTAGTTTCTCAATTAACTTTAGCTTTTATAGAAGTATTAGTGTTTTAATATTGCTCAGTAGTATTTGTCGGCACTGATCTGCCGTTTAGTGGTTCATACTGAGAAAAGTGTAGATACAAATTCAAGATATTAACGTTGTTAGTGTCTGCTTGCGAAAATAATGTAAAATGTCATAACATGTGAAATTTTAAGAATTGATAAAACTTACATTTTACTTGTACACCATCAGATAGAAAATATGACTACAGAAAATCTATTTTATGCATTTTAAAGCAGTAGTTTCTCAATTAACTTTAGCTTTTATAGAAGTATTAGTGTTTTAATATTGCTCAGTAGTATTTGTCGGCACTGATCTGCCGTTTAGTGTGTTGAAAAAAAAAAATTGGGAAACACCTTAATCAGTAAAATGCATAAATAGTGTATGTTAAATGTAAAACAAACTTTGTGCAGTGAGCCTCGTGTGTGCACGATATTCTATTACTAAGTTACCTTGTACAATCTTAGAAATTGACAGAGTATACTCATTATCATTCATAGAAACTACAATATCTTAGAACTAGAGAACATCATAATTGGGATAATGAAGGCAGGCTGCAATGTGGCCAGGTGGGTGGGTGGACCCAGCTGGCGTCTGAAAACGTAGTGTGCAGTGACCTAGAGCACTGTTATGGGAGGGGGGTGAGCCATTCACTCCCCTCTGTAGGCATGGCTGGCTGGTCCGGTTACATTGACAATGGCTGGCGCATGCGCGAGGCGTAACTCTCTCCGGCGCATGTGTTCGTGTTGCCAACCATATCTGGTCGTAGGAACAGTGACTCGCTGGTACTGTCGTCGCGCCGCTGTGACGTGAAGTTGGTGGCCCTTCGACTGGAATGGCTGCCACTGTTGGACTCCGCCCCCTGGGCGGTCCGTAGTGGCAGTTACCGTAGCAACCATCGTGTGCCTGCGCCAGGCAGGGCATATGAGTGTGCATTGCTACCAATGTCATCAGGCAGCTCCGACAGCTGCATGTCACCTTTAATGAGGCCTCGTGCACGTTCTGTGGTGGGTAGCAGGTTCTCCTTCTCTGGCTCATACACAGGCTATAGGCGTGGAGTGACATGATAGCGGAAGGGAAAGGCTGGTGGTGCTTCTCTCACTGTGGCTAATATGCTTTACAGCTTGACGAAGCAATGAAGACAAGGAACTCGTACTGCTGGTCGGATAGTGAGTTAATTTCCATATACTCTGAGAAATCTGTAACACACTTTCATCTAATATTAATATCTAGAAGTAAAACTTATATCTAATACACATAACAAATAATAACCTAACAAACATAAACCTGCTTCGTATGCCGGGTGCAAATAATAATGTCATTCTTTGGCGCTCCCGTTTTATTAGTCTGGATGTGAATCGTGGATTACCGTAGAATTTCGACCACTTTATAGGGTCCACTGTAACTGTGTGTTAATGCCTTTTGGCGACCCCTGTTACGTACCCGTACTAGGATGTTAACTTTAACTGTGATCTTTTTGTGTGATTTATTAAATAAGCGTGTTTGGTATTCCTGTGCTTGCATAAAATTTATTCTGGCAGTGTCTCTGTTTTGTTGGCTTTTTTCACACCAATTGTGTGCCCGCGGGGAATGTTGTTTGCCTACCACGTGCGCAGGGAGGGTGGCCTCTACTCCGTGTATTAGATAAAAAGTTGTAAATTTTCTGGTGATGTTGATACTGGTGTAAAAATTAAAACAAATAAACTTTACATAGAGGTACCAATTTATTTGGTCATCGTTTTATTTGAAGATTCCACAAGCCCGTTGCAAAGTGTATGCAGTAGTGGTTCATTTCTTTATGTTGAGGAATTGTAGTAAGTTATTTACTAATTCATTTTGGAAGCTCGTTCCCCTATCAGTAAGGATCTGCTCGGGACAGCCAAATCGCAGAATGACTTCTTTGATAAAGTCTGGGCATGTAGCCGTGTCTATGGATTGCACTGGTTTAGCTACGACATAACGAGTTGCATATTCAGTCATTACAAGGATATATTTATTTTTTCGTGCAGTAGTGGGGAAGGGACCTTTTGCATCAAGAGCCCACGTTTTGAGGATGGGTTGAGGTGGGATAGAATTTATCTGCCCTGGTGGTTGTGTGTTATTTGCTTTGGTTTTCTTACATGTGGAGCAATATTTTACACAGCTCTTTATGTCTGTGGCCATATTATCCCAGTAATAGGACTGTTTTATTTTTAGGAAGGTTTTTAGGGCACCGAAGTGACCTCCCCCAAAAATGGCATCATGGTGGGCTTGTATTATTTCATTTACGTGGATTTGTGGGACAAGTGTTAATTTTGATGGACCTTGGGGTGTATTATCTTTTAAAAATATTTCTCTCTTTGCTGTGAGTTCATAACGGTGGCTTAAACTATGGTATTTTGTGTCTGCTTGGTCAGGATTTAGTAATGCGTGTTTAAGTTTAACGATATGGGGATCGCGATCATACTCGCAGGTGCAAGGGGAGGTATTAACTCGGATAGGGCATAGCAAAAATATAAAATAGTCGTCAAATTTGATGTATTATTGTGCGTGGATGTATACTGTTAGGTAATGTAATTTATCTGAACACAGAAGGATTAGGATGGTACATCGTAACATTGGGTCGATGCATGTAGTTTCGAGTGAGGTTTGACAATCTTGTTTAATAATTTGAATATCGACTTTATATAGAGTAGTCTAGGCTATTCACGGTAAAGTGAAAACTTTTTAAGGCCCTCCCAATGAGGATTAACCACTAATAAATATATCTTATTGCAGCCTCAGGCATTAAATTTTGAGGGTAGGGGTAATGTATACACTTTGTTTATTGGTCACATTGCAATGTTTATATAAAAAAGCAGGAGGAAGATGGAAATTGGATGAAAGGAAAAATTTAGAAGGGCCTTAAAGAGTGCTCACTTTACCATGAACAGCCTACAATGATTTTGCAAATGGTGGCCATAGGGAAAATGTTTTCTTGCACTATTTCAGAGGCAATTCAGTTCTTTTCTTTGTGTTCATGTTTACTAAAATTATATGTAATTTCATCCCAATGATTTTTAACATATTTGGTCACCGCATTCCTGGTTTCGTCTGCTATGCTGGGGTTTTGTAAAATAACTTCTGCGGAAGCTTTGATTAAAGAAGTACTTGTCAGCATCGTCTTTTTAGTTTGGTACACTTCTTCGTTAACTACGATATGGCAAATGGGTACTGAGGGTGCTGTGAGCATGCGACTAAGGGCGTCTGGTAGGGTGTTTAATTTCCTTTCACTATTTGGGCTTCAAAATCGTACTCTCTAAGAGCGATAGCCATTTTTTGTATGCACACGTTGTGATCAGTCGTAGACCAGTGATAACGTAAACTGGTATGATCTGTGTTAATGGTGAAACGTTGGCCATATAAGTATTGCCTAAAGTGTTTGCATAGATATCTAATCACCCCAAGCTCTTGTTCTGTGATTCCATTTACACTCCTGGGGTGAAAATTTCTTGGATGCAAAGCCATTATATTTCATTCTTTATTCAGGGGATCTACTTTTGTAAGGGCCCTACCAGCTGCCTCATTGCTAGCGTTATATCCTAGGATTATTTCACAGTCCTTGTGGAATTTATGAAGAATGAGGACTTGCAAAATTGCTGTTTTTAACTGGATAAAGGCTGTATCTTGTTGCTCTGTCCATTTAAAAGGGGTGTTGTTTTTTGTGAGTTCAATGAGTGGTTGAGCTATCGAAGCGTAGTTTCGAATGTAGCGGCGTAATTAAGATGACATACCTAGGAAGGTTCTGAGCTGTTTGATGTTATGGGGGAGGGGTGACATGACAATAGCCTGTACCTTTTCGGGGTCTGTGGATATGTGATGATATGGCCAAAGACTTTTTGCTCCACAAACGTACATTTTCTTGTGTTAACTTTAACACTAAATAGAGGGAGCCTGTCAAATACCTTGATTATATTCTGTAAATGTTCTTCGTATGTGTCGCCAAAGATAAAGATGCCGTCGATGTACACGATAGCCGTGGTCCTTCTGAGGGGTCGTAGAAGTTTATTTATAAGCATCTGGATATATTGGGGACTTGTGCTTAACCCCATTGACATTCTTTGATACTGGAAAAGGCCTACACCATCAATTGTAAATGTTAATTTATTTCTATCTTCAGCCCTGACTGGGATACTGTAAAATTCAGAAAATAAGTCTAAATTAGTGATGTATGCAGAATTTAGTAGGACGTTTAAAATATCTTCTGTGCGCGGCAATGGATATTGTACTCGAGTCAAATATTGGTCTAATTTCCTGCAGTCAGTTAAAAATCGTATGCCTCTGGATTTCTTAGCTATGACAAGAGAAGGTGCAAAATAAGGTGAGTCTGCTTCTTGTATTAGTCCCACATCTACCATGTCTTGCATTTGATTTAAGAGCTCATCCCTCACCTTGGGACTGATCCTATAAGGGCACGTCATCACTAGTTTATCTGCGGTGAGATCCCATTTTATTTCGAAATTTTTGGTTTCGGTGAGCTCCAAAATCTAGTTGGCAAATCTGCCTTGGTAAGAGTGTATAACATCCTGAGTGGCTGCTGCCTGATCGTTTGTAAGATTTTGGTTGATTTGGGGTGTTGTGATATTTTCGTTTTCATATGTCTCAATTGTTGATAAGCTATGTTTAATGAATGTGAGGAGTTCTGTGTTGAATGGTGAGGTGAATTTTTTCCCAGAGGGGGAAAATGTTCTGGTCCAAAACAAGTGTGCTGGTTATACTGCTGCGTGAACAGCCGGTGTCTAGCGGTACGTAATAATTAATGCCCTTGATTTTTACCAAAATACGGGGTGTTGTAGCTGTGCTGATCTTTTGGTGAGATGAAGGGGGTGTGTTGTATGTGTTAGTGATGAGTATGGTGCAGGGTGGAAACTTGCTCAGTGTGTTATTCAGTAACACATTTTCATCATCACAAGCTTGCCGCGGTGTGTTTTGAAGAGAGTCAGTAATGTGTGTCGTGCAGTTCTGTGTAGGTGTGTGTAATCTGACAATGTGTGGGAGTGATCCCAAATTCACGTTTGAAATGCTTAAACTGCTCCCCAATATCTGTTTAAAATTGAAAGTGTTGATTAGAGAAGAGGGGACAGTGTTTGGCTTTATGTACTACGTACATGCATAGGGTGCAGGTAGCTTATTCAAGGCTGCATGGCCCGACGACTTATTGTTTGTGTGTGGAAATGGTGCCTGGAAGTTCGCACGGCTGCACTGGTTTGGTAACTTCGATGGGTTGTGCATTGGGAAAAGGGGGGGGGGGGGAGGGTCGCGTCTGCTGTTGTCATGCGGGGTCGACTGCGCTCGGGCGGCGTGGTATTTAGATACATTGTGTCCGGCAGTCACGGTAACTGGTCTTGCCGGCTGCATGTGTATCATTGGCAGTTTTGGAATGTGATTTGTCTTTGTATACACTGGTGGTTTACTATGTTATTCGTTTGGATGCCGACTCACCTGACCTCCCACTTGAACGAGGTTGGATGTACAATGCGAAAATGTTTTGTAATGCAGCCTTGTGATGTCTGTTTATGCGTTGCAGTGTTTATTGCGGGGGAAGTATGTTTGTCAGATGTTCTATGTTTTGTCCCTGCATTGTGTGTGGTGGTTGTGGGTTGACAGCGTTATGCAGTGGTGTTTGTTTTTAAATTGGAATGTTGCTGAATGAGTTAAATTTTGCAATTTCTGCAAATGTTCTGTGTGGCACAACTTTGTTGAATAGAGCCCTACAGGCATCGCGAACCCGGACATTACTCTCCTGTGCGTTGGGGGGGGGGGGGTGGTTTGTGTGTTTGCCTGTACTGATTTCCGGACACGTGGTCCCGTACCGGACCTATTGTTTGTGTTCTGCCCGGAAGGGGCCTGTCTGTGGGTGTGTGTGATGTTTATAGGGTCCTTGGTGTGTTGTTTGTCTGTAAGGTTCCCTTCTCTGTGTCCACTGTTTTACTTGATGCTTGCCACTTATACATCTAATCTAATACGATTACGACTCATCACCAAGAGTACCTCTTCCATCACTTCAGACGTGAATGACACGTTGCCTACCCTACAGGCAATGGCAACTTATGAGCAAAACCTTCTCACCTGGAGGATACGCAACCCGGCAGGCATGCTGCCCCCCCCCCCCCCCCCCTTGCAAGCACTTTGAGCCAACAAGCTGCCCAGACCTCAGGCAAGGCTGAGTGCCTCCAACAAGGCATGAAGCAGAATAGCTGACCAGATTATTCCCACGCCAACCAGGGCAGGAGGACGTCACGTCTCCCCCGCCCTGTACCCTACGCCGGCAGCCTACAAGTTCCACTATATAAGTTCAGGTGCTGCCAAGCTCAAGAGTCATTCTTTCGCATCTCTATCAAGCTCCCACAGCACTAAGTCAGTGCTCAGGATCTTCGAAGAATCTTGTTACTTTCAAGTACATCCCAGCGGCTACGTACTATGTACGTCGACGACCAGCGAACACGATCACATGTTTATTTAACTTCACTTTGTCTCCTCTAGACACCTTTTACTTAGCAGTTTAACTTTAACTAATTTGTATTCGTCTAGAACCAACTTTTCCCTTTTTACTTCGAACCAGGTTGCCTACACCTGGAACCACAGTTACCTTCAGCTCTCCACGACTTGGTAGGAGATAGCACATGTCACATGTTTATTCAACCTTCAATAAACACTCATTGTTCTCTACGTATCTGTTTTTCATTTCCAGGGTTTTTGTTTGTATTAACAATTGGAGACAGAATACGATGTGCACTACCGACAGGAACCGGGAGATTTGTTTAAATCGTGTTAGCCTGACTGTGGATCCCTGTCAGGTATCTGCATGTCAAAAGACATACATATTAGACGGCTACCTGTTTCTCCCCAGTCACACATCAGCATTGCTCGGGGGGGGGGGGGAGAAACAGCGACGCCACAACTACTGGAAACACCTTCACACCAAGAGGCACGAAAGACTCAGGTAGCTTCTCACCATTCACATTAAGGCAGTGCGCAATGACTGTAGCCTGAAGTTTTGCAGTTCATCCTAGTGTGAATGCACAACCAATAGAGGCTTGGCGGCCCCCACGGCTCCACGTGCCTGATCAGCCCACATATTGTGGGGGATCAGTGGTGACTCTTATCAAGCTTGTGCCAGCAAATCACTATTGGGTTACACTGTTAACCTTCCTTCCCAAGTGCATCGTGTAGACTATAGAACTGTTTGCCCTATGCCTCATGAGAAGAGGAGTGGTAGAAAACATAGGGAACAATTCCTGTCTCACTCTGCTCTCAATCTGTGGATCACATTACCTCTTTGTACGCAGGAAAGGCTTGCAGAGTGGGACTGCGCTGCCGAACTCAGTCAACATGCAGTCGCGCCTGCTTCGGTTGTAATCCCGAACAGCATCTCCAGCAGTAACCAAGATGACGGTGTTCTTCAATCACCGACACCCCTGGCCTAATACCTCCTATCTAACAAAACCACCCTGCTTTTGGTCTAGCGGACAAAATCCTCGACCATCGTGCCTGTGAGTCTAACCGGGCGCGCATTATACTGTTGTACCGTGTCTGATGATGTGTGTCTGTGTGGGTGGAGGGTGTGGGTGGAAATGATGTGTGAGTGTCCCTGACTGGACGTGGGGATGATGGAGTATAGATGTTTACGTTTTTGAGACAGTGTATATTGTGACGATCTGAAAATCATCACCACAAGTGGTTAGGTTTTAATTACCGTTGCTAGTTTTAAGTAACTATACTGGTCAATCAGGTAGTAACCAGTTTTTATCTGTGTGGCTTTAGATTACCGTTGGTACCTTTTGATTACCGTAGTTGTTACATATTGGTCTCTATATTTTACTATGTATATTTTATTAAATAAAGGCCGGCCTTATTCCTATAATATCTGTATTTCTGATTGTATGTTTGTGTATCACATATAATTTACTATTAGTGTGAAGGATCGCCATTAGGCTTTGCTCCTAGCAGGAGGGTGACATCACCTGGCCGGCTGCACAGGTGTAGCACCAGTCAGTGTGCGATAGGGCAGTCAGCTGTGGGTCAAGCAGCAGGCGAGTTACGGGCTGGACGCAGTGCGAGAGACTTGTTTAGTATGAGTCAGGTAGTGGTTATGCTGCGAGGCCATGCGGTGTGTGAAAAGTAAAATGCAGACAGTGCCGACTGACGTGAAGTTGCTTTTTAAGAAATATAATGAGAACTAAACATAACTACTTAAATTATGCGAATATGTACGCGGGTTGTGTGAAAAACATTTATATTTAGAAGATATGCACGGGGCTTACCCAATGCCTGAGGATGTTTAATTACGAATCTGTAATTATGCACAAGCGTGATTCGAATGTCAGAGCAGAAGATCTGTTATTGGGCAAGGCGACCATGCACAGTGGTATTCCTGGCGAATTCTGGGCTACCTTCGATGGCAACTGAAATTCACAGTCTGTTCCCGAGGCATCGCATCTGGTTGTCCGTATGTAAGGCTACTGCTGGCTTACTCGCTGTCTTGTTCCTGTGTGCACATTTTGACATGCTTCTGCATAAGTTATGTCCACAACATCCTATTGGTGACTGGGTTTTGCTGGAACAAGTTCTTATATTGCCATTGGAAGTTGTCGTACTTTGCAAAGAATGATGATCCCACTACGAGCGAAGACCAACACAATTCCTATTGAAATAAACTGTAGTCAAGTGATAGGTGAAAATATGTTAAATACAGTAGTATTCATTCTATCAGAAATGCAAATTAATTCATGCTTAGTGATTTTGATGGTGGTATGTATGCGAGCAAATGGAGCACATTTTTAATAGCATGTGTTTTCATGAATTTGATCATAAGAGATATAAAATATCATTTTTAGAGTGCCCAGAAATTTTAATATGATTTTATAATAAATGTGAAAAGAAATGTAATGTTGATGGAGACAGTGTATTGGCCAACTTATTATTAAACATATGAAAATCACTGAAAACGGGCCTAAGAGAACATTCTTTCTGAACCACCTTAAATAACTGTTAACTGAATGATTTGGAATAGTATTTCCGCAACTGTACTAAATGGAGTGTAGTAATAGTATGTATATATGGGATGCGGTATATGGGAAACTTTAAGACGAGATTGCTTTCCACCCCATCTGGGATACTGTTCAGGAGTTTCGTAATTAAGAATGTGAGTGAGGCATGGTTGAAACTCCTGATGCCACTTAGAGGCTGAAAGCGTCTCAATTTTTTTGTTTTATATCATATATCTCTGCTTGGAATTTGGTGTGATGTGTGGTCTGTGAGTCATGTTGTATAATTTGTTGGTGTTTGTACATGCCCACCTCAATATTCTGGATGTTGTTGATTAACTGTTTTAATGTCTCGTTCACAAACTGCACAAGTTTTTCCGCAATGGCGGATGTTAGTGGGGTCCAAATTATGTTCACAAACTCTGCCTCTGGTAATTGTGGGTCACATTTGTTCTTGTAAAACTTCAAGTTTTCAATGTGTGCGAGTGTACTCTGATCTGGGTGTTGTTCTGTTGTTTGTAATAGGTACTTGTAGTGGTCTTGTGTATCTAGTTTTCGGAATGTTGTTAAAAGTTTATCTTCAATATGTTGCTATGATATTTCCTTCTCACCGGTGTAATATAAATTCTCATATGTCCTTTTAGCTGTTCTGTGATGTAAAACTGTAAACGCCGCCTCTTGTCTAAATCCGTCCAGTTATTGAGTTCACTTGTGGCATTGAATGTTTCCAAAATTCCTCTACGTTTTCGTGCTTGTCCCCTGAGAAGGGGAGAATGAGTTGTGAGAGTTGTAAGATGACTTGTGTGGGCGCTGGAATGTTGGGTAACTGTGGAATTTGTACTGTGTCCTTAGTGGCTTTGATAGACTGGTGTTGTCTTATAGAATTTATGTTTGTGTACTTGTGTGTGGTAATGTGAGGATTCGTGCTGGGAATGGAAATTAAAAACGGGTTTGTTTTCTGTAGTGTTGAAGTGGGCGGGGTCGGAGATATCCACTGGTGCTGGGTGCATGTGTGTCATAAAATGAGTAATCTAATGCCATGTTCTGCTGTGATGGGGAAATGTGTTCAATAGGTGTTATTTGTTCTGTGTTATCAGTTTTTATTTGAGTTCTCAATTGTTCATGAACTTCTACAGCACGTTTCACTTCGCTGAAGTCTAACAATAGGGTTTTAACTAGTTTGTGTATGTTTTGTGTTTTAGTTGCAGTTTGTGTGTTCATGACAGCATGTTAGTGTAGCTAGAGTAGTAAAGGTGGTGCAGCACGCTTGTATAAACTAATACTTACTTCAAACTATAAGAGAAAGAAACATTGCGAAAACACCCTGAATTCAGGCAAAACGAGTGGGATGTTTCCTGCTATAAAAGGGAACATATGTCCCATCTTGCAATGATAAGCGATTTACACATGCATTAATTTCACACAAAAGCATAAGCATTAACTAGGGATACGGGGCAAAACGTAGCTGCGCTGTGGCAAGGTCTGCTGCACGATTTTGCTGCATTACACACATGGCTCGTACTAACCTACCGCAATTGACGTGCACCACGCGCTGGTCTTGGCCGTGGGGAAGCTAACAGCTGTTCGCTCTTGCATGCTCCTACACTACTTCGTACATATTGTGATGCAAGTGGATTCGTTAGAAACTAATAAAAGCTATTTAGAGTAATTAATTGTAACTGGAATACTTGAAAATGGGATCGTGCAATTCCTACATGCGTCATGGTTAGCTTAAGGTGCTGCCACGTGTTTGTCACTGCGAACGTCTAATTTAGCTAATGAATTTACGTGCGTGGTGGTGGTTTACTGCTTGTCAACGAGAGGGAAGGAAAGACACCACGCCTACACCAGTGTAACAATCTGCCTACCTAACACTGTGACTACTTTTATATCTATACTCATCTCTCTTACTACTCTCTCCTAGACACGATATCTCCAGTTAGGTAGAGGTTTACTTCGGGGTAACAAATACTAATAGCTATTCAATGAAAGAGAGGAATTCAACTACACACATTTACTGACATAAAATAAAAGGAGAGGTAAGTTAGTTATAAGAATATGAGAACGATTATACAAAGACTCTAGCCTTGCCACGTGATTGTTAATACTTAGGACGGGGCTTCGATATTTGGAATGTCGCCCTACCGCCTAGCCGGATTTATGCTCACCAATGAAGACGTAGCGTATCTTGTAGATGGGCCGGAGCTCCCCGGACCCTAGTGCTCTTCCATGTCGCTTCGACACTGACGTTAACACTTCACCCTCTGCGACAGCCCGGTGGGAAGTGGGGGGTGCGCACTTCTCGCTTAAATAGACTTGGCCTCAGTAGGTCGGCCAGTCATGTTATTAAAACAGGGGGCCCACTTTGGAATCTATAACCCATCCAAGTTTAGCTCATCGTGTGAGGGCCCCCTGGAACCTGCTACAATGTGAAGGCAATACTTTGTTTTTCATACATAAAGAGTGTCGTTATTCATATCATTTTCCATACATTAATAGTTGCTCGCTCGTGCACCAGCCACGCATGAAGTGCATGGGTCTCGACACCCTTCATGCAGAACTTGTAATTACTCTACCCACTGGGCCTCTGTTGACCCCCTTAGGCTCGTTCTAGCTACTGCGCCTCTACGTCGCCACTTGGGTTCGCTCTATTAACCGGGCCACTGCGGCCTCAGTTAGGATCCCTCTAGCCACTGTGGGTGGCCCCACTTGATTTCTCTTTATCCACTGAGCCACTGTGGCCCCACTTGGGATCACTCTCGCCACTGGACCTGTGCGGCTCCACTTGATATATTAATGTCCACTAAGCCACTGCGGCCCCAATTCAGAGTGGCTTATCTACTGAACCACCACGTCCCTACTTGGAATAGCTCTTAGAAACTGGGCTACTGCATCCCCACTTGATATATTCCTATCCACTGAGCTACTGCAGCCCCACGTAAGATCTCTCAATCCACTTTGCCACTGCATCCCAACTTGGGATCGTCCTAAGAGCCACTGGGCCTTTGTTGCCTCACTTTATATATTTCTATCCGCTGATCCACTGCAGTCCCACTTGTGAGTGCACGAGCTACTGAGCCACTGCATCCCCACTTGGGATCGCTTTAGCCACTGGGCCACAGCTGTCCCACTTGCGATCTTTCTGTTCATTGAACCATTGCAGACCCACTTGATATTGCTCTAGCCACTGAGCCACTGTGGCCCCACTTGGGATTGCCCTAGCCACTGAGCTACAGCATCCCCACTTGATATATTTTATCCTCTAAGCCACTGCAGCCCCACGTGAGATCTTTCTATCCATTGAGATGCTGCGGACCCACTTGGGATTGCTCTAGCCACTGGCCACTGCGGCCTCACTTGAGATCATCCTATCCACTGAGCCGCTGCATCCCCACTTGAGATCTATCTACCCATTTAGCTACTGTGGCCCCACTTGTGATCTCTCTATCCACTGAGCCATTGCGGCCCCACTTCGGATTGCTGTAGCCACTGGGCCACTGCGTCCCCCACTTGGGATCGCTCTAGCCACTGGGCCACTGCTGGCCCACTTTAGATCTTTCTATCCATTGAGCTGCTATGGATCCACTTGGGATCGCTCTAGCCACTGAGCCATTGCAGTCCCACCTGTGATCTCTCTATCCACTGAGCCATTGCTGTCCCACTTGTGATCTCTCTATCCACTGAGCCACAGCGGTCCACTTGAGACCTTTCTATTCATTGAGCCACTGCGGACCCACTTGGGACCTTTCTATTAATTGAGCTGCTGCGGACCCACTTGGGATCGCTCTAGCCACTGGCCACTGCGGCCTCACTTGAGATCATTCTATCCACTGAGCCACTGCATCCCCACTTGAGATCTATCTACCCACTTAGTTACTGGGGCCCCACTTGTGATTTCTCTGTCCATTGAGCCACTGCTACCCCACTGGGATAGCTTTAGCCACTGGGGCACTGCAGCTGCACTTGAATGTGGCCCTACTGGTTGTCTCTCTATCCACTAGGCCACTGTTGCCCCACTTGAGAGTGCTCTAGCCACTGAGCCCCCCCTTGTGATCTCTCTATCCACTGAGCCATTGCAGCCCCACTTCGGATCACTCTAGTCACTGGGCCACTGTATCCCCACTTGATATATTTATATCCACTGAGCACTTCGGACCCGCTTGGGATCGCTCTAGCCACTAAGCCACTGCTGCCACACTGGGATCACTTAAGCCACTGGGAGACTGTGGCTGCACTTGAGATCTTGGACTTGAGACCCCACTTGGGATTGTTTAACCGCTGGACCACTGTGGCCCTACTTGAGAGTTATCTAGCCACTTGGCCTATGTGGCTCTACTTGATATATTTTTATTGACTGGGCCACTGCAGCCCTACTTGGAATCGCTCTAGCCACTGGGCCACTGCATTCCCACTTGATATATTTCTATCCACTTAGACACAACCGTCCCAATGGTGAGTGCTCTAACTACTGAGTCACTGCATCCCTATGGGAAAAGCTCTTAGAAACTGGGTCACTGTATCCTGACCTGATATATTTCTATCCATTGAGCTACTGCGGCCCCACTTGTGATCTCTATCCACTGGGCCACTACAGCCAAATTAGGGATCGCTCTAGCCACTGGGCCACTGCTGGCTCGCTTGAGATCTTTCTATTGATTGAGCCACTGCGGACCCACTTGGGATCGCTCTAGCCACTGAGCCGCTGCGGCCCCACTTGGGATTGTTCTAGTCACTGGGCCACTGTATTGCCACTAAAATTATTTATGTCCACTGGCTACTGCGGCCCCATTTGAGAGTGCTCTAACCACTGAGCCACTGCATCCCCAGTTAACATTGCTTTAGCCACTGGGCCACTACAGCTCCACTTGGAATTGAGCTAACCACTGGGTAACTGCAGCCCCACTTGAGATCTTTCTATCCATCGAGCAGCTATGGACCCACTTGTGATCGTTCTCTCCACTGGGCCACTGTTGCCCTATTTACGATTGCTCTAGCTACTGAACCACTGCATCTTCACTTGATTTATTTCTATCCACTGAGCCACTGTGGCCCCACTTGATAGTGCTCTAACCACTGAGTCACTGCTTCCCCACATGGGATAGCACTATCCACTGGGCCACTGCGGCCTCAAATGGGAATGATCACTCTTAGCCACTGGGCCTCTGCATCCCCACTTGGGTTCACTCTAGTTACTGGGACACTATGGCCCCACGTGAGTTCTTTCTATCCATTGATTCGCTGTGCCCACACTTGGGATTGCTCTAGCCACAGGGCCACTGCATTCCCACTTGATATATTTCTATCCACGGAGCCCCCACTTGAGAGTGCTCTAGCTGCTGAGTCACTGTGTCCCCACTTGGGATTGCTCTAGCCATTGTGCTAATGCGGCCCCACTTGACATTACTCTACCTACTGGGCGTCTGTTGCCCCACTTGGTATATGCCTATGTCCATCTGAAAGAATATAGCTTTCTAACAGTGAAAGAATGGTAGGAATTGAATATGTAGATTCTGTAATTACTCGAGACAATAAATAAATAAACAAACTCACATTATCTCTTTATAATATTAGTATAGAATAATTCTTACATTATAGAAATGTGGTTAACAGGAAAGTTCTGTAGGTTTTAAACATTTTAATCAAAACTGACTAAAACAAAACTGTTAGCTGTTTACATGAAAAAAATTGTTTTTGGAAACCAGGAAACTTCAAACAGTTATTAGATATGTGAGCACTCATTTTTCCTGTCTCCACATCCTTAAAATGTTAACATCACATAGTTCCCCGTTCTATTATATAAACACAAAAATTCTTCCTAACTTCCTTGTACAACCCCAACAAACTATTACAGATATTGATATAGCTACAATGTAAACTATTGATTCATTAATCTCAACCCCAAACTGTAACTTACGTTCTGAAACAAGAGGAATGCCTCTAATTAGTCGATTTACAGTATTTAATTATCAGTACAGTGGTTGTTGTTTTATTTATTTTATATTTTTTCAGGTGTCATGTCTGTTATGTTCACCTTTCACCTAGGAAAACCGGGTTCGATTCCCGGCGGGTTCGCTTCCAGATTTTCAAACATGGGAGTCATACCGGTTGATGAAGTTGGTATGTGGATTTCCGCGGGGATCTCCTTTTTTATTTGCCCTTGTATTCCAATGTTGCTCCATGCTCACCTACTGCACATTGTGAAAACATTCCAATACACAAAAATTCAGCTTTTTATGGGATAGTAAAAACCAAAAATGAAGACTCGAAAAATATCTGAACATAATAACTACATACATATGAAAAAAATTGGTGTGGATTTCATCATTAAAATGCAAGAAATGTGTAGATGTAAGTTATACCTTTAATGGCAACATAAGCCAACCAAATTTTGTGTACGGTATAACAGTTCAGATTCTGTGCATTTGGAATTGATGCTAAATAAAAATGTTTTTACCTGAACTTGAGTTGAAACAAACCATAAATTTTCATAGTCTACATGTCAAAGTGAGGCCATTGTCTTGGAAACTAAAGGATATCATAAACCTATTTTTAAAAAGTGATGATGCGTGATTCGTCGTCTGACTGGTCATTCTTACATCAGAGAGGGAATGGTTTTGGGGGGTACTAGGTCAGGTGCACCCCTCCTGCTGGGGTTCTACAGTTTTCTACCTAATCTGTACAAGGTACTGGCACACATACAAAGAAGAAAGTAGGCCTGGTAGCTTTGTGGCAGGGCTCAAAGTTGGGTTCTGGCAATGAGATCTTACGTTTCAACTGGTTTTCTTTTGAGATACCTCAGACTGTGGCTTGACTAGTCTTGTCTCTTTGGAGAATATCTTAACCATAGGTAGATTAGTGACCTGGTTCCTGGGATTTGCACGTGCTGGTACGTTTGTTGTAGCTGAATCGAAGCTGAGATAAGTGATATAAACGACTGTGGATTGATCCGTTTGGCTGAGATATTTGTCAATTCAAAGGTGAATCTCCTCGCTCAGACGAGTCTGTACCTTGAGGAGTTTCTTCGGAATCTCTGGAGTGATGGGAATCAGTAGGCAACGTAGTTCCTGCGCTTGATCTTTAGATGTAAGATAACTAAGCCAGATGATGAGGGAGATGGTAAGCTCCTGCAAGCGTCCAGAGGCAGTCATCACCTGGTTAACATTCTCGCAGAGACCATTTCGGCAGGAGAAAGGTATTTGGATCAGAACACACATGTTCACATCCTTGAGGTTTGGCAGGTTACGTGTATCCCTACTACGTATAACGCCACGTGGTTCGTCTGCCGAGTGGACGGTCACCTTCTCACAGCGCTCTGCCCCTAAACGTGATGAGAACTGAGATTTTGGATGCGCCATCTACAGTCTCAACACGTGGGTGTTGCTCTGAAACCAAGTCTTCCCAACTCAGGGAACGACCCCTCTGTTGCCTAAACGCGATGGAGAGAGCAAACACCTGTGAGCAGGCTCTACCGTTTTGCCTACCGGGGTATGCAGAAAGGTTGGCATGGCTAGTGCATGTGGGTAAGCTGGAGGTGTACTGGTACAAATGATTAGTACGTCCCGTATCACTTGCGTTACTCTCAGCAGCGTGAGGTAAACTAGGAAAGGTGCAATGTCTCTAGGAATGTGGTACTCTTGAGTCATTTTAACACTGTTTATTCTTTGTTAGGGAAATTAACAAGGGGTGTCGCACTACCTCCTAAACGCTGGCAAGAGCTTAGGGGAAGTTTCCAAGCTAACAATGTTAAGATAGACGAGCGCTATTTAAATAACTTAAACTGGTCTAAATTCCCTGCACAATTGTTGCCCAGTAAGGGGCTGTATTGTCTAGGGTGTAGAATACATGTGGGATGTAATCTTCGGTTAAGACTAAGCAGGTTAGAGGAGGATGGCTCCAGCAACTATTGCGGTGGAGACCAAGGAGTGGCTTTGCCTTCGGCACTAAAAGTGTGGTGAAAGAAGGAAAGGTATCAGCAAGGAGCAAAGTGAGCTAGGTTAGCTTGATGCAAGCAGGCTGGTCAGTGTGTCAGGCAGTGAGTGAGTGTGGTGGATAACTGAATACTGGTGGAAACGAGTGCTTAAGTCGCAGACTGATTGAGGTTGAGGAGGCAGAGGAGCATACTGGTGTAGCCATTGAATAAAGATATACTTATAGTGGACTTCCCTAGGTTAAATTTACAGACTACTCCAGCAGTTAAGAATCTTAAGTTTGAGTGATGAACATCACGTCACTATTCCATTTTCAAGGCATGTGCGTGGGGAATGTCAGCGTTGCCACAATGACATATACCCTCTCTCTCACTCATACTCTATCTCTGTCACCCCCAGTCCCAATGCCACAACAGTAGAACATATTCAGAATGTCTGCTATACCCACAAGCTGGGAGAAACAAGATGGCGGACACCCGATTTCCTAACTCAAGTCGTATATATCAGTTTACAAAAAGATTACAAGTTCTGTAAAACATATGTATGAACAAAATGAAACTTCATATACCCATAAGTAATTGGAAATTTTGAATATTACTTACACAGTCATAGTAAAAGAATAAACACCACTTTATAATAAAATATGCGATAACTGGTGATTTATATTCTATATATACCCTATCATATGTGTGCACTGTAAGTTGATTGTATAGCTTAGTGAGTTAGTGCGCAGGTGTGCGCCACATAATTGTAGGTTTTAGAGTTCAAATCTCTGGTTACAATTTTTTTTTGTGTGGCACATTATCGCTGTTTGTAACTTATTTTATTGATAGAAAATGTTTATTTCCAGAATATTTTTGTCCAAAAGTAATAATACGCAAGTACGAGCACAGTATAATCAGTGAGCAGTGGTTGTTCACTAATCACATCTATGGGTTTCTAAGGTAGATAATATTAGCTGTACAGTGTAAGTAATGTTGACAGGCACACATGAAAGCCTTAAGTTTAATATTGATACAGTTTTGTTTTCTTTTGGCAGTATAACCGTAAAAACGTGTTTAATTACGGAGAGCACAATGTTGATTATTATGCTCATTAAAGGTATACGTTTAAAAACAGGGGCATAGCCTTGATGGGTGGGGATATATTGGGACATCCCCCCCACCCCCACCCAAAATGAAATAAAAGCTGAAAAAATAAATACAAAATTAGAAATTGTATTTTATTTTAATTCAGGGAATATGTGATGTTCCTTAAATATGAAGAATGTTTATATCATTTTGTGGCTCCATATCTGTAGATGATCCCATTAATTATAAATAATTATGTAACTATAAATTTGCAACTATACAAGTTTTGTATTTTGTTCAAAAATATAAATATTAAATCTCTCCTTCCCCCTCACCATATACATTCCTAGGTACGCCCTTGTTTAAATAGTATGCCAATGTGTCAAAAAATGTGGGGCATAAATGCCCGTCATACATACATGTGAAGACAGTATCTGGTTTTCCATACATAAGCAGTGTCTGTACTCGTATAATTTTCCATATATTAATAGCACTCGTAGGTTAATACATACCAATGCATTCTTCAAGGGAAAAAAAAAAAACAATTATTGAATGTTGTAGATGCACCACAAAGAGCCTACATATACGATTTGGTTGCATGCGTGCCCCTGTCCCCTGCGAATTGTTTTGTCTGCCATTTACAATTTTCTCTTAACACTTTAGTTAACGTGTGGTTATGAATGGATGCATTTTTTCTTCCCATCTGCTATAGAAACTTGTATGCCTTCTGTTGTGCCCATGAGTATAACAGAAAGTAGCAAAAATTCAGTATCTTGTAAGGCCGGCTTAAATGGCTCTTGCCTCTCGCAGAATTTAGGCACCAGAAACTTCTTAAATCCTTTTTAAATATCACGAGAAAAACTGTTTTGAAAATATGATACACTACATACTGCTAGTATTATACTAACATATTACAATTAACATTGTTAAATGGTAGGGAAATGCTAATAAAAAGGAGAAAATACTCATGATAAATAAATCAAATTTACACTTGCTGTATGAATTAACTCACTTTGTTATAATGATTGTACATGTTATAAAATATATTTTGCTAGTATAGTATAATCGTGCAAACAAAATAAGTGGTCGTTAACGACAAAAATATTTTGTCATTCAACAAAAACCTGGGGCACACAAAATATAACTACTTTTAGGAAAAAATAAATAAATTTTAAATATGTAAATATGCCACAAAGTTAACACACAAGAATGCCCTACTGTCACGAATCATTCCAATTTTTACATAGTGTTCGTAAATTGGTGCTCCTAGTAAGCAAAGACGTAGGGAACATAGTGCCCTTGCTCAAGCTAACACCCAATCCACATCTGAGGATGAACCGCCAGTTAGGTGTCCCAGATTAAACACCTCGAGCCATTTCTCCTTTTATCGCTTTGGATATTTCATTCCCGCTAGACCATTTACTCGGTGGCAATTTGGCCAGGGTATTCAACAGTGGGATACGAGGATCAGGAGAGATTATTAAGTCAGGAGAACAAGGCTATTCCCCATGACAACCTTGCTAGCCAGCCCCAGAAAACCTTCAGTAATGTTAAATTAAAATCCAGATGGCGTATCCAAGTGAAACACCCCGCAGGCACAGTACTCCCAAAATATTGTGATATTAAACTGGCAACGGGATAGGTGATCCAGGTTTGACTCCCTGCACAACCCGTCTCACTTGCCTGTGTGACATGCCCCTCTGCAGATTTTGTTCCAGCCCGTCAACCCACTCGACCAACTAGAGTCTCACCTGCTCGACCACGCACCTGCTCGACCACACACCCCCAGCATCACTCCAGATTAATCCCCTCACCATTAGATCCATTTGGGATCGCGCTCCCTGGGCGGAAATGCACCTCGATCCGACTCACTCTGGGGTTCGATTCCCTTCCAGCCCACCAAACTAATGGCATTACAGAATGCCATTAGTTTGGTGGGGGGGGGGGGAACAAGGTTTCGACCTACACATAACTGAAAGGTCGCTGAGTGAGTAAGAGAGAGAAGGGAGAGGAAATGTAAGAGCGAGACAACAGACAGTTCCGCCACTTCCCTCAACATCCCCGGACAATTTATGGCTAACACTCCCCTTTCCTCTTTTTTTTATATTGTATAGCACGCACCCCAGGATTTGTTTCCTTTATTTTGGGAAAAAAAGGGGTGCGCTATTCACAAGTAAGAATGGATTTGTTCTTGTTTTTCTTTTAATTTGTGACGTATACAAACCGAAATGCTGTAATTTTTGTGCCTAAAGAAAGTAATAATCTGACTTCATTGTCTACTACCGATACTAAAATATCTGCCTGATACAGATACATCAGAAAAGGCGAAGTATCGGCCGATGTCAATACTTAGTATCAGTATGGGAACAACTCTAGTTCGTATTCCAATAACTGATAGACAGCCTGTCACTCATGGAAGTGGAAGGGCAGGCGGGATAATCTACCTTGCTGTGGGATAATCATCTACGGGAAGAGGAAAAAGTGAGTTAGACCCATTGCCGCCTGCTGTGACAGGCACTGATAATCATTAGTAGCCTATGTTGTGGTTCGCCGAATTACCAGCTTTACAAGTGCATACTCCAACTTTACCTTGTCCTTTCAGTATTTAAAATCTTTTAAAAGCAGTATGAAATCTGACATTAACTACCTGACGAATGGCAGTGCTTCAATTTTACTCTTGGTAAAATAAGGTGTGCTGAATTTAAAAAAATATATACATATTAGTAATTTTTTTATTTTCTCAATATAAACAAAGTTGTATTATGCTGAGAAATGTGGCACACCTCATAGATTTAATATTTTTTATTTGATAAGTTTAAAACATAAATTGTTTAAGTTGCCCTGGCCTAAGATTATTACTGAAGTATTT
Source organism: Dryococelus australis (assembly GCA_029891345.1). Classification (NCBI taxonomy): domain Eukaryota; kingdom Metazoa; phylum Arthropoda; class Insecta; order Phasmatodea; family Phasmatidae; genus Dryococelus; species Dryococelus australis. Next base: position 192,280,601 of record CM056996.1, read on the forward strand.
TTGACTGCTGCTTTTATTCTCTGATTTTAAAGAATTTATGTGAAATTTATTTACCTATTTTTTGTATGTTTACTTAAAGCATCAAATAGTACATAGTGTGATACTGACTTAACACAGATTTCCATCAGCTTTCCAATATACTTTAGGTGCTAGTAGAAGTTTTTCAGTTCATTACTCATACTTCCATTGTATCAGTATTGGATATCTGCTGTATCAGCAAGGAAGTATCCGTTGGTACCGGCATCGGTAAAAATCTGTATTGGCTCAGCACCAAAAAATAGTATGAATTAATGTAGAGGTATTTTTGAAAAGTATTTTGTACAAATAACATACCTATTCATAGAAAATATATTTTTTAGAGCATTAGAGTAATGACTTTTTTTGAGTGTGTATTTTAATTCTATAAACAAAAGGAATGCCATTTTCCACCACCTATATTGCTTGTAAAATCCTGTTTACTATGTAAATATAAAAATATATGCTACTAAATGCTATGAACACACTTTGAAAATGCTAGGAGGAGACAAAATTAATGCTATTTTCCACCACCTCTACACATGTCCTGTCTGTCTGTTGACACAATTTGAAATGTCTTTCACTAACAGATCCAGTCTAATAGTCTAGCCTACCAGTCACACTTTTCACTTCTGGTGCCACTCGATGTTCTTCTATCACATAAGACTGCACAATCGCCCAAACTCTCAATGCCCATAAACTCCTGGCTCAGAGGCCCGTTGCATATAAATACTACTGCTGGCCTTGATCTGGAAGGTTTGCCGCACCCCGAGTCGCACTCAGAGAAACTTTGTCATTAATTGAGAACCTTCTTCAGATAAATGTTGAAATTCAATCAGTTGAAGATAGGAGCACGTGAGCTGCAAAATATTTATGGTGGCAGCATACTTTTTGTAACAAGATAAGCACATCTGACATTCCAACATTCCTCCCTCCTCTCTTCTCGCTATCATATCACTACTCTATTCTCCACACGCTCTTCGCTCACGTGATGCAAAGAAATGACATGTAACTCTGGCCCTTCCTCAAATCTCTTTGTTCCGAACAGACTCTGCAACATCTAGACATTTGTAGAAAATCAGTCATTCGATGTGGACAACCTTCTGCTTCGCCTGACAGTCTTGACGACAAATTTGAAAGACCACATCATTGATCTTATTCAGAATTTTTTGGTTCTTCTCAACATTTCTGTACCTTCAGGCAAAACCCTTTTTGCTTTTTTGGATTTTAAAGCCACACTAGTTGTACGTCTTAAAATACCTCATCCGACATTCTCCTATCATACGGCGTTTTCATCCTGTCACTATTTATTCTGACATGCTGTCGAACCATATAATGAATGCCAACTAGTCTGTTACATAATTTGCTGGGATAATCACGTGCTGCAACTTCCTGTTCTGTTGGTCGGCCAAACAGTAGGTAACTGGGATGGTATAGCTCTCTTCCAAACAGCATCCTTGACAGTGTTACCCTTGTGGTCTTGTGAACTGCCGAGCAGTAAGCAAGGAGAAACAGTGGCCCATTTTGAATCCTAATTCTTTTGGTTGTCTGCCACATAGATAGCTAGGTATTGTTTGATAGTGTAATTAAGCCTCTTGACCATTCCATCCGACTGAGGGTGTAAGGCTGTAGTCCTAGTCCTTTTCATCCCCAGAATCTTTGTTACCTCCTGGAACACTGCAGTATCATAGTTTCTTTCCTGATCAGAATGGAGTTCAAGTGGCACCCTAAATCTCAAGAAGATATACTCTATAAGTGCATTGGTCACAGTATGTGCTTCTTCAGGGTTTGTACGGTCCTTAGAAGTCCTTAAAAATTCCTTAATAGCTATTTTAGTTTTTCAGGGTCCTTAAAAGTTCTTATTTTCTTGTGTGGTCCTTAAAAGTCCTTATTTTTACAAACCCTTTAAAGTTTTTAATTGTTCAATAATTGCTATTATGATAGTAGTTCAATAAATTACAGAGGTGCCAAGCACTATTGACTGTCCATAGTTTGTACGATTTACCCTACCTCGCTACAGAATTACAGATGCTCCTAAAATAATACAGATTTTTCGTAAGACAGTGGCGCTGTCGCCGAACTTTACAATCATCAATCTTCTGGCTAGGCGGACAGCTCCTTGGCCGACTCGTTCCCCTTCCTCAGTTCTCCTTTCATTACCTCTCCTGATCCCCTCCTTTTCCACCCCTACCCAGGTCAATAAAAGCCAGTCAGTGTATGCCCCTACTCTCACTTCTTACTGGTCCAACCTTGGTAGACCTCCAGTCTTCATTGTGCTATTTAATTAATTTGCCTTCAGCTAAAATGCCTATTGTTTAAAAGTGAATCTGTATTGTGTACTGATGGTGACATAACGAGAGACAGCCTGGTCGATGGGGCGGCCATACAGTTGACTGCAGCTCTTGTGGGTTTAACTTGAGCGTGATGTACGGCGGCAAATATCAGACTTCATGCAGACCTGACCTAATATACTCTGGTAAGTTATGGCAGATGGACGAGGCTTAGTTTCTTGGACCTTTGCTGGGAATTTATTTGTAAAGGATGCGGTTTGATAGCAGCAGTTTGGCACTGCTTACATGGTTTGCTAATGCACTTAACAAATTTTTTTTCCCCAGTGTCCACTTGCAGTTTATCGTTTCGGTGGATTCATTGTCTTTCAAGGTTTGCTTGACAATCGGGAACATTTGACTGCCATAGCCTCCCTTGCAGAGCAGTGGTGCATCAGCTAGAGCAAATAATATGCATTTTTGAATTAAGAATTTAGACATAGTTTATCGGTTATTTATTATATTGGTATGCATCTTTTTCAGAAGTACGAAAATTCCAGGCTGGTGGGCATTGAATGTAGCCCGCTTTCCCAAGCTGAAATTTTTAATGTGTCTCCCGCATTTTTATGGGAGTGTAGGATTTTTGGCTAAATCGAACTTCAATAGTTCAATACTCGTTTTCTCTGCCCATCATAGTTTGGTTAATTGTCTTAGATGCTTGTGCCTGGGCTTTTGCCCAACCTTTTATATTCTCAAACTCAAACACAATCGCTTTTGCTTCACACAACACACTCTGTGCCTTATGCAAAGATTGACATTTATTCGTCACCTTACTTAAAATATGGAGATTACCTTTTCCCCACTTTAGTCTTCATGGCGTTGAGTGGTCAAGTGAGACCAGCTGCCTGAACAGTGAATTGTAGTATTTAATGTTAAAATATTGTAATTTTACTATCCAAGGTTTTGGCTCGTTCTCCATGTGGGACAATCCTTTAGTAAAATGCATGAAGCTGCGTCTCTTTCTGTATAAGGCATTTTCATTTTTAGGAGGCTTGGTAACAGCAAATTAATTCAGCGACTTGAAAGCTGAGGAGTACGTACATTTGGTATTGATAATTTTTGTAACACTGTTTAGTGTGCTTTGAAGTATACAATTGTCCAGAGTTTTTTTAAAGTGTCATGTAGGCGTATATATTTTAAGTCATTATTTTTAAGGAGGTTTTAAAGGGCCTTGAGTGAACATCAGCCTGAGTGCATAAACGTATTGGCTATATCAGAATTTTTTTATATTCGCCACGAGTGTAAATTAAATAATACTCCTTGTACGCACTCATTAGTGATCCCGAGAGGATTAATTGAAATTGTATCACGTTTGTGGTTTATTTAGGCGCTGGTTTTGTAAGCTTGATTTACCTTAGTGTATTGATAATATTTTAGTATGGGATGCATTTTCTGGATATAATCTTGTAATTCCAAATACGTAAAAAAACTCAGAGCTACATTTGAAAATAATAAACATTGTGTTTTGAAAATTTGTGTATGTTCTTGTTAATTACCTCCTTGTGTGCTAAAGTACGGCACATTATGTTTCCAGTTTTACAAGATACGTTTTCCTGCGTATGTGTTTCCTATAGTATACTTAGGATAACAAGTGTTTAAATCAGATTCTTGGCAGTGCGAAAAATTGTAAATATTAACGTAATTCCTCATATTTGTGTCATATAAATCAATGTTTGGCAAAATTGGTAAAGAAACATAATACTTAACCGTGTGGGGTAGTGAAAACATCTGTATTTGGAGAAATCAATTGTGGTGGTTGCAGCTAAATAAATCTTTGACAAGCTAGATTCAAGAGTATCGAATGGGACATTGAAATGGCATGATTTTATTATATGATGCCATTTGCCAACAAATTGATTTTAAATGGAATTGTAAATTCTGATAGGGCACCAAAATTCATAACCAAGACTTTTAAATCTGACATACAACATGTAATGTGTCAGATATGATTTCTTAGGATACGATACCAGAATATATTTGCTATAAGCATAAACAACTGGCAATAACCTTGTGTTTATGAACCACAATGAATGGCATACAATCCTACACAAGTAGGAAGTTTTTGTTATCAGAAGCAAGACACTGTAAAATTAAAGAGGACGAAAAATATGTGTGTCTTCATATCGAGATTTTATGTTAGCAAACACGACTGAACTCATTCAAGGTAGGACTATGTAAAGAATTCGAAAATTCTTTCTTTTTGCATGTGTTAATTACCGTCAAATTGTTCAAATGCATTCTATCTTGGTATCAAAATATATACAGTGGATTCTCTATCCACTGTTTCTCAGGGGACTGACAAGAAATTTCAATACATGTAGACTGATGCACAACACCCCAGCTTGCTGGGAGAACACTACGTAAATCAGTATATGTTTTGTCAGATGCTAGGCCAGGCGAACCCTGTTCTGGTGGGGTTATTAGTTTCTTAGTCCTTGCGAGGCACTTAAGCGCATGCAGTGTACAGGACTGGCCTGGTAGGTTTACAGTAGGGCACAAAGTCGGGTTCTGGCAACAAGATTTTACGCTTCAGATTGTGGATGACTGGTGGGATACCTGGGTGACACGTCTCTACTGTGCTAGGTCGGGCTGTAGGCTGTACAGTGGCGCGTGTAGGCGCTGATGTATGTGCGTATTCTGACTGCGGATGTTGGTTTGTGCTGCTGGAGAAGAAATAATAAACAAAAATAAAAATTACGTTAAGAACATACATAAAATATTTACATATATGTACACATAAAAAGTTATGTATAGACAAGAATTGTGTAAACATAATGCTGTATGTAAACAACGTGTATTTGCGAGTGTTAGAACATGTTTTGGCCTGAATGATTAAAGCTCATGGGTCACCTTCGTTTCGTTCAAGGAGTGAGGTCAACAGGGATAGGTACAATGTGTACATGAACATGGTACTGATGAATCGGGTTTAAAACAATGTTTATTCCATGTGAAAGGAAATAAACATGTTGTGTCACACTACCTCCTATGTGAACAAGAGCTTAGGGAAAGCTATGCCTACGTAAGCCATGTAGAGATGACCTGGTTCTGAGCTACAAGGAACAGGGTAGACTAGCGCTGTGAGAACAACTATAACTAGACTAACTCCCTATTCCATTGTTGTCCTGAAGGGGCCGCAGTGTCTCAGTGACTAAGTGTGTAGATGACTTGGCATTAGGTCTCTTTGGCACAATGCTTAGATTACCTAGCAGGGTGTGACAGAATTGATCTTGGTGAGGAGACCAAGGATTAGGAGTTCATTCGGCACTGAAAGTGGGGTGAAGAGAGGGAAGGTAGAGATTAGGAGCTTTGTTGAGTAGGCTGGTCAGTTCCTCAGTGGTTGATGCAGTGAGGAAATGAAGACTAGTCTAGTCACAGGTTAGTCACATCCCCGACTATGAGTGCAGTGGGGAATTGAAGACTGGTCCCGAGTCTAATTACTACTCTGTATTTATACTCTGTTATGTGGCTGCCTCTGCGTTTGTTGGTTGGCGTCTCTTTGGAGAGGGGTTGCCGCTGAGCGGGGGTGGCAAAACATACTGGAGGGGTCATCCAGCAGTGGGTAGGGATGGTATCCTCAATACTGCGATACCTCAATACCCTTGATACTTTATAGCATCGAGTATCGCTTGAGAATATCCAAAACCATCTCATTTTAATTAACAGTAATTTTTACATGCTACAATTATGGTACAAGTGTGCCAGAGTTATGGTACAATCATACCATAACTTTTGGAATGTGTACGATAATTTCGGAAAGTGTACCATGATTTAATCTGTGTCCTTCAGGCATTCTTATGCACCCATTAAATTTTACCTAGTTCGAACAGTTCGCAAGATATTAACAGCAACTTTTAAATGTGTACAATAATTATCTCGGCTGGCAGTGAGCATTCCAAATAGGGATGAGCAGCTACCACATTTGCCGATACGAATGATACCGATTCTCAGCTGCAGATGCCGCCAATTACAGTGATGCTGATACCAGTTTTGATGATAACAATCATAATTCCCACTTCCCAATATTTATAAATACGGTTTTATTACTTAAATTTAAGTCTTCAGTTTTGTGAACACTTTAAGCACTTGGTATTAGGTGCCTACAGCATAGAAATGAAATGCAAAATTAATTTTAATAATAAATCTAAAGATAGAAAACTTAATTGGTTATATAAGTTACTTAACAGTCAAGCAAAAACTGTTAACAGACAACACAGCATCCATTACAGTCTCCATTAAAGACGACCTTCAAAACTTCAGGCAATCTGATGTTGACTTGGATTTTAGACCTGAGAAATATCACACATAACCTCAAAAAGCATGTTTGTTTAAACCAACAGCCCAATGTCATTAGAACGAACTTATTAAATTTACTGTTATCAATTCACTTGAAATTGAGCAGAATTTTATTGTTATTTGTACTAATATTTTTGCCTTGTGTTCTTTCATAGGCCATGCCATACTCAATCCCTTGGTTAAAATGACACGATTTTGGCGAGTTATTACTTGCCGAGTCTTATTCAGACCTTTAACATTCTAACCAAAACTGCAACTGACAACTTCCAATAAGAGCAACACCACATATCATTGAACAGTGTCATAAAGTGTATGATTTGTTTTCATTGTTGTCAATGTACGAGTGCAGTAAATGCATAAGAAGAATAATAATACAGGTTGCTTTCTCATTGTCACCAACCTATAAATACAGTAAAAACGTAAGTAGAAAATGGAACACAAAAAACTCTTGTGGGATGCATTCAATACTATCGATAGCACCAGTTCTCTATTATCCACGTTGTTTAGCATTCATGTAGTGGCCAAAAATAAATTATGCACACAATCTTTGGTAAATGTGCCAACAAGAAATACAGCAAAATTTAGACAACGGGAAGAAATCATGGGAAAACAATTGTTCCTAATATATTTTTGGGTTTCGGACAGAATATCAGAATTATGGATTTGGTTAATTAATACTTTACGAGATGTAGCATATCGGTTTATTTAACAGTATGGTAAATAAATTTGTGCTACTGATTGGTGAATAATGATCAGCAAATAATGTTCAAATGCTGCTGATGCCGATGGTTGTGGTATTGGCCGGTTAATCAACATCAGCATCGGCCCAACTCTAATTCTAAAACTTCCTGCAACTATTTTAAAAAGTATTTACGGGTCAAGATTGCACTAACGGTTTACAAGTTATTCAATATTTAAAGTACAATTGTACCATAATGTACCTTATTATATTCATAGCATAATATTCACATAGCTGCAAGCACCGTGAGGTGTTTTTAGGCAACCCATACATACCAGTGTTATGATTTTTGACATTTACTTTTATTGTACATAATTGAGGTACAATAAAAATGGGTCAAGAGTAGCGAGCGAGTTCCAATAGGTGCAAGTTAGTAATTTAGTTGCTATTGTACACCCAATACATACCACAATTATATGCTGCACCAAAATTTTTTATTTAATTCATTTTATTATCTGATACACCCATCGTGGCCTTGCCCACGGAATACGCATGCTAGGCAATGACAGATGTATTAGATAATTAAGATATTTATTTAAAGTTACAGTAATTTGCTAAGTTGCAAAATTAAATTTAAAAACTGCAAAATTCCAAAATAAGTGTACTGAGCTATCATTTTTCTCAAAGTTTGAATACAGCTTTTACCGTAGAAACGTAATTCTATAGAATCGAAGAAAACTGTGTTGGTTTATTATTGGTTAAGGACGATTGTATTACAGGCCATCCATCAGTTGTTTCCAGTGTAATATGGGTTTTTATATAGTTTTTAAATGTCAACAACACTAGTAAAATGAGCAATTTTCTTGGCCAAGTTGTTTTGTGCTCATGACAATTTTAATTTGGTATCGAGAAAAGTATCGGTATTGAGTATCGTGAGAATGTTTTGGTTTTAAAACTGGTATTGATTATCGAGAAAATGTAGTATTGACCTATCCCTAAGAGAGTAATACAAATTGTTCCTGCCTAACACAATCCAGTGAGAAGGGAGACCAGGCAACAATGCCAGGGAAGTTGCCCCTAAGCCCGAGCAGCCGATACCACCCATACATGAGGAAAACTTTGCTTCCAGCTGCCCCCAAGAGATGGCAGCCAATGCAACTCCGCCTATGAAGGGAGGAGCCATTCCGCCGAAGCCGTCCAAAGGCCGAAGGAATCCAAGACACCCCCCTAGCCCAGGAGAATAAAGGGCCCTGCACCGCCACAGAACGGCAGTTGATACCAGGAGCTCACCATAGCACCAGTCGTGCTAAGGCTCTCTGTTCAGTCTGCTCTCCTCCGCCTCATGAGGAAATGCCCAGCTATTACCAGGGTCCAACGTCAGACTTCTTCAGCACGCGCTTCAGCCGTTAAGAGTACCCCCCCTCCCCTCCAGCTCCTTCCACACTTACACTTAACGTCAACCCACACATCCCATATTTCCCCCGTAAGTCTCTTCAGGACATCACAGCTTCAGTAAGGGTACAGTTGTTCTGACGGCTACCTAATTTCTTGCTCATGCTTTTCAAACATGCTCTTCAGGCATGCTCTTCAAGCCGAAAGACCTCTTTACCTGTCTTTTACTTTCAACTTCCGTAAGTTAATCAGTGCATTCATTTACATCAGGAGAATACGGGTCACTTCACTGTGTTTTATTCTGGACGGAATAAGATACATTCTTAGTCTAACCGCCATCTGTTCCTTCTTAGTGAAGTGTACATAGTCCTTCCTGGTGTCACCCTGCAAAGGAGAAGCAGGGAATCACCATTTGAGAACTGGTTTGTCAAATCTAGAGTAGAGCTTTGGCCTGTCACCTAAAAAGACTTGACATACATCACCCAAAATATCACACACTAGACGGCCACCCATACTGTGGATCAGATACACAAAGGTACCTGGTGCACACATATAGCAGACGGCCTACCTGCCCAACTCTATTCAAGGGCACATTCAAAGCAAAGTGCCAAATACTGCAGACTCCCACCTCATTAAGGTCTGTCACCCCCCCCCCCCCTCTGCCAGTGGGTCTAGCCTGATACAAACTAAAAAAAAAAAAAAAAAAAAAAAATTTTAACTAGCAGACGCCAACATACTCCTGCCCTTAAAGCCCTCGTGTAACAGTATGATGTCAAAAAGTGTTTGTATTTTTCATGCAACACTGTTTAATTTACCTTGCAAATTTAATATTTTATACTAACAAGTTACATTAAGGTATAATAGTATTCGTGACAAAGCAGTTGAATGTAGAGTACTTACATATCCTTACATTAAATTCCTTGTTTCTCTTGCATGTTAATTGGCAATGCCCACTTTTTAGTAACATGCTTCGGGACAGTACAGGAATTTAATTCACTTTCTTTAGTTGATATGAGTAATTTTTGCACCTATACACCACATAGCTTTGCATAGTGTCAAACCATGAAAACATTGCAATTGGAACACAGCAACTGGCGAATAATATTTTACGTTGAGACCAATGTGCCTCAATATCACAGTTTGCTTCCTTTTCCCCGTAAGCTGACATCACAGACAGCAGGCAAAGGAGGGGAACATGTGCATGACCTCATCTTACCTCCTTACATTGTGGGTTTTTCCAGTTTACTCTCATTTTCCCTACCTTTAGATTCCACTGCTGCTTCATTTTCATCTCATTTCACCCTCACTGGCACTTAACTATCATTTAAAGCTGATTGTTACTAATTTTATAAAATAATACTCTTTCAGATTTTTTGGTCTCATTTTTTTTTTTCAGGCAAATTATTTGAACTGTTTTTTTCGTATGGTCGATTCGCGGTTTCTTCACACTTTTTTAATATAACCTTTGAGGTATCACCCCATGTATGACGTGTTTGGTTCTTTCCTTAATATGTTATGTATCACAAATATTATATACTTCCGTTAAAAAAGTACCTTATTTTTGATTAAATTTAACCTTTATTTTATCTATAAATTAGAATATCTTACTTAAAATGAATGTGAATAAAAACAGTGAGAAAATAGGTGTGTTGGTAATGCGTAGTAAGAACTTTTTCTTAATGCATTATATTACTATTATATTGAGTGTGCACAGATGTGTTGTGTTGTCTCCCTTTGGTGTAAATTTCTAGACTTGGTTAAGCTTTGTATGCATGAGATGAAGGGAAATTACTTTAGCAGGGTTTCAGAAAAGCCGGAAGTAACCGTGAATGGACCATCATAACTTTCATCTAAACAACAGAATTACATAATGTTTGCGCTTGGTTTTACATGGCTGTTTTTATTACGGTTGTCAGTGAAATAATTACACAGACATTTAATTTTAAGTTGTCAGTCATGCTATGGTATTCAAAATTATTGTAGGTTTTTTACTATATTTGCAAACATGTTCACAAAACAGTATTTTTCTGTAAAAGATTGGACACACCTGATTTCGTAAAATCACTAACTTTGTAAAATTGACAGCATCTAAATCCACAATTCAGAAATTATGTTAAAAATATGATTTTTTGCATGAAGACTGTTTTGTTGTCATGTATGCAAAAGTATATATATTTTTTTTATGAAATACTTTTATTTTCTAGCCAAAAATTTTCCAAATTAATCGATACTCCAGGGTGGTATGCGAGACTCCTTTTGTCACCAAAAAAAATTTATCTGAGCTTTTTAAAAAATGTGTAAAATTAGTTTAATATTCAAATATTTGTTATTATTAGAAAGAAATCATAATCCAAGATATGTATAACCTCCCGTTGATGCCGAAAAATAAGTTTAAACAATGTGCCTTGAACTATCAACAAGTCCTAAGTCCATTTTCAGTTGCTTGTCATGGGAAAATCAGTAGTTTTATTTCAAAATATTAATTTACAGTATCAAAATATGCAGATTTCTTTATATTGTACTGTATTGTAAAGGGCTTTTTGCCTCCTGATTTTATGCTTGAAAGCTTAGCAAGAGATGGCTTACAGACTAACTTATAACCTAACTTAAACAAACATCCATGCCTTATCCTGAATTCGAACCCAGATCATCCCGCACTCCAGATCGGTGGCGCACCAACCGACTACGCCACGGGAGGTCGGCTATGTCTTTATAATGAAGTGATAACTTTGAAGGATATATGTGTATGAGCTTTTGTTTATGCCAAAAAAATAATAAGCAAAGCACTGTGTAACTTTCAGTAAGTGCAAAGTCTATTTTTAGTAGCTTCTCATGGAAAATGAGTGGTTTAATTAAGAAATATATCAATATTTCAGTATTCAGACATCTTTATATTAAAGTGGTAACCCACGAGGTTACATTTAACTTCTTGTTGATGCCAGAAAGCAAGTGTAAATAGAATGCCATATAACTTTTACAGTAAACCACTTAAAGTGTGCTGGGTAATTTGCTGTGTATTTTGTGATGTCTGCTGTGAATTTGACAACACTATCAACTGTATCTGAAAGCCAAGCATCGGTAACATAGAGTGACAATAACAGACATGCGAAGGTCACAAGCAAGAGTGCTGTTTGGGTTGAAAGGCGATATCTGAAATTTACACTTATATTGGATCCTTGTTACCACGAGTGAAGAATTGGAGCATAGAAATTTAAACAATGGAGCTTTTGTCTTTTTTATGTATACTTTTTTCAGTATCTATGAATATAGAAAATACGTTAATGTTGTTTAATTTTACATGGTTAGATTATAATTACACTAGAAATAACCATATATTATATGCTGAAAGTTGATTGGTCCAGAAGAATCCTGTACACCAAGTCCAAAAAATTATTTAATTATTCAGGGCTACATAAATGTATTTTCGGTGTCCATAAAATAAATCTGAGACTGAGTATTGAGTGTTTACACAGTGGGTTGAAGCTCACTGTTCAGTTGCCTGTAGTCTTAATTGGTGTGCAGTGTAAAACATAATACACAACTGCTAATTTGTTATCGTTTTAGTTATATTATAAAAAGGAAACAGAACACACAAATCCTTGCAGTGCTGTACTCATGGATAGACAGAGACAGACACACACTCAAATGAACACATTTTCCATGCTGATGCCTGATCACAACAGTGGCTAGGCCAGTTTCATTAGATGGTGATTGGTGGCACAATGCAGTCTGTTGAGTGGTGGTTAGCAACAGTGAACCTAGCAGCTAGGAGGCAAACTAGGGTGAGGCGGGAAATTTGAAATTTGGGGAGGTGTTACCTTATGTTAAGCCAGATGTCTGTCTGATCCACCATCTTGTGTCTGTCCTCGGTGTATAACTATTTTACTTTTCTGTGTATTTTTAACTTCACAAAAACCAAACAGACACCCAGTTTAAACATAAGATAAGCCCCCCTGCCTTATTTTAGATTCCTCACATTGCCCTAGTTCGCCTCCTGGTTGCTGGGTTAACCAACTGCCGCTCAACAGACTGCAGTTTGTCACCACTTGCTGCCTGATGAAGCTTGCCCAGCCAGCAAAATGTCATAACTGTGCACCCATGTGAAAAAGTGTTCATCTACTTATGTGTGTGGGTGCATTAATGTGTGTGTGTGTTTGTCTAGTGGCCTATTCCTGCCATATCTTATTGTTAAGTGTTTTATTTAGTGAATTCATTGTATACTTGTAGGAATGCATAAGTTGAACTTTTATGGATGGCCTTTTCATTAATTTATTTTTTTAGGTTTTTTCCATAGTGTAATTTGTTAATGTGCAAACATTCTGTTAAAATTGATCTATAAGTTATGAAAATCTTTATGTTTCAGTTATAATTGGTGAAAGTGCAAGGGGTGTGTATGCTGCATGGAGAAGGATCCATTTGATTGTTTAATGCAGCTCGTCTTAAGCAATCATTCACCCATTTCTTTACCATTCCTATGATAAATGCTAGTATCAGGGATGGTTTTATGGTTTTTAAGGTAAGTGTAATTTTTTTTGCTTGGAAAGTTACCTTTAAGATAATGGAATCTCGAATGTTACTTTTACTTAATGTGTTGTAATACTGTTCAGACTGTATAAATAGTAAGTTATGCAAAATTTACTTCAAAAGTTATATGCTTTTTATACATAATTAATAGAATCACAATTTAGTGTTTAAAAAAAATTTGATCATTATAGCACTTTGTCCTGATGCGTTACCACCTTCCTGGACAGAGATCAAAAGTCAACTTAAAGTCACTAATCAAAATGAAAGAGATGAAAGCAAAATTGCCACGCTGGGTTGGGGGTTTTTCCATGTTGGAAAAATATTATGTTTTAGTTTTCTTTGGTTTAGTGACTAACAAGGGTGGAGGGGAGTTAAACCCCAGGGTAAACTTAAATGAAAAGTCTGTCAGTAGGAGACTTTAGGTTTGCTTACTGTTAGGGCCACCAAATATAATGAAGCCAGATTTATAGGGAGCATAGAGGAAGAAACTAGACAAGGTCCTTAAGTTCCTGTGTTATCTGGCCTTTACAAATGGTCGGCTTGGCTGGCTGACGTGTGGGGATGAAGTCGGGGATTATCGAGACAACCCATTGGCGTTTTCTTACCTGCTGCTGGAGGTGGACGTGGGTGATCTTTCCATCCGCAGTGCTCACTCTGCATGTTGGCTGGAATGCAGTTGCTTGCTTTGTGGGGCATGGAGAAATGGGTTGCACTTGTGCAGGTACGATCAAGGTAGGTAATTCAGGTAATTCAAATCTATGCCAATGCCAGTCTATCCCTAGCAGTGTTTCCCCTTCCTGACATATAGCCTCGATTCCAGAGTGTTTGATGGGAGGACTCATATATGTGGACCAAATAGCGGTACTGGGTCTGGTTTTACTTACGGAGTGTCACTGGCAGTAGTGAGGGTTTCCTCTGATTTTAGAGTTAGTTGCTCTAGGACCATGGCCCGCAGAGGGCTTTTCTACATTGTTGACTTAGGTTACCTTTCATTGCATAAGGCATTTAGCTCAATTAGAAGACTTCAAATTAGAAGAAAGCTGCCTGAAGGGTGACTTCTAGAACACAGTGTGCTACCCGGTGTTCCCAAGTCTGCCCTTCGCAAGCTGGGACTTGAAAGGTGGGTGGTTGGGATGACTGGTGTTCTGGGAGCGATACTGGTTAGAGGTTGGTTAACTTGGAGTGCTGCGAATTCTACTCTGGCCTTCACAAACTACCAATAGGTCCATCACCTGACCTGGTCATACCTTGTAGCGAGTACGAGTGAAAGGAGAAAACTGGTATTTTTATGCAGTCCTAACCCATTGTACTTCCAAAGTGCAGTGATTACACCCTCTGTTCCCAACCTCCGGACTTTGCAAGCTGGGACTGAACTAAGGGTGATGCAAACAACTGTACGCTGGGTGAGCAACCCACAAGAGGGCAGTCAGGCCTGAGCACTGCAAGTTCAACTCCGGCCTTTTGCAAACTCAGAGTAAAACTTATTATCATGGCTGGTTGAATCTCTTAAAAGGTTAGAGCTACTAGTGCTTTGGGTGCAGCCGAAGGTTTACCAACCGGCAGTGCTCCGTTTATTTTTTAATGTGTGTGTTTACTACCATTAACATTTGTCACGCGGATACCTGGTTTTCTGTGGGGCAGTTAATTAGTAAATGTTAAAAGAGAGCTTACACAAACACCAAATAAGTAAAGAGAGTCACAAAAGGTTACACAAATTATACTGAAATGACACAAGTTTCCTGTAAATAATTACGAATTTAAATTATAAAAAAGAAAGCAGGGTGATGCTTCGCTATCTCCTAATAATTAATTAAATGTGGAAGCAAAAGTTTACTGCAGTTGAATGTGGCCTGCATGAAAGCTAGGTGTAGTAAAAGCAAGAAAGATTCTAACATAATTAATAAAGCCTAGTCTATTCAGGTTGTGTTCTGAAAGAACCTATTTAATATTACCGCTCAGGTAATTAGATTCATATAGATGTCCAGAAGGAACGTCAGTGCGACCTGCTACAATGGGGAGTGCCGGAAAAATTGCCAGGTATGAGCAAGAGGGACGTCTTCAGGAGTTTCAGGGTGAAGGCGGCTAGCTGACGGCGGTAGTGGAGAGTTATCAGAGACTGTGAGTATGGAGAGGTCTATCGGTCAGCACCCTTTTAGATTGTTCTCTGGCCTTCACAAGTTGGGTGATCAGGGAGGCAGATCACTTACCCTGAAGAACGTTTGATGTGCTGGACTTGAGGCACACTCGCGAAGTGGCCTAGTGGTTTGAGCCCTTAGAACAGTTCTCCAGCTTTCGCAGGCTGGAAGAGAGGCTTGGAAAACCACTTACTTACCCCTAATGTTGTCCTCTGCCTTATGCAAGCTGGAGGGCACAGCAACAGCCCTGTGCCCAGGGATGGCTCCTTATATACTAATTCTCCAAGCTTGTTGGCTCTCAGAGGGGTGCGGGGGTGGCCAGCCTCTCTCCACAGGTGCAATTTATTCTGACTCTGAATTGGTGCCTTTCATTTACTTATTACCTCCGCTGGAGACTTTGACATTCTTATCACCTCGCTGAGAGAATGGAGGCTAGATGCTACTGGAGTAGACATGGTGCTGCCCTCCAACGGCAAGCAGATGCACTATCTTAACCGTCCTAGAGGGTAGTGATATCTCAGCCAACAGTGAAATCCAACTTCGGGGTAAGGTGACAGCGTGACATTTTCTTGGAGTTTCAGTGAACAATACAATTTTTCCGGCCACATGTCTGTAGTGGCCCGGGTGACCTACATCTGTGTGACTTGTAAGCATGTGTTCATTGTATTGTTGAGAGGTGTTAATTGGCTCTATTGTAAGCTGCTTGCTCAAAAATGGGGCAAAGTCGTAGAGTAGAGAGTCACGTGTTCATGGTATTGTTGAGAGGTGTTGACTGGCTCCATTGTAAGCTGCTTGCTCAAAAATGGGGCGAAGTCATAGAGTAGAGAGTTACGTATTCATTGTGTTGTTGAGAGGTGTTGACTGGCTCCATTGTAAGCTGCTTGCTCAAAGATGGGGTGAAGTCGTAGAGTAGAGAGTGCATGTCCAATGTGCAAGATGTGTCATGCGGAATCATTCCCCTCCCTCTGAAGCGATGTAATCCTTTTTCGTGTGAAAAAAAGTATTTAGAATTGGAGTAATCTGGGTCAAGGCACTGTGGGTTAGAGGTGGTTGGCGTTCTAGCGTAGGGCCTAGTCTGTGTTAGCATGCAGAGTGCTTATCTCCTAGTCCACTCCGGGGGATGGCATCTGGTTACTGTCTCCCAGGCAATGGTCTCTCTCTCTCTCTCTGGACAACTTTTTAATTAAATGGTCACTAGTTAATGTGTTTTCTCAGTTTCCTTGTGATGCGTCATATTTTATCCGACTTTTCAGGCCATTTCAATTTTGCTGCAAGTTAAATTTAACCCTTGGGTTTTTGAGATTTAAACATGACTGCCTTCACTAGCCTAGCACTACAGTCACATAATAATTGCTTTTGTGAATAAATTTACTCTAAGTCTATATCAAAGTTACATATATGGAATAAAAATGCAATAAGCAAATGATTAAAATTTCATTATTATGACGTATGATACATTTCTGCGCATTGGACATATGCGCTCTACTTTACAACTTTGCCCTATCTTGAAGCAGCAGTGCTTATTTGGGCAAGTCATTCTTTAAATAGTACAAAAATCAAGTGCCTGCATGGTCCAGCAACATGGCTACAGACACATCGTTAATAAAAAATGGTACTGTTCGCTCAAAGCCATCATGCGGTAGCCCTTATCCCCAATGCAGGAATTTACTGTTTGACGAGCCATCAATAGCCTTTCTGATTCTCATCAAGTTCCCTAGTTGCTACAAGGGAGCAGCATCCCTACCCGTCAAACATCACAACCTTGAGAGCCTCATGCCAAGGCTATAGAACTGTTAACGCCTCCACCACATGCAATAAGGAAAAGGCCATCCTGGCCTAGCATTTGACATTTCATCATCCTTGCAGAGAGGCTAGTCAACCTCGCTCCCCTCCGAAAGCCATCAAGCTGAGATTTTCAGTATATAAAAAAGTGCCCTTCCAGGGCTCAGGACAGTTCCTCGGCACTCCATCTTGCATAAGACTGAGGGCCAAGGAAGGGGTAAGTGACAACCCTGACTGCCTGTCTGTGAAGACCAGAGCACTGCTCTGCAAGGGTTCTGACCACTAGCCATCATCAACGTGCAACTGCGGTCTAGTGGAAAGTCATCATGGGTAATTGGTAAAACCTCTCTTCCTCTCAGTTTTTAAAGAACAGAGGTCATATCAACAAAGAGAAGCGAATGGGCTCTAAGTTCTATGTTTGAATACCGGAGGAAGCAGTCCAGTGAGCCAACTAGTACAGAGTCACGACATCTTTTAACCAGCTCCAGAAAGGTGTTAAAGAACGTAACCCATACCTTTCATGGTAGCAGGTCACATAGACGTCCCTTCTGAACCCCCCTTATTGATGTATGCGGAAAATTATTGCTTTACAAGATGTCGCGTACCAGTTTGTTTAACATTGTGTTAAATAAATTAGTGCTACTAATCAGTGAATAATAATTAGCAAATAATGTTCAGATTTTGTGGATGCCCATGGTCATGGTATCATCTGGTTAGTCGGTATCAGTATCGCCCATCCCTAATAATTATCTGACTGTAATTGTGGTTCATTCTGAACATACCCCCATGAGTAGCAACAATATTGGCTAAATAATATTTGGATATTGTAAATTCACTTTTTCCATAGGTCGCCTTCGTCTACTATAAATTTCAAAAAGTTAACAATAGTTAGATTTTTTTTAGGAGAGCTGCACATCATTTTGTTTTCCTATCACATAATATTAAAATTATGTATCATGATCTGAATTTGCAAGTCTTGTTAATTTTTAGTGTATTCCCTTTGTTTTCACCCTGTTTTGTGTTGACATATTTTGAAATCAATTAAGTGGTATTAACTTCTCACTTTAAATGCTAGCCTCAAAAAGGTCAAGTTGGTATTTGGGTGAAACTGCCTTAATGGCAGATACACACATATTAAGAGGCTATATCAATTTCTGCCCCGGGGTAGATAGTCAATGGACCCCAAAAACACTCCTTAGCAACTCTGTACGCCCTAAGAACTTTTTGATAGCCTGGGTACTTGGTTCGACTCCCAGCTTGAATAAGGCCGGGTGAGATTATTCAGTGCTCCAGCCTGATCAAACCCTTGAGGGTTACTCACCCAGGGATTCGGAAATCTATTGCACTCCTGGTCGGTCCCAGCTTGCAAAGGCCGGACTAGGGGACACAGGTACCACCCTGAGTTCAGAGGTGCTTCATGGCATTTGCACATGTGTTCATTGCCAGTTATATGCCTTACGCGATTAAAGGCACTTTAAATAAACTAAGGAGAAAGGCATTAAGAGTCTCTGTAAGAGAACTACTATTATTAACTTCAGCAGAGAGCACCCATACTTATTGTGAACCCCCATTAAGTGAGGAAGAACCCGTTTATTGATTTGGACCCCATACAAGGCCCGCACTAAGTGTAGAACCCCTGGGCCAAGCTATTGTGCAGTATGGGAACATTCTATTAGGACTAGTTTAATGCAGTTGCATAATATTGATTGCTATGAGAGAAGGGAGGAAGGAAAGGGAGTGGGCTAAGCTGGCTAACAAAATAGGCAAATATTCGTCTTTACTAATGACCTGAGAATACCCATGGAAAAAGGTGAAAGGATCCGGGGGGGGGATGGGATAAAGGGGAAAAATAATCAATCCTCCTGCCAAATAAAAACCATACTTTGTGACTGCAATCCAAATTATTATATTTAAAAAAAGAAGCCAGTTGGAGCCAATGAAAGTGTAGTTTCTCAACACACTAATAAACCTGTTACTAGAACATTAAATAAAACAAATGAATTCATTCGCTGTACCTGGGAGAGTGAGAGGTAGCATCTATCACCTGTATTGAACAAGACTATCATGTACAACACTTAGCCAGACTGTCGCTCTCTAAATGTAGTAGGCAATAACTGCAAAGTTTTTCGGCCAATTGTTTATAACATGTATTTTTATTTTTATTTTTTTTTGTAAAATTTGAAAATTTGAAATGCCAATATATTTCAGAAAACTTAAACCAAAAAAATAAATAAATAAATAAAAAATAAAAAGGGGTGGGGAATTTTGGGGGGAGGGGGGCTATAAAGGAATGAAGGGAGTGGGGACTAAAACTTGCTTGCAGCGTGAAGTACTAGGATCAATTTGTGGTATCTGGGTCCATTGAGGGATGAGTTCAGGGTGTACTAAGACACTAACTTAAAATCACCTCACATATTTTTGTGAGAGAGAGAGGGTCAGATACAAAGAACAGAAAGTTTGGTTAAATTTTAACAACAAATATTTATTAAATAAAAGTAATAATCACTCACAGATTTAATCATTTATATTCAGCATTTTATTTATGTTTCTATATGGTTTAATATAAATTAGTTCAAAAGTGTTTATGAGAGTCTAAAATGTATTTAAATTGTGCCTGCATATATAAGAAGCAAGCTGAAATGAATGCAGAGCTGGGGGTAAAGTTTTAGCGAAAAATTTCGCTAAAAAACCAACTATGGTGAGTGATAAGTGGAGTGCAATGTTGACATTCTTCGGCTGGTAATATTTTATGAATTTTTGATGCTGGTATAGATTGAATTTGATGAATTATTAATGTGAAGTGTTTTTGCAGTGTTGAAATGTTGGATTTTATACAAATCTGCCCCTTTTTTTTTTTTTTTTTTTTTTTTTTTTTTTTTTTTTTTTTTTTTTTTTTTTTTTTTTTTTTTTTTTAAGTGGAAAACCATAGATGTTGTAGTGGTTACAAGACAGCCATCTCATAGTGAAATAATACTATTTACAAACAGCTTCTGACTCATATTGAGCAGCTGATATTAGGCTGGCAACCTACTGCCTATGTGGAAAGTAACGGGATACTACCACATTATATTTCCCAAGTAGTACATGGTATGGCTCTCTGTGTAAAAGAATCCGGATGTAAAGCATCCCTTCACTCGGATCTCCGGGAAGGGAATACGTTGAGAGGAAATACCAATGAAATAAAGAAGGGAAGAAAAAAGGAATGCTCGATAAGGATTGGAACATGGAATGTATGCACGCTATTGCAATCAGGAAAACTAGAAAATACAAAACAGGAGATGAAAAAGAACAGATTAGATGCACTTGGCATGGGTGAAATAAGATGGGGAGGGAATAGGGAGATAGAAAGTGGAGATTATAAGCTTTTCTAATCAGGAGGAGATAATAGTGGTGGAGATAAGTGTGTGAATACTGATAGGGCAGAAACTGAAAAATAAGGTAATGAAGGTGCAATATATTGATGGAAGATTGATAATGATACGGCTGCAGGGTAGTTTGAAAGACGTGATATTAATACAGGTATATATGCCAACTAGCCAGCATAAAGATGAAGAGGTGGAAGAATACTGTGTAAAGATTGAAGAACTTATTGAGAAAGAGAATAAAAATGCCTGTATCGTTATTATGGGGTACTGGAATGCAGTGGTGGGTGAAGGAAAAGAAGAAGATATAGTAGGAAAATTTGGATTAAGGGTAAGAAATGTGAGGGGCGAAAGTCTAATTAACTTTTGCAAAGAAAACTCGCTAGTGGTGGGCAACACCCTATTTGAAAATCACAAAAGGAGATGTTATACATGGTTCTCTAGATTGAATAGAGAAAGGTACCAGCTGGACTATATCCTGATTCAAAAAAGGTATAGGAACTGCCTGAAGAATGGCAAAGCTTACCCAGGAGCAGACATAAATTCAGATTACAATCTCGTAGTGGGAGAAATACAAGTATAGTTGAAGAAAGTGGAGATAGGTAAAGCAAGGGAAAGATTAAACTTAGAGACACTCAAGGAGGCAAGTAAGGCTTCGGAGCTGGAAAACAGGTTTATGGAAAAATTGCAAAGAAGCAGAGATGAAAGATGTATAAATAAAAAATGGATAAGAATGGGGGAAGGACTCATGACATCTTCCAAAGAAGTTCGAGGAATAAGAGAGTCCAAAAGTATCAGGAAAGAATGGATAACGAAAAACATATTGAAAAAGATGGAAGAACGGAGAAAGTGGAATTATACAGGAAATGAAGAAGGAAGAAAGCAGTATAGGAAACTGAATAATGAATTAAGAAGAGAAACTGAACAAGCAAGAGAAAGATGGATGAAAGAGAAATGTGAGGATATAGAGAAAATGGAGAAAGAGGGAAAGTATTAAATGATGTACAGAATGGCTAGGGAGATAGCCTTTGAAGGCAAAAGAAGGAAGTATAACATGGAAATAGAAAAAGTGGATGGCACATTAGCCAAAGAACCACATGAGATGTTGACTAGTTGGCAAGAATTATATAGAATGTCTGTATAAGGCTGATGAAAGACCAAGTGAAAGTATGATTGAAGAGGAGGCACAGGTGCTATAGGATAGAAAGGGGTACAGCATCTTGGAAGCAGAAGTAGATAAAGCACTGAAGGAGATGAAGAACAAAGGCGTGTGGAATCAATAATTTGCCAGCAGAAGTGTTGAAGAGTTTAGGAAACAGGGGAAGGAGGGAGATAGTCTACCTATGTAATGAGTTATATGACAAAAGGGAATGGCCGGGTGACTTTCTCGCAACAGTAATGATACAAAAAAAAAAAAAAAAAATATGTGAAGAGCATAGGACTATTAGGCTAATTTCTCATACAGCTAAAATATTGTTAAGAGTGTTGAATAGAAGACTATATGGGAAGTTAGTCAGATGGATTGGAGAGGAACAGTTTGGATTTAGAAGTGGAAAAGTAACAAGAGATGCTGTAGACCTGTTAAGAATCATAGGGGAAAGATATATTGAGAAAGGTAGAGAAATTTATGCTGTCTTTATTGACTTGGAAAAGGCTTTCGACAGATTACAATGGAACAAGTTGATGGACATCTTGAAAAGGAAAGGAGTAGATTGGAAGGAGAGAAGACTAGTACAGAATCTATATTTACAACAGAAAGTAAAAATAATGATTGGAACTGAACTGAAATGTCGGAAGAAAGCAGCATTGGGAGGTGCATTAGACAAGGCTGTTTCCTTTCTCCCTTGATATTCAATTTATACCTGGAGGAGATTATTGGGAAATGCTTAGATGGAAGAAGAGGAGTATGTATTGGCGGGAAGAAAATAGAATGTATAAGTTTTGCCAATGATATGGTTTTATTAGCAGAAAGTGAGAGAACTATAACTAAAATGCTAAAAAATCTGAATGAAACTTTTGAGGAGTATGGAATGAGATTCAATAGATCAAAAACAAAGAGTATGGTATTCAGTAAAGGAAGGCAACCGGCAAATATTAAGATAGGACAAGGTAATATCAGCCAAGTAATAGGATTCAAATATCTAGGAAGTACGATAACTAAGGACTTGAAATGTCATCAGGAGGTGAAGACTCGTATTTCAGTAGTGAAGGAAGCATTCAATAGGAAGAGGAGATTGCTATACGGAAAACTAGATAAAGCACTGAGGAAAAGACTTGGCAAGTGTTTAGTGTGGAGTGTGGCAGGGGGCAATGGGGCAGATACGTGGACACACATACGCCGGCTAGCCTGACGGGCTCTTCAACGAGAATTAGAGGCGCTGCCTAAGAATGTAAATTCAGCTACTTCTAGTGGAGTAAATCAGACCCCTCAAGTTATCAAACCTAAACTAGGGCCTGAGTTAAAGCCAAGTGTTGAACAGCTGCCCTCATGTGAGGGTTGTATTTCCTTCTGGGACTCCCTTCTTGGCATCGACTGGCCCTGGCATAATCTCTATTATATTGATGTGTTGAGAGTCGCCAGTATCTTGTCTAAAACCAACCCCGTCACTTCCGCCTTACGCCTCATACAAGAGCCAGTTTGCATAGTTCACACGGCCACAGGAAGGATACTAAAAATATGGATCCCAACCAAACCTACCCCTGCATGTAGGATAGCATCGGTATTACCGAACTTTGTCCCTTGCGGAAACTAACCCGACCCGAACCCTATTGGCATAAACTGAAGTCAGAAACAAGTAAATAAGTCTTGACCAGGCCTTGCATAGACTTATTTCCTCCATTAACCCCCCCTGGGACAGCTGTCGTCACATTTTTTGACAGCCTTCACGGTGAGCGGGACCAAACTCCTTGGGAGGTAGTAGGAGTGTGTGAACCTGCCATTTTTAAGTTCAAACCATACTCAAACTATTAGCAATGAAGTTTCTGGAACCTGAATGCGAGCTCAAACTTTAGGAATTTATACAGTTGAATGTATATTCTTCTCATATTAAAAAAATTTCTTACAAAATTTTCTTACAATTACTATCTTGCGTAAATTGAATAGAAGGTTTCAGCAAAAACAATCAATAAACATTTATTATAACTAGGGATGGGTCAAATCCTGTTTTTGGTCGAATCAGAATCCATGTTGATGTAAAAAAAATAGTGACTTTAAAATATTTTTTCTAAAGTGGGAATAAATTGCAACACAGCTACAGATAATTCTAATAGGATTGAACAGACTTACACAACAATATCTTACACAAGTTGAATGGTAGCGACATTCAAAACAAAAACAAATATGACTTTGAACTTCCCACAGCAGTAGCACTGCCATACATAGGTACCGGAAATGTTATTTAATAATACAGTACCCTGCAAGTATTACA
The DNA here is from genome assembly GCA_029891345.1 of Dryococelus australis. NCBI lineage: Eukaryota > Metazoa > Arthropoda > Insecta > Phasmatodea > Phasmatidae > Dryococelus > Dryococelus australis. Next base: position 192,304,538 of record CM056996.1, read on the forward strand.
GAAGTCTCAGAAAAAAAATCAAATGGGAAGACATTAAATTAATAACCATGCTTGTGCTAACTGAATTTAATGGCCAAAAATATTGCAAACGCTTTTATAAAACAACACACCTTATTAAAAGTCATGGAACAACAAATTTTAACCAGAACTATACACTGATGTAAGGTCACATTCATTAACTGTCATGAAACCACAAATTTAAGCATAACTATAGACTCGTGGAAAAACGCATTAAAGCCAAATTAAAAATTGAAATTTTTCTCTAAATGCACTAGAAGATGGACAGGAAAAAAAAATTTTGTGTGGAAGTAACGTTACTTTCAGTTACGATTGCCAAGTGGCACTGCAGTGGGAGGTAGATCGATAAAATAAATAAATATGATGTGTTATTAAAATAAAATCAGAACCTTCATGAATATATTACTATGTCAAAACAAAAATTAAATGGCGCCTGATACTAGTTGTCCTCCTATAACCTTGATAACTTTAAAAACATGTTTACATAAAACATTACCGGAAAAAAAAATTTGTAATACCATGGATATATGAATCTATGGAGCATACTGTGTGCCTTTACCGAATAAATGTGCGGCCAGCACATAGTGGCATCAGAAAATTTTGTTACCATTTTTTTGTATAAGTGTTCAGTAAGTTTTTTGTTTATCACATTTGTATACTACCAATGAAATTATATTAATTATGCGACGAAAAGTGAAAAAGTACGAAATGCAAACAAAATTAGTTTATTTTAGAAAGTCACCGAGATCAGTTTATTTCCAAAACATAGCGATATCTCATAGTAATAGATGCTCGTTTGTGATATCGCTTTGGTGGTGTACATTCAATACATCAATTGTGTTTACGTTCCGATTCTTACTACATATTGAAATGATTTATTGAATTTGCACCATAAACATGAGGATTTTTTTTTTTTTCCGAGGTATGCCATTTTTCACGAGAAACTGTTTAGTTTGTGTTTATTTCACATACCGCGAAAAACATGTGTCCCTAGTTATGCTCTAAAACGTTCAGAGAGTAACTGATTATCTCGGGTACTGTCTCACTTCAAACATCTCGTAGTCGCAAGAAAAAAAATGTTTGCAGTATGTGAATGATACAGTAACAACTAAACAAGCATTTTGAATTTCACAATATCTGGAATTATTTCAGTTCTGCAAAAATTCCGTATTCCATGTATGGTGATATTTCGGCAATAGATACCTTATTTTTGTTTACAATATCGGTCTCACAGTGGCAATATTTCTTCCCTCAAAGTGTTTCTGGTAACGTAGTGTTAATAAAATGTAATAAATAATATTAACATAAAAATATGTACATTGATTGCAGCATGTTTACGTTAAAAAAACAAACATTTCCATTTCATGAAAAAATAAATTTATAATGTGTAGTCAATTAGCGAATATAAATAAATAACATGGCAGTGAATTTTGCATTGTTTTTACATGTATGACTGATGGGACGGGCCTATGTAAAAGATATTGGTTGTTCGGAAACTACAATTTTTTGGTGGAAGTAAATCAAACTGTTACAATTTTATGCAGTAACATATAAGTTTATAAAACTTCAATTGATGAAATACAGTATATCACAGCATCATTATACTAATTTCAAACTCCAGTGCCAATACAAACACAAACCGAACATTTTTTGAGTTCAGTTTGAGTTTGATTTTCGAACGTTTGCACACCCCTTGGAGGGAGACATTTGTGGTCAAGCTCACCCTGTGGTTTGATTCCCCTCCTCCCATTAAGATCCCTCCACCCAAACAGTGTCAACCCAGATTTTCCAATGTGCAAATATCCACGACCCAGCCAGGCAACCCACTAAATAAAAATGTAGACACTTGGGGGAACCAGAGCATGATTTCATCAAGAGGGAATCAGCTTGTACCCATCTTAATAGACCAGCCTCGCAGAAGTGGGAACCCAGAGTTCCAAGCAAGGAGCTATTAAGCAGGGTAGTTCACCAGCAGCAGCAGCAGCTATGCGTGCGTCAGGCTTTATACTTACAGCAAACAGTGTAGTGGCTGACCATGGTGGTTTAATGACTATGATTGACGGTCTGATAAGAGTAGAGTGGGAAAGTTTCAGTCGGTGCTTCACAATGAAGTATTGAGTACTGGTGAGGGTGAAGTGAGGTGAAGATGGAGCAGCAGCAGGATGCAACGGAGAGGGAAACACAAGTGTTCCGAGAAAATCTGCCAGCCAACAGCAGTGTTCACAACGTTTCCCATATGCAAAAATCTCGATCTCCCCACTGGGAATGGAACCTTGTCCACATTTGCAGGTGGAGATTAATCTGGTTAGTAAACTGCTGGTTCTGCAAGATTTGTCTGTGGTAATAGACTACCCTGGCTGAAATCACATTTACTAAGCATATATCTAGCAGTTAGTTGCCATCTGATATGGGAGTAACATACCTGCCAGAGGGCAAATGTTAGCAGTAGCCAGCACAACATTTTATGTGGGCTGATGACATATCTCGATGGATCCTGGAGGAATGACAACATGTGATTGGTCCAGTGAATAACAGTTTCAGGTACGGTCAGGCCTCATTAGGCCATATATCCCATTTGTCAATTTGCAGGCCCATATTGGTTTGGGATGTGTTCTCTTGGCTGGTTTGGTCTTCTGGGTCTGCCTGAATATATTGTTACAAGGAGGGGGTCAGGGGTGTATCTGAGTTCATGAGGGATGGAGTTCTTAATAGAGATAAAATAATTAAACTAAATTTGATTTTTAATTTATTCATACAGGTATTATTTACAGCTTTTTAATCCACAGTGAGCACAATATGTAATGTCTATTTAAACTATAATTAACATCCTTGTTTATGTCTCTGTAGCCTAAGGAAGGCGACACGTGAACCCTGGTTACGTGATGGCCTTTGGCTGTTAGGTGGTCACCGTAATCAATTTAAGTTGTATTCATGCCACCAGTAACACGAGAATAAGAAAAATAGTGACCTTTAGCGTTTGGCTGGACCGCAGCCGGTATATAGAGCAGGGCGAGTGGCCTGTCTACAATGTATGAAGTCAAACACTGGTTTCACAGTGTGTCAGCATGGTGTACACACTGCCTGGATAGTGGGAGCATGGTGTACACACTGCCTGGATGGTGGGCCAGGGAGGCTGCTGACCCAGTTGTGGTGGCTGTGGCGGTTGCTGGAGTTGCTACCTGGTGCTGCTGCAGAAGCACTGCTGGATGGAGTCCAGGATGGGCTGCTGTCTGCGGTCTGGTTACCCCCGAACCAAGGGTTTATGATGGACAGATGTCCTCCACTCTCCAGATGACTTCAACTATTGGATGGGGTGAACCAGAGGTCTTGATGAGCGGCGGAAAGAGATGCTGGGGTGGAACTGGGAGGTAAGGCCTCTCCAGTTGTGGGGTTACAACTCAAGGTACTTTTAGAGGCGTTAGCTGCCCTTCTTTACTTCCATAGCCGCACAGACAAAACTTTTATCCAGTGCTCCTTCATCTGGCCCAAAGTTGCACGGTGTATACAAAGCAGTTGGTGCCCTTGGGCTGTACGTCGACGACACCTGGGTGTGGTATCCAAAGGGGTCAGTCCTCCAGAACCAACTCTTACTCCCTTCCGGCCCAGTTCAGATTGGTGAATGGAGTATAGATTGACCTGACTGGCTAGCCGCTTGGTGAAGGTTTTGCTTGTGGTTGTGGTTCTACCGTCCTATACCCAGAGGGGGATACAGCATGGGTGGCCTTCTAATGGGTGTGTGTTTGCTATGCTGGTGTCAAGCATGATCTCCATCTTCTGGTTTCTACGTAGGACTAACACAGTTACATCAAGAAATCAGCACTCAGAAGAAATTTAGAAAATGTTTATATTCCAAGAAAATATACATGGTGGCCTGTACTACCTCCTAAACTGACCTTGAGTCGAAACAGAAGTTAACCTACACACAGCCAGGTGAAGAAGACCTGGCCCTGACCTACAATATGGCGATTACGGCTATGTAGTTAATTACAACTGGCCCTAACTAATCTGCCCGGTTGTCGAGAAGGGACCGTTGGTGACCACTTCCAGAGGGGAGAACGAAAGTTAATGCCGTAAGGCGAGCATGTGGTTCTCTTGAAGGGACCGTCGAGGACAGTTACCAGAGGGAGCGGTGGTGGCTGCCTACGTCTTCGGGAACTGATGGTGGTGAGAGTCCGGAAGGTCTTGGGTCTGCAGGTGCAGAAAAAGTTTCTGGTGGAGCAAGCTGCAGGAGTATGCTTCTTCCGGCCCAAGGTGAATGGTGGAAGAAGCAAGGCGTACTTGAGAGCAAGCTACTGGTGGCTTCCTCCGGCCCTGTCCAGAGCCATGGAGGAAACATAGACTGCCATGTTCAGGTGGCGCATGATATTCTGCTGAACCGCTGGTCCCGTGTGTAGAGGGGTGATAAGCTCTGCCCCTTGAGTTGTCTGCTGGAGTCGTCTGCTAGCATCTTCTGATGGGGAAGATTCCGCTGATGTGGTGGGCTTCATCACTTTGCACTGGTGGTGCCCTCCCTTGGTGCGCCGTAGAACTACGTGACCTTGGGTAGCAGACTCGGTGGTTCAGCTGAAAGTACAGTCTCCCTTCAGGGCGTTGATGTGGAATCTGACTTTGAATGAAAGTGAACAGCTGGATGGACGTGTCTGTAATATCACTCCTCTTTGCAAGGGCGTATCCTTTAGGCATGTGACCAATCTCTTCTAGTATTGTTTGCAACTTGCCTAAGGCAAAAAAAAACTGTGTTCAGATGAGGCAAAGTAAAGTATCTATTATAGCTGCACAGTGCATCATGCATCAATCTCATACGTATAATTAACACATGTTCAGTCCATCTGTTGCCATCATTTGTAATGTCTTTCATTCATGCATTCAGTTCAATAGTCCAGCTTGCAGCTGTATTCTTCACTGCTCTGATGTACCAATCACAGATTGTCCTCCTGCTGGTCATTTCCCTTGCCGCGTGCTTCTCTTCTCGCTATGTCGTCTATCGCTGAAACTCATCCCTTCAACAACTCTCGTCTCTGCTCAGAGATCCGACACGCCTTTTATAGCAGCTTGCCTTGACCTGGAAGGTTTGCCGCACTCCGAGCCTAGCTGAGAGACACAAGGTCAGTAATCCATAGCATTCTTCAAATGTCTCAGAGACACCTGATAACCAAGGTCGGGAGTAGCATGTGCCATCATAGGCAAATCAGGCATTCTTTGCAAACATTTCTTTGACTTGCAGACACCATTTCATATAACTGCTCTGTCCCTCACTTCCACTCATAGTGCGGAAAAAAACAGTGAGCGTGTAACACTGCCCCCTCCTCAAGTCTGTTTGTCCCAAACAGACTCTGCAACATACAGACCTTCGTAGAGTGCCAGTCGGTCAATGTGGAAAATGTTTGGCTTTGCCCGAGAGCCTTGGCGACAAATCCGAAATAACACATCATTGATCTTCTTCAGAATCCTGTATAGGGGCCTTCCCAACATTTCTGTAAGTTCGGGCAGTACCCTTTTTGCCTGTGGCGGTTTTACAGTCACACCAGTTGTCCTTTTTGAAATACCTCGCCCGACGTTCTCCCATCATACTGCGTCTTCATCCTGTCACTATTTAATCTGAGGGGGTGTTGCATGAATGCCAACTAGTCTGTTAGGTAATTTGCTGGCAAAACCAGGTGCTGCAGCATCCTCTTCTATTGGTCGGTCAAACAGCAGGTCGCTAGGAAGGCATAGCCCTCTTCCAAATATCATCTATGATGGTGTTACCCTTGTGGACTGGTGAACTGCTGAGCGGTAAGCAAGGAAAAAAGTCACCTGTGAATCCCAATCCTTATGGTTGTCTGCCATAAAGATCGACAGGGACTGCTAAAAAAAAAATTATACAAAGAGAATTGAAACTGATGTGGAGATTTGGGCGGGCACTCCCTATGGGTGTAGATAAACCACCATGCACCTAAGACACACAGACGATAAAGCAACAAGATAATACAAAATTTTTAACGTGTGTAAAATCTTTAATCAAGGTGGTTTTAACACAGCACAATTATGGTAGTAGTTTTAATATTAGATATTATTCAGTTATTAAAGTTTAAAATGCTAATTATTACAAGACAGAAAAATTGGCATGAGACAAAAACAGGACCCTGGATATAGTTTGTACAGTATTTGTTGGTAGTGTTAATACATAGTTTCCTACAGGAATTAAGTTGGTAACCTTCCATTTTTGTACTTGCATAGTGTTTTTCAGTGAAAACATTTAGTTCCCAAATTTTCCTTACCATCTATTATCTAGTAAAAAGAATATATGTAATTTTTTAACATAACTTCTTCCAACCAAGTACTGGCAAGAAAAAAATTGCAAAAAAATAAGTATTGCTTTTTCAGAGTTGGTTTGTCCAGTTAAGTTTTACTGTCTGTCTGGTGTATCCTTGGCATAATATATAATTTACTAGTAAACTGGCCATACAACCAAGTGAGATGTCATTTGAAAAATCTTTAAATTAAATTTCATGAATTCTGTTGTACCTTAACCAGCATAGGATCTGAGAACTCATACTATCTGATCAGAAGTATCCAGACACCCCTCTGTAAATCTAAACTTGCACCTAGATGTCACTTTGACTGCTGTTGCCACTGTAAAAGAAGAAAGCAGAGGGCTCAGTGTTGGTCAGTGCTATGCAATACCAGCAGAATCAGTAGAGCAAGGAATCTCGATGACACTGAAGATGGTGTAGTTATTGGTTGTCACATCAGTAAGCAATCCATAATGCTATTTCCTCCTTTCTCATGTTGCCCAGGTCAACCATCAGGGTGTGAAGTGGAAACAGAAAGGCATAACCATAATGAAATGTTGCCAGGTGTGCCACATGTGTTTACTAATAGGGACTGTTGGACGTTGAAGAAGGTGGTACAAAAACATTGCATTATACTGTATGATACCATCACCCATGAATTCCGCTGTGCAGCTATCACTTTGACTATGTACCAGGAGTTTTCAAAACTTAGGTATGTGCCCATAAACTGCACATTTTGCCTGTGAATGTGAAACATATCGTTTATTGGTGTAAAGAGTGCCACCACTAGGATGGGGTCAACTAGAGATGTGTGATTTGAAGAGATGAATCATGCTATACACTACGTTATACCATATGGCAGTCTGATGGGAAAGTTTGGATGTGGTGAATGCCAGGTGAAAACTACATACTGGCCTGTATAGTGCCCATGGTGAAATATGGGGGAGGTGAGTTGACAGTGTGGTGGTGTTTTTCATGGAAGGGACTTGTTCCTCACGTAATACTGTGGAGCATGTTAAAATCAGACTGTTACAAGGACATTTTGACTGTTTGTGTGTTGTTTACAGTAGATGACCAGTTCAAAGGAAACTACTTTTTCTTTTTTCTTTTTTTCTTTCCCCCGGAGCATACACTTTGCAATACTAAACATCATTACTGAACTTTTCGAAAATAATGGCAAGAGGTAGCTATCATTATAAAAAGAGAAACACTTGTTGCACTGTACTGCAGTACTTCTTTTTATTATTACCACTCGTACAAAGAAAAACGTGCCAGAATTTTATTAGTGAATTACTCTCAGTCGTGTGTAGCAAACTCCGGTTGGGTGCTCCCCAGCTCGCAATTACCCTAGCGCACTTCCTAAGTGGGTGACTTCTCTGTGGTGTTTGAAAACACAATCTTCACAAGGGAAGGGGGTCGCCAGCTGCTAGGGTGGACTTACGATTTTCCGTGAAGAAGGGCGCAGAGAATAATGAAATGAGGCAAAAATTAACAAGTTACACAAATACGTGTGATTATTTGGCATCACTAACGCGGACTCGTCAGGGCTTGTCTTGCCGCACGTAGTTAGTGAGGTGGCTGTCTATACACATAGCCGTCTAGGACGGAAATAATGTCACCATACAAAATTACATACAATCACATAAATACGCTTGAAAAATTATGGGGCATGGTATGAGTGGTCACAATAAACATGCAAGCACGTGAAAGCAGTATTTTATGGTGCAGATGCCGCTGGAAAAGTGTTGCAGCTGAGCACATGGTGCAGGTGAAAATGGTGTATTTCTCCACAAAGATGGCTGATTCAGGTCAGACAAAATATTATTCTGGTTGGAAAAATGATTCCGTTGCAGATTGAATCAGTTTTCAGCCTCTAGCATGCGGGATGGCAAGAAAATCAGACATGAGTAATGACCACGTGGTCAGACATACATATCATCAGTTACATGAAAATACATTGAACCCTGAATAAAATTGACATAGAACCCTGAATAAAATTGTGGGGCACATGATATTACATAAATAAACCCTCAAATGGCATGGATGGCACAGCTATAGATTTGGCGGCTATGAACAACGTGCTCGCAAAATATGTGGCAGTAAAATAATTAAACAAGAGAAATACCCCTGAATACATACATAAAAACAAAGGCCTTAAAATTTGCATGTAAAAATAATACAGAAATTACAATGAAACGCCTTCAGCATAGGCGGATGGCGCCTGATTCAAGTTGCGCGGGTCATATGACCTCTGTCATCTTTCTCCCTTTCTCCTTGTTTAAATTTCAAAAGCCGCAAGAGCACCAATTATTTATTTAAGTGAAGCATTGTGCTGGGAAATTATCTTGCAAAAATGTACTCGAGCAAAAGTTAACCAGTATACTAAGAAAGAGCTATGGTAATCTACATCAGTACAAAAGTTTGAAGTGCGTACATGACAGCTTCTTACCTCGCCAAACCTCCTACAACGACTGCACCGAGGCTAGCATTGCACGGACCTACCAAGGCTGGCTACGTGGTTCACATAAGCGGAAGTGCTAAGCACGTCAAGTAAAACTTTTTATACATGAAAAAAAGTGGCACAAAATAATTTAAATATTGTTTTACATTTTAGAATTTTCTTATTGATTTTCTGTATCATTTTAATGTGTCTGTACGATGGCGTTTACGCCAGTATATAAGTGTTCTTAATCTCCGTGCAGCACGCACTTTGAATTCATAACCAAACATTTTGCAATATTGACAGACATGCATTTCAAACACTTTAAGACATTATAGACCATGAAATATAAAGAAGACACATTTTACACTGTAAATAATATTCTATTACAGGAAAGTTCAAATTGGAGCCTCTTTGCGCACGTGCATGCACACGTGTCACGTGATGGTGAACGCTGTCATGGTTTTAGCGCCGCTGGCTGTTTGCCAGCATCATTATAAACTCTTGTTTTAGACTAATCCACATTGTGGTTTTTCATCTTGTTTGTAGAAAACTGTTCTGGAGTCATACAAGGCCCGTGGAATAGATTCCTCGATATTCCAGAATCCCGAGAAACTCCACCTGACGTTGGCAACAATAGTACTGTCTGATGAGGTGGAAAGGAATCATGCTGTCCAAGTACTGGAAATCTGCAATTCAGAAGTTGTCAGGTGCTGTATCACATTTAATTAATTAATTCTTGCAGCGTTAACTTTATAGAGGTAGTTTATTTATATTTTATAGATATGAAGTAGTTTTTCAAAGAAGCTTCATTATCAGTTGATGCTAAAATATAGCCAGTGGTACTGTTTGTATTCAGGCTGGTAAGTTGGCATCAGGCTTTGAAACACTTTATAGACCATATTTCGAAAGTGTTCGTTTGGGAAATTTTTGCCATTTGGATTTCTTTGGATGATCTGGCACAATTAGCAACTTTGCAATACTTTACTCCTCTCTCTATTAAAGTAAAAGGCCTTGTGTTCATATTTTAATTATTTCAAAAACATTTTTGATTAAATTAATTATAACTATATCCAAAGAACTCCATAATAATTACAGTTGAATAAGAATAAGACAGATGGGAGTTTCGTAAGTATAACAGAAAACCAGAGGTAGAGTTTGATGTCCACATCATTCAAGTATCTCATGCTATATTTAATGTTAACATTGAATGAGCCTTTGTTAAAAGTAAAGTATGTACTATGGTGATTAAAACAGTAAAGGCAATTTCCATATGTTACTTTCACTTTCTTACATGGTCCTCCTGAACCAGCTGCTTCACCCCTTCTGTAAAGAAGCATTGTAATTGCTCCCAAAGCTAGGTTTGCCCCTCTTGCTGGAACACACTTACAATCTGAAGCTGTGACAGCAAATCTTCTCCTTCAGTGGGCTGAAGATGTGGTAATCCGATGGCACCAGATCCAGACTGAAAGGGAGATGTGGAAGCAATTCAAATCCAAGCCATTGCACAATCTCTACCATTGCTGGTGCAGTATGTGAGCCTGTGTTGTTGTGAAGCAGTAGCTTTCCTTTTGACAGCAGTCCCCTTTATTTGCGATGATAAGAACAGTGAGAAGGAGAAATGAACTGAGATCATTACAAACAGCAGGTGGACATCTGTAATAACCTATTGGTTCATCACAACAGTGAGTGCCTGCTCAGTCTATCATGATGTTTGATGAGAAAATATATCCTGTACACTAATCATAAGCAATTTGAGCAGTGGTTTGATGTAGGTGGAACCCTCCACTTTTCAGAACAATGGTTGATGCTACACAAGGTTTTCTTGTTGGTTTGATAGACAAGGTTTGATAGACAACACTGGGTGTTGTCCATTACAATTGTTTTCCCCTTAGTCCAGTCTTACATACTAGGCAGAAACTGACAAAGTGCACAAGCAGTTATGTGAAAAACAGCTACTGTAATGTCAGCTAAATGAATGGTCTTCTGCCCTTGGCAGACAGTGTCATGCCCCACATGGCAATAATTTATTATGAAACTGAAGCTTGGCAAACTGAGGTATAAAATAACCATGTACCCTCCATTTTTCCTGGACTTATCACACTGTCACATGTTTATGCAACTAAGTCACATCCTGAACGAGTAGGTTTTCAGAATCACATATAGTGCTGTAATTGCTTTCTGAGAATTTTTTCTTATGAGAACTACATTTCTCTAAGCCATTAAAGACTTGTGAATCATTGGCAAAGATGTGTGTCTACAGGTGGAAACTATTTTGAATGAATCAGATATGTTTATTACATTCAAAAACTAGGTAGTTGGTTGAAGTGCGAAAAGTTGCCATTTATGTACAATGAAACAGTTTCATAACAACAACCAATGATAGTGAGATAAAATTATTGCTGAAGCAAATTATCTTTTAACAAAAATGTACTGTGCAAATCGTTTTATGCAGTGTTATCATGCATTTTCTTCGTGGACATCCTGTATTTTCTCACTTCATGAGTACTCTGTATTTTTTAATGCAGTTATGCACACAGGAACTATATGTCAATGACAAAACACAATAGAGCACATTTCACACTAGAATTTTCCACGTGAGCATTTTTTACATAAAGATTTCAAGACTAGAATAAGTAGTAATGATTGGTAACTGACAAGTACATTTTTTCACCCATTATTTTGTAGTTGCAAGCACTTTTATTTTCTAGAACAGCAGTCTTTATTTGTCCACCTTTCAAATGTAAACAGTATGGAATCCCGAAAGATAGAGTTTGCAAATGGTCTGGGGAGAGGGGAACGTGGTGCGCATCACAGTGATTTGTCTAACCGAAACATGTTTTAATAATTTTAATTTAAATGTGCATTATTTTCCTCATTATTATGGTGTTTTTTGCAAAGACAGTGTTCCCAATCTATCTAATCAAAATAGAGGAGGCAGAGTGCTAATTGCGATTAATCAATTATGTAGGGATGTCAAACTCGATTCCTTGATACCCGCAACTTTTGAAGAATCGTATAATCGAGAATCGGAAGTCCAAGAATCAAAGCGTGAAAAACAGATTACTACAAATCATAACCTAAGACTAGAGGCACGATTTCGTGTAAATCACGATAAACCAAAATAACACCGAATCAGAAGTTAAATCGGGAAATAACACAAAATAAGGCAAATCCACTATATCTTACAAAATGAGCTTTCTCCACAAGAAATGGACTATTATCCCATGTTATATACACAAAATTACTTCAACTCTATAAAAACCTAGAGACGTGCAAGTCTAGGGAATATCGAGAAATTCTCCAGATGAATAAATTCGAGATAAGCTACAGTAGTTTACAACAAACTGCCTCCAAGCGCTAGTAACAATCGTATAAAGTGAACACTCACAACTAGAATGTGTGCAGTAATCTATGGTCGTGACATCGCTTGTTTACATTGACGCGCGGACAGGAGTGCGTGAAATGAAAGAGTGATATCTAAATGATACATTAAACATACTATTTCCATAAAATATCTAGTCTAATAAATTATGGAAGATGCTGTAGGCAATGTAAAATACCGTAAAATGTCTGTCATTTGGAGATTTTATGTAAAAAGAAAAGTGCAAAGGGGAGTGTACAGTGTGCAAGAAATTAATACAAAAACATACCTGAATTGGTCTGAGAAGGCTTTAATTTTATAATTTCTATAATATTAATATTATGTGGATGATGCTGTCTAGTTTATGTATGTATGTATGTACGCAAGTCGATGTGTGTGTGGTTTTTTTTTTTGTCCAAAAAAATTGTTTTTGGCTTTACCAAAAATGTACTTTATTTTAAAATGGGAGCCTTTTAAATAATTACTGCTTTAAAATATATAATGATTGTTTTTCAATAAGTGCCAGTCTTGCAAACTTTTTAATAATTTCATATGTTGGTGAACATTCATCTAGGCAAGTGAGGTTTGGAAATATTTTCGAGAAAACTATGTTGAATGTTGTCGAAATATATACATTATATATGATTTATATATCTGTGTGTGTGTGTATATGTGTGTGTAATATATATATATATATATATATATATATATATATATATATATATATATATATATATATATATATATAACCTCACATTATGCTTCTTTTGAACTTTTTGAAATTTCATATAAAACTTAAATTGTTTCATATTATTTATGTTAGTAATATGCCTACTGCTAATGTAGGCCTTTTTTAAATAATTAAATTTCACACCCTCCTATATATGATTTAGTTCTGTAAAGTTCTTTTAGTTCTGTTTAGTCCGTAACAACAGGAATCGTGATTTTTGGAATTGAGAATCGAGAGTGGTATCGGCATCGAAATCAAGAATCGAGGAATAGTGGAATCATTACATCCCTACAATTATGTCATCCTCATTTTGAATAAAAATTTGAACTTCCTAGTAAAATAATAAAATCAATTTGGATCAAAATTATAAATAATAATGTACACAATGTACTAATTGGAAATATTTAAATATTTATCTTCTTCCACAACTTTCTGTGGATAAAGTGTAACATTATTTTACCTTCTTGGAGGATAAATTAGCAAATAATTTGTATCAAATTATAAATTTTGGTGATTTCAATGTCCCGGGCATTGATTGGAAAATGTTTCACACTCAAATTATAACTTATTACTGTAATCAAATTAAGTGTCAAATTTGATTGTATTTTATAAACTTACTCAAAATGTAACCTATTATTATAATCAAATTAAAGGTCAACTTTTATTGCAATTCATAAACTTACTAAATTTGGTACAGTATAACTATACAAAACCTGATTCTGAACTATTAGATCTTATCTTTGCTAATTTTCGTTTGAATGTTGACAAATGTTTTGATCCTTTAGTGGAGGAGGATAAATACCACTCTGCATTATGTTGTCAGAGTATAGCAGTTTTTGAGAAAACAAATCATTACAACAGTAATAGCTACTTGAGAAATGTTCAAAAAGAATTTTGTCTTTATATTTAGCTTTATATTTATATTTACTCTTATATTTAGCAATAAAGAAATTTAACTTGTTTCCAAAATTCCAAACTGACGATGATAATGAAATGGTTAATTTTCTAACAGATAACCTACAATTGTTATTCAATTCATTCATACCCAAGTCTAAATATTTTAAAAACAAATATTGTGTGTGGTTTTCAAAAAATCTAAGTCTGATTTTAATTATTTTCATTTTACTGAAGTACGGAAAATTGTAAGGAAGAGATTAAAATAGCAAGGATTAATTGGCAAGCTAAAATTAATGACGTTATGAAAAATGATCCAAAAAAGTTCTGGAAATATGTCAATTTAATGAAAAAGGGATACAGAGAAACTTTAATTCTAACTGTTGATGATAAAATGATTCAAGATTCAGATATTCTTGTTAATATTTTTGCTAATCATTTTGCCAAAGTTTATGTGCAAGCACTATCCAATATTAATTTGCATTCTAGTTCTTTTATAAATAAGTTAACCATAGGTTGTCCTTACATTACATAAGGTGTGGGTTACAGGCCATAAAAGAGCTCAAAAATAGTATGGCCACAGGCTGGGATGATATTCCTAACTTTATATTCAAAGGCTATGCGGAGATTCTTACACTCATTTTAACACATATTTTCAATGTTAGTATTTCATGTGGCACGTATCCTACACTTCGGAAACGTGCTGTGGTTGTTCCAATATTTAAAAAAGGAAACAAATTTGATGTGAACAACTATCGCCCCATCTCACTGCTATGTAGTTTCTCGAAAGTCTTTGAAATAGTTATATATAAATGTCTATCTTTTTTTTTGGTAAAAAATGTTATTACTGAATGTCAACATGGCTTCCAAAAAGGAAAAACTATATCTAACTTATTCAATTTAGTTGATGAGTTATATTCGGATGTAACAAGTAGAAATAAAGTAGATTATCTTTATTGATTTGCAAAAAGCCCTCGATTCCTGTCAGCATCAATTTATCTTACACAAATTACAATTAATAGGTCTTGATCATTCATACATTAAATGGTTCACTAACTATTTTTCAGAATGAACTTTTGTGGTAAAATAAGAAAATTCTTATTCCAATTCATATTCAGTATCTTCTGGTGTACCTCAGGGAAATATACTGGCACCCCTGCTCTTTAATATACTTATAAACAATATTATCGGGGTATTAAGTCACTCATGTACTCTTCTTTATGCCTACTATTTAAAGATTTATAAAAATATTAAAGACAGTAAGCACTGCCTTTTGCCACAAGAAGATATTTTAGCAATTAGCAATTGGTGTAGTACAAATGAGATGAAACTTAACATAGACAAGACTTTAGTCATATCCTTCACCAGGAAAATTAATTCTATCTTTCACAAATATTATGTTAATAAGATCACAGTAAATAGAGCTGACGATGTGAAAGACCTTGGAATCATTTTGGATTCCAAACTTTATTTTCATTATCATGTAGATAATCTAATTAATAGTATCAATTGTATGGTAGGCCTAATTAAATTTATTATTTTTTCAGCTTCATCCCCCGATTCATTATTATGTTTATATTTTAGCTTAGTAAGATCTAGATTAGAATATTGCTCTGTAATTTAGAATTACATTAGATTGATGGATTCCAATAGACTAGAAGGTATTCATAAAAACGTATTTATACTAATTGGTAACAGATTCTCAAATCAAGTAGAGTTTAATTATAGTAACTATTTGGTTAAATTAAAAACATTGCCTTTAAAAGAATGTCAAGATATTTATGATGCATTCTATTTAATTAACTAATTTCTTGTCTTCTCATCTTGTATAGCTGTAAATAACAAAGTAGATGTTAAGATTCCATTGTATATGCATAGAACTAAGTACACCTTTTCTGCTGTGTCTATATAAAACAAATCTAATAAACAGATGTGCAATCAACTATAATAAATAATTTTTAGACTTTGATCCTTTTCAAGGTAAGAAACTTATCTATCGGGAACTTTTTTAACATTTTAGTAGAAACAATTCACTTGTCATAAATTAATATACCTCTAGTTTTCATTTCAATATCATATTATGTAATTTCTACGGTTAACTGGTAATGGATTGTTTATAGTTTTTTTCTTTTTATTTGTTTTATGTTTTTAATATCTGTGGGTTTGTTTGTGTTTGTATTGTGCTATTGTGTAATTGGCTCCTGCTGTTGGATGGCACATAAAGTATTGTAATAAATAAATATATTATTATTATTATTATTCTCATCTGAGAAGGATGTGTAGTGACTTTGCTCCTGTGATTTTCCTGTTTCTTCAAAGAAATCATAAATAGAGTTGTTCCAATACCCATACTAAGTATTGGTTCCGATACCGATACTCAGTATCATTATCAGCCGATACTTCGCTTTTTTTCAATGTATCAGTATTGGGTATGGTATCGGGCAGATGAAGTCAGGTTATTACCTTCTTTAGACACAAAAATGACTGTATTTCAGTTTGTATACATCACACATTAAAAGAAAAAGAAAAATAAGAACAAATTCTGTATTTACTCGTGAATAGAGCACCCATTTTTCTTAAAATAAAGGAAAAAAATTCTGGGGTGCCTTCTATACACGAAAATAACAGGAAGGGAGAGTGTTAGCCATAAATTGTCTGGGGATTTGAGAGAAGTGGCGGAACGGTCTGTTATCTCATCTCTCACTCTTACATCACTCCTCTCCCTTCTCTCTTTCTCACTCAGCAACCCTTAGTTATGTGTAGGTCAAAACCCCGCTCCCCTCATCACCCAATGACATACTGTCACGCCACAAAACCAGAGCTGCTACATGTTTACAGCCCCGCTCCCTTGCAATAACACTCAAATGGTTGCCGGTCGGTCGATAATTCTGCCATCCCTCTTTGTTTCCATGGCAGAGGCTAGCGAGCCATGTTCGTAGGTGGTGGGGGGGGGGGGGGAGAATGAGGAGACCCTTTTTTCTAGATAATGGTAGTGCAACATTCTAGCACAGTAAAAAAAAAAAGAGCCTGTCGCTGATAAAAGGAGAAAAAAGAAAAACAAAGCTGGAAATGTTGATAGTAGGAGCAGGAGGTTTCCGGAATTTTTTTTATTTTGGCTTTTTGCACCCAAGTTATTTAATTAAAGTATTTTCCAAACATAACACAATCACCACACATTAATATAAAAAAGAATAATTAGTTCCATGCTTATTAACAGGCTGCCACAAATTTTTGGTGTAATTTTATTTTTTAAAACAATTTCCCTTGAATTTGTTGCAAAAATCATGATGCTCACCATACACGAGTGCGCACTATACTCAAGTAAATACGGTATGCGTCGCTCAAAATAGTTGTACCTAACATCACTTGTATTTCAAAGCAAGTGGTTTCACCTGACATTGTTATGCAAAACATTTTAACGAGGAATTATTTGTAAATATGTTTATTTTTGTATTTAAAGGTTGTTTTATCCGTTAAAGGTTGGTGTTTCATTGTATCTGGCATAAAATTAACATGACTTGTGAACTTAATATTTATTTAACTCAAAGGGCAGCAACTTCGCGAATAAAATTATATGCCCAAAAGCATATACTCTACCACTTATCAGCAAAATATTGTTTGAAATGGAGTGACTTGTATTAAAAGTGTTAATTTTCAGTAACTTCTCGCGGGGAAATCGGAGGATTTTTATTAATTTATTTTAATAGGCACATCTTTGAATAAACTGATAGTATGTAAGTGCCTATTTGACACTTTTTGCCGTCTAATAGTGGGTAGGTAAGCATAGAGCTAAGTGCAGTGTAACTCATGACTGGGAAAATAAGAGAAAGTGGTTTTGAATGATTAATTATTAAAGACTGTGGAGAAATCAATTATAATAGCCTCATTTGTGTCTCAAAATTACAAATTTTCTTTGCAGTAAAATATGACTAATTACTTTAAAAAACAGACATTTGCCACGTGTGCAAGGTATCACCAACAGGTAGCGGCATGGAGAGGTCATTCCCTCCCCCCCCCCCCCCCCTCGTATTCCAACAGACATGACACTACCCGATCGATAACTTCTCCACGCGCTCTTAGCTGATAGTGTGCGCAAAACTTTAAAATTTGACTTGCATTTGGTGTCATATTATTTGCATTTTCAGAGGGTTTGAAAGTTTTAGGTCAGCTTGCATTTTGTGTCGGATTACAATAAATTACATACAGTATTTTAAGACATTATTTACTTATTTAAATGAGTCTAAGAAAAAGTGTTTTTAATATATTATCAACAGTAATACTTTTTCTAAAATTCAGTGTGAAGGGCATTGGTATCAGTTTTTGGTATCGGGGTATTGGCAGTGATATCGGGGTATCGGTATCGGAAAACATGGTATCGGACACAACTCTAATCATAAGTAAAGTGTCGGAAACACTGTTTACGTTTGAGCTTTAGGGTTTTCACATGCCCCCCAGCCAAGACTTATGTACATTATGGGGCAAGTTTTTTTTGACAAACAGAAGTTTGTTAAGTGTGCTGGTCTGTGCGGGACTGAGTTTCACTCTAACTGTACTGGCACCAGCAATGAAGATTAATATTTCTGTGAAAAATGCATCAAGCAGAACAGTGGTGATACACTGAATTAATAATATTACTAAATGATAATTCCTCTATCTCCTCGGAATCAGATATATCTTCATAAATATCTTCAAAAATAGCAGAACTGATGTATTCCAGTATTCAATCCATGTTTGAAATTTTATGTAAGAAGATTGACGAGCTCTTGAAAGAGGTCAAAGACCTCAAATAAGATAACTCGATACTGCGAGTCATGTCTGAAAGCCTCCAAACGGCAAATAAAAAGCAGTGTGCATCATGTGAAGAAAATTTGGAATCAACTAAGGCATCAGTTTCTTCTCTAAATAATGTGCAGAAATGTCATATAGTGAAGTAACAAGAAAAAAGGTGGAATCTACAGGCACTAATGACAAGAACAAGTTTCATCATGGCAAAGTTCAGTTGGTAGCATTGGCGAACGTTAAGGACCCCCAATATGCAGATCAGTCAGAAGTACAAAAACAGCCAACTGCTGATGACGACGGATTTGTCATAGTCAGCAGACATGTTACGAAGGCCTCAACAGCAAGTGGCTTGTCAACAACCAGTACTGTAGCTCCCAGGAAACAAATACAGCTGAGCGTCTGTAGTAATGTTAACATTAAAACTGTACCGAATGTGGCATGACCACGTATGAAGGCTTTGTTTGTGTCGCATTTTGCACCCGAATTTCAGGATGACATAATTTTGTATATAAATCAAGAAATTAAAGTTACAAACTTGAACGGTTGCCAAGATAAAAGCCAAATATAATTCTTAAGCTTCTTTTTATATAGCAGTAGCGGACGATGATTTCTACTGTATTTTCATCACTGTTTTCTGGCCTGCCAGCTGCCTAATTAGTCCCTTTTATAGGAGATTACAATATGAACAACTGTTTATACCTGATAATGATTCCTCCTCTGCAAATACTGATCAACCTAACAAAGCATCTGGAGGAGCTGTATCCCAAGTAAAATAATGTATACGCCTTCAGAGGTGATCTCAAAATCTACAGATGCCAGTTCGGGATTTTGAATTGTATTATCAAAATGTAAGGGGGCTTAGAACCAAATCCCTGGATTTTTCGCAGAATATTTTAAGTACTGATTATTCATTAATTTTCCTAACGTAAACATGGTTTAATAACTTTAGTATAAACTCGCATTGTTTTCCTGAGCATTACACCATATTTGAAACGATCGTGATGCCAACATAACAAACCTCAATATAGATGGCATGTTAATAGCGATAAATCAAAATCATTTTCCTATGACTACAAAAATTCAAATTTTTTCGTGAAAATATAGAATCTATTTGGACAGAAATTATTATTAATAGTGCTAATAAACTGTCAATTGGAATTGGAAATATATATCTTCCTCCGCAATTACCAGTGGAGATTTTTTAAAATTATTTTTTATTTTTAGAATCAAAATTAAACTGTTATCTACACCAAATAATAATTGTAGGTGACTAATATTTTTGGTATGGATTGGAATACTTTTCATGCCCAAAATATATCTCATTATTATAATAAATTAAAAGGTTAATCTTTATTACATTCAGTAAGTTTACTTTAGGCCAAGGGTTCCTTATTATACACATTTCAAGAATATAATTTATTATCTCCAACATGACATAATGCGTTTATCGTACAATCACTCTGCAATATTATCACATATAGTTTTTTCTTTGGTACATAACTTTTTCAAAACAATATATTTTGGGATTGGTGTAAAACTCTTTGTAAACGAAATGAAATTATTATCTGCAATGCTTTTCTTATGTCACCATTTCACTGGCAGGCCAAAATTATTTATTTACAACCTATGTAAGCGTCAGTTTGTAAAATGCAGCTGTAATTTTATGCACAATACGATTGCACCCACTTTTGAATTTTTTGAAAGGATTTCAAAAAAAAATTTGAGCAAACACGCCCCATAAAGTAACTTTTTCTTTGTATTGCGAAGCCAAATGAGCCAGGGTGCATGGAATTCCTTGTTATGAAAGTTCGATAGTTCAGCTCTAGAGGTGCACATCTCTGCAAATGCGAAACCACACAGTAGGGACAGGATCTAGAATTACGGAAGAGAAAAGAACAGAACAATGTTTTGCATTAGTATTTTAGGAAAGAAATATCCACAAAATGAAATCTGCAGCTATCGTAAGTTTGGAATTTAAAAAAAAAAACATATTCTTGATAAAATAACAATTCTTGATAAAATAACAGGAGTAAGTTAAACCAGAAATTGCTTAAATTTAAAAAATATATATGAAACACACAAAATAAATGAAAAAATGTTAAATTTTTCCACAGTTATGAATGGTTTTACATATATTTAATTTCATAACCAGAGAAAATAATGACATTGTGCATGATGCAGAACTTTTATTCACAACATTATAAAGACGAATAACAAATAAGAGAAAAATTTTGGCATAAATCGTAATTATATTATTCCAGACTGACTATTAAAATTTTTTAATTATTCCTTTTTTCTTCTTCTTCCCCTTCCCCTTCCCCCCTCCCACAGAATTGATATATTATGTTTCTCCCGTTGTCTGGGAAACGTCCATACACCAATTTCTCAATAAAATAATTTTGTTGCTCTCAGAGAAAAATGTTGCTGTTGTGGATTTCTAAGTACAAGGTGATAAACTGGCTTGTCTGCGGCTGCTTAAGTAAAATTATGCTTATACCGCATGTACCTAAATCTGTCATTACTGGTGTGTATCCGGAGTTGTAGTTGTGTTACTTTATGGGAATTCTATTGAATTGATTTAATAAATGTACCTTTATACAAATTGCACGTTTATAAATTTTTTTCAGCAGCTCTGATTTTGCTTCTGATTCAACTGTGTAGCAAAAAAACTTAACCAGTTATGCTATGAAAAGCAGCTGTTGCAGATTATTATTGCGAAGTAGTATTGAAACCACTTTTATTACCATAGGACTGCTCTTGCTGCCAAGGAACAAAAGGAATCACAACATTTGAATGAGCCAGTATTGTTTTCGGTGAGTTTAACATCCCGGGCATCGACTGGAATATTCGACACGTGGAAAATATATCTTATTATTACAATAAATTAAAAGGACAGGCACTATTGCAATCGTTATGTTTGCTTAATCTAGAACAGTAAAACACTACTAAACATTTGCCAGAATTATTAGATTTAACTTTATCAAACTTTTATATCAAAGTTGAAAAATCCATTGATCCGTTGGTGGCGGAAGATACATATCAGCCCGCTGTATGTTGTCAGATAGCTTTTGATTTAGACGAAAACAAAATAAGTAATCAAACATATTACAGAAATTATCAGAAGAGTAATTATGTATACCTATACTTAGCAGTTAAAAACTTTGATTAGACCCCCATTTTCCAAATGGAGAACATTAATTTAATGGTGGAATATTCAACTAATAATCTCCAAAACTTGATAAATATATGTTCATACTTAACTCAAAAACCATCAAAAATGAATATCCTGTCTGGTTTTCCAAAGACCTAACAAGTCTTATAAAAAAGAAAGAGCATTGGCATAGACCTTTTAAGAAAACCGAATCCGATATTCTTTACTGTCTTTTTTTAGAGTTAAGAAAACTTATAAAAAAAAATTAAAATTGCTAAACAAACATGGCAAACCAGCATCAATAACAAAATAAAGAACTAACCATATAGATTCTGGAATGATGTTAATCTCATAAAAAATGGGTATAAAGAACTCCTTATACTGAATGTTGACGGCAATACAAAGCAAGATTCGGTGTTGTTAGTAAATATTTTTGCAAACCATTTTGCTAAAGAATATGTTCCCACTTTGCTAAATGTTAAGAGCACGTCAATGCACATTCAAGCTTTCCCACTATTGATATTCCAATCACTAGTCAGGGACTTGTCCTCTGGGCTATAAAACTACTAAAAAGTAGTAAATCTACAGGCTGGGACAATATCCCTAATTTTATTATTAAAGGTTGTTCCAGTACTCTCACTCCAGTATTAACACATATTTTTAATCATAGTCTGCACAGTGGTCTGTATCCAAATGCCTGGAAGCATGCTGTTGTGGTGCCCATATTTAAAAAAGGTAATAAAATAGAGGTAAAAAATTTAGGCCAGTATCCTTACTGTGTGGGCTATCAAAATCTTTGAGAAAGTCATCTACAAACAACTTTCTTTCACGACCAAAAATTTAGTTTCTGAATGACAGCAAGGCTTTCAAATAGGCAAAATGACAGACACCAATCTTTTCAATTTTGTAGATAATCTTTATTCTAAAATTATCAAAAGGCAACAATTAGATACTATTTATTTTGACCTTCAGAAAGCATTTGACACATGCCAACATCACATTATAACATATAAATTACAACTTTTATGCTTAAGCAATATTTATATGATTTGGTTCTCTAACTATTTTGCGAATAGATGTTTTTTAGTCAAATTAAATAACATGTTTCTCTATGTTTCACAAAGTCTCGTCTGGGGTGCCGCAAAGAAGCACTTTTACACTTTTGCTCTTTAATATATTTGTGAATGATATCATTGATGTAATAGGTCACTCTAGTGCCCTTCTTTATGCCAACAATTTAAAAATTTATAAATGTATTAAGAGCAGTGGGCATTGCTTAAAACTACAAGATGACATCATAGCAATTCACAATAGGTGTACTAATAATGCTATGTGTCTTAACATTAAAAAATTATTTGTATTTCATTCTCATGAAAAATGTATTCAGTATTCTACAAGTACTATGTCAATAACACACTAATTCAGAGAGTTGATCATGTTAGAAATTTAGGTGTAATATTAGACACCAAATTATTCTTTTATGTTCATGTAAATAGCCTGTTAAGTAACATCAATCGCATATTAGGTCTTATTAAATTCATTACTTTCTCTGCAACTTCTTCTGATTCTTTGTTATGCTTGTACAACACTTTAATTAGGTCTTGACTAGAATATTGTACAATAATTTGGAATTATGTTACTGCAATTGATGTTTATAGAATAGAAAATGTGCAAAAGAATGTGTTTAAATTATTATTTAATAGATTTTCAACGCAAGTAGACTTTAATTACAATAACGAACTAGTCAAATCTAAAACTTGTACACTGAAAGAGAGACGTGTAATTTTAGCCATCTTTTTATAGTGAATCTTTCCTTAATTTTATTGTTTGCTTAGCAATTAATAAGAAAGTAGGTTTAACGGCACCTCAATATATCCACCGATCATCTCACACTTTTGTTGGTCTTATTCATGATAAAGATCTTGTAAATAGATGCATAGCCAATTTTAACGAGTATTTTACAAATTTTGACCCATTCTGTGTCAAAATATAACCCTAAAGGATTTGTTCAATCATTACTGTAGTGTAAATCTATTTCAAGCATTTTTCATTTTGTCTTGTCACCCCTTTTGGGAAGTATATATTTCTCATTCATAGTTACATTTGAGTTATTTATTTTCGTTGTTAGTTGTCTGTTTCTGTGTTTTGTGTTTCTATGGGTTTCTGTTTTTGTCTGTGATGTAAGTTACTGTCCATGTGAGTGTATTGTCCATTTCTTATATATATATATATATATATATATATATATATATATATATATATATATATATATATATATATATATATATATAATCTCTCTCTCTCTCTTTGTGTGTGTGCGTGCATGCATGTGTGGGCACGCCTGCGCCACCCAGTAATTAGTTGTTACTGTTGGGTGGCACAGTAAGCATTTTATAAATAAATAAATAATGAATCAATTATTATATCAACTTCTTTATTATTATCATTATTATGGAAGGACTTTTAAATGAGTATAGGGTCTCACATTGTGGCATGTTTGTATTTTTACTATGAAGCAGTGTGTTAAGTGTTAACAAGTGTAATTTCATTTGTTTAAAAACAGGCCAATTGTGGGATATGACCCTTTGAAATTACGGATGATAGGAGTGGAATACATGAATGATGATCCAGCAGAAGTAGATGTTCTCTATGGCAAGGTGGAAGTAGTAGATGGTTCTTCTATATTGCAGAGCTTGACTGATGGAATTGTTGACTATTTCAGCAATGCAGGTTGGTAAACACTTATCTATGAGACAATTTAAAAAGGGAAAGTGAACATTTAGCTTTGTTCATAAATTGACTCTATCTCTTGTATAAAGCTTCATGATAAAGTTTACTCCCTATCTACAGTTTTTTCAGGGAACTCTCAAAAAATTTCCATACCTACTGGATTTCAGTACATGAGGTTTCTGGCATGTGCATTAATAAAATACAACTTCTGACCTTATTAGACTTGATTTTGAGTATAATTAGAGCTGTAAATTATCTGTGAATAAATTTCAGTTAATAAACGCAATAAAAATGGGAATTTAAAAAAAAGTTTTACTCTATTTGTATTACTATGTATATATAATACATTAAAAAATTTCACCTCTAGTCATTTAAATAAAGAATATGAAATCTCAAAATGCCATATATAATTTATTGTAATCTGACACCAAATGCAAGCCGACCTATATTTTTCAAGTCCTCTGAAAATTAAAATACATAATATGAAACAGAGTGAAAGTCAAATTTTGAATGTCCCGCGTGCACTCTTATCAGCTGAGAGTGCATGGAGAGATTATTGACTGGGCAGTGTGTTCACGGTGAGCAAGATGGTGAAGGGGAAGCAGTGGGTGGAGTAAAACCATTTACCCCTCCCTGCCACCACATGTTGGCGAAATCTTGCGCACGGGCAAATGTCTGTCTTTTAAAGTAAGATGTATAATTTTATTTCACTGCAAAAAAAAAACTTTTAATTTTGAGACAGAAATGGATAAATAAGGTCATTAAAATTTAGTGTGTTCAAAAGATGCGTGTCTACTGAAATAAATTAATATATATTCTCTTATTTCCTTGCAGGATGTTATTGAAAATTAACCTTATGCTCAGTAATACAGGTCGCTCAATGTTCAAACCATTTTTGGAGACAAGGGAAGTTCAAGTATATGCTTGTGGGCCCATAATTTTATTTGTGAAGATGCTGTTCATTGAGTTAAATTAATATTTAGTTTTAAAATCATTATGATTTTATGCCAGACACAATTGAACTCAAACTATACAGGAGAAAACTACCTTTAATATCAAAATAAAGTGTATTGCTTAACATTTCCCGCAAAACCATTTGCTTTGAAATACTAGTGTGGATAGGTGCAATTATTTTCAGCTGTGGATGTCTTAATAAAATTTATATGATCGCCAGGTGCACTTTAAACAGATAGCGGCCGAGAGAGGTGTTTTTTTTTTTTTTTTTTTCCCGCGGGCATGTAACGGGAGGAAGAAAGGTGCGCTGCTGAGGGAGGTAGTAAGAGGGGGAGAGAGAGAGAGATGTTAGGTCACCGTACTTATTGCTAGGTAACATTTTCCCCTCTCGTCAGACATGTAAGGGGAGGGAGCAAACCAGACTCGCACTGCGTCGCAGAGCAGTGATAAACTGCACGCATGACGTATTTCTCATTCAAGTACTAGAAATTTGTATAAACAATCACATTGAATAAAATTCTTGCAGAAAATCTTAGATGACAGGACCAAAATATATTTTGGTCAATGCAATATGTGATGAATGATACAAGCAGGTAGCTTTATCATTATTTATATCGAATTTTTGCTGGTATCACTGAAAATTGGCAGTGAATATGGTTCATCGATACATGCGTTTTCGGTACAACAAGAGTCTGCTGTAATCCTCTGTGGAAGATGGTGACAAACATAGACTAAAGTAAAGATAAGATAGACTGATTTTTGTCATCTGCATATTTATTTCCCCAACCATTGGCTTACCTGTCAAAGTCAAATGTTCATCAGTGATGAATATGTTTGTTTACTGTATTTTCAACAGACTCACCCTTTTATATGAATAAAGTACTTTGAACAATGTGACAGCGTCCCAACTTGAATGCGTCATACTCACATTTTCAATGGACCGTGTGGGAAATTACCTGCCTACAATTTTACATACCTACACAGAAATATAAAAACTTAGGCCAAATTTCTATCAGTAAACCTGTGTCTAGAAGTTCTGAAGATCGGGTGTCTATGGCAAAGCGTGTGTCGGCACGCAAAATTGTCCCAGCACGACGCGGTTGGGCAGTTGTAGCAGCAACACGCACCCGACACCCATGAAAACTTTCTCGCCACTACTTGCTAGTTGGCGGTGCCGCCACGCATGTATGTGGAGCGCACCACTGTCACACATCAGGTGGCAGAAATGCTAATTGCTTACAGCCGGCCGCTGGTGACATCACCGCACACTTGCTGTGCATTGCCACATAGTGGTACCAACTTTACGGAACGAACCAGCAGACGACGTCACTTCCTGTGGTCACTTATACGTGCCGGAAGTGTGCAGATGTGGAAGAGACGGTTTCCATATTTGGTTACAAGTGTTTTTATTGGGCGGCGTTTCAAGTCCTCTCTAAGGCCAAATGAGCTGATTATTCAGCCCAGGTGTTCTGTGATTGGCCAATGAATTGAATCACCCCTATAAGACTTATCGTATTTTATCTGTTTTTGGGCATCTGGCCGCTAATTGGTTGTTAATCTTTCAACCCCCTCTAAGAGGAAATGAGGATTTTATCGTATATAAGGTGCTGCCTTTGCTCAGTTAGGGTTGATCAGCCGCCCCAAGGAGCACTACTGCACTTAGATAAGTAGAAACTATGAGTTAACATTATAAAAATAATTATGTCCTATGGCATGTCTAGGCCAGGCACACTTTGTGTCCTGATAAAGGAATTAGGCGCCATGATGGCAGGATTTTGTAACAGCCTATTTTTAGAATGCTTTAATATCGGCAAAAATACAAAAAATGTAATTCAAAATCAAAAATTTGCCATTTACCAAAAAAATTTTGTTATAATTTTGAAAGATAAATTTCTAATGTCATCCCTGAAATGAAAAGATACGTTTTTAAATTAAAAAAAAAAAAACAGGCCTTATCATGAAAGAAACAGATGTGCAGTTTTTCATTGTATGCCTAATGTGTAAAGATGAAACTAAAAATTTTAACATTCAATTTTGGAATTTAGCTTTTTTCCAAGAAGTGAGACCTCAATTGGCCTCGATCCTCGATAGACTGTTTAGCCAGAGAAAACTGAATAAACTTAATTGTGTTATTTTTTTCCAGAACTTGTAACATTAATATTTATATATAATCAGTTTTCTTTAAAGAGTGAGACCTGAATTTGCCTATGTCTGCTATGTGTAGCCAAAGAAGTGAGATAAAAAGAGCCTTGGCCATGCGAGCCCTTTTGTACTTATCTCTCAAGGGTGTTTGGTGGCGAAGGATGCGGGGTATGATAGCCGTGGCCGCAGGGGTTGAGAATTAGTAGATGCTGAAGTGGTTCTATCATTCCTTATCTCAACCACAGGCACTGGTAAAATATGTGCTGCCCTCCAGTGGCGAGCCTTGGCACTATCATGACCTTCACTGGAGGAAGTGGTAGCTCAGCTAACAGTGCAATCTTGTGGCTGGGGGTCTTGATGTGAGGGCTTCTTGACGAGTATAGGTGAACTGTACAAGCTAGGATCACGTGACTAGTAACTTTGGTGGCGCCAATGTACCTTGCAGGCACGTGTCTCACCTCTTCCATACTCTTTTAGGGTTCATGACCTGCGTCATTATGAACGGGTGTGCTCAAAGATGGGGCAAAGTCATAAAGTATTGTGTGCATCATAAATGTGCACGAATGAGTCACGTGTTACAAGATAAACACTATGCTACACAAGTAGAATCCTGGACATTTTTCTTTAATTTTACATGCTTTTTCTCTG
The DNA here is from genome assembly GCA_029891345.1 of Dryococelus australis. Taxonomy (NCBI): domain Eukaryota; kingdom Metazoa; phylum Arthropoda; class Insecta; order Phasmatodea; family Phasmatidae; genus Dryococelus; species Dryococelus australis. The sequence continues at coordinate 192,332,666 of CM056996.1, forward strand.
CACACCTTTCCCATACAATACTAAATTGTTTTTCTTTTCCCTGCTGCCTTAAATTACCCCTATTTTTTCTTTTCCTTTTTCTCAATTTTTTTTCCTGTCTTTGTGTGTCCCAGCAAACTTTCGGAATGTTTGAATCTGTTGTGTATTTAAAAACGCCAACACTCTTTTCTGTCTTGCCTTTTTTCCCCTTGCCCTTTTTACTTTGTGTGCATTTGTAACATTTGTTCTGCCAATGAAATTTTCTTTCTTTTCTTTTTTTCTTTCCCCTTCTTACCCTGTTGTTTATCTGACTTCCAATGAGTTCAACATTTGCCTTTTTGCATACATTGTATTGGTTCCCTATTCTTTACAAAATATGTTTTCATTGCCCATTCCAAAACAAGATTATCATTTGCATACAAAATACCCTGATCCTTTCGTGCTACAGAACCCTATTTGTAAATTACATCAGCCTGTTGTTTATACTTTTCCTTTCTCTCTTATTCATTTGTTTCAACCCTATTTTGTTTTTCAACTATTACTTCCTTTAAATTTTGTTGCTATTCCCTATGATTTTGTTTAAAAAGTCCAGTTTATTTGTTCTTATTCTTCTCCTTTTCCCTCCTAATTGTCAAATCTAATATTTTGTTCCACTTTACCTGCTTGCATTTCTTTCAGTGTGGCTTCGCTACCCTTCTGTATGGCTTCACTACACTTCAGTATGGCTTCCCTACCAGTTTTCATTTCATTGTGTGGCTTCAATTTTTGCTAACCACAACCCAAATGTTGCTCCATATTAGATATGTTTACTAGAAATTTAAACAATATTTCTACAAATTACACTGTGATGTAATCAAATATACTAACCTTCAGCTTTTTACTTCTCACTATATTTTTGCCCTATATTGGCCTAGAACACCATTTACCAATAATACACAACATTTTTTTTCTCTCAAATATATTAACAAAAAAAAATTTCTCAATCTCTTGCAATTCACGGAAAGTTGCTCCCACAATGTCCATCTGGTGGAAAACTGGGTACAGCATTTTGAGAACTATTTTAGATGTTATGTAATTAACACTTTGCATCCATCAGGGCACAGCATCTCACTCTTCCATAGTGTCACAGTGTAGCAAGATATCTTTCTCGGGCATAGGTCTTCCCTCTGCCGATCTTCACAGCTTTCGAAGACCGTAGTTCTCAATAAAGATGGTATCTTTGATTCCGCAATATCTCGATACCTTCGATACATTATAGTATTGAGTATTTCATGAGAATATCAATGTGCACGATAATTTCTGAAAGTGTACCATAACATTGGGAATGTGTACAATAATACTGAAAAGTGTACCATAATTTAAGTACATGTGTATCACAATATACCATATTTTATTCGTAGCGTAATATTCACACAGCTGATAGTGCCTCAAGGTGTTTTTAGGCAACCAGTACATACTACAATTATGGTTTTTGAGAACATTTACTTCTATGGTACATAATTGAGGTACAATAAAAAGGGGTTGAGAGTTGTGAGCAAGTGCCAATAGACACGAGTGAGCAACTTGAGTAGTTACTGTACATCCAATACATACCACAATTTTATGCTGCACCAAAATTTTTCATTTCATTCATTTTTATCCCAGTAATCATTTTTATGGTATATATTTCAGGCACAGTAAAAACAGGTAGAGAGTTGTGAGTGGGCGCAGATATGCATGAGTAATCAAATTTAGTAGTTATTGTACATCACTCACATACCATAATTATCTGATGTAACTGTGTTATTAAATATTCAAAAAAACAAATACCATAATTATCTGATACACCTGTTGTGGCCCAGACTGTGTGTTCTGCAGAATAAGCCATAACAGGTGTATCAAATAATTACAGTATTTATTTAATGTTATAGTAATTTCCTTGAAGTCGCAAAATAAAATTTAAAAATTGTGAAATCACAAAATAAGTGTGTACTGAGCTATCATTTTCGTCAAAGATTTATTGCTGCTTTTAGTGTGGAAACGTGATTTTATAGAATCAAAGGAGACTCTATTGGTTTATCATTGGTTAAGGATGTTTGGATTACAAGCTGTCTAGCATTTGTTTCCAGTGTAATGTGGGCTTTTATATTGTTTCAGTGTGTCAATGACACTAGTAAAATGAACAATTTTCTTGGTTAAGTTGTTTTGTATTCGTGACAATTTTAATTCGGTATCGAGAAAAGTATTGGTGTAGAGTATCATGAGAACGTTTTGGTATTAAAACTGGTATCGGGTATCGAGAATATGTAGTATCGACCCATCCCTTGTTCTCGAAGTTCTTTCTTCAGCCACATGTTTGTGTCGCCAGTTATAACATTTTAGTACAAATAAAATGATGAAATTCAGTTTTTTTTAATTGATTCATTCTTCTTCTCCAACAAATTAGACAAAAAACACTTGATTTACATTATCGAGGTTGATAAAAAAAATTGTGCAACAATTATAAATTAACTATTTGCATCAAAATTATTTCATATATATTCATAACTTACATCTTATATAATCACACATATCCATTTTTTGTCGTGAATACAGTATTTGCTACAGGAAAAAGTTCAATTCAAACTTCAGCATCATAAATTTTTTTTATTTGCTCTCTGATTGGCTGTCATCTGATGCCACTTTTCTCCTCCAATCAGCAATGACAAGATGAGAACCAATCGGGACACTGTTGCTTGTGCTGTTCACTCTAAGCACAAGTCATTGTAAACCAGAATCGTGCTAACAAAATGTATTTTGACAACTTTAAACCAATACAAGACATTATCAGGTAAAAGGTGATTACAGCTAAAATTTAAAATTAACGATATAAACTCTTTCTTTTGTTAACAGAGGTACAATTTTCATAAAGACTATAATAATTCTTTGATGTTTCAATTGAACAAGGATACACACTTTCAGATATTCTTTTTAAAGGGGAATACACCAAAGTACTACATTCACTTTAAAGAAACAACCATAAAAGCAGCCCCAATTTTAAAATAGCTTGTGTACTAATAATCTCAACACTTTATTAAAGCTTAAGTTAATACCTTGGTCACACTAGCTGCGTAATTAAATACAACCATTATGATCACTACTTCTTGTAATCACCTTTAGCTGCTATAATTTAAGTTAAATAATTCAACCATATACACCTTTAATGGGATTAAAATAATTTTGTTACACTGATCATTTTGGCTTACATAAAATGGTTTATCATCGTCAACCACTGGTTACCACAAGTTGCGAATCTCCCATGGAAATTTACCACGTTAACAAATATCTCAAATGCAGTTGCTAAAATTTCTTATTCTCTTTAACAACACTCTCATGGCATTGACAATACACTTTAACCATACAGGCTCTTTCAATTTTGACCACATATATTAATAACATAACCATATACCGCAATTGTCTTGACAACAAATCATAAGCATTTTGGTTGTCAAAGGAATCGTGCTCTACTCAACCAACTCGGTAAAAACACGCTGATTTATCATATTATTACCTTAGCATAATTTAAAGGAGTTCCACAGCTTATTCCCAACATTGGTTACCAAAGGAACTACGCGTGTGTCTCTGAAAATCTTTACCACACACGTAAGATGTCACCAACATATGTATGTGAACTACAAATATTATTTGCATCGGAACTCTTAATCTTTCTAAAGAGTACAGAATTCTTTTAACACTTAAGAATCATACAAATTATGTATGTTATCTTTTTGGTTTACCCCAAGAGGTAGTATTTTCAATCTACATTATTACTTATGTTATTTTCCAACATACCACCAGAAATCTTGCATACAGTTTTATTACACAACCGGGTGTTAGAGGACGACATTTACTGCCCTATCATAGCCTCTTGCAACCCAAAACAAAATAAATTACCTTAAAAGACTACTAAATGTACCATTAGCAGAGGCAGCAACTTGCCCACCAAGGTTCTGCTGCTAAACATTTAAAAACATGAGGAAACAATTAATTAAAATAAAATTAATATTCTCCACGCCCAGCACGGAAGTCACTGCTACCGACCGAGCAACATTTGACAAACTTTTATATGAGCAAACAGCAGTACACAAGGCCTCAATATTCAACCAAGCTAACTTTACATGCAAAGCCACGTTTGTGAAAAAGAGATACCTTAAATTATGTGCTCAAATTCCTCAGATAACAACTACTGATGTTAAGCATTACCAATTACTACCGAAATCCACAAAATGTTAACAGTTGCCACAACTCAACATACCATTTTTTCCCCTGGCATTACTTCAACCGTTACTAAAATACAGTGACCACACACGGCACACGTAAAACATTACAACTTTACAAAGCCTCAGTTTCTTCATGTCAGCTGGTTTCAATATCAATATTCAGATTTTGAGCAGTCATCCTTAAGCAAAGGTGAAGTAGAAAAGACAGAGGGAAATCTGTGTGCAAGGACTTAAATCGACACTACCACTTGGGGGAGGGGGGAAAGAAGGGATAGCCAAGGAGTGGAAACGAGCTGAGGAGCGAGCCACATAACCAGAAAGTTTGTGCTTTGTAGTCGCAACCCCCACCTCTGAAGTCCTGCCCTGGGTACCACAGTCTGCAACATATAACACTAAAAACACTGTTCACAAAAGAAGAAAAGGTCTAGAAGAGAAGGAAGAACAGATTGAAGGTCTTGGGAGGAGTTTCAGAAGCAACTAATTCACACATAAAGTCTTGGCACATAACAGCTCGGAGTAAAAGACTTCATAGTTCCAAAATTGTTCCCGGGGACAGCAGGCTACCAGGCTTACAGCACCCAGTGCTTACAACTGTGATCTTCATGGGCCAGATCTCCAGTGGGTCAAAACAAGGGCGAGCTGCAGACGGCGAAAGCAAAGTCACCACAACTTCATCCATCCTCCACAGGCTCAAGGCAGGCGACAGTGAAGAAGGCTCAACTCGACACTCAGCTCGGGGGAAAGGAAGGAGTCATGAAAACAAATTACAAGAATTAGTCAATCAGGGGATAACAAGTGGTACAAAAATCAAGCCATTTATAAACAAAAACTGGGCAATATTTTCAATTACAATGATCACTATTTTCTTGATAGATAATGTTTAAGATGATTAATATGGGCTTTTATACACCCTATTAGAATTTACATCAACTAAATTAACAGTATTGGGAGCAATAAATTTACTTAATCTGTACAGCCCTCTGTACTTCAGTATTAATTTACTTGTGAGAATATTGGCTAAATTGACAACCACAAAGTTCTTACATAGGACCAGATCCCCTATTTTAAATTTTATAGATCCTCCACCCTGGTCCATTTTTGTGTTCACATGCTGCTTTGCTACACCCAGCCTCAGGGAAACCTCCCCAAGCAGGAGGTCAAGGTCAGTGTCACCAATTGAAAAAGGACAAGGAGGAAGGTTCCCAATACTCGAGAGCAGATGGGTAAGGGCACTGCCAATAAATGTAAGGGAAGGAGGAACCCCAGTGGAATAGTGAATTGCACTATTAAATTCCACATCGATAAAATCCAAGTCCTGATCCCACAAAGAATTATCCTGGTTGTAAAATATTGGTAAACAGGCTTTCAGGTTTTTATTAAATTGCTCTACCTGGTTCTCTTTAGGGTACTAGGGACTGGACGTAAAATGCTTGACCGCCCACCGGAAACACACATTTAAAATACTTTGGAGGTAAAATACCACCATTATCAGTAACTATTTCTATAGGTGCACTAAATATTTTCCACACTTGATCGGTAAGTGCCCTGACAATAGACTACGCTCATATTTTTCTCAACAGCAACAAGATGACAAATTTGGTAATGGTATCTAGTAAAATCAAAACACAGACATTTCCTTTCTTAGGTCTAATGAGGGGGATAGAGATGTCAAGATGAACAGTGCTCCAAGGAGCTGGTGGAATTTGGACCACAGCAGACCTGCCAACTTGTAAAGTTTGAAATCAAAAAGATTGAAGAATGCTTAGAATAATATGTTATCGGATCGCAGCATTTTATATACAATATTTTTGTTCATCGGCCGTTACTGGTATGGTTATGAAAATGTGAACTAATTGATGTACATTTTGATAATAAATCAACACAGTAATTATTTATAGATGCAACAATACATACTTCTGAGATTTATGAATCAACTGAGAACACAATAATTTTACATGTAGCCTAACACATATATTACTTTTTTGTTTAAAGAAAAATTCAGATACTTACCAAATATTCCATTTCTGTTTGCACGTTACCTCAGTTACAAAATCAAGCATTTGAACACAAAAATTCTGGTAATCGTTCAAAAAAAATTTCCATACAAAAACATGCACTTTTAACAGGATTTGTAATGTCAGTTTTTCCACCATGACAAATACTTATGTCACAGCGACACACACTACAAAACGCATATTTTTCACCTTTTTCCAATTTCAGAATGAATAAAAACTACTCAGAATATGTAGACCTTAATAACTTGAATGTATTGTTTTGTTTTTTCACACATCTTACGGCTATTATGTATGTGTACCAAACTATGACGATAAACTCAAACCAACATATTTCAGGCAAATCATCGTTAAAAAGTTTCTTCACATTTAAAATACTCCTAAAAGCCCCTCGTTTATCTACAACTCACAAACTTCACGATAGGCTTCACACGTGTTATTTTACCTGTTGGCACAAAAAATTGCACACTGTTGTTTTGTTACTACATGGGTGCATGAATATAACTAATGACTACAGGTTTTTGGACTCTGGAGAAACTAGGAACATGCAGGCAGGAATGATGGTTCTCAAGAATATTTACCAGGATGGGCGTGAGCTCAGCGTTAGTGAGCACAGTAGAGTTGGTTTGTGTGGTCGACCACCCTTAATTAGGCTTCTTTCAGAAATCCGCCATCGTACTGCGATCATACGTTATATGATAGAGGCATCCAATACCAGAAGTTGTGCATGGCCCGGGCTAGCATGCTGTGTGTAACCCCGGCACGACACATTCCAAGTGCAAATTTCATTTTTACATAACTAAAATCCAATGGCCGAGACTAACAGGGGAATGTTTGCCTTCCCAATGCATATCTCACACCCGTAGAGGCTGTTAAGGTCACCTCTGACACCTATTTAAGTTGCGACATGTAATTCAGTAAAAGGTTAAATGGCCATTAATCGGCCAGCAAATAATATACTTGCCAAGTTCCTTGATGATAAGCACGTTTATTTGGAAAACCCTCAGTTTGAGTCACTCACATGCAAAAATCTCAGTTGTTGTGGGAGAGCACGTGCACCATAAAAAAATGGCATGAGGCCAAGATAATGACTTAGGGGAAAAACTATGTCCCAGCCATATATTGGTCTGAGTGTGGGACAGCACTCTCTCCGGTTGACGTTAATAATATTACATGGTTCCACGACAGATTAAGCAACTATTGTAATTAAGTGACCATTCTGAAAAGATACTGGCCGGAGGAGCCATGTATGGACATCCGTCCCACCCAAGTGCCGAAAGCTTACTACTGAAAAATGGTGCACGCGGCGCTGATTACCAAGCTGGCATCCGGCATGTGACCAGAAAAAACACATAATACATAAAACAACAATTTAAATGAAATTATAATAAATGAACATGGCCCTAACATAGAGATGAAACACAACAGCACTTTCCTCTAAATATGAAAATTCTGAAATAAAATGGCACATAATTACTAACATGGAAACCTCCACTTACTCCATTGTCAGTAATGTGTGAAGCATGAAAATAACACAGGGCTTACTGTGATAGCTGGCCCTTCCCTCGTTTAACCTATTATCTATGGAGGTTTAAAAAATGAGAGTATTTATTTTTCAAGCAGAAATAATTCACTGAAAAATACAAAAGACACAATTATACTAAAAGTGAGGGCAGCTACCTACATGGTACGGGTTACGGACCACTGCTAACACCAACGTTACACTGCTTAGAATTACTGTTCTCAGTACTTAATGGTACGAGCCGATACTGACACGTTACTGAAGTGCATTTATTATTATATTTAATAGTTAACATTTAAAGAAATTGCATGCGAAGGAATCATAATTGCTAGAGTGCTTAAATATTAAATGTCCGCTTGCCCTGCAATGTTTACTGGTTGCTGTAATATTATACATAAATATTGGCATAGTGCATGGCACTTAAAAACATATAAAACACAATAAGAAACAAAAGGCAGGTGACATAAAAACACACACAACTCAATATTACACCAGAAAATACACACACACAAGATGTTCACTTACGTGTAAATAATGTGGCCATTTCGCAGCAGCATATCAACATTACCACATAGGCGTGATACGGCGCACTGTCACTTGCTCACTTATTAGTTATAAACAAAACACTGGCATGAAAACATTAACACTAATATTTAACCTAAGGACCATGGCAATGCAAACACAAATAAAAAAATAATCTACACTATGCACATCATGCCACACGGAACACTAGATTCTGAGCAGTGCTTCCCTCGTGTGGTTCTGGGGTGGACGTTGTTGGATTGAATGACGACGTTGTTGGATTGAATGGTCAGGGACGTGGCACATTTCATAACTGTACAGCTTTGTGCAAGTGTTTTCCGCTATTTTCAATTTATTGTATTACCACTGCTGACAGATGCCTATGACACCTAAAATACAGGAAACTGTATTTTAGAAAAAAAATTATATGGTTATTTTTGCTATACAAATAAGCCCGTGAAATATCAAGGCAAACTGTTTATAAATACACACGGGAGAAAAGTGCTGCCTTGGGCAGACCTAACCTAGAAACAAACTAAGTAAGGTGTGACAAATTTACTAATTTTTACTTTGTTTTGTATCACCAGAATGAAACCTCACTCCCATACTTTACCGCAACAAAATTTAAAAATTAGGATATCAACACCCATCAACTTTATAATACGTTGTCTTCGTGCCAATCCAACATCATCGCATGAAATGCTTGACTCTCAGACCACAAAATAAATGTGTGCAGTTGATGTAAAAAAAACACACTGGCAAAGTTTACATAACCTTGTTACTATCTGTGTAAATTATTGTATTACTTTAAAGAATTTTTACATCTAACTCTTCATGACCACAAATAGATTACACTTCACATTAATGGACTTTTCTTGCCACATAATTTTTAAAAACACAAATACTACAGTATGAACTAAAATATTTTTCATTATTTAACACAAATTACTTGCGTGAAGAGACAATGTTAATGACTTTCAAACACTTCACTAGTTTGGTGAAGGCATGAGTGATGGTGGAGGAGAATCAAATCCCAGGGTGAGATTGATCGTAAAGGCTTCCCTCCCAAGGAGCTTGACCTTCCTCGCCATAAAAGTTGCTAAAAGTTGTGATGCCAGACAGCACAATTAGATAGTAAAATGGGGATGTCGGTGCCACGAAATGGTGATGGATTTCTACTGCTCTCTGTAGGTACTATTCACTATCCCGTACGCTACTGGGGCGGTTATATGGGGACGGCCGGGTTGGGTTCGTACGAGGACAAAATCAGTCAAGGGTGTCACTACCTTACGTGGACATTCCTGCTTAGGAGGAATAGCCATGGTGATCAACTTCCCGGCGGCAATACGCACTTGGCACGTAGTAGTTGGTGTATTGGGAATGGAGCATGGTTGTGGTAAGGGGTTTGTTTTTGGCTTGGGTTTCAGGGAACATTAAGTAACAGGTGATCCTGATCTAGCCACTGCTAACAAGTCCCTAGCAAGGAGTCTAAGAACAAGCTACAATCCTCGGTAATGGGTGGTAATTCCTTGGCCGGGTTAAACAATTGCTCGATTGACCAAGTGCAGGGTGGGGTAAGCTCACTGTCCGTGTAGGGAGCTGTAACAACTGGGGGCTGGTGTAGTTCACATTGTACTGCCCATTGGGCTAGACATCTCAGTTAGCTGTTGGGCCCACCTCCTTTCTTGAGCATTTTAAATATTATTAAATGGCAAGAAAAGACACAAATATTTGATTGGCTCACAACAATTAATTGTAATTGCAATGGCGTGGTCCCAATCTATCACTGAAGCTCAAGCCCTCCTGGGTCCAGTCTTATTCAGACAAACCGAGTTAATGAGCGAGATTGTGAGACTGAATAGATGTGAGTGTTTCTCCTGACAGGTGCGGGTGTACCGGACACCTCACAGAAGTTCCCGGTCTTGTTCAGACTATAGCCTTATTCTGGTACCAAAAATCCCAAGATGGTTTGGCCAGTTGCTCCTAACCCTGAGCGGTTGATTTATTTCTGATGAGCCACAATTTTCACTGTTCCAAGTTACACTTACACTTGTTAAATAAATGATGGGAGAATAATAATTAGCATACAGGAATTCAAATTTGCTACAAACGTATTTATTTTTGCTTGTGTAGAAAAGAACGGGATAATTGACTGTGTTCAAAAAATTTGAGATATATAAAATTAGTTAATTGGAAAGTAGGGGAGGTGAATGTAAACCTGCGGATTGTGAAAAAAAATGAAACAACTCCAAATTTCTAAGTCGCAATTAAATGCGTATAGTGAGAAGTAGTTATTCAGAGGGTTATGACATCTACAACCTGCTACCGCGGAGAGCAAAGGATTGACTCTGGTAATGAGGATAAATGTGTAGGGATATTGAGATACCTGGAGTTTGACGTATTGACTGCGTCATAAGAAATTTCCCTGAATCTCGGTTGGTACCCTCCACAAGCTGCGGGAATGGATTTGGAGCTTCTTGGAGTTGGTAGAAGAGCCTTTGTCAGGTTGTTGGAGAGCCTTCACAGGCTGGAGAGTTTTCGCAGATCGTTGGAGAGTCTTTTCAAAGTGGTGAGCCTTTACAGGCCAGGAGAGAGTTTTGCAGACTGAGGAGAGAGCCCTCCAACCTTGTTCAGTTTGGCGGGCCGACGAAGATTGGCGAGACTGGTGTCGCTTCTCTTTATAGAGTGAAAATTGCAGTTCGTTGGCTGCCCCAGGTGTGCGTGGTTGCTAGCCTCCTATCGCAGGGTTGTTTAATATAGGGCAGTGGGCCATGCCACTATTTCTTACCTTCCTGTCTGGAGGCTGTTAACATATTTACTGCCTCTCCGCGAGACTCGGGCATCAGTGACATCGGCCGCAGGGTGCTGCTCTCTTTCAGCATCCCTGCTAACTAGCTTCTTTCTCTCTACCGTGTCGGTGGCTCAGTGAGCAAAACAATTTCATCTTCGAGGGTGGCGACTTCATGTCCGCGTATGAGTGTGCAGTACAATTTCCATTTATTATCAGCATATCTGTAGTTGTCCGTAATGCTAGGATCAACTCTGTTGGCATGAGAATCATTGCCTGCCTGCGTGTGACTTGCCCTGAATTACTATCATTGCGTTATGATGAGGCAAAGTTGTAAAGTTGAGTGTGCATGCTCAATGCTCAGTAGAGTGGCATGCTTTACACCGAAACATAATTGTAGTGAATAAGGACAAACAACATTTGCATTTGTCTAGCCGCAATGGTCTGTAGTGTCAGTGTTTTTCGCGTTCAGTTGTCATATGACTGGATACACATCTGGGTAAAGTATTGATTGATGTACTCCGTGCAGACCAACTCAAGGTAACTTTTTTTTTGCGGAATTAACTTATGTACATTTTTGATGATTGCTGTCACCACTGTCACATAAAAACCACCTTAAAATTTTATTTAGTTAAAAACAAGAAATAAGAGTTGATCATAATGACTGCCATATGTGCAATAAATTGCTTGCAGCACTGGCACATGAAAAAATCTCTCACGCTTGCACGTTCCTGACTAAGAAAAATTCCTGGCATTTTCAAGGTTTCCCGGCACTCGAGAAAATTCACGGCTCTTCCCCATATTTCCCCATTTCCCTGTAAGTGGCCACCTTGAATCATCATGAAACACAACATATATGTGGCACTTTCACAGACACCAACAGCCAAGAGCCCGGCCACTGCTATTTCATGAATTTTGGAATTCGGCCGAGAGAAAAAACGCAAGATATGGAGAGTTCCTGTAAATTCGTAAGGTGCAAACTTTTCTGTTAAAATTATGGGAAAATCGTAAGGGTTGGCAGGTTTGCAATAGCTCTTCCTACATTAGTTCCTTGACCCTGCTTACATTGTTGGCATGGAGCACAAGTGTATACAAATTCAGCAACATCCCCTCTAAGGGTAGGCCAAGCAAAATTCATCTCTATTTTACAGAAATTCTTATGTATTCCTAAATGTCCACCAAATACTTTATCATGGAAGTAAAAAACTACCATCAGACTTAATGCAGTGGGAACTAATATTTTTCCTGCACGTCCATTTTTACCTGTGAAATACAAGATACCCTTTACCTGAATATAGGGCACTGAACTCCCCTTCTTCAAATCACCCAACACCTGAAGACAAAAGTCATCGTTTTCCTGAACCTGACATTACTTAATAAAAAATTCTGTAAAACCCGGCAAAGTGGAAAGAGTAGCATCTGTCGTCACACGTTCTTCAATCTCAAAATTCTCAGGATCAAACATATGAGACAAGGCATTAGTCACGTTATTGTCGGAGCCTCTAACGTGATGGACCTTAAACCTAATTCGGGATAGATGTAAAACCCAACAGCCTAACTTCCCAAGCTGCTGGGGATGGCGTAGAAGCCAACTCAGGGCCTGGTTGTCAGTGTAAAGGTCACACTCGTCATGCTCAATATATGACGTGAACTTTTTGAGCCTGAAAATGCATGCCAAATTCTCTTTCTTGTAAATGTCCATCTTTCGCTCATTCTCTCTCATGCTGTGGCTTACAAAAGCTACAGGAGCCAGCCTCAAGGTCGACTGGTGTCTTGAAACAGCCCCTAAGGCAAGAGAGGATGCGTCGACATGCATTACAAAAGTTTACTAATATCCGGAAAATGAAGTACAACAGATGAGACTAGCCTATCCTGTAACTGGGAGAAGGCCGACTCATAAATGTTACTCCATTTTTCTTTAAAAGATTTAGGGGTGCTGCTGTTTCAGAAAAATGTTTTATAAATCTGGAATAATATCCAAGGACTCCTAGGAACTTTTGAACTCCCTTTAGGGTTTTAGGATGCTGAAAGTTCAATATGGGGCCACTCTGTCAGGATCAATCATCAGACAACCCTCACAGAGTAGGTACCCCAAAATCTTTACCCTATTGAAACCTAATGTCACCTTCTCGGGTTAACTGTCCAGCCTACCTCCCACATTTTACTTAAGTACAAAATGAGATTCCAAATTGTTACTATAAACTATATCATCAATATAATTAGACACGAATTTGTATTTTAAATCGTCAAAACAAAATCAAGAACTCGTGATAAAGCCTGACTACCAAAATTTGAGCCCATAGGTATTCGAGTAAACTTGAAGTGGCTCCAAGGAGTACTAAAAGCTGTATATTTACTAGAAGATAGACCAAGCAGACACTGGTTAAAACTGTTGTTTAAGTCTAAAACGAAAAACACGCCAGCTTTACCAAAGGGTTGCAAGGCACAATCAATAGTTGGTGAGGGAACGGATCTTTGTGAATTTTTTTACTGACTATGGAGTGATTCACTGCCAAACGATACTTGTCACTATCCTTTTTACAGACTTAAAAACCAGGCGAACAATAGTCCGAAGTTGTGCTGACTATAACTCCTGCAGCCACCAACTTATCAATTATTTCTCAAAGTGCCTGAAGTTTAAGAGGAGGGCATGTAAAGTGACAATCCCATACTAGGATATTGTCTGTTAATGAGAACTTGTAATAGAGTACGTCACATTTCCCAATATGCTGCGAAATGCCATCGCTTAATTCTTCCCTTGACTCCTTTAATCTAAGCTGAAAATCCTTTTTGAGAATGACCGTCCTCAACACAGGAGGCAAATATCGCTCGTATCACATTTACTTGCAGCGCTACCTTGATGTTAGGGGCAAAACCAATGACATATAACATTCATAAAAATTTACACTAGCCCTAGTTTTGCCTAAAAATTCTAAACACAATATGATGTAATGGGAGAGACGTGAAAAAACCCAGTCAGGGAACGTCCACGAAAATTGTGCAGATTTTAAAGTGCAGCTTCGCCACCAAATTAGTTTGGACTACTTCCCAGTTGGCAATACATAAACACTTCTCCGGATTACTACAAAATTTGCCTATTGGGCACAATCTTAGAGTCCAACAATTTATCCAAAAAATGTAGACTCAAAACACAAAGATTCGTCCCAGTATCTACCATGGTGGGGTAATTTCTGCCTCCGACAGTATTTTGCACGGAACATTGATTTATCAGAAGCGTGGATTTACTATTTCATTGACTGGCAGACCCACGCCCCTTACAGGTCCGAGATTATTTCTTGACTTCAGACAGGCATTACGCAGGTGACCAAGTTCGCTGCAGCAAAAATATTTTCTCTGATCCAACGAGCGCCGGCTAAGCTTACACTCCTTAAAGCCATCTCCTATCGCTGCACATTTGCTGCAACGCATTGGTGAATGGCGTTGATTAGCAACCTGTTGATGTCCACTAGAGTCCTGCAGCATGGAAAGGCCGGTCAAATTATCATGAGCAGGAACCAGGAACTTTACGTGATATTCATTTGATGTCACAAGTCAACCCTGGATTTCTACGGAGAGCTGGCACAACTCGCTTAAACTACGAGGCATATCTGTCATTGTGCACTAGGATTGTATATGTGGTTCTAAATTATCCAAAATTATGCTAACCAGGTCTGCTTCCTTCAAATGTAGACACAAGGCCTCATCATATGCACAGATGGACTCTACAAACTCACATATAGATTCCTCAGGTCTTTGGAAGCGATAAATAAAACCCAGTTCATATTGACATTTTACACGTGAGAGAAACAGCACCTGAATGTCATGACACTTAAAACTGTGAAACATACTGCCTTATGGTGAGGTAATCTCCTCACGTAACAACTGGAGAATAAATCCCTCACTTTTTACAGCTGCAGGTCTCAACAAAGAATGGTGCGAGCACAAGCACAAAACTAACCAATTTATACCCAGCAATAAAAAAAAAAGATAATATCTGTGCCGGATCTAGGGATGTCAGGGAGGGAACACAATCTAAGGTGGATAAAAATAATTAATTAATTTTAGGGTACACATTGGCGGCACTCAACGAGACTGCCAGTCCAGGTGGAGATCCCATAGTACCTTGTTGTGCTCGTAGGAAATCCACGGTTGCTCGGTGCAGCAAAGCTACAGTAGAATTCTCGTTGATGGCGATGTCGCAATTGTGTAGGAACTGCACAAGGTCATCCTTCTTCAAGGAGTACACAAAGTTTATCTCGGACATCGTATATGCAAGAAAAAATTAAAAGTATGAAAACCAAGCAGAGAGAAAGCAGATAACTACTTGTGCTGTACATTCTGAGCACAAGTAATTGTAAACAAGAATCATAGTAACAAAATGTATTTTGACAACTTTAAACCAATATAAGTCATTATCAGGTACAAGGTCAATAACAGCTAAAATTTAAAATTAACAGTATAAATGCTTTATTTTGTTAATGTAGGTACAATTTTCATAAAGACTAGCACAATTCTCTGTTGTTTCAATGAAAAAAGTACACACACTTTCAGATATTCCATTTAGAAGGGAATACTTTAAAGTGCCACATGCAAAAAAAAAAAAAAAAAAAAAACACAGCCCCAATTTTAAAATAGCTAGCTAGTGTACTAATAATCTCAACATTGATTCAAGCTTTAGTTAATACTTTGGTCATGCTAGCTACATGATTAAATACAACCATTACACCTTTAATGAAATTTAAATAGTTTTGTTACATTGACCATTTTGGCATACGTAAAAATGTTTATCAACGTCGACCACTGGTTACCACAAGTGGCGAAGCTCCCATGGAAATTTACCACGTTAACAAATATCTCAAATACAGTTGCTAAAATTCTTTATTCTACTTAACAACTCTCTCATGGCATTGGCAATACACTGTAACCATACAGACTCTTTCAATACTGATCACATATATTAAAAACACAACCATATACCCTAATTGTCTTGACTACCAATCATAAACATTTTATTTATCAAAGGAATCATGCTCTACTCAACCAACTTAGTAAAAAACACACTTATTTACCATATGATTACCTTGCATAATTTAAAGGAGTTCCACAGCTTATTCCTAACATTGGTTACCGAAAGAACAAACGAGCATGTCTCTGAAAATCTTTACCACACACGTAACGGGTCAGCAACAAACGTGCGTGAACCACAAATATTATTTGCATCAGAACTCTTAAACTTTTTAAACAGCACAAAGCATGAATAAATTATGTAGATATTAGTAACAAATCTCAAAAGCATAATTTAATCTAACACATTCTTTAAACGCTTCAGAATCATACAAGTTGAGTAGATTACCACTTTGGTTTACCCCGGAGGGTAGTATTTGGACCTATTGTTATTTATATTATTCTAGAATGTAACACCAGAAACCTTGTCCACAGTTTTATTACGCATTCGGGTGCAAGAGGGTGATATTTACTCCGCTATGATAGCTTCTGGCAACCCAAGAAATATTAAAAAACCTTAAAAGACTACTAAATTGTTTTCATCTTGGGAGGCAGCAAATTGCCTACCAGGATCTGCTAAACATTTAAAAATATGAGAAAAAAAATTAAAATAAAATACTCCAGACCCAGCATGAGAGTCGTGACTACCGACCAAGCACCATTTGACAAACTTTGATATGAGCAAACAGCAGATTACAGGGACAAAATGTACGTGGCACACAAGACCTCAAAATTCAACTAAGCTAACTTTAAAAGCAAAGCCACATTCGTGAAAAAGAGGTAACACACATGCATTATGTTCTCAGATTCCTCAAATAACAACCACTGAAGTTAAGCATTTCCAATTACTATTAAAATTCTTAAAATGTTAATTGTCATCATGACTGACCATACCGTTTATCCTCATGCTTGACTGATAACGTTTTATTCATAAGCAGCAATTATGTTTATGCACAAGAACAGAAAACAAACGCTATACACTAGTTCTCTTCTGTTGATGTCTTCAGGTGAGACACGGAGACAATTACGATACACTTTACCTGTGGTTTGATGGGCGCTAGCAGTGGTTCCTACACACTGCACTTTGAGACTCAGAGTGATCTCAGGGATGCTGTGGATTCTGTGTGTTTGTCTCACCCGTGGTACTCACTAGACATCTTTTACACTTGGCACTGCAATTAAGACACTTTGACTGGGCTGGGTATCTGTCGCTACTAAAGAACATTCACATTTTACACTAAGAAGGTAGGTGTGTATTATCCAAGTTACAATCTGTGTCCGAATGAAAACTACGGTATGTCTCGAGCGTATCTAGCCAGTTCCGGAGGGTGATTCCCCCAAGCATGTAACTAAACTTCTGCACTCTGACTGGATGATGCTCCATGGTATTTGAAAACACAGCCTTTACAGAGCAAGGAGCCTACATCCCCTAGGATGGACAGTAGGTTTTCCCAGAGACAGGACACGGAGTATGAAATGAACACTAACGTATTTTTCTGCAGCTAACGCCTACTCGTCAGGACTCGTCCCCGAACCACGTACTGTGTGGCGACGGTCATACACACAAGGGGGCTAGTGCAAAATAATAGCATCATCCAAAATACAAAATAACACATGGTGAAGATGGGGCACAACATGAGATGGAAAATAAACACACAAACGTGTGAATTTACTCTTAGATTGCATGGATGCCACTGGATAGTGTTCGTAGCTGACCACGTGTGCAGGTGTAAAAACACATCATTTTACTTGGAAATCAGGTCAAGAGTTCTCTGAAATAATTGCATCTGCATTGCAAAAATTATCTGTAAGTAATTTAGAAGACAAAAGCCCTCGGGACGCCGGTTGGTGATAATGGACAAGTAGATGGGCTAACCGCGTGGTCAGGAACAAAATGCTGTAAAACACGAAAAATACATGAAACCTTATTGAAACATTACATAAAACCCTGAAATAAATTATGGTGCACAAGATAGAAAAACAATTAGCACTCATAATGCGATGATTGAGTCGATACGGACTTGGTGGTATCTGACCACGTGGTCGTGGGCGATGTGGCCGTAAAACATGATAACACCACAAAAAACACTCAAAGAATTATACAAAAATATTACCCTTAATATTGCACGTCGCAATGAAGCAAAAATTACATTGAAAAGCCCTAGACACCGGCGGATGGCATCTGATACACAAGTAGCGTGGGCCCCGTGGCCTCTGTGGTATAACATACTCTCATCTCGTGTATATCTCAAAAAGCCTGAAAGGCTGTAACTTAATAAGTTAAGCGGACAGAATTATGCTGGGTCATCTGGCAAAACATATGAAAGGCAAAGGTTAACCGGTATACTAAAAATTAATTATAGAAACCTACATCAGTGCAAAAAGATGAAGTGCATACGTGACAGAGCCTTACCTCGCCACCTCTCTTAGGATGACTGCCCAGAGGCAGGGGTCGCGTGGGCAGATCATGACTGTCTATAGGGTTCACACAAGCGGAAGTGTTATGCACGCTGAGTAAAATTGTAATATGGTAAATTTAAATGGCACCAAATGATTTTCTAAACAGTTTAACTTACAGAATTTTAAATTGTAATTTTCTTTTGGCATTTAATTTTCTTTTGAAGACGTTCTCACCTGAATATCATTGTCTCTTTTTTGGCGCCATGCGCACTTTGAATTTCAAATTTTAATTGCACATAAAACTCTCAAAAATTCATAAAACACTCTCACAAACAATTTTACCCTTGAAACAAATACATTTTATACTGAAACAACTGATATCCCATTACATGAAAGTCCATGGCCTGTAGCGGTACTTAAACACGTGTTCACCACCATATGTACCTTTAGCGGCGAGTGCCATCATGAGTTGACTGGGCTGGCCCTTGGCCGGCGTCAAACGACCCCTCCCTCGAAGGCAATGACGGTGCAAGCAGCTCACCTCTGCTCCTCTTTGCTTTGCACAGGTCTGAACCGGGATCACCGGTCGAGGACAGATGGGACATGGTCTTGGAGGCACTCGTACTCTGCGTCGCTTGTATGGGGGTGGGGTATTGACTGGAATGGCTTGATTTGGACTATGCGTTTTCTCCTGGTGCGAGATGGTGTGTTTACGTCACACTTTTCATTTGTTGGTGCACACACATTCCGAACTGTATCTCCAAACCTCTTAAAGCTAGCCTGCTCCGCAATACTCTGCCCTACTGGCGCAGAAAAACCTCTAAATGCTTGCTACTTTCATTGTTTATACTAGTGTTTTCATTTTTACTGTGGTTGTCATCCCCCCTATATGGTGTGGAGTGTTCCGGTGGTGTAAAACCCCTAAATGGTGCGGTATCAAGAAGGCTGTCATTCAAGCTAGGCTGGTACTGGGCTACTGAACTGTTGTTATTGTTTACATTAACATTTGTATTGCTCTCGTTGCCACGTGAAATTTCTGCTGTGTTACGCCGTACTCCACGGTGTGTTCGACTTCCTGGTATCTCCTTTTCTTTCTTCCCTAGTGGCATGCGAGTGATACACAGATCATCACATTGTCTCTCAGCTACACGTCTCTGCCCAGCTTCACAAGAAAAGTAGAGTACCCTAGCTTCTCAATAACCCAAACTGGCCCAGTCCATTGGGGTACCAGTTTTGCGCAATGATTTTTAGTTCCAGCTGACAATGGATTCTCCCTCACGTAAATATACATCTCAGGGAATAGTTCCGGTGGCTGTTTCTTACACGCTGGTACCCACGTGGCACAGTAGTGCTCTTGGTTGGCACGTGCCTGTTCATGTATTTGTTGTTGGTGGGTGGCACTGGCGGGTTTCTGTGGAGTTCTCCCGGGTGCGGAGCTCACGGCCTTGTGCCATTTCTGCTGGTATTTTCCCTGTAACATTCACCCTGTTGCATATACAAAACATGATTTCAGGAATTAGTTCTGCCCATCTTGTGTGATCATCTCCTAATCTTACACGCAACTGTATCTTCACATCCTGATTTCGGCGTTCGGTTTCGTTCGCCCGCAGGTGGTAGACTGGGGTTCTCAAGGTGGTGCAATATTCCCACCATTTCTTCCCTACAAACTATGTGCCGTTATCAGTAAGTAAATACTCTGGGTATCCCACCACGGGAAAATTTCACTCTGCAGCACGTGTGCAACAGTATGTGCCCTGACATTGCTAACTGAAAATGCATCCATCCAGCTTGTAAACAAATCCGTCACTGCAACTAGAAATTGTTTCCCGCCTTTTGTGTTTTGAACGACTCGGGCTGGTGGAGTTGTTATGGTGCATCACCGTCTGTTCTCTGGGGCTTCCTTGTGTTACAAATGATGCAAGCTTATACATATTGATGCACATCTCTCTGTATACCTGGCCAATGAAAGTACTTCTACACATTACGCCATGTCTTACGAACCTGGATGTCCGTGTTCCAAACTTTTGTGACCATATTGCAGTTATAACTCCCACGTTTCCTTGAGTACATACGTACATGTCTCGCTGTTCCCTGGCGGGCGAACCTGTATTTCAATGTTTACAACATGCCAATGCTTTGCAAACCTTTCTGCACAATATTGGCAGCGCTGTGCGGCATCTGGGAAAATTTTCTTGTGACACATACACTTCTTGCAAAACATCACAGATGTTCTAAGACATAAGTTCACTAGGACAGTTGGCAACAATGTTCTGGAGGATGAACGGCGGCAATCCCATTATTGGCGTGGCGCGGTAGGGGGGAAGTGCCTCCTCTCACTCAGTGTCATCTGTTTCCTTTATCTGCAGGCATGGGTTTCTCGATAAAGCATCTGCCAGCTCGTTTGCTTCTCCAGCCACGTGCGCCACTTAAAAGTCAAACTCTTGCAGCAACAGGGCGCAGCAGGTGATTTTGCTCCTACCATTGTGCATGCCCTCCAGCCAAACTAAACAGCGGTTATCGGTTTTCAATGTGAACTTGCGGCTTAGCAAATATGGGCGGTATTTGCATAGCATGTGTACAATCGCCAAGCACTCCTTTTCATTCACGTGATATTTACATTCAGTGCTGCAAAACTTTGCACTACGATAATTGATCATATATTTACGCCTTTGGTTGTCAGCTTGGTGGAGTACTGCTGGAATACCCTCTTGGCTAGCATCTGTCTGCATGGTAACTAGGAGATGTGGATTGAATCTGGCTAATGGTTCACAGTTTTTAGATACCACTTTGACATTTTGAAATGCCTGTACCACTTGTGGGGGTCCATATGAATTTCCGTTTTTCTGACAACAGTTCAGTGAGTGGTGCGGCAATAACAGAGAAGTTTGGAATAAATTCCCCGCAACCAATTAGTAAGTCCAAAAATATTTCTCAACTGTTTGCGTGACCTAGGGGCTGCTTTATCCTGTATCTGTTAAAAAATGTTGTATTTCCGGTTCATGTCCTTCCCCTGAGACATAATGCCCTAAGAACTCTATCTTACTTATCCTTACTTTACTTTTATCAACCCGACATATCAGCTTGTTACGTTCCAGTCTTTCAAACACAAAGCTTAGATAGTGTAAGTGCTCTTCCCAATTACTAGACCACATCAATACATTGTCAAGGTATCCCATCGCAAAGTGTCAAGTATACCCGTCCAAGACATTTACCCTTAGGTCCTGAAAAGTTGCAGGGGTACACTTTAAACCAAAGGGCATTGAAAGGAACTGGAACATCCTCCCATCAGGGGTGGTAAAAGTGATATTTTTACGGTCTTGGGGGCAAATGGGAACTTGCCAATATCCTGACTTCAAGTCCAGAGATGTAAACACTATTGCAGGTCCTAATGTTGACAGTGTGTCTTTAATATTGGTAACATTTGGGGCATGTTCTCTGTGATTTTATTGAGTGGATGAAAATCTACACAAAACCTCCACTCACCATCTTTCTTAGGGTTAGCATGATTCCTGAATTATAGAGACTTTGAGTTGGTTCAGTAACATTGTCACTCAACATTTCACATACCTGCTGATTTATCATATTCTGGAAGTAGATACCTGGGTCCCTTGGTTTCGTGTAGACCGGATCCTCATGTGTGGTGTCGATGGCGTGCTCCGTGATGTTCGTGCGACGGAGCTTTGCCTCAGTGTGGAACACCCCAGCGTATTGGTCCAGCAAGTGTTGCAGTCTCCCCTGATACTGCCCTAGCACTTTGTGGGCGAACTGCTCCAGCTGCACGGCGGTGGTTGTGATTAGTGATGTTGCTCCCATGGCGTACAGAGTCCACCTCCCACGTGTCCCCACGTGGAGGCGGTCGAGGTTGGGCTTGATGACAACTTGATTTTCAACTAGCCATGGCAGTCCCAGGATCATTTCCTCACACAAGTCCGGCACAATATACATGTCGCACTTATTCCGCAAGTCCCGGATTCGTACTTTCACATGCCGAACACTCGTGGCCTCACCTTGTTGGTGTGTGGTGGCAAATTGTAATCTACGTAGTTGCACCCATGTGGTAATGACCTGGATTAATCCCTCACATAGGAAACTATGTCTGGCAGTAGTATCTACAATGGCAATCCCATTTGTCCCTTCCATTTCAATACTGACACGTAATGCTCAGATGGTACTGTGACTCACTTGGTACACTTTTGCACTCATAGTTGGTGGACTTCTCCACTCTGGCAGCAATATTGTTGCAGGTGCTATTTCACAAACCTTCCTTATCATTTTCCCCGACCGATTTCCCTGATAGAAGTTGTTGAGTGCTTTTTAATGGTAATTTGTTCGCTATTCACATGATGTTTGCACTGGTGTGAATGGAGGTGGTGGTCACATGATATCAACAATTATCACGGGGGTGTAGGTGTTGGTGGGCACAGTGCCATCCCGGTGATTGGTATTCCTGCCCCGTATGTACATCAGGTTCATACGGGCATGTTTCCCACGTGAATTGTTCTACGCTATGCCTGGTGGCTCTACGTAGATATGGCTTAATATCTGGTGTTGACAAAACAGCAACAATCTCTAACACCCCACTAGTTGGTTGCCCTGGATTGAACCTCTTGTACAGTCCCACTTTGCGCTGTATGAACTCCTTGATTCCTTCATGCTCATCTTGCTGCTTGTGATACAGGCGGACCTGGGCATGTATTGCATCACCATCTGTATCAAACTGACCTAAGAGTCTTTCACAATATAGTTGATTCACTATAACTTCTGCCTTTTCTGAAGCCCTGCCAAATTTCTACTTTTGGTTACTGATTACATATCCTTCCGCTACATGTAAACATAAACACTGCCATGTGACTTCTACTTTTATAACTGTCAAATGAAGTTGGTTGCTGTTTACAGCTGTTCAAAGAATTATTTCATACTACAGAAACCATTTCCTACGAATGTTCACAATGTAGGCCTATAACAATATTTAGGTCAGCTTTGTAACTATTTGTTACATGCAGTATAGCATGTTACATATAATACATATTAATATTTTGCCACGACGGTGTTTGTTACAACTATGGGGGAAACAACAATAGTATTTAACCTGTTGTTATTAATATGTGTTAGGAATAAAAAGTAAAACGAAGGGGCAACCAGTCCAACGAAATGACCCAGTCCAACAAAATGACCCAGTCCAACGAAATGACGCAGTAAATTCAAGCACGCAACTCATGTTGCTTATTTATTGTATAACCAAATGTAAAAGATAGTGGTGAAAATGCAAACACATAGGCCTACCGTAATATTTATTCTGGTAATATTTACACGCATTGGTACTTACTGGTTTATAGGTTTATTTTATTATTTATTTTATTTTATCTGGGCGGGCTTAGTATTTTGTTGGGATTGTTGCAGAGATTCAAATCACAAACGTAAGCTCGTTACACAATTGTTTTCCAAACACCTAGCACAAAGGTACAATGTTGTGATAAACAGACGTGAATGTAAATAATGAATTTCATTATAACATCAGTTCATGGTTAAAACGTATAAATTTTGCACATATTTGAAGTCGACACACACACCTGGCCTGCGTAACTATTACAACGCAGCCACCACGCCCTTTCATACGCAACGATCGCAACACATTTCACTCTGCCATGGAAACACATGTTTATCACAACATTGTTACTTCAGTAGAATGTTTCAAAAACACGAGTACGAACATGACTTAGTATGTCGCCACACCATTGTCAGTCATAATGCACTGGGTAAAATCACCTGCCACCGCCATGTTGGGAACACTTTCCACACCACGTCTGCCAACCTGCTGGATTTGTAAGTGTTGCGCAACAAGCTGTGTCACGCCATCACATCTAAAATATGTCGTTACATCTAAATAACATGTAATAGGTATTTAAACAATAAAATCTCATTTCAGTTGTAAATTACAATCTCAGACACCATTACTGTCACTGTAATTAGTATGAGATGTGCTGAAATTAGAAATAACAAAATGTATACCTTTCCTACACAGGTGGTACGATCTCCCAGAGAGAGAGACCCCCCCCCCCCCTTGATTTGCTTATTGAACCGTTATTCCAGACGGAAAAAAAACACCAGCCTACACACGGGAATTCGCGCAGATATTTTTAACTGCAGCAATGAAATGTGTTTCCGTCAGTGCTACGTAACAATACAAATATATCAATTGGCAACGTTTAACTTACAAATTGTATATATATAAAACAAGGTTAAAAAATATTGTAATTGTGAACTATTTATTATCGGCCATTGCCAACACATCGCTGCTATTGCTGTTGTTAATTCGTATTTAATACAAAATAAATATTACAAGTTATACAAGATACTAAAGTAAAGTTTCATTTATTCAATAATACAGTACTCTAAAGTTAATCACAGTGTTACATATTTGTGGAATACAAGTTATTGGAAAAACAGGTTGACATAATATGCCTAGGGTAATTTTTCAAAGGTTCGATTCCAAAAGGCCAAAGAGAGCATGAATGGACTATACCCTTCCACGTGTCTCTATATTCACGGACGAGATTCCACCATGCGGCCGCGGTGCCTCGGAGGCGGTTGGCTGTTACCTCTGTCCAGTCCTCTCGATGTACCCTATGTTTGCACAGTTTCTCCTCACATATGGCCAAGAACGAACTGGGTGTTTGGAGTCGTGACCAGCAAAGTTACACAACAAAAAAGTCTGGTCTTACCTTGTGGTGTATACTTCACTACAACAGGTGTTGGTGTGTGTTTGTTAAGCGGCGGTTTTGACGGCACATTCCTAGCACAGTCACTGGTTTGACACTCCGTGCAATTAAATATTCTATCCTGGCAGGTCGCGTACTCTTCCGGCACTAAGTATTGCACATGTTCAGTCTGTCGGCAATGCTGGTGCATGTTGCCCACTGCTTACCCACTCCATCTCATCCGGTACGCGTGCACAGGCATTGCTCTGACAACAATAACATGGTATCGGACGTGCACTGACATAGAGATTGTTCCCAGAGATTGTAATCCAGTAAATTAATCAGTTTCAATATTCCTCAGTGTGCACATCGGTTGATCGGCATGTCTAGGTATGGGTATTCTCCGTTCTTGCTTTCCGCGGGTGTCGTGGATGTCTTGCTGTCTTCTCGTGGTTGCTCTAGCATGGGGTCGCCATTTTGTCACGGATGACGCTGTTCCGACGCGGATGAACACATTGGTCCCAATTGGGAATGTCAATTGACAGCGTAGGGTGAGACACAGAGACAATTATGATACACTACCTGTGTTTTGATGGGCACCAGCCGTGGTTACTACACACCACACTTTGAGACTCAGAGTGATCTCAGGGTGCTGTGGGTTCTGTCTCTTCGTCTCACGCGTATGTACTCACTAGACAACTTTTACACTTGACACTACAATTTAGACACTTTAACTGGGCTGGATATCTGACACTACTAAAGAACTTTCACATTTTACACTGAGAAGATAGGTGTTTATTATCCAAGTTACAATCTGTGCCAGAATGAAAATTACAGTATGTCTCGAGCGTATCTAGTCAGTTCCGGAGGGTGATTCCCTCAAGCACGTAACTAAACTTGGGTACTCTGACTAGATGATGCTCCGTAGTGCTTGAAAACAAGACTTCTACAGAGAAAGGGGCCTACAGCCACTAGGATGGACTGCAGTTTTTCCCAGAGACAGGACATGGAGTATGAAATGAACACTAACGTATTTGTTGTATACTTTCTACGAGTATTTTTGTGTGCGTGCATGCATGTGCATGTGTGCATGTGCATGCGCTTCTACAATCAGGCAGCACTCTCATCAGTATCCGACAAGATGGCTGCATGGTAAGTTGGTTGAATTCTCGTGTCAGCTAGTATCTTGGTATAAAACACTGGTCCTCTGATTAAGTAACTCTTTTCTTGTCTCGATCAAACATTTTTGGTCCTCCGGGCCGGATTAATGTCTACAGAGCAGAAGATTTAGTGTGACTGAAACAGTGCTTGTGTTTACCAACTCTGAACACCAATGCCATGATAGCCGCCGCATGTGTATTTCTCATCTCATTTAGTGGAGTACATCTCGTCATGTCTGGATGATTTTTATTTCTCATTTTTTTTTTGTGTTAAGGTGGAAGTTGCAATATTTCTTTGGTGAGTTTTTTTATATTATAGTTATGTGTTGTAATTTTGGTATTATTATTGCGTGGCCATTATCCCATAGAATAGGATAGTCATCTTGTAGGTCTATGTCTTTACTTATTTTGTTTTGGGGTTTTTCGTTGTTTTTGTTCTCTCAGTGGGTTACTTTCAGTTGCCTCGTCAGTACAACAGATTGTTCAAAGTTAGTAATTGTTTTGTTGCATTGTAGCCTTCATAGTCTGATCATGAGTTTCAAGGCATTTGTATGTAAACTGAAAATTCAAGAGAACAGGTTAAAACAAATAAAAGAACATGCTCACAAGCTTCTAAATGATGAAGCCGTTGCAGCAAATTACCATGAGGCGAGGGTTTATGTGAATGATGTAAATAAGATTCTGGGAACAATAAATTCATCAAGCGACTTGTTCCTAAAGGCAGATCCAGTAGACTTACCCCAAGATTTCAGTGAAGATATCTTTTTTCATCATCATTCTTCTCTGTCTACCCTTGTTTTAGATACGAGAGCTAGTTTGTATTCCTTTCTTGCTACTGAAGTCGAGCAAGCACAGACGTCCACCATTGTCTCACCCTTGAATGTGCGTCTGCCTAAAATCAATCTGCCAACCTTTTCGGGACAATGGGGCGAATGGCCTAACTTTTGCCAACTCTTTCAAGCAATGATACATGATAATCCAACTCTTGCTGACATTGAAAAATTTCAATATTTGGTGAGTTGCTTGAAGTGCATTTCAAGTGACAAAAAATATTCTACTCACTTCAGAAAATTATTCAGTTGCATGGAAGTCTCTGACTTCTCGATTTCAAAATTCCAGAAAACTGACCACCTTATACAGCAGTGGACTTGTAGATTTACCTGTAGTTAACTCTGCTCATCATGAGTCTGTCTTGCAATTTATAAATATATTTCTAGAAAATGCCCGTGCCTTGGAGGGACTAGGACATTCTATCACCAAAAGCAACCCTATTTTGGTCACCATTTTACTGAAAAAGTTGGTTTTGCCACTACGCACAAAATTTGAAAATTCTCGCTCAGAAGAAATTTCAAGCTCCTTTCCAGAGGTGGATGAGCTAGTCAAATTCTTGCAGTTAGCAGTGGCTAAAATGGAGAGTGCCCATGATGTTGGGGTAAAAAATGGGTCTACTCCAGCTCAAAATACATTCAGGTCAACCCACAACAAAGCTGTGTTACTATCTAACTCTCTGTCAGCTCCGGCTAAATGTGTGTGTCGTCACCAGATGTCCCATTCTATTTATTGATGTCCAGACTTTCTGGGTAAATCTCTAAATGAGAGGCAGCAGTTGGTGTGCAGCAAACGACTGTGTTTCAATTATCTCGGGTCTGCTTACATGGTAGCTAATTGTTAGTCGCAGCATACGTGCAGTCAGTGTCGGCAGAAACACGCTCATTACATGTAGATCAGATGTCTAATGAAGGGTCTTCAGAATCAGTTCCAGAGGCAACCTTCCATTCACCAACAAATATTGCACATGATACTCAACCTCAGAACTCAACATTTGTTGGCCTTTCAGCACGTAAAAGTACTCGTATCACTGTGTTGTTGTCGACTGCACTAGTTAAGATTCAGGATACACAGGGTCGGTACCACAACTGTCTGGCAATATTAGATAGTGCGGCACAAGGAAATTTTGTCATGGAAAGTCTGGCTCGAAAATTGTGTCTGCCTCATTCCCAGAGTATTGACCAAGTATCGGGCTTGTCTCAGTGCCATGTTAAAGTTCATGGTATTGTCACTACTATGATTGCACCGGTTGCTGCTCACTCATCTTTAGCCCCTCAGTCATTGCTAGTTGTTTCAAAAATCACCCATTTACTGCCTCCTACTCAAGTGGACATGGGTATTCGGCAAAAGGTTTGCTCTCTTCCACTTCCTGATCCAGCGTTCGACACCCCTGGATTGGTAGATCTCATTTTGGGCGCAGGGGTTTTTTCTGAGGTTCTCATGGGAGGCAAATTCAGTTTGGGAGAAGGTTTGCCAATAGCACTTGAAACTGAGTTTGGCTGGATTTTTATGGGAAAATGTCCACAAGCAGCATCTCAAACGACAGGACGAACGAGCCCACCCACTGCCTTATTGTGTGTGACCTCATTGGAAGCAACACTAAGAAAATCCTGGAAGTTGGAAGAGCCCCCTGATGATTTGGCATGTGAAACACATTATGTAGATGCACGGTATTGGCTCCCCTGTGGACGCTATGGGGTACGTCTTCCTTTTCGTCAAGAGGTAGTTCCAGGGAACTAGCTGATGGTTGCTGAGAGACAATTGAAATGACTGGAATGCCACCTCCTCACTCAACCTGATATTCGTTGCATGTATGGAGAGGTCATGGTAGAATATAATATA
Organism: Dryococelus australis; assembly: GCA_029891345.1. Taxonomy (NCBI): domain Eukaryota; kingdom Metazoa; phylum Arthropoda; class Insecta; order Phasmatodea; family Phasmatidae; genus Dryococelus; species Dryococelus australis. Next base: position 192,361,659 of record CM056996.1, read on the forward strand.
AAAGTCTGCAGCACATGGAACGGTGGCATGGACAGCGGACACAAGAACCAGGAGTGTACTACATTCCTCATCATGAAGTGCTGAAGTCCATTAGTTCAACAAAACTCAGAGTCGTTTTCGATGCTAGTGCTAAACCACCCCATGGACATTCATTGAATGACTGTTTGTTTTCTGGTCCCAAGCTTCAGGCTGACATCGCTGACATTATTTGTAAATTTAGGACCCACTCAGTAGTCTTCTGTTGTGATGTGAAGCAGATGTATCGCCAGATCCTTGTCCATCCAAATGACCGAAAATATCAGTTGATCCTGTGGCGCCCTAATCCCGTGCAGGAATTACAGGTCTTTCAATTGAACACTGTGACTTTTGGTGTAAAATACTCCCCTTTTTTGGCCATACGAACACTGCACCAGTTGGCTGAGGATGACATTGTCACTGGAGTTGCCTCCCCTAAAGATACTCTGCTCTTGCAGTAGGAGCTGATTGAGTTATTGATAAAAGACGGGTTTGAGCTCTGCAAATGGGGTAACTAACAGGCCTGAGCTGTTGGAAGGGCTATCCAAAGCAGATTGTGAAACGCTCACGTTTCAGGATTCTACTCAATCATGTGGTGTTCTTGGAATTCAGTGGCAGGGTACCAATGATACTTTTGCTTACTGTGGATAATATATCAGAAGTGAATTCCAAATGAGCTGTTCTGTCATGTATTGCTAGAATATTTGATCCATTGGGATGGCTCTCTCCTATTGTGATGTGGGCAAAGGTAATCATGCAGTTGTTGTGGCTGCAAGGACTGGCAGCAGTTTTCCTTGACACTCTCAGCAGTGCATCAGCTTGTCTCGTGTCTCTCTACCCTGCTTTGAATTATGCGGTGCCCACCTCTTATCAAGGCTTTTGTCACATTGTCGGCAGCTTCTTGGACAGGCCTATAAAAAATTATCGGTGAATGCATGGTCAGACTCAAGTGTAACACTTGCTTGGATCAAAAGTGCCCCCCATATCCTCATGATCTATGTTGCTAATAGAGTCACTAAGATTCAAGAATGCACATCTCCAAACATGTAGCATCATGTACGCTCCACTGCTGACTATGCCTCGTGAGGTTTGTTACCAAAATAATCGACCCCGCACATGTGGTGGTCCTGATCCAGGTGGTTGGCGCTTCCTACTTCTCATTGGCCAGAATCTGAATTCCCGTTGATACCCTTGCAGGACTTACCCGATGTGAAGCCACTTGATTCAGCAGCATTAATTGTTACGGGTTCAGCTACTTTATTGTCACTGTTTAAATCCTTTTCCTCATGGTTGAAGCTATAACATACAGTTGCATGGATCATGAGATTCTTCTACCGAGCTAAAGGAGTGCATTGCTGTGCAGGTCCTCTTGACTCCTGCTGAAATCACCTAGGCCACTCACCAGATTTGTTGAGTGATCCAACAAACCACCTTTCAGAAGGAAATTGAATTGCTACACAAAAGGAAACCGTGCTCACCTCGCATCCAGCGCATGTTGCCCTTTCTTGACTTGAGGGGGTTAATCAGGCTGGGTGGGCATCTAGAAAACTCATCCTTGCCTGATAGCACCAAACACCCTATCATACTCCCCCATGATAACCAAGTGGTCAACCGTTACCACTTGGCATTTTTACATGCCCCCCCCCCCCCCTCACTACTTCAGGCAATATTAGCCCAGAAATTTTGGATTTTGTGTGCTAGAAACCTGGTTCGCTCGTGTGTCCATAAATGCATAAAATGTTTTTGATGCAAATTCAAATTTACTCCTCAGCTCATGGGTAATTTTCCCACAGCTCAAGTTACACCCAGCCCTACTTTTACTTGCACTGAAGTAGATTTCACAGGTTTCTTCAACATTAGGCTCAGCAAATTGAGGAAAGCACGTACTCAGAAAGACTATATTTGTGTGTTCATCTGTTTCTCCACCAAAGCAGTACATTTAGAAATTGTGTCTGACTTGACTGCCAAGGCCTTCTTAGCAGCTCTCAACTGTTTTGTTGCTTGTAGAGGTATCTACTCAGATTTGTACACTGGCTGTGGCACTAATTTTGTGGGTGCAGCTTCTCAGTTGCAAAAAAACATGGCAGAATTTCCTTAGATCAGATGACTTGCGAGAGACCTGCAGCTCCACATCAAGGTGGTTTTTGGGAAGCAGCAGTGAAATCAGCAATGACTGTTTTAAGGAAAGTAATGGGAAACTAGATATTGACCTTCGAAGAGCTCACTACAGTCGCTACCCATGTGGAAGCAGCATTAATTTCACGTTCACTGACTCCCCTATCTAACAATCCTACTGAGCTTACTAACAATCCTACTGAGCTTATAGCCTTCACTCCAGGACATGTTTTGATTGGGAGACTTCTCCTGGTGTTTTCAGAGGAAGATTATACACATGACAATATGAACCAATGAACCACCTCCCACGATGAAGATTAGTACAAGGCATAGGCCAGCACTTCTGGAAGAAGTGAGTACCTCCATACACTGCAGAGTCGTGGAAAATGGACTATCCTGCAGAAGAACCTGGTCCTTGGTGATCGTGTCCTTTTGCAAAACGATAATGTTCCCCCCTTATGTTGGTGCATGGCTCGAGTGGTGGAAGTCTTTCAGAGTAAGGACAACTTGGTAAGGGTGGCCAGAATCAAGACAGCGAATGGGGAATTGGTGCATCGGGTGAACCAGCTGTTTGCTCCCTCTGGAAACAGTGACCTAACCTGTTGCTGTTCAGGTGTGTAATTATTTGTAAAATAGTAATTTTAGGCGGGCGGAAATTTATGAGTATTTTGTGTGCGTACGTGCGCATGTGTGTGCATGCATGGGTCGGTGTGCATGCGTGCGTACATGCGTAACCTTTTTTGGTATTCTTATTGTGCGGGGACAGGCTTATGATCTACAATCTGCTGCCGAGTGCAAATGAAAACATCTATGACCAGGCAGCACTCTCGTCAGTATCCGACAAGATGGCTGCATGTTAAGTCGGTTGAGTGCTCGTGTCTCGGGGTAAAACCCTGGTCCTCTGATTAAGTAACTCTTTTCTCGTCTCGATCAAACAGTATTCTTTTGCAGCTAACGCCTACTCTTCGGGACTCATCTCCGAACCACTTGCTGTGTGGCGATGGTCATACACATAGAGGACTAGTGCAAAATAATAGCATTGTACAAAATTACACTTGGTGAATATGGAGCAAGACATGAGATGGAAAAAAAACACACAAAACATGTGAATTTACACTTAGATAGCGTGGATGCCGCTGGATAGGGCTAGTAGCGGACCACGTGTGCGGATATAAAAACACAACCTTTTACCGGGAATCAGATCAAGAGTTCTCTGAAATAATTGCATCTGTATTGCAAAAATTATCTATAAGTAATTTACCGGACAAATGCCCTTGGGATGCCGGTTGGCAAGAACGGACAAGTACATGGGCTGACGGCACGGTCAGGAACAAAATGCTTTAAAACACGAAAAATACTTGAACCCTTAATGAAACATTACATAAAACCGTGTAATAAATTATGGCACACAAGGTAGAAAAACAATTAGCCCTCATAACGTAATGATTGCTTGGATATGGACTTGGTGGTATCTAACCACGTGGCGTGGGCGATGTGGCCGCTAAACATGATGACACCACAAAAACCTTGAAAGAATTATACAAGAATATTACCCTTAATATTGCACGTCGCAATGAAGCAGAAATTACATTGAAAAGCCCTAGACACCGGCGGATGGTATCTGATACACAAGTAGCACGAGCCTCGTGGCCTCTCTGGTATAACACACTCTCTCTCATCTCGTTTATATCTTAAAAAGCCTGAAAGGCTGTAAATTATTAAGTTAAGCAGATAGCATTATGCTGGGGCATCTGGCAAAACGTTTGCAAGGCAAAGGTTAACCAGTATACTAAAAATTAACTATGGAAACCTACATCAGTGCAAAAAATAAAGTGCGTACTTAACATCTTACCTCGTCAGCTCTCCTTGGGCGACTGCCCAGAGGCTGGGGTCGCGTGGACCGATCATGACTACCTACGGGGTTCACACAAGTGGAAGTGCTATGCATGCTGAGTAAAATTGTAATATGACAAATTGAAATGTCATCAAAAGGATTTCCAAACACTTTTACATACAGAATTTTAAATTGTAATTTTCTTTTGGCATTTAATTTTCTTTTGAAGACGTTCTCACCTGAATATCATTGTCTCTTTTTTGGCGCCATGCGCACTTTGAGTTTCAAATTGTCATTGCACACAAAACTCTCTAAATTACATATAACACTTTCAAAAACAATTTTACCCTTGAAACAAATACATTTTATACTGAAACAACTGATATCACATTGCGGGAAATTCCGTGGCCTGTAGCAGTACTTAAACACGTGCCTACCACCATATGTACATTTAGCGAAAAGTGCCATCATGGGCTGACTGTGGCTGGCCCTTGGCCGGCGTCGTTGTTTACAACTAACTGTCAAGACAAAAGACAGCACAATTCTTCATACAGACAATAAGGGAACTACACCACTTTCCTTCATTAAATAATTGTTGAACACAACATCCCTATACTGTATTAAATCCCATTCTTTAGCATAGCTGTTGAAGTCTGGGCTTTAGAATGGGCTTCGTAATGCGGTGTGCAAGTTGTAACTCGGTTGACACTTTTTTTAACATCCAACTCCCTTTCTGAGTACCTCACAAAGAAGCGCCAAATTTTTATGTGTTTCTTTCTTCTATGATATTCTGGGTTCTGGGCCAACCTAGTGGCTGCTCATTGTCTACCTTCAGGACTGGCATACTTGTCAAGTCAGTCATCCCCTGGAAGAGCCGCTTCAGCCAGACTAACTCCCTTCCTGCCTCACTGGCAGCTACCACCTCCACTTCCATTGTGGACAAGATCATAGAAGTCTGTCTGTAACTCAGCCAGGAGATAGCTCCACCTCTGTACATACACATCACTCCGGTGGTATATCTTCCTGTTACCGCATCCCCTGCTAAGTCAGCGTCACTGAATCCCGTGGGGTACCTTTCTTAGTGTTTGGCTTATAAACAAGCCAATAGTCTTAGGGTTCCCTTAATAAATCTAAATATTATTTTGGCTAAGTTGAAATCTTTCCTACTTGGGTTTTCCAAGGCCCTAGATGCTACTCCACAGCATAAGCAATGTCCAGTCTAGTCCCTGTCATGAGGTACACCAAGGCCCCAACTGCCTGCTTGTATTGGAAATATCACATCTCTTGCTTCTTCTTCGATAGCTTTCCCTGATTCAAATTTCTCTTTGATGATGGGAGTTGCTGCTCCACTGCATTCTAACATTCTAAATCAATCCAGTATTTTATTTGCATAACCACTCTGGCTAGCCTGTATTGTCCCATCCTATTTTTTTATTTATTTCCAATCCTAAAAAGTAAGTCGCAGGTATTTTTAGTAATTTGTTAGTGTCATTGGCAGCGACCAGCCCATCGTCCACATACAGAGCCAACAATATTTTTATTTCCTTTTATCCTTATGAATTAACAGGAATTTGCATCACTTGCTTTGAAGCCTTGATTAGACAAAAACTTTCCAAACCTTTGGTTCCAACAGCAAGGCGCCTGCTTAAGGCTATATAGGCTTTGTTTGAGTTGGCAAACACGTCCTGATCCATCATTAAATGTTGGCAAACACGTCCTGATCCATCATTAAATGCCTGCGGCTGCTGTATGTAGATCTCTTCTGTTAGATCACCGTACAAAAATGCTGTAAAACATCAAACTGCCACAGTGTCATTCACTAGCGGCGACACTCAAAAGAGATCTAATCATTCCTGCGTTAGCTAGTGGACTGAATGTCTCCAAATAATCAATTGTTTATGCTGTGAGTAACCCTTTACCACTAACCTGGCTTTAAACCTTTCTACAGTTCCATCAGCCTCAGTTTTAATTTTATACACCCACTTACAAGGAATTACTTTCATTCCAGATGGCAATTTTTCTAATGTCCAGGTCTCATTCTCCATCAGGGATCTCATTTCACTCTCCATAGCTTCTATACAATAATTTCTTCTCAAACCAGATACTTCTTCTTCATAGATTACTGGTTCTTCTAGCCGAGTGACATCCAAAATGACTGACATTATATAGTCATCAAACCTCTCTGGGTGCATGATCTCAGCTCAGTTTCATAATTCTCTTTCATGTAGTGCATTATCTTCTTCTTGTTCTTCAATGAACTCCTCTTCCTCCTCATCTCCCAGCTCATGTTGCACAGAATCATGATCTTCGTTGTTCTTTTCTTCTTCCTTATTAGTTTTATCTAGAAAGTTAATTTGCATTCTAATTCTTTTGCATTCCTTTGACTTGATTGGTCTTCAACTTTTTCATTCAAATTGTGTTTGATTACAGTCGACTCTCTTTCTATTGTTATTCAGGGGACTGCCAAAAATGTCCATTATTGGACAGCAAAAGGTGTCTAATAGGCCCTTATATTTTATCAATTTATTTAAAAGACACAGAATGTAAGTCAAATTTTAATGTCCCATGCGGACTTGTTCAGCTAAGAGCACCTGGAGAAGTTATCGATCGGATAGTGTGTCCACTGCAGCTGGAGGAGGAGGAATGGCGGCGGGAGAATTGCCCCTCTACACCACGTCATGGTGGCGACACCTTGTGCCTGTGGCAAATGTGTGTCTTTTAAAGTAATTAATTATATTTTACTGCAAAAACTTGTAAATTTTAGACAGAAATGAATAAGTAAGGTTATTATAATTGATTAATTCACTGTCTTTAATAATTAATTATTCAAAATCACAGTCCCTGATTTTCCCTGTTGTGAGTTACACTGCACTCAGCTCGGTGCTTACCTACCCATTATTAGATATCAAAAAGGTGTCGAATATGCCCTTACATTTTATCAGTTTATTCAAAAGACGCATGTATTGAAATAAATTAATATAAATCCTCCAATTTCCCCACAAGAATTTACTGAAAATGAACTTAACACTTATACTACAAATCGCGCAATGTTCAGACAATTTTTGGTGATAAGGGGTGGTTAAGTATATGCTTGTGGGCATATAATTTTGTTCGCGAAGAGTTAATATTACATTTAAAAATAATTTTAATTTTATGCCATATACAAAGGTTTGTTAGCATGATATTCTTTTTCTACTATCTGAGAACAAGTGATATTTTTCACAAGTCGTAAAGTAGCAAAAACAGCAGTTACTCTCGGCAGGACGACACGAACGACTAATAGCTGAATACTAGTATATTTGAAATAAATAAATAAAATTTTATTTAAATAATGTTGATAATCATTATTGCCCTGGTGTAATTTACTAGTGTTAAAAATGTTGTCTACTCAAGAAAACTTTATTTTAAAGATAAGTGTGTCTTATTTATTTTCATTACTAAATGCATACTGCTGTGCTCTTTTTACAGGATACCTAAACATCTTCTCTTCATCAATCTACGTAAAAGCAAAATACTTCTCACAATTGCCACTCTCAAGACTTTTCTATGTTTGTAATTTTATATTGGCAGCCATTTTTTTTCACCAAGCTCATTTTGATATTTATGCTATACCGCTGTGAACAAGAGAAGAAATAACTGTTTTTCATAGCACAAATAGCAACTGCTACCGCCACCCGAACAGCGTACAAAAAAAGTGCTTCCAGTAATACGAATGGCAACAAGCAGAAACAGCACTAAACTAGCATAATAGCAAACCACGCGAACACACCTAATGAAACACTAACCTTACGGGGAAAAATGATGTATAACACAAAAGAAAACATCTTTGCAAATAATTCTTCCTCGTTAAAATGTTTTGCGTAACATTTTCAGGCAAAACCAATTGCTTGGAAGTACAATTGATGATAGTTGCAATTATTTTGAGTGACTCACAATCTTGAAAAAATTTCTACATTCCCCAGGCACACATTTACTCTAGGCCGGCGTGTGAAGACAAGAGCATGTGGCCGAGAGACTTGTTTTTTCCGTTTGCTAGACAACAAGCATTCCCCTTTCATTGGAATGTGAGGGGAGGAAGGAAGGTGTGCAGCTGAGAGACAGAAAGAGGGGAGAGAGAGAGAGAGAGAGAGAGAGCGAGCGAGCGAGCGAGCGAGCGCTAGGTCGCCATACTCATTGCTATGGGTAACTGCTTCCCCTCTCGGAGGTGTGTAAGGGGAAGTAACAAGCCAGACTTACACGTCGCATCACACCGCAGTATCTCACAGACGTGTTGGGAAAGCAGACAACACGCCGCAGAGCAGTGATAAACAATGGCGTGCGTGATGTTTTTCACATCCAGTAACTAGACATTTGCATAAACAACCAGCTTAAAAACTATAGTTGTGGGAAATATTCGGTGAAGGGACCCGAAATATACTTCGATCAACGCACCATGCGATAAACGATACAAGCGGTTTATGTTAACATTATTTACATAGTAATTTTGCTGGGACCACAAAAAATTGTTGGTGGATGCGGTTTATTGATACATGCAATAACAATACATTGAGAGTTGACTGTATGTGAGAACTAAATTGTGGTTCTTCATGAAATTTGACATCTCTAGATCTTATTACCCTATTGTCCTCTCCACACCAAATTCTGTACCTATCATCTCCAATTAGAACTCCTTTCTGTGCTTTCTTATTCATATTTCTTCTCTGCTACTTCAGGATGTTTGAATAGCAAGTAGAGCCATAATCCTCAAGTTTTTGATGCTTGGTTTCTTACTTAGCAATAACTCATAAGGCGATTTCCTATCTATGCTTGAGGGTCCTGTTCAGTTCAATATGTAAGAAGCCGTATTCACCATTTCTGCTCAGCGAACCTAAGGTTATATTTCCATGGACGTGCATAATCGAGCGTGCTGTCTAAACCAAGATCCTGTTTTCTCTTTCACTGCAGTCATTCTGCTCAGGAGAGTGTAAGACATAAACTGTCTTTGCTTTATTACGTTTTCGCTTAATATTTCTCTAACTGCACAGCTGTCAAACTCCCCTCTATTATCACTTAAAAATTGTTTTATCACATGTTGTACAACATTGAGTCTCTTTCAAAAATTGTCTCAACTTTTCTGGTACCTCAGACTTCTGCCTCATGTAATATAAACTTGCTGAAATCATCCTAAAACAGTACAAAATACCGGTAATTTGAGAGGGATTGTGGAAACGGGCCCTCAAACATCCAAATGAATCAGTTTTCCCTGGCCCGTTGCTCTTTCACTTTAGCCAAACTTTTGTCTATGTGTTTTCTCTTAGATACAGCCTTCACAAAGATAATTCTCTAACTGCAAATTGATACCAAATCCTTCTAGTATCTTCCTTTTGACATACCTTTTATTTTGATGTCCTAATCTCTTATGATATAAACTGAAGTGAGTTTGTATGTGTTAAATAAGCGATTTCTTGTAATTTGACATTTCTAAATAAAATTTTGTATACACCTCCATACCTTCTTAGAGTACTTTCCCATTTCAGTTCTCCATACACTTTAAAATAACATTTATTGACGGTCGAAACAAACTCACTTCCAGAGTTTTTGTCTTAAGCAGCTAAGACCGAAAACAGGATTCTGCTAAGTTGTTGGGCATACCAAACATCGCAAAGCTGTAGGTATCCACCACCCACCATCTTGAGCTTAAAATATAACCGATCCCTTATCTACTGCTTGAATTGCTTCACCATTTGCTGTTTTTACCAAATAAGTTACACTAAAGGTTTCAAATGTGTTAAAAATATCCCTCTGATTTGTTATCTGATTCATGGGCCCATTGTCTACCTACCAACCGTGATCATCATCGTGAGATGCCAGAGATCCGGTAGTAGACATGGGGCCCTCGGCTACTACTTACTCCTCTAACTGTCAGCCTTCACTCTTCCCTCTTGGAAGCAGTGATTTGCCATCATCTACCCATCTTCTGCAGTTCCGGACAATGTAACCCGGTTTCTTACAGTTTTAACAAAGAAATATTGACGTACCGGTGACGTGTTTTGCCTCTTTCCCTATCGGCTTATCCCATACCTTCCTTGATGTTTTGGTTAACACTTCCTGCTCTAAGTCAGCAGTCCTACTCTTTAAGGCCTTTTCAAATGTGCAAAGCTAGTTGGTGAGGTTTGCTATTGTTATTTCAGATTTATTCATTAGCAACCAACTAGACTAAAATGTAAAATATTCTTTAGGCAGTGTACCTAAGATTTTACATACCGTATTTGTAACAAATTGGGTAGTTCACAACTACATTCTTTATCCTTAGATATTTCTTTTGTATACTCTGTAGGGTTTTCAGTTTTGACATACGTGTGCTAATATCGTCATTAATGTCCTTAATAAAACTGAAAAATTTCATGCACACATAATAAATTTTGTCCTCACTTCCTTTGTCAAACAGTCTGTGAAGTTCCATCCACCCTTCACGAGCTGTTGAGAATCTCATGACCTTCTCCAATGTGTCTTCAGTCATGTTTGTAGTCAGGATAAGCAATGCATTGCTTTCAGTCTTCTCAAACTTTTCTACATTTGAATTATATAATGTTACCTCTGCTAGAGTAGCATCTATTTTTAATGCTTCTGGCTCTTGTAAAGTTCCTTCTAAAATGTCCAGTCAATCAAGAAACCACTTGCTTTGTACTTCGATGTTCTCCAGTTAGACTGGCCTTCCAAAAGACCTACGTATTTGGAATCTTATGCCTGTCATAATTTAAAAACTTTTTGTTATTTAGGTCTTCACAGAGTTCACAAAATAGGAAACTTACTGTAACCCATAACCTGATAACTTTTTATTCATATACAACAATTATGTTAATGCACAAGAACACAAAACAAAAGTTATACACTAGTTCTCTACTGTTTACAGTTAACTCTCAAGACAAAAAACTAACCAATTGTTCATATGGACAATAAGGGAACTACAACTACTACTTCAACTGTTACTATAATACGGTAACCACAAACGGCACACGTACAACATTACAACTTTACAAATCCTCAGTTTCTTCGTGTTGGCTGTTTTCAATACTGAGCTCCTGAGCAGTCATCCTTAAGTGACGGTGAAGTAGAAAAGACAGTGAGAAATCAGTGTGCAAGGACTTAATACTACCATGTGGGGAAGGTAGGGGAAAGAGGGGTGGAAAAGAAAAGTGATAGCCAAGGATGTAAATGAGCTGGACAAGGAGCTAGCCGCATAGTCAGAAAGTTTGTGCTTTGTAGTCACACGATGGTAGCGCCGCCACAACACATGATGCATGACAGACCTAGCTGAGTGGCTGCCCGCATCCATGGGTGACTTGTTTGACGCTAGGTGAGTCGCTTCTTAGGGTGGCTAGTAGGCTACTGGCTTGGTATGAAGTCCAGCTCTGGAAGTACAACTCTGTATGGTGCAGGCTTAGGGTGCGGGACGGAGTTCAAGCGAACGGGACGATGCTTCTGGCCCTTGGATGGTTTCGCTAGTGAGAGTACCTTGGCCCTCGTTGCGATTGAATGGAGCGCTGGGTGTGCATTCAGGGTACTGGGGTTTTCCACTGGCGTGGATCCGCTAGGTAATGTAGGAGTGTATGTGGACCCCTCGACGAACAGGATCTCCTGTACCCCTGGATGGTATCGCTCCGCTATATGGGTAGATGGCTCAAACAATGCTGTAGAATTGACAGATGGTACTGGTATGGTGAGTCGTCGCAGCAAAGCAGCTTGTTCACTTGGACTCAGTAGCCCAAACCCGCTGGGAAGGATGCTAAGCCTTTATGGATCTTTAGAGACAGAGCACGCCTTCTTAGCCTTCATCTGAACACCACCCCAATGGGTGTAAGGCATCTGGCTCTAAACTAGGATCGGGGCTGCAGGAGTTAGGCAGTCGACATGTTGGAGTTCAAGTGTAGGTGCGGATTGTTACCACCAACACCGCACCTCACTCTTGACTTCCCCATCAGAGGTATGGAAGTCTCGAGCTACAAAGTGTTAGTTACATGATTTGAGCAGTGTTGTTCCAATGGGTTTGGTCTCCCCTACACCAGAGCGTAACCCCACTCGGCACTGCGAAGTGTGCTATGAGAAGAGTTCACCACAGCCGGCAAGCTGATCCCACCAGGAGTGTACCTAGTGTCATGGCTGTACCGTTCCTCCCACCAGGGTGCAAGGAATGGGGGGCCTTCCAATAGTGGTGAGGTGAGTGTCCTGAGGTCACTGTTCTCCCCAGACTGGAAGAAATTCTTCTCCTCTGCACCGCTGAGTTTGCGATGAGGCGGGGATGACTTCAACCTGCCAACCCACCTTCCAAGGAACAGTATCCTAGTGTCGTGGCTGTACTGTTCATTGCGCTGGGCAGAGAATGGGTGGCCATCCAAGGATGTTTTGGTCTGTGGTCAGTGTGAATTTGGAAAGAGGAAACCCGGTCTCCTGTTGTCCCTGTTAGATCTGATGAAGGTGAGGGGTAGGAAGTCATAGTGATACTTGAGAAGTTAGGCAAGATCAGTGTTTATTTTTCTGGAAAGGAAAATAAACAAAAATGGTGGAAGTACACTTCCTATCCCCTCAGGCTTGGCAGAAGGAAAAACACCCTAGCATAAAACAGGGGAAGGTGCCTTGTACAAAACTAATAGGCAGTTACTGGTGTGTGTGAACTTCAGTTTACTCCTCTGGGCTAGCTCTACTCTCGGTTGCCCATAAGGGACTGAACATGTATCAATGTGCGTAGCTGATGATGCTGCTGGTTCTTCCTTAGTAGATGGCTAGAGAGGATCTTCGGCCCCGTGAGGTAGCGGTGAAGTGTTCTGGATTGGTGCGGGCCTCTGCACTGATTGCTTGTGCGATGAGAGCCCAGTAGAGGAGTCGGAAGACTGATCAAGGACTGACATAAAACTGATGATTGAGGCAGAGGCCGGGGCACATTTCCTTATATACTCCTCTGCCATACCTTCCTTCATTGGAATAGGGCGTCTGGAGAGGGTGTTAGCAGGTGCAATCCCAGCACCTAGATCCTCGGTGTGAGCAGCATAATGGAGAGATGTGGGATCTAGGCATCATATTTGTGGTGCATCCCGCGGCAAACTGCTGTACTAGCCCCGGACTTCTTGCATTGTCCTGGTGGTGCATCAGGCGAAAATAATTTCCATTGTTGGGACGTCTGTTCCGGCTCATTAGATACAACAATTATGTAGGCGGTGATGGTGATTCAACTCGTTGACAGCTGCTAGTGGTATAGTTGCACTGGTGATAAGTAGTCATTTATTAATAAGGATAAGATGTCATACGTCAATTCGCCCCCTCTCCTCCTAAGCTGTAGACTCATCTGGGTAATGAGTAGAGAAGAGAAAAAAATTTGTATGAGGGAATGTGGAACTGTCCCATCAACAATTTATTTCCCTCTCGCTGGGCTTCTGTAGGGCCTCAATCTCTGTGCTTGGTGCGGCTAGCTCTTACTCCAATGATGTGTTAGCAGGTGGCACGAGGCAGGTGGCTGGCTTGGACGTAATCTTGAAGTAGTGGAGTCAGCTAGATGAACCCATCTCCCTTTGTGTCACATATAAGGCTATCTTTCTTCTCTCTCTCTTTCTTCACAGCTGCTGGTGGGCTGGAAGTGGCATGCATTCTCATAGAGTGTAAGGTGATTGTCGTGAGGGATATCCGATGTTGGTGATAATGCGTGGCCTTCTTGATTATAGTGGACCTACCTACATCAACAGCGGGAAGGCTTGATTACGTACTATATGATTCTTACGAATCTGAGGGGAGAGCAAACATATTGGCTGGCACACGGAATAAGCTGCGACCCTAGGGGAGCTGACTATTTTAATAAAATATATTTTTTATAAAGGAAAAAAATGTGCACAATGCCCCACTCGTAAGGCATGTATTCTAGCTAACTGCTGTGGCCACTTGATGAGGTAGAGTATTTAGGTCATGCCTTCTGCCTCCCTATTTTAACATACAGCAGAACAAATTGCAAAATAACTATTGTGTTTGACAGTTGAGACCTTTCGTCATCTCATCTGTGCACTAAAGTGGGGAATTGGAGTGTATTGACAAAAGGGGAAATAAGAGACGTTCTTCACCATCTTACATCAATATAGAGAAGAGAAACACAGAAAACACTTGTCACACACAATGCACTCAAATTCGTTAACAAATTGAGACAAAAGATTTTCTTTTAATACCACTTTTTTGATGCCTTGTTAAACTGTCCTTTTGTGGTTTGACATCATCAACAGATATTTTGACGTACACAAACAGACTTAGTTACAATTCTGATTGGCTGGATTTTTCCATTGACAATAAAACAAAGTTATTTATATACAACATAACAGGAAAATTTTATCTTCATTACTGAACTTCTCATGTTGTTGTTGTTATTTACATACTTTACTAATGAGAATGTTACACTTCTTTCATTGCATTTATACCAACCTTGCTTGACTTTTCACAGTTCAATTGTAATGATCTCGGCAACTATCTTTTCATCAATGGTTAACAAATATTATTATTTACACTAAGTTGTAGCAATACAGCTAGAATCATTGGTTAACCACTCAAGGCAAAAGGCAAGGTTTCTTTTAGAGTTACACATATTTACTCTTGTGTTGGTTATCTGAGAGAGTTTTTACAAATTACATAACCAACATTTGAATTGATTAACCAGAAGTATCTTAGAGCAAATTTTACATTTGTGTTTGCAATTGGTGGTTTAAGCCACTACTATCACAGATCTCCCTTCACAGGATTAAGCTTATCAAGGTTACCCCTAGCTAACTGTTGGGGTTTTTTTTTTTTTCATGGCACTGCACTTTACTGCCCTGTATGCATATGTCGATGGTATGCCTAAACTATTTAAGAGGGAAATAAACCTAGAACATCACTCACTCATCGTGGTGTGTTACACTGCAGGACAAGGCTTCCCCACTTCTTCTTTAGAGGTTTCCCCACTTTCTCTGCGAGATGTGTGGTGGGGTAGGCCAGGCAAACTTTGAGGGTGGCCTCCAGGGCGACACCCAGTACCGGCCTGCCACCAAGATGACCTGGCAGGTTCGCTGAGGCTGCAGACGTCAACGTGGCAGGAACTAATGTGTGGGCTCGCCCTTGCCCGCGGTCCAGGACAGACCAGCAGGCGGTGATGGCGTAATGACAGGTCCACTATCCGACATGGTTGCCAGCAGGATAGCTGCCAGAAGCAGTGGTTCAACTGGTGCTACTGCCTCTCTGGCAGACGGTGTTAGGTTTGCGGACTCGGTAAGCGCCCCTCCCCCCACATTGGCTGACTGTTGGTCCTCTCATATGGGTGAAGTACCCCAAGTGTGTGCCTCTGCATGAGGTGACACCGGGGCTGCTGGCACCATCAGGGGCAGGTGTTGGGATATACCAGCTTCTTCTGCCCCTCTGGTTGGAGTTGAAGAGAGGCCCCAGGTGTCAAGGGGTGACACCGGGGCTGCAGGTTCCATCTGGGGCAGGCCTTGTATTAGGCTTTCTTCTTCTGCCCTTCTGGCTGAAGTAGCAGCGTCTCCACCTTCTGAAGCGGAGAACGCATCCGCGGTCGCGGTTGCTTCCGTCTCAGTCCCAGTAATTGGAGCGAACGGTAGTTCCTCCAGGTACTGGGCAGCCGCCGGTACAAGCTCAATGAGGGCTCTCGTGATTGGTTCATTCTGCAGGGGAGTTCTGATCTGACCCTCGCTGTTGGCAGAGGTGGTTGGGAACATTCCACCAGCTCTTCCTGGTGAGGCCGGGTGTTCCCCTTTGAGGCTTCGTAATTACGGTTTGTCTCGATTTCGTGGAAAGTGGTCTTCTTTCCCTGGCTTGTGACTTGGTGATCGGTGTCTCGCCCCTTTCGCAAATGGGGTTCGGCAGTGGCCGCAGTGGTAGTTTCTCCTGGTCTAGTAGGCTGCACCATGACAACTCACTAGTGCTTGGAGTCCATCTCTCCCCGCGTATCTCCATTTTACTCTTGAAGTCAATGGGGGTGGAGGGCAGCATATGACTGGCAGGTGCTGCTATTTTTGGTGGCCCCTTAGGCCAAGTTGGTGAAAGACAGCTCGTTCCTTGGCTGGCTGTAGTTTGTGCTGTGGGCACCAGCTTCTTTGTTGGACCAGTGGGCGGTGTAAAAGCGATGGTGGGTTTGTTCAATTCCTCTGAGGCTTTGGAGGTTATGGGGGCGGATATGTTCACTTCAGGTTCAGTGCTCTCATGTGGGAAGGGCCAGATTTGTCCTTGCACTGCCTTACGAATCCGCCCCCAGAGGTCTTCCACCCAGTAGACATTGTCACACCGACAGACCACATTATAGGGACCTTCCCTCTTGCCGGCGAGAACTGCGCTAAACTGGTTATTTGATTTACTGAATGAATGGAGTCACTGGAGTACAGTCTCGTCCATATTGACCATTCGAATACTCGTTCGAGGTCGCAGGTACTTGCGTTATATATATCATCCCTGAGCTTCCCTCGCTGCACCGGTGTGGGCTAGCGTGGCCAGACGAACATCTTCTGACTGTGGCAGTTTGGATGGGGAACTCTCCCACTGCCAGTCCCCTAGTCGGCATAAGGTACTTCTTAGGAGGAGTTGGCTTGGACTGGTGTTGGTGACTTTGTGTGTTCTTCTCCTTAACGCAAACAGTATTTTCCCAACGTTTGTGGTTATCCCCAACACTCAGGCGCAGGATTTTCTTTATTATCTGATTTCTCCTGTCGGTGGGATTTGCGTGTGGGTGGTAAGGTGGGGTGGTACACGTCTCCAACACCTCATTCTTTGCATGCTGCAAGCCATTTACGGCCTGTGAACTGTGTTCCATTGTCTGTTAAGATGCATTGTGGGTACCCCCATCTAGGGAAAATTTCAGCCTCGAATATACCAATGATGTGATGAGTTTCCTGGCTGGGTAGGGGAAATGCTAATACCTTGTTAGAAAATAGGTTGGTAATGATGAGCAGGTAATGGTTACGGCAAGTGCTTCTTGGGTATGGGCCTATAAAGTCCACCGCAACGTGTGTCCAGCATCTGAGGGTGTCAAGTTTGACCATTGGGGGTGTTACTGGGAACACCTTTCCTTGGCAACACTTTTTGTACCTAGCCACATTTTGGCGAATGTCCCAGCTCATCCCATCCAAGATATAATGCCCTGCTTTATTTGCTAAGGTTTCCTTGGTACCCGGGTGTGTGGCTTCCGGATGATTGTGGTAGTGATGACAGATATCGGCACAGAGTGCTTTGGTTACCTATATCCTCCATTTCGCCCCAGGTTGACTGTTGCGGGACCATACAACATTGTTATGAACCTCGAAGCATTTAGAGTGTGTCTTGAGTAATCCCTGTATCTCCGGGTCTTGTTGTTGGATAGTGGTGATCTGGCCTCTACTGATTTACAACTGTAGCAGTCGCATGTTCTCTTCCGGGTTGGCCTCCTGGGGTTGGGGTGGCACCATTCAATCCCAATTGACTGTGCTCATAGTGTTTTCCACTGTTGTGCGGTAAGGAGGTCATTGCGCACGATGTTTCTGGTGGCGGCTGAGTCTAACAGTGCTAAGACACTTTGGCTATTTACAATGACTTCTACGTGCGGTGCCTCCAGGTGTGCCGTTTCCTCATCCACCAATTGGATTGTGGGCCCTTTTAACCTGGTGGGGTCTGTCCTTTTAGTCCGCTGGTGTCTGCGTTTCCCGACTGGAAGGATCCCTTCAGCTGGTGCGGAGTGGGTCGCGGACCACCAGTTGTGTCCCCTTCCTCCGGGGATGTGCATGGCTCCGGCCACGTCAGGCAATCCTTGGGAAAGTGATAGCCGGGACACAACCAACACTTCAAGACATTATAGACCGTTCACAGTAAAGTGAGCACTTTTTGAAGCTGTTTCAGCAGACATAATAACCAATAAATACATTACATTGTGGCCTCTGAATTTTGGTTTTGAGTACGGTGAATGTATACACTGTGTTTATTACTCACATGGCAGGGTTTACATTAACAAGTGGTGGAAGGATATAAATTTGTTGAAATAAAAAATTAACTAGTGCTTCAAAAGTGCTCACTTTACCGTGAATGGCCTATACGCACTGGCGGTGTCAGTGACGGTCCCTTGGCCTTCTTTTCTTGGAGCTTCTCTGCTCCTTAAGGCTTGCTCGTTTTTGAGCGTTCTAAGTGGGCTTGTGCCTGTAGATTACGCTCGATTTTACCTGCCCGATCCACTAACTCTTCCCCGTCTTGTGGCTTGAATAAAATCAGGAGGTTCCTTAATTGTGACAAAAGCATCTGTGTTATATTTCATACACTGCTTTCCTCCGTATCTTCTGGGAAAATCAGCAAGAACATTTGCACTTTTTGGCTAATAAAAATTTTGGCTCCTCACCGAGGGTCTGGGTATGGCTATAAAACTCGGTGGTGAGGTTGGCAAACACCTCTGCTCCGGTGAACTCTGTAGCTAGTCTGTTCTGGAATTGTGTCCATTCTGTGATGAACTCCCCATACCTTCCCCACCAGTCAAACGCTTTGCCTTTAAGGCATCCTTGGGTTGTTTTAATCCAGTGTTTCGGTGGCGCCTCTTGCTCTTTTAATTCCCTTTCGCAGTCCGGGAGGAAAACCAGCGGATATTCTTGTGGACGGCCCACGAATTCTAGAATCAGTGGCTCCTCTGGCAAGCAGCTAGATTCTGTTTTCTGTTTCCAAGGTTGTGTGGTCAGTATTTGGTGGTTTGTTGACACACTTCACACCTAGATACCATCCCCAGTTGGGTCAGTTGCTGATTGGGCCATCCTATGCGTGTGTGATTAAATTTTTCAAAACAGACGATGTATTGAACTGTGTAGAGCCCTTATCCTTGGCAGGTCACCCAACTGCAAAATGCCATCTTGTCTTATCTAGCAGTCCTCGCACTGGTTCTCCAGACCATTGGTGGGGCAAACTATATCATCCCAGCCTATGCAGACGTAATGAAACTGGTGCTGGCAATGTGCGTACTCTATTTGATGAACCCCTTCTCCAAAACAGGCGCAACGATTGCTAATGATAGTATCCATTTTTTCCTTGGTGTGCTCATTCGTTATCTCGGTGTCTTAACATCTTTGCGGTTATTGAGAGCCACTGGGTGTTTACCGACTCCCCGAAGTCTGGTCTGAGTTTCTCTACCAGAGCCCCAGCTAGATCTCTCGCCTTGGGGTCATGCTGGCCTTGTTCGGCCTAATTATTTTCAAAATTACGATGGACGCCCACATTGGACCCCAAAAAGTACCTCCCTTTGACGCATGACAGACTCAGCAGATTGTCTCCCCGCGTCCGTTGGTTACACGTTCGATACTAGTTGAGTCGCGTCTTTGGGTGGCTAGTCGTCTCTTTGCACTGGTGCCTGACTGGAATATGATACTGGTCTAGTAGGCAGTTGGCTTGGTATGAAGTCCGGCTCTGGCAATACAACTCTGTGTGGTGCAGGCTTAGGGTGCGGGACGGAGTTCAAGCGAGCGGGACGATACTTCTGGCCCGTCGATGGTTTCACTAGTGTGGGTCCCTCGGCCCTGGTTGCGATTGAATGGAGCGCGGGGTATGCATTTGAGGTATTGGGGTTTTTTACTGGCGTGGAGCCACTAGGTAATGTTGCAGTGTTTGTGGACCCCTCGACGAACGGGATCTCCTGTACCCCTGGATGATATCCTTCCGCTATACAGGTAGGTGGCTTGAACAATGCTGTAGGAGTGACAGATGGTACTGGTATGGTGAGTCATCGCAGCAAAGCAGCTTGTTCACTTGGACTCAGCAGCCCAAACCCTCTGGGAAGGATGCTAAGCCCTTGTGGATCTTAAGAGACAGCGAGACAGCTTACCTGCTTAGCTTTCTTCTGAACACCACCCAATAGGTGTAAGGTATCTGGCTCTAAACTAGGATCGGGCCTGCAGGAGTTAGGCAGTCGACGTGTTGGAGTTCAAGTGTAGGTGTAGATTGCTACCACCAACAACGCACCTCACTCTTGACTTCCCCACCAGAGATATGGAAATCTCGAGCTACAAAGTGTTAGTTACATGATCTGAGCAGTGTTGTTCCAATGGGTTTGGTCTCCCCAACACCGGAGTGTAACCCCACTCAGCACTGCGAAGTGTGCTATGAGAGGAGTTCACCCCAACCGGCAAGCTGATCCCATCAGGAGCGTACCTAGTGTCATGGCTGTACCGTTCCTCCCACCAGGGTGCAAGGAATGGGGGGCCTTCCAATATTGGTGAGGTGAGTGTCCTGAGGTCACTAGTCTCTCCAGATCATAAGAATATCACCTCCTCGGCACCACTGAGTTTGCAATGAGGTGGGGACGACTTCTACCTGCAAACCCACCTTCCAAGGGATGGTATCTTAGTGTTGTTGCTATACTGTTCATTGCGCTGGGCAGAGAATAGGTGGTCTTCAAAGGATTTTTTGGTCTCGGGTCAGTGTGAATTTGGAAAGGGCAAACCTGGTCTCCTCTGCTGTCCCTGTCTGATCTGATGAGGGTGAAGAGTAGGTCGGAATGATACTAGAGAAGTTAGGCAAGATTAATGTTTATTTTGCTGTAAACGGAAATAAACAAAGATGGTGAAAGTACTACCTCCTATCCACTCAGGCTTGACGGAAGGAAAAACACCCTAGCGTAAAACAGGGGAAGGTGCCCTGTACACATCTAACAGAGTAGGCAGTTACTGGTGCATGTGAACTTTAGTTTACGCCTCAGGGCTATCTCTACTCTTGGTTGTCCATTAAGGACTGAACATGTGTCAGTGTGCTAAGCTGACTACGCTGCTGGTTCTTCCTTAGTAGATAGCTGGAGAGGATCTTCGGCCCCGTGAGGTAGCGGTGAAGTGTTCTGGATTGGTGTGGGCCTCTGCACTGATTGCTTGTGCGATGAGAGCCCAGAAGAGGAGTCGGAAGACTGATCAAGTACTGAAGCAGAACTGATGGTCGGGTATCTGGCGCATCTCCTTATACACTCTTTGGCCATCCCTTCCTTTACTGGCATAGAGTATCTGAAGAGGGGGTTTGCAGGTGCAAGCCCAGCACCTAGATCTTCGGTGCGGGCGGCATAGTGGAGAGATGTGGGATTTAGGCATCATACTTGCGGCGACATCCCGCAGCTCACTGCTGTACTAAACCCGGAACTCTTGCATGGTCCCGATGGCTCGTCAGGCGAAAATGATTTCCATTATTGGGACCTCTGTCCCAACCCAGTAGATACAACTATCTTGTAGGCGGTGGTGGTGACTCAACTTTGTTGACAGCTGCTAGTGGTATAGGTACATTGATGAGTAGTAGTCGTTTATTAATAAGTATATAATGTCATGCGTCACACTTTTCTTTAATTTCATTTACTTTAAAATTTGCAATATTTTATACCCTCTAAGGAAAAATGTATCGTAACAATAACAACAGCAATAACCTCTGAATAATTTTTACATCAACAAACTCGTGACATAACCAAACCTATGCTGTACTTCGCTTAAATCATATAGTAATCATTATGTTAATGTTCGCCATAACCAAATTTCCTGAAACCATAGATAAATATATTACCTGTACAACCATAAAGCAAAAGGTAAATTTAAAACCTCTAAAATCGCAACGTTACAATCCAGGTACCTTGGTGCTAGGAACATAGGAACATACGTATGGTAGAGCCACAACCTTTAGAAAGAGACATGACAAAGCAACTGGGCAAACCAAGTCAGCTAACCCACTCCCTCCAGAGTGTATAAACTCACCGGGAAGGGGGTGGGTTAGTGCCAGGCCTGACAAGTACTGACCCAGGCACTTCTGGTTTACATTCTAGCTAGGGGATTGTTGCCTGCTGCCCTCTACAGAGGTTAATATTAGAACCTTTCCTCTCATGATGTTCGCCATCAACTAGGAAGCACGAGAAATGCCCAGGAGACAGTTGCTGTTCTCACTTCTAATGATCCCCTACATGTTT
Source organism: Dryococelus australis (assembly GCA_029891345.1). Taxonomy (NCBI): domain Eukaryota; kingdom Metazoa; phylum Arthropoda; class Insecta; order Phasmatodea; family Phasmatidae; genus Dryococelus; species Dryococelus australis. The sequence goes on from CM056996.1 coordinate 192,383,546, forward strand.
AACCCATTCCAGCCTTCAGCTGCTTAACCCTGTGTGAAAGAGCTCAGGCTGCCTGACACTTTGTGGAGCCTCACTTCACTATCCTCCCCTCCAACCGACATCTGACCAGCCCATTAGGACGTCACCGGCCTTGATGTCAAAGCCAGCCAGCCCTGTTCCTGCCAGCACACCTGCTCGTCTTCCACATGACCAGACAGGGGATATACTCTCCACCCACAATCTTCAGCAGAAGCCAGCCCAGGTGAAGCAGAGTCCTCAACTGCCCCAGAGAACAGGCTCCAGTGGAAGCCGACAAGAACCCTTGCCACACCCGGAAGCATCACGTCACAATAACAGGTTTTGTGCCCTGTAGGCAGCTTACCCGCACTACCCTCTTCAAGGGACCAGTTCTATGTCGTCGCCAAATAATACTGACGCCTCCCCTCAGTAGAGTCCACCCTGAACCTGCTCGCCTGACTTGCGCAGAAATAAAAAAACATCTTGACGTGATGTCCCGCTTTCCTGGCAGTCACATGTCAATTTAATGGTTATATGCTTTTGACTATTTCAATTTACAAAAAAAAAAATGTATTTATTATTAAGCTAAAAAGTGATTTGGCGACAAGTTAATTTATTATTTATTGGAGTAAGAAAATACATCAGAAATTTTCTTTTGAAGTGTTGTATTTGCATTCTTTTCTCACCCCGGCAAGCCCGACATGACAGAATGTATAAATAGAATCTACTTTTCTTGGGCTTTCGAGGCTAACACATATTTTCAGTGCCCCATCGCTCACATGTACAAGGTGTTGAACCGACGTGCAGTGCTTCCACACCCTGTGGTCGTGTCCGTGATTTTGTCTGACTGACACCACCATGACCTTGCTTTTCATTGGCTGCTATTCAAATTTCATATCTATAGTATTGTTTGTACATTTTGTGCTAAGTTTAAAATGCCTTTTTTTCTCTTGGTATGATCTGCAATAGCAATCTTCTTACCAATAGTAATGTATTCACTGTGGTACGGCAGCACTGTCTGAGTTGTGTTAGGTTCATTGGGGTATTGTAACTTCAGCATAATAGAACATTACCAATGTGCCACAATAATGAACCCTGAAGGTGCCACCACAAAGGCACGTAACTGGGTACAGGCACATGACATCTTATTATTATGTGTATAGAAAACATCAACATATTATACCACACCAATTGACACGTGCTGCTTATATTACTAATCAACTAATATTATGACTCCTCACTCTTTACGTGAAGTACACCCTTACTTCAACCTACGTAAGATTTATCTACTTCTCAACCACCCACGTGAGAGTTATGCATGCACCACTTTGCATATAACATTTCCGGTCGCTTAAATCTCCCGAGCAGCCGAGCATGTGGCCACAAGGTTATGCAACCAGCGAGCACTGTGACCCCCCTCCCTCTCCCCTCACTGAGTGCCTACAAGCTGTCATCCACTTCAGGCGCGGCCAAGCGCCGCAGAATATACACGAACCAAGGAACGCTGACAAGGGTGTTCCCACCTCCCACGCCAGCCTCCATGGCAGAAGGACGTCACATGCCTTCCCCGCGCCCTGCTGCGGCAGCCTAGACTTCTCACTGTATAAGTCCGTGTGCAGCAGGGCTCCAGTCAGTCATTTGTATTCTTCTCTTCTTGAGTTCACTCTGACCACTCCTTAGTGCTGGGTCTTCCAGCGAAACCTCTAGTGTTCTGTAGCCATCACAGCTACCCTCTGCGACGACAACAGTCGTCATCACCAACGAACACGAATATACCTTGCTACTTAAACTTTAATTTCTTTTGTCTCCTACAGACCCCCACATTAGACAGCTTAAGTTGAGTATATAAATATTCAGTTTTCTTGATCACGTTCCCTCCAGCTTAGAACCAGGCCGCCTATATCTGGCTACCGTAGTTTTTCCTTCAGTACTCTGTCTGTGCAGTAGGAGATAGCACAAGTCACTATATTTATTGAGTCCTCAATAAATACAGTTAGTTCTCTATCCTAACGTTTTCATTTCTAGAGTACGTCAATTTTGCTTGCTAGGAATAGGTTGCATTGTACACTGCTGACGGAAACCGGTACTTTTGTAAGTCCAAACTAGCTTGACTGAGGCCCCCCATCTGGGGACCTCTAGTCTTGAATACACCATTAGATGGCCGCCTGTTGCTTTCTATTACCCCATGCCGAGCACCAAGGTGCTGGGAGGAAGGAACAGAGGAGCCACGACCACTAGGAAAACCTTCCATCAAGGAAAGACAGCAAACCTAGCCTGTATCACCTACCAGATCACCTAGGTGCTGGGGGCGATATTTGCCTCGGTGTTGCAGCCTGGCCTTGACTGGAGACTCACATCCAGTAGTAGTATTGGTGGCCCCCACTGTTCAACGTCTCTGATCCGCCCGTGGACATTATATTCCTTTTCCACTGCTCGTTCGCACCAATCCCTACTATCACCCAATAGTGAGGAATTTAGTCTACCAGTCCGAAGCTAGATACAGTCTAGCCCACCCGAACTTCTGGACTCAAGAAGCAGTGGACTGGAACTTAGTTCAACATATCTTAACTCGAGAACTGCAACAACAGTTTTACTCAGCCAGTTAATCCACATTACCACATGACTGAAGACCTTCCGAGTAAGTCAGGTTTCTAACACCTCCTGTCCGCTACCTATAACTGTGCACTGGGTCTTGCGCATCAAATCTCGACTACCGTGATACACCGTCAATAGCCAGGCACGCGTCAAGTGATTTTCTGGTGCCCAATGTGGGGCGTCAGACTATTAACTGTATGCAGCGAACGGCCTAACTAGACCAACCAGGGCCTAGAGAACAAAGGGTCAATCAAGCCGGATAAATCAACTGAACTTCAGGGAGTAAACGAAACACCCTATGGCACCCATAGCCATTAACATGTATTCTACAGAAATCAACGTCGCCACCGGCGAACATCGTGACACTGAAACAGACATACCTGACTCATAGTACAGCCATGCCAACTGTCCAGGCAGAGGCTCACTGCAAATCAAATGTACATACTGCACCAAGACATTTCACTACGTATGCCTGGGCTGGCCGGCAAAGCCCGTGACACAGAAGGATTGGAATATAGGTGTGTGAAGCCTGCCGTCAACAACCAACGAGCTTTTGCAATTAAATCACTTGTCTCGGCCGAGGCATTAATCATATAAGGTACATGTCATGCAGCAAACCCTACGATCACTGATGCATAGGATGTCCCAATGAACGTGTTTGTATGCCAGGGACAGCATACCAATGCAAGAGGTGCCGACGTAAGCATAACTCTCACTCTTGCAGGTCAAAGCCTTCCCGGATTTACATACAACCGGGAACGGCACCTGGCCATCCAGCAACCTAGAGAGACTGCAACATCCAGATTATGGATTTCACAGATCGACCCAATGAGGATCCATTAACCTTTACACAAGAATTTGAAAAGGAATTTAAGGAAACGGACTTCCCTGCCAAACAATAGGTCGACAGGGCCCAATTACAGTTAAAAGGCCTAACCCTCACCTGGTGGGAATGATATGACAAGTTCCTGACCATGTGGAAACAGTTTAGTAACAGGCTCGCTGCTGAATTCACTGACGAGGAGGTGTTAGCCCGACTGATTACTCAATTCTATAGCCAAACTCAGGTACCCAATGGCGAAGCTGAAATTTTCATACGGAGGAAGGAATAGATGTTTTGATGCGTGTTCCCCGGAGTCGACGACGCTACCACCGTTCATTCCATTAGTTGGATGTTACTACCTAGCCTAAGGAACATCCTCCTTATGGCTAAACCACCACCACCTATGGACGGTTGGTTGATCGAGCCCGAGAGCAGAAGTATAAACTTATGGAGACTAGTCAGCTCCCCATGAACTGTACATGCCCAGCATGAACTACTCTCCAGGTCGACGCCAATACCCTACAGAAACTGATCCTCTCCGTCACGAATTATAGTAACATCTGCAATGATACCTCGACCAGCTATGAATTACCTCAACAGTAAAATGCCCAATCCTGACTCGGCAGGGATCATACAAAATTCGCATGACATCTCCCATATATAGACCGAATGGCACAGACAACAGCACGGGAATTACCTAGGTAACGCATGACATGGCATCACGAATTCATGTAAGCATTCTGAACGTACAGTCCACGATGATCAACATTCATACGACCAGTCACGCATTGATACTACGCAAAACCACGTGAAATTAATACCACGACCTATGAACCATTAAGCACATTAACCCACGATTACCGAACTTGGTGAGACGGAATTCAGCCAGATACACCAAGTATTAAATGAACATGCCAGTACATTCGGACAAGGGGGGTTGTTACTCCAGACTAGGTTAATCCAACATGAGATCTGGACGACAACCGACGACTGACGCCACTGTGACTTAATTATGGAACATGTAAACGGCATGAAGGACCAGGGAATAGTAGAACCCTCAAATTCACAATATTTTTCCCATGTAGTCCTCGTCCCAAAAAAAGATGGAAAACTTATATTGTGTGAATTATAAGAGTCTAAACGAAGTAACGCTCCCTATTGATCCCCCCTCCCGGTTTTCAACCTAACGCATACCCTGCGTGACATTGGCAAAGCAAAAATCTTTAGTACCCTGGACATGGAGTCCGGGTATTGGCAGATTGCAGTACACCTGAAGAGCCACAAGTACACTGCATTCACCACACCCAAGAGCAAAACTCTTCAATTCCGAGTACTGCCATTTGGGTTGAAGAACGCCCCTGCCACATTCCAACACCTCATGTCCACAGAGGTACTAACTGGTTACATTAGAGAGTTCTGTTTTGCATACCTTGATGATGTAATAATTTATTCCAATAGCTGGGAGGAGCATCTTGAACACCCACAGCAAGTTATTGAACAACTAAAACTCCATGGAATGACTTGCATGCTGTCAAAGAGCTATTGTGGCAAGTCATCCATAGGCTACTTAGGATATGTCATGTCACCGGAAGGGAACTTCCCACAACAGAATTTGATTCTAGCTATTGAATAGGCCGACGAACCAACAAACAAGCGCCAACTACAACGGTACCTAGATTTGCAACTGGCTACGCGATTTCATACCAAACATTGCGCAACATATGTCACCACTTCACCCATTCCTCGAGAAGGACACACTTTGGCGATGGGGACCGGAGCAACGGCAAGTTTTTAACAATCTGAAAGCCAGCTTCACAAACATCAGGCAACTCCACCATCCGCAAGGAGATCAACCGTTAATACTGCAAACAGACGCTTTACAAAATGGTCTGGGTGCAGTATTATATCAACAAGACAAGAATGGCCAACCTAATATGATAGCATATGCCTCGCTATTATCTCGAAGGACAATGCTTCATTTCACGGACTTACTCAAGAGCCCTCCAATGGCTGCACGAGTCACGGAATGCAAAAGCTAAACTCGGACGTTGGGATATGTTCCTCACGGAATTCGATTTTAAAGTACAACACTGCCCAGGAAAACGAACAACCTGCCAGACGCCCTATCCCGATCTCCTACACTGGAAGAAAAAGCTGAGGAGGAAGAGGAAAGGATGTCCCCTCCCCCTCAGATCGAAAGAAGTCCGGAAGAATAAATCCATCTCCTCCATCTTCAAATCACCGGCCACCAGATAACATTGAGTCAGCAAGAGGACCCCGACATACACTGCCTACTACGGGAACAGCCCCACCACTTTGAATTACGGGATGACATGTAAACGCTTAGTGGACTACCCAATACGCCCTGGAAAATCTGGGTTCCGCAGCAGTTACGCGCCGATATATGCCGGCACCACCACGATCACCCTCAAACTGGGCACCCAGGTACAAGGGAGACCCTACTAGAGATCAAAGTTTTATACAACTGGGACGGGATAAGTCACGATGTCCGACAGTACATAAGCAACTGTGTTACGTGCTGTCGTGGCAAAGCATACCCAGTTCCACCCCCTAAAGCGCCACCAAAGATACCCAAGGTGACGTGGACATACATAACCGCCGACCTCATGGGGCCGTATCCCCTCAGTACCAAGGGGAACCGCTATCTGCTGGTTTTAACTGACCAGTTTTCAAGGTGGGTAGAGGCATTCCTTCAACCTAGCCAAAAAACAGCCCCAATCATGCGAAAAATAGAAACTGAGATATTTGCACGATGGGGATAACCAAAGGCCATTTTAACTGACAACTGCCCTCAATTCATGAGTTGCCAATGGCTGTCAGCTTGCCAGGGGTGGGGATTAGAAACGTGGACTACCCCGCCGTGCCATCCCCAGGCCAAACCCCACTGAATGAAGAAACCAGGAGATCAAGAAGTGCCTTCGTATCAGTGTGGGAAATGACCACCGACATTGGGACAAGCACATCCAACAATTCTGTTTGCCCTTCATCATAGAACCAATGAAGCGGTTGACACAAGCCGTAGCGTACTTCTTCTGGACCAAACACTCCACCGACCAGACGACTGGCAATGGGAAAGTGAGCCCACTGATATGCCTCAACCTGAGGACATCCGGCTATCTGGCCTAGCCCGTACTACTACTGTCCAAAAAGCCCAGGATGAGTATATTCAAAAGAAGTACCCTATACCAAAGACAGGGGTACGGGAATTCTCCCTAGGTGAAATGGTACTACTCAGGACACATCCCCTCAGCAAGGCCAGTAACCAAATCAGCGCTGGCCTCGCTGACAAATGGAAAGGTACGTATCGTATTGTCAGCAAAAGAGACAACATCTACTAGGCTGAAGACGTACAATAATGGATCCGAAAGGCCACCCGAGGCCAGATACGACCCTACCCGTGGGACATGCCGACACTTGGGGATGACAACGCCGAAGGAGAAACACCTGGTCAATCCGAAGACGAACCTCCACCCAGAAAGGTAGTTCCCAATAAGCCAGGACCCTCAACAAGGCCCAAAACAATACCCATCATCATCGACAGGGCACCTAGCTACATCGTGCCATGGAAGCAGGATGTAGAACAACACCAAAGAGCATTCTTCGTTAGATCAATGCCCTCGACACCACGCAGCTATGCTGAGAAAATTGCAGCCTAACGCGATAAAGCAATCCCTAGCTGATCCAAATTGTCATGGCAGATTCCACGTGACAGAGAACTTCATCAGACACCCCACTAATCAAGCCGCATCAGAGAGCAGTCTGAAGCACCATCGGTGAGAGGGTTAGGAATCACCCAGTTACTTACCTCTCCTCCTAGTACAACTCCGAAGCCAAAAGTCAAGGCCGTTCCAACTTCCACAAAGTCGATTTCTGGCTCTGACGATGAAGTACTACCGGCCACTAGACCACCAGAATACGCTCCAGAGGAGAGCACAGAGACGGCCAATAGATCACTGGATGACGTCCCCGATGTGAGCCCGAAAGCCTATGAAACTAGACTACTGGAAGGCAAACATGCCACAGAGCTAGAATAATCACTGCAACGGCAAGAACCGCCAAGAACAGGTGTCAAGGTCGTACCAGCTTCCACGAAGCTGACCACTGTTCCTGCTGACGAGGAATTGCAACAGACGTCGAGCATAGCCCACTGCAGGGCTCCGTCAGAACCTCCTGCTACGCAGGAACAATCACCCATCGTCGCTGTTGAGGACGAGAGGCCCATTCTGCCTCCCACTCAACTGGTCGCCGATGATCGGAACCTCGAGACTGTCGATGCCTCCTACTACCTGACACCTGATACAGCTCCCACAGTCGAGGTCGAGACTCCTCTCCCTTGCACTGCCTCGCCACAGGACCTGGACGTTGAGACCACCAACACCTCCAACTACCCGGCCCTACAGTGAGACACACCACACGTAGCAGAGTTCGATCGTGGTGATCCGCAGCTCCCTTGCACTACCACAGCAGGTGCCGAGACAGTCGACGCCTCCCACTACCCCTCAACTGGAGCAACACCCGCAGTGGAGGTCGAGAGTTCTCTCCCTACCATTTCCTAGTCGCGGGACCTGGACATTGAGACAGTCAATGCCTCCAACGACCCGGCCCCACGGCGGGATGCATCCTCAGGTAAGGTGGAGAGCGGTCTCCTGCTACAACTCCCTTGCCCTACACCAGCGGAGAAACGTCCTGCCCTACGGGTAGGAACCCGTGCAGTCGGGGTGATGGACCCTCATGAGTCGCTCCCCCGCACTGCCACAACAGCCCTTGTAGCTGTGCTCTTTATCAATTTCGGCAAAAGCAGACACCATGATACCACGTGCTGAACCAAGATGGCTAATGCCACTTCATGCCGCCAGGGCAGACTCAACGCCTGGCCGGTACTGAGAATCACAGTGACGACCTACGTCAAGGCAAACGTTGCCGTACCCCCTGCATGCTGAATTACGTCCCAGGGGCAGGCCAGCTAAACCAAAGCTCGACGAACACAAGTAAGAGCATTGCTCAATGAAGGTAATCACACATAGTTGTAAACCACTACGATAAACATTACAGGACTCATTATAGATCTGTATCAAAGTGACATTTAATCTAGCCGACCAGTCAAGGACAGTGAGATCGACAAAGAAACTCACATTTAGGCTAGATGAAATATTGTGTATCCAGTAAATTGCCTACCCAGCTCTCATCAAGTGGGAGAAGTATAGGAACCAGTGAGGTAAATGCAACAGACAGTTAATTAGACACTCGACTATGTGCAAACTGAACTTGTAAATACAGCATTTATTACGCTGTACGTAATTTAAAGCCAGTGAAAACAGACTTTTACACCTCACCGACGACAAGGTTCCGTAAGATAAGTGGCTGACATCCCACATTACAAGGTAGTGTTACTTAGAGACGCTCACCACAGTGATGGTAATAACTACCAATAGTGCATCATGTATAGATGCTCACCACAGTGCCAGTGATAGTTGAAGATAGAGACTTCTACGAAATACATCTTAGCCTTTACGATAAGAAAGACTCCTGCGAAGAAATTAGTAATTTTAGATTTTTGTATATTGTATTTGATGTGTAGGTACACCTTTAAATATTACCTTGAGTTTTTACAGTGTACTTGTGAAGATCGCCTACAAGAAGAATGCCATTTTGTAGGAATGCATTTTCCACTCTGTTGACTTTTCTATTTATTGCATACTTACCTTTGAATATTCTACGAATATACACAGTAAACATGTTAGAATTAAAATGGACAACTGAAGGGTAAAGTAGCAATTGGATTTTTGTATAAAGAATTTGATGTGTAGGTACACTCTTAAATATGCCAATGAGTTTTTACAGTGTATATGTGAAGATCGCGTACAAGAAGAATGCTGTTTTGTAGGAGGGAAATTTTATGTTATGCATTTGTATGCTTATATTTTCTAGTGTATGTGTGTTGTTTGCATTATCTTGTGCACCAACTCAATATCAAACCAAAGACTCAGAGCTACAAAGCTCACATGAACTCTACAGTGAAACCCAGGTGCAAGATATTTTGAGCTTCAAAATATTGCAGTCTATGTATGAAATTTAAAGTGACCAACATGCACCATTTGCCTATGTTTCATGCATGTTTTAAAGTGTACTCGCATTTGTTTGTTTAGCCGGTCAACCCAGGTGTCGAAGGGCCTACGGTTGCCGTACTATTACCCTGTCACACGTAACTGTTTAGCTTGCTGTGCGACACAAGGTTCCCTGAAAGATTTTCCTTTTCTTTTTAACCACCACAGCAAGCTCCAGGATAGTTAGTGGCATCTCCCCGCCTTCCGAGAGTAAGGCTTGAACATACTTATTTTATTCCCCTTCGTTTTTTTTTTGCATGCCATCATTTGTAAGTGCTTTTTATTTCAAGTTCATGTTGTATATTCTCTTGTAAATATACACAGCGCTATGCTAAGTGTTTGTTGGCCGCATGCAAAAATAAAATAGGCCAGTGGGACATCCGGTAACCGCAGCACTCCTGACACAATAATCTCTCCAACAGGGGGAAAAACACATTCGCAGCATCAGCGAGCGCCACACCACTTGGCTAAGGGGCAGAGAGAGGAGCCCCACCCGCCACAAGAGAGAGAGAGAGAGCGCGCGCGTGTTGCTACAGCGGTCAATCACTCAACACTAAGGGTCCCGCTTACCTGATGATGAAAAAATTTTTTCCTTCTCTTCCCAACTTTCTTCACTACTCCTACCTAGACCTTCCAGAGAGGGGGCCTACGCCTCACTCCACCACCTTTTCACAATGAGTCTTCATCGCAATGGAGCGGGGGCGGATTGACGTGTGCCGCTTATGCTACTAATCGACTACGATTACGACTCATCGCTCTTTACGTGAAGTATACCCTTACTTCAACCTACGTAAGATTTGTCTACTTCAACCACCCACGTGAGAGTTGTGCACACACCACTTTGCACATAAATTTTCGGCTGCTTAAATCTCCCGGTCGGCCGAGCACGTGGTCACAAGGTTACGCAGTCTCGTCTGTCCACATTATACGTTATATTCCTTATCCACCGCTCGTCCGCACCAGTCCCTACTATCACATGATAGTGAGGGGTTTAGTCTACCAGACCGAAGCTAGATACAGTCTAGCCCACCCGAACTTCTGGACTCAAGAAGCAGCGGACTGGAACTTGAAGTTCAACGTAATTTAACTCAAGAACTGTAACAACAGTCTTATTCAGCCAGTTAATCCACGTTACCATCTGACCGAATACCTTCCGAGTAAGTCAGGTTTCTAACACCTCCCGTCAGCTACACCTTGCACTTGGTCTAGCACATCAAATCTCGACAACCATTCCACACCGTCAATAGCTGGCACGCGTCACAGTTATTTATTGCTGGGGACCAACACATACAGGATGCACTTTTTATGGTGTTGGATCACTCATAGCATAAATGTACTTTTGTTGTAGAAGCAAATTGTTAAAGTAAAAAGTCTTTCCCACTTATATTGCTTTTATACAATAGTAAATATTCAATGCTGTTTTGCTTTTCCTTCTTTTTTTTTTTACAAATGAGTGTAGTATTTGCCTTGCCCATTAATCTACAGTAAAATTAACTGCTCAAGATTGTCAGGTTTGATTGTTTCCCTTCGTTTACACTTTCCCTCCATTTTCACAATTTTGCATTTGTTTCTAGAAAAGTTTTAAATAGGAGTTTTACTGTATTCAGGGTTTCCACCTTTTTTCCATTGGAAAATTCTTTGACATTTTCCTGATGTCTAGGCAAAATAATCTTTTCATCCCTGACCTTTTGATAACTTTTTTTTTGCTGTAAGGAGTGATGCTTTTGCATTCTAACACACCTTTACATAAAAATACTTCTTTGATCTTACAAAATTGCTCCCTACATAAAGTGCAAAGAAAATTGCATAAAGATTTTGTCCAAATGCATCAAAACCATTTTATAAAATTCTGATAGCAGTGCACGATGAATGATAGAACTGTCAAATATAAAATGCATATCATAGAATTCTCTGGCAGTTTTCAGAGTTTCATTGCATCTCCATTAAATTTTATCGAACATCAAAAATGATAAACTGTATACGCCAGTGCAAAAAAGCTTGTATCTCTAAATACTGGTGCAACCTTACTGCTACTACAGAAAAACAAACGCCTTACCGATAAACATTCAAACATGGGCACACCTTCAAACTCTAATAAGATATTCCCATTCCATATTGCATAAAATTAAACATTAAGCTCACTTGCGAAAGAAAAAAAAAAAAAACAAATTTATCCAAAAGTTCAATTTTAAATTATTATAAATAAATAATTATAATAAATATATTGCATCGTTAGAATTTGTTGCTAGTTGGTTGCTTAAAAGTTTAAATGAAATCTGTGCAGTTCGCATGGAATGGATGTCACATGTGAACCAGGAGCATAGTTTCCAACAAATTGCAAATAGGTGCTGTTCATACCCCCAAATTTTGAGAGGAAAACTTGTATTATTAAAGTGTGTGACCATTATGCAATGAAATGCAAGGAAAGTTTCTTTTCCTTCTTGGTACCTCGTAACTTGATGTTATAATTTTGGTGGTTTTTTTTTTTTTTTTTTTAATTATGGTTAATAACCTGCAATGATTAGATTTTTCAGATTTTGTCATGAGCATAGTAATTTTGTTTTGTGTTTGACTTGTTCTGCATGCAGATATTATTGCAGAAATAGACTCATGTTCAAAAGCTGTTCAGAGTCATTGTCTACTCGAGTCGCTACTTAATGCTACTTTATTCTGTTCTGGTCAAGTAATTCTTCTTGTTTCTTCTGAATCTCACCATGTTACTTTGATTCAATAACAGAAATTTCTGGGTAAACAAAACCCACGATTCATATAGTGAAAACGACAAGTGGCAAATCACATGGTGAAATATGCATGGCTCAGGATGTCTGCTGTATCTGCTGGCTGCTCTGAGTCATTTTTCATGGTGTACAGTGCATATTGGAGCAAGTTTATTATATTTAAGAGGTTTGTTTCACAAAAGTGATTCCATTTTGGAAGTAAGAAATGAGTCATGGCCCATTTTTTTTGTTGCCAATCATGTTGTTTCACTGTCTTAGTGAGTTGTGTGCAGAGGTTATCATGTATAGTAGCTGCATTATTTAGTTGACTGTGTTAACTCAGCGATTTAGCAGCAGGAAACTTTACAGTGTGTGTGTTTTTTTTTAAGAACCCTGTAAATAAGAAGCGCAAGTTTTTAACGCAGGTGGTATTTTGGTAAATACAGTAATTTGATTTATTTTCATTTTGAACTGAAAAAAATGAGTTCATATGTTAACAAATCACTAATTAAAGACTAACATAGAATATAGTCTTATCTTTGAATGAAAATAGTAACTTTACTGAAATCTTAAAACAGATATCGGCAATCAAAGATAATGATGGAAGCTAACGATGCATGCACACGTGCATTTTTTGTTCGGTGGAGAGAGTTGGAAAGCCCCCAAGCTTGGCCAAATTCAAAATAATGTGTAACTATCTTTAAAACACTATATAATGAAAATTAATTTCTAAATTTTCACTTAAATTGTCATATGGGCTTTTATATCCCACACAAGAGTGCATTATTGTTCAGAGCAATGAGAGGTAAACTGTATGCTGCTAAATACGGTTGCTCAATGAAGCATCTTGAAATTTACCAAGTGTTCATTGTACATAAGCATGTACCTATTTCTCTTAGTGTGTGCGGCAAACTTTCCAGGTCAAGGCCAGCGACTATAAAGTGTGTTGGGCCTCAGAGTAAATAATTTGTATGAGAGTTGGAAGTATGGGCGATTGTGCGACGTTAAGCAATAGACGAGCAACGAGTGGCGCTGGATATGACCAGCAGGAGGAAAACCTACGACTGCAGGCATTGGTGCAGTGAAGAGTGCGACCGGCAGGCTGGACTATTGGACTGGATGCATGAGTGAAAGACCTTTCAAATGATGGCAATAGACAGACTGAAAATGTGTTAATGATGAGTATTAGTTAATACTATGCTCATTGAGAATTAAAAAAGAGTAATAATGGAGATAGATAAATGCTCTAAATAATAGCTGTGGGGATAAATTGAAATCAGATTGAGTTCTTTTAATTTTATTAAGACCTCCATCCCTCATAAACTCAGATACACCCCTTGGGCGTCTTATAATACTGGTATCAGAAGTATGATGGATGCAGTTATTTATTAATCAATTCCAAACAAAGTTATGTAATAGTCTATTAATTAGTGACATCAAAACAAATTAATGAATTGTACTTGCTGTAGACTGAGAAATCAAGAATGTTTTGTACAACTATCGCAGTGCATGCTCACTTGAAAAATGTCTGCAGAACTGGCAGCACTGCAAACATTGAGGGACTAGGTAGCCAAATGAGCGCGAGTGTTAATAATCATGATAACAAAATTAGTAGTGTGAAAGAAAGTGATAAAAGTGTAAATTGTGTAAATGAGAATGTAAATTGCCAGATACCTAATGTGAGTGAATTAGAACCTATGAAATTTAACTCTGTAAATGAAAATATAATTGAAAAATTGAGTACAAATGAAAATGTAGGTAGGAAAATAGATGCTGTAAATGAAAATGTGAATAGGAAAAGTGATTCTGTAAACAAAATGTACATAGGAAAATAGAAGACATTATTGAATACAATAATTGACAACAAAGACAAGAAAATTGAAAGTGTTATTGAATAAATGGACAGTGTCGAGGATGAAATGAAACAGAAGTTCAATGCAGTAGAGAAGCACTTGCAGGACTTCTTCAGCAATGAAAGATCACTATTATAACAACATCGCCAGCCGAGAAAAGTGAGGCAGCAGTACATGTCGTAACCAATGCAGCAACCTCCAAGGATAGTCAGCAGCCTTGCAGCATTAGTGTTGCACAGTCAGGAGTGGGGAAAAGGGTCTCAATTAAACTTGCCCCTTATGATAGCTAGACTTCATGGCAGGAATACCAACACCAGATTGAAATAGTCGCAACCCTGAATGGCTGGTCAGCCGACCAGCGAGCTTACTACCTCGCATCTGTACTGAGAGGTCCCTCACTGAGCATGCTACTATCTCTGCCAGAGCTACCTTGACTGGAGTATCCCACACTGGTGTCAGTCTTGGAGCTACATTTTGGTGACTAATACCTTCAACATGCCCAGCATGTCCAACTGCGAAGCCACACCCAGTGACTAGGGGAGCCACTGCAGGAGCTATGGCAACACATTGTGCAACTTTTCCACCTATCTCTGGAAGGGTGCTCCGAGGATGCACAACATTGTCTTAGTTGGCTTTTTCATTGATGCCATCACAGACACAGAGGTATGGCAAGTGGTAGGTCTGGCTGCTCCCCACAACATGCAGGATGCCCTGGCCTAATTACTAGAGGTAGAGTCAGCAAGACAGGAGCTCGCACCCTGACATCTGGTATGGGCAGTGATGCTGAAAGAAGACGACAAAGACAGCATGAAAATGCCACTGAAGGAGTTGCAGAGGGCTTTGAGGGACATAATTTCCAGGGTATATGTTACAGAGCTTTGCTACCCCACCCAGACAGTAGGAATGTTGGTCATGTGGACAGCTGGGACACCTGACAGCCTATTGCCCACAACATCAGCAGCAGATAAAAAAGCAGCAGCAGGAAAAGAGGTGGTGAGGTGCAGAACAAATGGCTTCACTGAGCGTATTCAAGCATTCGCATGAAGAAATTTGTGAGCTTCATACTTATTCCCTACAACTGATAAACCGCATTGATGAGCTGATACTGTAAGCTGCAACCTCACAAAGTAGTTAGAAAATGCACACAATGACCTGTGAGTGCTGTTCAGTTGCCCTGTGTACACTGTGCCATATAGCAGTGAAAGGAGCCCATGGCTTGGAGTGAGTCATGGGATGGCCCTCTCAGCCGTGGCTCTGAAGATAACTGTTCCAAGGAGGATGTGCATCGGGGAGGAAAAGAAGCAGCTGTGAGACCTCGAAGGGAGTGAGGCAGTCAACAGGAGCTACCAGTGCTCCAGCGTATGTCGAACAAGGATCCAGCCACAACCTGCAGCATCCACTGCAAGTGTCAGCACTTTTCAGAGTAGTAGATGTAGTCTAAAGGAAGCTGAAGGGGAAATACTGTTTTTCAAACCGGTAATGAAAGGAATAATCCTCCTAAAAGGCACAAATGATCGAATAGTGATAGGATGAAGACCTGGTACGACAAAAGAATTTCAATGATTTGATATTTCGGATTTGTTGTTGAGGCTCTCGGGCAGAGCCGAAGGTTGTCCACATTGACCGAATGACACTCTGCTACGGTCAGAATGTTGCAGAGTCTGTTCGGGATGAACAGACTTGAGGATTGGGCAGTGTTATGCGCACACTTCCCCCTGACGTGCCCCGTGTGAGCAAGCGGAAGAGGAGGACAGAGTAGTAGTGATATTGAAACAAAGAGGAAAGGGGGTGGGGACAAGCACCAACTATGAAAAAGTGAGGGGAAATAAGGGGGGGGGGGGGCAATAACAACAAATTAACCTCTTACAAGAAAAACCACTAAGTCTTCGTTATTCAAAACGTCAACAGATCAAAATTAATTAATCCTCTGTTACCTTGTTGGCTAGGGATGCTCCTCTAAGCATCTTTAACAATCAACAAAAAAACTCATCTTTACTGTTTACGTCGAAACAAAAACATTTCAGGGGGCTGAAAGCTCTCCACCACCAGACTTTTTGTACTCTTAGGCAGCCTGGATGCCCTTGTCAACACACACACTTTGCAGAACATAGCTCATAGTAGGGACTGCTCAACTTGGCATACGAGAGAACTAGGGTCTTTTAGGCAGGCACTGACACATAAATAAATAATAAAAAGGGGGAGGGGAGAGGCTGGATAAGAAGAAATTAATTAATTTAATTAATTAAGTACCAGATTAAATAACTTTCAAAAAATTAATAAATAGGAATAATAATTATTCTAATACTGTTTCCATTCTCCTAAACTTTCACTGAAAGTGAATAAAACACCAAATAAATTCAACACCATACTTAGGGGGAAGGTATCTTCAAAATTAAAGCAATAAAAGAAGAATTTTCTTATATAAATGGACTAGAGTATAAATGGCAAAAAGAGTACAACAGGGTGAGTAACAAATTGTTAAATAATCTCAATATTTAAATAACAGGAAAATCAAAACTTGAAAAGATCAGTTGTGAGTAGTCGATCAGAAATTACAACAAATAAAATAAAAATTAATAATTGAGTATTACATTTACAAACAGTATTTATCACTTAGAGCAACTGAAAATTTAATTTCAATTTCATAATGAAAATTTCTTTAGTTCGTTAACAACCAGCAAATTGGATTTTTGGGCCTTCTGCAAAAGTTAACAACAGTGGTTAAAATCTGATTCCATCTTATAACTTCTTTCTCTTTACATAATCTCTGAAAAACTGTTATTGCCCAAACTTACATGAAGTTCTACCAAACGGGCCACAAACTAGGCGACAACAAGGAAGCGTCAATCCTTTAAAAAGGAGTCGCCCAGGTAAACATCACTCAGGCATTTTAGAGGTCCACAAGTTACATATTTTGTCACAAACTTACATTCCAACAAAAAAATTTTTTGTAGATTCCCAGTCAGTTGTTCAGCACTTCTTTGAGGCCTCATCTAGGTCTGTGTGATGTTTGAGGGCATTCAGTCGTTCTCGAGTACAAGTTTTGACATTTTTCTCATCATCCCATCTCAGCATAGCTTAGCTGCGTACTCTGAATGTTAGGGAGAGATTCTGCTTTTTGTACCTGCGTGTTGTGTCATGCTGTCAAGTGCTCCACTCAACAAACACAAACATTGTCTCCCACAAAGATAAGAAACCAATCACAATGACATCCTCTTTTGCCTTAATTGAATGCTCTTTCTGAAATACATTATCCATCCACACAGTAGCCCACTGATGTGGTAGCTGGGCGGTTAGAATGCTTGCCTCCCATCAAGGTAAACCATGTTTAATCCCCAGCCGGGTCACTTGTGGATTTACGCAAGTGGAAATTGTGCTGGACGATGCCGCTGGTTAGTGGGTTTTCTCTGGGATCTGCTGTTTCCCCCATCTTTGCATTCTGGTGCTGTTCCATTCTCATCTCATTTCACCCTCATTGGCTCTAAAGAGGTTATTAAGAGCTGCCCAAATCTCTCAATTCAACATAACTCAACTCAACCACTGTGTGAGATTCTGCATTTGGGTATGGGGAAGATTATGCAGATAACAGGTACCAAGGTAAACTGCATTCATTTGAATTTAAGTCATAGTAAGTCTGTGCTGTACCTAGATTTTAGGCAAAATTTTGAGTAAAGAAGGGTCAGGGGGGATTGTTATCTTACGAAATCACACATTCAACTTAATTCTTCTCTCTAATTTTTTGTCTCTTTGTACTAGTGTTTTACAGGTGGCTAACCATTGCAGACTCTGCAGTCTAAGAATCATAATTTTAGTATTAATGGTATTGTAAGTTTAATGCTGTCAGCTGATACATTATGTTGTTGCTAGTGAATTGATGAATATTTGTTTCCTCCCCATTTTTTGTGGTGCAGGTTTGCTACAGAAGCAGTACTGTCAAGTCAAACTCCATGTAACATTGATGAACACCTTGTTTCGTCATACTTCAGATGATACACCAGAATGTGATGTGCCAAAAACCAAGCAAAAGTCTAGAGAAACATTCAATGCAACAGAAATTCTCAAGGTAAAATAACATAGGGTTTGCTTTAACATATGAGTGACTATGTGTATACACATGTGTAATATTTTCGTGTTTAGTGCCATTTGTATTTACATTATTATTTTGCACTGTGGCATTTCATATGAAAATACACTAGTGGAAATAAATGCATTGGGAACACCTAGTAAACATTGGCCAATCCAAAATGGTTTTACAACACAAACTGTTCATGTGTAGAGGGAACTCTGATTGTAAGTGGAAGAGCACCACTCGCCTGCACCTGTTTACAGCCATTAGACCAAGTCTTATAGCGCAGGTCTTCTGACAACATAACAAGTGAAGTTGGTTGTGTGATTCCATTGTGTGTGTATCAGTGTGTGTCTGCAGGGCCTGGAAGATGACCGGGAGCCCCAATTGAACAGTGAAAGGGGCAAACAACACATATTTCAATTTCCCGGTTTTTGTTGTAAATGAATGCTATGATTATCCTAAAACGAATTCAACAAACCCAGTGTGAATACGTTGCACAGTACTAGAGCTACGGCATGAAATAGATAAATACGAAGTGCGCTGTGACTTCACTCCACTCGTCGCCAGTTAAGCCGGTTGGCATTGTCTGCCCTCAAGCAGTCGCACACATTCACCTTCCTGCCTTCTCCGTATTGGTCCGGTAGGCAAAACAAACTACACACTATTCACTCAGATCTCGGGTTGTGTTACGGCGTATGTGGTTTTCAGTAAACATGGGTGAAAAGACACTCAAACCATTTCAGTTTGAGCCAGACAGAAAAGACTGGCCTGTTATTGAGTGCCAAGATAATGAGAGCAGTAAAATGAATACTGTGGGTAGGGCACGAGATTGTTCATGGTGTTAATGTAAGAATTGTGGTACAATGGCAACAGATGAAAGTATGTGTTTCTGTGAACTAGGTAATGTGAGGACTGTTAAAACATCAGCCTACCAATGTGTTACAGAAAATGTTTCATTTAGTGATCTCATATTGAGTAAGGAAGTTTTAACCATGACTTGCAATAATTTAAGTATAAAAACTAAAAGCATCGTAAAAAGGTGTCAACTCATGGCAGATAATCCCGCTAACATAACATGGAGATACACGGCATACAAACCATTTACGTCGTGGATAAATTCATGGACAGTCTTAGGCCGACACAACAGGGTGGTAATTCCTTCATGTGTAGTAAAGAAAATCAGATTAACTTTTCCAGAACCAAACGAAAATTACGTTGGTTTTAAACATTACAGTGGAAGGTGGCCTTAACAGGGATATTTTTTTCAGTCATCTAATTTTTTTTATCTAATGCATATAAAATCCCAACTTTCTTTCATCTGTCTTAATTTTAACTTATCATTTTTATTGTTAATTAAATTTGTGATGCAAATTAACATAGTGGATCATAATTTTCAAACAAATATTTTATTGAAACATACCTGCTTACTGAGAAGTACGCTAAAAGCGAGAAAAGTGTTTCTTCTTCAAAGCATCAATAGATGGCCGAGGCACTGGAGCGATATTTTTCGGCAGCAAAAGGTCTATGGCTTTTCCTGGCTCCTCTTCCGGTAAGTCTTGATCTCTCAGATATGCCAGTATTAGCTTCATAATAGCTTCTTTCCACCCATCACTTGACAATGCATACTTATTTTTAAGAACCCAGTCACCAGATGACTTAGAATATTGACTCCTGTATCCGACAGTATGTTTATTTACATTCCGAAGTCCAACACAGCTAAAATTGATCGCTGATGTAAACTGCTGAAAGAGAAGTGAACTCTTTTCGGTGCATATTTCAAACGAACGTTGGGGTAACTTTCCAAATTACTGGTATGTACATAATGTTTTACATGCTTCAGGTCCTTCAAGAAAGATTTATCTAATACTATTTTCTTGAGTGCATAGTAAGCTTCAGAACAACTGTTGAGCCACAGTTTCTTTGATTTTTCTTCTTCACTGAATGGTTCATGTTTACAGTTTTTTTCTCACTTCCTTCAAACAATTCATGCTCATTTTTTATGTGATGGAGAATCTACACAAATTTTTCAGTTAATAATTCACCATCTCCACCACACGGCTGAGCTACCCATCAAAGATGATTAATGATACTTGCTTTCCAAGCATGGATTTCTGAATACTTGTGTTCCACTTTTTTTCTTTCTTGTTTTTTTGCCACACATCGAATTCAAGCTCGATAGTGGGATGTAGCATCCCTATATAATGGCATACCCCTACATTTCAGTTACTTAAAAACAGCTTTATATTGCAGATTTCTTTCTCTGTTAGTTTTGAAGTTAAATTTCCACATGCATTCAACAATAATCCCCCTATGCAATACCATGAGAGAGTATATGACATATTTTGCGCAAAACTCTGGAGAATCGTACTGTCCGTCACCTGCTAACCAAACATTGGAAGATTTTTGTAGTTCTTTTAAATTATTTTCTCTTTCGTTTTTGCACACCGAGTTTATAACAGGACTAATTATACTGTTGATAATTTTATCATATGTCATTCTTGAAAACATTGCAATATCTAGAGACCTAAAAAATTATTTATGCTGTTTGAACAAAATTCCTGTGAAATACAAGAATGAAGCAATCTCCACATTTACCTGTGGCCTTTTGCTGAAAACAGGATGAGAATACCATGAAAATACATTCCCGCAAACACAAGCAATTTTTATACAGATCATAGCTCCTTTGCAGTAATATGACATATTACTAATTTCATTCTTGCAGTCATTGCATATTTTTAACAACATTTTTAACAACTCCAGGCAACAATGAAATCTTTTTCTTGCTTTTTTCCTTGTTGGGAATAGGATAATAAATCTATTTCTCCTCCGTCTATATCATCACTTTTATTACAAAAATCCACTTCCGACTCGTCAGGTTCATAAAAACTTTCATTTAGAGTGTTTTTATCCTTTACAGTTACTTCATGCTCATTACCCTCATTGATCCCGTTACAATATTTCTGGTAACACTCAGACCCTAATTCACACTGTATTTCTATATTATGACTTGTATTGACATGAGAATCGTTAAGTAAGTCTGTTCTTGAGGTAGTTGCAGTTTCGCGTATAGTCTGCTGCGTATCTCTTGATGGTATTTCCTCCACCAATGCTTTCCTTGGTTGTGCTTCATACCATACTGCATGCAGATTACTAGTAACGGTATCTGTTGATTTAGCATCTACTGTACCACTATTTGGCAAATGGTTTTTCCTCACAGACGGTGTTGCATCGGGATTTAAAGTCGGACCTTTCAGCTTTTCTCCAAGCATTAATTTCAACTTCATTAACTGTGTTTCATCAAAATCACTTTCAAGAAAATTCTGGGAATATAAACATTCTCCAGGTCCAGGCGTTAAATTTTTCTTTTACAAAACTCAACCCACTTGGAAAACTCATTAGGGACTTTAGAATGGTCCGGAAAAACATGGAAAGATATTCCCTTGTCTCAATTTCCCAGATTACGAGAAGAGTTACTACATCCAAACGCACTACGACTCTGCATTTTCCCAGTAACATAATCTGTATTTTTACGCTCGCCACTACAAAAAACTATCAAATGTAATTTAATAATCTTTGATACCTATCTAATTCACAAAAAAAACCATTACCGAACATATCCGTAATTCAAGCTCGCTACCAGACGCGACTTGACTACTGCTGTCGGCTGTGTCACAGCAGGCAGCATGTTGTGACCAAGCGAGTGTAGTGACGCCATAGCTTCTCGGTTTCAGCCACATTTCTCAAAAACAAATCACAACAAATAAAATTTGATACAGCCATAGTGCATAGTAGACCTTCATCTTTCATTACATGACAACTTGTGTTTTGTGTTATGTGCTCCTTTAAGTGATTTTAAGTATGCCCGTATAGTGGTACTCTCAGAGCGTGGCGGGATTTTCTGCAGAATTGCCACTCACATGCGGCGTGATGTGTCAGTGATCAATTGGTGGTAAAAATGGACGACGGAGAGTTCCCACAGCTGCCTAGCTCCACCAGTGCCACTTCACTTCACTAATGAGTGACTGGATGGGATCTTTCAGGACACCTTAATTGAAAGAACAGCAACTGTGTGTACAATCAGAGCCTCTGTGGCTCCTCATGTGTCTGCATGAACAATAAATAATTGTTGGAATTAGGTTTACATTCTTGTGTTCCTCTTTGCATGTGACAAATGCTTGTTATCATGAACATCTCTGGTAATGTCAGAGGAGAGTGTGTTGGAAAGGCAAATTGAGAGCAGTGGTGTTCAGTGAAGAGTTGTTTCTACCCTGAACAAAGTGATGGCCATGTTCACGTTTGTCTATGTGCAGGTGGGCGGTACAGTCTACTTTGTATCCGGTATTCATTCAGGGGAGCATGACAAGTGCATCATACATCTGTTACGTTTTCTATCCTGTCCTCCAATCATATCTCAATACACTGTAGGAACCAATCTTTCAGCATGATAATACGTGTCCCCCTGATCGCTAGGATATATGTGTGCTACCCTGGTCCACAAAATCTCCAAACCTTAGCCTCACAAGTAGGAGTAGGACATGATGGTACAGCACGTAACATCTACCCCAGCCATCATCCGGCTATGCCAATAAGTACAGCGAACATGGGTTATTCTATCCGAGAGTGACATTCAGCATTTGCATCACAGGTTACATGCGAGAACTGCTGCATGTGTGGTCGTTCATGATGGTTACATTCCTTAAGGTGTCTACTGTATGTGTTGCATTTAATGTTCTGGATATCCCATGGACATGTTTTTTATCAATCCCACATACCACCTCCTCCTCCTCCTTGTTGTCTACCAACTTTGAGGCAGATACATGTATCCCTACAGGATGTTCTTAAATACATTTCCACTAGTGTATAGTGATACTTCAGTTAAAAGAATTAAGAATTCCAACATTCTAAAACTCCCTTAAAATTATGGATAATTTTATGAAATGTTTGTCGTCTTGCTTATTAATGCAACAAACTTTCAGCTATTAGTTTTAATATATACATTGTATTTTTATTGTGCTTTAATATTGTGTAGTAATTATAATAGAACCACAGTTTTAGGAACTGAAATTTTATGAATACACCAATTTTACAATGTTATTCTCAGAAACCAACAAAAATTTGTTAGAATTAAAAAAAAAAAAAAAAAAAAAAAAAAAAAAATGGGTATCTTTAAAAAAAAAAAAAAAAAAAGATATACCACAAGAAAAATTAAATGAAAATACATTCACTAGCCCACAGCAATCAAGTATAATGGTTGTGATGTTTCTGCCATTAATTGGTATACTGCAATGTGAAAAGAAAAAATAAAATTAACAAAAATCTTTTGAAAACTACAGCCAGCACTGGGTAGGGTCACCACCCACCACTTCTTCTTGTATGTTAGGCCTTGTGTGGTATGAGACATTAGAAAGGCATACTTTGTTATCTCCCATGCCTCTTATCTCCTCCTTTCATTCAAATTACTATGCCCCAATCCCACACAGATTGCTACAAAAGGAATCAATAATAGCTAGTTATGGGTCGAGGCACAAAAAATTTGCCAGAGTTTTAACTAAGGAAGATCGACTCATCATTCAAATCAAGTTTTTTTCCAACAGACATCAAGCTACCAAATGTGCAAGTCAAGTAATGGTGCTTTTAGGTTATAAGCAAATAAATATTCGCAACTATCATCTTTTGTGTCTGACGAATCAATAGTTTTACAATGCTAAATGTCTAAAGTTGCACTGGAACAAAAACAATAACTCTGCTACATGCATCGACACTTGGTTGATATTTATAATGTTCAGTACATGGGGTTGCTAGAAACTTTCACGAACTCTGAAATAATGTGGAATATGGATAAATTACATTTATTTATGAAATTCTGTAATCATTTCGGTGTTCACGGAACATCAACAAAATTGCTCATTAAAATATTTCCAAAAACACAATGCTGAACTTCTTTTACAATGTAACTGTTACAAACAGTTAATTTTGTAATTTTTTAATGTATGATATACAATTATCTCTCATTTATCTCATATATACACTGATAACAGTTTAAGTTATTTCTGGTAACCATGTTGTCAACTCCACAAACATAAACAAAGTTTACTCTCAAACAAGAACAATTTATAAATGTTTGGTAGCAATGTTGAAAGATTATAGCTGTATTTACAATTTGATATATTGACCCAAATCACTTAGCGCTCGTTCACATTGCTGTGGCCTGTCCTGATGGGATCAGGTCACGCACTCATAAGGGGGATGGTAGTACCTAAAGGAAGGGCACTCTGTTATATGAAACACTACTTTTATTCAAGTCACAATACTAATACAAAAATCGCCCAAAGGCGTTACTCCAATAAACCAATATCTGTATAATAATACTCAATGTGGCAAGGGCTAGAGAGAAGCTAGCTTAAGGCTCAGTTGCGTGCTCTGACTCAGAAGGAGTTCAATAATGCCAATGCCTATCCTTTTGTCTCAGCAGCCTAGTGCGCACCTATGGGAGTTATAATTACCCTGGACTGTCTCATAGTCGGCAACGGGAAGACCCCCTTGACGGTGGCTGAGGACGGCATCGATCTCGAACCACTGGCCTTCAAGGTGTCGCTCGGGGGGGCTGGATCAAGATGGCCGCAAGCTGCCATTGTTTCAGTTTTATATAGTTACCCTTCCCCCGGGAGGATGTTACCAAAACGGCTGGACTGGCCTGTCGAGGTCGCGCAGTCCTGCGCACTAGCATGTCTCCTGCCAGCCCCAGCTGCTGGTGACCACACCAACATTCACACACACCGATAACCTTTTTTTGTACTATTTTTAATAGGCTGTTCTAACCAAAAATGTTGGCTATATTGCAAAAGTAAATACATAAATATAAAATTGATTAATAATTTGCTAGGTCAATGAGATAATTGAACATTAAACATTTGCGCAGTATTTGTAAACATACCCTACATTACACATTTTCTATGATTTGTGGTTAGGTTTCTGACAATGAGAAAAAAACTGATTTTAGTCTGTCTATTTACATTGCAAAATTGGTTAAGAATGCTAATAATATTAACTGGTTTTTATCGTGCCCAGGAGATTTGAAGTGAAGAAAGTTTTCATGTGTTTGATAAACTTAACATACTGCATCCACATGCACAAGCATTGCATGTAGATACATAAGCATTGCCATGCGGCCATGCCGTATGCACAGTGAACAGTGGTAATGTGTTACATAAAAAAAGCTACTCTGTTAGTAACTTTGTGTGAAAACTAACTTGTTTGTTGGCAGAAATTTTTTGATTGCCAAGAAAACACAAACAAAGAGGTTTCTTCCTCTTCCTCCCTCAAAAAACTCAACAGTTCTATAATTAGGAACTTGGTGAAAACATCTGTACTATGTAAGGAGTATTTTAATTTATGTATAGTAAAATCTTTATTTGATTTTTTGTTGATAGGTTGTGAATTTTTGTTGGATTAATATTTAAGAGTTAACAGGCTATTTTGCCAATGATTTCTGCTGTTTTAATTTTATCTAAGTTTTATTATTTTCCTTTTTGTCACTGGTACTATACTGTACTTTGTAGAGGGTAACTGCTGTGTGAAAAAACACTAAGGGAGTCAAGTACCCAGTATACACACTTAGATGTACAAACAAAAATTAACGAAATGTGGTATTTTACCCATTTGTTATTAGAGAATTTAATGGCTGAAATAGGTCATTTTGTTTATCCTATAAAAGTGTTAATGGATTGGCTTTAAAGTTTGCACAACATTATACAAATAGGCAAGTATGTTATATCTTGGTTTAGTTAGCAGTATAATGAAAGTTTTATATAATAGTGAACCTGTGGGATGTAACGAGTTGTGGTAGGTTCACACCACAAATTTATTAAATGCAAACACATTTCAAAACCCTCAACAAATTTTACTTTAATAGTCTTGACAGGTCCAATAAACATAAAAAATGAATTCATTTACAATCAACCCTTGATTAATCATTCATTTAAGCCATCCAAATTGTTCCATTATTAATTACCACAGTAGTCGCCGAACAAAGGCGACTACTACAACCAGCTAAAACAATATTTTCCTTAAAACTTGGAATACTTTCTTTTACAAACATTCAAACTAATCTATGCCATCATTACTGCATTATAAACCTTGGAAAGTTTAAAACTTAATAAGGCACGACCACGAAAATTCTCACACCAACATTTCAAGTAAAATTGGGCCATACATTGGAAATTTAACCAAATTATAACCCAGATCTTATTTATTAACAATGGGTTGGACAGAGCAACTGTGTAAACTTTATAGCAGGGCAAGGTTAAATGTGCCCACGTTAATCCATGCCATGTTTTTTGGCTCACACCAACAATGCAAAACCGGGAGATTTTTCAAATTTCACACTTTTAAGTGGGCCATGCAAACCCAAATTAATTACCAAATCAACTTCCAGCAAACAATTCCAAAATGGATTATTAAGACTCCACTGCAAACCAAGTTAACCGAAACTGAATTTTATGCTGGGCAACCAAAAATCAAAATTTTGAAAGCAAGTGAGTGAATACTCTATTAACTCTTTACACCATTATTACTTTAACAAATGCTCTCAGCTGCAGAACCCACCTTTTTGTCGCCGAAACATAGTGACTGACAATGCATATGGCATTGTTCAAATGTTGTCAACCGGATCTAAGTCACCTAGGCTAAGGCAGGAGGAGAAATAGGCAGACAAAAATCACTGTTAATCACAGGTTACAATACAGGAAGGGGTCTGGCCAGTGCGCACGCGCAGGAGGGAGGGAAACACAAGAGGTGGCAAGGTAGGAGTGGGGAAGTGGACACTGAGATTGGACCTACGGAGCAATAGCACTGTAACAAGAAATATGTACTGCAGACAGCACATGTTGTGCAGAATGATTAAATGGGACAGTGTATTTTTGTATTCTAATTAAATTTTTTTTTCCTTCACCTGAACAGAAACTGTAAGTGGATGGTGTAAAATTCTTAAAAAACTAAAATGATAGTGAGTGTCCGTAACCACTTTCTAAATGTGTTGACATAGTGCAAGACTGATCACACAAAATTGACTATGACTGTGACAATGTGTTTACATGACCAAGTGTACTTTCATCAGATTATCTTTTCACACTTATTGTTAAATATTTTTTTTTGTTTTCATAGAAATATCAACCTGATTAAAACTATTGAATATCAAGTTTTATTTGTCTTTGATTGCTGTTACAAACATAGCAGAATACATGTCCTTATAATAACATATGCATTTTGTGCTATAACATTTATTTGACAAAATGTAAATATCTTAATGATAAAATGGCCAAGTTTTAATGACAAAATCAGCTCATTTTATTTACTTAAAAAGTGGGGCCTTACTGATGATGTAAGACACATAAACTGTTCAGGCAGCAAGATCGTGAAGAGAGAGTGAGTAAAGAGATTTAGACGATTCTTAACATTGAGATCTTGAGAGCCGATGAGGGTGATTGAGGTGAGTATGGAGCAGAGCCGGAATGAAAGGGTGGGGGAAACGGGAGATCTCGGTTACAACCCACCGACCAACGACATCGTCCGGGGATTGAACCCAGATCGCCTTGGTGGGAGGTAAGCAAGCTAACTGCGCAGCCACTGTGGCCCCAAGATCGTGAAGAGCTCACGTACAATTGTCTTTGGTTGTTTGCTTAATGGTTTGTTTATATTTATTATCTACAAACAATTGTGACAACACATCAATGATCAGTATTACTCATTTTCCACAAAATTGTGGCAAATACGGAGTATATTAAATAGTAATAGTTCTCCATTGCAAAACATTTTTGCATTATAAAACAAAAATGGGAGGGCATTGTATTTGCAACCTAAGAAATTTTGCCTTCCAGTCAAGCGCTTCCTCTTGTCGACTGTATGATACTGGGCGAACAATAACACAACCGGAAACTGTCAATGTCGATAGGTACAATTTCAGCATGATGCAAATACACACAACCATATGACATATTCAAATATGAAAAACCTCTGTCTCATGGGATGTCATACCTTCAGCAGAAATATGCATAAATATGGTAAAGTTATTTTCCTCATGTTATGACTAAAAATGTGTATCTGAAGAAAAAATGAACAACTATTATCAAAAACTTGAAATGTGGACTGTTTGTTTGCTCCCCTGGCAGCTGCATGCTGACTGGCAGCCTGAAAGCTATCTCCCCCCTCCCCCTTCTTCAGCCCTGTAACAATTTTTTTTTATGAGCATAATGTGACTGATATTACCGTTCCTACAATATTCATTCACTGGTCGGTGGGAGGGAAAAAGTGTGGTTGTGAATCACTTAACCAGGCAAATGATTCTTCTTATTTTTAGGAACTAGTCCCAAACATTTTTCCTTGGTAAACTGTGGCTATAAGAAGGGGAGTAAGTTGTAAGAGGTGGGCGTTGTACCCATGTACATACAGTACGCATTTACATTTATAGTGCAAACTCCATTTCTACTCAAAATTTTGTACAGAACTCAACTTGACTTCTTTTGTACAACTTGACTCGGCTCAAAGCTGTAAAACTCAAACTCGCCCATCACTAATAATAGTGTAAGTTTCATATCCCACCTTTACCCTCAACTGCACTTTTCATCTTATATATATGGCATGCTCACTGTTGTTAATCTTTGTGGTGTTTGAATTTTCAGTTTGTATGTTTTATGTTAGTACTGTTATAACTTAATTTTGGTTTTGATTTTGGGTTTTTATTTTGAAGAGTCTTTGAAACTCATTATTTATAAGATTATTTATTTATAAGATACATTTATTAGATTATAATTTTATTTACAATTTCGGATTTCCATTTTGTGCTTTTGACTTATTGACGACCTGCTCATGTAATAAATGTGTAGTACCACTCCTGTGTGTTTACAATATACAAAACAAAAAGAAAACTATCTGTAATAATTATAAAATCCCTCCCTCTCACAAGCATGCTCATATGTGAACTTCTTTACCATGGAGGTCTCATACTGGGTAAAATTTAAAGTCACTCTCATGGAATGCCTAGTGGGGTTTTCTAGCGAAGTATTTTACTGCCAGAAGTTACACCACACTCTGTTTAAACTTCTTTTACTTTGTTGTTAACAAGGAGTTGCACATATCTGTCTAATAATCATTTTATATTAAAATTAGTCATTTTTTTTTTTTTTTATTTATTTATTCATTTCTTTATTTTTTTTTATTTTTTTATTTATAGATTTGTTGATTTTTCCCATGAGAAGCAACTTAAAATAGACTTTGTGCTTGCTGAAAATTACAGCAGTGCTCTGTTTAAACTTATTTTTTTGTGTCGAGACATCTGCAGATTAATATTAGGAATGGGCCTGTTCTAATTCTTGATACCACAATACCCTCAGTACTGCTAATATCAATAGGTATTGATGATACCAATTCTTCACATTGAAAAAATTTGATTTCTTACTGTAAAAGCTCGTGTTGGGAAAAAATGTGCCCTGCACTTAAGTCATAACATGAAAGTTATTTTCTCTGTTTTTTACCATATTTACTCAATTCTAACCACACTTTTTTCCAAAAATTTTTTTAAAAACAATGGCACAGCTTAAGGTCAGTCTACAATAGCCTGTCACATCCATCTGTTGTCCATCTGTCAGCCAAGCGATTTCAGGGTGGCTACAGACAGGGAAAACCTGGAAAACAGGGAAAAGCCTGGGAATTTTTTATCAGCCAGGGAAAACGGGGAAATATCAGGGAATTTTCTGAAAGATGGGGGAATTTTTGTGTTCAAATGTGTAAATTATTTTTAATTGCCCTGTGCTAAAAGTTTGATGTTCTGACAATTGGTGACTTTATGAAAGGGACATTTGCTGAATGCCCATGCAATGTTTTGCAAATTAGGTATTTGAGTTATTTATAATGTTTTCAATAGCATTTTAAATGCATTTGATGACTTAATTGGCTATGTTTTTGCTTAAGAAAGCTCTTTATTTTCATAATTTTTTCATCTTAGGTGCTAGTTAGTGCATATTAATTACATAAGAGATTACGATGAAACTATCATAAGGTGCTCTTTTATAAAATATATTAGTTTTTATTGTAAACACTTGATAAAATGTCCTTTTATTTGTGCAAGCAGCTCATTCTGTAATTTATATAAATATTACATTTGTTAGTCCTGTTCTATACCACATTACACTGCATAGTCTTGAATGCCAACTGGTGAGTTGGAGCAACAGCATTTGTGGCATTTCAGACCAGTCTCTAAAAGCCACCTTGTGATGTGCCACTGCAGTGATAATTTGCAGAACATGAACATTTTTGCAGGCAGGTGTGGTTGAACTATTTGTATGCTTTTACTAATTGTATCTTGTGTATTTTAGCTTTTTTATAAGTACCACACATAATTTTTCAAGACAGGAAATCTTATTTTTATAACAAAAGAAGGTAGGCTCTACGTACTTATTAATAGAGAAATTACTTAGCAAATACTTATTTTATGCCATACTTCAGCATTATTAATATATGTATTACACAACTCTTACAGTTCCTTTAATTTAAATGAATGACTGCAAGAGTATAAGTTCATAAAAACAATTTTATTAGTTTGTGTTCAATGCTTTAATGGAGTAATACTTGTGATAAATCTAATTTTATTGCACTCGTAAAGGTAAAGGAATAAAGAGTGATAAAGTGAGTGAAGAGAAGAGGTTTGGGCAGCTCTTAACAGCAAGGTCTTGAGAGCCGATGAGGATGATTGAGGTGAGTATGAAGCAGCTCCAGAATGAAAGGGCAGGGGAGGCAAGAGATCCCTGAAAAAACCAGCCGACCAACGGCATCGTCTGGCATGATTCCCACATGCGAAAATCCGGTGACCTGGTCGGGGATTGAACCTGGTTTGCTTTGGTGGCAGGCGAGCGAGCTAACCGTTCGGCCACCACGGCCCCCGAGGCCATTAAAGATGGGGAATTTAGTGTCGTGTTTTGTGTAGCCACCCTGGATGTACATTCAGAGTTTATACATCGATTGTTAGTTCATTGCTGCAAACTTACACAAAATTAGGGGAAAATTCTCTATTAAAAGTGAAAATTACTGGCTGTATTTTGTGTGTGTGTGTGTGTGTGTCCTTGCATGTGGGTGTGTGTGTGTGTTTGCGTGTGTGTGTGCTCATGCACAAAACACAAGTACAGGTAAGTAACTGAAATTAGTCAGTATTAAAGAATTTTTCGAACAACATAACAATGATTTTATCACCTTTGCTATTGCATAGAAGGAACTAGTGTCCCGATGTGATTATAAACAGCTTTTCAAGAAAGTTGTGACATTTCATTTTACAGCTACATAAATGTATAAAAATAAATCAGCAAAATGAAACACACTACACATTACACAACCTTCTTATTAACTCTAAAAAAAAGTGTTACAAAAAAAAAGTTTAGAAGGCTGTAATTCCATCTGTCTGTCCATCAAAAGTTAGAGCTTCCCAAGGTTTTGAGGGACGGATGGACCGATAAGTTTAATGGACATGTCTGATTGGCTGTTGGTCACGTGATCGATGGATGATGGATGGATGTATGTGATGGGTTGTTGTAAATACTGCCGTACAATCAAGTACCATGAATTTATTAGCCTGAAAAAAAAAAATTTTGTTCAGGGTTCCTGTTTATTTGAATAATTATTTTCAGTTCTTACGGCCATGCCATTCATAGTATACGGGATGTTCCGAACATAGACACCCAAACTGAATCTGACTGTAGAGGGGTTCCATACCAACAATATTTATGTGGTCGATTTGGGACCGTTTAAAAGTTATGAATTTTTTTTCTATTATTTCAACCTACTCTTCACACTATACTAAGAATGTCATATAATTGACAAAAGTAACTCCCAGAGAAGTGGCGTATGTACAAATAGTAGACGACTAGTGTACTTATTTTACCAAACACCACTCATGTCGTTCTCATTAGAACGATGTGAAAACTATCTATAGTTTTGTTGAAGTTATATCTTGTCCAGATATTAGTCACAAGTTTGATTTTTAAAAATAATAATGTACTGCATAAAGTAATGTCTGCCAGTGGAAAAAATTCCTGATAGTATGCCTTATTAGATTTACTGATCATAATCGGTCATGAGCACACTTCAATGATGTTAAAATTGTGAAAACATTGTCAGTATATAGAATTTGCAATAATTACGAACTGACTTTACAGGAATGCTACATACTTGGAAAGAGTTCAGCTCTTACAGATAATTATGTTTGGCCTTAAAATTAAATGCAACGGAATGAAAGGGACAGTGCATATTTCCTTTGCTTTGGTTCACTCATTCTGAAAGATTTAAGGATGAAGGGAGAACAATAAAATGAAAGTAATTGTCCTGAAAACATTTATTTGCATATTCATAGCAGATGTTCAAAATGACTTCCCTGTCTCTGTACACACAACCTGCACCTTCGTATAAAATTACTATGTAATAATTGGAATCCACATACTGTCACACAAAAAAAATCAATCTTCTTCAAATCTGGTGATCGTGGATGCCACACTATTGGTCTGCCATATCCAATTCATTTATCAGGGAATGTAGTGTTCAAATTCTGCCTCACTTGCACTGCATAATGGCATGGAGCACCATCATTCTGAAATCACATATTCCTACACACCTCACATCATCTAGCAGTGGCGGAAGATTGTGTTGGAGAAAATGATTATACTTGTCACCATTCAATTTTTCCATTAGTACAAATGGTCAAATCAATTGGATCTGAGGATTTTCAATAGACAATGAGTGGTAATTGTGAATGTTAAATATTCCATCTCTTTGGTAGTGTGACTTGTCTGTCCACAAAATAATTTCAAAAAATCTGAGGTCGTCCCTAGACCGACACAGCATTTCTTGGCAAAACTTCACCCTTTTTTCATAATCAGCTGGGAATAGAGACTGCACCCTCTATGTGATATGGGTGGTAATTGCTGGCACACAGTTTATGATGTACACTAGTTGTTGGGATACCAGTACGACTGCTTAGCTCCCTGATACTAGTAGAAGGTTCATTGTGCACCTCTTCCAACACTCGGTCAACATGGTCCACATCAGCACTCGGAATGCCTTCACATCTTGAACCAGCCATACTGCCTTCAATGAATGTGTTGTGTGTTTTGATGAACACCCAGTGATCAGCATACCTATCATGTTATGGGCCTCGTCTTTTCCATAGAAGTTCTTCATAAAGAGCCATTGCACTGTGTCCATTCCCTTGAGCAACACCATAAACATTTTGCATCTCAGCATATTCACGAGGTGAATAAGGCATGGTAACCTATTCACGGAATGTTACTTATCCACATTGATTGGCACAAATTCTAATCCAGTAACTCATTCAGTCTTCTTGCCAGTTTGTAGCCAACCATCCAGATTACATTGCTGTTCGAACACCTAATAAATTAAACAATAGCACAGGTTCACTGCGATAATGGTAGCAGATAATTACATCAGACATACAGCTGTTTTTTGTACACACAAAGTGCGGTGCTGTGGGGGCGTACTTTCTTCTTCCTTATTGGGCAACTGTTTTACTGGTATGTACACATTTGATGTATGAAAACACAAACACATGCTCTGTTTCTTCTTTCAAGGTACGTTGTCACGAGAAGTAAACTCTTTCCATGTAAGTATTGATGCATGGTGGCCAGGAAATGGGATGTCACATCAAATAGGTTTTTCTTTCTGCGCAAGTTAGTTGCGCCGGTAAAGGGCGGTACTATATTGTGGAACTGACTGGAGCTGGGTAGGTTGTTGCTGGTGTCCCGGTGGTCAACGTCTCGTGGGGTGGCTCATCAACTGGAACCACTGCCAGTAGGAGTGGGCTTTCTCGTCATAGATCATAGAAGCTCTACAACAAGGTGGGCAGCTCCAGGAAACCTGATTGGGAGGCCAAAGAGGTTGGCAGTGAGGGAGTAGAGAGAAACTACACTAAGTGTAGGGCTGCTTGTGCTGTCTCCCGGGGGGGAAACAGCTGAGGGTTTTAATATGCAGATTATTTAGGGAGTGGCGAGATGCAAGAATAGCAGCTGCCCTCCATACATTTCTCATGCTCCCTCATCGGTGGATGAACTTCATAAGCAGGAAATACTACGGTTCACCTTTAAGAGGGTGGCAGGCAATAAACCACATGCCAGAGTGTAATCTGGAAGTTCCTTGGTCAAGCCTTGTCCGACCTGGCACCTCCTCCTTCTAGTTTATATCCTCTGAAGGGAATGAACAATTAGCTATGAAAACAAACCATGTTTAATGTATGTTTCGGTTGTGGTGATCCTTGGCCGCTTGTGAATATTAGTAGAAAGCTTTAGCATGACTGGTGGTAAGGCAAGCTATGTGAACGACTTGCGGTTTTGGCACCTTATGGAGGTGGATTTAGCATAGAGTCCTAGCCCTGGATAGTGCTAGAACTAGCTGCCTCATCTAAACTTACGTTTCCTCCGAGCACACAGTGTTATATTCTGCTGGCCGGCCTGTATTTGGGGTCTGTTAGGTTATCTTTGACTGCCACTTATCGGACTCTAGTCAGGCGGCGACACTGCTGCAATCTCTCTGTGGGGCGATGGCACTGTGGTTTGGGCAGCTGTGCAAGCTGTATGTGCAGTTTGCTTAGGGCAGACTCTTGCATGCCAGCTGCTTCTTCTCGGCAGGATTACAAATGGCAGGGATGATGACATGACTTTTTTTACAACATTTTTCTTGGCGTTGTAAGCAGCCAGTCGGAGTTCAACTCCCTCGGGGAACGTGATGATGCAAAGTCGAAATGATAGAAGGACCAGGTCTGGTTCTTTTGGTGCGGCTGGCAGAGGCAGGGGCTGGACATCACCCTGGGCCTCACCTGCCAGATTGGACACCTCCATCCCGAGTCGATGAGACAGTTACACACTGCCATCTGACACTGGGTCTCTTCTGGGCTCATCTGCTTCTTTGGCTGCGGCTGGCAGAGGCAAGAGCTGGACATCACCCTGGGCCTCACTTGCTAGATCGGAGACCTCCATCCCGAATCAATGAGACAGTTACACACTGCCATCTGACACTGCACCTCTTCTGGGCTCATCTACTTCTTCGGATGCAGCTGGCAAAGGCAAGGGCTGGACATCATCATGGGCCTCACCTGCTAGATTGGACACCTCCATCCCGAGTCAAATGCTAGATGTTTGAGCTACGTTTATTACCAGCAACTCGTGCTGGATGTGCCGGTTGGCAACTGGGAATAAAGTTTTCCACTGTTGTAATGGCATCGGTCTTGGTCGGAACGCTAGTTGGTTTTGGAGTATCTGTTTTACCAGGACTTACTTTGGCTGGTGCTAGCTGGCTGGTACCATGCTGACCAACACAGTACCTTCGATTCCATTCCACAGACACTTGGCTCCAGAATCAGGGGTTTTCTGCCTCGTACCTTACCTCTGTACCCTGTATCAGACCACATACTACAACATACTTTCGGGTTATATGAATTTGCGCAGGGATATATGTGTGTGTATATATATATATATATATATATATATATATATCGCTCTAGGTCTGCGCGCCAGTGGTGGGGGTCTGATTAAAGCTGATAAGGATACTTCTCGATTATTGTAAACATGAGACAGGTCCCTATCTAAGTGTACTTTCAATAGTTCTTGCCGGCACAAGCTTGGCGCTTTAATCAGACCCCCACCACTGGCGCACAGACCTAGAGCGTTGAGCCGCCGTCCTACCAGTATTGGGTCAGGGTCGCACCAGAGGTTACGACTTCAGTCCCAAGCAAATATCCTCACCAGCACCATAAGCGCTGTGGTGGAATCCAATTTGAGATGACTGTCTCGTCCCTGGGGTTGAGTTGCTAGTGGTCAGGGCTGTACCATTCTATCCCCGAGAGTCTAGAATAGGTGGCCTTCGAATGATGTGTGTGTTTGACGTACAGTTTCCTGAAGGGACTCAGCAGTCCTACTCTATGGTTTGTACTGGTATATCAATACCCAGTCTTGGTTGACACGTACGGTTGATATTATTTCTAGTGGTCAAAGGGAAATACCTCTAGAATGGATACCCGCAGTAAAAGGATCAATCTGTATTTATTAGCAATAGTAGATACAGTGACGTGTGCTACCTCCTAACCCAGCAGAGTGTGATATGTAAGTAACCTACGGTAGACAGTTGTAGGTGACGTATTCCTAAACTACCCAACATAGCTAGTGGCTTTGGCGGCTCTATGAAAATAACTCTGGTCACAGCTACTCTATCCAAGGGGACATCTGGGAGAGACAATAGAAAAAAGGGACAACTACTTTAAGAGCAGTGGGTGTAGTTGTCTTTACCAGTAAGTAGAGGTTGCTATTCCAGGAGGCGCAGCAGCAGAAGAAGTTGGGGTATGTCTGCTGGTGTTGAAGAAGAAGAGCTTCTGGTAGCTGGCGGTGGTTTTCGACAATGAAACTTCTGGTAGCTGTGGGTGGCTGCAGCAGAAGCCGCCAGTGAAGGCAATGGAGCTCCTGGTAGAGGCTGTAGGAGACTATGATAATGTTAATGGCAGCAGCATCTGGTGGCTGCCGAAGACTGTTGAGTAGTAGAAGGCCCCAGCACAAGAAGTGTCAGAGCAAGCTACTGGAGAAAGAATAACTTCCGTGCACTGTCTTAAATAGTCCGCTGGACAGGTGCAACGCCGGGCCACAGTGGGAGGTGCAGCATTGCCTCATGATGTCCCTCTCGTGTGAGGCCAGGGTGGAGGTAGCTATTCTCTGCCAGGCACTTGGTTTCATGCATATTCGGCTTTACTTGGTTTAGCCCCGAGTCAGGTGACGACTTTTTGGCTCTCTGCGGGGGAGGGGTGTACGGAGGCGTGCTCGCTGGCTTGTGCAACCTTATTTTCCACGTGTTAAGAAGCGTCCTCCAGGGTTGTGGTGATCTAACAACACTTGTGTAATCTGTTGCCGGGTTTGACTCTCCCTCATGTTACGTAGAAACACGTAAGGTAGATGAGTCCAAGTCATTTAGTAGTATAACAGGAAAGCGCATGCATCAATTTCCCCCCCCCCCCCCCCCCCCCTCGTTTTGATGATGACTCTTTAGTTAAATTCGGCAGCGCAGGTAATGGAGAAGAGTTTTCCTGTCATCAGGAAGATCTCAGGATTTAGAAAGTCAAAGCAAAAAAAATTTGGATTTGTAGGCGGGACCCTTAATTCTGGGCTTCTTGACCGCACTGTGTGCTGGGGTCCGTCGGAAAACATTGTGGCTCTCTATGCGCCAGCCATAGCGCTGTCTCACTATTCAGGGCTGGCTCTCTTTTCCCCTCACCCTGGCAAGATGGAGCGATGGTGTGCTAATGTGTTCCCCCCCTGTGGTAACGATTGGTGTCAGGGGTGACACGATGTACCGGGTGTCGCTCGGCCTACTTTATTACATGTGCCATTGACAAAATGCAGCATAATGCTGTGGATACTTACAATTATATAAACAAGGATCTGTAGAAAGAAATTACATAAAACTGACACGTAAAAAGACTATTGGGAATAAAAATATGTACAAGCCTTACGCATAGAAGGCGGAGTGGAAAAAGAAACTATCACGGAACTTCCTGTGGTGTAGCAGAAAGCTTAGCACTCTTTCTTGGGCAACCTATGGGTCTCACAGCAAACAAAACAGTTTCGTGTGACAATACGGAAGTTTGCGTACCTCAGGCCCTACATCACCTGGGTTGGTCGGCTAGCAGAACAAAGGAGTAGGTCGTATGCCAAATAGTACCTCTTGCACTATAGGATGGTATCCTTTCGTGACCTTGGTGGGTGGCTCGAACAAGTCCACGGGCATGAGGGTGGTTGCTGGTACAGTGGGGCGTCTCAGTAATGCAGCTTGTTCACGTGGACTAAGCAACCTGAGCCCGCTGGGAAGGATACGTAGCCCCTGGGGATTTTCAGCAATAGTTCTTGCCTTCTTGGCTCGTATCCCAACTTTACCCCTATGTGTGTAAGGCATTTGGCACAAAATCAAGCCTGCAAGAGGTTGGCAGTTGATGTTTCAGTGTCCATGTATAGGTGCAAATTACTGCTGCCAACACCGCCTCACTCTCGACGACTCTGCTAGGTAGAGATGGCATGAGCTGCGGGATGATGGCTGCGGGAACCACATGGTGTTGCCCGCAGGTTAAATTTCCCTGTATCAGAATGCTAGGCTCTTGGCACCACTAGTGAGCGCTAAGAGTTGAACAGCCTGGCCGGCAAGTCTATCCCACCAGGAGTGTACCTAGTGTCTTGACACTACCGTTCCTCCCACTTGGTGCAAGGAATGAGTGGACTTCCAATAATGGTGAGGAGAGTGTCCAGTGGTCATTGGTCTCCCCAGACTCCAAAAAGCCAACTTCCAGGGGACCGTATCCTAGTGTCCTGGCTTTACTGTTCACAGTTAGTGCATAGAATGGGTGGCCTACCAATGAATGTGCTGGTGTGTTGTTTGTGTGCATTTGGAAAAGCAAAATCCTGTCTCCTGTTGCCTCCTCCAGCTACAATATGACACAGGAAAGGAGCTTGGCGTGAAAGTCAAGAGAACTGGTAAGATTGGTGTTTATTGTCCCAAAATAAATACAGATGGCAGAGGTGCTATCTCCTGATTCCCCACAGGCTATGCAGAAGGTAAACACGCTATCGTAATACAGGGGAAGGCTCCCTGTGCAAAGCTAGCGGGATATGCAGTTAGCTGGTGCATGTTTAACCTTGGGGCGAGCTCTACTCTCAGGTTGTCCGTAAAGGACAGAATGGGTTTAAGTGTGTAGTTGTCAATGCTGCTGGTGCTTCCTTCGGTTTAGGTGATGGAAAGGATCTTCAGCCCCACGAGGTGAGTGATGAAGTAAGGATATGTCTGAGCCTCTACACCAAGAGCTGGAGCGATGAGTGCTTAGCAGAGGTGATTGAGAACTGTAGAAGAACTGATGATCTGGAGGCCGGGATGCATCTCCTTATATACTCCTCGGCCATCCCTTTTTCCACTCGCATAGGATGTCTGGAGAGGGGGAACAAGAGGTGCAATCCCAGGGCCTAGATCTTCTGTGCATACGGCATAGTGGAGAGCGAAGGGATCTAGGTATCTTGCATGTGGTGGCATCTCACGGCACACTGCTGTACTCGCCCCAGACCTCGTGCATGGTCTCGTTGGCTCATGGGGTGAAATAATAAATTATTATTGGTACGCCTGTCCCGGCCTGGTAGGTAAAACAATCTTGCAGTCTGCGGTGGCGGCGTGACTTATGGACCAGCTGTTAGGAAGCAGTTGCCTGAGGAATAGCAGTCGTTTAGTATTAATGGACAAGACGACATTCGTCAATTCGCTCCCTCTTCCCTTGCAACGTATACTCACCTGGGCAATGAGTTGAGAAGCGATCAAAATTCCAATGAGGGAATGTAGAACTTTCCCCACATCAGCAATTTATTTCCCTCTGGCTGGGCTTCTGTATGGGTGCCGGCTCTGTGCCAGTTTCAGTTCGCTCTCACTACTCGCATACGTGTGCGCAGGTGGCCCCTAGGCAGGTGCTGGCTGGAACATATTCCTGTAGTAGCAGAGTCTGCTAAACGAAACCATCTCTTTTGGTGTCATACACAAGGCAGTCTTCCTCCTCTCTCCCTCTTTTCTTTCACAGCTGGGGAGTTGAAGCAGCGTGCGGCAATGTGGAGTGTAAGATAAGTGTCGCTATTGGAATCCAGTGTCTGTGATAACACGTTGCCTTCTGATTATTGTGTGCCACCTACATCATAGCTGTAAGGCTTGGTTACTGACAATATGATTGTACGGATCCAAGGAAAGAGCAAACATATTGGGTGGGACACAGAATAAGTTTCAACCCTTGGGAATTAATTTTTATATACAATATTTATAAAAAGATTAAAAGATAATATGCCCCAAAGCCCCACTTGTGAGGCATGTTTCCTAGCTAACTGCTGTGGCCGCCTGGTGCGGTAGTGTGCGTAGGCTCTGCCTTTGACCTCCCTATCTTAACACACAGTAGAATGCGGTTTAAAAAACTACGGGGTTTTGCACAACCGAGACCTTCCATCATCTCATCTGTGCACTTAAATGGGGAAGCAAGTGTATGGGCAAACGTGACAGAGTCACACTTGATCATCTTACATCAAAATAGAGAAGAAAGACACAGAACCCTTGTCATGCAACAAAGAGATCACTCAAGTTTACAGCAAATTGAGATTGGCAAATTTCTTCTCACCACGTTCTTGCTGTTAATAATGTCTGTACGTGGTTCTGTTTTTACTGATATTTTCACTTGACTGACAGTTTACATTTAAACAACATAAGACCCAAATATTTACAACATAATGGTTTCATTCACAGTATTTGTAAACAACTGACTGATATAGTTACTTTAACAAAGACAATTATTGTCAATTCTGCTAATTTAAAACCTGATGTGTATTTAATTTTGACATCAACAGGAGTTTATCTACAAACAGATTAACTAACATCTCTGGTTTACATTACATACACAAAGAACATATATTTACAAAAAATTTTCAAAATTAGGTTGTTACTAAGTTAGCCTCTGATTTTCACTTTTATACCAGTTCTGATTTAGCAGTTGCATTCAAGCTACTTTCACAGTTCAGGCAACCAGTAGTAAAACTTTCCTTAACAAAAGTAAATTAAGCTGCGGTCTTTTCTCCTACTCATTCACAAGAGGCTTAAGCAAACAAAACAGTTGCTATATACATGGCTCTTTCTCATTGACAGAATATTTTATATGCTGGCAGCTGGCTTACTCACAGCTGTCCCTCATTGCCACACAGGATTACCGTCTACAGGATCACAGGCTAAAAATCACCCCTCAGCTAAGCTCGGGGCACTTTTGTTTTGAAGAACTTCACTGCCCCGTCTGCGTACGTTGATGGTACGTCTATACTATCTGAGTGGGAAGTACTACTCGTCGTGCACTCACTCACTGGCATATGTTGTAGGGTGGAGCGGGACTTACCTCTCCTCTTGTTCACATGTCTGCCCCGTTTTCTCACGGCGACGCTTGGTGGAGTAGGCCACGCAAACTTCGTTGGCGGCCTCCATGGTGGAACCCGGTACCGACCTGCCACTGCTGCGGCCTGGTAGGAGTGTTGAGGCAGCATGTGTGGGCGTGGCAGGAACTGTGGTGTATTCTCCTCTGTGCCCACTGTCTCGGATTGACCGGCGGGTAACATGGATGTGCTGACAGGCTGCCGGCCCATCGTAGATGCCAGCGGGGTGGCCGCCAGAGGTAGTGGTTCTACTACCTCTGTAGCAGACGGCGTTGTATTTGGGGACTTGGAAGCGCCCTCACCCCTCCCCCCTCTCCATTTCTCAACCTTGGCTGGCAGCGTGATCACCTCCGAGGTGGACAAGGTGCCCCAGGTGTCCGGCTTGGCATGAGGTGACACCAGGGTTGCTGGCACTGTAAGAGGGGCAGGTGTTCTGACGGGTGTTCTTTTTCTGTCCCTCCGGCCGACGCTGTAGCCTCTTCCGGTATTGGCACTGGAGACATGTCCGCATTCGAGGCTGTTCCCAAATCGAGTGTAGTACATGGGGTTGACAGTGGTTCTTCCAAGTACTTCGCCTCCACCGGCACGAGTTTGACGAGGGCCCTCATGATTGGCTCTTTATGATATGGAGATCTGATGGACTCCTCGCTGTCAGCTGGCGCCTAATGGAACTGACTACTGGCACTTCCAGATGAGACCGGGAGTTCCTTTGCCAGAGGTGCCTTTGTGGCTTGAGTGAACTCCGGGGAAAATGATCTTTCCTTCCCTGATTGGGCCGCAATGATAGGCGTATCGCCCCTTTCATTGACCAGGTTTGGCAGGCATTGCTTTGGTCGTTTCACCTTGTTGTGGACTGTGCCAAGATAACTCTCTTGTGCTAGGAGTCCACTATCCCCCTTGGGTCACCACTCTGTTTTTGAGGTCTGTAGGGGTTGAGGGTATCGTACGGCTCGTTGGTCCTAGGGCTCATGACGGCTCCTTCGGCCATGTTGGTGGCAGGTAGCTCGTTACTGAGATCCGGTGGCTACCTCTGGGGGTTCCATTTTCTCTGCCTGTCTGGCGGGTGGTTGGAACCTAGGGAGAGGTTGGTCCAGGTCTTCCCAGATCTCAGAGGTTATAGAGGCTGTTTCTCGTACCACGCCCTCCGGGTTTTCGTGGGGAAATGGCTGGATCTGTTCTCGCGTTGCTTGGCGAATTCGTTCTCTGAAAGTATTCCTCCCAATAAATATTCTCCCGCCGACTGACTACCTTGTGTGGGCCCTCCCATTTGCCGGTGAGGCCTGCGCTAAACTGGGCATTGGACCTGCTGAGTGGATGCAGCTGCAGGAGTACCGACTCACCCACTTAGTCCTAGGTTGTGGATATTTTCATTGAATATATCTCTCCTGGCCTTCTGTTGCAGTTTCAGTACATGCTAAGGCTGCCATCCAAACATTCTTTGGCTGTGGTAGCATGGACTGGAAATTTTCCTATTGCCAATCCCCGGGCCGGTGCAAGGTGGCTCCCAGCAAGAATTGACTCGGGCTGACATTTGTGGCTTCATTTGTCCTTCGTTGTAAGGCAAACAATATTCTCGGGGTGTGTTTATTCCAGTGGTGGTGGTCATATCCAATTCTCAGCGGCAGGATTTTTTTTAGTTCTTGGTTCCTACATTTGGTTGGGTTGGCTTGTGGGTGGTATGGCGGAGTGGTCCATGTCTCCACTCCCCACTCTTCACAGGCGGTGAGCCACTTCTGGCCGGTGAATATCGTCCCGTTGTCTGTTAATAAGCACTGCGTATAACCCACTGAGAGAAAGGTTTCCTTCTCAAATTTCCCTATTATGTGGCGAGTTTCCTGGCTGGGCAGGGAAAGGCTTCTACCCAGCAATAAAATAAGTCTATGACGAGTAGATAGCGGTTTCCGTAAGTGCTGCGGGGATAGGGGCCCATTAAGTCTGCTGCCACGTGTCCATGGTGCCTGTGGGCGTCAGAGGTGGTGCAGGGTATGCTTTCCTCTTGCAGC
Source organism: Dryococelus australis (assembly GCA_029891345.1). NCBI lineage: Eukaryota > Metazoa > Arthropoda > Insecta > Phasmatodea > Phasmatidae > Dryococelus > Dryococelus australis. The sequence goes on from CM056996.1 coordinate 192,426,740, forward strand.
ATTTCTCACAGCTTCCCACGTATTGTCTGATATCTCTGCTCATCCCGTCCCAGATCTACCAGCTGGCGATGTCTGCTAAGGTTTCCTTAGTCCCCGGGTGAGCTGCTTCAGGGTGATTGTGATGGTGGTGGCAGATATCAGTGCAGGGTAGCTTTAGGTACCCAAATTCAACATTTATTTTTGCTCCCAGCTGCTCATTGCGGGACCATACTATCTCGTCGCGGAGTTTGAAGCATCTTGGGTGCATTTTGAGTAGACCCTGGATTTCAGAGTCTTGTTGTTGGTGGGCCGCTATTTGGTCCCAGCATATTCTGAATTGCAGTACGCGAATTTTTTCTTCGGGGTTGACTTCTGGTGGTTGCGGTGGGACATGGTGTCTGGTAGGTCATTTGGTTTCCCGGTACAGAGCTGCTCCTCAAAATCAAATTCAGTTAAAAACTTGCCCCATCTTCCCAGTTTTGCCTTTTCTGCTTTTGATTCCCGCAGCCACTCGAGCACCTTGCTATCAGTTTGAAGGAGGAAATGAGAATGTTCTAGGTAGTACCAGTATTTTTGCACTGCCCATATTACCGCCAAGCATTCTTGCTCGTTGATATGATAGCATTGCTCGGTTGCGTTCAGGTGGGTGCTGGCAGACTTACCACACCTTCCGCTGTTGCTCCTGGAAAAGCAGTTGCCTCTACTTACTGGTAGAGGCAACTACACTCATTGGTCTTAAAGTAGAGATTCCCTTTTCCTTTTGTCTCTTCCAGACGCCCCCTTGGATATAGTAGCTGTGACCAGAGTTATTTTCATTGTCATCAACACCACTAGCTATCTTGAGTAGTTTAGGAACAGGTCACCTACAGCTGTTTACTATATGCTACTTCCACATCACACCCATGCTTGGTTAGGAGGTAGCACGTGTCACTGTTTTTATTATCGCTGATAAATATAGATTGATCCTTTCACTGAGAGTATCTACATCGTCAAAAGAGCCCGGGTATTGATATACCAGTAGAAACCATAAATTAGGACTGCGGAGTCCTTTCAGGAATCTGTACATCTGACATACACACCATTCGACGGCCACCCATTCTAGACCTATTCGGATAAAACGGTAGAGGCCTGATCACTAGCAACTCATCCACCAGGAACGAGACAGTCACTTCAAGTTGGATCTCACCATAGCGCTTATGATGTTGGAGGAGATATTTTCTTGGGTCTGAAGACATAACCTCTGGTGCGACCCTTACCCAATAGTGGTAGGAATGCGGCCCATACGTCTCAATGCTCTAGGTCTGTGCTCCAATGGCGGGGGACTTATTAGAGCACCGAGCTTGTGCTGGCAATCACTATTGGAAGTACACTTAGATAGGGACATGTCTCGTGTTCACAACAATCGGGAAGTATCTTTAAGTGTCGACCTAACCTCTGCCTTTTGGCAAAAGGCACGGTCCATAGAGGAAGAAATAAAATGCAGCGTATACCGCCGCCAAACGGGTGTGCATATCAGACCCGTCTACTCCTAGTAGGCAAACAGACTGGGACTGAGCTCAGTCCGGGAGACCTCCCTCTCCAGTATTTACATATATCTATTTCCCTGGGCACATTCACATAGCTCGAGAGTACTACGTTGTAGTACGTGATCTGATACAGCATACTGGGGTAAGGTACAAGGCAGCTAATCCTTGGTTCTGGAGCCAAGATTCTGCAGAGTGGAATCGACGGTACTGTGTTGGTCAGCATGGTACCAACATCCACCACCCCCCGCCTGCAAGAATTGCAGGTTCCAGCCAGCAAGTACCAGCACCACCTTTATTGACTGAAGTAACCCCTGTTAAGTGTCCCGACCAAGCCTGTTGTCACTCCAACAGTGGAAAACTTCATTCCTAGTCACCAACTGACACATCCAGCAGAAGTCGTCGGAAATAAACGTAGCTCAAACGTCTAGCCAGCGCTAGCACAAGTTTGCATGACCTAACGCAGCCAAAGCCACGTTGTCTAAGCCTATAGATATATAATCCAGCATGCATCAAGTGATTTTCTGGCATCCAACGTGGGGCCAGAGCATTGATTACTGTTAAACAGGTAACCACAGGACCAGGTCGGAACGACCCAGAGAGCAAAGAATCTACCGGCAATCAAAACCACTTTGGGGAGTCGTGAAACACACAATGGCAGCCAAACCACCTCAATGTCCGACGACGACATTAATACTGCCAAAATGGCAGCCGATAACTTGGAGGATGTTGCCATTAATAGATGTAGCCGTACCAACTGTGAAGGTACTGGCATATTTTGCATTATATGTGCCCACTGCCATAACTCGTTTCACCATCTTTGTCTACGATGGTTGGACAAAGCCAGGAGTACCGAGGGACTCAAATACAGGTGCGAATCCTGTCGGACGCAGCAAACAATGTTTTGCAATCAAGTCACGTGTCCCAGGTACGGAGTTAATTGGTTATGTTGCACTATTTGTAGTGTGCCGTACCATCATGCCTGTATAGACTGGCCTAATGAAAGAGTCACTAGGCCTGAACTAGCGTACCAGTGTGAGATGTGTAGGCCAGTTTACGAAAATTGTCCTCAACGATCCTGTTCCACGTGACAGCCCGGAACAGCCCTGGGATATCCTGCTAAGGGATATGACCTGGGCATCCAGATCAAAGATTTTGCGGGATGGCCACATGAGGACTCCGTTGCATTAACCACAGAATGTGAGAGGGAGTTTAGCAAAACCGACCTCTCAACAAAGCAGTTGGTGAGCAACGCACAGACCTTCCTTTAAGGCAAGGCTCTTGGATGGTGGTATCGCTATTGCAAATTTATAACAGATTGGAAGCAGTTTTGTAGTCAGTTGGCGACTGTGTTTACTGGTAAAGAAGTATTAGCCAGACTGGTGACCCAATTCTATAGCCAGACCCAGGTATCCAACGACGAAGCGAAAATATTTATCTGAAAAAAGCAACAGATGTTCCGGCAAGTATTTCCAGGAGAGGATGAAGCGACTTAGTTTTGATTACTTGGCAGGATGTTATTACCCGGTTTGTGAAATGTGCTATTCATGCCCAAACCTTCAACCATTGACGAACTGATAGAGCCCGCCAAGAAGGTAGAACAGAATTTTGCAGCACAGGCGGCATTAGACCAGCCACAAGCTGTGAAAACTCCTGAGTCGCGAATTCTATCATCCTAGACACAAAGGAATGTGCCTAATCCTACGTCACGCGTCTCGTTTGTTTCTAAGTGCTGGTTCTGTCTAGACAACCAGTGGAATAAAGTCTATACACACAAACCTGTCAGGGGATCATGGTTAATAAACAAACTGCAAGGACAAAAACCCAGAATCAACTAAAGCCAAACGTCATAATGGCCTTAACTCGCAACCCGGGAAATGCCACAGCCGGGGTGCGATACGGGCCGCCACCACCAAACAAAAAGGGCCCAGCATCCAGTGCTTAAATGAGGAACCTACTCCTCCTATTGCTCCCCCACATTGAAGTGGAATTAATGGAAAAAGGGTTCTAGCCCTTGTAGATTTGGCCGCGACCGGGTATTTCCGAAGCAATTTGCTGAATCCACAGCAACAAGCCGTCCTTCGACTAGAATCAAACGTTATATGAATGGCGCAACCCGACGCCACCCTCCAAGTCAACAGCCGAATCACTCTAAATGTCAATTTATACAGATGCTCTAACCCAGCCGAATTCGTGGTCTCACCCGTGTTGACAGAAACAGTAATACTTGGTTGCTCATGGCTTTGACAACAGCAATGTGTCACTGACAATGGACAACAACGAATTTACTTGTGAGGTTAAGTACAGAGTACCAGTGAATTGGGAACACAGTCACGAAGCCGTATTACCCACCCCTATTGATCCAACCAGGATCAACCACGAATGAGGAGAACTGGAATTTAATGAACTAAAGCAAGTTCTAAACAAGCACGTCAGCACTTTTGGTCATGGAGATTTGCTACGTCAAACTCGCTCTATCCAACATGAGATCTGGATGAACATGGAGGCTCCCATTTATAATAGACCATTCTGATTATCAGCAAGAAAACATAACTTAATAATGGAACAAGTAAATGATATGAAGGAATAAGGCATTGTAGAGCCATCCAACTCTCCGTATAATTCCCACGTGGTATTAGTACCAAAAAAAGATGATAAACTCTGGTTTTGTGTCAATTATAAGCCTCGAATGACATGACCCATCATATTGCTCTCCTAGACATTGATTTAACCCATACGCTATGAGAGGTGGGGGAGGCAAAGATTTTTAGTACCCTAATAATGGAGTCTGGGTACAGGAAAATTGCTGTTCACCGAGACAGCCGAAAGTTTACTGCCTTTACGACTCCGGAAAGAGAAACATTATAATCCAGGGTAATGCCTTTCGCGTTAAAAATGGCCCCGCCATGTTTCAACATCTAACGTCTGCAGAGGTTTTGACTGGGTACAACTGAGAGTTTTGCTTCGCCTATCTTGATGATGCAATAATTTATTCCAAGACCTGGGAGGAGCACCTTGGCCATATACAGAGAGTCCTGGAGCAACTTCAACTCCAAGGGATGACGTGCAAGCTGTTCAAAAGCTTTTTCGGAAGGTCATCCATTGATTACCTAGGCTATATGGTATCTCCTAAAGGGAACTTTCCATAGCAGAGTTCAATACACGCAATCGAAGAGGCCAAAGAACCAACTAACAAGAATTAGCTACGACGGTACCTGGGTCTGTGCACTTGGTTACGGGACTTTGTGCCCAATATCGCCCACCACATGCCACCGCTTCACCCACTCCTTGAAAAGGAGGCACGTTGGAAATGAGGACAGGAAAAGAAACAGGCTTTCCAAGAGCTGAAAGACAGTTTTGGAAACATCCACCAACTCCAATGATGCCAAGGTAACAAACCATTAATTTTGCAAACAGATGCTTGCCAAAACAGTCTTGGGATGGTCTTGTACCAACATAATGCCGGTGGCCAACCACATGTGATAGCGTAAGCTTCGACTCGGTTGAACGAAACCAAACAGCGCTATCCCATTAATGAGCAGGAGTGTCTGACAGTCATTTGGGCGGTATGGAAACACCGCTACTATTTAGAAGGGTAACATTTCATCCTATGTATGACTCAAAAGCACTCCAATGGTTGAGAGAATCACGTAACACCAAGGCCAAGCTCGGGCGGTACGACATGTTCCTTATGGAATTCGATTTTAAGGTGCATCACTGCCCGAACAAGAGTAATGACCTGCCAGATGCCCTGTCTCACTACCCCATGCTAGAAGAGGATGAAAAAGCCAAAGAGGAATGGGAGAAAATGTCCCTTCCCTTCTTCCAAAATACAGCCTGGAGGAGCAAATTTGTCTTTTGCAACTCCGCATAACCCGCCATCAAATTACGATGAGCCAGCAAGAAGACCCTGAAATCCGTTGCCTCCTGCAAGAACAAACCCAATCAATTTGAGGTGAGGGATGAAATTGTGTAGACCATTAGCAGACAACCTACCGCAGTGTGGAAGATATGAGTTCCACAACAGTTGTGACCAGACGTCTGTTGTCCTCACCATGATTACCACGATCACCCCGAAGTGGGGCACCCGGGTACCCAAGAAACGCTATTGGATATCGGAGCCTGTTATAGCTGTAATGGTTTGAGCCAAGACTCTCCGACAGCAACTGCTTCACATGCTGCCATGGCAAGGCGTACCCTGTACCTCCGTCTACAGCCAAACCGAAAAGACCCAAGATGGCGTGGACTCATTGAGCTGCCTATCTGATGGGCCTGTATCCCTGGAGAACAAAGGGGAACAGATACCTACTGGTAGTAACTGACCAGTTTTCCCGGTGAGTAGAAGCATTTCCACTACCCAGCCAGGAAACCACCCCAATAATTCGCAAACTGGAAGCAGAGGTGTTTCCACGCTGGGGTTATCCCCAAGCAATTTTGACCGACAGTGGTACACAGTTTACCAGCCACCAGTGGCAGTCAGTGTGTCAAGGATGGGTGGTGGAGATATAGACTACCCCTCCATACCAACCCCAGGCCAATTCCACTGAGTGGAGGAACCGAGAGATTAAGAGCAATGACCACCGACACTGGGATAAACATATCCCTACCATCCTGTTTGTTCTTCATCGCCAAACTAACGAAGCAGTAAACACTATCCCAAGTCAACTTCTTCTGGGTCAACCACTTTGGTGACCAGGCAACTGGCAGTGGGACAGTGAACCACAGATATGCCACAGTCAGAAAATGTCAGACTAGCCACCCTGGCACGTACTGCTAGCGCCTAGCAAGTCAAGGATACCTACATCCATAAGAACTATCCTCAACCAAAGACAGGGGTGAGAGGTTTCAACCTCGGCGAAGCCGTCCTACTTAAGATTCCCCCCTCAGCAAAGCCAGCAATCAGTTCAGCGCTGGCCTTGCTGACAAATGGGACGATCCATACAGCATAGTCGGCAAACAGACATCTACTGGGCCGAAGACCTATGGGGACTTATCTGAAAGGCCACCTGAGGCCAAAAATGCCCTTTTCCAGGCGAAATACCCAACCAAGAGGACGAAGCTATTGCAGATGAACCCCAATGGCGTTCAGAAGACGAGGACAACCCAATGCCAATTATGATACCTCCACAAGATGAGCCAATGCCACCGAAGAGTCCCGAGGCGTGAACCCCGGAACTCCACAGGGAGCCACGCTACTGTCTACACAGGAGAATAGACATGCCACAGCGCTGAGGAGCAGTCTCTGTTTAATCCCTGCCCTCAACGCCTACCAGCTATGCCCACAAGGTCACCACTAGATGTGATCGGACCACCCTTAGCTACAGTGAAGTGTCTAGGAAAAGTACCCGCGACAGGGAATACAGCCAAACACATCACAGGTCAAGCCGGATATCCGAGAGATCAGAAGCGCCAAAGGTGAAGGAAGTAGAGGCAACCCAAGCACCTTACCCTCCACCTGATACCTCTCCCGAGCCAGAAATTATGGTAGTTCCAGCTTCCAGGAAGCCGATTCCTGACTCCCGAGGGGAGATCGCCACCCATCATTGGACCATCAAGCAGCACTAATGCTGACTGTCTAACCCCAACTGCTGTGTTGGAGGAAACGCCCGAGCCAAGGATCAAGGTCGTTCCAGCTTCTACAAAGACGATTCTTGTCCTTGATAAAGAACCACCACCAACAATACAGGAGGTGTCGAGCACTGCAGACGTCAATGCTCCGCCCCAATCTTCTGCCATGCAGGAAGATACCATCAGTATAGACGAGGAAGAGAGGCCCGTTCTGCCTCTCACTCGACTGACCACCAATGAACCTAAGACGTCCAGACACACTGATCCCGACACCCTACAACCTCCACTTATCTAAGAGGAAACTATTCTCGTTCACACGAGAGCCACCGAGGTTGTAGGGCCATCCCACCCTCTGGCCACCAATCTGGACAACAAGAAAGTTGGTGTCCAACAATGCCCAGCTCATCGTAAAAGAACTTCAGCAGTCGTGTTGGAGGGCAGTACTCTGCCACTCCCTCACACTGCCTCAGCGGAGAAACTTCCTGCCCCATGGGTAGGAACCCGAGCAGTCGAGGTGGAGAGTTCTACCTTGCCACTTGCACTGCCTCATCGTCCTTAGCAGGGATCTATCTTCCACAACGGTTGCAGCTGAAGATGATGCCCCATCACCATGTGCTGAACTCCGAAGACTGATGCCCCCTTGTGCCGCCAAAGCAAAATCAGTGCCAGGCTGGTATAAGGAGTCACCATGGAGGCGTACGTCTTGTTTTATGTGGCCATATCTGGCCCATGCAGCACTAAGGCCAAGGAAAAGACCGGCGAAGACCAAGACCGCCGAAAAGTAAGTGAAGTGCTCAGAAACTTGAGACCTCGACCAGGTAGTCGTAATTAAACTACCACTCTAGTGACAACAAGGACTCGTTACAGACCTGAAGTTATAGTGAATTAAATAGCCAACAAGTCAAAGACAGTGATATTAGCTTCCAGACACTCACATTAGAGTTATTTTCAACCAGTGATAAATCTTTAGATAACCTACACAGTGTTAGGTGTGGGCAAGCCATGTCCATAACACTGGCTAGAACGGACACCCCACGCGCTAGAAGCGACACACCGCTGCAATCAGGTCAAGGCCATAAGCTGAGTGACGTTTTGGAAAAAGAGTAATGTTTGTAAACCCGCTGAAAGTATTTAGCGCTGGCAGGGTCATGAAACCAGGCCTGGTGCCTGCCAGCCGCAGTGTGGTCAAGAGGACCACAGAAGGGTGTACCGTGGACTGCCGTTGCCAAGACGTGATGCAAAACAGTCTTCGGCATCTAGATTAAGGTGAACAAGTTCCGATGGTTTCAGATAATAATAAAGTGGCCTCTGCATAATCGGTTAGCAGTTGTTATAATTGACTCCCCCACTTTAACTCAACGATTGTAGAGTTGTGTTAATTGTTTTTTTTTTTTTTTTTTTTGGTTTTATATAAAGATGTTTAAACTATCCTAATCTTTACCTTGAGCTATGCCTAACCCAAACTTGTTTGCTTTAATAACATAAAACACCTCAGGCTATTAAGACAGAACACTGGTGCACACTCCTCATGCTTCCACCCTCTATGCAGAGTGAGATTAAATGTGAAGGATTAAAATTCCCCTAAAGTAGAAAATGGAACATTGGTGGAGGCAAGGGCTTTCCCTACCCCTCATAGCATGCAAACCTCCGCTAAACCACTTGAATAGTGGTTGCATAACTCAACAGCACATTGATTTTAAAAAGATAGCAATTCTGTTCACAAAGCAAATAAATGTAATTTATATAGTTAAAGACACTGGGTTTGCTTTCAAATGATATAGAGTTTGTTTAAGGTACAACCTTAAAGCCTCTGTGTTCTGCAGGCGTGTTAGCAAATATATTTACGACAGAGATTATGTACGTATTCTGTTAAATGAAATAACCTTATCAGGTTAATACGAGTTGAAATATTGAGAGTAACAACAGATTAACGTCCAGGACAAGTTGTTGTGTGCATACATAAAAACAGTAAATGAAATAAGATTATCTTTTTAAAGACATGTAGCCTTTAAGCACGTCATATATTAGGTCACGGGTGGACAGGTGATGGCACAGTTACGTCAGCCTTCAAACGAAGCAAAGCTTTACAGAGCAGGCAGTTTTCACGTGTGAGTAAAACACACCAAAGTACATGTCATGAGAGGCGTACTTTATTAGCTACCTACTGCCCTCCACTCATATGCCATATTTGATACACTTTTTTCATTAAAGAAATATCGGGCATACTCTGAAGTAGTTCGTTTCAAGCCTGAGCGTGGAAACTTTTGCTCTTACGTTGGGAAACTTACCGACATTGAGAGCCTAAAATGTGCACCACTTACCTGATGGGTAATTCCAGGCAGTATAAGGGTGTAAGGGAAGTATTGCATTTCAACTGTGGGACATATATAGGTAAACTATACAGTTGTAGGCAATATGCTACGAGGGCATTGCAAATAGGCATCTTTACGACACTCATTTGCCCCGATAACGTCCCAGATGTGAGTAAATTGTGACATAATTGACGCATGATGTCTTGTCTATTAATACTAAATGACTGTTACTTATCAGTGCTACTGCTTCCTAACAGCTGGTCCACTAGTCACGCTGCCACCTGCAAGACTGCTTTACCTACTGGGCAGGGACAGATGTCCCAATAATACTTTGTTATTTCGCCCGATGAATCACCGAGACCATTCAAGAGGCCCGGGGGAGAGTATAGCAGTGTGCCGTGAGATGCAGCCACATGCAAGATGTCTAGATACCACCGCTAGCCACTATGCCGCATGCACAGAGGATCTAGGCCCTGAGCTTGCACCTGCTGTTCCCCCTCTCCAGACACCCTATGCCAGTGGAAAAAGGGATGGCCAAGGAGTATATATAGAGGTGCTTTCCGGCCTCCGGATTGTCAGTTCTGCTACAGTTTTCTATCGCCTCTCCTGAGCCTTCATCGCTCTAGCTCTTGGTGCCTAGGCTCAAACTTATCCTTACTTCATCACTCATCTCGTGGAGCTGAAGATCCTCTCCAATGCCTAAACTGAAGGAAGAACCAGTGGCGTCGACAGTTACATACTTAGACAAGTTCAGTCCCATACAAACAACCTGAGAGTAAAGCTCGCCCCAAGGTTAAACATGCACCAGCGAACTGCCTATCCCGCTAGCTTTGCACAGGGAGCTTTACCCCGTATTACGATAGGGCATTTACCTTCCGCATAGCCCATGGGGAATTAGGAGATAGCACCTCTGCCATCTGTGTTTTTTTCCTTTGGATAATAAACTCCGATATTACCAGTTCTCTTGACTTTCACTCCAAGCGCCTTCCGTGTGTCATTTTGGAGCTGGAGGACGCAGCAGAAGACCGGATTTTACTTTTCCAAATGCACACAAGCAACACACCAGCACATCGTTGGTAGGCCACCCATTCTATGTCCCGGCAGTGAACGGTAGAGCCATGACACTACGATACTGTCTCATGGAAGTTGGCTTGCCAGCTCAAAGTCACCCCCTACCTTACTGCTCACTTTGTGGTGCAGAGGAGGGGATATTTTTTGAGTCTAGGGAGACCAGTGACCAATGGACTTTCACCTCCTCACCTCACCATTATTGGAAGGACAACCGCACCTTGCACCAAGAGGGAGGAATAGTAGAGCCACGACACTAGGTACGCTCCCGGTGGGATAGACTTGCTGGCCAGGCTGCTCAACTCTCAGTGCTCACTGGTGGTGCTGAGAGGGTTGCATTCTGGTGCAGGGATATCTACTCCCGCAGGACAACACTGTGCGGTTCCTGCAACCATCACCCCGCAGCTCAAGCCGCCACTACCTAGTAGAGTCGTCGAGAGTGAGGCGGTGTTGGCAGCAGTAATTTGCACCTACACGTGGACAGACACTGAAATTTCACCTGCCAACCTCCTGCAGCCTCAATTTTGTGCCTAAAGCCTTACACCCGTAGGGGTGGAGTTGAGACATGGGCCAAGAAGGCGAGAGCTATTGCTAATAATCCCCAGGGGCTACGTATCCTTCCCAGTGGGTTCGGGTTGCTTAGTCCACGTGAGCAAGCTACATTACTGAGATGCCCCACTGTACCAGCAACCACCGTCATGCCCGTGGACTTGTTCGAGCCACCCACCAAGGTCGTGGAAAGATACCACCCTATAGTGCAGGAGGCACTATTTGGCATACGACCTACCAGCATCCCAGAACCATAGTCAGTCACCGTACAAGAGCCTATCCCCCCTCCCAGTCAAGTGCAACTCCTGTACAGAGAACCGAAACTGTGCAGGCACTCACCCAATCACCTCACCGCCCTATTGCACTACTGCCTCAGCCTGTACCCTGCCATATAAAGGTTGTCGAGTCAGACTTTGTACAGAGTCGCTGACCCACTAGGTCCATATTGTACACTGGGCGGACCCCCGTGCCCACATCAGAATAAGCCACCTTGAGACGCGACTCGCCTAGTGTAGAGTAAGTCACCCAGGGCAAGGACAGTCATGCGTCAAGGAGGGTACTTTTTGACACCCAACATGGGGTGTCCATCATAATTTGAAAACTAATTAGGCCTAACCAGGCCAGCACGAACCCGAGGCGAGAATCTAGCCGGGGCTAAAAGAAAACCCAGACCAAACTTCGGGGAGTCTGAAAATACTCAGTGACGCTCAAGAAAACCCCAAAGATGTCGGACACCAACGAGGTAGTGCGGCAGAACTCGGAGGAAACTGTGGATGCCTCCCGAACAACCAATGCGGTAAGGCAGAATGCCCCAGAGAAGGGATTCATTGAATCGAGTGTACGCACTGCCAGTGCCAATTTCACTACGCCTGTTTAGGCTGGAATGATATCGTCCGCCACAACTACAGCCTTGAATTACCGGTGTGAGAACTGCTGGACGTGCCAGACAGCGTTATGCAGATGGATCACCTGCCAGGGGCACGGTCAATACACCATGAGTTGCATTATCTGCACTGAAACATTCCACCATGTCTGCATAGGTTTGCCAGACGAGCTGGTGACTCGACAGGGAATGGTATACAGATGTGACGTCTGCCAACGAGCTGCGGAATACAGGCCACATAATCCCGGACCCGGGAAGAAAACAGAATTATGCCATTTTCAACCGGGGAACTCTAAATTCTCAACTTCGCAGGCCGACCGCATGAAGACCCACTTTCCTTTTTAATAGACTGTGAAAAGGAATTTAAAAAACAAGGAACTCTGCAAAAAACAGTGGGTTAAAATCATGCAAGCCCGCCTCAAAAGAAAAGTACTTGACTGGTGGGGAAAGTATTGGGAGTTTATAACAGAGTGGACAAAATTTCGAAATGAGCAAACTACAGAATTCACTGGCGAGGAGGTATGAGCCAACTTGACCATGGCACTCTACAGTCAGACCCAGACCCTCTGTGAAGAGACTGAAATATTTATCCGCGCAAAAAAAGTGCAATTGTTCCGATGCATTTTCCCGGAGGAAAAGGAGGAAAGTTGTGTATCGCACATCACCTGCATGCTGTTGCCTCAGATGCGAAATCTTTTAATTTTACAAAACCGCAAGATATCAAAGAGTTGGTAGACTGGGTGCAAGAAATCCAGCACAATTTGCAGGCACAGGCATGTCTAGAATGCCAGAACCAAGCACATTTGTGGAAGAGAAAGCGACAGAGAAGGTCAAGGCACCGTCACCTGTGCCACTGGCACATAACCTCTCCAGTGGTTGGTTCTGTTCAGGCTATCACTTTCATAATGACTGCCCGACACGGCCTACGCCACGCACATGCAGGGAAGAAGGGGGCGCAACTGGTCGCCCATGACCCACTCTCAACAAGCCAAAGGGATCCTCTCCAGCAGGAAACGCAAACACCGGCAGATCAAAAGGACAGACTCCGCCAGAACCAAAGGGCCCGTCATCCAACTAATGGATGAAGAGGCCAAACCACCTGAGGCTCCTCATGTGGAGATCATGTTAAACGGCCACATAATGTCAGCACTACTTGACTCGGTGGCCACCGGAATGTTTATCCGCACCGACTTACTTTCGACCGAACAATGGAAATTGTTACTGCCCCAACTAAAAAAAGTCTGAATGGTCAAACCCGACTGCATCCTAGCAGTAGATGGGAGAATCATGCTCACTTTCACCACAGAAAATAACCAGCACTGCTGAGTTCATTGTAGCTCCTGGGATAGAGGAGATGGTTATACTAGGTTACCCATGGCTCCGGCAACAACAATGTGTAATGGACAACGGACAGAACAACGTTCACTAAGGTCACAAGAACAGAGTCTCAGTCAACTGGGAACACAGCCCATAGGCAGAAATCGCACCACCATTATTGGATTATTGGCCTCCGAAATTAACCATGACTTGGACCCAACCAAGTTCCAACAACTAAAAAAAGTTCTGGACGAGTACACAGGGGCATTTGGAACAAAAGGAACACTTCACCAGACCATCACAATACAGCACAAGATATGGCAGACTACCAGCAAGCCCATATACAACCGGCCATTTCGATTATCTGCCAGTCGCAGCCAACTGATCATGGATCAGATAAAATAAATGAAACAGCAGGGCATCATCGAGCCGTCAGATTCACCCTACGATTCACACGTCGTATTGGTGCCTAAGAAGGACAGACAGCTGCGGTTCTGTGTGAATTACAAGGATTTAAATGATGTCACTCATACCATTGCTCCATCAGCCATCGACCTACAATCAGGGTAATGGCAGATAGCAGTACACCCGGATAGCTGGCATTACACCAGCTTTACTAGCCCTGAAGGCGAAACCCTACATTTCCGCATCATGCCCTTCAAGCTGAAAAATGCACCCACCACCTTTCAGAGGCTCATGTTGTCGGTGGTACTAATTGGATTCGTCGGACAGTTCTGCTTTGCATTCCTCAACGTCATCGTATATTCCAAGACCTGGGAAGGACACCTGATACACCTGCAAAGGCTTCTCAAACGCCTCGAGATACATGTCATGACCACCAAGCTATCGAAAAGCTACTTTGGGAAAACCTCCATTGAATACCTCAGACACGTGGTGTCACCCAGTGGCAACCTACCCCAGGAAAACTCTATACAAGCCATCCAAGAGGCTGACGAGCCCACTACCAAGAAACAACTCTGGCGATTCTTGCGACTTTGTAATTGACTGACTGACTTCATACTGGACATTGCCAGTCTGATGGCACCCCTACACCCTCTCCTAGAAAAGGAAGCTAGATGGCAATGGGGACCATAATATCGTATTGCATTTCACACACTGAAAAAGAGTTTCCAAAATTTTAAACAACTCCACCTGTCCCACAGCGAGGGACCATTAATACTTCAGACCAATGCCAGCCAAAACAGCCTTAAACTAGTGCTTTATCAAGAAGATTAAAAAGGACACCCTCGGGTAATAGCCTACGTCAGCACCAACCTGAACACAACCGAGCAACGCTACCATATACACGAGCAAGAATGCTTGGCGGTAATATGGGCAGCGCGGAAATACTGGTACTACCTAGAACATTCTCATTTCCTCCTTCAAACTGATAGCAAGGTGCTCGAGTGGCTGCGGGAATCAAAAGCAGAAAAGGCAAAACTGGGAAGATGGGGCAAGTTTTTAACTGAATTTGATTTTGAGGTGCAGCTCTGTTCAGGGAAACCAAATGACCTACCAGACACCATGTCCCATCAGCCGGACCTGGACTTTGCCGAGAAAGTCGAGGAAGACTGGGACAGCTTGGTACCAACGCAACCACCAAAAGTCAACCCCGAAGAACAGATTCACTTACTACAATTCAGAATATGCTGGGACCAAATAGCGGCCCACCAACAACAAGATTCTGAAATCCAGGGACTACTCAAAACGCACCCATGATGCTTCAAACTTCGCGACGAGATAGTATGGTCCCGCAATGAGCAGCTGGGAGCAAAAAAAAATGTTTAATTTGTGTACCTAAAGCCCTCCGCACTGATATCTGCCACCACTATCACAATCACCCTGAAGCAGCTCACCTGGGGACTAAGGAAACCTTGGCAGACATCGCCAGCTGGTAGATCTGGGACGGGATGAGTAGAGATATCAGACAATACGTGGGAGGCTGTGAGAAATGCTGCAAGGGGAAAGCATACCCTGCACCACCTCTGATGCCCACAGATGCCATGGACACATGGAAGCAGACTTAATGGACCCATACCCCGCAGCACTCGCGGAAACCGCTATCTACTCGTTGTCACTGATTTATTTTCTTGCTGGGAAGAAGCCTTTCCCCTGCCCAGTCAGGAAACTCACCACATAATCGGGAAATTTGAGAAGGAAACCTTCCTCTCAGTGGGGTTATACGCAGTGCCTATTAACGGACAATGGGATGATATTCACTGGCCGGAAGTGGCTCACCGCCTGTGAAGAGTGGGGAGTGGAGACATGGACCACTCCGCCATACCACCCACAAGCCAACCCAACCAAATGTAGGAACCAAGAACTAAAAAAAATCCTGCCGCTGAGAATTGGATATGACCACCACCACTGGAATAAACACACCCCGAGAATATTGTTTGCCTTACAACGAAGGACAAATGAAGCCACAAATGTCAGCCCGAGTCAATTCTTGCTGGGAGCCACCTTGCACCGGCCCGGGGATTGGCAATAGGAAAATTTCCAGTCCATGCTACCACAGCCAAAGAATGTTTGGATGGCAGCCTTAGCATGTACTGAAACTGCAACAGAAGGCCAGGAGAGATATATTCAATGAAAATATCCACAACCTAGGACTAAGTGGGTGAGTCGGTACTCCTGCAGCTGCATCCACTCAGCAGGTCCAATGCCCAGTTTAGCGCAGGCCTCACCGGCAAATGGGAGGGCCCACACAAGGTAGTCAGTCGGCGGGAGAATATTTATTGGGAGGAATACTTTCAGAGAACGAATTCGCCAAGCAACGCGAGAACAGATCCAGCCATTTCCCCACGAAAACCCGGAGGGCGTGGTACGAGAAACAGCCTCTATAACCTCTGAGATCTGGGAAGACCTGGACCAACCTCTCCCTAGGTTCCAACCACCCGCCAGACAGGCAGAGAAAATGGAACCCCCAGAGGTAGCCACCGGATCTCAGTAACGAGCTACCTGCCACCAACATGGCCGAAGGAGCCGTCATGAGCCCTAGGACCAACGAGCCGTACGATACCCTCAACCCCTACAGACCTCAAAAACAGAGTGGTGACCCAAGGGGGATAGTGGACTCCTAGCACAAGAGAGTTATCTTGGCACAGTCCACAACAAGGTGAAACGACCAAAGCAATGCCTGCCAAACCTGGTCAATGAAAGGGGCGATACGCCTATCATTGCGGCCCAATCAGGGAAGGAAAGATCATTTTCCCCGGAGTTCACTCAAGCCACAAAGGCACCTCTGGCAAAGGAACTCCCGGTCTCATCTGGAAGTGCCAGTAGTCAGTTCCATTAGGCGCCAGCTGACAGCGAGGAGTCCATCAGATCTCCATATCATAAAGAGCCAATCATGAGGGCCCTCGTCAAACTCGTGCCGGTGGAGGCGAAGTACTTGGAAGAACCACTGTCAACCCCATGTACTACACTCGATTTGGGAACAGCCTCGAATGCGGACATGTCTCCAGTGCCAATACCGGAAGAGGCTACAGCGTCGGCCGGAGGGACAGAAAAAGAACACCCGTCAGAACACCTGCCCCTCTTACAGTGCCAGCAACCCTGGTGTCACCTCATGCCAAGCCGGACACCTGGGGCACCTTGTCCACCTCGGAGGTGATCACGCTGCCAGCCAAGGTTGAGAAATGGAGAGGGGGGAGGGGTGAGGGCGCTTCCAAGTCCCCAAATACAACGCCGTCTGCTACAGAGGTAGTAGAACCACTACCTCTGGCGGCCACCCCGCTGGCATCTACGATGGGCCGGCAGCCTGTCAGCACATCCATGTTACCCGCCGGTCAATCCGAGACAGTGGGCACAGAGGAGAATACACCACAGTTCCTGCCACGCCCACACATGCTGCCTCAACACTCCTACCAGGCCGCAGCAGTGGCAGGTCGGTACCGGGTTCCACCATGGAGGCCGCCAACGAAGTTTGCGTGGCCTACTCCACCAAGCGTCGCCGTGAGAAAACGGGGCAGACATGTGAACAAGAGGAGAGGTAAGTCCCGCTCCACCCTACAACATATGCCAGTGAGTGAGTGCACGACGAGTAGTACTTCCCACTCAGATAGTATAGACGTACCATCAACGTACGCAGACGGGGCAGTGAAGTTCTTCAAAACAAAAGTGCCCCGAGCTTAGCTGAGGGGTGATTTTTAGCCTGTGATCCTGTAGACGGTAATCCTGTGTGGCAATGAGGGACAGCTGTGAGTAAGCCAGCTGCCAGCATATAAAATATTCTGTCAATGAGAAAGAGCCATGTATATAGCAACTGTTTTGTTTGCTTAAGCCTCTTGTGAATGAGTAGGAGAAAAGACCGCAGCTTAATTTACTTTTGTTAAGGAAAGTTTTACTACTGGTTGCCTGAACTGTGAAAGTAGCTTGAATGCAACTGCTAAATCAGAACTGGTATAAAAGTGAAAATCAGAGGCTAACTTAGTAACAACCTAATTTTGAAAATTTTTTGTAAATATATGTTCTTTGTGTATGTAATGTAAACCAGAGATGTTAGTTAATCTGTTTGTAGATAAACTCCTGTTGATGTCAAAATTAAATACACATCAGGTTTTAAATTAGCAGAATTGACAATAATTGTCTTTGTTAAAGTAACTATATCAGTCAGTTGTTTACAAATACTGTGAATGAAACCATTATGTTGTAAATATTTGGGTCTTATGTTGTTTAAATGTAAACTGTCAGTCAAGTGAAAATATCAGTAAAAACAGAACCACGTACAGACATTATTAACAGCAAGAACGTGGTGAGAAGAAATTTGCCAATCTCAATTTGCTGTAAACTTGAGTGATCTCTTTGTTGCATGACAAGGGTTCTGTGTCTTTCTTCTCTATTTTGATGTAAGATGATCAAGTGTGACTCTGTCACGTTTGCCCATACACTTGCTTCCCCATTTAAGTGCACAGATGAGATGATGGAAGGTCTCGGTTGTGCAAAACCCCGTAGTTTTTTAAACCGCATTCTACTGTGTGTTAAGATAGGGAGGTCAAAGGCAGAGCCTACGCACACTACCGCACCAGGCGGCCACAGCAGTTAGCTAGGAAACATGCCTCACAAGTGGGGCTTTGGGGCATATTATCTTTTAATCTTTTTATAAATATTGTATATAAAAATTAATTCCCAAGGGTTGAAACTTATTCTGTGTCCCACCCAATATGTTTGCTCTTTCCTTGGATCCGTACAATCATATTGTCAGTAACCAAGCCTTACAGCTATGATGTAGGTGGCACACAATAATCAGAAGGCAACGTGTTATCACAGACACTGGATTCCAATAGCGACACTTATCTTACTCTGCACATTGCCGCACGCTGCTTCAACTCCCCAGCTGTGAAAGAAAAGAAGGTGAGAGGAGGAAGACTGCCTTGTGTATGACACCAAAAGAGATGGTTTCGTTTAGCAGACTCTGCTACTACAGGAATATGTTCCAGCCAGCACCTGCCTAGGGGCCACCTGCGCACACGTATGCGAGTAGTGAGAGCAAACTGAAACTGGCACAGAACCGGCACCCATACAGAAGCCCAGCCAGAGGGAAATAAATTGCTGATGTGGGGAAAGTTCTACATTCCCTCATTGGAATTTTGATCGCTTCTCAACTCATTGCCCAGGTGAGTATACGTTGCAAGGGAAGAGTGCACAACATGCTTCAATTCGCCCCGAATTGACGCATGTCGTGTTCTCCATTAATATTAAACGACTGCTATTCCTCAGTGCAACTGCTTCCTAACAGCTGGTCCACGAATCACGCCGCCACCGCTGACGGCATGATTGTTTTACCTACCAGGCCGAGACAGGCGTACCAATAATAATTTATTATTTTGCCCCATGAGCCAACGAGACTATGCAAGAGGTCCGGGGCGAGTTCAGCACTGTGTCGTGAGATGCCGCCACATGCAAGATGCCTATATCTCTTTGTTCTCCACTGTGCCGTACGCACAGAAGATCTAGGCCCTGAGATTGCACCTCCTGTTCCCCCTTTCCAGACATCCTATGCCAGTGGAAAAAGGGATGGCCGAGGAGTATATAAGGAGATGCATCCCAGCCTCCAGACCGTCAGTTCTGCTATAGTTCTCAATCGCCTCTGCTAAGCACTCATCACTCCAGCTCTTGGTGCAGAATCTCTAATATATCCTTACTTTATCACTCACCTAGTAGGGCTGAAGATCCTTTCCAGCACCTAAACCGAAGGAAGCACCAGCAACATTGACAGCTACACATTTAGACCCGTTCGGTCCTTTACAGACAACGTGAGAGTAGAGCTCGCCCCAAGGTTAAACATGCACCAGCTAACTGCATATCCCGCTAGCTTTGCACAGGGAGCCTTCCCCTGTATTACGATAGCGTGTTTACCTTCCGCATAGCCTGTGGGGAATTAGGAGATAGCACCTCTGCCATCTGTATTTATTTCCTTTGGACAATAAACACCAATCTTACCAGTTTTCTTGACTTTCACTCCAAGCTCCTTTCCTGTGTCATATCGAAGCTGGAGGAGGCAACAGAAGCCTGGATTTTGCTTTTCCAAATGCACACAAACAACACACCAGCACATTCATTGGTAGGCCACTCATTCTATGCACTGACTGTGAACAGTAAACCAGGACACTAGGATACGGTCTCCTGGAAGTTGGCTTCTTGGAGTCTGGGGAGGCCAATGACCACTGGACACTCACCTCACCATTACTGGAAGTTCACTCGTTCCTTACACCAAGTGGGAGGAATGGTAGTGCCTAGACACTAGGTACACTCCTGGTGGGATAGACTTGCCGGCCAGGCTGTTCAACTCTTAGCGGTCACTAATGGTGCCAAGAGGGCTGCGTTCTGATGCAGGGAAATCTAACCTGTGGGACAACACAGTGCGGTTCTTGCAACCATCGCCCCACAGCTCACGCCATTTCTACTTAGCAAAGTCGTCGAGAGTGAGGCGGTGTTGGCGTCAGTAATGTGCACCTACACGTGGACACTGAAACATCAACTGCCAGCCTCTTGCAGCCCAGATTTTATTCCTAATGCCTTACACACATAGGGGTGGAGTTGATACATGGGCCAAGAAGACGAGAACTATTGCTAAAAAAACCCAAGGGCTATGTATCCTTCCCAGCTGGTTCAGGTTGCTTAGTCCACATGAGATGCCCCACTGTACCAGCACTCACCCTCATGCGCATGAACCTGTTCAAGCCACCCACCAAGGTCACATAAGGATACCACCCTATAGTGCAAGCGGTACTATTTGGCATGCGACCTACCGCAGCTGGCCACCGTACCAGAGCCTATCACCCCCAGTTGAGTGCAACTCCGATAGATGGAACAGAAAGTGTGCAGGTACGCACCCAATCACCTCTCCACCCTATTCCACTAAGGCCTAAGCTTGCAGCCTGCCATATAAAGGTTGTCGAGCCAGACTTTGTACCAAGTCGCCGACCCACTAGGCCCATATTGTACACCGGGCGGGCCCCCATCCCCAGATCAGAATAAGCCACCTTCAGACGTGACTTGCCTTTCGTCGAGTAAGTCTCCCAGGGCAAGGACAGTCAGACAGCCTAATCTAACGATTGTGTTATGATAACAAGCATAATTATTAATTTAAGGTTTATCTAATTGTTTAGCATATTATAACAAAAAAAGAGTTAAGTAAGATGCTTAGAGTATGAATATTATTTACAATTAAAACGGTAACATAAGTGTAATGCACTAAATTAACCGTTAACTGTGCGCACACAAAGAGCAGTAATAAAACACAATAAAATTATTATGAAGTACACGACTTTTAAAATGTAATGAAGTATACAAGTGTCCACAATGAGAATTAGAAAGAGAGTGCAGATAATATTTAAAATACATAAATATGAAGAGTTGGATCTTTTATTTATTAATGTATTAAATATAGATGCTTAAAGTTATGCAAATCGTTTAACGTAACAGACTCAAGTAATTCATTATAAACACAATTGCAAGAACGTGCATATCTTGAAGTCCTTATAGCAGACAATTCTTTAATCTTATAATGTGCTACATTGATAAAGCAATTTAAATACAGGAAGCTGTCTGTGTGAGTTTAATAAGAGTTTGGGAATGTAAAGTAAACGTTTTACGCAAGACGTAAACACATAAATTAGTGGCATGACAAGTCAGAGCTATAATATAAATTTAATTTAATAAATTTAATAATAATAATGTGCATTCTGCTGATATTTTGACATTATATAAGTACACATAGAGGTGGGGTAAGAACAATGTCAATTGTTGTGTTTAAAAATGTTGTAGAATAATAGAGTATTATACAGTACTGAATAAAGTAGTTTCAAAGCATACACTCGCATGAGGCAAGGCGCGCAGGCAGGCGTCAAGGATGCTGCGAAACGCTGCTACCTCATTACATATTAAGGCAACAAATTCTTCACACCACCTTACCACACTCCCTCCTCACTGGATTTCAGCATTCTCGCATTGCGCTGTTAACACACTGCGTGTTCGATGCTCACCCTTGGTTTGTAAACACGCACCTGGGTGCGCAATCACTTGGTACATGCTGCTGTTGTTATAATAAGGTAAAACTTTAAGAAAAAATAAAAAAATCCATGAATAATATTTTATAGTCAATATTATTAGAATAACCTACATTGAGAATTCTGAGAGAAATGCAATTACTATTTTATAATTAAGTGTAATACTTACGTGAATGTCTATATAAATTATAAAACCCAAGTCTACCAATACGGGAATTGTATTTTAACTAGTATGAAAGGTAAAATGTTTTCATACGTTATATGAATTAAATACATAAATAAACGCACATGGCAGTACAGCAGCACAAAGCAGTATAACATTATGACAACCTAATACACAAAATAATTCCTAAATGACATTATAATATATTAGTTAGGGGACACTTGTAATAAAATTTAACAGTGCCAGCACGAAAACTTACCATTTCATAAATATCATGTGTAATTATAACATATGATAACGTCTTTAAAATAGAAACGCAGGGCACATATCTAAAATTAAATTGTTATGCCAGAATGCTGAGCCATAGTCATAGTGTTTCAGGACAAACAAACGGCAGCTGAAATGCCAACACGGCTTTGCACCCCTCTAAAGGGGATAACACAGCAAAAGGACCACAATGCCGTAACCGAGCATCAGAGCAGAGAGAGCAGTTACCTTCAGGCTCTGGATTACGTGGCACGCATGCAAAACAAGCATAGTGGCATGCTGCATGGCAACACAGCGCGACGAAGTGTAAAATTAACTTTTCACCATAAATGCAGTGGCATTTCATTTTCAATACACCATGCATCCAAGCACCCCGGCCGGGTAGAATACTTACACCAAAATAGGCACTCAGACATGTTAAATTGAAGTGTGATATGCAGCAAAAATGACACAAAGGTGCATAGTATAACTATAAAAACATAAACAAAAGGTTTTACACAAACTCGAAACACGAGTTAACAGATTTAAGGCAATAGTTTCAGAAAAAGGCCAAGTTGATGAATATTGTAACTTTTTTTCAAAACATTATATAGGCTCAGTGTGCATTAATAAGCAACCTAGTTGTAAATGTAATAAATTAATACAAAAAAAATATCAGTCTGATAACGAGTATAATACTCTAGTAAGTACAGGAAATTAGTATATATTATATTAGCACACCTTATATGAATCTCAAAATAAACAAAACATATTTTGTCATAACTTCCTACTCACTTTATTTTAGAAGTCATAGTGTTCTTGCATCATAGTAGCCAGTTTATTAAACTCAGTCCTACTAAAAGAAATAACTAAGGTATAATGACATTCACTAATAAATTTTCATAAATTACATGAATGTTAGATAGAGAGTGCAAAATTTGTAACATGGATATAATATAAACATTGTTGGTGTAAGAATAGTATGTATATATAAGTTAAGATTGAAAATAGGCTGCTAGGCTACTACAAATAAATAAAAGAACACGAATCCTAGTACTCATAGTCCAGTACTTGACGATAGGCACACACACAAAGTAGGGCGACACATTTTTTTCACGCGGTTGTGCGATCGCAACGTTTCGCTGGCTGATGAAGCTGGCTTAGCCAGCGAAACATTGTGATTGTGCAACTGCATGAAAAAATGTGTTGTCATACTTTGTGTGTGTGTCTATCGACAAGTACTAGACTGTGAGTACTTGGATTCCTGTCCTTTTATATATTTTTATATATAAGTTACGGTGCGAATTCCCTTAGTACCTTTCCTCAGTAAAGAAACGTAGCAGGGTTAATGAAGGGATTATGTTCAGAATTTTAACAAAAGTAAAATCCCTTAGAAAGTAGTAAATAATAAGTTAATTTACGAAACTCCTGTCGATTCCTTACAAATGAGCTTAATGAAAATAGTCTATAGTCATAGGCATAAAACAGTATTTTTCATATGAAAAGCATGCTCGATATAAAATATGACTTGATTGAGAAGTAGTTCCATTTTAATATTATCAAAATATTAAATTACCAGTTGCAAAAACAAAGTGTTCACCAATGTATCTCATTCACTGACACACTGATTCATTGTATATTACACACAAATGTCTAAGCATTTTCTTTTCAGATACATATAAATAATATTGTCAATGAAATTCTCAAAGCATAAGATAAAATATATGATGTATCAAACTTAATACATATTGTAACGGGAGGAGAATTAATGTTTCAAATTTCTAAAAGTAAAACTTAATATAAATATTGTTACATTATCAAACTTTCACTTTTCAATAATATGTTAGTTATTAAAAAGCAATGTATAGGTACGCTAGGACATGAAGCAGGCTGCTGGGTTTTCGCGTCTGCACTTTGCTTGCGTCAGCCATGTCTATAGAGAGGAAGCATGTACGCAGGTAAACAAACCAAGTTCAAGGCCATGACCACACACATTCCCACTTAACAAACAGCACATTCTATTTACAAAGCGTTTCAGTCAAGGAAAGAAGGCAAGGCAGCTCCTTCATCCAGCTTTCCTTACTACACCATACCTTCCTACACTAAACTCCTCTCCGTATTGAAGAACACTTAAACTGTCCTTATTCCCGCTGCCATGAAGCAGATGTCGGTTTCATTGCAAGACGGATCCAGTACCATAGACCGTTCCTAGAGCTGGGAGCTGGGGACAGCTCTTTATTATGGAAAAGAAGGGTAGTGTTACGGTGTGGGCAAGCCATGACCATAACACTGGCTAGAACGAACATCCCACGCACGAGAAGCGACACACCGCTGCAATCAGGACGAGGCCACAAGCTGAGCGAAATTTGGAAACAGAGTTACGTTTGTAAACCTGTGGTGAGTATTTAGTCCTGGCGGGGTCATGAAACCAGGCCTGACACCAGCCAGCCACCGTGTGGTAAAGAGGACCGCAGAAGGTCATACTGTGGACTGCCGCCGCCCAGAGGTGATGCAAAGCAGCCTTTGGCATTGCGATTAAGGTAAACAAGTTCCGATGGTTTCAGAGACAATTATGTAATTAATAACATGGCCTCTGCATAATCGGTTAGCAGTTATTATAACTGACTCCCCCGCTTTAACTCCACAATTGTCGAGAGTCGTGTTAATTACTTATTTGGATTTTTTATAAAGACATTAGAACTAATCCAATCTTTACCTTGAGCTATGCCTAGTCCAAATCTGTTCGCTTTAATAACATAAAACACCTCAGGTTATTAAGATGGAAAAACAACCGTTACTAAGCTGAGATAAGAAAGGAACCAGTGAGGAATACATGATAATTATTCAGACACTGAGAGTCGAACCAAAACTCTGAGCCACAGAGTCAGCATGAATTCACCACAATGAGCCAAGGTACTAGGGTTATTAATTTAAGGTTATTTTTTACTTGAGTGTCTTACTTGTTAGTTTTTATTAAAGTGACCAATATGCACATTATGTCCACGTTAAATTTCTTCTTTAAAAAGGTACTCGTTTGTTCCGCTAGCCGACCAACCCAGGTGATGTAGAGCCTGAGGTAGGCAAACTTCCGTATTGTCACACGTAACTGTTTTGTTTGCTGTGAGACCCATAGGTTGCCCAAGAAAGAATGCTAAGCTTTCTACTACACCACAGGAAGCTCCGTGATAGTTTCTTTTTCCACTCCGCCTTCTATGAGTAAGGCTTGTACATATTTTTATTCCCAATCGTCTTTTTACGTGTTGGTTTTATGTAATTTCTTTCTACAGATCCTTGTTTATATAATTGTAAGTAACCACAGCATTATGCTGCATTTTGTCAATGGCACATGTTATAAAGTAGGCTGAGCGACACCCGGTACATCGTGTCACCCCTGACACCAATCCTCACCACTGGGGGGAACACATTAGCAGACCATCTCTCCATCTTGCCAGGTTGAGGGGAAAAGAGAGCCAGCCCTGAACAGTGAGACAACGCTATGGCTGGCACGTAGAGAGCCACAATGTTTTCCAACGGACCCCAGCACACAGTGCGGTCAAGAAGCCCAGAATTAAGGGTCCCGCCTACAAATCCAAAATTTTTTTGCTTTGACTTTCTAAATCCTGAGATCTTCCTGAAGAGTCATCATCAAAACGAGGGGGGGGGGGGGCAAATTTATGTATACGCTTTTCTGTTATAATACTAAACGACTAGGACTCCTCTGCCTCACGTGTTTGTGTTTCTACGTAACACAAGGGAGAGTCGAACCCGGCAACAGATTACACGAGTGTTGTTAGATCACCACAACCCTGAAGGACGATTCTTAACACATGGAAAATAAGGTTACGCAAGCCAACGAGCACTCCTCCGATAAACCTCCCCTCCCGCAGAGAGCCAAAAAGCAGTCACCTGACTCGGGGCTAAACCAAGCACAGCCGAATATGCATGAATCAGAGTTCCTGGCAGAGAGTAGCTATCTCCACCCCGGTCTCACACGAGAGAGACGTCATGAGGCAATGCCACACCTCCCACTGCAGCCCGGCTTGCACCTGTCCAGCGGACTATTTAAGACAGTACATGGAAGTTATTATATTAGTATACTTAAACCTTGTCTGCATGCAGGTTGTACATGGTCGTACAATGTCGTACATTAGCGTTTTGCAACATGGGCCTATGATCTTATGGACAACCATTTCTTCCAGAGTGATGTGATGTGAGCCATACATCCATTCATGGGATGGCCATTTTTGCCATAATAAAAACTACTTTCTGCTGTCAGACTGCAGTAGCTTTAGAATCTATTAAGGAAAGACATAACAGTGTTTATTTTTGTTGGTTTCGCCTGCTGCATGACCTATGGGTGTGCACCATCCTTTTCTGTGAACTGTTTCTCTACATCATATGAAATTTTAACAAACTAATTTTGGACAGTTCATAAAACAAAATTTTTGTGTTCAACAAATTGTTGTTAAAAAAAGTTTCAGAATTTTTTGGCCAAATTTAAAAAAAATTATGTTTTTGAAATGTGAACAAAAGCAAATAAAATAACGCTCTTGTTTAAAAAAAAAAAAAAAAAAAGTAACCTTAATATATTTATGTTACAAAAGATTTTGAATATATATTTATATAATGAGATAAAAGAGCAATACTCTTGTTGTGGCAAAAATGTTTTAAATAGAACTAATATAAAGTTGTTGCAAAAGGAGCAGTAATATTTTTTTACTTGTCCTTTTAATATATATGTATATACAAGCTGATCCCGGCGAATGTTGTTCCGCCTCTTTCACGTTCTATTTTGCCTTCTCAATGCGTCCTCTCTATTACATATGGTATGTCGACCGATGTTTGACTGTAGTATCACTGGCACTTTTCTCTTTTAGATCAACAAACATTTCCCGCAAGTATGAGCAAAATTGGCCCATAAATATATGTTATACTCCAGTGCCACCTATCGGAAACTAACCTACTGAATGCAAAGCACAATAAAACAATTTCTTTTAGATCAACAAACATTTCCTTCAAGTATGAGCAAAATCGGCCCATAAATATAAAGGTTAGACTCCAGAGCCACGTATCGGAATGAAATATTACTAAAAACCTTACTCGCCATCTCAATAACGTATGGTGTGAATATGGTCTCAATTGATCAACAAACATTTCCTGCAAGTATCAGCAAAATGGGCCCATAAATATAGAAGTTAGACTCCAGCACCACCTATCAGACTGAAACATAACTAAAAATTTTACTTGCCACCTCAATAATATGGTCTAAATTGGTCTAGCGGTTTGTCAGTGATGTAGCAGTTTAGTCATGCACAATGAATTTTATATATAAAGATTTATATGAATTTTCTAATTGTCCAGTTTTAATTGGGAAATTTGATTTACACCATGAGTGTACCTATTGCCTATTCATAACATTAATGAAATAAGTAAAACAGGAGCACGTACCTCTAATTTGCTTTCTGTAGTAAACTCTAGTCTACCTAGGAAACTAGATCCCACCTTCCATGTCTGTGCCGTCTTGTGTTAAAAAGGGTATCTAAGGGCACTCATGTTTCAGTCCTGATGTAGTACATAATAGCGCTGACCTAGTTCTGCTAATCAAACACAGTTGAATTTGCCATGACTGCACGTTGGGCACCACCAAAAACCCTTCGCTACTTTGAATCATGATAGCCAGGGAATGGAATGTCACGTCAAGTAGGTTTTTTGTTTCTGCACAAGTCAATTGCGCAGATGGCTGACTCTACTATGGAGGCATCTGGATTATGGCTCATCTGCCTCGCACAGGTCCCTTATATAAAGTTGGGCTTGTTGGCCGCCAGCTGAGGGCTGGTATATGTTGATTACTTAGGGGGTGGTGAGGTGCAAGAATATCAGTTGCCCTCCGTACGCTTCTCCTGCTCCCTCATCAGTGGGCGAATGTCATGAACAGGAAGGGTGCTACGGTTCACCTTGTAGAGGGCGGCAGGATACAAACGCCTACCAAGAATGTAATACTGACGTTCCTGGGTCAAGTCTCGTCAGACCTGCCACCCCCTCCTGCGAGTTTATAAGCTCTGAATGGAATGGGTTAGCTGACTTAAATGGCCCAGATGCTTTGTAGTGTCTCTTTCTAATAGTTGATGCTATTCTGTACATGCGCACCGTGTACTTTGAGTACCTAGTCTACAGTATGGGTGGCCATTGACAATGGGGTGTATGAGACATACGTGCAGTCCTGGTTAGGGGCTGCTCGCTGTCCCACTCTATGTAAGAAAGAGTTGACGATTTGCGGTCCCCTACCGCTCCCTTACAGGGTGACGCTTTACCAGGTTGGGGAAAAGGCACATGTTCACTTCAGAGCAAGGAAAGACGAAGTTAACTGGAATGCTTTCGTTATTCTCACAAGAATAGAAGTGGGTGAATTGTACTATCCCCTACTTCTACGCATACTAGGTGTTCTGTGGACTTTGTATAAGGGCAAGACAGGTAAAGGGGCCTGCCAGCTTGAGGAGCGTGGCTTGAAGAATGGACAAGAGTGAATAATTAAGTGACTAGTAGTCCTTGATACGCCCTTCTCCTCAAAGGCATATCAAAGGGGCAGTAAAATCATGGCCCAAAAGAGTAAACATCATAAAGATTCCAATACATGTAGGAAAGTAATCTCTTTGCAAGTAACAGAATTTAACATCAATATTAAAGAGGAGATTGAGTCAGAAAACTGCAGGGGTTATATTATATACCCCAAAAACAATACATTCCTGGAGGGGAGTAAAAACCCCTGAACCAATCACATAGCTCGGAACTATTTACACAACACTACTAAAGATTTTTTTCCCCCGGCACTTCGGCCCAGTAAACACACTTTTTAAATTCACCCAATCTGAGTGCATCATTTGGGGTCACTTCCTCCTGGCAACAGCTGGACGCGAAAACGCACGGGCTCTGACGTCATGCTGCAGGTAAAAATTCTCAGAAGTCAGGCGGGCGACCACCACTGCATTGCAGGCCTAATTTCCTGGAAGTGGATACCGCAGTATGCGCTAATTGGCTGTCAACGCCACGTGACAGGTGGACAGCAGTGCAGCAGCAATGGCTGCCACCTTCAGCTGCCCCATGCAGTAGCAGGCCAGCCGACAGGCGCGCTACACACATTTGATACAGCCGCTCTCATCCACGCTGGGCTTACGTAGCCGATGTATCGGTTACCTCCAGAATCTTCCGTCGTTCATGGAAATGCAAGTTGGTGACATGGTAGAGTAGATTTTTAGCTAGTTAGTAGAATTCTTAACTCCGGGCTGCAAAAATACGTGCTTCCCAAGCACGCACATACTATATTTCCTGGACTTGTGTCGTGAAGTTGGGCGCAGAAAGTGATGTACGTCGCTAATTAAAGCGCTCGGCTTCTCATCCTGAAATGACATGGGATACCACGTGTAGTGTACGTGTTGGGTGTTGTCATCCTTGATGGCAAGTGGCAGCGGTAGTGATGACTCTTCAGCTGCGCAGGTAGAGAAGGCATCAGTGTATAAGGCTGGTAGAACTCTGGAAGTTCATGAGAGTGCCCTCAGGAGGACTGCTGCTGTTAGTAGATAGCCTTAGCACAACTAATGGTAAGGCAAGCTATGTAAACAGTTGGCAGTGTTGGCTCCTGAGAAGAATGGTTGGCAGAAAATCCTAGCACTGGATGTGGCTAGGGTGAGCTGCCTCGCCTTAACTGATGTTTCCGCCAGACACACAGCATTATATTCTGCTGGTTGGTGTGTCTTTCGGGTCCATTTGGTTGTCTTTGGCCACAACCCTTTGGGCTCGGGTCAGGCAGTGACACTGCTGCTATCTCTCTGCAGGGTGGCAGCAGGGTGGTTTAGACAGCTGTGTGGATGGTATTCACCGCTCGCTTAGGAGCAAACTCTTTCATGCTGGCTGCTGCTTCTTGATGGGATTACAAATGGCGGGGGTGATGGTGTGACTTCCTTTTACTATGTTGGCGCTGGCCTTGGAAGCGGCCAGTCGGGGTTCGACTCCGTCGGGGCATATGGCACTCATGTAATCATATGAAGTTGAAAATAATAGTGGATAGGAAGCACCATGCATTAGTATTGTTGCTCTACAGTCAGCTTGGCATTATTGCAACTTCTGGATTATAACTGGGTTTTCAACTTTACGACATAAACATTTGCTCATGTCTGGTTATTATTTGTACTTCTAATGAGGTATAAAATTAGATAGTTTTTTCAGTGGCAGCCATTTGTTTATATAGAACATTTAAAAAAATTTCATGCGTGTAAACTTGTGACAAATATCTGGAGCACATCCCAGCTGGGAGCGGCTTGTCAGCTTGAAGATTGCCTTTCTCAACACACACTAGTGGTGCCGAGATAGGTAGCGCTCTGGAACAGGGGAGCCCGCCCTGGCGGGACACAACGTGTCGAGACTACTGTCAGTATCATGCAGCTCGACTGGCCCCTCACCATGGTGTTCAAGTCTGAGAGTGATACGCGTTGTCGGTGGCCCCGTCACCTACACCGTCAAAACAAACACGTTCACTCTCCCACTCCAACCATGTCTGGTCGTTGATTTTGTCCATATGCCATTTACCAACAGTGGGGGTGTTCAAAAGATAGTTAAAAGAGCAAGGGCTGCTTCTAACTCTCCCTGGCATCTGCAATTCCTTCCTGACGGGTACAAACTGTTGAGTCCGCGGGAGCAAGCCACCATACTCCATGGACTCAATGTACCAGCTCGACCCAAGGCCGTCCCAACCATTTTTGAGCCACCAACTAGGATCGCTGAGGGGTACGATCCAGTAATCCCCATTACCCTCTGTAGTGCAAACAATCCCCAAGAAAGGAATTATCACTATGCCAATGGAGCACCTGACTTGCTCACACACACCTACAAATTACCGTCAGCCAATCAGACACCGGAGATAGCTTCACCCAAGTCGTACGATCAGCATAAACCGGAACCATCCCAGGGAACACACAACCTAGGTATACCTACATGAGCCCAAACCATCACCCGCAGTATGATCCAAACAGGATCTGACTTTGTGCCCAGCCATCAGCGCATGAGATTGTAATTATGCACGTGCAAAGCACCCACCACGCATACTGAATAACTCTTCACCTATAAGACATGACTAGCCTAGCATCTGCATAAAGTCACTTTGGGTCAATGACCGGACTCACATCCAGAGTCTGTCACGTGTCATCTTCATGAAAATAGTTTGCACATTATATTCAAACAAAAGCAATCTGTAAATGATATGGCTTAAAAACTGGAATTACAGTTGTAATATTCTTTCAAAAATGCAGTCAATGATATTGTTAAATAAGTAGCAGCTGTTTACTCTGCAATTTTATTTTCATGATTATGCATACATCTGCTGTGCCTTTTGTTTTTAATAATGAGGCTAAAACAAAATACTTCAATTATGTCGACAGAAAAAATATGCATTATTTTTTTTGCTTCTTATACAGTGGTTGGGAAGCTTTTTGAAATATATGAATCAAACTTAGGTTGCTGGAGAGAAGCTTATGATGTGATTATGTGATTCCAACGGCCAATAGTCTCTTATGGCAGAGTGAAATATGTTTGTTTCAATGAAAAACCATTTCTAATGAAGGCAAAGTTAAACCTCTTACTGAAATAAAATTTCTTAATGACGTGGTAGACTTCGCTGTGTCTGCAATCTATACAGCACTCAATGTTTTTAAGTGACAACTGGACTTGCATATAACTTTCAGGAGTTATTTAATTTGGAAAACATCTGCTTATTCAATAAATTAAATATACAATTTTAGAAAGATATTATTTTTGCATCGGGGACAATGAAATGTAGGCTTCACATGAGAAAAAACAAAACTCTCAGTACAATTTTTGTTTATGGGGGTCCATTTCGGTTTGGCTTAGAGTTAGCATTTTTATGAAGTCATTCCGGGGAACCCTGACGCTTCATAAAATTGGGATTGTACTGTTCTTGGTTGCATGCAAAGCAAGATATCATTGTAGGTATTCACTCCAAAATACAGTTATTTCATCCACGTTCATTACCTTTTGGGAAAGAAGGTATTTCGAACTGAGGTGTCGCCTACCTGGCACTTGAATTGTGTTTGAAATCCACTTTTTTTTTTTGCGAAACCATTAAATGTGCTCCCATTATACCGATCCATGAAAAGAAAACACACTTTAGATGAGGTACAAATAATACTCTCAATACATTATTCGCATTGTAAAGTCTATTTCCAAGCAGCCCTCCAAACAAAGCTAAAAACTGCTTTTTTACACAGCTGTATCTTGTAATGTATTCATTGAAAACATGCAAAACTATTATAGGGACCTTCACTGAACTTTGCTTCAGATTTTCCAGCAATACATCAAATGATAGGGTCACAATTTAATGCAGCGTGATGGAAACGCTGCACGCCAGTTCAGTACCTTGCGCATAGGAGCGATGGAGCACTAGGTACACATCTCAGTGTCGCCCTTATCATTCACATGCTTCCAATCCTTAAACACACTAAAAAGCTCCAAGTAGGTGGCACCCTTACGCAAATATATTCTGAAAACTGGAAACCTAGGGATTTTCCTGTGATGAAAAATGTATATGTGGTTAGCAGGTGCATCAGCCGGAAATTTACACTACACCACCATTAAATGTAACTTGGAACACTACTCTAATGTAAGGAAAAATGTGAGTAAATAAAAACCATTGAAATAAACAGTTGTGTAGAAGCATTAGGATTACAGTGAAGGCAGTGTCAGTTATTCTTTAGTGTGCTAACAAGCTTTTGGAAATAAGAGCAGATTTAAATTTCAGGATGTAGCTTGTAAGTGTGAATGTATTTTAAGAAATTACGTTATGTTCTGAGAAAATAACATATTATAATGCAGTATTACTCTTTGTTTCAGGCATTTGAGAATTTTGAATTTGGAATACAGGTTGTAAACAGCATACACTTATCTCAGAGGTACACCACATCTGGAACTGGATATTACAAAGCAACAAAAGTTATTGAATTTTGAACAACATGAAGTACAATCCATGCGTGCATTAAGACACACAGAGCACATAAAAGATATGATTTTGTTGCTATCTTTAAAGATGTATTTTTTATTTAACTTTTTGTTAACAATTATGCTAAATAGAACAGTTATTAACTGGCACACAGGAAATGTTAATTGAACTTTCTAAAATGAATAAATCATTCATCTATGTAAGAATTTATTTTCATTGTCTGGTTTTTGTAATTGTACATACTGTACCTTAGTTTTCTTTATATAGTCCAACCTTTTTTTTCTTAAATTTGGGGGGAAGCTAGTGAAATCACATACTTTGTATAAGCAATGTGAAAGGTAATTACCTACATTCAAAGAATCAAAAATGCAAGGATGTGTGATTTAGAAACTTGCAAATGTACATATTGTTACGTGCTGCAGCTGGCGCCAACTCAATTGCCCCACGCCGTAATCTAAAACCCACCTAGCCCTCCCCTCTTCCTGGAATGATGCACTCATGGCTGTCTCTCCCCCTTCTGAGAATCCTGTGTATACCAACAGTGGCCAGACTTGCTGGCGTCCAGACCTCCTCTCGCCTGCTAGAGTTTCTGGTACGTTTAGCAACGACGCAAGAATGTTCTGGTGAGACTGGCTGGTGCCTCAGCCCTCCGCGATGCATCACGCGAGTTGGGGAAGATTCTAGGTGGTGGCCTAAGACACTATATATACTGCCACAACTCAGCGGCGGGCAGTCTTTGATGGAGGCTGCCTGGCGAGTGTTCCTGAGTGAAGAGAAGTGTGGACGACGACGGGAGATTGCAGGACGACGGCTAGTGTGGTGTTCGTGACTTGAATGGGCAAGAGGGTGTGAAACTGATGAGTGAAGCCTACTGTGCATGAGAGCGCTTGGAGGACTCTAGAACATTGCGACTGGCGGGACGTAGACTGAACTGAGGTGGGACTGAATGGATGTGTAATACTGATTTTATTGTAAATATTCTAACTGTCAAATATGGATGCATAAATTATAAAATAATTGAATAGGTTGATACACTGTCTATTGGGACTGATCTTTAATTATTTAATTTCATTGATTTCTTTGTCGTAATTATAAATGTTGTTAATTGGTGTCAATTGTAAACAGTAAGTGATTTCAATTTACTGTGAGAATTTGAGTTCAGAGAATTTTGCTGTAGTTATTGTAAATAAAATAATGAAATTATAAATCATTCTTTTATTTGATTAAGCCCTCCATCCCTTAACGAACTTGGTATAGCCCACTTAATTTCTAGAGAGAGGAATTATAACAATATATACTCCTTTCACCCTTACCTTAGTCCTGGTGTAAACAAACCACATAGGTTAAGTCTGCTGTAATCGCTTAACATATGCACTGCTTCTGAACTTGCAAGAAAATAGGTCACTTTTTAATAACCTATAATTGTAAGTCTGCTACATTATTTTTTAAAAATTATCCTTATTTTGAGTAATATTTATTGTTTACAGCTAATTATGTACATATCAAATCTAAATGATATAAAGTTAGTGTCGAGTCAGATTAAAGGTTTTGTAACTCGTCACAATACTCTTTTTAAGTTACGAGATGTGCGTGTTTTAGTGCAGTCAGCTGTATGTGAGATAACTGCTGATAAATGGAGAGAGTGCATAAAACATGTAATATCGGAGGAAGAGAAAATATGGAAAGTAGATGGCATAGTGGATATAGTAATGGACAAAATCATTGTAAACACAGCAGAAAGCTCGACAGAAGTTGTGGGAAACTATTACAGCCTGGGAGTCTAGCCTCTTTTGCGGAGTGACTAGAATTGTAAGTTAATCTTAATGCTTATAGCTATCACGTACGAGTACTTGTATGAGGTTTATGTTCATGTAATTGTACTGTAGCAACTCTCTCCGGCAACAACAAATCATTGCTGTTTGCAGCAGAAAGATACAGTTGTTTTTGTTTACATTGTTACTAAAGGTGAAGACACTATAGGTCCTGGATTAGTCTCGAGCCACACTCATGTATCTGGGCTGCTCAGGGCCAAATGAAGTATCAACAAGATCTGAGTTCAGGCACAGCCTAGCCAACTGATGTGTATTAAAAAAGATGATCTGTAGTATTTGCTGTATACTTTTACTATCAATTATGCTTAGTGAAAAATTAACTCGTCAAGTTTTCTAGTTTAATAAATTGACACTTAATTGTAAAATATCTTGCAATCTACTGTAGCTTCCTCCAAACTTCATATAAAGTGTATTTCAATGGAGACAGTACCCTTAGCACTCCAGATTTAGTCACCAGTAAGTAATAGAAACATAAAGTGATAATGTAAAACACTGCATTGGTAGATAAATGGTTTATTAATTCCTTTTAATGTTCTCTGTAGGCTTTTTGTTAACTATTTGTGTAAAAACTATAGAAGTATTTTGTTTTTTATTATAAACTGTATGCTTCTTTCATGTTGTGCCAGTTGTTGCAAACATTGTTTATTGATGTTCTATTTCTGTTTATGTAACTTGGATATTTCTGTTTGTTTACATTCGAGGCAGAATGTTTATATTTCCTATTTTCCGCATCGTCTTATTGCTGGCTATGTGAGCTGCCAGTGGTCTTCCTCCTCGGCTTCCCCTCCTTTCCTTGTCCCCTCTTCCCCTCTTTCTTACCCCTACTCACCTTCCACTCCTTCAACCCCCCCCCCCCCCCCCCCGTGCAGAGACAACACTCAGGCGCCTCGTTTGTCAGCTTGTCACTTCTCCTGCTGCCGCCTCTGTTGTCGTGTCGCTTCGCTGCCTGCTTGCCCTGCCTGCATCATGGAGTGTCATTAGACACTGATACTACGGGGATCCATCATTGCCCTGATAATGCGTGGCATAGCATTATGAGTGTTTGGAGGCGCTCAATATTCTTTTGCCACTTGGTTGCCTGCATCGCGATGAATTGCATTTTGTATTCGGTAAGTCAATACAGGTGTGGATGGAAAGATGATTGAGTCTTGTAGCGATATGTATAGAGCAAGGCAGAGTGTTTAAATATTTGTAATGTTCACCTTGATAAAATTACGTTTTCGGCCTGCCTATTTTTAATTCAGTTTTGGTTAAACTGCTGTGTGCAGATCGAGTTTTGCCTTTCGCATTTTGGTGTATTTTTGGTTGAGTTTAATGATAGTTGAATTTGTTGGTATGTACCACGACTGTAGTGGTGAGCCTATTGGAACAATGGGAAATGTTTTTAAAGGGGTATGTAATTCAGATTAGCATGCCTCACGATGTTAGAGTAAGGTTATGTGTTCAATCAGTCTGTGGCTACTTGAGATTGTCTTGAGTTATAGTGTATTTTAATTGGCTCACAACTTTGTTTGGGCATGCAGGAGCAAATGCAGCTCACTTAAATAGACAATTTCCATAAAAATAACATGAAAAACTGACATAAATATTTCCTGCAGTTTTAAAGAAAGTACAAGAAAAAATTTTAAAAACTCGAAATCTGAAATTTTAGGAAAAACCAAGCAATTTAAACTCAAAATCAAGTAATTTTATTGTTTTCAGGCGACTTTTTCTTGTTTCTAGAAGCATCAATATTCAATCCTCAGAAACAAGGAAATTTTAGCCAATATCATGTAATTTTAAGCTAAAAACAAGCAAATTTTTCAATTTTTTCATAAATGGTCGAGCAGGAGTTGTGTAAATTAAAAAACAGCAAATTTTAAGCCAAATTCAAGTAAATTTCTCGATTTTAAGCAACTTTTTCATGTTTTCTAGAAACATTAATTTATCAAGCAAGCAATCTAAATCAATCAAATTTAATCCTAAATCAAGCAAAATGAACTAAAATCAAATGAAATATTTAAAAAAGACCAATGATAGATTCAAATTAATGTAAATTTATATATTTTAAGAGAATTCAATTTCATGTACAGATTTTCCATTTTTCAGTTCTTTTAAACCTTACATAACAACTTTTTTGTAATTTATTAATTTTAAAGCATTTTTATCAAGCATGTTTACATAGCGATCTGGTAAAGTAATTTTATACTTTCCATCTAGAATACAATTAATTTTTTTTACTAAACTTGATTTCATAAATTTAAAATTCAGAAAATGCATACTGTTTATTAATTGCAAGATCTTGTAGTTTAGTCAATTCATATGAATTGTTTAATTTTTTGATAAGGGATTCCATTTTCTTTTATTTATAAGGAAAGAAAAAATTTATTTAAAGAAAAAGTAAAAATAAAAATGTTTTATTTTTTATTTTAATAAATTTCTTTCTTTATAAATAAAATGGAATCCATGCTCGAAATGGAAAATAATATCACATGCAAGCAATGTAAAAACTGTGGTGAAGTATTAAACATTGAATGTTTTCCATCACAAAAATTCACAAAAGATAAGCATACTAAATAATGTAAAAAAATTTGTCAATGTATATCTGAGAAATCATTATGGGTTAAATAAAGAACTATGTGAATGTGGAAAAAATGTTTGCATTCCATATCTTGAAAAGCATAAAAATACTAAATTACACAATACAAATGAAATTCGCCATAATGATTAAACTAAGACATGTGTAGTGTGTAATAAAAATAAATCTATTGATTCATTTTATCCCCATAAAGCTACTATAGACAAACATACAACAAAATGTAAAAAATAGTTTTAGTTAATATACAAATAAATATTATCAAAACAAGAAGTTAAGTAATTAAAAACATTGTTTTCAATATTAACAATAAATAAAACAGTGTATTATTCCATTCAATTAGCATTTTTTTATATTAATCAATGTACAAAATTGCAGTAAAAAGTATAACTTAATTTAAAAAATTTTCTTACAAAATGAACATACAAAGATGTCAGCGAACAATCTAGCAGTTGAGTTGAGCGGAAGGAGAGTCCAGGAGCTAAGATTTTTAGCAAAATAATATAAATTAAAATATTGGTGTCTTCTAAGGAAAACTGATTTAGTTAGAACTCTTATACAATTTATTTTTAATGTAGGAACAAAAAACAGCTTTACAAATTTACGATTTTCATATACCAATGTCAAAGAATAATATTCAAAAGATAGAAATGAATTAAAGGAAATATTTCCATTCTCTAATAATATATTTGTAAAGCCTAGAAACAAAATTGAGTAAGAGAATGGATAACAAAGAATAATTATGCAAATTTTCCTTTAGCTGATGTCTATATCAATGAATTATATAAACCAGATGAAAACTAACTAAAAGAAATATTTCCATATTCTACTAATGTATTTATTAACAAACAAAATAGAAGAACCAATAAAAATTACATGTTTAATAAAGCTTTTAAAGATAGAATATCAACTTTTAACATTGAGAATACCTTTAATTTAGTACAACCTAATCATTTTTTAACTTCAGTAAAACAAAGGTTTTTGAGATAATACGCAATTATCTTCCGAACTTTAGAGGTTTGAAAACTAACATTAGATTATATGCCAATTATCGCAAGAAAGAGACTGAGTGGAATTATTTACATTTCAATCACAAAACTATACAGTATTGAACAAGGAGAAATTAAAGGATTTGCAAGATTATAAAACAAGAATTACTTACACGACTATCTGAATTTGAAAGAAAAGGTTCAGATTGGAAATTAGATATAGTAATTGGAATGCAGTTAGTTATAAATAAGTATAATTCATTAAATGAAGCATCATATATTGAACTACCAGAATATATTAAAAAACAAGCATGTATTAATG
This sequence comes from Dryococelus australis, assembly GCA_029891345.1. Lineage (NCBI taxonomy): Eukaryota > Metazoa > Arthropoda > Insecta > Phasmatodea > Phasmatidae > Dryococelus > Dryococelus australis. The sequence goes on from CM056996.1 coordinate 192,465,581, forward strand.
AGAAAAATGAAGGTTTTCTTTGGGCAGTAAAATCAGCACTGTTTCCAGCAGAAAAAGACCCACAAATAGTATCTAAATATAAAAATTTGAGTCTTAATATTGATAAAGTAATAGATAAATATGAATATCCTACTAAAATTGATGATATACCAAAAATTGGAAATCCAATTGATGCCTCTATAAATGTATACTCTATTGAAGGTAAGTCTACAGTATATCCATTAAAGCTTACAAAAAATAAAAAGGAAAAACATATATATTTACTATTTCAAAAACGATACAAACTCGCATTAATGTAGGATTAAAGATTTATCTAAATTGCTTTCAGCACAAAAAAATTATAAAAGTAAAGCTTATATATATGATATATGACTTCAATTCTTTTATTCCCAAGAAAATTAAATAAATATGCAGAAGACTGCTCTAAAAATGAACCAGTAAAAATCAGTTTACCTTTGGAAGGAGGGAAAATATTTTTCAAAAACTACAAACATACAATGAAAGTGCCTTTTGCAATATATGCAGATTTTGAATCAATTCTAAAGAAAATATCAACTAAGCCAAATCCAAGAGAAATAAATAAATTTAAATTAATCCAAAAATATCCAGTTTTAACTAAGGATGATATTGATAATGGCTTTTATAAGGATGTTTTTGCTATTATATTTTATCTAGTTATGGTATTTATAAACCACCAGTTGTATATTGAGGCCCAAATGCATACGAGATGTTTTATACAATCAATGAAAAGGGAAGTAGAAGAGTTTGGGGAAATATATTCGCAAATTGAACCAATGCATCCACTTACAAAAGAAGAAAAAGTGTTATATAATAGATCTACAAAGTGTACTGCATGTGAATGTAAATATACGAAGGAAAATAAAAAAGTACATTTTCATGATCATATAACTGCAAAATGCATTAACCCAGTATGTAATAATTGTAATCTAAAATTAAAATTACCCAATTTTGTTCCAATTTATTTTCATAACTTAGCTGGATATGAAGCTCATTAATTTATTAAAGAGTTAGGATATGATGAGGAAGAAATAGATTTAATTGTAATAATGTAGAAAAGTTTATTACTTTTGGGAAAGCAACAGAAAATTTAAATTTATGGGAAGTAGTTTAGATTAATTATCATCTAATTTAAGTAGAGATCAAATCAAACATACACAAAAGCATTTTCCAAAAGATCAAGTAGATTTAGTAATTAGAAAAGGGGTTTATCCATATGATTATATGTACAGTTGGAAAAAATTTGAAGAAACAGAACTTCCACCAAAAAGTGAATTTTACAATAAATTAAATGAATCTGATATAACGGATGATGATTATGATCATGCAATACATGTATGGAATTAATGTAATATGAATAAACTAGGCGAATATCATGATTTATACTTAAAAAGTGGTATGTTACTATTAGCAGATGTATTTGAAAACTTTAGAGAAACGCGTATAAATATGATTTAGATCCAGCGTGCTATTTTACAGCAACAGGATTATCATGGGATGCAATGTTAAAAATAACTAAACAAACGTTACATTTATTACATAATTATTATGGTATAATTTTAATGGTAGAAAAAGGAATTTAAGGCAGAATTTCACAATGTTGTAAGAGATATGTAAAAGTGAATAATAAATATTTAGACAATTTTAATCATAATCAAGAGTCTAGCTATTTAGCTTATCTTGGTGTGAATAATTTGTATGGTTGGGCAGTGTCTCAATATTTACCATGTGGTGGTTTCGAATGGGATGATAATCCAAAATTTAAATTAGATTTTTGGCAAAATTATATATTAAATCTTAAGGATGATTCTAATTATGGTTACATTTTAGAAGTAGAATTAGAGTATCCACAAGATCTACATAAATTACATAAATATCTTCTATTTTGTCCAGAAAAAAAGGTAGTTCCAGGAACAAATCAGTCTAAATTATTAACAACTTTACTTAATAAACAAAAGTATGTTATACACTATCACAATTTGCAACGGTGTCTAAATAATGGGTTACAGCTTACAAAAATACATAGGATATTAAAGTTTAATCGGTCTGATTGGTTAAGAAAGTACATAGATTTAAATACATTGATGAGAACTAATGCAAAAAATGATTTTGAAACAGTTTTTTATAACCTGATGAATAATTCTATTTTTGGTAAAACAATGGGAAAAAAATGAAACAGTAAGATATAAGATTGATCTCAAATGAAAAAGCCTGTGATAAATTAGTATGATGCCGTCGGGTGAGACACGAGACGAATGACACAAATACATACTGGTAATTTGGGCGCCAGCAGTGCTTCCCAATCACCGCACTATTGAGACTCAGGGTTCTCAGGGATGTTGTGGGTTCTGTGTGTCCGTCTCACCCATGCGTACTTACAAACACGTTGGCAATACTAAACTTTTAATAAAATCACTGAAATAAACAATACATAAAACATGTGGCTAGGACACTGTCACTACTGATTAAACAATTGTGTTCACTGTAGACTTGTTTTTATTGATATTGTTTATACACATCAACGTGCCAATGAAATGAATATCTCGGTCATGACTATCTAATTCTGCTTGGGTGCTCCCCAACCTGTAATTAATCCAGCGCACGTCTAAACGGATGATCTCACCGAGGTGCGTGAAAGCACAGCCTTCACAAGGGAAGAGGACAGACAGCCACTAGGGTGGACTGATAGTTTTTCCCTGAAGACAGGACACGGTGAATTACAAATGAATGCCCTTAATACACATTAACACGAGTGATTACTTGGCATCACGAACGCAAACTCGTTGGGGCTCGTCCTCCAACACGTGGTTAGTGTGGTGACGGCCTATACACACAGCTGGCTAGGACGGGAATAATTGCACCATACACTAATTACACAATTACATAGACTCTTGACTGATACATGAAATAAAATGGGACACGAGATGAATATTCACAATAAACACACACATGTGTGAAAACAAGCTTAGGTGGCCCGGACGCCGCTGGATGAAGTTCGTAGTGGACCACATGGTGCAGGTGAAATTGCAATATTTCTGCGTGGAAACGGCAAACTAAATTCGGATAAAATATTATTTGTGTTGAGCAAGTGGTTCTCTTTATGATTAGAGTGGTTACAGGCTTGTAACATGCCTGATGGCGGTAAAATCAAACATTACTGTGACCGCGTGGTCAAGTACAAAATGCATCAATTTACGTAAAAAATTTATTGAACCCTGAATGAAAAATACATAGAACCCTGAAATAAATTATTCCACTTACAATGTTATATAAATAATCTCTTAAAACGCAATTATGGCGTATACAAAGACTTGGCTTCAGTCGACCACCTGGTCACAAATTAGTAAAGAGGGAGCATAATGCTGGGGAAAATGTCTGGCAAAAACGTACGCAAGCAATGATTAACCGGTAAACTACATGGACTATGGAAAACTACATCAGTGAACAAAAGTAGTTGTGCGCACATGACAGTATCTTACCTCGCCAGCTCTCCTCGACAGACTGTCCAGATACAAGCATCGCACGGACCTGCCATGGCCGCCTACATGGTTCACATAAGTGGAGGTACTATGCATGCCAAGTGAAATATTTTATAGTGAAAATAAAATGGCACAAATTAAATTAGACATTGTTTTACATTTCTACAATTTTCCTACGAATTTCAATATTATTTTAATGTCTGTTTGTGATGGCGTTCATGCCAGAATATTAAGTGTTCTTAATCTCGGTGCCACAGGCACTTTGAATATTCATAACCAAACTATTAAAATTAGTACAATCACTTTAAAACATTTTGACATATTAAACACTGTAAAGACAATATAACACATTTTACCCTGAAATTAACATTTATAGGAAAGTTCAAAATAGTCGGCCTCTGTGCGCATGTGTGGTACACGTGACAAGTGAGCGCCGTCATGGGCTCTAGCGCCACTGACTGTTAGCCGGTGTCAAGTAGCGAAACCAAATTTCAAAAGAAGTACAATTTTTAATGAGAATCTTGCAGCTGTTCATCTGAACAAAACAAATGTAAAATTTAATAAGTCTGCTTATAAGGGTATGTCAATTTTGGACACATTAAAAGAGTTAATGTATGATTTCCATTATAAAGTGATGAAACCAAAATATGGAGATAACATTGAATTATGATCAAGATACCGATTCGTACATTTATAATATAAAAACAGAAGATTTTTACGAAGATATGAAGTTGATGATGGAAAAATTTTATACAAATGATTACCCAAAAGATATGATATATAACATACTGCAAAAAAATAAGAAAGTTTTAGGTAAGATGAAAAATGAATGTAATGTGAAAATAATGAAAGAATGTATTGGTTTAAGAGCTAAAATGTACGCGTATAGACTTGACGATATAGAAAACAAAATATCGAAAGGTGTAAATAAATGTGTAGTTAATAAGAGAATAACATTTGAGGACTATAAGAACTGTTAGTTTAAAGAAGAAATACAATATAGAAAAATGAATTTAATAAATAGTGAGAAACATTAAATATATGCAGTCAAAGTTAATAAAATAGCATTAAGTCATTGTGATGACAAAAGGATTATACAAGATAATAAAATAGATGCATTACCATATGGATATCAAAATTAATAGTTTTAGTAGTGAGAGTTGAATAATTCAGTGGTTGGCGCACCAACCACTGATATTACACAAATTATATTTTAAACATCTTCAATTTCCAAAACAATGTCAATATCAGCACCATCAAAATCAATTAGTTTACCATTTTCATCTCTAATTTCTAAAACATTATGATTAAAACGTTCATTATTCATTTTATAAAAAATTGGGTATGTGGGCTCATTATCAATATGATCTCCTAAACCAAACAATTTTCTGTGGAAAACTAGCAATTATATTTGTTTCTAAATGATTAGATTCATTCGATTCATCATATTTTATGAACATTCCATATGCCAAAGTACAGTGGACATTTATTATTTTTAATGGGTTAAAAATAGGTAATTTAGTACCTACAACAATTTTATCTTTTTCAATAAGCATATTTCTTTCAAAACCAAGAATATCAGATGATTGATCATCAAATTTAATATCAAACTTAGAATTGATATTCTATTTTTCACATTATCTGCTGTTAATTCAATGTTGTTTGTTGAAAATGCTTCAAAGAGTTTATAGATTCTTTTAATGATTCAAAATCCTAGTGTCCAGGAATAGTGGTAACTTCGTTTTTATCAACCACACCAATCAATTTTTCAATTGTTGTTATAGTATTATCAAATATTGAGTGCCACAAATTTTGTGCAAAAACTAATCAATGCTATAGATTTATCTTTATGAATGTCGTCATAGTGAAGAATAGAACTATTAATTAAAAATAGAACTATTATTTGTCATCTTAAATTCTTTATTCTCCATTTATTACAAAAATTCTGTTATTAAATGAAAAAAAGTTGATTGGGGTGTTGGTGTTTTATTTTCCGAAGAAAATGCTAAAAATCAAAAGAATGGCAAACTTTTGCCTGATAATATGAGAGCCATTATCGTTGGGACCAGTAAAGTGGGAAAACCAACTTGATGATTAATTTTATTTATATGACAGGATGGCTAAATTTTAATAAATTGTTTGTTTGCTCAAAAAGTTTAAATCAACCCAAAAATATTCAGTTACAAAATGACTTTGATGTAATATCCAACAAGTTTAATGAAAATATGGCTTATATTTTAAATAGCAATGACTAAATGATTCTACTAGACAAATGTGAAAATAATTCTCTAGTCATTTTCGACAATGTTGTCATAGAAAATCAAAATGTTATCCGCAAGTACTTACTATAGGAAGGCACAAAAATGTTGATGAATTTAAATGGCACAGACTTATTCAAAAGTACCCAAGCAATTAGTAAAAGATAATGCAAATTTTTGTGAATAATTAGACAAGATGAAACAAATTTAAAACACATATATAATGATTTTGTTGGTGAAGATGACCTATGAGAAATTTAAAGAGATTTGTTCTAAATGTTGGGGCAAAGACTATGGTTTTATCACTTTAGATGTGAGTAGAAAAACTAAGGAAGGGAAGTATCACATTAAAATAAAAGATTTTTATAAAATAACTTCATCTCAATTAGAAGTGTATCTTAAAAGTTGCATTTATTGTGCGAGAATTCTTTTATCTGCTTCAGCAAACATATTGCCAACTAGTTGCAACAGTGCTGCAACCTAGTTGAGACAGATGAAAGCTTTCATAATATGCTGGCCTCTACAGGCAACAGGAAAAAGCCAACTGCTTCCCTTGAACGAACGTTGAACGTATTTTATGTACATTGAATGAACGATGAACAAATGTTGAATACAGTTTATGTACGATAAACGATGTTACGTTTGAAATGATTAGTCTTCTTACAACCTGTTGAATATTTTTTGCATATAAATGAAGACTTATATAATTATACTCACTATCACAAATATAAATTTTGCACTGCCCAAAAAAAGAGAATCTAACAGAATGTGTTATCAACTTTTTGAATGAATGTGAATATCTATAGGATAATGCAAATCCGCTTTCAAAAATTGATACTTAATTGTTCGAACATTCTGTAAGAATATTTCAAGAATATCATAACATTTCTTCAATTGATGGTAAACTCAATGAAGAAACTAATAATTTAATCAATAAACCAAGATTTGGGGTTAGGGATGAGATACTTGTTGACCTTTCAATAGCCACAAAATGGAACAAAAATATCTTAAATTACCATTTTGCATATGCAAGTAATTCAATTAAAAGTTAGCGAATGAAGCTTTTAACATTTGGCAAAAACACACAAATTTGAAGGTTTTTTACGATATGCAATCTCCAGACATATTTATATCATACAAACAAGGCCAACGTAATAATCAGATATTACGTGGAGTTTGTCAGACCAGATTATATATTTGCATGGTAGTGCACTGGCTCACGCATATTTTCCAAATCAACAAAATAGTCTTGTTGAAATTAATATCAATGAACAAGAACATTGGCATAATGGAGGGGAAAACACTCCTAAAGTTAATTGACTAGCAGTTTTTATTCACGAAATTGACCATGCATTGTGTTTACAACATACAAATGATAAAAACCTAATCATTTATCCAATTCTTAATAATGATTTGTTTGATTTGCAACTAGCTGACATTCAGAACATACAAAACTATTTTGGCCCATCCACACAAAATATTTTTAATGATAATGAACCAATTGATTTGTGTAAAAACAAATACACTAGAAACATTTTTAATTATTGATACTGATTAGTATATTTTTTACAGTAAAAATGTTTGGATAAAAATCTTTAATGACAAGAAAATAATCAATAAGCCAGTTTTGATAGCGCAAATGTTTCATTTTTTACCAAGCGATTGCAGTCATTTTTTAATATGCCAAAGACCTTCAGGTGAGTTAGTTGTTTGTTGATGATAAAATTTATATAGTTGATTATCCAAGTTATCATCCTATTAACGGATATCCAAAAGGATTTTTTTTTTTGCTTGATTTAAGTGATGAATATAGAATAAATACTGTTTTTAATTCATATTCGGGAAAGACTTTTATCTTCTATGAAAAGGCATATTATACTGAAATAGATGAATGTCATTTCCGAATAACAGAGGATGGCCTAATTAACAAGAAATTTCCTCATTTGCAAAATATGATGTCTGCTTTTAGATACACAAATGGTACCGTATTTCTTTACCAATGAAACTTTCAGCGAATATAATTAATTTACAAAGAAAATGACTTGAGTTGGTAAAAATAACATTTCCTTGTTTGGAATAAAGTGTGAATCTTATAACGAAATTATAAATAAAATGAAATATATTGTAAATGATTTAGAAAATTTAGCTGTTTAAGGTTTGATATCAAGTTTTTATAAATTTAATGATAAACAGTTTAATCGTATGAAGATTTGACACAAGTTCAGAATTTGTTAATGAATCTGATTTATATCAATTTTTTGTTTCCTTATTAAAAAAGAATGCCTATAAAAAAAAACATATTTGCCGCATACGTACTCACTGTTTACAATGTGGCTGAAGCAATAGACAAACAATTAGAGAACTTAAAACTAGGAAATGATAATGAATTGACTATATTCTTTGATTTAAATAATTTTATTATTAATGATATTAATGATTGGTTTTATGCTATTCAAATTGCTGAAATACTTGGTTATGAAATACCTATAAAAGCAATACAAGATCATATTAGTGCATTCCATAAAAATGTTTATAAAAACATAAAGAAGAATAAATATGTTGGTGATGAAGATAAAAAACTTCTTGAAACCAGCACAATCTATATCAATAAAAAAGTATTAATAAAACTATTGACAAAATCTAGAATAGCCAGTAAATCATTGGTAAAACAAATTTCTAAGCAGCTTAATTTAAACATAAACTTTTATGAAGGAAAAAAAGAAACAAAATATATATCTCTTAGTATTAAATGTTTTAAAGTTTTAAGTTATAAACAACAGTATACTATAGACAATTATAGAATAGATTAATTTTTTCCTGATCTAAAATTAGCTATTGAGTGTGACAAATTTAACCATAAAGATAGAGATATTATTTATGAAATAGAAAGACAAAAATATATAGAGATCCAATTAAATTGTAAATTTATAAGATTGAGTCCAGATAAAATAGATTTTGATATAGCTAATGTAATTAATTGTATTGTTGTTCATTTAAATAAAATATAAATTGGCAGATATTTATAGGGGTATGGTAAAATGCCCATCCCTTACTTACAATCAATAAAATAATATTTAAATTCACAAAACATATGTTTTATTAAGCCAAGAGTTGTGTGAATTATCAAATCCTAAACATTTTACATAAATTTTATGATCTTTGGTTTTTAAAGCTTTTTCAACCTAATATTCATGAGGATAGTTAGTTTTCATAATTTCATATTCATAAAAACTATCTTTTTATTTCTTCTCCTATAGTATAATTCTGTTGTCCAGTTAGCTGTATGACCCTTTTCAAAGATTTGTTTACTTTCGCTAATGCAGACAATATCACCGTTATATTTTGGTTTAGTAAACGTATTCACAAAATCTTGTTGTCTTAAATGTTTTTAATTTTTTTTTATTGACTTCAGTTGGTTTCATACCAATAGTTTGATGTTTTATATTATTATATTCTTTCACTAAATCATTAAATATATTTACCCATTTGTAATTGCCACTTAAAACAAATTTGTTCCACATTTTGTTCTTCATTGTATGGTTATATCTCTTTACAACGCTGGCTTTAATTTCACTGAATGTAGAATAATGATTGATGTTATATTTTTGCATAAGTTCTTTAAGTATTTAATTATAAAATTCGGACCCATTTTCACTTTGTAAGTTATGTAAGCATTTCGCTGTGACCTGCCCTGAGGATGAATCAGGCCACGCATTAACAAGGAGGAACAAAGGTAGCTCAAAGGACAAGCTTTCAGATACAAAATACTACGTTTATTAAATACTAATTTTACAATCACGCCTCAAGTAGGTGTCACAAGCAATGATCAGTTTCTACATTCAATTAGCTACAAATAGTAAAAGGTCTCGACCGTTAATGCCTCACAAGGGCGCTGATGCCTGTAATCAAGCTCTAGATAGCGTTACGTTATTAAGGCAAATTTATGCTCAGAAGGAGCCTAATGCCATCACAAGTCCCACGTCCTAGCGTGCCTTAAGTTGCCCTACCAGGGATTGGATGATTACCCTTTGCTGTCGCAGTTCTCTCGACGGCGGGCTCGGCAGGCATTGAAGGTGGACCACGGACTGCGGTCTTCTCGTCTCGTTGTCCTCGTGCAGAGCCTCCGGCAACGGCAGGCAAGATGGCGCTCAGAGCCGCCATCGCTCTAAGCTTATATAGTACTTTCCTGACCTCGTGCTCAATCCCCCGTATGTGTTATGTAAACAAATTCTCGGCTGGCCAAGGTTGCTCTGCACCTTGTCTCAGCACGATGCTGAGCAAACCTCGCAGGAACCAGCCACATCAAAGCCCCCTCTCTCACACGCATCCAGGCACCCTCGTCTGGAGCATGGGGTTGAACATTGCGAGGGATTGGCGGGGTCAGGTTAGGTGATTGGTCCAGGAGGCGAAGTTATAGTAAATTGGGCGGCCAAGCCCAGTTAGTCATGGAGCCCGCCGGAAAGAAGTTTTGAAGGCATAGTGACAATAATAGAAGTGTTACTGACAGTGATTTTCTCCCCCCATTCCATAGACTTCCTGAGGTGGTGTCAGGCACACAGGGTCGGGCTTGCATTAGTTTATTGGCAGTCTTAAGAATGGCAATGCTAGACCATTTTGTGTTTGCTGTGTAAGAACAATAGAATTAATCCTTTATACATAAGGTAATGTGTATGACATGGTATTATTTTACACGAATTTTATACATTTCAAAAAAAAATTTAGGCAACTGCAGGTTTTTTAATCCGAAGACTGTTGTCGGTTTGACAGTACTTTCTCTGTCTAGGTACTGTTTACATTAAATATCGTGCAATATGTTTGCAATATTTATGTAAAAAAAAAAAATTTTTTTATTTATATCTACTGATAAGTATTTCTGGATCGCCAGAGTATGAGAATTTTCATCACCTGCTATACTATTGTGCTTATCCCTATTATAATACAAGTATTCATAGCCTTGTACGGTTCTGTACGTACACATGTTCTGTGATTCGTTAACTTACTACCGTTTTAAAGGTTATTACTAATGACATGGCGTATCAAAATTTATCAATAATTTACAATAACAATTTAACCCTCATATGCAACGGAATTCAATAATTGACTAGTTATAAAATGTGTTGTGCTGGCGCCTAATTTAGTTGGCGGCCGCTATTGTTTTCATGTTGGTTCAACAGGATGGGGAAGGTAGTGCTCGACTCTGCTTTGAAATTATAACCCCCTTAGATATTGAAATTTTTTACTATTAAACCTGGCATCAGAACATATTATGTTGGTAATGTAGGTAGGGTGCTCTCAATGAACACAACATTCGACAATAGCTCCGTGATTTCATATCAGTCTTAAGAAATTAAGCACTTATCATTGTATATATTGTAACAAACATATATATATGTTATACTTAAGTGACATTTATATTTATAAGCAAATATTTGAAAATTCTGGGTATATACATTTGCGATCTTATCCTAACGTAATAGTTGTAAGAACAGAAAGTACTTATATTATAGGGGCCCCGAACTTAGTTTATGGCGACCGCACTGCTTGAAATTTGCCATCGAGCGCATTGTAGTGCGCAAAAACGGAATTGTAGTAAGCTGGGTGCGTAACAGCTGCACTCTATAGTTTCTTTGCTGCTCTACTGTGCCTGCCATTGCAGCAATGTTCTTAGCGCTTTGTAACTCTGACACCTAGGTAGCGCTGTGTTACTCAATTGTCTGCCGCGCTAAAAATTTTGTGTGTGCCCTGCCTTAAATCTATACTGTGCTACCAAAATAATATATCTTTATATATATATATTTACAAGACTTCTTAGCGTAGCACCTGTGAGAGATGAGTATTACTTTTCGTCTAATTTAACTGTCTAGGCGCTGTGAATTGCCTGTGTGTTAAGTTGTGATGAGGTGTGTACACAGGTTATATACGTCCTATGTTTTTCTTGGCACAGTTTGTTAAGAATGACATAAAATTCCCTCGCTTTCTTAATCACGTAGTGGAAGAGTCCACTGCTATCACTAAGCTGCCTACCTGTGTGAAAAACTGCCTGAAAAATAATGGCTGTGCCACTTACGCCATATTATTCATCAATATTGCAATGTTAATCAGCTTGTAGTATATGCCTGCTAACACTATCATTAGAATGATAATAGTCGAAAAGCTGATATAATTATAGTGTTTCTGAGCTAACACAGAGAACATGTGTGTCTGATGAAATGCAGATCTAATCTCGGAGTATGTTATAGTGGGCAGTTCTGCGTAATTTTCCACTTATCATTAATAGTATTATTTACTGAATAAAAATAATTGCCTTTGCTTGCTTTCAACTGCTGTGCCTCAAAATTGTTATTATTTAGCCATTGTACTGCAAGGTCATGTGCGAAATTCCTAATTTTGCACTCTTAATATTACAAAAATGGGTGGCTTTAATAATAGTTACTTTGTCTAAGGTAATTTCACAGCCACAGGTATGTGAATTTCTATAATCCCTCCCTTAGTGTTTTGGATTACTTTACTGAGCATGTTAGTGTTACATCTAAATACCAGTGCGCCAGGTGCATTTGTTATCACATAGTGGTGGGGTTCAATCATGTGGACAGATATTAAATTTCCTATCTCGCTTAGAAATTTACAGTTTTGGAACAAACTCTGAAGATCATTAAAATAAATTGCGGCCTTCAAACAATTTTATTGTGGGTTGTCAACTATATGCTTGGAGAGGAAATAGATGCCTTTGGCTTGTTCGGACGTATCATAAAGTTCCCTAGTTTTTTGCGCGAGTGTAAATTGCTATTGTGTTGGAAGCGGTTCCTACAATGCATGTCTCATTATTATATTGGTAAGGGACATTCGTAAAACAAAAGAATTGCCACGTGCTTTTAATACCTTTCAATGGGACCTGAATTTTTATCATAATTTGAGTAGGCGTTATATTTGTATACGGCAAAAACGTATGGGCGATGAAGTGACCTTTGCCAGTGTGTCCAACATGCATTCAGTTAAAGGGGAGGGGTAGTATTTTAACATATCTTTGGTAGGTATACTTAATTCTAAACCTAGGGCGTAGACTTGTTCCTGTAACGTAAGGTCTGATTTTAATATTTCTTTTGACACTGCTTCAAGTGATAAAATTTTTTGTTGACATTGCTGGATATACGTGTTAATTCTCAGTTTAACAACATTATTTATTTCCAGCACCATACTAAAGAGTAATTGAGATTGAATTAGCGAGGACTGTATTTCTCTATTTTGATTATTCATTTGACGTGGCATCACCCCTATTTTTCTACTAAGAGCATTTACCTTGTTTTCGACTTGACGCTTTATTTGTGAAAAGCTAAGTATCGTTATATTAAGGTGGTGGTTAGATGTGATAACATTATTTTCCAACTCTTTTAATTGCAAGGCTAAGGATTCTTCATTGGTGAGGAGGGATTTTAGGTGACGGGTTGTGAGAATGTCGCAACACCATGTTGTGACATCTCCAAGAAAGGTAATACCACATTTTCTTTTATTTGACAAGGACATCCCAGACATAAATTCTTGTACAATATTTTGAGTTGTTTCGCTGAAAAATTGGCATAATGATCAACTACTTTGCAGACAGTACTGTTCTTGGTGGTACATGGTGAAACCACACGTCAACGTTGTTGGGAGCGGCAGGTTGGTGCGGTGATATGGTGTAGGCCAGAGGAATGGTCTCTTCATATTCAATATCTGGAGAAAGTTCTTGGAAGTAGATGCTACTGTGTGTCTGTAATTAGTGAGCTCCTGTGGATGCCGACACTGTGTGGCACGTGATCAACAGCAGTAACCCAACACTCATCTTTCCCATTGTGGAGTTGTGTTACCTGTAACACATGATTAATAATGCTTTATATTAGCAATTTTTAATGTTTCTGGTATTGACTGTGTCTATTTTTTTTGCCCTTGTTTCTTAATTTCAATTGCAATTGTCAATGGGCCCAATATGTCATGGATCTGATACGGGCCGTGATATTTTAAGTTGAGAGCCTTCTGTCTCGTATGGGTTTTTACCCATACGAGTTTTCGGATTTTTAATTTATTGGGTTGAAATTTTTTTTTTTTTTTCACATGAGCATGTTCGCGGGTTTGGCAGAAGTGCTCACGCCAGTCCGCTGCACGCTGCAAAAACGTATGGGCGATGACGTGACCTGGATGGACGGCTTCAACATCGTGTAATAGGAAAAACGGGGAGAATTTTGTACTCCTACTCCTACTTATGGTGGGATTATAATTGAATACTATGTATTGGACATACTCGTCACAATGTGCCTGGTCTTCATTGGCGCATGCTGCGAGTTGTTGAGACAGAACCTTATTAACCTGTTCGGTCAGCCCATTACAAGCTGGGTTGTACGCTGTTGTTTGCAATTTCTTTATTTGCAACTTTTGTAATAACTCAGCGATTAGCTCATTGTTAAATAATGTGCCCCAATCAGTTAAAATGGATTTGGAACACCCGTAATGTATGACATCCTTGATAAAATTTGCACAATTTTTAGCATCTATTGTTTTTACTGGTTTGGCTACCACGTACCACATGAAAAACTCTAAAAATCACTAGGATATATTTATTTCCATATGCCGGTGTTTGGAGTGGTCCTTTGGCATCGAGACCCCAAAAATTGAATAAGGGAGGGGCTTTGATGGGAGTCATAAGGTCTATGGGTTTCTGGTTGCTGTGTTTAACCTTCTGGCAAGTATGGCAGATTTTGTTATAGTTTTTAACATCCTTTGCCATTGTGTCCAAATGGTATTGGTTTTTAATTTTTTGTAATGTTTTAAATTGGCCGAAATGCCCTCCACCTAATAACGCATCGTGGTGGGTCGTTATAATTTCTGGTACGTAGTACTGCGGCACTAAGGTTAAACTTTTTTTCCCCATTGGGGGTGTGAACTTCATAATATATTTCACAGTTTCCGGTGATGCCATACCTCCTTGCTATTCGTATATATTTTAAATTCACGTTTTGAGGATCTATGAGGGTGGTTTTGAGTTGTGTGATGTGGGTGTCATTTGCGTATTCTGCTAAAAATGGCTATGATTGTACTTGTGGAATTGTTTATTGAAATGAAAATGTTACAATTTAAATGGGAGTCGATACAAGTTGATTTAATTTTATGTGCAATTCCTTCCCTCTTGATTTCAATGTTTACTTGATATATGGCAGTTGTGATTTTGGCAATTGCTTCTTGGGGTAAATATTCCTCGTTTATGATTATTTTTGCTACGCGAGCTTTGTTGGTTTGTAGCAATATCTTGTTTGATTAGGATTTTTTATCTCATGCCTATTATTGGTAATTGGTATTCATCGTATAAAAGAAAGTACAGTTATTGTATTCTTTTTTTATAGGGTAGTATTGATTCTTTACTTGAATATATGTTAACTCAGCTTTCCCCTGTCATAGGAATTTGACTCGTAGTACCCGCTAATGTGTTTAATTTTCCTTTAACTATCTTTGGTTTAAATTTGTACTCAGTAAGCGCTATTGCTAATTTTTTAACTTGTGTGTTCGGCCATTGTCTTTAAGTACCGAAGGCTGGCATGGTCTGTCTTAATTGTGAATTTTCGTCCATATAAGTATTGTTTGAAGTATATGACAAATTATTTTATGGCTGACAGCTCACGTTCCATCGCTGACCATTTCTTTTCATTCAGTGAGAGTTTTTTTCAATGTGAACGCGATAATACTGCATCATTACTCCCTGGAATTTCTTGCATAAGGCTGGCATCTATCACTGTCTGAGACGTGTCGCGGGCTAGTATTGCATGTCGGTCCTCCTGAAATTTTGCTAGTATGGGTGGGTTTAGTAGGGCTGTTTTAAGATTTTCAAACGCTATTTGGTGTTCTTCTTTCCATTGGAATGAAGTTGACTCTTTAATTAGGTCTGTAAGTAATTCGGCTAGTTTGACATAATTGAATATATACCTTCTTAAGAACGGCATAATCCCAAGAATGTACGTAACTGTTTAAGATTCTTTAGTAGTGCCATCTGTTTGATTACCTCGATTTTATCGAAGTCCGTGCATATTCCTTCTGGTGTTATATAGTACCCTAGTATTTTGATTTCTTGTTGCGCGAAGTGACATTTCTTGGCATTGATTTTTACGTTGTATTTACGTAATCTATCCATTACTTTCCTAATGTTGTCCATGTGTTCCTGATAAGTGTTTCTTATAATAAAAATGTCGCCAATATATGCTACTGCTGTGTTCCAGTTTAGAGGCCCGAGCATGATGCCCACAAAATTTTGAAAATAATTTGGGTTGTGGCTAACTCCATAGGCATACGGGCGTACTCGTATAAGCGTACGCCATCCATGCTAAAAGTGAGATTTTCCCTATCATGCTCCTTACTGGGATAGCATCAAAACCGCTAAACATATCTATAGATGAAATATACTTGGAATTTTGGAGTATATTAATTATATCTTCTATTCTGGGGGATGGGGTATTTTTTTTAGATGTTGGTTAAGTAGCCAAAAGTACGTTAAAAATAATCTTACTTTATTACTAGGAGATTCGGAAGTAGTGATTATCTTTGTGTCGAGCATCTGTTGGATATGTTCGAGTACTTGTTTGCTTAGTTGTGGACTTATTCTGTAAGGTCTATTATGAATAGGTTTGTTAGTGGTTAATTCTAATTTAATTTCATAATCTTTCATTTCTGTTAGTTCAGTTATCTTACTTGCGAAACAATCTTTGTATGTATCTACTAATTCTCTTAATTGTGTTTTAATTTGTGAGGGTAGGTTTTCATTTATGCTACCTGGAGCAGTAGTATCCTTCGGGTTGTCTAAATATTTGAATTTGTTAATGTAGTATTTGATGCAATTATTTGTTTCACAATACAGGTGGTAAGTTTTTATTGGTATTTCAATGACTCTTTTATTGTGGTAAGAGAGTACGTACATTACATCTTTTGTGAGTACTGGCACTATGTCATACCTTTTAATGAAATCTACTCCCAATATAATGGCTGATTTTAAATTATCAATTAATAGGAAGTCTTGATTGAAATTGTACCCTGCTATATTAATGTTTAAATTGGCTTTGTATTTGAGTAGGTCAGTGTCTGTTGTAGCTCCCACTAATGTAAACTGTTCCGTGACTGGTTGCCAGTTATGCTTGTTTGCAAGAGTTATGGCTATACAGGAACGCGAGTATCCCGTGCCGAGCAATGCATTATATAACCTGCCCGCGAGCCGGACAAGGATGCGCAGCATTGACATTCGTCCTTGCCGGTCAGTGGGGCTTGTATGTTTGTATTTTGGAAGACGGATCTGTGGCTCAGTTTCTCCTTTTCATCATCGCCACTGTTTTCTGTGTTTGTGTTATTGTTTACATGTTGTATGTTGTTACTACCTGTTTTAAAGATGCGCATTTGTACTTACACTAAGCCAAAGCGTCTTTTGAACTTCGCAAATCTCTCATTTATATTTGTATTGAAATTCTGTGTTTGATTCAGAAAAAGTGAACATTCCAAGGCTCTATGACCCTGATAGAAACACAAGACGCACATCATGGCTGCCAGTGAGCGCGGTTCGATGAAGGCCGCGCATGCGCTGATGTCACGATCACACTGACTAGTGCATTCCGTGGGCCCAACCTCGGCTTGCCCCGCCGCATTTAGGTTTGTTAAAAGTGATACCTGACGACCTAGTTTCATTGGTGTCGCATTTGGCAAGCTTTTTAGTAATTTGAATTTTCTGTCCCTGAGAGTGTTGAAAATTTACTGGTCATAAGTTGAATTTGGCGATTTCCATGTATGACCGCGTTGGTATCCTGTAACTAAAGAGCGCCTTGCAGGCGTTAATGACCTGTCTTATCTTTACTTCTGGTTCCACATTTTCCCTAGCTTAATATGTTTTCTATTCTCGTCAATATTTCCTCTGTTTATGCTTGTATGGCTCCTGTAATTAATTTGTTGGGGTCTGTTTTCGCTGTGGCGTGATTTTCTGCGATTTCCCGCTACGGTACTTAAGAACCTACATGTCTGTAACTGTGCTTGTTTGTTTGGTGCACCTTACGTCCTAATTTGTCTGTGGGGTTGGTGCTTATTGCCCCCTCATGCAGGAGTTTTTTTGTTCATTATGTTTTGGTGTTAAATTGTACTTTGTTCTTGTTTGGTTTGGATGTTATTGTTTTGTGAGGGATATGCCTGGAAGTTGTTCGTTTTCTGAAATTTACCAGATTTTTGGCGTTGTTTTGTTGGGTGTTCTAAAATTTGTGGCCTTTCCACATATTCTTTAACTATGATCACAGGTTGTTTGTTACACCCATATTTATTGTATTTTACGTACTGAGGTGTCGGTGCGTTATGTTGGCTTTCTTGATTTCTGTAGTTAAAGGGCTTTTAGTTCTGGAGCGTGAGGTTTGCAATTTCCTCCTTCAATTTTACCATTTCAGCCCTTAATGAATCTGTTTCTGAGTGGCTATGTTGCCCTGTAATTGTTTGATTATACTGAAACAATTCTACCTCTACCCGTTGTATGTTTGTAAGGAGGTTGTCAATTGTATCATTTTTGAGGCCTACAAGTTTGTCCACGATGGACAGGAGTAGTGATTGCCACACAATACTAACAACTTCCGTATCTGTGACTGTGGGGTTGTATTTTCGCCTACAGAATAATAGGTTTTCAATATGCTTTTGAGCGCTTTCGTGTCACTGGCAACGACTGATATATTGTTGCGTAGCTCCCAAAATCGTGAACCCTGCCAGCAGCAGCCATCACCAAGTTCAGTCAGGGAGCAAGAGGAAGTACCCCGGGCCGACGAGGTAAAGGAGCATCAAGAGCCTATACCTCGATCGACCACCCCGAGAACACAGACCCTGGAAGGCCCAACCAACTTGCAGACTGCCACACCGGATGATGCAGTAGACTACAGAAATGCCGCCTTCTGAAAGGAAGGCACTCTGCGTGTTGGCGAGGTCGAGGCCACCCTGGCGACCCTGCCTCAGCTTGCCCCCCCCCCCCCCCCCACCCGGCTTTGTCCAGCATAGCCACCTGTCCAGTCGAGGTGCCGAGGCCACCCTGAGGTTCAAGAGGAGAAGCCCAGCAGACTCAGTCACATCATGGAGGCAGAGGAGCCCGAAGAGCCTCTGCCTGAGTCTGCCACCTCATGTTCAACGTGGGACGCCGGGATCCACTAGTAGATCTGGAGAGGGAGAGAGAGGGAGGCACGCACACACGCATGCATCCTGCAGAAATGCAGGCAAGGTCAAGGCCACTCTGGAGGCTCCACCTCAGCTGGCACCACCGGCCACGTCTAGCCTGGTCAATGTGACCACCTGTCCGGTCTTGGGGCCCGGAGGCGCCGAGGCCATCCCAGCCAAAAGAGAGCATGAGGCCAGAAGCTCGACCGGAAAGAGGTGTCTAGGCTTGTCCAGCCCCAGCCTCTGATGGCCACCCCAATGCTGCCCCTCCAGGAGGAGGAAACAGATGATGTCCCCCGGTGATGGGTGGTTCCAAGCCACCCACTACCGTGGACAAGAACCCCAAACCAGCTAGCTAGGTGCAAGGAGAGCAGTCCAAGTGGGCTTGTTGCGGTACTCCCCAGCCTGGACAGTATAGAGAAGCCGGATGCTGACTGAGATTCACATGGCTGTATCTGATTCACGTGGCACACTGACCTCCCAAGAAGCCATGCCAAGCCAATGAGTGAAAGAGCTTCAAACATTTTTTACCAGCTGTCAAGAGCTGAGACGAGAAACTCTTATACACGGCCGTAAATTGCTGTAAATAAATCTATATTTTGTAAGGGGTTGTCAATTGCCACTACAGTGTGAACCAGTGAACCAACCACTGCACGTAAAATTAATACTATTGCAACCATCAATTGTTGCGCAACACGTAAGTTTGTTGCTTCGTTAGAACTAGCCAAAGTTTATCAGATGTGTAAACCAGTGAATGACCAGAGACAAACTTTGTGCCACATAAACACATACACCATCAAACCAGTGTATACTATCAGTAGGGATCCCTTAATTTCGTGAATGGTTTTTCAGCGAAATTTTTATATAAGCAAGTAGGGCGTATTTCTCAACAATTGGGGTTATTTTGGTGGTGTCACTTACTGTTTTTGCTTTGCGAAATATCACAAAATTGGCTACTTTCTTGTTTTACACGAAGTTGCCCAAAATTCTGCTTTTGCATGAAATATCACATTTTCAATCATTATTTTTAAGAGTTGCATGAGATTTCTCTTTCAAGTTCAAGGCGAAACTCCACAGAAAACCAGACAATTTTACAGAACAAGAATATTTTCACTTCCCTATTTGGTTAATATAAATTCTATCTGGTTTTGATGTCTGTGGTTTTTGAAAACGGGGTCATTATCATAAACACTTTGTTCTCATTTTTGTGTTGTGTATCCTAATGTTTACAGTGCAAATTCGATAAACCATTTCAATATGAAGTCAGGATCGGGAAGTCGACAGTCAATGTATT
This sequence comes from Dryococelus australis, assembly GCA_029891345.1. Lineage (NCBI taxonomy): Eukaryota > Metazoa > Arthropoda > Insecta > Phasmatodea > Phasmatidae > Dryococelus > Dryococelus australis. The sequence continues at coordinate 192,485,806 of CM056996.1, forward strand.
GAGGTAAAACCGCCGAAGCGATATCATCAACGAGCATCTATTTCTACAGTACAGCGCTATGTTCTGGGAATAAACTGATCTCAGCGACTTTCTAAAATAAACTTATATTGTTTGCATTTCATCCTTTTTCACTTTTCATCGCATAATTAATGTAATCTCGTTGGTAGTATACAAATGTGATAAATAGAAAAATGACCAAATACTTATTTAAAAAATGGTAATAAAATTTTTATAAGGCAAAGACACACAGTACGCTCCATGGATTTGTATATCTATGGTATTACGAAATTGTTATTTTTCCGGATACGTTTTTTATGTACACGTTTTTAAAATTATCCTGGTTATGTGAGGACGATACGTAGCTGGCACAGTTTTTTTTGACCAAGTAATATATTAGTTGTTCTGTTTATTTCATTGGTGGGGCTTTAGCTTGTAACATTTATCATCTTTCGCGAGAAAGTAGCAATCATAACTGCTCATTGTTTTGATGATGCAGTGGAAAATTTTGCTCGTACGGAAATAACATTCAAATTACTATGATTCAAAAGTTGTAATGTCACCGAAAGAACAAAATGTGATAAATATGATGCTTTTATTCTTACCAGCGCGGGAATTACACAGTAAGCAATTTCATTAAAGTTGAAAATCGTTGGGATTTTTTTTATGAACTACACTAAAATCAGTGAAACCAGTATGTATTCCAGTCTGTAATGTAGACACTGAAAAGAGTTCTTGTGTGTCTGGGAATATAATGACTGACAAAAGAACAAACCAAAAGCCAAGTAATGTGGTAGTAATTAATGACAGTGCTTGCATTTTCCAATTAAGTGTATGCTACTTTATTTTCGTGTAGCAAAAGTTTGTTGCAATATGAAATATGTTTGAGTTTTTTGACCAATTTTCTTTTTGTGCTATTACCAAACCACTTTTTTCCTCAGCTAAATTTTTGATGAAATTAATAAAACATTGATGAACGATTCACCGAAATCAGCCATAAATCAACAAAATCTATCAAAAATTTTCACCACAAACATATTTTGAACCCCAGTATATGTTTCACCTGGAACATCCTATATTGTGTACCAACGCGAAGAGGGTGAGCTTTCTATTTTCCTGCATTTATTTGCTTAGTTTCACAAATTTACTATGTGTAAAGCGTTACAAATTTTTTTACCGCTTTATTAATCATTTTGATGTTTTTACACTGCTTCAAGTTTTTTGCACCAGTTTTTATTTGCCATTTTTCAGGGTCCCTAACTATCCGGCACCCAAAGATGCTGTTCAAGTGCCTAATATATTGTGCTGTGTAAATTAGATAACAAAGCAAGGACTTTCAGTTCCAGTTGGGTAAACAAACTTCCCATACCGAGAAGCAGAGGGCAACAAGCCAAGGCCTGAAGTCATCAATCCAGTATAAATAAAAGGACTCTCACAACGAGCTAAAATTTGAAATTGTTTGTAAATAACTTCCAAAGTCTGATTGTTGTAAATACTTTTGAGTGCTCTTGTTATTTTTTGTGTTTAAGGGAGGTTTTTTTAAATGGTAATTGTAGGTGGCCTCGTACATAAGTTTGGTAGCTAACTTCATTTTGAGGGTACTCGTATTTTATGTTGATAAAAGCTAGATCCTGCCGGCCAGTGTGACAGACGGCCACGTGCCTGCAAACCCTTAGATAATGTCGCATGTAACTTGTACCTGCTGAGCGACATTTAGATGGCCAGGCAGGGCCATTCACTCTCCGCCCTCAGTGGCTGCAGCCGGTAAACTAGCTAACTAACACACCTTTCACGAGTGGGACCTAGCCTACACACCCAGTGTCAAACTTTTGTGCCACTTGTGTTTTTGCATTTTTTTTTTTTTACAGGAACTACCTATTAGATGATATCAGTAATTAAATACCCAAGCCTCCAGTTTATCTTGAACAGTGGCCCATTTTAAAACGAAGGGACGCGATTACAATCACACCCAACACCGCGAAATATTCTTTTTGTCCTTTTTTTCCCCCCTTTCCATAAGAATCCTTGGGGGAGGGGAAGGAAGAAAAGCCATTAGCAGTCGCTGCCTGGCCACATCCCCATTGCCAAGGAGACAGAAACAGTGCTAGTCAGCCAGCACCCAGCCAGAGATGAGTTATGCAGCATGCGTTTCCGCACCGGTCAGACCCAGCGCACAGAGCAGACAGCTGTATGGAGACGAACCGCAGTCTTCAAGGGATGATTTTTCTCTTGTCCATATGAATCTCAGTCACACCAGAGGAAGGATGAATTGATGCTTGATGCATATTGGCCCAAGCCTATAAAACTTTGCTTCATCTGCGTGCTCATTCCAAAGCATCTCCGACAGGATCAGTATAAATGTTATTTCCACCCGAATGGTTACAGGTTATTTCCTTACTGTGGGAAATAATACTGACATGGCAGAATTATGCTTTTCATCACCGCTGTCAGTAAGCTAAGCCAAGCTTCCAGTCCCCTCCCATTTACGCAGACCTCGTATTTGAGTGAGTCAGAGGGCAAGTCACCGCTGTCACCGCTGCCACCTCTGAAAGAGCAGGTAGTTGAAGGGCGCACAGAGGAATGGCACCACCCGCACTCCAGCCAGCAATGAAAGCCAAGCAGACTACCCTTGGCTCCGCCCACAGAGAAGTGTCTGTCGCACCCCCCTCCCCCACCACAAGTCCTGGTGATGATTAAGCCAGTAGTATATGTACCTGTGCACCGGCCTAAGAAAGCCAGTTGTTTGTCTGCTAGTGTTAAGAGCCACTACAGCACCAGCAGCTCGCTCCACTGCCTTGGGTGTTGGAGCTCTCTGAATGCCTTCAACACCCAGACTTCCTAGAGGACCTGCCCAGTCAGTTCTTCGAGAAGTCGTCAACCTTTCCAGCCGATTGCCTTTGGCAACAGCTACCCTATGACCCTTCAAGAAGTAGGCCCCCTAAATCCATTTAAAACCCGGAACAGTGTAGACAGGGAAAAGTAAGCCACCTTAGTCAAAAATGCCACCATTTAGCTTAGAACCAGGTCCCCTTCACCTGGATACTTGCGTAACTTCCGGTCAGCTCAAGGTTGTTAGGAGGAAGTATGGGCCACCGTGTTCTATTCATCTCGGAACTAACACGTTCCTCACCTACTCTTACTTTCATTCCTTAGTTGCCAGCGAGATTCCTAGTACACACCACTCCCCCACAGGGAAGCAGGAGGCTGGGGATTTAAAGCTACTGTTACCACCTAGTAGAGGACTGCAGGCTCACCTTCTGGTACTTGTACGCTATCTCACACTCTCTCTCACAACACACACACAAATGCACACGTATGCGCGCACACACTCAACACCCACCTTTTCGGTGCACCACTGTTGTACCGAAAGGTAAAGATTCCCATTACCCATATTTCCCTAGGGAGGAGAGAGCACTGGACCAGCTTGCTCTCTGTCCACCGCACCAAGCAAGTTACCGGAGAGTGTGTTTGACAGGCTCTGGGTTAGGCCTGTCCGCCCTAGGACTTACATCCATAGTTGTTGGAACAACTCCGAAAAAACGCACTCTCCAACCACTGCACCATTTTTGTGGCTGGCTGGAGTAAAGGTTAGACTTTGCAGCGGCAGAACACATTCAGCCAGAGACCAGCTAGTCGCCTGCTCCCCTCTGCTGAGCCAGGTTTTAGCACCTCCATGCCTTACACCACAAGGGGTGGAAAAGATCTGCAGGTGAGGGAGGCGTCTACTAAATACAAAGTTACCTGTGGCTGTGCTCAGTCTGATAAGCTACGCTGCCAGGATAATCCATTGGAACTATCTCTAGCCGCCTGCAAGTTGGTGCGACTTTACCCCTAAGCTATCTCCTCATCTCTTTTCGCAGCACCGCAGAAGATGCTGGGGACTGAAAACCCTGTCATCGCAGCATTCCTTAGCGGAGAGAAGGTGACAGTGGGCCTAGCCTGCCAGTGGTTTTCTAACCGCCGCTAACCCAGCTCGGACCAAAATCTAGCAAGTAGCTCCAGCCGCAGAAGCTGGGGACCTGCCAGCAGGCGCCACACCAGCAGTGCCTCCCAGCCACCCAAGCTTCGGCGCAGGTAAACCAGTGGCCTCCGGTAATACCACCCAGCACATTGCCACACCAAATATTGACTTTGTTTCAAGTCGGCAGGCGACTTGGCGTTCTCTTATACTGGTCAGGCCTCTGTGACCAAGTTATTTGAGAACTAGCTGCCTAACCTCTGTGTGACTGGCCTGCACATTAAATGTCTAGTCTTTGCAGTGACATAACATTGATTGTACCCAAAAGCATCACACGTCATAGTAAAATCAATGCTATAAATTGCCCACATCACCCTCTCTGATCAATGCCACACCTCTATCCCTCACATGGGAAGCTTTGCTCCTCCTCCCCCCCCCCCCCCCCCCCACCAAAACCATCTATATACTTAAATACTAACATTAGTCTCAAAACAATACCTTTTTAAAACAGCAAGCATTATCATAATATGAAATGTATTATACAACAACACTTTATCTAGTGGCATTTGAAAAAAATACACATAAGTAAAATAAATAGTATATAGAGATTTTTTGGTCATTAAAGCACAAATCGAAATTGAAAGTAATACATATTTAGTAAGTAAAATCACAAAAAGTACGAATAGCAATATATTTTCACATCTGTCAACCAGTCAATCAATCTGCAGTAAATATGTGATGCTACCCCTTTTCCAATAAACACATTTCTCACTCATGTTTTCTCCCTTCCCAAGGGCATAAGGAGACCTGCCTATAATCTTCAGCCCTACTTTCCATTCAAAAATATCTCAATAGTTATCTGATAAGTTAGCAAGCATCCAGAGAAAATTTTTTCCTTCTTGGAATGAGCAATTAAGGTGGGGACAACATTTGGTGTCCATGTGGAAACAAATGCAATGGACAAGGTTATCTGTTTTACCATATTATACTAATAAAATGTTGGGAGACAAATGTATTGGCCTTACAGATGAACTCCAACAATTTTAATAATGAAATATACACAAAAATAAAATAATCTTGACTAGTTGAAAACTCTTATGCAAACCACTGTTAAACTACATTGGCAAAATATGTTGCTCTGACGGATATATACTTACGCATGTGAATACAAATGAACATTTCTACAATCACAACAGCCAAATATACACTATTCTTTGAACTACTGGAATTTCAACCTTGGAAAATGAAAACATTTATAGCATGATATCATAAAAAAACATATTGTCACTTCAATCCAATGCAAACTCCTGAAAATTGTAATACATTCCCTGACATTTTAAACAAAAACTAACTTACACAAAGGCTTTTATAATGCTTAGAATTTCAAATTTCTGACTACTCACAAGTATTTTATTTACAGGTCTACATTTTTTCAACAAATCAAGGAAAGCATGCTATGATATTCCACAGCATTCTCACAGGAAAATGCTCATAAATGCCAATTCTAGATTATGAATCAGCTCAGAAAAAGTTATATAGACACCAGTGTTTCTCTTCTTTGTAAGCAACTAGTCAGCACCTTCATCACTATGCTATTTAGGTAACAGTTTCACAACACACCTGCACTGCACATATTATAGCAAGATCGATCTCACTATCAAATATGCGGCTTGCCAGATACAGTAGTATTTTTAAAGAAAATCTGCCAAATAGTAATCAAACAAAAATAAAAATGATACATTACTACTGTTTCCACAGGAAATTAAACATACATAACACATACAGAGAATACTAGACTTTGCAAGCTAATACCTCCAAGTCCATACTGATACAATGTTGACTACTTTCAAGTTTGATATAAAAATATCCAAACATGCAGCTCAGCTGTCATGCAAACAAATAATATGAATGCCAACATATTTACAGAATAAAAGCAGTAGTATGACAAATGGTCAAAGAATGTACAACACAAAAATCAGTCTACGCCCTACAAAATTAATTTACAGAATACAAGGTTTACGTTATTAAATATACATGTCCAGAAATAACAAAACAACTAATTATTGCAGTAAAATTATTATTATTTTTTTTTTTTTTGAAATTTAGAAATAATTACCAACAAAACACAACTCATTTTGACAGCCCCCTTACCAATCTCAACACCAAGATTACTTTAATCATACATTGTACAGTTCTGATAGAAATTTCACGCAACAAATTTGCCAATTTTAACAATTATTACACCTCAAAGTTAAATAGTGTGACATATAAAAATGGAGATTCCTTGCCACTGCAAGGAAACAAATACAAAACCTACATATGATTTGAAAGTTTCAATCTAAATGTGGAATGCTGAAACTTTCATTACATTACGTTCCTGATATTGTACACAATCCTAACTATCCTTCAATAAATATCCTGCAGAAATAGTCTGAGATTACCCTTGCAAAATCCATATAAATCATTATGGTATCACTCAGTCAAGTACCAACACAATGTGAAGTAAAAGTCCCAGTGTGCACATAAAAAAATGAGTTGAATACTTACACCATGAAACATAACTCTAATTCCTTTCACAATGATACACGTGTGAATAAATTCTGCACATGAATTCATGAAACTTACAGAAAGAACTCTAGTTTTCACTATTCATAACTCATAACACAGAAACACACACGTCTGATCAGTAAAACAAATTAAAGTTACTTCTGTCAATTTAAAATTGTTACAAATGCACCAATATAATTATCTGAAAATGCACACAAATTATATGGCTTAATTTCCATTACCATGTCAACTAAAGAGCACTGTGGTAAAATGTGTTTATATATTCATATATAATATAGAACCTTTGTTGTTTTGTAACTGTACAGATTGAAAAAAAAAAAAAAAAAAAAACAAAACAATGATGATGATGTTAGCTCTGAGACATCTGTCTGCTCTGCAAAAGTCTTTCTACTGCTGCATTGATGTCACCAAATGTTGCTATCAGAGCTGAAAAATAAAAATATAATCTATAAATAAAACACCTTAAAATTGCACCTAAAACAAGACTTATGCTATTGCTACAAAAATATAAAATGGCTCAGCAAGTTCTCTTTGTTGCCTTATAGAAAGCAGCCTTTTTAAATTAGAATCATTCACATATTTACAAATTCCAAACAAAATATGTACATCTGGATGAAGAAACAGCAATATGCACCAAATAAAAAACAGGAGTATTAATTAAAAAATTTTAATAAAATTGCTTAAGGCCTATAATACAAATTAATTTTGTAACCAAAACATAATCCCCCTTCCAACAATAAGAAATCAGTCCTACAAACACATGAGCACTAAGAATAAACCCCAGAACATGTATAGGATGTCTCACTGTATTTTAGGTGCAATGCAGTGAACTGATGTGCAATCTTTACATCGGCAACTCACCTCCATGAAACTTTCAACATTAAATCTTGATGCATGATGTTTTTACGCATACTCAACTTTGCCCCATCTTGGACGCACTGTTCAACCATTTGGATAAGTCCTCTCAAGCAGACTACAGGATATGCCGGCGCAATGTTGGAAGCTATTACAGACACGTCAGACAAGCTTGTACTGTTCGCCAAGATACTCCAAAAAACGTCATGCTAACACCCCCCAAAGTGAGATTGTACTGCCTAACTGAGACACAGAGCCAGCCGCCAAGGCCACAGATGATTCCACAAAACACCATGGGAACAAGTCACTGGTACTAGGGGATGAGAGCGCCACATCAGCACTCTTCAACCCTGGACTCCAGCAGCCAAGTTTGTCACCCCCGTATTCCTCACCACCGAAGGGCCTAGACGAGATTAGTATAAAAGGGCTTGCGCGTCCAGCAAAAGACAGTCTCTGCTCCTCCACCGCTCTCATTCAGGGTTGGAGGAAGGCACTGGTTCGCGCTTGACTGGTACGCCCACAGATTTCACCGCTCCTCTTGGGGCCGGATATCTGACAACCAATTGAAGAAAATCTCTCCAGAAGCCACTTCTGCAAGCTTTGTAGACTCCTCAACTGTTGGTGAGACTGGACCGTCAGTGGCCCTTCCTTACCACCCCTTGGTATTGACCCCAGAACTGGTCTTATCAAGATAACACTGCCCACAGGATGATGATAGTATTGTCGACACTACCTCTCTGGTAGTTGTCCCCCCTTTAGTTCCTTCAGAACACCAGATAGACAGTTAGAAGCAAGTTGTAAATTACTTATTCTCGCAGCATCTAGCACCTATTCCAAGCCAGGTTAGAACCAGGTCTTCACCTGGAATTGTGTAGTTACTTCCGTTTCAAAGCAAGTTAGTATCGGAGGTATTACAGGGAGGGCCACCATGTTATATTACTCGTACAATATAACACGTGATTCAAACTTGAGTGTTATTGGGTCATCTCATATGTAGTTTCAGCATGCTCAAGTGAAGCCAGCTGACTTCAAGCTCTTAAGCTAAACACCCACACATTAGATGGGGCCATCCGAGCTCTGAGAATTCAATAGTGCCTAGCACTATCAACTCCTCCACCAGGTAAATCAGTGAATCAGGTTATTCCTCACTCCGACACAGCTCTTTATGGGGCTGGAAGGGAGCTGGAATTAACTCCGATCATCTGAAATCCTGTGGATACCACACCTGGGTATTCCTGTCAATCAGCTTGAACACAACCTAACACACTGTCCACCGCTCTCTATACGGCCGGGTAAAAGGAGCAAGAAATATAGTTCCTGCCTGTGCGGCTGCGAATACTCAGAAGCACATACTAGGGAACTTAGGTGCCAGCTCTACTTTCGCGAGGCAATAGTTTGCACTTTAAATTTCCTATGCCGTACGCCCTGAAGGGAGGTGCGCAGAGAAAGCTAAGAAGGGCAGCTTACACTCCGAAATCAGACTCCTCAACCCCTCCCAACCCTTAATTTCACTGTTAATCAAGACTTCTGTACGGAAAGAAGAGCTGCCCCTGGGACTTGTCTGCCCTTGGTTTGGGGCCAACCAGTAGACAATCCAGCAACCAGCCAGTGATCTGAAGGAGACATCTCGGAGGATATTAAGACCCCAGGTAAACCAGTGATAAAAACCAGTCCGTTCGCAGGGCCGTGACAGTGGCTGTTGACTTTATGCCAACAAGACAGGCCACAAGACCAGTTTTGTATACTGGCCGGACATCCCAAAAACATTAAGGCCCCTTTTCTCCCATATTTTTCTCGTGATTCTGGCATCACAGTCTAAAATTGCAAAAATTACCATGATGAAAGTCTCATTTCTTAAAACTTAGTTTTATGTGGCATTTAACCTCCCACATCGATGGTCAAAGTTTCACATGAACAGAAGCCCCAACAATTAGAACCCTACTCTAGTCTGGTATGCGCAATTCTATAATATTTAGTGTTGTAAGATATGGACTGGGCAATTATCTAACATAATAAAGACAGAGTGGGAGAACCATTTACAAGGTTGCTTCACACTCCTGTTTTCCATTTCTACAACTTCACTTCCTTCTGCTCTTTACCATAGTGGTCATCCATTTTAAAAATTAAAGAGATAAAATTAGTTTCCTGTTTACCGCCATCAGCCCAATATCTAAATACTTCTTCCTCCAATGAGCACATCTAGTTTCAAATTACTTAGCATGACTAGCATAAATAATGTAAAGGGTGGTGAATATTGATTTTGAACTACATACATTGTAATACAGTAATAATAATGAATATTGCTTCCTATGCTGTAATTAGCTCAGCATTTATGCCTTTGCCCGCATATACTACACAAAAGAGTTACTCATTTTATAAGGCCTTTTTGTACACCACATTAACAATTTTCTTTTCAGGTGCTGTGGTTACGAATTTAATATTTATAATATGTATACAGAAGCAATTGTAATATTACATTAATAAGAGTTAACACATTTACCCTTTTCAATCCCTCAAGAGCAGAATTTCTAAAAATTCATTCTTATAGGCTGTTCACGGTAAAATGAGCACTTTTGGAAGCCCTGCTTAAGATCTACTTGTACGCAAGTTGTGTGTTCCTCCACCTTATGTAAAATTAACATTGCCATTGGCCTCATCACTTTATTCGTGCGTCGTCAAGTCAAACTGTAAAATTATTATAAAAAGAAACACTTTACAAATCTGCTAATTTTTACTCTTCTGCGCATTAAAAAAAACCGAAAGCGAAAGAAATAATTTTAAGTTGCCACAAATGGTTACCTAACACTTTATTCGACGTTAATATATACAACTACTTTCCATCCATCGTTACCAACTTTACTAGGCGAATGTCACTTGATGCATCTGTTAAAGTATATGGATGCAGGGGCAGTGACATTTTTCTACGGTTAATTTCTAAAGTGCTCAGTTTATCGTGAACAGCCTTTAGTAATGTCTACTCCCAAAAGAGAGATCAACCCTAAAATTTCATATTTCTAGGTCCAGCATCTCGGGCCTCACATTCACACATCAATAATAACTTTACTTTTTTTTATAAATAGAGGATTAAAAACTTATCAGATATATGGACTACTGAGGAGTCGTGAAAAATACATTTAAAACCTTTACGAATTATGAGGGGTTGCATTTCAAAACATCTTGAAATTAATTTTTACGCATTTATATTTATACAGCAATTTTTAAATATTTGTGGTTTTCTCCCTTCGGATGAACAACTTAAGTTGGACATGGCTGATGTAGCCTTAATTTTGCGTAATTCTTTTTTCAGGATCTGTTGACACTGGAAGAAACAACACTCTTTAGTTCAGCAGCTGGCCACGATCTTTTAGAAACAATCTGCTTTTCTTCTTGTGAATATCGTCAGCACTGCTCTTAACACTGATATGATGTTTGTGATATTTTCTGAGTGACACATTTGTACATGTGTGCTGCACACGTGTATGTGAAGCATGACAGTGAGTGAGTTTTCTTTCTCACTATCGTGTGTGCAATACATCTGTTCAACTTTTTTGTGAACAGTCAGCAGTAGGATGTTGGGGAAACCATTGAGAAAACACTTTCTATTCCCATGACAGATGTGTGCGAACTTATAAATACTTAACTTAGGGTGACCTTGGACTCTTTTTGTCTTCGGCTCTCTTTCTGCTCTTTTGCTTCACAGAGATGATGACGGCAAGAGGACGAGTTCGCTAGTAGCGTTCTTTAGAAATGCTGTGTCTCTAATTAAGGTCTGGCTCTAGAGTTTTGTCAAATAGGATCTGTATGCTGGTCCAGGGGTGCCATTCTTACGGAATTTATCTGCTTTACAGATATCATTAAACAGATTAACGGATTTAAAGGCACAATCACAGATTATCATCTTATTGAGCCATAGCTTTTACGCAAACCCTATGTTACGCTCACGGGTGGACAGGTGAAGCCACAGTTAGGCAGGTATTCTAAAACGTAGCAGAGTCCTTGCAGTGCAGGCACTTTGATAGCTGCCATACTGCCTTTCATCCACAATCCATAGTCACCACTCATTTCCTTATTCACGTTACATACATATCAGGCACATCCCGAGATTGTGAGTTTCGTACCTGAGCGTGGAAACATTTGCAGGAATATCGGGGAAATTGAACCGATATTGCAAGCCTGCTTAGCACCACTGTCATCATGGGTATTTCCGACCAGTATAAGGGCGTAAAGGAAGCAGGGGACTTCCACTGTAAGGCACATAAATATATCCTACACAATCATCGGCAAAGTGCCACGAGGGCGGTGCAATTTGGTCCCGTAGTGATACTTGTGGGCCCCAATAACCACCAGGATGAGAGTAACTTCCAATAGACTGAGGAAATAAACAAAAGCCTTAAAATATAGCATATTTAATGTAGAGATTATGTTATGATAACACGCATTATTAGTAAGCTAAGGATTTAGTACGCACATACAAAATATTACACATAAAAAGGATTCAGTAACATGCTTAGAATAGTATAAAATTGTTTTGAATTAAAGATTAATCTTAGACTGAGGAAATAAATAAGCTAATTGCGGCGCACATATAGAAGGCAGTAATATAATCAAATATTGTTATGAAGTGAATGAACTTTAGAAATGTAATGAAGTATACAAGTGCCCACATAGCCAGAAACAAACTGTCATATAATAATTAAAAACATATAAAAGAGGAAGAAGCACGTCTCCTTTTATGAAATTATCATATAAAGAAGGTTTAAGTTGTGTAAGTATCTTAACATGATAAAATGGGGTAGCTCATTATGGACACAATTGCAAAAAAATTAATAGGAACAAAAATTGAAGTTGTTATTGGCAAGGCAACAAGTCAATAAAATTTATGGGGCAGCACATTAATAAGATGATGAACATACAGGAAGCTATCTGTGTGCATTCATATGATTTCGCAATATAAAATATATAGTTTTACGCATTACGTAAACACACAAATTGTAGCATAACAGGACAGAGTTATAATATATTTTACCTTAAATAAATTAAAAACGTAAGGGTATAGTGCTCATATGGTGTAATTACAGTATATAAGTCTAGATTGATACAGGTTAACAGTGATGCAAATTTATTATGAAAAAGAGACAAGAAAATAAGTTGTGCAGCTTGTATGCGCTGATGTGCAATCAGGCATCGAGGATGTGTCGAAGAGCACAAACCTCATTACAGCATTGTGGAACCACAGTCCTCAGCCCACCTCACCACATCCCCTCCTCACAGCGTTTCAACAATGAAGCATCGCGCAAGGGATGCAGACAGCGACCCGCAATTGTGCAAAGCTGTCACAGCACCGTGTGTTCGATGCACACCTCATTTTGCTAACACGTGTTAAGAGCACTATCACCTTGTACAGCCGACAGCTGTTCCTGTTAATTGCAGAGATAGAAATCCATTAAACCAACAAAACAATTAAGCAGAAGTTTGTTGATAATGTAATTTAGTACCACGGAAAGGGTATACGAATATTTTGTTGTCTATATTATTAGATTAATACACACTATGAAATTGCAGAGAAATGCAATAAATACATTATAAACAAGTGTAATTATTACATATAATTCTTATATAAATTCTTTTGCAAGAATCATAAGTAAATTTAAGTGGTACAACAGGTAATTATTATGAATTAAACAAATATATGAATAGCAAGTCAGTTAAACGGCACAAAGGTAGTTGATACTATGATAAATTGATGCATGATTAAGTGGCTAATGAATTGATGTATACTAGTTAAATGGTAATAACGATTAACCAGACACACCACACCCTACATTATGTATTGATATATAATAATCAATTGCTTTAGACAAAAAGGGCACACGTCTTAAAATTAAATTGCTATGTCTGAGTACTACACCATACCGAAAGTGTTTCAGGGCATGCACATAATAGCTCCAATGCCACTATCACATCTGACCCCTCCAGACAGAGCAACACGGCGATAGAGCTACAACGCTGATTCAAAGCATCTAGATTTCAGAGCAGAGAGCGGTCAACCTCACGTCTAGGGTTATACACTGTGCGCAACATGTGCATGCATGGTGGAGCACAGCATGGCAACGCAGCGTGGCACGACACGTATGAAAATTTTCACTACAAGGTAACGTTGCGCTATTTTTCACAACAAACTGACATGCAACCCAACCAGGATGAACACATATCACGGCACTCAGACACATGTCACATAAGCGCGATAAGCTGTAAGCAGGACACAAAGATGTATAGAAAACTTTTCTCGCACGTGTATAGTAAACAAGAAAACAGATTTCACAAAAGTTATAAAGTTCTTAAGCACATTGATTGTTCATTGCTGATTATATAATCCTATTCAATGAAACTTTATATAATCGCGCGGGCATGTGTGTGTGTGTGTGTGTGTGTATATATATATATAAAAGATCTAATTCCTTTACTAAACAAAGCTTCAGAGAATGTAATTAAAGGTGCAGAAGATGTTCACACCTATGAGATTAAACGTATAAAAGTCAATTTCAAATAACACATAGGTTTAATTTGGAATACTTTCACAATCTTTGAACAATACATAAACTTGTATAACGTCTGTGACACGAGTTAACATCACCCATGTTTTCTTGTGTTAGTCAGATTTTCACTGGCCAGGGATTTACATATTCTGAACTATAATCTACAGGATTGCCTACACTAAAATAAATTTTGCACGCAACATTGGTTATTTAAGTAAAGAAGTATGTTGCAACTTTGGGCAAAACAATATTTGAAATGCCACCTTGTTAACATAATATGTGGTTCACATAGTGTACAAAGAGAATTATATATACATTGTAGTTGTAAGAATAGATTATATATACATAGGGTACACATTCCAGTGACACCCATCCTCAGTAATGAAACGTAGCGGGTTTAAACAGATGAATTATTGAAAATTTTGTTTACACAAGTACATAACTTATGTCATAGAAAATACTATGTTCCATTACACACATCCTTCCCATACCATTCCAAATGTGCTCAATGATGGTATTTATAAAAATTAATGAATTATAATAAGCATGCTAAATATAAGATATAAGGTGTTAATTATGGCATAACCACGAATCCACCAGTGTATGTCTTTCACAAATACCGTTACACGTAATGTATAATTATGTTTCTTTTCAGGTACATATAATTAAGACTGTCAAAAGAAAATCAATTTTTTTTTTTATAACAGCATTAAATATGTAATGTTTCAACCGTAATATCTATTGTTATGGTGGAGATTTTCAATTTTCAAAGTGCTAAAGTTAAAAAAAATTAATTTTAATTTTATTGTCTTTTAAATAATATTTTCGTAATCACAATGCCACACATAAGTAGATAGGGCATCAAGCAGACTGCATGCATTTGTGTCCGCATTTCAAGTGTGCTGCCGCGTCAATCTAGAGGCAGCACATACACCCCTCGCATTCAGCCAAGTTCACGGCCATGGGCGCTGCCGAGTCATTTAATGCAAGCGCAGGCCGCCGTAGTAAACACAATCGGCAGGTTCCCTGTACTAATTCTAATGCCATTGCAATCAAGAAAGAAGGCAAGGCAGTTCCTTACCCCAATTCCCTTGCTTTAACATTTCCTCCTACCCCCCTTCCGCCATGTTGAAGACGGCTTCAACCCCACTATCTTCCCGTTGTCTGGAAACAGACAAACGCCATACGGTCGACTGAACCTAGTACAGTACCACATCATCATATGTCAGTCCCAGAGCTGGGGACCAGCTCATTTGAATGGGAGGGTAATGTTGTGGTGTGAGCAAGCCATTAATTGACACTTGCGTGAACCTAATAACACATTCAGCAGGGAACCAGGATGCCAGGGTTTGCGACAAACTGTAGCCAGTAAACAGTATGGCAATACACCAAACAACATGGTGATATAGGTCAGTGCAAGGTTCATCGTGGGATCAGATGCTAGCAAGATGCCGTCGGGACGTCATCCAGTGGCCGACCTCTCAAGAAAGGCCACAAGAGGGGCATACCGATGATATTTTCACCTCCATACCACCCGTCAAGCAATGGGCAGGCTGAACGTTATGTACAAACGTTCAAACAGAAACTGCAGAAGCTAAGTCAGGGGGATTGGCGCACACACTTGACACATATGCTGCTATCTATATGCACAACGCCCAGTATGGAGAGCTTCAAGACAACAGCATGAACCGATGCCTGGTGATTGACAGAAATTCACTCCAGTTCACAGCAAGGTAACCAAGTAAGAGTAACACAGGCTGCCCAAACTTCAATGCTAGTCAGTTCTCGCCAGGTGATACTGTGTGGCTACGTAATTTTTTACATGAGCTCATGTGGATAGCAGGCTGGGTGATTACTCCCGAAGGCCAATTGGTGTACAGTGAACAGGATGGCAAGGTCGTGACCAACAGTGGCACGTGGATCAGCTATGGTGCCACATGGGTCAGAACTTATGGGAACACCAGAAGACTTCTCAGCAAGGCGACAGGGGCAGTCCAGCCCAGGGTGTTTGAGAACCAGTCAGCAGCGAAGCAGACTGCGGCAGTAGATAATTCTGCATGTTCTGGAGGGTCTTCACAGTTCCACAGAGTTGTCAGCAGTCCTAATGTGCATTGGGGCCATGCAAAGGGTCCCTGACCGAAAGTGGCAGGTAGTTCTGCAGGTTTCAGGGATTCTTCACATTTTCGTGGGTTTGGCAGTAGTCCCAAGGTGGATTGGCACAGACCAGTCACAAGTCAGCCAACAGATGATAGTGCAGGTGCCAGAGGATCTTCACCAATCCAGGTAGACACCCAAGGCCCTCAATTAGCGAAGGGTTCTGCATCACGCCGCTGTTCCACGTGAGACAGCATTCCTCCCAGGAGGCTGCAGAATTTTGTGACATTTTGAGAAGGGAGGGAACCTGTTATGTATAGACGACTTCTAGTGTAAGTGCATGTTATATTGTTAGGTTGGTAGTGTGAATGGAAGATTGGGTGTGTACAACTTCAAGCACGTCAGTGTATTGTCAGCTCAGAAACCGCCAACATGATGCCGAGTTTGGTGACTTGTAAATGCATAGAAGGAAATGTAGTGACTTGGCAGGAAAATAATACTTTCATTGATATAGCACACTAATCTAAGATGTTTGTATAGGTGTCACTACGAAAATAAGAGACTTGCACACACAAAACATATAGGTAGGCTAAATTATTATGGTCTACCACAGTAAAACGTACTCGCCAAATTTGAAATAAACCAGTCGATTGTTTCCCTAGATACTGATAAAAACTGTATTACCTAATATGTGGCTATCTTACAAAATGGCAGAGAAATTAAGCTTTGCTTAGACAATTTTTATAGATATAATTGATGTATTGTCAGCATATGGAGATATGTTAAAATTTGTTTTGTAATTTCACAGATAAAAAATTCTGGGCTAAAATGTTTATATGGTTACCATTTTGAAAATATGTTTGACCCTCTCAAAATTTGTAAGTTTACACGATTGCCAAAATTGGTAGATATAGGTTGTTTTTTCATTGATATCACATAACTTTAGTTTGTCATGTAATACTATTTTACAAAATGGAAGATAAGAGAGATTTTGTGCCGACACATTTAATGGTTGTATGTACAACCAGCATACAAAGTTTGATCAATATTAATTACACTGTGCTGACTATATAACATACAAACCTAGAATAGCTATATGGCTGCCATTTTTATAATAAGTGTCCAACATACCTAAAACATATCAGTTAACATCACCTGCTGCAGTACTACTTGTTTGCCACATTTGGTAGGAATCCATCATTGTTTACTAAGATATTGCACAAAAACGTTATTAATTTATGTAGCACTTTCTTACAAAATAGCAGACAATAGTGGTTGTTTTCGATACATATGTTACTTGTAATAGATACTACCAGAGTACGAAATTTGGTAGTTTGCCATTTTGAAAATAAGTGCCCAATAAAGTTCAGTTCCTTATATTTACTGGGCCTGTACTATGTTTCATATAACTTCAATAAATTTTGACGTTGGACCAACCTACACAGCATGTAAATAGTAAACGCCCCCATTTCCAAAGTACTGTGTCAGATGATGGTTGTTGCAAGATGCGTGTTATTATGTTGGTGCTCTTGGCGATGATTGTAAAAGAAAATAGTACTCGGAATTAAAAATTATAACGTGGAAAATTAATGATAGTTAAAACATTTAAGGTTAAAATTACACTCGTAGACTAACATGCAATTTTTCTGAGTTATAGAGCAAGGACTTGAAAAATATAAGAAATATTATGGTAGAGCATGCGAACATCACGGTTATGTGAAAGGTTTCCACCAATGCCCATTAATTATCTACCCAGTGAAAAGCAGTTGTTGCCAATGTGCTCTCTTTTATTATAATTTATTAATATGTGAGAATTCCTTGCTGGTGGTGCTGGAATATTATATATGCAGTTAATTTTGTATTTACGTATTTCATTAAGTGCAGTTCGTCATAGGTGCCTTTTTAGAACAGTCTCCTCAGTGAAATGAATTATTGACACGTGTCTGCTGCTTTGTAAAATGGTTTGTTGTGTGCTGTGGTCCGCCATTTTCTGTGACCATCGTGAAAATTATTTTTCATTGTGCAATGTGAATTTGTTGGTTTCAAGAAATAGTTCAAGTGTTTTGTTAGTTGCATAAGCAAGCAAAAAAATTATTTTGTATCAGTAGCCAACACGTGATTAACCATCCAAAGTTCAGTACGTGTTTACGAATTAAAAAGTGTTTTTTGTAAATAATGATTTCTTAAATTGTTAGAATATTTTTAATATATTTGGAATTTTATTTGATAGAAACACTAACAATTTTTACGTAGAAGTAAAATTTGCTTGACATGTTTACAATGCGCATTTCACACGCCGGTATTAACAGCGATGTATTTATTACGTTTTGCTCTTGAGGTGTAGTTCATTATATAAAAAATGCAATGATATTTATCTGTTGAGCATTTATCACATTTAGTTATTTCGATGAAGTTAAAACTTTTGAGTTATAGTAAATTGATTGCTATTTCCGTACAAACAAAATTTTCCAATGCATCATCAAAACAATGCGAGTTCCAAGCGCCACTCTCTCATAAGAACCACAAAAAAATCACGTCTCCCGAAAGACCTAAAACTATAGTTCCCCAACCCACCAATAAAATATAACAGAACCCTAACTAGTATATTATGTGATCATAACAAAAATAAAACAGTTGGGAATGGCAACCAGCTATAGTAGCCTAATTACTGGACAGAAGTTGTCAGTCTTTCAATGCTTGCCATTAGATTTGTGGTTTGTTTTCAAAGATCGGTTTCTTCACTGACAGAACAGCTGTGGCGGAGGGATACATCGTGGCCGCACTTCTTTTCGAGAACTGTCAAAATTTATTGAAGTTATTTGAAACAGAGTATATCAAAGTATTACTTATGTGACAAATTTGGAAAAAATTGGTTGAATAGTTTTAGAGATATACCATAAAAGCTTTATTTTTTCATGTGGTGCAATTTTCCAAAATGGCATAACCCCACAACAATATTCACAACTGAATTCAATGTTTACACTTTGCACTGTCAGCATACAAAATTTGGTTTAAATCGGTTGAATGGTTTCAAGATATGACATCACACTAAATTTTTTAATGGCTGCCATTTTGAAAGCAAGTGCCCCACATAGTCGAAAGCTATAAAAGTCAAGTATCCTTACTTAGTACTATATGTGTACACAGTTTGGTGAAATTCAGTTCACATGTTCAAAAATACGATAATGAAACCATTAGGGTTGATGAAATGCTTTGGTTGGACCATGACCCATTGTAACAGATACAGATTTTAGGTTAATCGGCCAATGTATCAGTATCTTTCCAGTCCTAATTTGATGTGTATTAAATTGAGCCATGAACCAAACATTTAAACATTTCATCTTTTTTTTACCTAGGACGATTTATTATTATTATTATCTGGAAACTTTAACATAGCTGTTTAGAAAAACCTGGTCTATGTCTTCGTCCGGCTTGGCATCTTTTCTAGAGCTTGGTTGTCAGGGCAAAGCATCAGGTAGGTTATTCTGAGCCCCAGGGCAGTGCTGTACTTCAAAATCAAATTCCAATAGTAGGAGGTCCGGTCCCATCATCCCAGTTTCGGTTTGTTATGCTTGACCTTAAGCCATTTGAGTGCCTTGCTATCCGTTCGGAGAATGAAATGGTTCTCTTCCAGGTGGAATAGCTAAATGACCGCAAGGCATTCCTGCTCGTTTATGTGGTACCTTTGTTTCATAGGGTTGAGTTTAGTGCTGGCGTAGGCTATTACCAGGGGTCTGCCTACGGGGTCTTCCTGGTACAGCATGGCTCCCAGTCCATTCTGACAGGCACAATTTGCAAAATGATGGGCCCTTCCCCTTGCAGGCAAAGTAAGCGGTTAATATGCTGGACACTCCCTTTCAAGGCATCGAAAGCTGCCTAGTGTACGGATGTCCTCTCCATTGGACATCATTTCCAATTAGAGGATGAAGGGGTGCCATTACCTCGGCAATGTTCGGAACGAAGTCCCGGAGACAGTCGCAGAGTTCCAAAAATCGGCGGAGCTGCTTCTTTATTTGGGGAACCTTGGCTTCTTGGATGGCTTGGAGTGAACGATCTTGCACGTAGTTCCCTTCCACGGACACAACATGGCCTAAGTATTCCATTGAGGTTCGGCCGAAATGGCTCTTAGAAAGTTTGGCAGTGAGTCCATGTAGTTCTAGAAATTCCATTACTTGTTCGAGATGGGAGTGATGCTCCTCCCAAGTTTTAGAGTACATAATTATGAAGTCGAGGTAGGCTAAACAAAGCTGGCCCAAGTATTGGTGAGACCTTCGGATAACATCAAACGCTGGAAGGTGGCCAGGGCATTCTTAAGTCAGCATGACTTGGAACTGTCAAGCCTCCTCTCTGGCGACGTGAATACCGTGTAGGGTGTACGGGCGGCTATCAGGATGAATGGAAATCTGCAAGTACCCGGATTGCATGTATAAGGTGCTGAATATGCGAGTCTCACTGATATCTCGTAGCATGTGTGCTAGGTCGAGAGCTGGCGGAGGAGTGGGCAGGGTGGTGTCATTTAGAATTTTATAATTCACGCAAGAAGTACTGAGTGAGTCTCAATGAAATGTGGTGCTGGCATTGACTTCTAAGAATACCTTGGAATGATAAAGTCGCAAACAATAACGTCCTCAAAAGAGCAAATGAAACACGCATCTTGGTTGAAACCTTAAACAAGAGAAGAAATAGCTTTGTTTGCCACTTGCTTCGTCATTCTGATTGGTGCACCACCTTGTTTGAAGGGAAGCTGGAAGGTAGAAGGAGAAAAGGAAGACCATGAGTAAATTTTATAGACAGCATTAAAGGCAAGCAATTTCCCCTTGAAGATGTTAGCCAAACCAAGGAAACGCTTGGAAGACATGCATTTTACCATCAACTTAAAGGTCGATGAGAAAAAGAAGAAGAAGAATTCATGCACAAACGAAGTTGCCCATTCTTCTTGGGTACCAGTACATGAGAATTGTAGTGTGACGGAGTTGGCGCAATGATCCCGTCCCTTCATCTAGTCAATTTACTCCATGATTACTAGCCGTAGTCTCATTGAGACTTTGTATGGTCTATTGTAAATAGGTGTGGAGTCCTTGAGAAGTATCTTGTGCTGCACAGTGCTCATTGGATCCGAAGACGACTGCATGTTCGTCTAAGACCTCCGTCAGTTGCTGAAACTGTTCTGACGTCAGGTCATATTGGATCTTCTGAGCATCGATTAGGTGGGCTTCTTGTTCTTCAGCCTGGTACACCCTGTGTAACATGACTAGTCGCCCAGGTATACCTTGCATTTCCCGTGATCCATAATGCATTGCTGCTCGTGAAGCCATGGATGTCCGAGGATGACGCCTTCTTCGATATCCAGTGTGATGACAATATCAGCTTGGGTCTCCAGGCTGTTCACTTTGAAGGACAAGGAGATTTGCCCGTCGACGGTACAATCAGGCTTGGCCATTCGTAATGCGTTACTCTGGGGTTCCAACTTGTGGCGTTGGTGTGGCATGAGTAAACTGCGGCAAATAAAATTTCTAGACACAGCTGAGTCCAACAATTCTAGGGTGGTTTTGACAATTACCTTGATCTCAATGTATGGGGCTGTATGGGGGCTTCAGCTGTTTCATCTAGGAGCTTGATGGTAGGTTCTGTTTGCCTGATGGTAACGCTCCTTTTTTCCCACCGGCGTTGCAGTTTCCCTATGATGACTTGGTGGGCGGCAGCCTTTTGTCTTCGGCAGTTCGCAGTGCCGGGGTGGCGTCCCTTGTCTCAGTGGATTTCAGTGGTTGGGTGTCTGGCTTCTGGAGACAGTCCTTGTAAATGACTCCTAAGGCAAAACCAAAATTTAGGCAGTTTCGGAGGCTGCGGTGACTTGATACATCATTCTCCCATCTTTCCTTTGTCAACGGGGTTTGATTGGATTGGGCTGATCAAGTAGTGCTTGCGCTTAAAAATTTCCTTCTGCTTCCTGAGCTCTGTCAATCAGCTCGTTTATTGTTGCAGGTTTTGGCAGGAGCAGGATATTGTGGATTTTGGGCAACAATAGGCGTGTAATCAGGCAGATACACACATCTTCATTCCTGTTTGGAAAAATCCTGCGGCACATCTGTACCTTCCTGCGTACAAATATTTCTACCTCGTCCCTGGGTTTTTGGAGAATGCAGTACAATTATGTCATTAAATGGGTGACGACCTCTTCTCCAGTGACGCGTTGCATCATCCGTGTGCTAAGTTGCTGCTAGTCTGCAATGAATTCGCTGTACACGTTCCACCAGTCTAATGCCTTCCCCTTCAACTTTAGGTGGGCTCTGGGAACCCAGTGTTTCTCTGGAATTTCATGAAGCTGGAATTCTCGCTTGCATTCACTGATGAACGTGCATAGATCTTCGTGTGGCCGTGCAGTGAACTCTGGATGTTGGAGTTCTCCCATGCATGTCACGTGACTGCATGTTGAGGCAGGTCCAGGATTGGTAGGTCTGTACTCTGGTTGGGCCAGCCAATGCATGCGTGGTAAGTTCTCTCTGCAGAGGATGCAACGTACTGCGTATCCCACGGCCTGAGCACATGACCCAATTACAGTAGGCAGTATGCCTAGTACAACACTTAGCAGCGGTATTTCAACCCATTGGTATACAGTGGCATATCTTCCTAGCAGAGGCAAGATAGTGATGCCAGAGATGGCAGTGGGTGCACTGTATGCGGTAGGTTCTCGTCCCAGGACAGCCTGGATGTGAACAGTGATTTTGTCTGGTTGCAGCTGAGTTGGTCTACTCAAATTCATGCTTGCTATGGGCGTTCTTCTACATTCTGGCTGTATTGGCGGGTGCCACAGGGAGTTTTTCTTCGACTCCCCAAAGTCTGATTGTCCTGGGTTCATTACGTGCGGAGGGGACAGTCATGGCTGACTTGATTACGCTGTCAATGCCCCAAGTTGGGCACCAGAAAAAGAGGGCATTCTGGTAATTCCTCTACTTGATGCGTGGCGCACCGGGAAATTATACTCACTCTCTGGTCTTCGTAGTGGATGCCGGGGTCTTTTTGCCTAGAAGCTGAGTCAGGCACTTCTTAGAAAAACGGGGGTTCAGTTTTGCTTGGGTACAGACGCCTTCCCCGTTATACAAAACTGGCCGTGTGGCTATGCTGCAGGGCATGAAATCTGGTGTGAATGTAACTATTTGGCATTTGTGTGCCACCACTGTCTTGGTTATATCTGGGAGACGTTTGGATGGAGCAGCACTTGAGACGGACGTGACTACTACCAGTACAGAGAGTTGGCTAACAATGTCCCGTGGCTTAGGTAGAGGTACGGGGTGAAGAATAGCAGGCACGAGATAGGCTATGACTGGTGTGGTAGGTTGTTCAGGTTGGCACAAATACTCAATGATCCACTCCAAGTACTCGAGGGGCCGGTCCTCCCAGGTGGTGTGCAGAGATTGCGGGGCACAGGAACTTCCACTGGGTCTTGCTGGTGTCTTAGCGCTTGCACTTGTTTTTTAGGTGACAAACTAGCTAGCTATTTGACCAGTGATGGCTGATATTCGTGTGCTCGACCTGATGCTAAGAGTGTCTGCCTAGCTCTTTCCAATGGGTGTACGGGATTAGGAATTGGAATTAGCCTCCTACTACTGTACCACATCTGCAGGTTCATTGTACATCGATATGTGTGGCACCATGGACAGTAGTGGACAGGTGGACACCCTATTCCCAAGTCTGGTGGAAACTGCAGTACACAAAGGAAGTATGCCTCACCTTGCCCAGTTACACATGCGGGTGTGTAGTCATGTCCCAGTCTTCCCAACCTAGGGGACTCAAGTCTCTTCCAGCAAAGCCTGCTCGGGAGGGGTCAGGTTGAAAAATTGTTCTAAGGACAGTGTACCTGTGTGGCTCCTCCTTTCTGTCAATCCCTGAAGGTTGAGGAGAAGGGTTGCAGAAACTAGTGTGTGTTGGGTATAAAATTGTGCCAAGCTCGTTTGAACAGAATTTCCCGGGATCGCCTGCAAACCTGTTACACGAGGGTAACTATGGGAAGATGCTAAGGCTACAAGGAAGGTAGTCAAAGTAACAGATTACCCATATTTCAATTTGTTCAAAGAAAATAAACACATTGTGAAAGCACTCTAGCTCCTGGTCAGCGACGCAAATTTCAGACAGAAAGCTAGAAGTCTAAATTATGATGGCCGGTAAAGGCGATCGACACAACAAAAGGGCAATGCGGTGTAAGCTATTGTAGCCTATGCAACATTGTTGTACAAACACGTTGTAGGAAACAACGTAACGTAATCGCTGACACAGCAGGATGACTAAGCAAGGAACATGACAGGATTTAACCTTGAAAAAGACTTAATTACGGAGAGGTCCTCTAAAGATACAACCATAATTGTAGGGTGTCTCAGGGTTTGCAAGGTACGTAGCGGATATCTCCCTACTAACGTGACCTAACTCTATTGTGAGCATAGCTTAAGTGAAGTACGGGGGTGTTGTCCTGAGCAACGAGTGCTACGAAGAGTTGTTACAATAAGTGAAGGCTTAAGGGCCGCAAGGCTGGTCAGTGTCTGAGCAACGGGCGCTGGACAGCCGAAGACTGGTCGCAAGACCCAGGCCCCCTCTGCTTTTATACTAATCTCGGGCCACTGCCAGCTACTCTGATTGGCTTGTGCCGCTAGGGAGAGGGGTATTCGCAGAGCGGGAGTGGAAATGCATGGTTTGCCTCTGTGACATCACCGACCGGCTTTAAGGGGATGCAAAACAAAAGACAAGCAATAATTACTACTAGAGCCATCTAGCTGAGAGTAAAAGATCTCGTTGATTTAAGCGTTGTTTTGGTGGCCCAGTGAATAAAACCACCAGCAAAGCAGACAGTACAATCAGACATATTAATGGGATAAAGTTAACTTCCAACTTCGCAGCAAATGACCTAGGGATGGAGCGGAAGTCGTTAAATTCTCCATTATTAAAAAGACATTGTGCGTCAATAAATATTACTGTGCAACCAAATAACGGTGGAAGTCAAATGAAATTCAGGAGAAGGAAACCTGAGAAGTTACGTTAGTGACACTTTTATATTTCAGAAATATTTAAATTACAAAAATTATTTAAACTCAAATTAGCACAAGGGATTGTAACCTTAATGAGGGTTTGTCCAGAGGGGACTTAGTAGTGGAGTATAAACGAGGTTCATTACCCTACTGGTAAAGTCGTGGCTGGGATAGGGCCTTACAGAGGTGTCTTTAGGAGACTACATTGTCATGTCCTTCATTTACCTGGGGAGGTAGTGGGTTAGGAAGGCGAGGACGACGCGATGTAGCCTCTGGCGGTGATGATGACCCAGGATACTGGAGGTGTTGGAGAAATGGTGGCCTTCAGGTGGTGGTGTAGTCATCGACCACGGGCTGGATATCAGCACGGCTCAGGACGTCCAGCTCTTCTCAGGATATCCCGGCCTTCACAGCCAAGGGATGTAGCAAAACCAAGTGTCCCCGTGGGTGTAATTCCTGGCATTCACAGCCTCCAGGACGATGAGCAACTGCTGAGGTCTGGTTGGGGGTGCCTTTTATAATAATTCCTTCCAACCATAGGTACTCAGAGTGGCACTGGGGAGATTAACCCCGCCTCTAAGGGGTGGAACTTGTGAAGTCACATGCATGAGCCAAGGATCATTATCTTGCCTGTCGCTCAGCACGTGGTGTTGAAATCTCAGGTCCAGAGGTGCTTGAGGAGGCAGTGACTCTGCTGATTGGTCCACTTCCTTACAGCGGCACGAGTTTCAAACTGTGTGCTGTCTCTTTAGCGGGTGCAGCAAAGTAGGGCGGTGTTATTTTTAGGAAGGGGTGATGACGTGACTGCTTCTTGTAGAGTCGGGTTAACAGTATAAGCATGAAGCAAGGGGTTGGAGGTATGTTGGGGCTCTACTGTCAACGTTTGGTATTTCCTATGTGTCCTGCTTTCGAATACTCTTGGTGGTAGTAGTAGTAGTAGTTGACTTGCCCAGGGTAGTTTGCCAAGTTTCAGATGGGGTGAAATCGGTCATTTGGAATTTGCTTTCTCTAGACGCAAACTGCGTAATGCATCACACTAGAAGGTATATTCCTTATAGTAACAGTACCTTTCCCTGTAAACATCAGCCCATCAGAGGGGCATCAGGTGACCAGGAAATTTATTCAGAACGGCCTAAGTCACCTCAGTAGAGGAGACACACACACACATGGACGGCCACCCTTTCTATGCACCACAGTGTACAGAACGGTAGAGCCCCGACACTAGGTACTCCTCCTCTCGAGGTTTGTTTGTCTGCTTGGTGTTTGCTCTCTTGACCATGCTTCTGGTGCCGGAGGGAGTACTTCCCCGATTTAAGGAGACTGATGCTCAACAGGAATTCACCCACATACTGGGACAGTCAGACAGTGAGACCTGACTCTCAACACCCACCGCACTTCTGGTGCCAGGTGTGGAGATAGGGATGGCGCATTGGGTTGGCAGAGACGGTATGTGGTTGTACACCAGAGTAGGACCACAGCTTCGCCTGCGCCCCTTTGACAAGATTTGATTATAGTGCTCTCTCTCTTTCCTCATGTCCTATTCCTGTCGTAGCAGTATCCGTGAGAGGGTAAAATGGGTTGAGACTGCCTCCAAGTATCAATCGGAGCGTAGGCTCAATCCCCACTGGACTCTAGTACCTCAGTCATCGGCAGCAAGCAAAAGCCATTCGCCACTTAAAGACCCCCGCCTCACCAGCGTATGAACCAGCTCTCTTCACACCGCCTACCAAGCTCTACAGCACTCCACATCCCATACTTATGGCCTACCTGAGCAGACGGGACACCTCCCACAGACCTACAAATCTGTGGTTTTGGGGAACCCCAATCAACCAGCTTGCCCCAACATCCGAGACCAGTAAACGCCTGTCACTCAGCACTCCAGAAACAAGAGACCAAACCCGGTACGCCGCGATGTGAACTTCAGAAGGACCAGCAGCCATCACAGCTCCAGCGTAGCCCAGGTATACCGGTGAAAGTGGACACACTTACAGGCCCAGACTTCTTGCCCTGCCGGAAAGCAACTAGGCCTATACTATACACTCGTCGCGGGCCAGTACTGCGTAAGGACTAGAGTCCAACTATCACCTTAGGTGCATCCGTCCTAGCACCCCCTAAAAGCACTCTGCATTGTGACATACTTCAGCTGTCACAGGACGGCACATGTCAAGTTTCAGTGAACACACAATTAGTCTTCCTAGTCTTTAAACAATACTCTCACTTTATAAGGTTATGCTTTACATATTAAATGACTGTCTACATACCTTGAAGATTAGCATCCCTATTAACAAAACCCATAGCTGTTAGCTGTTCAAGCTGCGTGTGATATCGTTCTTCAGGAGGTTGATTGCTGTTACCACTTTGTGATGCCATGCTAGCAACCTGCAATGAAAATTCAAATAAATGAACATTTGCAAACATGGACATCATATAAAAATTCATAAATACTTAATAGTTTAATTAATAAACATTTACAGAATTGCCAATTTTATATTAATCTTCATTTACAGTAGGGATGGGTTGAGTAACAAAAAATATCTGTTCCGGTACCGATTCTACAATTTAAATTTTGGTTCCAGTATTGTTCTATTCGGATGACATTTTAATAATTTCACATGCAAATAACTTAATACCCTAGATTACAGTGTTTAGAATACGTACACATAGAATGATTCAAAGCTAAAAATCTGTACATAAATGTTGGCCATTTTGTTTCACTCGATGGTGAATGTAGTATCTTCTCGGTATATATTTTTCTACGAAATTGCCACAACAAAAATGTTTACATTTTATCTCGTTTAACTGATAGCATATATAAAACCAAATACTGTATTTGATTAAACACCTGTCCCTAAAAACTACTTTTGCGAACATTGGTACCAAATAAATTAATATTTATTTGCTTTCAACGCCAATAGTAATACGCTGTAAGGAAGTATAGTTAGAAAAAAATACTCGTTATAGTCTAATTAACCTATATTGTTTTGGCGGAAACAGCAATTTTTGTTTGTTTTGACAAGTTCCTCGTTACAGTTATTTTTGTAATGACAAGAGTTTTACAGTAACTCGATAACTCATAATGTTTTGTACTAAGTATGTCATCTCAAAATATTACTAAATTTATTGCTGTGTAGAAACGAGAACTGATTAGTCATTGTTAACCTAAAACCGGTTCAGAGTCAAACCTAAGAACCAGCATAAATTTTAACCAAAAAACAAAACCGACCCATCCCTAATTTAAAGTATTTAGTGCACATAGTTGTAGTTATCCAAGATAAATTTGGCAGCTATACTTGGAATATTTTTAACTTTATCTAGACAAATATGTTGATACTGTGTACTCACTCTGACAATAAGATTTACGCCAAGATTTAACTTTGTCTTCTCAATTGACTGATTTTTTAAAGTTAGTTTTTCTCTCTTGAAAAATACGTTCCAGTGTTTATCAATGTTCTTTGCAGACAATGTGATAGGGTCTACATTAAGGGAAGACAATCAAAGTTAATTCTTTGGTTAAATCTTAATAACAGAGCTACGAAAGGACATAAATAGGATGTAATAAGAAAAAAAAATGGAAAGAACTATGACCAAGAAAATAAGGTAAGTCAAGTTAATGTATCACCCTACATTACTGATAGCTACAGTTGTGCCCTGATTTTACGAGTACTGAACGAAGCAGCGATTTTACAATGATACTCTAGAAAATGTCAATAAATGGCAAAAATACAGGGGAAAATGCAATGGAAGCAGATTAAAAATACATTTTGCAGTCCACTACTATAAAAGATGTGGATTTTAATATCGCTACTCTTAGTTTGTTTGCAACACCACAAAAAAAACCACACACACACACAGAGAAATTCCATTAAAAATGTGGCAGTGGTGGTTAGAAATTAATGCAAACACAAGGCGCCTAAGGGTTAGCTTGCTCTGTGATGCACGACACGAGGTCAAAAAGGGATTTTGTCCTTAACTACCCTTCTCCCACTCAACCGTCTTCTCCCTTGGCAACACCCCGCTAGTCTCCATTTGTTTATCTCTTATGGCAATCTGCGATAGCAAAAGTCCACTATTGTGTGTATATAAACAAGGCTGGCCAATAAACGCATGCCTACCCACCCCCACCTTCAGCTCTTAGTGTTGAGATCACTTCTCCATTTAGTTAGTTATTGTGCATGCAGTGTTTGGCTATTGGATAATATGTTTCTGATGATTTTCTAAGTTTGGTTTTGGCCTCTCTTTTTGTCGCCTGATACATTTTTTCAAATGAATAACTTTTAGTATAACACAGAAGGAAAACAGTTATGAGAGGACATTCAATAGAAAGGTATTTTTATATAAGAATAATTTACAGCTGAAAAATGTAATTTTCAGACTGGTGGGAGGTGGGGGTGTTGTCTAAGCAAACTTATATGTAGCACGAGACTCATTTCAACTGCCGCCACTGAGTGCGCTTGGGTGGTAAAAATTAGAAATTCCTAAGTTTTGATGAAACAGAATTTTACTTTCAAATTCGCCTTTTTTGATCAGATCTACTCCGCAAGTCAGGCTAATGCAATCGACCCCCACCCAGAGTCAATAAAGGGAGTTAGTTTCAGAACCTATAGGATACACAGTTGATGGCGAACTAATCTGTCAAGTCTGGAAGTTTCGGAATAGGTTGATTTTTCTGACAGTCGAAATTAAAGGTTGTTTCACCACACAGTTCTGCCATGCATGTTCGTAAAATCTATTTGCTCTTTTCTCATAGAGAGCCAGATCAAGCTTCAGACTGTCTTTCTCTAGCATATTTTTGACGATATAATACTTTCAGTCAGAAAGAGACACTGAGAACAGCCATCTGTGGCAGGAGATACAAAGCTGAGTCATCAAATATGCAAAAAAAAAAATAGTCATATTGTCGTGTCAGCAGCAATAAAAATAATAAAAATTTGTTGCTCTGTACTCAGCGACTCTAAACCAATTGACATGAGCTACATTTAAAATAAAAAAGTATTACTAAGTAATTAAAAATCAATACTCAGTCGCTCTATCACAGGCAACTCCCAGCAATTGTCACGGGGCGACATAGAAATAAAGGGGCTAAAATAAATAAGCTTATAATTTTAGGGCAACTCAAATGTATAAAAGCAGACAACAAGGCATGCAAGAAAGAACTTCCTCTCTCTCACTGTAACTGGTCCTGGGACTCACCAGCTCACCATATACAGTCGACTCTCGAAGTATCGTTATCGCATGTACTGATAAATCACATCCAGCAACAATTTTTTGTTGTCCTGGCGAAGTTCCTATTTAAATAATGTTAACATAACCCACTTTTATCATTTATTGCATGTTGTGTCGATTAGAGTATATTACAGATCCCGTCACCTAGGATTTCCAGCAATTATCATCTTTAAGCTAGTTGTTTAAAGAAACGTCTATTAACTGGACGTATACGTCATGCGCGCCACTATTTAACGCTACTCTGTGGTGCATTGTCTGTCTTCCCAACACGTCTTTCTTCGGTGTGGTACGACGTGTGTCTAAATTGCTACTTCCCCTAACACGCCTGATGAGAGGGGAAGTGGTTACCTAGCAACCAGCTTAGCGACTTAGCTTCCTCTCTATCTCTGACCCATCTTCCTGTCTCTCAGCCACGCACCTTCCTCCTTCCCCTTACATGCCTTTGAGAGCAGCACTGTTCAGCAAAATTCCTGCATGTGAAAACTTGTGTGTAACCTCACACAGTAATAAACATGGATGGATCACTTTGGTGGAACACAAGCACCCTACTGCTATGCCCAATGCAGCCCCCCCACCCCCCTGAAGTGTGTTCAAGTTTTTCAATTATATTTGGGAAAGGAAATTACAAATTTGAATTTCAAAAATACAAATTAACAGTGAATATTATTCTCTATCAGCTTATAGATCTTGTTTCTGAATGGGAATGGGTGGTTTGTAACAATTGAGGTGTTGGAGAGCCAATGAGGACACAAAATGGCATAGATAGAGCACCGTAGAAATGCAAAGGCAGGGAAAATACGAAAACCTTCAGAAAACATGCCAGCCAGCAGCACTAATCAGCAAAATTCCTATATGGGTGTAACCTCACAGGGAAACCAACATGGATCACTTTGGTGGAAAGCAAACGCCCTACCAATGCACTCACCGCAGCCACCCCCCCTCCCCCACTTCCTCCAAACACTATTTGGGGAAGTGAGGAGAAAGACCTTATTTCTTCAATAATATTCGGGCAGATTCAATTACAAAGTTGAATTTAAAAAAAATGATTGTAACAATCAATATAATTCTTTATTCTTTACCATCTTATCACAGATCTGGTTTCTGCATGGGAGGGACAGTATTTTGCACATCTGCATTTTATTTTTTATGATTATACTTACTTGTTTCTTTCTTAGGTACCATTACATTCTGCGTGTTGCGGTAGTGGAGTTGGATCTTCTTGGAGCTGGGTGGAGAGCCTTGTGCTGACTGTTGGAGAGTCTTCTACAGACTGGAGAGTGCTCTCCGACCTTGCTCAGGTCATCAGGCCGATGAAGACTAGCGAGAGAGGTGTCACTTCTCCTTATATACAGAAAAATTCAGTTCATAGACTGCCCCAGGGATGCAGGGGTTGCTAGCCTTGTTTCACAGGGGTTGTTTAATGTAGGGTAGTGGGCTGCGCCACAATTTCTTATCTCCCTGTCTGGAGGCTGTTCACATATTTACTGCCTCTCCACGAGCTTGGGCGGCAGGGACATCGGCCGCAGAGTACTGCTCTCTTTCAGCATCCCTGCCTACTAGTTTCTTCTTCTCGGCAGTGTCAGTGGCTCGGTGGATAATACAATTTCCTCTTTGGTGGCGGCCAACACATGTCCGCTATTAGTGGGCAGTACAATTTCCATTAATTATCTACGTGTCTGTAATTGTATGTAATGCTTGGATCAACCTTGTAGGCACGAGATTCATTGCCTACCGGAGTGTGACTTGCCCCGAATTACTACCAATGCATGATAATGGGGCAAAGTCATAGAGTAGGGAGCACATGCATGATGCGCAGGATTGTGGCATGCATCAACTTGTTGCTGGTGATGGCAACACTGAAGAAGGCAAGGTATTTCACCATGTTTTAGTAAGTTCCGCTCAAAATGACGCTAAGGTGAGCAATATTTATCATGTGTGGTGTTTAACATGCGTGCTTTTAAATCTGATAGCCCATTAAACCCAAACATCATCTGATATAACATGTCTGGATGTAAGCAAAAGTACAATATCAAGACCAGTTTTAAAAATAAAAATAACCAGGGGAGGGGGGAAAGAGAGAAGCGAGATGGATACTGCACAAGCATATGGTATCCCACTTTAAACGCTGTACCCCTTAATTGAAGATTAATGCTTCAGTTGAAAAAGTCAGTGAAAAGGCAAATATTACAAAAATTAAAAGAATAAGCAGTGCTAAATAGTCTGACCTACAAGACAAATTAACTCGTTTCAATAGTTTTCTGGTGAATAAAATGATTTTAGAACAACTGGCCAGCTAACTAAAGCAATAGACCAGTCATTTTATGAAGAAATGTGGTAGAATCATGGGCAAATTGCAATAAATGGTTTTTCTACATCAAAATTTGCAGAAAAATTCATAAATCAACGTATTAAAAATCCACTTAATGTTTCTTGTTATTCTGGGATTTTTCTAGTAAAACCACTAAGAAATTAATAAGTCAAAAACTGTGCATCTTACGACAAAAAATGTGAACACAAAAATTGAAGAACACAAAATTCCCCATAATATATCCCAATTAGCAGAAATCCACTCACTACAGTGAAATACCATTACAACGAACCTCAGATTAACGAAAATTTCAGTTTGATGAATGATCTTTAATTCCCTTACATGGTGTATATATCTAAAAGGTTAAAATGTTTCAGATTTACGAAACAAATTTTCATTACAACGAAAGCATTACATACATTTTATTCCTTGCTGTGCACATTATCACAAAATTTAATTGTATTTTTGTCAAAACGTTGACTTGCCTCTTTATCTGACTCATCATAGTAATTTCCATAACCTATTTTAGACGCCAACGTATTTTTATCACACTTGTTTACTTCACTCACTGCAAAATTTTTTGTGTGAGATGGCCTACAGCTTTCTCTCGCGGCCACGTAATGTAGAGCATTCGTTTTTGAAGGAAACATATGGCGCCATCTTCGATTTAATTTTAAATTGAACCTAGCGTCCAATAATCGACTTAGATTTTTCAAAGTTTGCTGTACATGTAGTAGATGGCACTGAATCAGGCACTTTTATTCGGCTATGGTTTCGACCATTTTGTGATCACATTGTTCCATTTATAGTGGTTTTCCTTCACCGGTGATTTAATGTTTGTTTTGAAATTACTATGGGTGATCAAAGTGATGACAAGAAAAAAAGCAAGCAGTATTCTTTAAAAGAAAAGATAGATATTTTAAAAGAAATAGATTATGGGAAGAAAAAATTGCACATGGCCAACAGTTTGGTTTAGCAGCATATACGCCTTTCTACAATTCTAAAGCATTGGGGAAAAAAAAAAAAAGCAAACTGTATGAACAGTCATTGCAGGAGACTTAGGCATGGTGATAATGCAGATCTATTAAGTTTTAGTACAATTGTTTCAGGGCTTATTATTTAATTAGTACTTTTTTCTTTCTTAGATTGTTTTTCCAATTAAACAGTGTATATTGTTGATTGTCTTGCACCTAGTTTATTTGTGATAGGTATAGTCTGACTTGTGTAAGGTTTCCAGATTTCGACAGATTGTATGAAAGTAGTACCTTGTAAACAGACTGAATACATATCCTTCCACCATCATGAGCTTTCCATGTGACACTGTTAAAACATGTCAACATCATGTGAATTATTGCTTGACATTTCAAACATGCCAACCATAGGCCTATTTGAGGAAAATATGTGATTAAACAGATCTTTTTTTAAATTTCTGATGGTAACATCTACATTGTGTTATCAAAAATACTATTAACAAAATATATTCATATTCTTACAATTAAATAAACAGATACTACTAATTACTATAAAATCAATGCGAAGTATGATCATAATTGCTTTCTTTGTACGCCTCTTGAAAAATTTAACGAATTCATTAAAAAAAAAAGAATTTGAATCTCACATAGTTAACTGATGAGAGCATCAAAAAAAAAAAAAAAAATTAATTCACAACTGAACAGTAAAATGAACTACGAGAAAACCAGTCAGCTGGAGTTCTGTGTAAAGGCAATGTCACCATTAGGGCTACCTTAAAAAATTACATTTAGGCAGTAAACAAACAAAATAAGTGTTAGGCCTGTCAAATTATACACAGAAATAGTTAATTAGAACTGTAAAAGTCTTCTACAATCAATAATTATGGAACCTATTTGTAGCAATTACAATAATTACGAATTACGAATGGTGAAGACTGGTAGGCCTGTGATCATTAAGTAATGAAAACTAGTGGCAATTACATCAAACACATGGCCGTATGTACTATTACAGTAACATGGATGTTTAATATACATGTCCATCGTACCTAAAAAAAAAATTTCAATACAATGCGTTGTACCATACAATTAGTATTTATAAATATAGCTAAAAAATTTACCACAGAAGAAAATGTACTTTACATAGTCTTTCTGGACAAACGACACATTATAAATCTCAATTCTAACATAATTAGGCGTAAACAATTAGTATTTAATTACGGCTGCATTCGTGGTTTTGGTCCAACACACAGGCGAGCAATGTAACCTCAATGTTTTGGTGAAGTCATTAATTACTATTTGTTAATGACCCAAACAAAAATAAATTCAACTGTAACATTAACATATTCTAAGAAATGAAATGAATGCTGAACATTTAATTATTGTCTGCTAAAAACACTCACACACAATTAACATGTTTACTTTAATTATAAAAGAACTAACAAACATTTGCCTAAGATATTTACATTTCCCCATCAAAATACACCACACTGCAAATATTCATGTACATAATTTATCGCTATCTACTTTGCGATGGTTTTTGATGAAATTTCAATTAATCAGCCGGTTGTTTCTATTTTTTTTATACCACTGGACGACTTTCGAGTTCTCCCATTAGTAACACGTCTTAGACTCCTTTGGCAATACGTACAATGTCTTGCTGTCGGCGATTGCATGAAGGATTTCGAAGTCGCTGCATTTTAAATTCACACAACATTCATTAATTTGATTTAGAACT
This sequence comes from Dryococelus australis, assembly GCA_029891345.1. Lineage (NCBI taxonomy): Eukaryota > Metazoa > Arthropoda > Insecta > Phasmatodea > Phasmatidae > Dryococelus > Dryococelus australis. The sequence continues at coordinate 192,521,065 of CM056996.1, forward strand.
TCTAAACTGATACGCCCGCACACAAAAATCGCATCTCACAATAGCATGGCGTCCAGTCGTTGGTTGGTGAAGATAAACAGCCCTCTTTTTCATTATTTCTGTTATGCAATTTAACAAATTTGAAACTATACACACACATTTAATAACCTTCTCCAGAATACTACAAAGTAACATTTTACGTTTATTCCGAAATGGTAACTTGTTTTTTTATTTGTACTGTGCACTATTTTCTTCTTCGTCAATGTAAAAAAGAATACATGTTATTCCGGGATACCACCATTGCTTCACATGGCTGTCAGCTGACATTCGTTATTTCAAATATGACGCTACTGTATTACACTTTAAATATGTTGGTAGAAGTAGCTGTCAAATTCTGGAAACCTTAAATGAGACAGACTTTAGGTCAATTGCTGTTATATTTTTGGAAGTAGACATTTGCAAAGTTTAAAAAAAGTTATTGTAATCCTATACTGTGGTTTCTGAGGGTTTATTAAAATTTGACGTTCTCATAATAAACAGATAAAACCATCTTGCATAAACTGTACATAATTTATTGCACTTTATTTCCTTAAAGATGACAACTAAAATTAGTTCCTTACTGAGTGTAATTTCAAAGAATAGTGAAATTTCAGTTTAATTAAAAGACATTTAATTATAAAGAACAAAAATTGGAACTTTATAAGACTTTGTTGTAACGAGATTTTACTGTACTTTGATTAATTTTTTCAGAGTTTTGTCTGGGTAAAATATTTTTAAAATTAATAATTCAAGAATGGTCTCTCTTAAGACCAAATATTGAATGACAAAAATAAAAGAAAACAAAATTTCTTGTACTGACATCAAAGATTAGTGAAAAAATCCACCTGAAATTTATATTTATTTACCCAGGATTTGTCTTGGAAAAATATTTTCAAAATTAATCATTTGAAAATGGCATGCCTTACAACCAAAATTGTAACGATAAAAAATTGAAGAACACATTTCCGGTTATATATCCAAAATTTGCAAAAATCCAGCAATATTTATTTTCCCAAGATTTGTCCTTGAAAACCCAAAAAATAATAATAATTAAAGAACTTTGTAGCTTATGTAATGACAAAAATTTGAAGAACACTAAATTTCCTGTAATACATAAAAAATTCTATACACTGCATCAATAACATTGATCCATTTTCCCGAATTAACCCCAGAATTTTTTTTTTTGAAAATTAATAAACGTTCTTAACTAACTGTTCACAAATGAAATATTTAATTGTTTTTGTCAAGAAATGAGCTTTAACAGTATGAAGCACCAATCAAAGTAGTGCAGTGGTTAAACACAGGACTCACACTCGGTAGGATCCATGTTCAATTCTTGGCCTCACCATCTTGAATTTGGCTTTCCATGGTAATGACCAGATCTCTTCCCAATTTCCCTTCGTTTTCTTTTTTTCTATATGTCACACTCTGGTAAGGGTAACTCCAGGAGGGATGGTAGGGATCATAAGTCACCCAAACCCACAAAAAAAGTTACACAATAAACTATCCTTAAAAACATTAGGAGCATGGGTATAGGATAGGACTGACTATCTGTAGAGTGTTGTCTCAAGCATAGTTTTGAGTTCAGTGAGTGGCATTACCAACACATTTTCATATTTTGTGTGATAGAGGAGTCGAGCTTAGTTTATCTAAGGGACAGCATGTCCATTCTGATTGCTGAAGAGATTTTACAAATGAGATGCTCATAGCTTAGCTGAAGAAAAAATTACAAGCAGAGTTAAACAAAGAGCCTTTCCCAGTCTCCCCAAAAAGTGTGTGTTTATTGTGATGGTGTATTTTGCTACTGAAACTTTAAAACTCGTATTGTAACTAAGTTTTTCATCTTTGTTTATTTGATGAGCCATAGACCTTATCACCATGTTTCATTTTACACAATTCAAAAATAAAATCTCTTAATAATGTGTATGTTTGCAAATAAATAATGTCAACACCGCTACCAATGATGCACGTACAAATTAGTATTACACTATTGTGCCCACATTTTCTCTTTCAAAGTGTAAAAATGGCAGAAGACATAACAGCGGCAGCAGCAGCAGCGCTGTGTTGCAATTGATACTTGTAGATACTTCCACATCCAATGTTACACTGCTCATTGTATGCATTTATGGCTCTTGACAAAAAAGAAGTATACTTGAATATTTGTTTCTATTTGATTGTAAAGGTTATAATCAACTGAAGACATGTATTGAATACAATACATTTTCAATATATTAAACGTGTAAAACTGCACAGTTTGGTGAAATGTTGATTTTCTGTTGAAGCATGATGCATTGTCTGATTTTACTACATGCTCGACTTTGCCTCATCTGAACATACCTTCACTTCATTATGACGAGGTTTGAACAGTAACAGAACTTTGTCATTGTGCCTACAATGAGTGTTATTAGACACGTTCGTCCAGCTTTTACTGTTCACTCCACACTTTAAACCAAACGTCACATCGACCTCCCCGAAGTGAGATTGTGCTATCAGCTGAGCAGTCGAGCACGCCACGCCACCCGTCACTATGCAGATAACTTGAGAGCGGCGTGTGACACATGCTGTCCCCGCACCCAAAAGGACCCACGGACAAAGAGAATATACGTCAATGCGTTGTCCAAAGGTTCTCAGTACGACTGCTTCTTCCACCATGCTTAACAGTGCCGCAGGAAGCCTACTCAGTAGTATGCCTTGTTTCTTTCATCGCACTGAACTGTGATGAAAGGAACCTACCCATCTTGCTTCATCCACCACGCTTAAGGCTGTTCAAGTGAGAAAAAAAATTGTGATAAATTTAGTATTTAAGTCATGCTGTGTGACAAGCACCTATTACCAAATACGAGAAAAAGTATCCAAAATACAACAAAATTATGTTTATATCATTTATTGGCATTTTAATATTTTGAAATTATAATGTACAAAATTAGAGTAGGATATATTCCTTATGCCTGAATATTTTTTATTTATTTGTATATGAGCATGTAAGTCATACTACAAATTTTCACTGCCAGGAGAGAAGCCATTCCTGAAAAATTAAATATTGTTTTATTGACATTTTTGGGCCCAAAATAAACAGCTTGTTAAAATAGTATTGACATGAAAAGTATAAATGTTATAGAGTAACAACAACATGCTTAGCATTAAGCCACATGTCTAGTTCACATATATATTTGGGTTATAACTCTCCGAACTGTCACTCTGTCGTATGACACAAATCACGTAACACGTGTACGCGGATGGCCGAGTTCCGACGCTGCAAGTTTTCCCAGCTACGGACAGGCGTGGACCACAGAAAGGAGACCAGCAAGCTGGCATTCCTCACACCGATTCTTGTAACTACGTGGTTGCTCAGCCAGCCCACTCTCCGTCGTTCTTCGTGCGTTTTTGTAAATCCGCTACGCGCTGGGCAGCCTTAAGTAAAGTACCTGCCATTAATTATTAATTTTAAAGCACCACTCTAATTAGTTTAAGCTGTTTGTGATATTATTCTAATTCATTAAAATCACAAAATTTATAAATATATATATAAACAGACACGCACGCTAAACACACCACACACACTCGTACTACTACTATATAAATGCAAAAGTGTGTTCGTTTGTCCTCCTTTCACGTCAAAATGGAGTAACGGATCAAAGTGATTTTTCGCACAGAGATAGTTTGAGGTCCAGAGAATGACATAGGCTACTTTTTTTTTCCAGGAAAATATCTCATTCCTCCAGGAAAATTCTTATTGTAAATAGGTACTGGATTAAGCTTTTCTTATGATTGATTACTATATATAAAAAAAAAAAGCACCGCAAATTTTCTCATTTCTTCTATCTTTTTTGTCTATGGGCTATAAACATTTCCTTCGAAAAAGCAGTAGTGGCCCAGTGGCTAGAGTTATTCCACGTGGGGCCGCAGTGACCCAGTGGATAGGTATATATCAAGTGGGGCCACAGTAGCTCAGGGGCTAGAGAACCCAATAGTGGGGCCGCAAAAACTCAGTGGGTAGAAAACACAATAGTGGGGCCGCAAAAACTCAGTGGGTAGAAAACACAATAGTGGGGCCGCATTAGCCCAGTGGCTACAGAACCCAATAGTAGGGCCGCGGGTGGTCAGGAGCTAGAGCATCTAATAGTGGGGCCACAGTAGCTCAGTGGCTAGAGAACTCAATAATAGTGGGGCTGCAGCTGGTTAGGGGCTATAGCACAAAATAGTGGGGCCGTAGTAACTCATTGGGTAGAGAACCCAATATAGGGGCTGCAGAAATAGTGGGTAGAGAACCCAATAATGGCTTAGTGTCACAAAACTTCACTATTTATCCCTATAAACACACGCGCGAAGCTGCAGGTAAAAGCTAGTGAATATATAAGCGTAAAGGCCAGCAATAACAGAACAAAACCGCGTTTAGATATTAAAAACGTCTACCATTCATATTTATTTTATTACTCTTGTAATTGTTTTCCGGTATCATATTGAAATTTCTGAGAAAAATAATGACGAATATTCTAATAGAACTTTATAAAGATCAGAGAGATTTTACTGTTATTCACTGGTAAAATACACTACAAATAATAAGTATATATTTATTATTTTCTTATTTGAACACTTTATTTGGCGAGTTACAAATTGCTCTCAAAGCATTATTCAGAGAGATTCATACAAAACTGCTAGTGGGTTGATTTGTGATGTATACAAAACTGATAATTTAATTATTTTGCAGGGGTGATACAAAACTGAACGGAATTCATCAACCATGTTCTACAAATGGGGCTACCAATGTATTGGAATCACATGAAAAGGAAAATTTCATTATTTTGTCACATGATCACTATAAAGTGTAATCATATGCATCGAACAGTTAACTAAGCAAAATTAATTATTATAAGAATTTTTTATATTATAATAAATGTTTTAATTTAGTGGTATTACAAAAAAATTATTTAATTTTCCAGATTTTACAAGATGTGTTAACTGAATGGGACACAATAAAATTTTTTTTTCCCGGAAGAAATAAAATGTTACATATTCAGAAAATACAGATTTACATCTTCCGAAAACGGGTGGGAACAGTTCTGACATCTGCGAGTATGGCGAACCGGTGTTTCAGGGCTAGACATTATCCGCACTTCCGTTTCTTTCAAATTTTTTGGGAGTCTAAGAAAGCAGCATAATAAAAACATCAGGGGAGGGGTGAGAGCCGCTGGCCCAGTGCGACCTTAAAAACAGCTGACAGCCACGCTGTATCGCAGGCAGCCATTCAGGTTGCCGCGTCTCGCCCCCAGTCAAATTCCTCTCTGCTCTCTCAACCCTGGACGTCACACATGCGGTCAAACTTTTCAATAGACTGGAGCCAATCGAGACTTGTCCATGTCACAAAATAAAGTGAGGTTTTCCAACTAATGGTATTAAAAATTACTAATGATTAAAAAAGATTTTTCCAAATCTTCCTCAAAAATTTCCCAAAACCTCAAAGACCAATTAAAAATGCACTTGGCACATGGAACAGCTTATTATGTCACATCTGTGTGTTCTGTAGGGTTTTATGACATGCTAGAAAGACAACAGAACTTTGTTAGAATGGGCTCCAAGATACTTGTCAATGTCAGTATGTTATTGGACGTAGGGGCATCACCGATTACAGCAATGCCGATACCAATTTTGATGAGCACAATCATAATTCCCAATTCCCAATATTTGGAAATACATTTTTATTACTTAAATGTAAGTCTTAAATTTTTCGCTCACTTTAAGCACTTTGCATTAGGTGTCTACAGCATAGAAATGAAATACAACACTAATTTTAATAATAAATGATAAGATAGACAAAGATTGACTATTTAACTGGGCTAATAAATGACATAACAGTCAAGCAAGAACTGTTAATAGACAATGCAGCATTCATATAAACCTTAGTTCATTAAAGACAACCTTTAAAAATTCAAGCTATCTAATGTGGACTTCGATTTAAGACCTGAGAAATATCACACACAACCTCAAAATGAATGTTTTTTTTAAAATAAACCTATCTGAATCTTTAATAAGAATCCCAAGACTTACGATTAGGTAGCCCTGTAAGGTGGCGGATATTCTTTATGGGTTTAGAGGTGACAGTGTGGTTCCCAGTTCTCAATCTTATGCTGCCTGGCCAGCCAGATGGTTTTTTGTGCCAAGCAGCACACTTTGTTTAGCTGGGTCTGACCTCTGAAAAGGTCGCTCCCTTCTTTGTCTGTGCTCACCAACTGTCTACCCTCCACTGGCTGTCCATCATCCCACCCCTTAGCCATGCCGCCCACCACCTAGCTCCCTTCCTCCTTCCATCTTCCAACCATGCCCACACTGCTACTATTTCCTCTCTCCAACATTAAGCCCAGCCCACACTGCACCAAGCTTCCTTCCTCCCCCCATCCATGTACTTCAACACAGTTCTAAGCTCTCTTCCACACCCCAATTCTGTTTTTCATCTCTTTTTCTTCTCCCTTTCCACTTTGTACATCTTCCTATCATTTACATTCTCATCCTCTTGCTCCAAACACCCCTCACCTTTTAAAGGCAACTGTCCAAACAGGCAACCCAGAATTTTCTATGTCCTCTCCCTAACTTCAGGCAGTGCGTGGCACTAGCTGCCTTGCATTTAGTCCTATTTATTAATTTACCACTTCCGAAATAATCTGTTGAGTCACAATGTCACACTTAACTCGTACTTTGCAAACAAGAAATTAAATAATAATAACAGTCGTCTCAGACTACACATTGTATATTTAGAAAGAATGAAATACAAAAAAAAAACAAAAAAGTGTGAATACAGTACATATGTATAAGAAATATATACTGTAGAATTTTGCCATGTTGGTATTTAGTAACGACGAGCAAGAAGCAGCACTAACATATTTTAGAGATATTGATTCGCAATATGATGTTGCCAACACACGCAAGTTTTTCACTTGAATATTTTTTAATAAAAATTATGAATGCATTATGCATAAAAATGTAACTCCAATAAATATTTCCGGAAAGTTAGAAAAAGGCAACGCAAAATTAAGGAAATTTATCAATAACTATTCAAGTCGTACATGACAAAGATATCTTAAATTGTTTGCACAGCCGATACCACCATGTCACAGGTACACATTGATAGGCACGATTTCATGTAACGTGTTGCCATGGTTTTGCTTTCTCACGTCACATTACCACCTGTGGAATAGTAATCGTCCAACGTTTATTTGTAAATATTGCAACATAAAACAAGTTTTCTGTCACAGATGTTTTGTAGTGGAGAAATAAGTTGGAATTTATTATGTTTGTACGGAATCATAACACAATATTTACAGGAATACAAAAATTCAATGCAGTCTATACATGCCAAAATAGGTATTTCTGGGCAAGTAATTTTAAAAGAGGCGTTTAAATACAGTTTTTAATAAGTTTGAGTGTGAGTATATCAGAAATTTTTTTTAAATATTCCCATTTGCATTGTTTAATTTTAGTTCAACTTGACAAATACCTAACTCAGGCCTATCAATATGTTCAACATAAAGTTTAATGAGGTTGTTTTTTAATTTTTTGGGTGACTAATATGTCAAGTCTCCTGAAATTTGATGGATAGAGTTTCCACTAGATATGATTTTGAATTAACAGACTTTGAATTAACGAGGTTTTACTGTATTTATATACGCATATTGACGACCTGCTTACACATGTTATGTCCATAGTTCCACTGGAGCATTTACAATTTACTAATCACAAAATATAGCCTACAATGCTTGTTAAAATTCTTCCCTCCACCTCAAAGTGTTCATATGTGCACATCTTAAAAATGTGGAGTGAAACTGGGTCACATATAAAGCCAATGTCCGAAACTCCAAGCAGAATTATCCAGCATAGTGAAAGTTATTTCCTGCTAAAAAGTTATGTTGAGCCGTGTTTGAACTTCTCTTATGGCATCAATGAGAGGTCATCTATTCATTCGTAAGATATCAGAATACTTAAATAAATTTGTGCATTTGTAATGAATCTACTGATTTTTCTGCAAAAAGCAACTGAAAATGGACTTTGCATTCGCTAAGTGACTCAGCAATTGGTGTTTTATATATTTTTGGGACAAAGGAAGGTCGTATATACCGTTCTCAGGTACACTTTTATTCAGACATCTGTCTATTGAAATTAATTAATGTTTCGTAAACTGTCCCAATTTATCTGCAAGAAGCTACTGAAAATGCACTTTGCACTCACTGAAAATGACTCTGTTCCCGGAGTTAACATTTTTTTTTAGAACAAGGGGAGGTCGTATATACTGTAATGGGTATACTTTTGTTCGGAAGATGTCTTTCTATTAACATAAATTAACATCTAATTTTAAAAAACTGTTAATTTCCGCTAGAGACAAAAACTAACTTAATGTGAAAAAAGTACTTTTAAACCAAATTTTGGGTTTTTTGGGAGGTTAAAATTAGTCTACAATTTTGTGAGGGCATAAATTTTATGATACCACTCTCAAGAACCATGGCGTCTCGTAAAAGCACATCCTTACTGTATAATAAATTGCATTTTAGTTCACAGAAAATATAACCTCTAAGGCCCCAATCCACTCTACAAATAACTTTTCGCAGGCAGCAGTGGCTTAACATACATTCATGTGCATGACATGTAGCTAAATGTGGAATAACACAGGAAACGAACCATTCTTGCCATGAACTGGGAGAAGACGTCTTGCTGGGGTGGCACAGTGCTGGTGGGGGTGGAGGTTGTAGTTGTGGCAGTAGCCGTTGTAGTGGTGGCAGCTGTTGTAGCAGTGGAGGTTGTCCCAGGACTGGCAGCCGGAGATGCAGGTGGGGCTGATGCAGGACTTGCAGGGGAGCTGGTTGAGGCAGAAGCCCCACTTGTAGGAGTGGCACCAGGAAATGTTCCTGGGAGTGGACCCAACCCCATACTGTAACATGTAACAATGCATGCAACACATGATATCCAATCACTCTCATACCTACAAAAAGCATACTGATCTGTGGTGCATATGCTTACATGTTTTTAGAAATACAATTTTAATTTTGAAACAAAATTAACCTTTTCCAAATTTGTTTACAAAACCACTAGAACCAACTTATGTACCTAACACTATATACAGTTGACTCTCGATCTATCGTTATTCAGGGGACTGCTAAAAAATGTCCATACATGTGGGATATCAGAAGATGAGGGTTCTGACACATACATCAATAAAATACAACTTCTAGCCTTATAAAACTTTTATTTTGAGTACAGCAAGAGCTGTAAATTATCTGTGATATAAAAATAGCTAATAACACAATAAAAATAGGAATTTTAGAAAAAATATTTTTGTAAATAATACATTTTACCTAAACTCATTACAAAAAAAGACTCAACATATCTTATATCATTGAATGTAATCAGACACCAAATGCAAGCTGACCTAAAACTTTCAAACCATGTGGTAATGAAAATAATATCACCCAAATGCCAGTCAAATCTTAAATTTCCCACACGCACTATCAGATAAGAGCGCATGGGCAGTGTCACAGCGCATGGTTGGAAAGAGGGGGGGAAGGGGATTGCTTGGCGATGGGAGGATTACCTTTTTTAAACTCTGCTACTTGTTGGAAAGACACCTTGCACACGTGGCAAATGTTTGTCTTTTAAAGTAGTAGTTAATTATATTTCACTGCAAGAAAACTTGTAATTTTGAGACAGAAATGAATAAATAAGCTGATTACAATTGATTTCTTCGCTGTCTTTAATAATTAATAATTCAAAACCACGTTTTCTGAATTTCCCTGTCGTGAGTCACACTGCACTCAGCTCGGTGCTTACCTATACACTATTAAATGGCAAAAGGTGTCAAATAGGCCCTGATTTTGCCAAGACCACAACAAATAGTTGGTGGATGCGATTTATTGATACATGCGATAACAATACACTGAGAGTCGACTGTATTAAGCTACAGTAGATCATAAATTTTGTGAGTATAGATTCCATGAGGTAGCAATTTTACAATGTAATTCTCAGGAGCCATCGAAATTTCCAAATATTGAAGTAAAGATCTAAACATTTTGGTAAATATTATAAGCGTTCAGATACCAATACCAAGTATTGGTATTATTGGTACTACTTTGCCTTTTTTCAATGTAGTTGAATCAGGTATGGTACCGGGCCAATATGTTAGTATTGGTTGTAAACAATGAAATAAAGTTATTACTTTCTTTAGACACAAAAATACCCTATTTTGGGGGGGGGGGGGGGGAAAGAGGAACAAATAAATCGCATTCATTAACAATTTTTTTGTGGCCCGGCGAAATTCCTATTTAAATAATGTTAACATTAACCTTTTATCATTTATAGCATGTTGCACTGATTAAAGTATATTCTGGGTCCCGGCACCTTAGATTTCCCGCAACTATTATTTTTAAGCTGGTTGTTTATGCAAACGTCTAATAACTGGATGTGAAAAACGTCATGCGCACTGCCAATTATAATTGCTCTGCAGTATGCTATCTAGTGTCTTGTATACCCAATACATCTGTTAAAACTGCGGCGTGGTGCGGGTGCAGCGTGCGAGACTGGTTTGCTACTTCCCCTTACACTCCACCGAGAGGAGAAGTTGTCTAGCAAAAGATAAAGCACGCTCTCTCTCTAGCTCAGCAATGGCCGCTTGTCTTCCACACGCCGCCCACCGGCAGCAGAGCAAATGGCGAACGTAATTTTATCAAGATTATGCTTTGCTCAAAATGGTTTCACCTAACATTACTTGTATTTCAAAGCAAATGGTTTCACCTGAAAATGTTATGCAAAACATTTTAACAAGGAATTATTATTTGCAAAGATGTTTTCTTATGTGATTAAAAGTCATTTTTTCCAGTTTAAGTTTGATAGGTGTTTCATTGTATGTGGCGTAAAATTAGCATGATTTAAAAATGTAATATTTATTTAACTCAAAGGACAGCATCTTCGCAAATAGGTAAAATTATATGCCCAGAAGCATATACTTGACCTCCCCTTGTCAACAAAAATTGTTTGAACATTGCGTGACTTGTATTACCAAGCGTGAAGTTCATTTTCAGTAACTTCTTGCCGGGAAATCAGAGGATTAATATTGACTTGTTTAAGACAAGCCTCTTTTGAATAACCTGATAAAATTCAAAGGCATATATGACAACTTTTGCAATCTAATAATGGATAAGTAGCACAGAGCCAAGTGTAGTATAACTCACAATGGGGAATATTTGAGGACATGGTTTCCAATGATTAATTATTAAAGACAGTGAAGAAATCAATTATATGTATTTATTCATTTCTGTCTCAAAATTACACGTTTTCTTTACAGTAAAATATAATTAATTACTCTGAAAGACAGACATTTGCCATGGACATAATGCGGCAGCAACATATAGTGCCGCCACTCCTCCTCCCCCAGCTGCAGTGATGCATCCACCCAATCAATAGGCCACGATAGAGGAAACAAGATCGCACTTGGCTGTACCAACTTCACAATGACAGCCAAAAATTATTTTCCTACGTTAAATGTTAGGTGTTTATATGTATGTTGGCACCACAGCAATAGATGCTGCATGCAATCTGAAATCATACATGCACATACACGACTATTATTCTATTTGGCACGTGTTTGTAGTCTCAAGTGATGGGCCACCCTTAAGCTCAACCAAACTCCAACTGAAGAAGCAATCAGATAGAAATATTTTGAGAGAAAAATTCCAGGCCCCTAATATCAATTCAAGGCCACATTAAGACTCAATATGTAAAACCTCCCTTAACAAATATTATAAATAACTAAACACTCCATACAAAACAGAAATTTCATCATGCCAAACATTTATAAAACAATGCATTTTTATCCTCTGCGTACCAAAATTCATTTGAGAATGCTGCATAAAAAACACTCTGCAATGAAGTTAATTTACCACTCAAAATGAAAAGCAAACAATCAACTTAAACAAAGATGGTACAAAAAATAGCAGGGCATGCAGCGTGAAACTCTCAGTGTACATGCTGCATCACTATCACTGCCGCTATTTCATATCATATGCACAATTGATTCTGGCACATAGCAACTATTTCTACAAGGTTAACAGCCTGCAATAAGATAAAAGAAGCAGATTCATGTGCCTTTTGTAATAAAATATGACTGCTTGCTGTGAGATACACAAGGAGGGCAGTGCCAATGAGGAGGGGGGTCTACAAGGTGTGTTGTAGGTCACTCAAACTTACAGGTAATTAAAGTAACTAGCTAGTACCCATACCAAAAAAGAAAACAAAACAACTTCTTGCTCGAGAGAGGAGGTCGGTTACAGGGGAAGTAAAATGTGGTAGTTTCAACAAAAATGGGTGTTTATGAAAAATAATCAGCAACAATTATAAAATTTAAATTAAATAATCAAGTAAATAGTAAAGAAAAATAACAATAATATAAAAGGAACCATTCCCATTTAGTTATTGTGAGTATAATATAAACATTGACACTTAATGTCAAAAATCCAACTTGGAATATAAATTAGTTCTATTAAAAAACTAAATATAATTTTCTTTAATTTTATTAGGAGTTGAATCACAGACGTGTAATTAAAAACCAATTATGATGCTTTGTTACCTAAGTGAATGCCTTTATGTCAAATACAAATAATCTAATATTAACTATCAGGAAAAAAAAACATTAATTCTTAAATGTGAAAACAATGAATGAGAGGAAATATTTAAGCGGATCTTCACAGGCTTCTTTAAAACAGCATTAAAGTACGATCTGGAGTTACAAAGTCCAAAAATGAAAATCTGTTAACAATTATAAAAACTCCATTTCATTTTAGGCAAGTGGGATCTTTCTGTCAAAAGGTTACCTTGTTTACAACCTCAAAGATAATTACTGCATGAATACATGGAAAGTCATCAACTAACAACAAACTGCTATTTACTCCTTCAAATTCAATTCTAACATTTATTTGGAAAGGGATTGGCCTGAAAATTTACTAGCAATAAAAGAGGTGAAGTCAAAAAAAATTAATTTCTTTCGACGTAAATAATTGCTAAGGGAGTACTTTGCAAAATTCAGTCACTATTCTCTTGTTACTGGCTACAAGAAACAGTGCACTTTAAATCCTAGTGCCAACTTAAGAACATTTCTCCAAAAACACCTGAGTGCAGAAGAGTTACAAAATTAAAATTAAGAAAAAAATATTCTCCACTTATAATTGAGATATGCACCCCAACCCCTTCTTCGCTCTTCAAAAATCTTCTTGAAGACGTATGTTCAAGAATTATATTGTAGAATTCTTTAAAATGTTGTGCTGCAGTCTGGGTATTAATGCAGTTGGTCAGTGAATATAAACGAGTGGGTTCTTTCATTTTTAAAATGTTTTAAATACATACTATAAAGAGCTTAATTTTTTGGTTTCTTCATCTAAAGTTCACAGAAATGCTTTTTATTAATTTACGTAATCTGTTAAACATGATCTGTGATAAAATTTAAAATACCATGGATTAACTGAACATGATGTTAAGGAACTTCCATACAGCATGTCTACTTACTACAAACACACAACGTTTTGATCCCTTCAGTTTGGTTATGTGGGGGTTTTATTTAATTTCTTTGTATGACCTTCAGTAATAACTGAAAACAACATTCTCAGATTTTACAGTCAGTTTCCTCTTGCAATTGCCATGAATTATGGTGGCACTCAACCTCTGTGCTTTTGTAATATTTGACTATTTGACAAAAGCGGTCTTGTATATGTCCTTTCAGGATCAGTTTATTTATATATATATATATATATATATTTTGTGGTGCAAGTAGGTAAAAAGTATTCCTTAGAGATTGCTCGAGTGGCCTCTAAGATGGAGACGCAAAACAAACACAAGGATTTTGTGGCATTTTTTGCTGTGCATTTACTATAATATAGGGTGATTTTGTGGTAAATTACTGCATTTACCATGCGTGTAGTGACTGATGAACATTATGTATATTTCATACATTTTTTGTAAAATAACATTTAGTATGACACAATTTTGTGTCACTCTAATAAAGTAAAATCTTCATTATTCAAAATGCTCAGGAATGATATGAAAATTACATAATATGTGATATTTACCCATGCAGCAATAACGTTCTTTCCCGGAAATAAGGCCGCCTAAATGGCACCACTGGTACATGGGTCGGACAGAACTTCAGTCGTTTATGCACGTGCAACATACTGTGTTATGAAAGAAAAAAAACCACAAATAAAATAGAACGCACAAAAAACTGTCACATTGATGCATGATGACTTCTACAATATTAATAAACGACTGCTACTCATCAATGCAACTGCATTTGTCTACAGAATTGAGATACTGCCGCTCCCTGCAAAATTGTTGCGTCTACCGGGCCAGGGCAGACGTCCCAATAAGAATTTATTATTTCGCCTGATGAACCACCAAGCCCATGTGCAAGAGGTCCGGGGCAAATACAGCAGTGTACCACCTCACGTATGACACCTAGATCCCACTGCTCTCCATTACACCGCATGCACAAAGGATCTAGGCACCGGGCTTGCACCAGCTAAGCCCCTCTTCAGGCGCCATATGCCAGTGAAGGAACAGATGGCTGAGGAGTATATAAGGAGATGAGCCCCAGCCTCCGGAGCATCAGTTCTGTTTCAGTTCTTGATCACCTCTCCTGAGCTCTCATCGCTCCAGTTATAGGTGCTGAGGCTCAAACATCTCCTAGTACTTGACTGCTCACCTCGTAGGGTCGAAGATCCTCTCCTGCGCTACCTAAGGAAGAACCAGTGGTGCCAACAGCTTCACACTAAGACACGTTCGGTCCCTTATGGACAACCTGATAGTAGAGCGCGCCCTGTGGTTTACCAATACACGACATGCACCAGCTACTGCCTCTCCTAGTAATTTTGCACAGGGCGACTTCCCCTGTTTAAGATATGGTGTCTCACCTTCCGCCTAGCCCGTGTGGAATTAGGAGATAGCACTTCTGCCATCTGTGTTTATTTCCTTAAGGTCAATCAACATCGATCTTACCAAATCTCTTGACTTTCACTCCGAGCTCCTTCCTTGTGTCATATCGGAGATGGATGACTCAGCAGGAGACCGGGTTTGAACATACCGAACATACACGCACAACACAACCGCACATCCTTGGAAGGCCACCCATTCTCTACCCCTGCAGTAAATGGTAGAGCCACAACACTAGAATACCATTCCCTAGAAGTTGGCTTGCCGGCTCAAAGTTGCCCCCCACCTCAGCGCTCACTTCATGGTACCAAGGAGGGGATCTTCTTGGAGCCCGGGGAGAACAGTGACCACTGGACACTCACCTCACTAGTATTGGAAGACCACCCTTTCCTTGCACCAAGTGGGAGGTATGGTAGAGCCACGACACTAGATATGCTCACAGTGAGATCGGCTTAACGGCTAGGGTGCTCAACTCTTACCGCTCACTGGTGGTGCCAAGAGAGCTGCGCTCTGGTGCAGAGAAACCTACCCCGGGGGACAACACCGTGTGATTCCCACAACCATCAACCCGCAGTGTGAACCTTCTCTACCAGGTGGAGGAGTCGAGAGTGAGGCGGTGTTGGTGGCAGAAATTTGCACCTACACTTGGACACATACACGTCAACTGCCTACCTCCTGCAGCCCCAAATTTTGTGCCTAATGCCTTACACCCATAGGGGTGGAGTTGAGAAATGGGACAAGAAGGCGAGAGCTATCTCAAAAAATTCAAAGGGGCTACATATCCTTCGAAGCAGGTTCCTACTGCTCAATCCATGTGAATAGGCTGCACTGCTAAGATGTCTCACCATACCTGTACACACCACCATACTTGTGATTTGTTCAAACCACTTACCAAAGTCACGGAAGGATACCACTCCATAGTGCAGGAGGCACTGTTCTGCGAAAAGTCCACCACTGCACCAGTACTGCAGCCAAGCACCACACCCACACATACGACCCCTCAGTTGAGTGCTACCCAGGTAATGGGGACAGGAGCAGTACCGCCACTTACCGAACCATCATGCTGCCCTACTGCACTACAACCTAAACACGCACCACGCCACGTAAAACTCGCTGAACCCGACTTGGTTCCAAGTCACTGACCAACCAGGCCCGTGTTGTACATCGGGTGGACCCCAGTGCCCACAACTGAATAACCGCCTTGAGACGCGACTCACCTAGCATCGAGTAAATCACCCAGGACAGGGACAGTCAACCAAATGGGAATGTCATGCATCAAGGAGGGTACTTTTTGGCACCTGTCGTAATTTGTAAACAAATTAGGCCAAACCAGGCTAGCACAAACCCAAGGCAAAATAATTGGCCTGGGCTTGAAGTAAACCCAGACCAGACTACGGGGAGTCGAAAAACACCCCATGGTGCTCAAGAAACCCCAAACATGTCAGACTCCAACGAGATAGTGCGTGAGCACTCTGTGGAAACCATGAACTCCATCCCTAGCAACCAATGCGCAAAGGCAGAATGCCCCGGAGAAGGGATCCACAGAATTGAGTACACACATTGTCAGTGCTAGTTTCACTATGCCTGTTTAGGCTGGGATGCACATTGTCTGCCCACACCAACAGCCTTTAACACCGATGCTAGGACTACCGGACGCACCAGACAGCGTATTATAGCTGGGTAACTTGCTAAGCACAGGGGGCAATAAATACACAGTGAGGAGCATTATCTGTACCAAAACATTCCACCACGTCTGCGTTGGTTGGCCGGACGAACGGGTGACCCGACCGGGTACTGTTTATAGATGTGACGTCAGTCAGCGGGCCGCAGAATACCGGCCACACAACCCCGGACATGGGCAGAAAACCAAACCGTGCCATTAACAGGGGAATTCCAGATTCCCAACTTCGAGGGTCAGCCCCATGAAGACCCGCTCTCCTTCCTGACAGACTGTGAAAAGAAATTCAAAGAGCAAGGAACTCCTCAGAATCAGTTAGTTAAACTCACACAAGCATGCCTCAAGGATAAAGCACTCGGCTGGTGGGGGGAATATGGAGAGTTTATCATGGAGTGGACACAGTTCCGAAACCGGCTAGCTACAGAATTTACCTGCGAAGAGGGGTCCACGACCCACTCTCCACCCTCCGAAGGGATCCTTGCAGATGGGAAACGCCGACACCGGCGGATCAAAAGGGCCGACTCCGCCGGAACCAGAGGGCCCGTCATCCAATTAATGGACGAAGAGGCCGAACCACCCGAGGACCCTCATGTTAAAATCATGTTAAACTGCCAAAGTATGTTAGCGCTACTGGATTCTTCTGCCACCGAAAATTTTATATGCAGCAATTTACTCTCTGCAGTATCCTGCACCCACTCTGATGGCCAAGCCACGACGCCCACAGACTCCATTGACACATGTGGTCACAGATTTGATGCACCCCTATTCCCCGCAGCACTTGTGGCAACTGTTATCTACTCATGATCAGGCAACCGCTATCTATTCGTGGTCACAGATCTATTTTCTCGCTGGGTAGAAGCCTATCCCCTACCCAGCCAGGAAACTCACCACATCATAGGGAAATTCGAGACTGAGATCTTCCCTCGGTGGGGTTATACGCCTACTAACGGATAACGGGACACAATTCACTAGCCGGAAGTGGCTACCTGCCTGCGCAGAGTGGGGAGTGGAGACATGGACCACCACACCATACCACCCACAAGCAAACCCTACCGAATGCAGGAACCAAGAAATAAACAAAATCCTACGTATGAGCATCGAAGCTGATCACCACCACTGGGATAAACACATCCCAAGAATATTGTTTGCCCTATGTCCGAGGAGCAACCTTATGTTGGCCCGGGGACTGGCAGTGTCTGTACTGTCAGTACTACAACAGCCTGAGGACATTCAAATGGCAGCCTTAGCACACACCGAAACAGCAAAGGAATCCCATGAAAGATATATTTAACGTAAATATACACAACCTAGGACGGGCATCCGAGCCTTCAGTATGGGCAATTCAGTACTCCTGCGGCTACATCCACTCAGTTAGTCCAACACACAGTTTAACACGGGCATCGCCAGCAAATGAGAGGGCCCATACAAGGTAATCGGTCGGCGGGATAACGTGAATTGGTTGGAGGATCTCTAGGGGCGGATCCACAAAGCCACAAGGGGACAAATCCGGCAGTTTCGCCACGGAAAACCGGAGAACGAGAAACCACCTCTATAACCCCCTGAGATCTCGGAAGAACCGGACTAACATACTCCCAGGTTCCTACCGCCCTCCAGACCGACTGAGAAATTGGCACCCCCAGAGGTAGCCACCGGCACGCAAGGAATGAGCTGCCTGCCACCAGCATGTCCCAAGGGGCTGCTAAGAACTCCGGAGCAAACAAGCCGTACACTACCCTCAACCCCCCACGGACTTCAAAACCAAAATGGGAACCCAAGGAGGAAAGTAGACACCTGGCACAGTCCTCTCGACAGAAACGACCAAGGCAACCCATGCTAAACCCGGACATTGAAAGGGGCGAAACGCCAAGCATTGTGGCCCAAGCCCAGAAGGAAAGATCATTTTCACCGAAGGTTAGCCAAGCCACAGAGGCATTCCCCAGAAGTGCTGGCAGACAGTTCCATACTGCCCCAGCTGACAGCAAGAGCCTTCAGATCTCCATATCTCGACGAACCTATCATGACGAACCTCGTTGAGCTTGTGCCGGAGGCCATGCAGTACTTGGAAGAACCACCGTCCGCCCTAAGTACTACCCTTTAGTTGGGAACAACCGTGACCACTGATGTAGCTCCTGTGCCGAAACCAGAAGATGCTACAGTTTCAGCTAGAGGGGCAGAAGAAGATCACCCGTCAGAAGGACTGCCTCTTATGGTGCCAGCACACCCGGTGTCGCCTCAAGCCAAGACGAACACCCGGGGTACCTCGTCCTCATGGGAAGTGGACTCACCACAAGCCAACTTAGAGGAGGGGGGGGGGGGGGGTTACCTGCCGAGCCCCCAAACACAATGCGCCATCCGCCACAGAGGGTAGCACTACCAGAACCACTGCCTCTGGCGGCCACCTCGCTGGCATCAACGATGGGCAGAGCGCCTGTCAGCCCACTCACACTGCCCATCAGTCAGTCTGGACCGCGGGCACGGGAGAACCTACACACAGTATCTGCCACGCCCACGCATGCTGCCTCAATGCTCCTGCCAGGTCGCCGCGGTGCCAGGTTGGTACCGGGTACCGCCATGGAGGTCGCCTACGAAGTTTGCTTGGTCTACCCCACAACACGTTGCATTAGAAAACGGGGCAGGCCTGTGAAGATGTGAGGCAAGCCCCGCTCTGCATTACAACATACACCAGTGAGTGAGTGCACTACGAGTAGTACCTCTCACTTAGACAGTGTAGACGTACAGTCGATGAATGCAGATTGGGCAGTGTAGTGCTTCGAAAACAAAAGTACCCCTAACTTAGCTGAGGGGTGACCCTTATCCTGTGATCTTATGAAAAGTAAAACCTGTGTTCCTGAAACGGACAGCTGTGAATAAGCCAGCTGCCGGCATACAAGGTATGAGATGTATAGTGTAAATATTTCTGTCAGTGTTGAAGTGCCTATGTATAAAACCTGTTTTTTTACTTTTGCCTCTTATTAATGAGTAGGTGACAAGGTCACTGTAAAGTAGGGCTGATTGGTTAACCAAATTTTCAGTTTGGTCTGGTCATTTTTACAAAAACCAAAACCGACCTGACCAGTCAGGTTTTTCTTGCACCGAAGTTAAAACTAACAAATTCTTAACAATTTACCAAATAATGACACGTCCACTTATATTATGGTATGTAGCGTATATGTAGCATTATGATTACAATATTACTACTTAACCATGCATTGCCAATACAGGAATACTGTTTTATTGTATCTGATTTTATTGTATTCTGTTAAACGTGGTTATATATTCAAATTGTCTACACAGATGTTAGTAACATAAATTAATTTAATTATAATTTAATATTAACAAAGCACGTAAACAGTTCCCTTGAAAATATTTAGCAATTAATAACTCTGATGCTACGGAGCCAGTGCTGCCACACTTGCTCATGCAGTTTTCCCTTTCAAGTGAATGGGTACTGACTAAAGTTCTGTTTGTTGTACGGACACAATACTGAACCGGATTTTTTTCTTGTTAAGTTTCTCTGCTTGCTGACTGCTTTGTCATTTTCTACAGCAACACCAATCAATTTAGGTTAACCACTACGTTTTTTAACAACCTGATTATAAAACAGCCATGGTCTCGCTATTGTGTGAGACAGTGTTTCATTGCTTGCAAGTGTAGTTAAAAGTATAATAAAGAACATTTCTTTTCTTTTTGCTTTGTGCGGACATTTTTTATGCTTGCGGCATATATTTGTTTAAATTCTTTCAGCTGACTTTCTGCAGATTTTGATGGAATTTAAAAACATTTAGCAGAGAAATATTCATTTAGCGGGCAGCAAAATATATAATACGATTTCACAAATCTGATTTTTACATGTCGAAATTCAAAAACTGTTGTAAATTTTTCACTAAGGGCTCATTTTCACTGTGATAGTAGCCACCACGATAGTAGCTATCAGAACAGTGTGTGACAGTAACAGCCACAATAGGGTCTGTTTATACACACGAGGAATGCTGTGGTAGATAACCTCAAAAGGGACATTTCAGACAACACTTGTGTAAATATATTGATAGGCCCTATATTTATATCATTTTGTCAAGAGGAGGATATTTGTTGGGGTAATTAAATATCGCGACAGGATATTAATGAAATGTAAACATATATTATTCCTGTGGTTTAGGTTACTGGTAATAATATTACTTTCATAGGGTAATTAATGTGTTTAGATACAGTGAAAGAAAACTCCTAAACATTTGCTTGATATGAAAGACAATTTGACAACAAAATTTGTGTGTGCATGAATATTAATCTTTGTTGCACTCATAAAAATGTGTAGCCATGACCGACCCAAACCGAGAACAGACACTTTAAACCAAAAACAGAACCAAACTGAACTAAAAATGTGAGAACAGATCAGCCCTTCTGTAAAGTAATCCACTTTGTTGAAATGCATTTGCTAGTTGTTGCCTAAACTGTAAAAGTACGAAAGCTGCGTTAATGTGAAGGATAACATGCAACTGATAACTCATAACTGGTGTATATAGTAAAGATAAAAGGCAAATTCAGTCAAATTCGAATTACGCCAAACATGTTGTAAATAAATGCTCTTTGTCCACGTAATGTAAATCAGAAACGTCAGTGAATCTTTTTGCATTAAAAATACTGTTGATATCAGAATCAAAGACACGTCACATCGAAACTAGCTGTATTGTCATTAATTGGCTTTGTAGAGTAAATATATGAATCCAAAGTGTCAGTCAATTCACTTGTTTCGAGAATACTGTGGATGTAAGAGTCACAATCATGTTGTAAATATTTGGGTCTTATTTATGTATGTATAGTTTCAGTCAAGTAAAATAATGACAGTAAAGTTATGAACGTAAAATTCACAACCACACAAGGACTTTTAATGACAGCAAGAACGTGGTGAGAAGAAAATTATTAATCTCCATTTATTGTAAACTTGAGTGCTCTCTTTGATGTGTGACCAGGGTTCTGAGTCTTTCTTTCCTACGTTTGCCCACACACTCGCTTCCCCGCTTTAATGCACAGGCGAGATGATGGAAGGACTTGGCAATCCAAAACCCCATTGTTTTTTATCTCATTCTGCTGTGCGTTAAGATAGAGAGGCCAAAGGCAGGGCCTACACACTCTACCGCAACAGGCAGCCACAGCAGTTAGCCAGAAAAGATGCCTCGCAAATGGGCTTTGGTAATATTTCTTTCAATTTTCTATATTTAATATTATATAAAAATCAGCTTCCAAGGGTCAAAACTTATTCCATGTGCCGGTCGTTGTATTTGCTCTTTCCTCAGTCTCGTACGAATCATACCGTCAGTAACCAAGCCTTACAGCTGTGATGTAGGTCGGCACACAATATAAACAGAAACCCACACGTAATCACTGACACTGGATCCCCCACGCGACACACACACTTATACTCCTAATTATTGCACTCTGCTTCAACACGCCCCAGTTCGCCCGGCGTCCCAGCACGACTGCAACCCCCCCCCCCCCCAAGATGGCACCAGGTCTCGGCGAAGTGTAGTTATGAGTGATTGAGACTGAAGCAGAAGGCAACAGACAACCACAGTTCCAGAGGAGCTCTGGGGCCTATCTTCTCTACACTATGGGTGAACATAATAGCGTTTGCAGTAGGGCTTCATAACTTGTATTGAGCCATCGTCCACTCCTCCCTTTAAATCATAATTACGGCAAGGCTAGCGACTAGCTGCATGCTATATAGATTATATTCAGTTCTTGTGATATTAATGTAAGGGTATTTATTACCATACTATTGTTGTACGAGTAAATGTATCTTCTTGTAGCAAAAGTTTGTTATATTAAATTATATATTTTATAAACAATCTTTCTTATTTAACTACCATTGTGAGTTCCCCCCGTGACACCCCTTTCCACCTCTTTCAAGTTAAGGTGTTTAATAAGATCTTGAGTAGGAATTACAGAAATTAGAGGTTAGTAGACTATAGGAGGAAGGACAAGTATTGCACTGGTGGAGGCTACAAGTCTATTCCCACCTCTTTGCAGCCAACTTCCACCTGTTCTTAGGTCATTTCATAATCATTGCATTACGTGTTTTGATAAAAATTTTTTCATACTTTTGATTGCAACAAGAGTAAGCCACCTCCCCCCATCTGTAATAGATAGCCCCGCCCGCCCACACTAATAGCTGTTCTACTCCCGCAGTAATAAAGCGTATCATAGGTCAGTTACCACACACGCGAGTCAGCGCTTGCGTAGCACGCCTTGCCGAGATATCCTTACTCGCCCAACCAGTCATTTCAGAGCTGCTTATATTTTAGGTAGTTAGTGTAACGCATGAGTATTGCTTATAATTGCACGTGGGACAACCTGTTCCGTTATTGACTTGAAACACTCCATTTGTTTGTGTGCTGCCTGAGTGCTTTCTAATTCTTCCTTCTTGTAATTTGTTTTAATTGTAAGTTTACACAAAAATGCACTGCACCAAATATACTAACTACACACACATTTTTGCTAACATGTCAACATGACTACAGAGGATCCATCCACAGCACACAAGATTCAAAAACTTGTTAAAACTCTATTGATTGATTTAGACGACTGTAAACGTACTGTTGAATTACACAAACAACTGAGATCCCAGTTAGACAGTGATAACACTGAACACATTAACCGCTTGAACACACTACTCACCACCAACACATATCTACAGTTAACGAACCTAGCACAAGTGGACATTATTTACGACCCCGGCCACTTTCAACACTACAAACAACACAAACCTGTTTTTAATTTCAATTCGCAGCACAAATACTGACATTCCCCAACACGAAGAGACAGCCATAAATTACACAACTGTACAACAGTCTGTAAATGTCACTGACAACATTGTAAATCCACCCAACATTCCACACCTTACTCAAGTAATTTTACAACAGCCACAACACATCCCCACCTTTCCAGGGAAAAGCAACAAAAGTATCGAGGAATCTTTGGACACATTTAACGCTGTGAGCGAAGTTAACGGTTGGGCTGAACTTGACAAACGCTGCCGTCTAAAGTTTTATCTGGTAGGGGTTGCAAAGAGAACCTAAGAAAACTTATATTACACCAGAGCGGCTGGTATCACGTGGCAACACATAGAAGACACATTATTACACACATTCTGCAAACTTGACACGCAAGACCACTATAAACACCTCTTACACTCTACCAAACAGAAACATGGCGAATCCGCTCAGGCTCATATTGAAAACATTACATTTTCCAAAAATAAGTGTCCACCACAACTGCCTGAGCCTGAGTTCCTTCATATAATTTGGAGCTATTTCTTGCCACCACATGCAGAAAAACTAATTCATTAGACAACACGACTCTAGACAAGCTGCTACAGAACATCCAAAACATTGAGAGTGGCATGTACAGATATACGCAGAACATTGAGCAAAATACACCAAGCCCACTACATGCTAAACTCTATGAGGAAATTGCCATTTTAAAGGAGCAGTTGCACACACTTCAGAAACTCAAACAATTATACCAAACCACCCCCACGTCCAGTACAATACATTCAAACACATACATATCCACCCACAGAAACACACATGCTCAGCACACATACCGCCGCCCCACGGTAATTGACTGGCCACAGAATAGGCAACACTACAGATATCCACCACACCAAGTACCCTATAAACAACACGCACACCCCTTCAGCGCGGAACAGGGGATAAATGGACACGTACAAGGACACGCTTGTGGGGACGAGTACAGGGCACAATGTCTATTCCCCTCTCAGATTGATCCCAACGGCCAGCTTCGAGCTGCATGTAATGCATTCTTTAATAAAGTGGTATCCAGCAGAACTTACGCGGAAGTCGCCAGTTTTAATGTCACAAGAAGTCATTTCCAATCAAATCCCATCCGTCCTTAATTACTACACCAAAGAACATTGTGCAAGGGTACAAATCGCCAGACAGCAAATTCACAATAAATTTTGCAACAGCCAAAACACACTTTAATAATGTCAGGTCAAGCAAACTTCCTCCTAAGCAGTGATTAGAAGTCGGTCACAGGACGTGTCAACACGTGCGACAGCGTGTGCACAGGCCGCCTGCCACGACGATCGTAAGCAGAGCAATCCCCCCACCCTGCCCGAAGCAGGCCGCCTGCCACGACGATCGTTAAGCGGAGTAATCCCCCCCACCCTGCCCAAAGCAGACAGCGGTTGCCACACTTTCACAGCCCCGCACGCAAGAATGCAGCATTACCAGATCACAGTGAAGTCCTGCCGCGCAGCAAACAGTTCAAGGGCAACGATGTCTTGCCAGTGACACTTGCGCTTAGGCTTTTATGTAGGCCATAAAAGTTGAAATGGCAGCCTATTCCCACATCAAAACTCTGACTTCTCCACAGATGCTGGTGACCACTTTCGTCGGTTCAAAAACAAATTTGGGCTGACATCACGTACCATTTTCACTCCGTCACCCACAAAGGTTTCCCAAGTAGTGCATGAAGAATGTTTTCATAACAAGAGCAGCAGGAGCCGCGATGATGAACGTTTGTTGAAAAAAAAGCTGAGCGAAGCCGTGCCTCAATCTTGCACAGGAAAACAAGCACGCGCTACACCTCCTTCTCCCTGTCAGAAAACTCAGTTTAGTTCAGCGACGCTGCGTGTCCTCGTTACAGTTAAGGGCAAGCAATATCATGCGTTATTGGATACAGTATGTTCATGCAGCTGTGTGGCTAGCACTGTTTTAGCTCATCAGCCCCTTTACAGACCTGCCAACTTGTAAAGTTTGAAATCAAGAAGATTGAAGAATGCCTAAAATATTGTGTAATCGTGTTGCAGCATTTTATATAAATTTTTACTTGTTCATCGGCTGTTGCCGGCATTGTTATGAAAATGTGAAATTGTTGATGTACATTTTGATAATATATCATAATAATAATTTATAGATGCAACAATACATACTTCTGAGCTTCATGCATCTACTGAGAACAAATAATATTGCATAGAGCAAGACACATATACATATATTGCTCTTTTTTTTTTTTTTAGAGAGAAAAATTCAGCTACTTACCAAACATTCTAACACTATCCGCACATTACTTGAGTAACGAAATCAAGCATACGAAAACCAAAATTCTGGTAATCATTCAAAACACTTTCCAAACAAAAACATGCACTTTTAAAACGATTTGTAACATCACTTTTTCCACCATGACAAATAGTTATGTCACAGCGACCCACACTACAAAACACATACTTTTCTCCTTTCTGAGATTTCAGAATGAATGGAAACTGCTCAGAATATGAAGACCTGAATACTTGGGTGTATTGTTTAATGTTTTTCACACATCTTACAGCTATTATGTACGTGCACAAGACTACGAGGACAAACTAAAGCCGATGTATTTCAGGAAAATCATTATAGAAAAGTTTCCTCATACTTCAAATACTCCTAAAAGACTCTCATTTATCCACAACTCACAAGCTCCACGCAGTGATATTTGACGTGCTGGCATGCAAAATTGTGAACAGTTGTTTTGTTACTACATGGATGCATGAATATAACGGTACAACTTTGTGCCGATATTTGTAATTTAATGTATTACCACTGCTTACAGATACCTATGACAACTAAAATACAGAAAGTGGTGATATCACATAAAAATTTTATTATTATTATTTTTGTTAGACAAGCAAGCCGAGTAAGGCAAACAGTTTACAAATACACACTAGAGAAACGTGTTGTATTGGCCATACCAAATCTAGAAATAAGATGTGACAAATTTTCTTACCAAAATCGTTTTTACTTTGTTTTGCATCACCTGAATTAAAGCTCACGCCCATACTTTACTGCAGAAAAATTTATAAATAGGGAATCAACACCCATCAGCTTTATAAACATTGTTTTTGCGCCAATCCGATGTCATCGCATGAAATCCTTGACTCCCAGACCTCAAAATAAATATATGCAGTTGATGTACAAACACACCGGCAAAGTTCACATAACCTTGCTAATATGTAAATTATAGTAGGTATTTCGTTAAAATATTTTCAACATCTAACTCTTCATAGCCACAAATAGAATACGCCTCACGCAAATGGACTTTTGTGCAATGTAATTTTTAAAAACCCACAAATGCTGTAGTATGAACTTCAAATATTTTCACTATTTAACACAAGTTACTCACATGAAGACGCAATATTAATGACTTTCAAACACTGAAATGTATAGTAAACATAAACAATATTAGCACTTTTGTCTAGCCGCAGTCAGCGTGTGCTGCGTTCAGTTGTCATATGACTGGATGCAAGCTGCGCCAAGACATACTTCAAGGCAACCATTTTCCTTTTTTGGCGAAATAAACTTATGTACGTTTTTGTCAGTTACTGGCACCAGAGTCAAAATAATAATGCATTGTAGGAACATAAAAAAAAATCTAAAAATTTAATTTAGTTAAAAACAAGACAAAATAAGATTACATAAGAGTGAATCTTAACAGCTACTGTGTGTGCATGAAAAAATCTCTCGCAGAAAAATTCATGGCATTTTCAAAGTTTTCCCGGCACTCCAGAAAATTCATGGCTTTTCCCCATATTTCCCGATTTCCCGATTAGGTGGCCACACCTTGAATTATCGCGAAAATACGGCATAAGTGACACTTTCACAGAGAACAACAGCCAAGAGCCCGGCCGCTACTATTGTATGAATTTTGTGGAATCCAGTCGACAGAAAAATTGTAAGATATGGAGAGTTCCCATAAAATCGTAATGTGCGAACTTTTCCGTAAAAATTACGGTAAAATCTTAAGGGATGGCAGGTCTGCCTTTATCCCCTAAAAGAAAAAATATCACTAGTTGCAGACACAAAAATTTTATCTACACCTAAGTTTGAGACACGCATTAATCTAAATATTCATTGAAATACTTATCCCCAAATATTTTTTGTAGTAGTTAACCTCAAACAGGACCTCATCCTAGGTGTTGACTTTATCAAGAAATATGATGCTAACCCAATTCTGAAGTATAATATTTTCTTCATCAGCAAGCATGATGAAAATAAGAAATCTGAAATCCCATTTCTTTCTACCATTACAGACGTACCTGAGTACCCTTCTCTAAAACATTTATGCAACACTATTGAGTCTTTTGAAGATGAGCTATCACACGGACCTCACATAAATAATAATCATTCAATCAATCAAAAGCAAGTCATCAGAAATCTTATTGATAACTAGTGACCATATTGCACACTATCCTATAGCTCCCGAAAGCAAAAGATATTGAGATTAAATTGGATTTAAACACTGACAAGTCTATAGCTACCCGCCCTTAAAGGATCAGTCCCAAGGTATGTGATGAACTTTTAAATTAAATTAAAGATATGGTCCATGCGGGCATAATTCCAGAAGCTCACTCCCCATGTTCTGCCCCTAGTCTTGTGATTTCAAAGAAAAGTGGCGGTCTTAGATTTTTGACTGATTTCACAAAATTGAATCAACACCTCACCAGGGTGCAATATCCACTCCCAAGGACCGAGGAAATTTTAAACACTTTACAACATTCCTCTTATATAACAAGTTTTGACTTATTTTCTGGCTTTTATAGCATCCCTGTTAGACATCAGGATCATCATAAATTGGCCTTTAGTATTGACGGGGTGGGTTTATTCGAGTACAAAAGAATGCCAATAAGATTATCCACCTCCCCTCAATATTTCCAAATGATCAATAAACTTTTAGGCCCCTTGCGATGGACAGCAGCAATTGCCTATATTGATGATATTTTCATACTGGATAATACCTTTGAGGAGCACATAGTTAACATTAACAAAGTTTAGAAAGATTACGCCAGTTTAACGTCAACGTTATTACAAAAAAAAGTGCTAATTTGTCCAACATACAGTTTAAGTCTTAGGCCACAGCATTACTCCCCAAGGTATGTCCACAGACCCCGATAAAGCTGCGGCAATAGAAAAAATGGCACCCCCTGTCAACCTCAAACAACTTTGTACTTTTCTGGGCATGGCCTCATACATCAGACGTTAAATTTTAAATAATGCCTCCATTGCACAGCCATTGATAGACCTCACCAAACATAAAACTACTCCCTTTAAGTGGGAAACAAAACATCAAAATTCCTTTGTTAATTTAAAACAAACCATTTTACAAGCGCCAATATTGCAAAAATTCAATGAGAACCATGATACTATTCTAGCATGCGACGCTAGTAACACTCGTGACCATATGAAGCAGACTTGTGGCGGAACTCCTGACCGTGTGAAGCAGGCTTGCGGCAGGATTCGTGACCGTGTGAAGAGCACTTTTATCTGTCTGCAGTAACTCCACTCCCTCACCCCGCCCTTGTGTGCCGCTCTCATGTGTCATATTCTTCCGTCTTGCCATCTAACAACCCTCTTTAAATTAACCAAGCGTTTTGTTCAATAAAGAGAATCCAGCCCTTTCTACCTTGACCCCGTTCTCATGAACCAATTCCCTTTTCCGTAGTCGTTGACTGTCATGCTGTGAACTGTGTTTGGTTTCAAACAACTTAGCATATGTGGGTCGAACGTTATTGTTAAATGAAAACAAATTCCATTTAAACATACAGTCCAAGCGATAGCTGGAATTGAATACAGCTACATATTAACAGATTATCGCTGGCTTTTTTCCCATACTGTGGCATACCAATTAAAGATAGGGACACAACTACTACTACATTTTATTGCTGTGCTATAAGGATTGTAATTTTAATCCCTTTTTATAAAGTTTTTTTGAATTTTTGCTGGTTTTGATTAAGTCTCGCACCATGCAGGTTTTGTTAGTTGAAAACGTATAATTTTCCAGTGACTACCTTATTTACTGGCATAATTCTCGCACTGGCACAATTCACGCACCCGAATTTTATGGTTCCAAATTAGGGGAGAAATTTTTCATTTCATATTTCACGCAGCATGTTTCTCTCAACAAGGCATGTAATGCTAACGGGCGCGTGCTTTGTTCAACAGCGCCAGTTTGCTGACACTAAGTTCAGTGATCCTGTTATCAATTTCTGGCTGCCACGCCCAAGCTGCAAACTGTCAACAAAATCAGTCACGGAGTTTATTTGTATGCTATTTGTTTTTTTAATGCAAAGGGAATAGTTTAAATTTATATTAATTTTTCTTTAGTACGAATGCATAAAGGGTAAATATACTGGTCAAACTGCTCCATTTAAACTTCAGGTAATTGCGTGTGTAGAGGAACAGAGCAATAGAGAAGTGGACTGTAAATACAATGTTTCCGAGTTTAACGTGCATTCATGTTTTCCCAATACCGGCTGCTGTTATGAAGTGAACTGGACCTGTAACGATAGCAGTGGTGGACGGTGGCCGGCTGCTGCCCACCACAATAACCGTGTAGCAACAGACTGACAGCGGCAAGCTGCCGCATCCGGCCATGCTGCAAGGATCTATGCGCTCGCCCAGCTACATGCACAGAGCAATGTTTTTGCTGCTAGCCCCAGCACACTAGTATTATAATTTCTAATATGTATCTACATATCTATTAGCAATAAATAAATTGATGTGTTTTAAAAAAAATGTATCCCCCACAGTTGGCGAGGGATTACTTACAGTAGATACCATTTTAATGTTTATAGGCACGTGTCTTGGCAATTGCTTGCATAATTCACACACCTTAATTTTCGTCACAAATTCTGTAAAAAAAAGTGCGAGAATGATGCGTGCGGAGCTGTGACGGGTGAGTTATCACTTGCAGGGCAGTGCTTTGGCGGCCGAGTAAGCGATAGCAGGAAATGATGTGTAGGTCGGGCAACTGATTGTAGGCTGAGCGATTATACTACTATACTTATGTGGTGTGGTCGGATTTTACGCTCATTTTCACGAAATCAGTTATCATAAAACACAATATTTTTACTTTATGGTGGTTCGAACACCATTTAAAAGCAATTTTAGGGCAATTTTTAAGTAGTAGGCCCCTACTGGGGATCAAAATTGGTCTAACTCGAAAACAGTGAGGACACTCTTATAGTGAGGATTGAACACGGAATTGTGACATCTCGTTATAATGAGACACTACTGTATATTAAGACAGCACTGGGAGGAGATTAAACACCATTTCCTGTCTGCAGATGCCCCTAATGACAGAGATCGCCATTTACTGGCGAATATGACAATGACCCACATATCCTCAAACTCAAGAAAGCCTTACTGCAACCGGAACAGGCTGACACC
Source organism: Dryococelus australis (assembly GCA_029891345.1). NCBI lineage: Eukaryota > Metazoa > Arthropoda > Insecta > Phasmatodea > Phasmatidae > Dryococelus > Dryococelus australis. Next base: position 192,551,935 of record CM056996.1, read on the forward strand.
AAATATAGTAGATTAAGTCGATATGGTATAGTTGCAAAATATTTTTTAAGGTAAACACACCGAAAAGGACCTTCTAAATTAACTCTTGTGCATCAGTTGTATGTTCAAGAAGTCATTCAAGCCCATCATGACGTTATATTTGGGGGTGGGCACTTTGGCATCACTAAAACCCTACATAAAATTAAGTAGTATTATTGGGAAACAATGGCTGCAGATGTTAAGAATCACGTAAAATCCTGCCCTGAATGTCAGAAAATTAAAACTATCACTTCACAACCTATTGGTCAGTTAACCCCAATGCCGACGCAACCCCCTTTAAAATCTTGGGCGTTAGACACGAACGGGCCCATACCCGCTACAACCAGTAAAAACACGTATATTTTGGTTATGACAGAATACGCCACTCGCTATGTCATTGCAAAACCAGTCAAGTCTATCGATGCCGCTACCTGTGCTGAGATTATAAAAGCAGTCATACTACAGTTCGGATGTCCTGAACAAATACTTACTGATAGGGGCACCAGCTTCCAAAATTAACTCGTTACCAACCTCCTGAAAACTCTAGGTGTGAAGAAATTAACTACCATTGCCTACAACCCCCATTGCAACAAGCTTGTCGAGAACCATAATTGTTTAATTGTTGAAGAACTTACAGCTTGTGACAGTGCAGACCAGTCAAACTGGGATTTGTACGTCCCCTTTATTCAGTTTAATAATTATACTAGTATTAATAGCTGTACTAAGTTTACGCCCTTCTATTTGCTTCATGGGGTAGAAGTAATCCTCCCAGCCCAGGTAGTAGCCACCCAGTTTTCTCAGTGGGGTCATAATTGGTGCGAAAAACTCCTAGCTACCTGTGATACTGCCAAGCATAACTTAATTCAAGCTCAGAGCCTTCAAAAAAAAAGTTTCGTAAAACTCATAGGAAGAACACCTTACATGTCAACGACTATGTCTGGGTACACAACCGTAGTAGATAAAAGGATCTTAAGCACCATTAACTTGATCCTTATCATATCACAGATATCCTAGGCGAATTGACTGTTGAAATAGATATGAACAAATATGGTGCCCTTAAGTTCAATACTATCTGTACCAGGCACAAAAAGTTAGCACATACCCGTTAATATACTACAACATTGTCCATGTATTCCATTCTTGTCTGTACTGTGTCTAATGATTCTTTAAAAATGTGTTGCAGTGTATATGGTTCCTTCCCTATGCCCCATGCTAAGCTGTGCATGCTGTGTACATCACTGCCAGGGAGCCGATGTGTACTACAACTGGGCCATGCTGACAGCGCCCCGACTCAGTAAGATCTCATGCGACAGACAGCGGGTTCCACTCCACATATCGGCCTCCCGTCACTCCTAAAAGCCACTGCCGCACGACCGTGGGCCTTGTGGAGCAGATAAAAGGCCTGCCAACTGCACTGCTCGCCTCTCAATGCCTAGCGGAGGCTTTGCGGCGTTCTCACCGCCTGCCAAGGTTGGCAGCACTGTGCACAGACGGAGTTGCTCTGCGCATGCTCCCGAGCGTTGCCAAGACCATGGCCTTCCAGGCCCATGCCACACTCAGGTGGGGGGGGGGGGGAGGCACATTCCCGCTCACGCTGCTATTGCGGCCTAGTGTCTGTTTCCTTTTGTTGTTACATGCCTGTGTTTATAATATCACGGCAGAGCCTGACGTCTACCAAACTGGCATCCTATTGCTCTACAAATTGCACTTACAGTTCCCTTCCCCGTCCGATGCAGTCCCGGCAGTGTTGCACACAAGGACACACATTTTGTGCTTCACAAATAAATAAGGCGTTATATGTTACATTTCGTGATCCTTTGTTCATAAATTTATTTTCAGTGCACGAGCCCCAAACAAAGTAGTTTTTTTTCAAATAACTAATTGTTTTCTCTTGTGTGCAATGTCTGTATATTATGGAAATAGGTCCTACAATTTCATATATGTATATAATTACCCTCACTTATTCCGAATGCTACAAGCAGTTGTTCCAGTCACTACGAGTGGTCAGTTCCTGTTGCTGAAGCTCTTCTCTCTTGTGCACCCTGTTCATTCTTATTATTTTATGCTAGCTGCTTTAATTTTCCTACTGTGTATTGTCACTACTTTCTATGTAAGCTGATTAAGGTACCTACTTTACTTCAGCCCCTTAATGCGCCACAGTAAGATGAGTTACACTATATGCCAATTGAGGTAAACAGTCGCCAGTGTACTGCCACTACGCTACGACTATATATATATATATAGACACACACACATATGTATATATATTACAGCATTTTCTATATGGTTGAATTTTCCCAATCATTACTAACAGACATCAAGGTCTGAAATTAGTGTTCAATTTATTACGAGTTCAATTAGCCTACTGGCAACTGTACCTATGTATTAATTTGCACCAACAACTACCATTGTGTGATTTTTTCTTTATTTTGCTAGTTTGGCGGTCCATTTCTACCTTGTGTGTACTAATAATGTGATATACGATGACTGCCAAGTATAATATGGTCTTTTCTAACAAAACATATCGGGTTTCTAAAAAGAAAACCCACGCGCGTGCGAACACATACACAAACAAAACAAATCTGTGTGATTCGACTCCAAATATTTTGTATATATCAGATATGCCACTTTTGTAATGTTTCATTTTAATGTCTATCTGCCCTTAATGATGAGTATTTATTAATTGCTTTTATTTCTTGCACTAGTGAGTTGCAGTCTTATATAATATTACCTACTGTGTTGTTTACATTAATAATACATGTTACTTAAGCCTACAGGGCTATTCGTGTTAATTTACATATTAGAATTTGAAATACCATGACTCCTGGCATTTTCAGTTAGCAAATGACTATTACATCAAATTGCAAGGGCTAATCATATTATTGAATATTTTGTTTTTATGATTGATAAATTAACAATCACTCCCTGCCTTGAATGCAGCGGTAATTCTATATATATTGAATTAATTTTATTCATAACATGAACTTCAGCAGTTCTTTCATAAATGAAACATATTATTTCTCACCTGTACATTATTTTTAAGAGTACTCCTCCGCACTTTTAATTTTCACTCCTATATCTGCAGATATTTAATATATATATATGGTTTTGTATGTGTGATGATAAAAACATTTTGTCAAACCACCCTCTAGCTACTAAGATTATTGTAACCATATTGTAGTATATATTTTGAATACGTTAGTAACAGCATTAAATATTTCTTTATTAATTCTTTCTTCCATGATACATTATATATAAAAGTTGTATTATTGTTAATAATGCCTTAGGGCATCCTTGTATTTTATTGCCACTGGGCAAACATCAATTCAATTTATAAAACATGGTAGCGTGCCCTAACTCTCACTGTGAACAAACAAACTTGAAAGACGCTCCTTGAACCAGTGACAGTGATAAACAACTTTACAGCAAAGACAGTGCTCATTTGAATACAGGGCTTTCACAGCTTTTATATGCTTAAACAGACTTTTTCACTCCTGCGTGAGTGTTATCCATACGTGTAAATACAGTGATTCATGAGAGTCTGTAAACTTTCGCCAACAGGCGCAGGGCTACCAACTACCATGCATAATATTTCCTTCACTATCCACCACAGGTGTTTGTCTGCATAAGTATTCAATTTTTATATGATTTCAATTGTATAATGTTAAAATCAAGGTTTCATTGAATATTATAAGAAATGTGTAAGTACCTATCAGAGTTCTATCAAACATTCTTAGACGTAAGTAAAAACCACCATTAGGTGCTTCTTATAGATATCTTTAATTTTAAAATGTGTTAAATCAGTATAAGCTGTCAGTCAATACTTAGCTGTAGTTTGTAACGAAGGCTTATTCCATTCAAATATTTCAAATGTACACACTGGAAAATAACCACTGTATACAAGCATGCTTTGCGCTGCTATCATCACAACCTATTATTGACAGTTGAGCGTGCATCCATCTGGCGCCACCAACTGCTAAATCTTAATTCTCTGTTGCACTACCTCGTGCATTACCAATTGCTGTATCATAATTTTGTCGCACTTACACGTGCATTACCAACTATTCTTCTTGCTGTCCCCTTAAGAACAAAACATTGCTCATTACCTTTGTTATCTACAACAAACATGGCGCATAGAATTCTGTTAATAATTTGTCAATTTCAGCCAGTCGGCTTGTTCCTTTATAACTTCATTCAGTTTAAAGAGTAATCTATCTGGCATGTTGTAAAGCGTTCACTCAGAGCACGCACCATCCAACCTCCCTTCTACCCATGCCCATTCCCTAGCTATTGGGGGTTTCTTTCTACTAATTATTAAATGTGGCCGTGGACACTTCCTCCCCCACCATGTGTCGTTTACATGTTCAGAACTTGCACTTTAATACCATGGCTAGCCAATTACAGTGTGTGAAAAGACTAGACTATGTATTATTAAAATATAAAGTAGTTTTTAAAGATCTATTACGCAGGTCTCATGGGTCAGACATTGCTATGAGGCACGTAGCGATCGAAAAGTTTAGGTGGCATTGCGCAATATGCATGCACGCGCCGTGCTCTTGCTTTAGTCTGGCTGGATGGGAGGAGTGGGGAGGATGGTTAACTGGCTATTCCTTCCTATATCCAGTCTACATGAGTGATCAATACCACTCGGTAGGCATTCATTCTTGTGGTCGTAACTCGACTTTGCTTACGCCTGGCAACAGAAAACACACGTCGACAGCTGTATGAATGCATTTTCTTTTCTGGCGGATGACATAACATTTGGTTACACGTCCATTTATGCCCATGTGGAAATATACGGGAAAGATTAAAAACCTTTCTGTACGGTGATTACGTGTTGCGTTTTTATTATTGTGTAAAGACAGCAAACACTTGTGACATTAAATGAACTTGCGTGGCAATGTTTCTATTGGCTTGAGGAGTGTGAAAAGATACACATATGGTAACAACAATAAAATACAAGGATTTTCAAATGTGATTACTTTACAATACAGTATGACGCAAAATGTTTTTAAAATTCTCAAATATTGTGAAACGTTTCATCACAAATAGTACTGTATGAACTACGAAGTGCTGATTAACGTAAACTATACTTTGCATAAATAAGTTCAGAATATTTCAAGATTTCGTTACACTAATAGAGATAGGTACATGTAAGCATATCAGTCATTTGTTCGTCCACTTCCTTGATAATTACGCACTTCTTCATGAGCAACAAGCTGGTTCGCTTTCCACTCATTTTCTAAACAGTCGATAATACGTATAAGATAAAAACACGCCATCGGTTATTAACAAATGTCCATAAAATCAAGTCAAAAACGTTAACTAAATCAAAATCATTGCACGGGTCATCAAAATCAAGACAAAATCATAACATATTCTAAATCCAAAAAAATGAGTGGTTCATCAACAGTAATAAAAATCAAGAAATAAAAAAAAAGGGGCACATATCCAATTCGTAATGAGGGAGAGGGGGAGAGGGGGGGAGAGGGAGGAGGGAGAGAGGGGAGGAAGAGGGGAAGAGGGGAGAGGGGGAGAGGGGGAGAGAGGGGGAGAGAGGGGGAGAGAGGGGGAGAGAGGGGGAGAGAGGGGGAGAGAGGGGGGAGAGAAGAGGGGGAGAGGGAAAGAGGGGGAGAGAGGGGGAGAGAGGGGAGAGGGAGAGAGAGGGAGAGAGGAGAGAGAGAGAGAGAGACACACTGGGCATGCGCCTAGATCCTCTGCAGTGCGGCAGGCGCAGGCGTGGCGGTTTGCTGCTGAAGCTTGGCCCTAGAACCTCAAACTGGGCAGCTGTCGGTCGCTACAAGATTACTTTGGCGGGCGGCGGCTGCCTGCCCGCTGCCACTGCCATCGTTACACAGGGTTGGTTCACTTCGTAACAGCGGCCCGGCATTGGAAAAACATGCTGATAGATGCGATTCACGACAATGTGTTGAATTTATACTAAATGTAGGCGGCGTGTTGCCCTCTGCACTGACACGATGAGGCCCGGCAATGTTTACGGGGATATATATATTTAGTGCGGCCTACTTGAAATATTAATTATCCCGAATTTTTCATCAAAAACATTTGACGTTGCCTACACTCGCACGCGGCCTCTCCCGCCATAAGAACACATTTTATTTGCACACATTTATCTTTATTCACTTTACATATAAAATTGACTTCACACGAAAAAAACAATTGCCCACCATAAAAAATTAGCATATTACGTATGCATGAGCACACATAAACTTAAAAATAATCATAAAAAAAAGGGTATTGAATTAAATTTGAAGCTATCATAAATACATACATCATACATCTTGAGTAAGAATTAGAGAAATTAGAGGTTAGTAGATTATAGTAGGAAGGACAAGTGTTGCAATACGTTACAACCATCACCTGCCTCAGGCCGCCTGCCCACACATCTGTGTGGAGTGAGAGCAAGCTGCAACTGGCAGAAAGCCAGTGCGCATACAGAAACCCAGCGAGAGGCAAATAAATTGCTGATGTGGGGACAGTTCTACATTCTCGCATAGGAATTTATTTTCTATTCTCAACTCATTGCCCACATGAGTCTATGTCGCAAGGGCAGAGGGGGCTAATTGATACATTATGTTTTCTACAATATTAATAAACAACTGCTAATCATCAGTGCAATTTCATCCCTGGCAGTTTGTCTACAGAGTCGAGATAACGTCGCCTATGTAAAATTGCTGTATTTACTGGGCTGGGGCAGGAGTCCCAATAATAATTTATTATTTCGCCTGATGAGCCAACGAGACCATGCAAGAGGTCCAGGGCGAGTATAGCAGTGTGCCGCCTGATGTCGCCTAGCAGACATCTAGATCCCACCACTATCCACTATGCCGCATGCACAAACGATCTATGTGATGGGCCAGCACTTGCTAACGCCCTCTCCAGACGCCCTACGCCAGTGAAGGAAGGGATGGCCGAGGAGTATATAACGAGATGAGCCCCGGCCTCCGGAGCGTCAGTTCTGTTTCAGTTCTCGATTGCCTCTCCTGAGCTCTCATCGCTAAAGCTATTGGTACAGAGAGTCAAACCTTTCTTAGTACTTCAGTGTTCATCTCATGGGGCCTAAGATCCTCTCCTGCGCTACCTAAGGAAGAACCAGCTGCGTTAACAGATTCACACTAAGACACGTTCGGTCCCTTATGGACAACCTGATAGTAGAGCGCGCCCTGTGGTTTACCAATACACGACATGCACCAGCTACTGCCTCTCCTAGTAATTTTGCACAGGGCGACTTCCCCTGTTTAAGATATGGTGTCTCACCTTCCGCCTAGCCCGTGTGGAATTAGGAGATAGCACTTCTGCCATCTGTGTTTATTTCCTTAAGGTCAATCAACATCGATCTTACCAAATCTCTTGACTTTCACTCCGAGCTCCTTCCTTGTGTCATATCGGAGATGGATGACTCAGCAGGAGACCGAGTTTGAACATACCGAACATACACGCACAACACAACCGCACATCCTTGGAAGGCCACCCATTCTCTACCCCGGCAGTAAATGGTAGAGCCACAACACTAGAATACCATTCCCTAGAAGTTGGCTTGCCGGCTCAAAGTTGCCCCCCACCTCAGCGCTCACTTCATGGTACCAAGGAGGGGATCTTCTTGGAGCCCGGGGAGAACAGTGACCACTGGACACTCACCTCACTAGTATTGGAAGACCACCCTTTCCTTGCTGGGAGGCATGGTAGAGCCACGACACTAGATATGCTCACAGTGAGATCGGCTTAACGGCCAGGGTGCTCAACTCTTACCGCTCACTAGTGGTGCCAAGAGAGCTGCGCTCTGGTGCAGAGAAACCTACCCTGGGGGACAACACCGTGTGATTCCCACAACCATCAACCCGCAGTGTGAACCTTCTCTACCAAGTGGAGGAGTCGAGAGTGAAGTGGTGTTGGCGGCAGTAATTTGCACCTACACTTGGACACATACATGTCAACTGTCTACCTCCTGCAGCCCCAATTTTTGTATGTAATGCCTTACACCCGTAGGGGTGGAGTAGAGAGATGGGCCAGGAAGGCGAGAGCTATCTCCAAAAATCCACAGGCATGAATAAAGTGACGAGACCCATGGCAATGTTAATTTTGCATAATGTGGAAGAATACACAATGTGCATACAAGTAGCTCTTAAGGCTTTTAACAGTGCTAATTTTACCATGAACAACCTATACTTTAGCTATATTGTAAAGTGTGTGGAGGGGCTACATATCCTTTGAAGCAGGTTCGGACTGCTCAATCCACGTGAATAGGCTGCATTTCTAAGACGTCTCACCGTACCGGTGCACACTACCACACTTGTGGATTTGTTCAAACCACTTACCAAAGTCGCGGAAGGATACCACCCCATACTGCAGGAGGTACTGTTAGCAAAAGATCCACCAGAGCACCAGAACCATAGCACAGCACCACACCCGAAGACACCACACCTCAGCCAAGTGCCACCCAGGTACCGGGAACAGGGGCAGTACCGCCACTTACCGAACCACCACACCGCTCTTCTGCACCACAACCAAAACCCGCACTACGGTGGGTAAAACTTGTCGAACCCGACTTCGTACCAAATCGCAAACCAACCAGGCCTGTGTTGTACACCGGGCGGGCCCCAGTGCCCAGAACTTAATATCCGCCTTGAGACACGATTCGCCTAGCGTCTAGTAAGTCACCTAGGACAGGGACAGTCAACCAGCCGGGACTGTCACACATCGTCTGTGATTAAGGATGCTTCAAACCAGGACCTGCGCAAGACTAAAATGTGTAGGACCATAAAGGCGGTAGCAGTATGCATATCATGCATTACATAACCTCTACACTTAACTCCTGTAGATTTCCACGCTAAGTCCATTCACGGTTTCTTCGGAAGTTTTAACACATACCTTAGAAAATTTATCGCGTGTATTACGTATTTAGTTATTTCCTAAATATACCATGTATCAAGGGTTTTATACCTCTGTAAACACAGATGTGTCCTTTTTTTTCTCGTTAAATTAAACTTTTGCTTATATTTTGTTTATACATTATATTTCTTTCATAATAAACTCAAATAAAACCAGTGAGAAAAATTCTGTGTTGTTAGCACATAGTAATAAATACTGTATTTCGACGTGTATTGGCCGCACATTTTTACAAAAAAATTTACTACAAATACTGGGGTGTGGCCTAATGAGAAGTGAATGCATGGAAAAAATTTTTTCCCCAAAAATCTGTATTAAGTAATTATTTATAACCATATGTAGTGGAAACTTGAACCATCTAACTCGATTTGACAAAGTCAGTGTCCACAGAGCATTTTCTGAGGCCTCGAGGCAAAATCATTATGTAAACCATGCTAAATAAGTCAATTTTCGCCGAACTCAAAATTCAATTTTACCGCATTGATCAAACAAAAATTTCTGTAGCATCGCAGAAAATTACATGCTCTGATCATTAAACAACGAATTATCAACAATAAAACAACAAATTATCAGCAAAAAAAAAACTGTAAGTGTGAACTGTACTTGCCAATGCATACAAAGTTGGTATAAAGTACATTATGTAAACATGCACCACTAATACTAATAGATAACGGAAATTAAAAAAAACATTTTTAACACACATTTTTGTGTACATTTAGGTCACTGAGCACCACACTAGACCAACACAAAAATACAAACTTCAGTGGGGACATGAGGCAATTATACTATATAAAGGATAGACCACGGATAATTCGTTTTAACGTAATATTTACTACGTGCAAATATCCTGGAGATTCCCGGATAATAAAAAAATACAAAATGGAGTGTGATTTAGCTACCTGGCTAAGCACTATGATATTAAATCACGAGGACGTAATAAAATATAGGTGAAGGCAAGTCTAAAGAATACAATTCAAAAATCCCAAAAATTCCTGTCAGAATCTATGGTACGGCTACGCAATTCTACAGCATGCTCAAATCTACTGGAAGTTACTCAGGGAGGTAAACTATGACGCGCCGGCTTGTTACTACGGAGTCATGGGAAGTTGACTGGGGTAAAGGATATCGGGTTCGAGGAGTAGGTTTACCTGACATATGGAGTAGCCGTCTCTCAAGCTGTGGATGGCTGCAGGTCTTCTGCGGAGTGGATGATGCGCCGTGTTGCAGGTCGTGGAGAGAAGAGAGGGTCCTCGCAGACTGACGAGAGTATTATTCCAAGCTGAGGAAGTTTAGAGAGTCCTGGTTGGACTGAGTAGGGAAGTCATTTTCAGACTGAGAAGGGAAGTCTTTATCAGACTGAAGGTGGGGAGTCTTTGCAAACTGAGGAAGTGGAAGTCTTCGCAGATTGAGAAAGGCTCGCATCGTCTTCGGCCAGCAGGCCTGATGGATCTGCCTGTGCTGGAAGCTGAACTTCTATTTATACTAAATTTTCTCATATCAGCAGTTCTTCGTAGTACGTGGGCTAGCATAGCCTTCCAACACGAGGGCACGCTATCGGGGGTGCAGGAGCGCTGATCATTTCTTAACACCCCGATTGGAGGCAATGACAAATTAAAACCAGTCTTCGAGGCGGACTGGTCGTGCCATCACAAGGTCACGGGGTGCTGCCATCTCTGGGCGTTACAGGAACTTCTTCCAGGGCTAACCGACAAGCAGTAGAAATTCACAAATATTTATTTTCCGGGGTTGCCTTTTGCATGCATAAATTTGGACGGGCAAAGGAGAGTGTAATTACGCACGTAAATTTATAATAAAGCATTCGGCTACCCAGGCTTGTGGGCTTTCCTTACATGAAACTTTTTTTCCAATTTGCAGTTTATATATTTTCCCCCTGAGTGCAGGTGGCTCGTAGATGGGGCGAAGTCATCCATAGAGTGCGTATCCTCACAGTGCAGCATGTTGGTATGCGTCAAAATAAAAATGAAAACTGGTTGTTTGACAGGAAATTCTGTGGCCTTCTTTCTATTTTTTCTTCCAGAAACGTATGTAAAGGTTGTGCTAAAAAAAAACGAGAGTGATAAATGAGGCAGAAAAAAGCAGACAGACAGCAGGAGTTATTTATCTGCGAACTTGGGTGATTGCAGCTCAGTTGTTTTTCCGTGCGACCCGTCCACGGCCCGCTACCGACCTGTCTGTAGGCAAGGTGGCAAAATGCTTTGCCGCCTGATGCATATACATAAAGCAGCCGGCTGTTTGAAATGCTTTTTTTTTACACAAGAATTTAATTTCTGCAGCATATATAAATAACTCGAATTTTACATACACTTTGGAGAAACTTTTCTTCGAATTACATATTATGCGGAATTTCAAATAGAAAAAAAAACAATGAATATTATATCAAATAAACAGAATCTACGAATCCCTAAGATTTTGTGGATTACGCAAATCTTCGATTTGATCACCCCATCCCTATTAACAAAACAGTGTCTCATGAGAAAATACCTATTTCAAGAATATTTCAGCAACTTCCTTTTTGAAATTATTATTGCGAGTACAATAAACATTTGCTTATTCCAATAACATAGCCTATATGTGCATTTATATGTTCCAAACAGGCAAAACTATTATGGCAGTGATTTAGTAATTTGTATTTAGTAATTTTTCAGCTTCAAAGCCAAAAAAACGCAAAATGCAATTATAAAAATACATCATAAATTTTGTAGACAAACTGGGTCATGTGACCACGCTGGTTGTTAGACAACCGTTTCCACTCTCATCTCATCAGGCATATAAGGGGAGGGAGCAAGGTCGTGCCTGAAATGCAGACTCCATCAGCTGAAATGGAGAGTATTTCACACCCAGCTATTAGAAGTTTACGTAAACAACCAGCTTAAAAACAATCATTCCATAAAAGTGATGGGACCAAAAGACTTTTTGATGATTCATGCAATATTTGATAAACAACAAAAGGGGGTAATTTTTTCATTATTTACACAAAACTTTTGTTGGGACAGATGAAAATTTTCTGTTGATACAATTTTTCAGTATGTGTGTTTTTGGTACGTAGCGAGTCCACTGTACATCATTCTGGCCCCTACAAAATTGGGGAACAAAAAAAGTCTCTACTGTGTTTAAAGGGGTTCTACTTGTAGGTATTTTGTTTTATTGTGGTTTACCAAAAAAATTTTATTCAACCAATATGTTTATCAAGTACAACATTCTTATATTTTGCTAGAATTTGCAAAAATTTGCAAGGTGTATTGTTTTAAAGAAAATAACTTTTTTTTTCTGAACCAAAGACAAATTTTTATCGTGCATGTGCACAAGTCATTGTATACAAAAGTAAACACAGTTGTATTCAATCAGCAGTAATCAACAAACCTGGTGACAAGATTTGGTGCTGCTGTTCGCAACTGCTCCACACCTTGCTGGATTTGCATGATTGCCTGGAGGGCCTGGGGGTTCGACATCAAATTATGCACCTCTGGATTCTGTAGTTGCTGAACAAAGTTTGGAATCATCAGGCGAATTTGTTCCTATACCACAAAAAATCCGTAACTGTTATTTGTACACCTTGCAAACACACAATACCAGCATAAACAATTTGTTCACAATGCACACTTCTGAAGTACTGAACTAATAAATACTCTTCTTTAATTAACTTTTCAAAACTTAAATGACTTCAGAAAATTTTTTTAATAATGAACTAACACAAATTTGACTTTACTAACACAAATAACATCATGCACAAAGGAAACCAATACACATGCCCTTTGTTTGAAATTTTTAACATAAAAGCACCTCTCTACCTCTATAAAATTGCTCTTTTGGCACTAGGGTTACGCAGAAAAAGAATTTCTAAGTGGGAAAATTTCAGGGCGAGAAAAAAGGGTTTCCCTTGGGAAACTGGCCAGATTGGTAAAAAATCTACCTCTCCTTAATGTACTCAACTACTCTTGCAACTTCAAAATTTTCTTAAAATTTATAAATAATGATGAAATGAACGTTGACTTATTACCCAGAAACATTCAGTCTTTGCAAATGTAAGAAGCTATAGTTTTCATGCCTCCTCAAAATGTTCTACAGTAAAACTCTCCCATTTAGCGGTAACAATGCTTCCAGCTGTAGAGAATGTTCTTTTACTAGATACTTCAGTTACTGGCATGCCAAGATAATACTATGCAACTTGCTCAAACTCAAATTTTGAAACTTTTTTTTTTCCCCACCACTGCAGGGGATTCTCACTTCTAGAAATGAACAGCATGTTCAGGTAATCACATACTGTACTTCTGTTGATTTGCTTGTACACTAGAAGCAGCAGCCAGTGGGTCCAAAGGCTCACCACAAGTTGGTGATCTTTTCTCAAGTCAGTACAATTACTGAACAAATTAAATATTTACTGTGGTAAATAAAAAGATACACAAAATTCATTTATTATTGTAGAAGGTAATGTGCCTTTAAAGCCACGAGAAGAGCTATAAAAAATTTAACACCAAATCTAATTTCACTATTGTTATCCTCGGAGTACATAACGAAGCAAGCTATCAATGAAAACATAAGTGGGATTATCATTAATGCTGTAGGTATTTGTTCACTGCAAAGTTCCACTGTCAGTTCTTGAAGAGGTTGCAATATTTCAACATAAATGCAGATGCCACTCATTAAATATTGAAGTGTGTATGTCCATAGACACCAAAAATGTGGTGCTCTGTTTTTCAGCAACCTTTCCAACTTTAACAACCCAGAAAAGAGGTGCCAACCATTTGCCAAAGCTATCAGTAGTATTTTGTTTAAAAATCAGGTATTTTTATTGATTTTCAGTACTGATGGTATTAATTTTGCCATTCTCTATAAAATCATACACAAACAAATTTACAGCACTAGAAAAAAGTACATCCAAACGTGAAAGAATGTTTATTCTCATTCCCTACAACCATAATTTTTTATAATTTAAGCACAATTCTTAATTATTTTTGAATTGGTACAATTGGTTTTTAATAGCAGCTTGTTTGGTCTGCTATAGGCCCCAACCAGTGGTAGGGCATGGGCCATGTATGGTTAAATTCTAGTATATCTCTTTCAAATACTACCATTTCCCACAACTTTCCCGGACTGCAGAAAACTGATTATATAGCATTAGTTAAGGAAGTTAGTATTTCAATTTCAGCAATACTTAATAAAGAGAGGCTACTTTCAACAGAGCATACATATATGGGTCAAAGTTGTTCACAATATTTAAAACAAAGTACAATTTTTTTTGGCATTTGTTGTTTGATCTGCTTTTGCTCTTATAAAACAGATTTATTCAAAATTTTCAGGTAAGAAAACATTTCAATTTACCATTAACATGTGGCAGGTGCACATTTCGTAAAACACACTATACCAAGATACATTTGAAACAATTTTACAGTAATAAACATGTGCTAAAAGAAAATTTGTTTAAATCCTTTAAATAGGCCTACCTACTTTGAATGAGCTCAATCGTGTTTGCCAACGTAAAAGCCTGATATGAAGACCCGTAATTTTCGTCCAAGTCTATTCTACTGTCTTTTACCATCGGTAACAAAAATTAGTTATTTATGCAGGATGTTATGTTATTTACACAATTTTACTGCTATTTGTGCTTATAGAAAATATATTCTGAGTGCCATATACTAAGAAATGTATTTGGCATATTACTTGTTTTACTACACGTCACATTTCGAAAAGTCTTTGGTTGTGACTATCAGTGCCTTATCAGAATTCACAATATCCATTTTACATCAATCCGTCAACAAACAGGTGGCATCACATAACATAGATATGGGCGTTATTTAACATAAAATTTATAATAAACTGTTACAATTTGGTAACGTGTTACATGTGTAACACGTTACATTGTTTATAAGCTTATTTTTTAAATGTCTTTGATTGCTTCACTTTAACAAACATTTGACTACTGTGCACACGTAAAAGTTATTTTTGGAATGTCTGGCTTGTAACTGTTCAACTTCCCCCAACACACCGGGCAATTATACACTACTCATGCATGAAAGTTATTATTTGGAATGCCTCGGCTGGCAACTGTGCGCATGCGTGAATGCTATCTTTTGGAATGTCTCAGTTTGCAACAGTGCACATATGTAAAAGTTTCTTTTTTTGAACGTCTTGGATTGCAACTGTTCACATTTACAAACGTTAATTCTTGGAACACCAGGCTATACTTCAACCTTAATAATTTTTTCAGCATTTCAAAGGTGTAGTATTAATGGTTTTAAAAGAATTCTTGGCTAGAAAATGCAGAAATCATAATTTTTAAAGAATAGCAAGACATGTTGGGCATTACATTAGACTCAGGATCCAGTGAAATCACCTGACGACAGATTTACCTCCTCTGCTCGAGGCTCGGTGGCTGTGACATCACTGGGCACAAGGGTATTGCGATCCCGTGGTGATTTTGTTAGTTTTCTTATCGAAGTCTACTGGTCCGTGGCTCGTCGGTTAAACAATTGTTAGGTTGGGGGGGGGGGGGGGGTGGCGACCGCATGTCGGAGTCTGGGCGGGCAGTACAATCTCATAATTAATCACGTTAATTATGTCAGTGTCTGTAGTTGTCCAGCACGTGGAATCAACCCTGTAGCCACTTAGCATTATATATGACGCCCATACAGTACGCAGCCACGCTGTACAGCAGTGTGGCATGCATCAATCGGCCACCCCCTGAAGCGACGTATCTTGAGCAAGACCAATTTTATACTCTAGGTTGCAGGGGTGACTCCCTACTCGTAGTACTCCGGTTGCAGTTCTGGTCTCGCGCCTCTCTTATGGCTTACACGGCCAGTTGGAGTTGGAGCGGCCCGTATCAGGCCGGGCGACACATGGTTACAGTCACTGCGTAAATGGCCTCTCAACCTCTCTCCTTCACCTGATGCTCTCTCTCTCTCTCTCCCCTCTTACGCTACGGTCGGGGCTGGCGGCGGTGGCAACAGCGGGGTGTCTCGGCTCGTTTTCCGGCTGCCATTCACTGTTCGCTTTCACAGCAGGGAGAAGTGTTTGGGAAAGGAAGTTACGACAGCAGGTCGTTTTTGTATCGAACCCTGGCCTTCCTATGTCGAGGGCAGTTCACATACCATATAAACTGAGTTACTTTTAAAGATTAAGTCATAATAGTTCAGTGCAAGTTCAATAATATTTTGTAATATCTCTGCCCTTGAGAGAAAAAGTGTAGCTAACGCAACAACAAATAAGTTCCACTCACAAGGACTATTAAAAGGGAAGTTTAGCGTGGCCCCTACGGGACGAATCTAACTGGCCTGTTTATCAGCCAGCGCTGTCGCACGGTAAACAATTTACATGTGAACAAATACGAGTTCTTTACTCTTATAAAAAATACATATCATTACGCCCTACTAGGCACCGGTATTCCCCATACAAGCAAAGAGGCTAGAGTGAAGGAGACATGAGCACTTTCATACACTCACAGGAAACCGTTTTCACCATCAATACTATGACGTACTGTTTGTATGGTAATTACGCACTTGCTACGGTAGCCATTCATTTGGCATGACTGCTCATACATATGTTTCATGTTTACGTGTTACAATTTCACTCTGGGAGGCCGTAGCCTATTATGGTAACCCAATCAATACGTAAGCACGTATATGCATTCTTACTCTTCACGTCTCATCCTTTTAACGTAATTTTGGCACATCTTTAGGTTATTGCTGGATTTTAGTGACAACTCACACATTTACGTATTTACACAATAGAAAATGTGGTAACCTTAGCTACTTCTTTATAACATACTTCCTATCTTCTCAACTTGACTTAAGAGGTTGTGTGCTCTCTTATAATATTTACTTTATACTACGGATGTTTTAATTTTCTTTTCTGTACTACCTGCTTCTATGGTTTCTACAATTTAGTTCTCCTTGTACTCATTTTATGCATAACCTTGATAAGTCTCCTCACATGTAACATAATCTATTTTCCTTTTCTCTTTTTTTTTTTTTTCCACAACATCAGAAAGTTTCTTACTCTACGTTTACAGGGACACATTTTCCCAATCTCTATTATCGACATGTTTCTTATTAACTTGAATTAGGATATAACCAGTGTGATGGGGGAGGGGGGTCTCTTGAGACTACCTGATTCGTTACCGATCTCAGCCGGACTACCGGCGGGAATACATTACATTTACATCCTCCATGTATAACATCGCATATTATCCTAGCTCTAGCTCATTTTCTAAGGGATATTTTGCACTGGGTTATACAAGATACAACTTTACTACAAACTCTAATATCCCTTCGTTATTCTCCAACCCTTAATTTCTTTAGCCTACTTTCTAACAAGGTACATGTTTAGATATTTAGTTATATCACATTTTCCCTTTCTCTTGGACAATTTATAATTGGCTATTATAAACTCTTTGCATTATAATAAGGCCAAAAATTTCCTGGGCAGTGGTTACAGCACGCTCATAGTGAGTTTCTGCCTCATGCTCTTACTGCAAAGTACATAGGTGACTAATAATGTCACACTTAGGAATTCGTGAGGGTGGAACGTGTGTTCACAGGCCTGCTGATAGGCTTTGTTTACACGTATCTCACTTCCTATCGGTGCTCATGGAGTCAAGTGGCTCTATGTTAAATGTGTCGTACAAGATTTCATCACAAAGCAAGATAATATAATTTTACTAATTACATCTTACGTGAGCACTCACTCTTAGGAATACGGTCAAGGAAACATTAACTTTCCAGTTTGTTAGGGATTGCTGCTATGTTAATTCCTCTGTTCATTTCAGCAAGCTAGGGATGCAAGTTATATATATGAAAATAAAATATGCCAAATTCTTTACTTCTGCTTTACAGGTGCCTATGGTCAGGAGGAATATTCATTCATTATGGCACATCTTAGTGTGGGACCTCCATTCCTGGCAATGCAATCCTAATTCCTAACCCTGGAAACTCTAACTTATGTTTACAACTTTTGTAACTTGTTCGGCGGTTTTACATACTCATC
The DNA here is from genome assembly GCA_029891345.1 of Dryococelus australis. Lineage (NCBI taxonomy): Eukaryota > Metazoa > Arthropoda > Insecta > Phasmatodea > Phasmatidae > Dryococelus > Dryococelus australis. The sequence continues at coordinate 192,569,863 of CM056996.1, forward strand.
TCTTAAGGAACACTGTTCGTATTTCACTGACTGACTATCCCGGTTACAATTTTATCTTTGTGGTATTTTGTCACCAAACCTTGGTTGACTGACGTACTCGTTTCTAAGGTACACTGTGGGCTCCCTCCAGTCTCCTATTCATCATCTTTCCTCTTGTCGGGGATTGGGACCAATGGAATGGGTAGCAGGGTGCACGACCTCATTTCCCTATCCCTGTTGAAATCCACGCCCTCGGAGAGGATGGAGGAGTAGCCGGGACTGATCCTGGGGGTAGTGAGTAACAGGCCTCATTTAGGCCGATCTCTGGGGCAGCGCTTTTTCCGGTGCCGAAATGAAGCCTGGGGGGGGGGGGCATTCGCTGCTCGACGGGGGCATCTCGATAACTTCCTGGCACTTTACAGCCAGGGGTGAAGCAGAGGGTCGTACGAGAGGAGTCTGTGGCCATTTTGTCATGTCCTTAGGGGCAGCTGGAGGTTCGCTGGCCTCCTCTATAATGCTTTCTATTGGTTGCCTTCTTATCTCTGTCCTATCCGCTGTACTTCACCACGATCTTTCCGTAACCGTACTATGTTTCACTGTACGGGATCTGGGTGATTATGGACCGTAAGAGCTTTGGGTGGACATAAGTATCCTCAGCGATAATCCTCCGTCGAATGATGGTCTACGGGGTGTGTGATACAATTGGGGAGGAGGAGAATCTATCCTTCCCAAATCCAACATTTTTGATTCTCTGACTTGCGTTTGGGGCGCGTGCCTCGCCCCCCTCTTGGGAGGCCGGAGTGTGGTTCCCTCATGGGGTTTCGCCCCAGAATGGTTCGTTTTGTGAAGCGTGCTCTGTGAGTCCTGGCACGGACTAGGCCGCACTTGTAATTGTCTAAGGTTGAGGGGTCGAATGCTAGTCGTGGTTTCAGGCAGTTCAGTTGGCCTATTTCCTCTAGGTGCAAAATGTGTTTTGCGGTTATGAGGCTGCGTGTTCTGCGGGCGGGAAGAAAGGACTATCGCCTCCTGTTTTTGCAACGCCGGGCAGTCTCTGTTTAAATGCCGGCTTGGGCAATACCAACACCGTGATATGGGGGTGGCGGAAAGGTCAGGTCTCGCCCTGTGGGCGGTCTGGGGAAGGGGGCTTAGCCAGCATCCTTGGCGGTGCATGCCAGCGGGACTTTCCCAGACGGGGAACTACTATTAATTTCAATTTTTCTCACCCAGCCTGCCAACTCCTAAACGGTCTGCGGCCCTGGTATTAGCAGGAGATTTTTTAACTCTGGCAGAAGGATGCGAGCGATACTTTGAACTCTCTGCCTTTCATTCTGTTCCGGGTAAATCTACTTGTGGATTATTTTCTTTTGGGGAAAGAAGAGCTTCACTTCGTCTGGTGTTTGTGTTCTTGAATGGAAATCTGTTATTAACCCGATAACACCTTGTCTCCTGTGAAACGAGTTGAGAGCCGAGTCAAAAACTGGGGCTATCCCTCGATGAATTCCACATATTCTCCCACCATTCCGGGCTTGGCCGCCCAGTTGGTGGCGCGTACGGCTTACCCATTGTTTGATTGGAACTAGGTGTTCCCTCAGTTCCTTTACATATTCGCGTACAAAACCCTTGGGGTTTTTGTACGGCTCACCATGGAATTCCGGTAATACCTTCTCCGTGGGTATTCCGGGATTTCCGGGACTGGCTCTGGATATCAGGTTTGAAGGCCTGTAGGTGTGTTCCTTTTGGCACCCCTCGCACTAATAGCCCTGTCCTGGATTCCTTACCCATTCATCGGCCCCTCCTATGCACATGTGGCGGTATTCCCTGTGGCAGAGTATACACTGTATCATTGTTGCCCTCGACCTGCGCATTTGAGCGATTCACTTCATGCTAATGCTTGCATACAATCTTAACACTTAAATTCTAGGCCGTCAGTGTACCTAGGAGTGTCTTCACAACCTAGGCACCCGTAATTATACTGTTGGCGACAATACATGCAGGGTATGATGTTCATGCCTGTTACCGGACATGATGGTATGGGACATTGGTTTTGTTGCTTTGGGTCAATTCGGAATTAGCCTCTGCTACTGTGATCCTTTGGTTATGTAAGCTTTCTTTGGAGCTATACGTTATTATTCTGGTTAGGTTGAGCGCCACTGGGTGTTTTTATCGAATCCCTGAAGTCGATATCATTGCTCCTCTGCAAGGAGTCTTGCGTACATTGGGAGACGGGGGCGGCACGTCTGGCTAGGTCCCAGCTCCCAAGCCTGAGCTATTTGGAGCAGTAACACCCCACGTTAGGCACCAATTGACGCAAGTCAATCACAACCAAGGTGGATTGTTTGAAGGGCGGGGGGGGAGGGGGGTTGCTGATGTGGTCCCAGCTCCCAAGGCTAACTATACGGAGCTTTACGCCTCATGGCACCAATTGACGCACTCTCGCTCCCTCGCCTTTTGCCTTTTCCTTCTTCTTCTGCACCCCCCTTTCTTCTCGCTCTCTGGTGAGTCAACCTCCCATTCGTTCCTATCTATGCAGAAGGGGAGGAGAAAAATGCAGGAGAGCTCTAAAGTTGAATTGAAAGTACTGATTTTCCTCCGGTCAGATGTAAGGAACCCTTCGGAGGTGAATGAAAGTTTGATGGGTGTTTTGCCTGGTGGGTCGGGGTTTGGCCTATGTCCGGGTCCTTACTGGTGGTACCGCCTAACAGAAGGGTGATGGGAAGTTGGAAGGAAATCAAACCCCAAGGTGAGCTTGACTACAAATGTCTCCCGTGAAGGCTGCCAAAATTCGGGATGCCAGTTGTTCAAAATAAATAAAACAGTGGCTTCTGAAAGATAAGGACATCAGCAACCACGAAATATAATGAGTTGATCCTCCTTTGGATGCTTTCTACTCAGCGGCCTTTTTGCGATATAAGCGCCCAAGGCGAGATGGTCTCATGGGCATGCGCAATTGGATGTACGTGTGGGTGAGGGGAAGCTATCTGGCGTTTTGGTAACAGTTGGAGGTGGAATAGTTATTCCAACTACCTTCCCGGCAGTCCGGATGATGGTACACATAGTTAAAGGTGGACGATTGACAGCCAAAGTTGGGGTAGGTGGTTTTGCTACAGGTATGGGCATTGGTGGGTAGTAGTACTTACGAATTCATAACTAGACCACGGCCAGCAAATACCCAACCCAGAGTCCAGTTCGGACTCTTGAATGAAAGCTATTAGGGGCGAGACTTGGCGTGGTCCTGGTGTGTTGACCTTCGGCACTGGCAACGGGGGTGAATTAACTGGGACCGTGTTGTCTAACTGGGGGTTGTTGGAACTAGATAATTCTATTTGGAGGGTCCATCAGGTCTGGCGACGTAGTCAGCTGGGGCGTCCACCTCCCTTTTTCGCCAAGAGGGTACCAAAACAAGAATTCTAACAAAACTATCTTATAATAAAATATACTAGGCTCTCTCACTATGTCACAAAACTCATGCCTCCCCTAGTCGTCAATTAATAGTCCTTGGGGAAATGACTTCTCAGTCACTCAGAGGCCCTACCGATGAGAATGACAGGCTACAGTTGGAGTGCGTCTGCAGACAAGCGTGGGTGTTCCAGACTCACCCAGGTATCAGAGTATGTCTTTATGGACTTGAGATCTTTGCAGACCCAGTGATACTGAGGAGCTTGGCCCACTCGCACTTATTCTGCAGAGAGAACTTTAAATTTATGTTGAGCCAAATAATTTAAGGTAATTTTACTTGAAAAGAACGGCTTAACGGTAAGATTGACGAAACCAACAATACTAAATATTTTTGCGTGGTGTTTATTTATGCTTTGAGAAAACACTAAGGAACCTGATTATTTTATAAAATAGCTAAATTATTATTTAATCCATTTGACACTAGATGAAGGCAAACCTGGTCATTAGTTTCCCAAAGTTTAGTCCAGAACTCGAAATTCTATCGCTTTTAACAGTGAGGTATTTAGACTGAGGGGTGAGTTAGGACGTTGCGACGGCCTGCTACCGCGGAGTTAAGGAAGACAGGGGTAGTGGGTGCAGGGTGCGGATGTCGTGGTTACCTCTGGAGCATTTGCTGCTGGAGCTGCAGTGAGCTTTTGCAAGCTTAAGCCTGGGAGAGGTGGTGGTCTTTTCAGATCCAGGAGAGCCCACTGACCATTGCGGTCAGCGGGCCGATGAACTCTGGCAAGAGCGTTTCGGAGGTTCCTTATAAAGTCCAAATTTCATCTTGGTTGCTCTCCCATAGGTGCGGAGGTTGTAAGCCTCTCGAAACAGGGGCTGGTTATGTTCAATAGGGGGCGACGTTGCACATTTCTTATCGCCCTGGGTGGAGGCTGATGACAGGATTACCTCCTCTACCCGAGGCTCAGCGGCTGTGATGTCACTGAGCGCAGGGGTGCTGCAATCCTGTGGAGATTTTATTAACTTTCTTGTCTGAGTCGGTTGGTCTGTGGCTGTCAAGTAAAACAATTTTTAGGTTAAGGGGGTGGCGATCACATGTCGGAGTCTGGGTGGGCAGTACAATTTCATAATTAATTGTGTTAATTATGTCCGTGTCTCTAGATGCCCAGCGCATGAAATCCACCATGTAGCCACTAGGAATTATATATGCCGCTTTGGAATTGCCCCATGCTTCTCAGCGCTTGCTGATGGGGGCGTCTGCCCGTAGAGTATGCAGTCATGCTGCGCAGCAGTGTGGCATATGTCACGAGTAATCATCTAGCACAAAACTGCGCAATTGTATATTGGAGTTAACAGTGCAGCCATCTAATAGATCATTTAACAACTACATGCTGGCAAAAAGAAACTATGTGGTGGCCATCAATTGCATTATCGTACAATTTCATAAGTTATACTGCTTCTTTAATATACTTTACACTTTATATTCAAACAAAAGCAATCATGTTATTGCTTAAAAACTTGAATTATAGCTGCACTATACATTCAAAAATGACAATGATACTTTTAAAAAATAGCGGCCGTTTACCCTGCCAATTGGTTTACAATACAAAAACTATGGTTGCGATGACATTTCAAATGATCACACATGCAGTGACGGTGCCATTAATTTTCATATAAAGGGAATAAAATGCAATGCTTCATTTATAACGAAAGAAAAAAAAAGGTATGTGTTATTTTCTTCTTTAAAATAAAATGTGATTATTTTGTACAATATAACGGAAATACGTCTGCTATAAAGCATTTCAAATCTATGAAATTTGCTTGGGATCACTAAAGAGAAGCAGGTGATGAAATTATTTGCTTACAAAGTCTCTTTTGGCAGAATAAAAGAAAATATAGACCATAAATTAATTGGGCACACATGAAGACTGGTAATTCAGTACGTCAGTTAACTTGTGTGGCCGCCATACGTGGACTGTCTAGCCGGGCGATTGCATGAAAGGTAAACAGGCCCAAATCAACTGTCACATTCATCCTGCGTAAGTGGAAGGTCGATAGGCATTGTGGCAATGCTGCACGTTCTGGGTGACCTCCAATCTTGACAGACAGAAATCACAGAACCCGGAAACGTGAAATTGTCAAAAATAGGGCACATCCCATGGCTACCATCCGACAGGAGCTTCATAAAGCAACAGGAGAATCAGTTTCCTTTGGAACATTGTGTACAAAGGCCCACCAGTGACTTGGATATTTCGGAAGAGCAGCTGCACATACGCCCCATATCACAAGCAATAAAGCTCTGCAACTCAGGTGGTGTTTGGACCATCGCAACTGGACACTGGAGCAGTGGAAATCAGTTTTGTGGAGTTATGAGTCAAGGTTTAAATCATTCCGGTCCAATGGATGTGTATGGGTGTGGCGTCTACCCGGGTAACGGCTTCTGCTGGAGTGTATAGTGCCAACTAGGAAATTCGGTGGTGGTGGAGTGAATATGTAGGGCTGTTTCACGGCCTTCAGCATAGGACTGCTGGTGTTAGTCTGTGTTAGCATGAACACAGAGGCCTATTGTAACATTCCGGAAAATGAAATGCTCCCAACATTGTGGCGTTTTTACAGAATGGACCTGTGTTACTTCCAGGATGACAATGCCAGGTGCGATCTTTCAAGGGCTACTATGCAGTGGTACGCCAACAAAAATGTTTGCCGATTGGACTGACCCGCCCAGAGCCCCAGCCACAACCCTATAGAACATCTTTGGGACGAATTGGATCACCGGGTGAGGGCTCCTCAGGCGCGGCCAAAATCCATTGCTCAACTCGTGGAATGGTTGCAAGAGGAATGGCAACGAATCCCCGTGGATGTCCTGCAAACAATTGTAGAGAGCATGCCAGACAGTGTGGCTGCTGTTATAGCTGCAAGAGGTGGCCCTACGAGATTCTAACAGGGTGACAACCACGGAGCGAACATTGTGAACAGGTGCCCAATTACTTTTTGGTCGATAGTGTACATTTGTTTCAATGGAAGACCAGTTCCAATGAAGGAAAAATTAAACCTCCTACTGAAATAAATTTTCCTACTAAAGTGGTTCAACTAGTTAGTAGCCTCATAAGTAAAAAAAATAATGTTTCAAAATTTTAATTATCAAGTATCGGTGAAGGCCATGCAGAGTACCGAAAAGCTAATTTATGGAATTAATCAAGGTATTATATCAAAAAAAAATTTGGGTATCGGCCCATCACTAGAATTATTTTAAGTTATTAGCTGGTTTAGAGCACTTACATCAAATTGGCAACTTTGGTCTGAAACACTGCAAAGGCCTATTCTACCAGATAATGTGTAAAAGTTTAATTTACCAGTATTTTTGTCACAATAAACTATGAAGATATGACCACTGTATGATGATTGGTTGCTAACAGCATCCCCATTCACAAAAGGGAATGGCATTCTACCCATTAGTTAATGCTTACTAAAATCTTGCAAATATAATGTACTGTTCTTGCCTGATTTGTAAATCATAGAAGATTAACTTACTTTTCTACCGGTGGTGATGTTTCTTTGCCAGTTTTGTTGTAGGCCTATAACATTCACTTCAGTTTTAAGGAATCTTAAGGATTTTTGGGAACTGGATCAAGGATTTTTTAAGTATCAGTGGCAGCCCTGCTCTTATGACAAAGTTTAGAAGCAGGTGGAAAAATGTATCAGTTTCTTTCAAACACTGAGCATCTGCAGTCTGGGTAAAAGAATGCATCAAAGACAGGGATCCACAACTGTTATACTAATCTACCATACACTTAGCAAAAATGAAATACCTGTAATTACAGTCAACTCTCTATTCTACAACCCTTCACAATTTTTGGGAAAAGGGTTATTTCAAGAGGAGTAATTTTGAGAGGGTCGTTAATAGAAAATTGTTTAATGGTTCCCCATAAAGGGTCATTACAAGAGGGTCAATATTCCAGGGATCTTTGGAATAGAGAGTTAATTGTAGACGTCTTCAAAGCTAACTATTCATAACAATACTGTTTGGCAAATTGAACATTACCACATTCTGATGTGTCTAGAAAATTTGTCCCCAGTTTTATTTCAAATAAAACATCAATATTTAGACAGTTTGTAATAAAAATATCAAATGCACAGATACCTGTAAAGCTGGATTATCTGCAAACAAGGGATTGCTACTCATAATCTGTGTAGCCATGTTGGGGTCTGCAGCAAATGCCTGCAGCATAGACGACGTGTACGGAGCAGCAAGCATGTTCTGCATCAGCTGTGGGTTCTCTATCATCTGCTGCATCAGCGACTGCATGCCTGGCGAGTTCAGCAGTCCAAATGTTCCTCGTTGAGCAGTGCCAGAACCAGTGCCAGTGCCAGAACCAGTATTGGCGCCAGTGCCAGTGCCAGTACCAGTACCAGTGGAACTTGGTGCCTCGCTGCCTGTCTCAGGACCCCCACCACCGGCAGACCATGGGTTTGGTAGTGGGGACCGATTCTCCTGGCCTTGTTGAGGGTTATTCACTCCATCTGATCATAAATTAAGAGTAGCAGAAATTACCTGGCATTGGTAAATTCAACAATGAAACAATATAGGTTTCTCATTATAAATACAGACATATATAAAGTGTCAGCCCATGTTTAATGTATTTGGTTGGCTACGTCATTTGATGGCCTTCATTCAAGTTTACAGCTCGAGAGTTCAATTGAAATTTTTCTGACAATTAGAATAACTGAAGTGTTATTTTGTGTATTTATTGATGCTTAACAATGTCAAAGACAGACAATGAAACAATTTCAACCAAAAAATTTGCACAAGTTGACATTTTAGCAAATCTACATACATGTCATGCACTAACTTTCTACAACAATAAAAAGTGAACTGCCAAAACCTTTACGATGGCCATGGTTACCAAGACACAGAATTCAACAACAATGAATATGGGTATGGAACCTGGTCCTGCTGGATCTTAAATTTATAACAAAAACTGTGGTTTATGGACAGCTATAACAAAACATCATTTGTACAGACCAAATTTTACGTGCTTGGGACAGCCATGAACCAAAAATAAATTTTTTCAGGAACAAAATAGATGGTCCCACAAATAGAAAAAATTCATTTTTCTGCACAAAACTGTTTAATAAATAAATATATAATAAAAAAAAAACCATTCCACCCCCCTCCCACAAATAGCTTGTCACAATATAACTGTACACCGAAAAAGACTAGCATTTTAAATTTTTTTTCAATTCAATTTAGGAATTAACTTTTTTCGAAAGAAACAAAGTACTTGATTACTTGAACGTATGTATGAATCCGGTGCGTGTTTCTCTTCTAACTACATCACACTTCCCTCCTTTTTTAAAATATTTTCAACACCTATTACAAATTAATTTGCTATACGTTAATAGAGTTGTGCGAGTATTCAGTATACCAAAACAAAAATTTAAAATGACAACTTTCATTTTCGTTTCGGTGAGAAATTTAATTACAGAAAGTTGTGGTACGAAATGAAAATTCTCTATTTTGATGAGTTTTCAGGTGTTAAATGAATGTTCATTTAATGTAACAGCAAAGAAAATTTTTTTCCTGTAAATCATGCTGTTTGATTTTGCAACGAATTTGTTATAATGAATAACTTGCTAAAATGTTATGAAATTTGTTAATCTTTCGTTAAGGTTGAGATCTAAAGGCATCATTTTTCATTTTAGTTTCAGTTTCACAAAATTTCATGATATATCTATTGTTTTCATTTTGTGAGGAAAAAAGTCACATTTGCACAACCCTATAATGCCATTGCTAGGGTGTTGTGCATCCCACTCCATCATTCCTGTAAAACTTCAAAATTATGTTTTGCAATTTAGTTATTGCGAGTTTGTCATGTTGGCAGCAGATTCATCAGAAACTAAGCACTTTGGTCACAGAAGTAGTGACAGGGAACTGTTTATATCTTTAGCACAAAATAAATGCAGTATGAACCAGTCCCGTATTCTCTAGTTATAACGGAAAGCCATAGGATGGCCAGAACAGAAATCAAACCGAATACTCCTGAAATTTAGTCTAGTTTTGTTACCACTGCAACACCTCACTCGGTGCGAGTACGACACCATGGAAGTGTAGAGCCCCTAAAAAAATTCCATATTTCTGTAAACTTCATTTAAATAGTAACGTGTGATACTTACAGCTATTTGAATTGATAACATCGCTTAATCTACGTGCTTCTCTACAAGAAACAATGAACTGGGTTTAGAAGCCTAGAATTACTACTGGAGCGCCTACGGCATTTTTCTCCGGACCAGGGAATTATTTCAAAGTGTCAGAATTCTAAGTTTCAAAAATACAGCCGGCCAGAAAGGCATGCAATATGGTGCTTCTCCTTGAGAAGATAACAATTGATTATCAGTAATCGACACCTGCCGCAAACCCAAAGCAATTCAAGGGTGAACTGAGAGATTCTGAATGGAAAAAATGGCTGCCCTTAGCTCCGCCCAAGATGTGTGTGCATAGCACCCCCCCACCACCAAGCCAGCGTGCCCTCATCCAAAGCAGAATATATGCCTGTGCAGAGTCTGGAAACGTCAGTTGTTCATTGGATCATTTACGAGCTGCACCAGTTCGACAGATAGCTCCATTTCGCCTTTCGCCAGAGACCTGATCAGCCACAAGCATCCCTCAAGGGATCACCAGCTCACCGCCACCTACAGCAGTACTTCTGAAGCCCTGCCTCTTGCAGAGTCTTCCAGAATAATTTTGCCACACTTAGTTGTTTGCCCCTGGCAATGGCTACCCCACATGACCTTCAGGACATGGGCACCCTTAAGCACCATCAGGGCACACGTAAACAGACAGTAAAGGTTGTCATTAGCTACCTAGTCGATACTGCCCCCAGCCAGATTAGAACCAGGTCTCCTTAACCTGGACAGAGTAGTTTACTACTTCCGGTCAATGCTGCTTCCAGACGGGGGGATTCGTACGTCAGAACACACACCATTCAATGACCAGCCATTCGGTACATGTGCCATATCGAACGGTGGAGCCACGGCCACTAGTCATACCCCTGCTTGAGAGGATAAGTTACTAGACCAGCTTTAACCTGTCCACCACAATTTGTGTTGCCGGAACGAGTGCTTGGTTGGCTTTGGGTTGGACCTGACCGCTCAAAAGGCTCACCCGTGAAGGCTATTGGAGCGCCTCTAAGAGAACCCGCTCCTCAACCAGCGCACCGTTTGTGTTGCCGGTTGGGGGAAAAGGTTGTACTCAGTGCCATTCTGGTGTGCCTAGACGGTAGAATACGTTTAGATAAGGAACGCACATTGTCTGCTCCTATCTTCCGGACAAAGTTTGAACCAAATGCCCTTCACTAAGAGAGGTGGGAAGGATGTTACGGAACAACAGGCAACTACTACCTACCAGTCTACCTGGAGTTGTACCCAACCCAGTAAGGCACTCTGATAACTATCCCCAAGGGAATGAGCTCAAGCCACTGAGCCAGTCGGTGGGGACTAGCTCCCCAACTCCCTCTCCTTCTCCGTTCCAGCCTCGCCAGAAGCTTTCAGGCACCGTTCATCCCATCGTCGTCACCTTTACTGAGAAGTGAAGGTGCCAGTAGGAGCAGTCTGCACCTGGTGCAAGATCAGATGCTACCCCAGCCCACCGAGGTCCTTCAACAGTAGCAGTTGGAGTTCCAATTGCAACAGCCCCTGGGGCAAGCCAGGATCATCCAGCAACCGCATGCCAGCCAGCATGCAGACACACTGGTCAGTCGCCCCAGAGCTGGACTGAGTAAGGTAGAGCCCCTAAGCCGGGTAGCAGACTAATAGCTACACCCGCAACGGACTACTTTGTGCCAAGTTGGCAAACGATACGACCCACTATATATTCAGGTCATGCCTCTGTCCGGCATTGAGACGCAAGTTACCCTAGTTAGTGCTATCCGACAAGCACTAACAAAGTCGCTACTCTGAGACGTTTTGCTATATTACTCTGAACTTGAACACATCTTGCGTCACGAAGTAGGTCCGGAACTTACTGACGCCCAACGTGGGGCCATTACTATTATCGTAGCGACTAGGCAGCAGAACTGAGTCGGCCAAGTCTAATAGGTTTTTGGCACTCAAAACATTTGGTAATACAAGTAGCTGGATCAGAAACCGGCCAGAACAAGCTGAGAACTGTGAATCTAATAAAACCTTCAGATCTAACCAGACCACGGACTTTGGGGAGTCGTATAAAAACTTGTGGTACCCAACTACCGAATCAGCTATGTCGACTAGCGAATCAAGCCTGAATGAAGCCCAAGAAGCAGCAATGGCAACCCAAAGATTACAAGCGTTGTCATACAACCACCTGCCCCGGAAAAGGGATCTACTCACATGCGCTCACTGCCAGGAGGTATTTTATTGTCTGTGCCTAGGATGACCCAATGAAGTACGGTAACACCAACAGACTAGAATTCATGTGTCAGGATTGCCAAAACCACCAAATCAGATTATTGTAGCTGGGTTACTGTAGAGGCAGCGGTATTAATTTGGTCCACTGTATCATAAGCGCTCAGCCATTCCATCACATGTGCATAGAATGGCTGGAGGAATGTCACCCGCGCAGCTGTCGGTCAGTCGCTACAAGATTACACTGGCGGGCCACCACTGCCGTCGTTACAGGGCCGGTTCACTTTGTAACAGCGGCCCAGTATAGGGAAAACGTGCTGATAGATGCGATTTGCATCAATGTGTTGAATATATACAAAATGTAGGCAACGTGTTGGCTTCTGCACTGGCATGATGAGGCCCGGCAATATTTACAGGAATACAAAAATTTAGTGGGGTCAACATGAAATATTAATTATCCTGAATTTTTCATCAAAAACTTCTGACGTGGTCTATACACGCACATGGCCTTACTCACCAAAATATGGTAATACACATTTTACTTGCACACACTTACCTTTATTTGCTTCACACATAAAATTGACTTAGCAAGAAAAAAAAAAACAATTGCTCACCATAAAAATTAGCATCTTACGTAGGCAAGGGCGCACATAAACTTAAAAAAAGTCATTAAAATGGGACATTGAATTAAATTTGAAGTTATCATACATACACTGATTAAGAAACTAGTCTGTAATGTGCTGCTATTTTTACAGCAAACAAGGAGGGATGACGGAAGTAAAAAAATTAAAGGGAGGGTAAGGCAGAGGTAGCGACTAGGACAAAGAATTCTCACTGACCCGGCCTACAACTTCCCTCCCTCCACCCCACACCCCTTCCAAAACACCAAAGTACCCTACTGGCATGAAGTAATTTATTGTTTCACACTGCTTGGGAACATGAAGCGTCGTGCACTCGCAGCATTATGGGTGGAAATATACTCCATTACAGCCCCTGGTTCGGAGGCATGCTCACTGCGAAGTAGCACAGCATTAGAATTAGATACATTTGTCCCTGAGGACATATGCTAGTAGTAAGTCATTTAGATTAAGTTATTCATTTAGACTAGGTTAATATATTCCTTTCCACAGGGGATTCCTTTCCACAGGGGATTCCACTAGGGATTCAGGGAGAAGAGGCCCAATAGCAACCACTTCCCTCACCAGAATGAAGTGCGAACCCCGAGAAAGGAATTTCCTCATCGCCACTGGAGCACCTGACTTGTCCACAAACCCCTGCAAACACTCATCAGCCACCGCATCTATTGACACCAACCAGAAACCGGAGAGAGCTTCACCCAAGTCGTATAATCAGAATAAACCAGAAACATCCTAGGGAACACACAGCCCAGGTATACCCAAACGAGCCCAAACCGCCACCTGCAGAGTGGTCCAAACAGAGCCCAACTTTGTTCCCCAGTGTGTATTTTTTTATGTGCCATTCATGTTTTGCATTTTTTCCACAGGTTAAAATTTGTTAACCAAGCCTTGTATTCAGTATTCAGATGAGAAATGTCGAGCAGCACATATAAATAAGGTCACGAAACCCCCAACACCGGATCCCCACGTGACACTTATCTCACAAACAAAGGGGGAAAAAGTCATTATCTGGTTGTCAACTGTCAGTCAGCTGCTGCGCTAAGGGGATAGTGCCAATCCCACAATTAATCGAAGAGAGACAGCATGTGCTCAGTCTGCTGGCCATGCTAGAAAGAGACAGAGCTATACAGCCCGCTTCCACCAGCCAGTGACTCGCGGCACTTCACACCGTAACCCAGAGACCTCAGCATGCAAAGTGAAGAACATAAGCCAACCCAAATTTTCTTGAGGAGAGAGTTCTACATCTCCTCAAGCAGGATTTTTTCCGCCCAGATGAGTCACCATTGCAACGGAGGGAACTGAGAATTGACGCACGACTGCTTTTTCAACCTACTAACATGACTTTGATTCATCAGTGCGAACCTTCCTGTCACATCCGGTGGGGTTAGGATAGCAGTACAATCTTCCTGAGTGCCTACAGGATACGCCCCTAGATGCGGGGGCTATTACAGACTCCAAGAAATTGTACTGTTCACCCAACGATAAAGTATGAATGAGCTGACAGCCGAGCTGCCTAGAGAGTATTTCAAGGCCACATAGTACTACAGCGCACCAGGAGATGGCACCACAAGTATAAATGCTGACTCGTGCTGCATCAGCTGAAACTCCGGCCGGCTGACTTCGTATGGCATGTGAATGTCGCACCACCCACCTCCCGCCGCCCGGACGAGGGCAAGCCGGCAGGGTATAAATACCTGTGCACGGACCTTGATCGAGAGTCCACGCTCCTCCACTGTACTGCAAGGTGCCAGAGGAAGCCAACAGGTCCTCACGACCTCCCCTAGAGTCTGTTTCTTCACTGCACTGTATCAAAGAAACCATTAACCGCAGCTCACTTAACCACCATATGTGTGGGGGCCCTCTACTGCAACCCAGATCTTCCAGATCTACAAGATCTCCAACACCTTCCAGAGTGTCTCAGAAATCTGCCACTGAAGAAGTTGTCAAACACGTAAACACTACCTTCCCTTCAGGTATCCCGATTCTTACCACTGCCCTTCTGGCCAGTGGCAAATGCAAATACCTTCTGGTCACCAAGTTAGGATAGTTAGGTCGAGGTGTTATAATATCCAACTAGCCTTTTCTACCTTGCGCAGTCTAGAACCAGGTCTGTTTACTGCAGTTTAACTTCTGGTCAACTCTTATTTGATACCAGGTAGTACGTACCACTAGGTTTATAACAAGTTTTACCTAGCCCTAGAGTATTATAGGCAAGTGTTTGCACTCCTTTCCTCGTAGACACCACATCCGTTAGGTGTAAGCTGAAGAACACAGAATAATTGCTTCACCCATTTTACGAACCATAGAGCACGATTGTGGGCTCCCCTTCAGGAATGCACGTATGTCAGAACATACTAATTAGACGGCCACCCATTCTGTGCACCCCGGTGTACAGAAAGGTAGTGCCACACCACTAGGAATACAATTGCCAGGGTGGATAGTCAATCAACCCAGGTTATATTTCTGCCACTACGCTTCTGGCGCTGGAGGGAATATCTGCCTGGTTCTGAGGGTCTGAACCCTTGTGGACCCCCATCCAAATGATGTAAATGATCAGCCATCGTATACAAATCCCATATAGTTCAAGCTTTCATAAGGGGTGAGAAAGATTCCTATGGCCTCTAGAACCCCTGGATTAGGGACAACCATCAAACCAGCCTGCCCAGGGCAGTCAGCAGTGCCAGTAGCAGCTGACCCCTCAGCGCATCAAGTCCCGGTGCCAGCACCAGCTACCAGTGCCAAAACAGGGCCAGCAGCCTCCACAGGCCACCAACCACCCAGGTAATAAAGCAATACTGGGTCCAACAATACGTAAGGCCGTAATCGCAGTTCCTGTCTTTGTGTCCAGTATGAAAGCCACGCACCCAGTACTGTACACCGGGCGAACACTGGTGCATAAACACGTAGAGTTCAATTCAACCTGGTGTGTCTGTCCTTGCACCACACAAAACAATCCTGACCAACTTCCACAGCTATTTGTGGTGGTAGGCCATCCCTGACTTTTAAGGTTTCTTTACTTTTATGTCAGCTATATGTTTACACTGTGTAATCCAAATATTTGCTTGTAATATTTTTTATTCAATTTTTGTTTCTAAACATAGCCCCAAAATAATTTAATTAAACATCTTATTTACCACCTGTCATAAGTAAATGTGTCATAATCCTAGTTGTGTTTGACGCATGACGTCTTGTCTATTACCTAATACTTAACGACTGCTACTCATCAGTGCAACTGCATTCCTGACAGCTTGTCCATGAGTCACATCGCAGCCGCCAAGATTGTTTTACCTACTGGGCCGGGACAAACGTCCCAAAACTAATTTATTATTTTTCCCGATGAGCCACCGAGACCATGCGAGAGGTTTGGGGCGAGTACAGCAGTGTGCCGCTAGATGCCGCCACATGCAAGATGCATAGATCCCACCACTCTCCAGTATGCCACACGCTAAGAAGATCTAGGCCCTGAGCTTGTACCTGCTGTTTCCCCCTCCCCAGACGCCTATACCAGTGGAAGGAATGACAGAGGAGTACATAACGAGATGCATCCCAACCCTCCGGATCAGTTCTGCAGTGCGTCAGTTCAGCTACAGTTCTCAATCACCTTCCTGAACCCTCATAGCTCCAGCTATTGGTGCCGAGGCTCAAACACATCCTTACTTCATCACTCACCCATGGGGCCGAAGATCCTATCCAGCACCTAACCAAAGGAACCACCAGTGGCTGTTGTCAGTTACAACACCTAGACACGTTCGGTCCCTTACAGACAAACCTGAGGGTAGAGCTCGCCCCGAGGTTATACACGCACCAGATAACTGCCTATCCCGCTAGTTTTGCACAGGGCACCCTACCCTGTTGTACGATGGGGTGTTTACCTTCTGCGTAGCCCGTGGAGAATTAGGATATAACACCTCTGCCATCTGTGTTTATTTCCTCTGGAAAAAAAACACAGATCTTACCAGTTCTCTTGACTTTCACTCCGAGTTCCTTCCTTGTGTCATATTGGAACTGGAGGATTCAGCAGGAGCGCAGGTTTGCTTTTCCAAATGTACACTAACAACACAACAGCATATCTTTGGAAGGCCACCCATTCTCTGCCTCGGCAGTGAACGGTAGAGCCACGACACCAGGATACCGTCCCTTGGAAGTTGGCTTACTGGCTCCCTTTGTGGTGCCAAGGAGGGGATCTTCTTGGGGTCCGCGGAAATCAGTGACCACTGGACCCTCACCTCACCATTATTGGAAGGCCACCCGTTCCTTGCACCACGTGGAAGGAACGGTAGAGCCATGGCACTAGGTATGCTCCTGGTGGAATAGACTTGCCAGCCAAGTGATCAACTCTCATCGATCCCTAGTGGTGCAGACAGGGCTGCATCCTGGTACAGGGAAATCTACCCCACGGGACAATACAGTGCAGTTACTGCAACCATCAGCTCGCAACCCATGCCGTCTCTACCTGGTAGAGTTGTTGAGGGTGAGGCAATGTTGGCGGCAATTTGCACTTACACGTGAACACTGTTACATCAACTGCAAACCTCCTGCAGCTCCGAGTTTTGTGCCTAATGCCTAACACCCATAGGGACAGTGTGGATAGATGGGCCAAGAAGGCGAGAGCTATTGCCAAACTTAACCAGGGGCTACGTATCCTTCCCACAGGTTCAAGTTGCTTAGTCCACGTGAGTAAGCTGCGCTACTGAGACATCTCATCATACCAGCACCCACCACACCCACGAACTTGTATTCGAGCCACCCACCAGGGTCGTAGAAGCATACCAACCTACAGTGCAGGAGGCACTACTTGGCATATGTCCTACCAGCACGCCAGAACCGCAGCCTGCTACCATACCAGAGCCTATCACCCCCCAGTCGAGTGCAACACCGGTAGAGGAAACCGAAAGTGTGCAGGCATGCACCCTATAACCTCGCCGCCCAATTGCACTACAGCCTAAGCCTACACCCCGCTGTATAAAGGTTATCGAGCCAGACTTTGTACTGAGTCGCAGACCACTAGGCCCGTATTGTACACCAGGAGGACACCCGTGCCCAGATCAGAATAAGCCACATTGAGACGCGACTCGCTTAGCGTTGAGCAAATAACCCAGGGTAGGGACTGTCATGTGTCATGTTATTATAGTAGTGTTTACTACGTCTGAAATATTTTATTTTAACTTGGTTTTCATACATGTGAATCAGATCACTATTAAAAACTAATCTCGGAGTGTGATGGGTTTTATTTTCTCTTAGTTGAGCAGATATCTGGCTAAGATAAGCCACAGAGCATAAACCTGTTATCAGAAGTTTCTATCACCATGACACTGTACAAACTACGTCATTGTAATGTCGGTTTCTTGTACATTGGCGTGGGTTGAACACCCGGAAAGGGGACTCTTCTTCTTTATACGAACATGGATGGATCACCATAAATTAGGGCTCCGAAATGTTGGCGATTTTGCCAAGTTCGCCGACCTAAGATAGAGTTTGTAAGACGTGAGGAGAGACGCCAAGTGTAATTTTGTATCCAGCGGACTATTTGAAAAGAGGTAAATCATGGATTGATTAGATTTTGAATGTTCTACAAGACGCAGTCGACGACACCTTGGAAAGATGTAAGGGTTAAGCTATTTGGCATCTTCAAGTCTAACTTTTGCAATCCGTACAAAATCTGAAGTGATAAATAATTATTTTGGTTAAGCTTAAACTTCGATTTTGCTTGGAACGTCTTCATTTCTTTTGCACAAATAGTAATCTGAAAGGAGAACTGAGTTTGTTACTTTAAATGTTGAACTACATTTGAGAGTTAATGCTCTGAGGATACACACTAGTATACCCAGAGTCCAAACACTGAAGTAGAAATTGTTTTACCAAACTGTTGCGCAAGTCACGTTTATTTGACCAAAAACCATGAATAAAGTTTGTCCTAGCTAAATTGGGCTAAGCATATTATGTACCTCATATTTAGTTTTTTTAAGAAACGTTTAACAAAAGGTGGTAATATTGTACGTACACATTTTATCACCAATCTATTCACTAAATGTCAATTAAGAAATGAAATCAGCATCTTGGTTATTTCTACTTATGAAAATTCAGAGCCTTAATGAAATTATTAACTTTGGATCATAATACCTCACACACAAATAAGAATTGTTTCTTCCTTTTCCTTTAGCAAATCCTTGAATGTCAACTTCTATTAGAGTGCTTTGATTTCATAGTGTTCCTTGAAGTAGTTCGTTTATCTTGATAATTTATGAAAGGGTTCTGTTACTTTTTAACTATGTTCTGTTGCACGAGTGATCTCATACAAAAGGTATTAGAATAATGTTTGGTGTGTCTTTGAATACATTACAGTGCGAATACATTACAGTGATGTGTCTATGTTTATTTGATACTTAATTATCGGATATAAAAGACAAGCGTCACAACCCACAAGGGTGGCACACATACTGGCTGATTCTTGGTTTAAAAATAATTATTAATATCTTTATTTTGCTTCATACTAAAGTTTCTTTTGTATTTTCACACGTGAGCATTTCCAGGAGAAATTCCAACTTCATGTGGCATAATATTACCTCTCCTATTTTCCCCTCTGTTCTTGGCGCCTGAATGTCTAGCGATGACTGGCTATGCGCTTGGTATTTCACACTCAACTCTATAGCTCTTTAGTCCTCTGCCACAAACACAACATTTTACTGAACAAAATAAAATAAAAATTAATTTCCTAATTATCTACATAGTATTTATACAGGAATATCATCCCCAGAAGTAATAACATTTATTTCATCATATTAAAATATGTCATGCATCACGGCTTTACTAATGTACTGACGTGTGACAGTCCCGGCTGGTTAACTGTCCCTGTCTTGGGTGACTTACTCGACGCTAGGAGAGACGCGTCTCAAGGTGGTTGTTTATCTCTGGGCACAGGGGCCTGCACAGTGTACACCACAGGCCCGGTTGGTTGGCTACTTGGGACGAAGTCGGGTTCGAGGAATTTCACCCGGCGTGGAGAGGGTTTAGGTTGTGGTGCAGTAAGGCGGCATGTGATTCGTTAAGAAGCGGTACTGCCCCTGTTCCCACTACCTGGGTGGTACTCGACAGGGGGTTGTGTGTGCGGGTGAGGTGCTACACTACGATTCTGGTGAACTGGTGGACCTCTCGCCAAACAGTGCCTCCTACACTATGTAGTGATATCTTTCCGCAACTTTGGTACGCGGTTCGAACAAATCCACTGGCATGATGGTGGGTACAGGTATGGTTAGACGTCTCAGCAGTGCAGCTTGGTCACGTTGATTGAGAAGTCAGAACACGCTAGGAAGGATACGTAGCACCTGTGGATATTTGGAGATAGCCCTCGCCTTCTTGGCCCATCTCTCAACTCCACCCCTACGGGTGTAAGGCATTAGGCACAAAAGTAGGGGCCGCAGGAGGTAGGCAGTTGACGTGTGTGTGTCCAAAGTGTGGGTGCCAATTACTGCCACCTACACAGCCTCACTCTCGATTCCTCCACCGGGTAAAGAAGGTACGAGCTGCCAGACGTTGGGTGCAGGAACCGCATGGTCTTGTCCCATGGGGGTAGGTTTCCCTGCACCAGAGCGCAACCCTCTCAATTAGAGTTCAGTACCCTGGCCGGAAAGCCGATCCCACCGGGAGAGTACTTGATGTTGTGGCCTTACCGTTCCTCCCACTTGGTGCAAGGAACAGGTGGCCTTCCAATACTGGTGAGGTGAGGGTCCAGTGGTCACTGGTCTCACCGGACTCCAAGAGGTTCCCCCTCCCGACACCACGATTTGAGAGGTGAAGTGGGGTTGTGAGAAAAAAAAAAAAGGGGGGGGGGGGGGGGGGGTGGTACCGAGCCGGCAAGCCAATTTCCAAGGGACGGTATCTTAATGTCGTGGCTCTCCCATTCACTGCCGGGCAGAGAATGAGTGGCCTTCCATGGATGTGCCGTTATGTTGTGCGTGTAAGTTCAGTACGTTCAAACCTGGTCTCCTGCTGAGTCCTCCAACTCCGGTAATGACACAAGGAAGGAACTCTGAGTGAAAGTCAAGAGATCTGGCAAGATCAGTGTTTATTGACCATAAGGAAATTAACACAGATAGTAGAAGTGGTATCTCCTAGTTCCACACGCGCTAGTCGGAAGCTGAAACACCCTATCTTAAACGGGGGGAGGTGCCCTGTGCCAAACTAATAGGAGAGGCAGTAGCGAGTGTATGTTACATGTGATTAAACCTCAAGGCGAGCTCTACTCTGGGTGTCCGTAAGGGACCGAACGTGTCTCAGTGTAAAGCTGGTGACGCAGCTGGTTCTTCCTTAAGTAGCGTAAGAGATGATCTTCGGCCCCACGAGGAGAGCGGTGAAGTACTAAGAGTGGCGTAAGCCTCTGCACCAATAGCTGGAGCGATGAGAATTCAGGAGAGGTGATCAAGTACTGAAGCAGAACTGACGATCCCGGAGCAGGGGTGTATCTCCTTTCATACTCCTCAGCCATACCTTCCTTTACTGGCATATGGCATCTGGTGAGGGGGTTAGCAGGTTCAAGCCCAGAGCCTAGATCCTTTGTGTGTGACGTAGTGGAGAGTGGTGGGATCTAGGCATGTTATGTGTGGCGGCAGCCTGTGGCACACCGGTGTACTCGCCCCTGACCTCTTGCATGGTCTCGGTGGTTCATCGGCCCAACTAACAAATTTTTATTGTGGCATCTATCCTGGCTCGGTAGATACATCTTGCAGGCAGATGCGGTACCTTTACTCTGTAAAACTGCCAGAGATGCAGTTGCACTGATGAGTAGCAGCCGTTTATTAATATTGTAGAAGACATCATGCATTAGTACTTTGAGACTTTACGGTACAGAGTTCCGACTGTATTTATTTGAGTTGTTCCGATACCATATTATCCGATACAGATACTCCGATAACAGTGCCAATGCCAATGCCCTTTGCACTGAATTTTAGAAAAAGGGTCACTGTTAATTAATAATATATTTAAAAACATTTTTCCTAAAATAGTTCAAATAAAGAAAATAACGTCTTAAAATAAAATATATAATTTATTGTAATCCGGCACAAAATGCAAGCTGACATAAAACTTTCAAACTCTCTGGAAATTAAAATAATACGACACAAAATTCAAGTCAAATATTAAATGTCCCGCGAGCTCTATCAGCAAAGAGCGCATGGAGAAGTTATCGATCGGGCAATGTCAATGCTGAGGGTTGGGGGGTGGGGGCGGCAGTAGGGGAATTACCTCTCTTCTCCACGCCACTACTTGCACGCATTACAAAAGTCTGTCTTTAAAGGAAATTTATCATATTCTACTGCCAAGAAAACTTATAATTTTCAGACAGAATAAGGCGATTATAATTGATTTCTTCACTCTCGTTAATAATTAATGATTCAAACCCCTGTCCTCTAATTTTCCCTTCCATGAGTTACACTGCACTCGGCTTGGTGCTTATTGCACTCGGCTTGGTGCTTACCTACCCATTATTAGATGGCAAAAGGTGTCAAATAGGCACTTGCATATTATCAGTTTATTCAAAGATGCGTGTCTATTGAAATAAATTAATATAAATCCTCTGATTTCTCCGCAAGACGTACTGAAAATGAACATACTTACAATACAAGTCTCGGAGGTGTGTAGGATAAGTAGCAAGCCAGACTCGCACCACGCCTTACGGCCGCAGTGTTGACAGACGTGTTGGGAAGACAAGATATTAGACTGTGCGCATGACATATTTCATATCCAGTTACTAGATGTTTGCATAAACCACAAGCTTAAAAAGATAGTTGCGGGAAATCTTAGGTGACGGGACCCAAAATACACTTTAATCAGCGCAACATGCAATAAACGTTAAAAGGTTATGTTAACATTATTTAAATATGAATTTCACTGGGACCTCAAAAATTGTTGGTGGAAGCAATTTATTTGTTCATATATTTTTTTTGTAATGTGCAGCGTATACACACAGAAATACAGTAAATATTGTGTAAAGAAAGTAATAACCTGATTCATTGTCTACAACCGATACTAATGAATTGGGTCGATACCATACCCCATACAGATACATCGGGAAAGGGCGAAGTATCAGCCGATACTGATAGTATTGGTATTGGAACAACCTAGTATTTATAACTAGATCTATGCATTTTAGGAAACTATCTTTTGCAGGTGAATACTAAATATTTAAAGTACCATATATTGGCGTGTATAGGCCTCACATTTTTACAAAAAAAAAAATTACTACAAAAAGTGGAGTGAGGCCTATTTACAAGATATTGGTATTTAAAAAATTGTTTCCCCCAAAACATGTTCACAATTTTGTCAAAATACTGTACATTATAAAATTTTAACTTAGTTTAAAAAAAAATTCATCACTGGCATTTAAATGCTTAAAGGAACAATGCTTACGGACCGCCCTGTGGAGGCGGAGCTGGGTCCCTTTCTTTTTTATCCTTCTACCTCTTGCTCCACGGCCCCCCCCTTCCCATCTCGCTAGCTTGCTCGCTCCCACTATTTCTTTCTCCATCTCGCTTGGCGTCCCTTCCACTACCTCACCCCCTCTTACCGTGATGGGTTTCATTGTCCCTCCCTTTCGCTCCCCTTTCCCCCCTAGGTGCCTCTTCCCCTTCTCACTGGCAGGTGCACACAGCCGCTTGTCATTTTTATGCCCCCTTCACCTACTCACTTGTTTCTCAAGTTTTCTCTCTCTCTGGCTGGATGAGAGAGCCTGGACATCAAACTAATTAGTTTAACGTCAGCACAGTTTTCTGTTACTGAAAAAATTCAGCGAGACCTATAATTGAAATATTAACTATCCCTATTTTTTTAAATCAAAAACTTCTGGTGAGGCCTATACACACACGCAGCATATACATGCCAAAATACGGTATTTCACACAACACGTAAAGAAACCACACCAAACTGCACAACAGCCTAAATACAGTACAGCACCACAACAAACTTCAAGTTCACGAACACTTCACCATAACGAACTTATCATTTGGTCCCAGCAAAACACTATACATTTATATGCAAATAACTTTCAGTAATACAACATTTTTGGTACAAATTTGTGGGCGGTTTATTAAATATTGACGTTAACGAACACTTTGCAATCGGAATAATATGTAAAAAAGTGCAAAATTACATTAATTTTTTTAATTTTTCGATGTTAAAAACATAAACAAACAAAACGCAAATTTTTTTTAGGTAGATAACTCAGTCATAGATTATACAATACATTGGTGTGGAAATACGAAACACAAATCGTGAAACGCAACACTACTAGTGTTTAACGTTGCAACTAATGCACTACAACATTGTGTAGACAAGCCTCTGACTTCGCCAAAGTTTTACGTACACCAAAATGCTGTCGCTATATCTTTGGCCTGTTCTTGCATTTGCGTATTTTACTGTCGCCGTATTCCGTTACCTTCACAATGCAAAATATGCACAGCAAAATAGTTCCGATCCCTTCTCACAGGTGTATCGGTGCACCTCCTATGTCATTCTACTTCCGGCCAATCCCACACATAACCTGCACGAGGAAAAAGCACAAATGCTTCATGCACTGACGTCTGTGGCGGGAAAATGTCAAAAACCTGCGTATTTGGAGGATAGCCATAGAAGAGGTAGGTATATAGAAAGTACTCTTAATGCAACCATCTCTGGACTCTGCTGTTGCGATACTATAGTACATTCCCACTGGAAGACTTTCTCGGAGCACTGCTAAATGTTTACTTGCAGGCCCGTTTCGTATCCTTCCACCAATATAAACAAACATTGCCATGTGAATGCCATATAGTATCTGTCAAAATCAATGTTTACATTCCATTGTGTGTGTACATGTGTTCCTATACTTTCGCAATACCTAAACGTAAACATTGAAATGTGACTTCTACTTTTATAACTGTCAAATGTGTTGTTTACTGTTTACAACTTTTCAAAGAATTCTGTCATATTCCAAAAATCATTCCGTACAAATATTCATAGTTTAGGCCTATAACATTATCTAGGCCAGATTTACAACATTTTAAAATTGCCTGAATTGACAATAGTTCTCACCGTTATTTTATATTGCTAACATATTTGTTCTCCCGCACATTAATATTTTACGGTGACTGTGTTTAACATTGTTACAACTGCGGGGTACAGAATTGTAGTATTTAACATTTTGTTATTGACATGTGTTGGGTTATTTCTTCAAAAGGACAGCCTCAATTGGAAGAAATATTAAAATGAAGGAACTATGAGTCCAACTAAAAAGACACATTAAATTCAAACACTCAACTTGTGTCACTTATTTTTTGTCATACAAACTTAAAAGATAGTGGCGAACATGAACACAAATAAGCCTACCGTAACTTTTATTCCGCTCATATTTCTATGTATCAATACTTACTGTTTATTAGGTGTGTTTCAAACACCTAGCGCAAAGGTACAACGTTGAGATAAATAAATAGACGTCGATGTAAATAATTAACTTAGTCATAAAACAGTTCACAGGTAAGAAGTATAAATAGTGCACATCAAATATTTGAAATCACACACACCCAGAGCCAATGGATCACCACGCAGTAACGCCACACCCTTTCCCACGCAATGGTTAACGTAACACATAACAGTATACTTATTGCTGCAGTGGAAACACAGATTTATCACAACATCGCAACTTTCTAGGTAGGTTTTAAAAAACACGTCTACAAACGTGATGTAGTAATTTGAAGTATTGTTTGGCGTAAGAATAATTTACACTTCATTTGGCAAAAAGCAACATGCCATGTGTTGGCTCGCCACCTCTGCCAACTTCTTCAGATGGTATCTGTCCCGCCACAATATCTAAATATATTAAAATAAGTATTCAACCATTAAAATCTCTTTTCAGTTGTAAATTACAAATTAAAAAATCATTATGTTGCTGTAATATGTATGAAATATGCTACAAATGAAAACATATATAATTTTCTATTTACTAGCGATGCAAAACTTAAGTTAATTTAAATATGGTCTTTTATGATTCACCCCCCCCCCCCCTCCACCATATATAGTTATGGCCAGTAAACTAACATGGTGCCAAGCATAGTTATGGCCAGTAAACTAACATGGTGCCAAGCCAATAATAATACTTACCAATAATAACTAATAATTATAGTATTAATAAAAGTAATATTCAAAAATTCCAAAAATTTCATACTAACTATAAAATATATCTCGTATACAATGTATTGTATACAAATATAACAATTTATTGATATACAGAAGTTATAAAATTTTTTAGTTTTAAAATACATATGTACATCATCAAATGGTAGCATCTCATTGTACATATTATGTCGCCAACTGATATTGACAAACTCTATATCTATGGAAGTGAAAAAAAAAATAAAAGTTATGTTGTAGCAATCTGCAAAAAGTCAACGGTAAACAATATTGAACTCGTGTAAAGTTTATCAAAATTTTATGTAGTTTTTCTGAGGGGCAATATTTATGGTTTGTGTTGTACACATGTACAATGCAACACACTAGCATACACAAGAAAAACTACAAAACTAAACATTGAATGATAGGTTGACGCGTACATCTCTTGGGTAATAAGAGGTTAGGGCACTGACTGATCTCTCGGAACTTATGAGGTGGAGGGGAGTCAAACCCCAGAGCAATTTGGAGCGTTAAGCTATCCTTACCAGGCAGCCTTACTCTCCATACCACAAGGGACGTCAATAATTGGGATGCCAGCTGTCCCAACAAATGTGGATGAGCTCAATCGGATACGAGATATGAGTGATTATGGGGGTGAGTGATCTGGCTTACACTGACAGGATTAATCCGTCGCTGCCTTGGTTGGCGAGCGGGGATCAAGTTGGCTACAGATGGTTCCGGCTGCGTGTGGGGAACAGCATTCTGAGGAATTCGAACCCTGATTGTTCTTCCGGAAACTAACGTCATTGTGCAGAAGATGGGGAGTACTTCTGTTCTCGGGTGTCAAATCCAAATTATTCTGCCCAGAGTTTAGTCTAACAATGGTTGATCTGCTAGAGGGACTATGTGTGTCGGTACTCGAGTTTGATGTCTGTATAAGAGTTGGCTGAATGGGGGTTTCCTCAGTCTCGGATTCTTTGTCCGTTTCATACCATCCTAATAAAGGTTTTAGCGGGGTTTTGTGGTCAGAGGGTAATATATTGTAATCCATAGGCTTGTTGCAATACTGCACGCCTCTCACGTCACCTCCGACAGCTTCCAGTACCACCGTGCTGTTTGCGCCAAGATAGCAAATAATATAAAATTAAGATTGTCAACAGGAGTTGCATACAAACAGTCATTTGCAGTCACTCTTGCGGAGCTGCTGTTCACACGGGCAACCCAAGTAACTAAACCTTGTGCCTTGTATCAGCGGCGGGTGCACTGGAATCTCAGGTATTAGGTCCTTTGTCAGGCCCTGCCTCCTGGGGGATACAGCACACTAAGTGACCAGTTAAAGACAAAGTTAATTAGAATTAACTGCGAACTGAATTAACAAAGAAATAAAATGGCACAGTATCTAAATTTAAAATTACGTTAGGTGACACACAAAAGGGTAAAGTTTGATACGTAATATTTTATTACGTTTAAAATATAAAAAAATGACAATGTAGCAAGACCTGGCAAATTTAGTACACTCTAAAAGCTTAGTTAAGAACAATATTAAAAAACTGAATTAAACTCAACAGGCGATGGCATGCCTGGGAAAAATTAATATAATAAAAAGTAATTCTTACGAAAATTCCTAATTAAAAATAAGATCACAGTATACTCTATTTACAGCGTGAACTGAGGGGCTCTATCCAGGGGGGCCTAAATCTTGCAACAACCTGTTACCATGGAGTCAAGGGAAGTTAACTGAGGTAAGGTACAGTGGGTAAAAGTGTGGGATTTAACAAACGTGGAGAGCTGTCCCTGGGCGGTCAGCTGAAGGAAACCTTGTCCAAGCTGGGGCTGGAGTGCTGGAGGCCTTCTGCAAGCTGCCGGCTGGAGGTACCGGTTCGAGCCTTGCCTCAGGCTGCTTAAGTGAAGGAGGCTGAACCCTGGGCGAGCTGCAGAAGAGAGGAGAGTCTTCCACAGACTGTAGGAGAGCTCGTGAACCTAACGGCCAGTGAGCTCCGGCGTCTCTGCTGGACCACGGGGCTATACTTCTATTTATACGAAAATTGCCCTGTGTCAGCAATTCTCCAGGAGTGGGGGGTAGCATAGCCTTCCAACACAGGGGCTGGGTTATCTGCTGAAGGAGCGCTGCTCAATTTCTTATCTCCCCTGGTGGAGGCGATGACATTTTCATGCACCCTGGACTGAGGCAGGCAGACTGTGATGTCAGAAGTTCACAGGGATGCTGATATCTTGAGGGTTGAGTGGAACTTCTTGGCCAGGCAGGGTAGCATAATTTAAATAAATTATATTATTTCTTTGTCGTAGCTGCTCTGGCGCGTTCCTTCTTGATTGGATGTGGAAGAATGTAAATTCAGACGTTAAGTTCAATTACTTAGCTGACTCATTGAAGACTGGCATAATACCAATATATTATTTCCAAGTCTCAGCGGCCAATTAAATAGAATTCGCCCTGCGCTCAGATGGGGCAAAGTCAGTTGTAGAGTGCACATCTCGGTAGCGCACAATGCTGGCATGCGTCAAGGTTATTGCAACTACAATGGTACTAGTACACTACACTACAAATTTTGTGTACAGAAGCTACCTTAACACCATCTCTTGCTACACTAAGAATGTTGATGCTTCTCCACCTCATCTTTACATTACCAATTAAAAACAATGTGTAAAGTGTGGTGTGGCATTTTTACCCATAGTTTCAAAACAAAAAATAAAACAATACTGATAATGGAAATATAATTTAGCTGGAAAAAGTTCAGAAAATTCCCAGAAATAAAAGACTGTCACTAGAAATGCTATGATGATTATTCAAGTTTTAAGATCTCTGTCCACCATGATTTCACACAGTAATATCAGTATTATAAATGCTCAAATAATGTCAATCAAAAGTTAGTACTTTGAGGGATGTCACAGGTAAAATCACTTGCTGAATTTAAAACAATTGTACACTTAATATTACAAACACCTTTATTTTCAAGTCTCATATAATACAGATTGTCTCACGTATAAGATCCACAGAGTAAGAACAATGGTACGTCATATTTTCAAAGTTACTATGTCCAGGACAGACTATAATATGAATACTGAACTAAAAGTTGAAAAACCTGCAGACATACAGGAACCAAACACACTACTAAACTGTTGTTTACTCAAAAGAAACACACAGAAATAGACATTTTACAAAACAATCTAATGCATTTAACAAAAGAACCAAACATACACTTCACTATTCAGATTCTGAAGGAGCCACAATTAATTTAACATTGTGGTTACGCGTGGAGAAAGTTGCATGGACAAAATAATAATGTTCGTGTAGGAGATGAACAGAAATTATATAAGAACATATTTCTGCAATATAAGAATCTTGCAGCAGGAAATTCAGCATAAATTATGTGTAATTTCTACTCTGCTGGTACATTTAAGAGAAACCTTAGCTCTAAAGAAGTAGAATGCATTCATGAAACTGGAGTTAGGAACATTCAACTATTCTCACTACAGCGGAGCATAAAAATTGCATATATGCATAACCTTCAATAAGAATAAGCAATACAAGACAATTATTTGTAAAACAGAATCACTCACTGACAATCCCTTTGAAAAATTTAAATTAAATAATAAAGCTCTACACTCAATTTCACTCACTCTTCCCAACAGCCTGGTAGGAACTTTGTATTAAAAATAGCAAGTTGTCCCACATACATGAACTTCTATACCGTTGTCTAACTTTCCGTGTGAAATTCTAATTATACACACATATTATCCAGGAAAAGAGTTAATATGTACTTTGCTGATTAACCTGAACATGGCTCCACTTTATTTGGAAGTGATGCTTAAATGTGTAACAAACTTTTGAAATAGGAACATTTTAAATTTTGATCATGGGACAGTTAGCAAAAATACTTCAAGTGAACCCAAGCCAGTTAAGATTTAAAGGTCAATCTAGATAATTTTAACTAGTGGTGTGCGAGAATGGAATTTTGCCATTAGGAAAAGTTCGGGGAAAAAAATTAAATTTCCCGCAGGAATTCGGGAAAAATCGGGGAATAATATTTTAAGTTAGGTAAAGAAGTTTGTGGGTTTTTAGACCTAGTGAATAACATTCTATCAGGGTTTATTCCATTTAAAAAAATAAAAAATAAACATAGAATAATGACTGTATGTGATAAAAATTAGATTAGAGCTAGAAAAATCTTATTGTTCTATATTTTTATACACTTTATCCTCTGGGTTTCGAACACTTCTTTATAAAATACTTGCTCCAATTTTAATAGGAAAATCCCTTAAAATAATATTTAATAACAAAAAGAATTGGTTTTGACACGAAAAACAAAAATTTTGCTTTAAAAGTTTGAAAACATTGCCTTAATGTTTTCAGTACGCTGCTATCTTCTTTATAATTTCACGACATCAACTAAGGAAATTTTGAATTAATCATTCCATTTTTGGTAGTAAAATGTGTGTACATTGACACAAATGTACTCAAATTAACTTTCAGTGAAAGGTTTAATGTCCATAAACACAGTTACGCTTCTAATCACGTAGTGCAACTGCAATGAAAACCAACCAGGTAGGTTATGAATTCATCATACAGAATCTGTATGCTAACAAAGCTAATCCTCTATCAATAACGAAATTAAAATTATCTAAGTAAATTAATTATATCTCTCTCATAGAAAATTTGCTACGTTTGGAGTTTGTCAATGTCTCGGTGATAACAAGTGAGCACACCACACAGTTAAAAACAAACACTTTCCGAATGAAAAACAAAGACAATTTGTTGGAGTGTTACGAATAGTTTTAACCACATCCATATTAAAAAAAACACCATTTTAGATCTCAGTAAAACAGTTAAACATTTGGAGTCAAATTAAACATTCATTGTGCACTAGCTAAATTTTACATGAATGTTTAGGTTATGTATATCAAAACTCACATACAACATCAACCAGCAATCGATACTTGCAACGTATCGATGTCACTCACATATAAGACAAATGCAGTGCGCACGGTTCACCGTAACTTCATAACAGTGCAGTTTTACTTAATTTTCGCAATAGACACGTAGTTTTAATGTTGCACAATATATGACTACAAAAATTATTTTAGCTTATGTAACAAACTTTGAAATCTGTGAATAAGCGGAAAAAAAGAAATTGTCTCAACAAGATTTAAGTCATCAAATCATAATCGCGTAAGTAAGAGTCGATATAAAGCTTATTGTACAAAATCTAATTTAGTTGGAACAACCTACAAACGTGAACATAAATTTTTCCTGAAAATATTGGGAAAAATTAAATCCCGCCCGACGAGAAAATCATTATGTATTTCTTACATTTTTTCCGAAGTTCGGGATCCCGCACACCACTAATTTTAACCTTTTCAAGTGAATTGAAATTTTATTCTGAAAACAATATTGAAACTTTAATTATTGAAATGCAAATGAATGAAACTTAATACAGAGTTAATGTTTCTTTTACTGAATGGCTACTTCTGTGAAGCATACTACAGTAACACAATCAGAAATTGCACTTTTTTACATGATTTATGTAATTTGATTAACATTAATTTTCTTAATTAAATTTAAAAAAGTACCCAAGTTTGTGTTGATAGTAGGTGTGTTTCATCTTCTTTTTCTAGTGTGCAATTCTTTCTCCTACACAAACGAAAAGTGAAAAAACGATCAATTTTTATTAAATGGACTTTAAAAAAAAAAAACCTATGTTTCAGCAAAATATGAACGTACATATTACGTAGTATACATCCAGTTTAAGAATTTGTTATAATTGCATACTTTGTAGAATTGTCACAGTTCAACGTAATTGAGTATGGTTACAAATAATTAAGCTTAGGTCGATGGATGTTATGTTTGGCACGCGATATACGGACGCACAATAACTTGAAAGTAGATCTCAGGGCTCCCAAAAGAGTTCCTTTAAATTTGAAATAACTATACACAACTTCCAACAGTATGAGTCACCACAACAGACAGCATCAAACAGGAATGTAAGAACTGAGAAACAGTTTTTATTAATTATTTAAAGTGGATATTGATTAATTACTACGTAAGTCATTCAAATTGATAGAAGTACGTATAGCGCAGAATAACTACTTAAATAAAGACTAAATTTAATACATAAAATAATGTAAGTAATAAAATAAATACTTTATCCACCATAGCTTGCCAAAGACGACAATGCCTAACATCCCAAATTAACAATCGCATTCAGCATTGTAACCGCTAAATTTAGGAGTAAATTTATCAAAATGCAAACACTGGGAAAAATGTAAAAACATAAATGTTTTAGGGTATCCAACACACACATTTTACTTGAAAGAAATCAAACTAAATTAACAATGTGATGCACGGACTTCTTTTAATTTATTAATTTTTACAATTTGTATCAATTATACAAAATGTGTTACTATATACTGTACACAGACACAAATGTTTTGTGTCTGTGTACAGTTCAGACTGTACAAAAAGGTACTCATCTTATAAACCAAGGGAGGTATGAGGCCAAGAGTACAATTTAACATCAACATTTCTGTTTTGTTAAAACAGAAATTACCTGTAATCTATTATAACTGGGCCAGAGAAAAGGAAGAATAAATTACCACAAGTATTTACATTACCTTACCATGAATGATGCATCAATAACATTCAACATGCTGTAGTGTCATGCTAAAAACACATTCACGCCTTTTCCATTTTCATCAAACATTTAGCACATGTTTTAAAAGGGTATTTTTGTTTCGGCAAACGGATGAACATGTTTGAGGTACTTATGAATCCACAGGTAGCAAGACACTTTGTCACATATAAAATTACTGTACTTCGGCATGTATAGTTGATTCATGATAACTTCTGCCTTTTCTGAAGCACTGCTAAACTTTACTTTTGGTTACTGATTACGTATCCTTCTGCTACACATAAACATAAACACTGCCATGTGACTTCTACTTTTATAACTGTCAAATGCATTGGTTGCTATTGTTAGCTGTTCAAAGAATTATGCCATATTGCAGAAACCATTTTCTACAAATGTTCACAATTTAGGCCCATAACAATATTTAGGTCAGCTTTATAACTATTTGTTACACACGATATAGCACATTACATATCATACACATTAATAGTTTGCCACAACTGTGTTTGTTACAACTGTGGCGGAAACAGAGTAGTATTTAACCTGTTGTTATTAATATGTGCTTGGAATAAAAATTAAAATGAAGGGACAACCAGTTCAATGAAATGATGCAGTAAATTCAAGCACGCAACTCGTGCCACTTATTTATTGTACATCGACAAACGTAAAAGATAGTGGTGAACATTCAAACACATAGGCCTATCGTAACATTAATTTCGCTAATATTTACATGCATTGGTACTTAGAGAGTGACAGAGAGGGAGGGAGAGAGAGATAGAGATAAGCTCTGCCCAGCCAAAAGTTTCGTCGGTCGAAAAAACAAACACCACGTCACTATGGCCTACGTACATTATTTTCTGCTATTATTTTTAAATGTAACAATGAAATATGTTTCTATCGGGGTTACCTAAATACTGTAATATTTCAATAGCAATATTTAATTTACAAAGAGCAAACCAAAAAACTATGTTGAAACAATATTTAAACTAGCCGTTGTCAATACACCACTGCTCTCGCTGTTTTTAATTTGTACATAATACAAAATAAACATTACAAGTTATGGAAGATATTAAGAAAAGTTTCATCTATTCAAAAATACAGTACTTTAGAGTTAATCACAGTGTTATGTATTTTTTGGAATACAAGTAATTGAACAAACCAGGTTGACATGTTATGCCTAGGGTGATTTTTCACAGGTTTGATTCCAAAAAACTGAAGAAAGCATGAATGAACTATATAAGCAGCACATTTTTACAAAAAAAAAATGACTACAAACAGTGGGATTCAGCTTACATACAAGATATTGATATAAAATTTTTTCCCCCAAAACATGTTTAGAAATTTGTCTACATACAGTACATTGATAAGACACAACTTTGTATAACATGTTACTGTGGTTTTGCTTTCTCAAGTCATGTTACCATCTGTGGAATAGCAATTGCATAATGTATATTCGTAAACATTGCAACATATTCTGTCACAAATGT
Organism: Dryococelus australis; assembly: GCA_029891345.1. Lineage (NCBI taxonomy): Eukaryota > Metazoa > Arthropoda > Insecta > Phasmatodea > Phasmatidae > Dryococelus > Dryococelus australis. The sequence continues at coordinate 192,603,517 of CM056996.1, forward strand.
TTTGTAGGGGAGAAATTAAGTCAGAACTTATTGAGGTTGTATGGAATTGTGACAAAATATTTACATAAATACAAAAATTCAGTGCTGTCTATACTTGAAATATTAATTATCCTTAATTTTTCATCGAAAACTGCTGGTGCGGCCTATACACGCATGCGGCATAAACACATCAAAATACGGTATTTCAACTGGACCTTCTACTGTATTCTACTAAATCTCACCAAATTTTCGCATGCAAAAGGTATTAGAAATTTTAAACACAACCACAATGGTTTATGTTGTGTATTTCTGCTAAATCGTTACATCAAATTGAAATATTTTTGAGGGGAAACTTAACTAAAATCAAAAAGTTTTCTTCATGCTGGAATGCATGGTAACCATTCTCTTAAAGCATTCCTTGCAGAAATTTAAAATCTACTTATTCGTAAATGTAACACATAATACAATAGTTGACATGTTCTCATTGTGAACGCAACATTGAGATAAAAAGACCCCCTCACACTGCATGACAGAAATATCTTTCCACAGGCTTGTATAAAAAAATATCTACTGGATTAAATACCTATATCTGACTGACTGTGTCACTATAAAAAATACAGAGTATTACTATGCAAGTAAAAATATAAAAACTTCTAACAGCAAAAAAAAATTGCCCTTTAATTCATGGAACCAAAAATTGAAATTGATCTTATTTTCACGCAATTACTTTACACAGATGTTTATGAACCATAAGGTAACCAGGTCAGTCAGTAACAAGCAGTGTCCTAGAATATGAATAGTAAAATAGAGAAAAGTATTTACTCCAGACAATTACTTGTTGCTAACATCACTCATGTCTGCAATTAAGTTCTTTGCTGCGACATTTAACATGCATAGATAAAATACCCTTTGTTGGGTGGCCAAGTACATGACAATACTAAGGCCAACGTTTATTAACATGAAATGAACGTATATATTAAAAGTTGTGAAATAATGCGAGAAGGCAAGCAATGAAGATAAAAACTTCTTTACAATTGGTTCTGGAGATACAGTAACTTATATTATACAGGGTTGCAACTGATATCAAGGGTGACTCAGCGCAGCACTTTGCACATTCAATACTCCATTAATGATAACATTTTCTAAATAAAGGAGAATCATCTGTTTCCTGCAAACACTAGGTGAACAAGTTCCACTTAAATACTTCATTCTGTACAAATAGATGTTTGAGAGCTATACTCACTTTAAGAACTGCGATAAAGTAATCAGGGCTTCCGCTTACTCGCAATTTACAGGTAAATATGCACTTTTCAGGCCAGCCCGACTCACATTATTAAAACCTGCGAGTCAAATTTTACTTGCTATTTTTTTGTTTCACGCTGACAGTCATTAACACCATCAAATTACACGCGAGTAGAGACGCCTGTTTTTCGGGGCAGCGAAATCGCTAAACAAACATGAAACACACAGTTTCTCACAAAAAATTACATACCTCGCAAATAACAAAAAACACGAGAGATATGAGGGAAAAAATACATTTCCATTGAGAATCCTCATGTTTACGGTGCTAATTTGATAAATCATTTCAACGTGTAGTCGGGATCGAAAAGTCGACACCATCGATTTATCAAATATACACCACCAAAGCGATATCGCCAATGAGCATTTACTCCTACGAGATATCGCTGTGTATTGGAAATAAACTGATCTCTTTGACTTTCTAAAATAAACTAATTTCATTTACATTTCGTCCTTCACTTTTCATCGCATAATTAATGTAACCTCGTTGGTAATATACAAATGTGATAAATAGAAAAATTACTGAACACTTATCTCAAAAATTGTAACAAAATTATCCATTGGTACTAGGTACAGGCCGCACGGTTATGCGGCAAAGGCACACAGTATGCTTCGTAGATTTGTATATCTATGATATTACTAAATTTTTTTTGTTACGTTTTTATGTAAATACGTTTAAGTTATCCTAGTTATGTGAGGATGACTTGTATCTGGTGCAGTTTTCTTTTTGTTTTGACCAAGTAATATATTAGTTAAGATTCTGTTTATTATACTGGTGGGATGGGAAACTTTTGTTTATCACATTTATCGTCTTTCGCGAGATGAGGTTGTTTTGCGCCTCTTCTTGCAAGAAAGTAACAATTAGAACTGCTCATCATATGATGCCACGGAAAATTTTGCTCGTACGGAAATAACATAAAATTACTACAATTCAAAAGTATACAAATAGTCTTGCAGTTACCACAAACGTGTCAAATGTTTCCACTGATGATTATGCTGTATTCACACTTTTATACTACATATTAAAATATATTTTATTTAATACTCAACTAGAAGAAAAGCATAAGAGAGATAAAATTATTTTCTAATAAAATTTAGTAAGCTCGTTCCGAATCTCAGTTCAAACCAGCGAGTCAAGTTTACTCGAAAAATTTTGGGCCTAGAGGAAGCTCTGGTAATATCTTCCTGCCATAAGAGTGGAAACTGTTAAATCGTTGAAAAAACTGTGTTTCCTAGCATTAGACAAAAGGCACCAGCGATATGGCGCTCAAACTACGGTGCAGTATTTTTGAAAGTTTCATCTTTGATACAAAATATTGGACATCTCCAATTTCATATGAAACTAAATCACAAATTGGACTACCAAAATTGTTCTAGTTACAATAATTTGAATGTTATTTCCAAACAAGCAATATTTTCCCACTGCTCCATCAAAACAACGTGCAACTCAGAATGCCCCATACTCATAAGAACATCAAAACAATGCCTTCTCACAAAATACGTTAAAACTAAAGCAACCCCCCCCCCCCTACCCTAACAAACTCTTGAAAAAGTAATCGTCCATCAGACTTTTTTCAAAAGTTTTACGTATGCATAACATATACATAGCAGTAGTATTTTGTAGTGATTCCTAAAAACTGATTCTTCAGCACCTGTTTTTAAAGGTAAGCAGCCTAAATTTTAAACTACAAATTCAAGAAAAATGTTGTAGCTTTTTTAGTTTATGCTTTTTACAGTATTCATAGTTTTTTTAATATCCTGTTGTTTAAAAAATTTAGTTTTAGTTGAATAAGAGTTTGTATTTCTTTACTATTGCTTTCTTAGAATTTTTTTCTCATAGTTCATTGATGCAATAAAGGAAATCATTACAATACTTTGACTTAACATTTTACCGCATCAAATTTTACATCAATAAATTTTTTTTGTGCTCTTCACTATAACAAGCTAGCCATATTTTTGGTCCCTTGAGGTTTGTTATGGTGAAGCTCTACTGTAACACTTATCAAATTCACATGCACAACAAATGGTTATGCATTTTCAATGGCATTGGCAACCTTTTTGGGTATGTGTACATTTTTCTAATTTTTTGGTAGCCTAAACCAATTGAGAAAGCCTCTGTAATAATAAAATTATGCTAATGTAAAGGAACATACACAAAACCAAAAGTTTTCAATGGGGAAACATTTATGTCCCACTATTTGACACTAACGTGTAACTCTTAAAACTAGCTACATACCTGTTCCTGCATTTTCCACTAAGGCTGCAAATGGATTTCGACCAAACTGCTCACTTGCTGCACTCAACATTGGTTCCTGTATCTCTCTATACATACGCTGCAAAGCATTGTAGCCTCCTTTAATTGCATAAAAGAAAACACAGTAAAAGTAATTTCATAAACAGTAATTACAAGTCTGATGCATGCAATGACAGACACGACAAGCATGTCACAAAAAATCAAACTGGAACCGGTTTCTATGAACAGAGACTATTATTTACACTCAATGCAATACAAATGTGCTGTAATCTTGGGGTATTTTACAACCACTTAACTACCAAAACTTTGACTGTGAAAGAACAAAGTATCTACTATAGAAACAAACACAAAACAAGTCATAATGTTTTCTTGTGGTTTGCAATGAAACTGGAATTGTGAAACTTTGCCACCTTATTGAAGTAACTTTTTCAAACCAGGTGTTTTAAGAATTTTAGACACCAACATTATGACTATGATGCTGGTTCATCTGCTTCAGTTACTACAAACATTTATATATTATGGTTACTCAAACTAGATCAAATGTTGGCCTGCAACAACAGGATAACAACTTCTATTGAAATATGTTTGGCACATTCTACAAGGGTGTGAATTTGCTACATGTGACACTGATGTTCCTGCCAGGAAAGACAAAACGTTTCTTGAACATGGTAATGAATGTATCACTCAGAATCCAAGGTAATATTGTGGATTTTACCTCATTCCTAATCAGATTCATCAACTCAATATGTAGTAACAACACAACTCAAACAAGATAGTAATTGCAGTAACATATCTGTTAATTTGCAGATATATATATATATATATATCGCGATATATATTGTTTTATATATATATATGTGTGTACATTTTAAATTAAGTATAAAATATATTACCCGGTATTGACTCAAGATTTGAAAGAGCTCGGTCATGGTTGCGCATCAACTCCTGAAGCATGGAAGGGTTGCGGGCAAGCTCCATTGTTTGGCGCAGCAAGTCAGGATTGTTCAGCATGTGACTTATCTCTGGATTGCGCTATTAGACAGTAAAAAACACATATCCACAAATAGTTTCATTTTCTGCAAGTAAAATTATTTGTAACAAAATATGTGATCTCTGATACATAGATTAGCGACATTAAAAAACCATTACAACTATGAGATTAGAAAGCAAACTTTTCGTTCTAAACTCACACGTTTATAACAGAGTCATTCCTTGGGATTTCAACCACAATTGGCTGCTTTATATAATTTTTTTATCCTGAAAATTAAAAAAATACAGACTAAATAAATTGATATTTTCTATTTAGCTGAAATCTGATGGAATGACCCCACAGTCGATGATCATAGGTTTTTTTCAACAGATCACGTACTCTGAAATATTTTCAAACATTTCAAGCATTGTCCATTCATCGCATAGCTAGCCACATGACAATTTAAACTATTTTTGATTACATGATTAACTGAAACAAATTTGTCTGTAACTTCCTTTACATGCCCAAGTTTGTCAAGACTTTTGACAACTTCACAATATTACATATTTTGTTATCTGCATGTACTTCGAGGAAGTGGGTAAGTATATGATAAAAATAGGTACTAAATCAATTTCATCTGGTTCAGGTTCCCAGAGAGGTGTTTGGTGGTACTGGAAGTGCTGGTGGAACTCCTGCCGTAACAGCATCACACTGCTGGAGCCATCACAAACTGGCAGCTACACTTAGATTGGTTGGGTATTTAAAGGGCAGAATCGGCAAAAAAAAAAAATTATTTAAAGTCACCATACACATTAGTGAGAGTTCATTCGAGGCTCCTCCCATTGAAAAGTGTATGCTGGTAATCCTGGAGTCAGTGTGGTGTTGTCTTTCAGTACTACAGTCACAGCAGCTTTTCTTATTCAACAATGATGGTGTGTCTGTGTGAATACCCAAGCAACTATAGGCTGTTCCCAGTAAAGTAGGCACTTTTAAGACCCTAGTTACTTTTTCCTTTCAGCTTTTTTTTATCCTTTAACCCGATTATTTTTAAATTAAACGCACTTGGAAAGTTAACGTCAAAGATTAAAATTAAATACATTTACAGACTGTTATTCCAAATAAGGGGCCTTTCAAAAGTGCTCACTTTACCATGAATAGCCTATAACTAAACATACAGGATTTTAATATTGCAGCCTCCAAATGGAAGCTGTTGGCTCAAATATTTTAGATGTGTTATAGATGTCTATGGGTCCTGTCCCTCCCCCCTCATCCTTACCTACCTTTCCCACTGATTGCGTGATTTAGTCCAGAGAAATAGGTTGCAGAATGCAAAGGCTATGCTCACCACTTCCAACAATTTTGGTGCAAGGTGATAATTCCATAATCTGTATGCCTATTCCAGGCATGCCAACATCTAAATCTTTTTAACAATAATATTTCAATAGGATTTAGTGTATAAATAGATCACAGCATTTCATGTGTAGTGTATGCTTAACTGCTCTCCATAAATAATTAAATTTCAACTACAGTGAGAGGTGACTACGCCTACATTAATATTATAGCAAAACCATCATAAAATGTTTCAGAAAGGACAGACAAATTTAAGTTTGATAATGGGGAAACTAAGAAACGACAAACTACTAATGTGTTTACTTTTTTGTTTATTGGTCAGGTATTCAGGTCCTAAATAATGTAAGTTGACATAGTAGAAAAATTACAACTGTAGTACGGCACTGCCACACATTACTTTTCAACATGATCACTATGCTTGTCCAAACATTTGTTCATATGGTACACCAAGGCATTGATGCAAGAACAGAAGAAATCTGCATTGAGTCCCTGAAGCCACGCAATGGATGATGGCTTGCTGAAATCCAGTATCAGTTATGAATTGCCATCCACCCATTAGCTTCCTCAACCATTTGAAGAAATGGAAAACACTGGGTGCAAGGTCAACATTGTAGGGATGATGATCCGGTGCCTCCCACCAGAAGCACCATAATTCATGTGCGCTTTGGCATCGTCAAGTAGCAACACAATGCCTGTTGTGAGAAGTCCAGGTTGTTTTCTGCAAATTGCCTTCCATAACTGCTCTAGTGTGTGACAGGAATTGGTGGCATGCCCTTGTCTCAAAAGATTGGCGACATAACTTTCTTTGGGGGTGGAGCTGTTCTGAATTTCTTAGAGAATGTGGAATACGTGCATTTCCATGACATTTATACTTGCTTCATCTCTGGTGTAATATGATACACCCACATTTCACCCCCCCCCCCCCCGTAACAATACGCTGTAAGGAAGTGCACTCCTTTCTCATAAAGCTGCATCATGTGCATGAAAGACAATCTCATCTTAATGGCTTTGTGATCTGCGAGTTGCCTTGACACCCAGCTTGAAAACATTTTTTAGTAGCCCATGTGCTCATAGACAATATTGTGCTTAACTGCTCGCTGAGATGTTGAGTTGATTAGAAATATTACTAAGTCAAATGCAATTATCATCCTGCAAGAGACCTTTAATAGTGCACACATTGTTATCTGTGGAGAACATGCTTATCCGGTCAGATTGTTGCTCAACTTGCATATCTGTCCTGCTATTATCAAACTCTGAGTACCACACCCAAACTCATTTCCATGACAACTGAGAATTAAAGGTAAGATGTACTTTAAAATTAGATTCATCCCACAATTTCAATGGGAATTCATAACACCCCTTTCATGCACAGATGGACAAAGAATGTGGTGGTGGGTGGACATCTAAGTCAAATGGGAAATTAGTTCCCTCCTGCCATCTTCCTAGGCAGAATAACTACTCTCCATGCCTACCAGTTGAAATTGGATGGAAGCACTGACAAGGCAGAACAGGACTTGAGCTGGGTTGCTACTAGCACTAATCTAGCATGCACTGCTCAGCACATCCACTGCAATTCAGCTGAATTTCTTCTGCTGCCAGCATTGCCTCTGCAGATAACCAACTGATACTCTGATACTCCATATGGTTGGAATAATCTCCATATGATGATGTAGAATAATCAAAGCTTTTAGAGCATTACATTCATGTACTGCAAGACCTGGCATCACCAGTGATGTAGGCATGGCTATTGGGGTGATTCAATGAACCTCTCATGATATTGTGATATAGAGGAGCTGGCTGTTTATATTTTGTATGGGCACTGGCACACATCAACTATGAAACATTTAGAGCAGATGTAAACAGGCAAGTATAACTGCTTCTGAACAATGGTGTAGAAATAAAACTGTTACGGAAACAGATGTAAGATTTAAAAAAATTACTTTCAGAATTATTAAGACCCCCACACACAATGAATGCACATCAGTTTCAAAAATACTTAAAATCCCGAAAATTTATATAAATAACTTTCCACTCTTTACAAAATAAATAAAACTCATTTGATATAAATATTTTTCAACTTATTAAAGAGATATTTTCCAACTACATAGACGAGTATGACTACTGGAAAATTTGTAAACCACTTGTGCAAAATATCTCATGCAAACAGAACATACCTCCATTAATTCTTGCATTTGTGGATTGGAAGTGATGAGTTGGCGCATGTTTTCAGGATCATTCATCATACGCTGCACAAGAGGATTATCCAAGATCTGCCTCATCATATCAGGATTACCCAACAGTTCCCGCTGCATACGCTGCTGCAGTTCCATAAAATTTGCTGAGCCCATTCCTAAGCTCTCGAGGCCAACCAGTCCACCAAGCGATCCCAGGCCAAATGGAGTGGCACTGATATCAGCTATATTTCATACATTAAGAAATTAATCATTATACATATAAATTAAAGTGTTATATGCAAATTCAGTTAGTATTACAAAATATGCTAAAAATATATAGATACTACGTGCTAAATATTAATGCTTCATTTAGCATCAAAGAAATTTCTGGGGGAAAAAAGTCAGCAGTATTTGTAAGTTTTAATTTTGTACATTAAATATCACACCCTACCATGTTTCCTCTGTGCTATACAATACCTAACTACCACAGTAGCCTAACAGTAGCAAATTTTAATGGTTAACACACTTTGTTATAATCATCCTAGTTTGCCAACATTCAACAGTATGAAGCATTGCAGTAAATTTCAACCAGCCTAAGAAATTTAGAAAATTCTAAGTTTTTAAAGTGAGGTTCTCTTTTTCCAATTCTAATATCTCCTAAACTGTTCAAAATACAACATTCCTATTTGACAAGCTGCTCAAGCCCATCATTTCCCAATGTCTCATGGTGTACCATTGATCTCACCTTAACTGTACATTTTTAAGGGGAGGGGAGTCAAATTTCAAATTGCTATTCTCCTGAACAGTTTGAGCTATGGTAATGGGACCGGTGACAGGACTCGGTAGGCACACTCAGACACCCAGAAGCTTCCTCATCCATTTTCAATTGCTGTGTATGAATTTCCCAGTTTACACTTATTTCCCATAGCTAATTTTCCACCTTCTTAAAGGTGGTTCCATTTATACAACCCTTTAGGTATCAAAAATTGCACTACTTTATTCTGATTATTCTTAACAACGTTTGTAGAATGCTGTTTTTTAAACCCACCATCCTTTGTTTAAACACCACCCCCCCCCCCCCCCCGCCAACAACCAGCAAAAAAAAAAAAAAACCTCTAGAAGGAAATAACACTAAGGTAGGGTTGAAGTTATTTGCTGCTTCTTACATTTGATTGCATGCTCTTTCAACACTTTCTGCATAGGGAACTTAAAATATGGCACAGAAGTATCATCTTTTAACAGGGGAATTTGTCATAAACTACAGAATTTCCAAAATTGTGTTTTTAAGGTGGGTTGATTTTAAATTCCCAATATTTCCGGAACAAACTGACCAATGGCATTATAATTTGGCATGCTCCTTAACCCTTTCACTTTCCTATTACCTCATGTTATACTATTGGAAAAAATCATAACTACTGTAAATCGTACTGGTACGATTATTAGAGGGCTGCTATAACTTATCTCCTAAATGGTTTGAGCTACGGTACATAACTATGTATGCAAGCTCAGAAGCCAGACAATTTTAGGTATTACGGTAGCCAGCATCTTGAACTATTTATATTTTTTCAAACTCTTCAAATTTTTTTGTGCATACCTAAACTTTTTTTGTTGGTTCTTCCCTGTCTGTTTTCGAATGATAAGAATTTAATGGTTTATGCTCATTTTCCCCTTATTAACCTGCAACAAATAACAATTGGAACCAGTGGTTTCATCTACTCAGGGTTACATAGACAGTGGGTTTGACTGCTGTTTATGTCGGCCATGCAGGTTATGTTAACATCTTAATGCACCTATCACCTTATTAACTGCACAGAATAATCCTGCAGTGTTCCACAAGCATAACCCCAAATATATTATTATAAGAAAACTGAAATAATTTATATTTTGTCACAACAAATTTTTGGAGTAAATTGTGGTGGGGAAATGTTTTTGGTTTTTCCTTGAAAAGCATAGTTTAAGCTTTGTGGGTTGATGAGATTGATGCATGTTGGCGGAATACCTGTTGCATCAGCCTTCCATTCGGCAGGTCTGGGAGGGTGGATATGGATCACATGAGCTCTGGCTGACCGGGTGGAGGTGTGGTGGGTGACAGTGCACTTGCCAGTGTGTGTGTGTGTGTGGACAACTCCTTTTTTTCTTTAACAACAGGTACAGCACAGTAGCTACAATGAGTTTCTGGTAGCACAGAGAAGTGTGGGAGAGGTATTATGCTGACAGTGGCATGAGTCTAGGCACGGTGGCACCCTTAGATGCAGTCCGTTGCATGGCACCGTAGAGTACTAGCATATTTTTCGGCAAGAGGAGTGAATCCTAAGTCTTTGGACTGCAGAGAAGCCCAAAAAGCCTTTAAAAATGTAGTTTCAGATAATTAATGTTTCTTTCACCTAATTATAAGTGAGGTTATAGTATTTCAGGTTTAAAGAGCAATTCCTCTTGTTAAATTTGTCTGGAAGTGTGTATGTTATTTGTCCCCTTCATGTAAGCTTAATTGTGTCTTACAATGTAGTTTGTTCAGTTTGTTTGAGATGTTACCTCTAATGTAATTTAACTCAGTAATACTTTTTTAATGTTTGTATGTTTCTTGAGTTTCAAATGATTGTGTCTTTCTTTGAAATCATTTGAAAGTCTTGCATGTAAATATTTGGGAAAGATTACGTAAAAGTACATGATGTGAACTGAAGTTCACCAAATCATCTTATCTGAATATAATTAGTACCCCTTCCCATTCTTTTTTATTGATAATGAAACTTGACTAGCTGAGGCTTCAAGGAAATATTTTGAGTGTTCCCAAGAAAGATCACCGTTTTATTTTTGTTTAACCACTCGATTCATTTGGGATACTTTGCGAGTTTTGATAAATAATGTTTACTCAGTTTGGATAGTTAAGTGTTGATCCACTTTAACGTATTAGTGAATCTGAGCTACCTTCCCCCATTTACTTTACACAGTTTTAAAAGATAGTCACCTGAGCTAAGTTTTCCGCTCATTCAATTTTCATTCCCATTTCATCTCGTATCTCATTTCCCTAACACATATTTCATCATCACCAACTTTCACCATTTAACAGTATACAGAATGTAATTGAATAAATGATGATAAACACCACAGTGTAGTAGACAAGTAAAAATGAAGCATATTTCATACAGAAACAAATTGTCTAATATACACAGTTAACCCGTTAATGGCTGTGGCAATGTGCAATATGTACTTATGGTGACAAAAGTGTACCTACTTGTTTGGACATAAGGAATTATGGAATTCTTAGTATTTTGGTAGGTTAGTATATTCTAGAAATGTGGTTTAGAACTTAGTTTCAGCACGCTGTGGTAGGAATAATTTCAGAAATTTAATGGGAATGGAATGAAAACACATATGGGTTGGAAAATGAATTTGTTTGAAATTGAAAGAGGTACTGTGTTGTTTCGCAAGTTAAACTGAAAGTGTTGAACTGAAAACAAATTTTACAGAAACAGGGACAATGTTGGGCCAGTATGATAAGATATGACACACTTGAGTTAATAGTACACAGCAGTTATTGTGTTATTGTTTGAAAAAAATTTCATGGTTCTCGTAAAGTTTTGTTGCAGATTGAGAGCACTAGGGTGGTGTTGGTCTATATCAATCGCAGTGCCAAGAGAGAGTAGCAGTGATTCAAATGTTTCATTTATGAAACAATATTCCATTTTGATTATTTAATGACATTAAATGTTTTTGAATTGTACATACACAATTTTGAATGTTGTTAAAAAGAAATTAATATTTAGAAAGATGAGGCATGATGTGATGTGTATAGAGATGTGGTCCAGGTGGCCGTAAACTTTGGTCTACAGCAGTACAGAGTGGGAATGTTGCGGAGGCCATGTCTTTGATCAAACACAACGTGAATATAATTGTTTTGCAATTTTACAGTAAAAAGTGATTGTTATATTTTAGAATGGCTAGCATTGTCAGTACACATAAGTAGGAAGGCATGTCAATTTTTCATTTGTTAAAAAAGTTTTGCATTATAATACTAAGATAATAATATACATGTTAAGCAGTTAAGGGAACTGTCTTTCACGAATTTGAGGTCATGGTGCGATGGTGGCATCGCCACTGCAGCTATAGATCAATTGTTTGCTCAATACAGTGGTAAGCTCTGTGGCAAACTCGTCTACCTTCCCTTGATTCCCCTTTTTCCCTCCCTCATTTTCCCTTCCGTCATGCATAATTTTTTTTTTGGCTGAGGCTTAAGTTAATTTAAGGGCTTGCACACAGGCTGCTCAGATCTTGTTGTCTTTGCTACTCCTTACGCCTTGCCGAACTTCGGCTGTGTCATGTCCGAAGACCTGCTGACATTGTCTGTACCGTTCAACATATCTTTAGTCAAATTGTCGGTTGTTTCTTTATACGACGGAAATGTATTTTCTTTAAGTGTACTGTGCCTGTGTAGCCATCAAAAGAACTTTTATAAATGGTGAGTCATGGTTACGGGATTCACTTTTTGGGAGTTTTCACCATTTTAAAATGATTTTGTGGCGTTGCGTTGTCTAGTTATGAGCATGCATTTACGGTAGTATTTTTCCATATTGTGGTTTGGTAGCCTTTCAAAATTGTTGTTTTGGTTTAATTTTTTAATGTACTAGCCTTTCAAAATTGTTGTTTTGGTTTAATTTTTTTATGTGTTGTATTTTTAGTCTTTGTCTGCTGCCCAATTTACCTTCTCCAATTTTTTTTCTTTTAATATTTGCCTGCTTCACCACGATTCATGCATAGGTGTAGGATTTCTTTTAATATTGTACTGTGTCTTTTAAATTGTGATAGGGTCACGTAGATCGCCCTCACAATTGCTATCTATTTAACGTATTTTTTTAAATTTTTTTTTTTAAAGCTGAAAAAGGCTCTAATGGGTCCAGTAAGGCTGCCCTTCTTCACATTTACGCTGCTGTAATATTTTCTAGTCAACCATAATAATATTTCAGTATAGTAAAAGCCCGATATAACTCACAATTGCGTTATAACTTTCCATGCTATTCCAGGAGTGACCGAGTACAGTAGCAAAAAAAAAAGCCAGTGTTCTAATAGGGCGTTGCACCAATCTGTTAAACTCGGCGCAAATGTTGTTAGTTACCGCTGTAACTCGTGAAACGTTTAGCCCATTCCAATCAGAATTTAATTTTTTTTATCTGCATCACTGGACTTGACAGCATCCGGGGGGGGGGGGGGGGGCAGTAGAAGAGAAATGAGGTTTGATGAAAGGGGTCACATGCATTCAAGCTTAAAAAAAAAAAAAAACACACACCCTGCGTTTTCCAGGCAAAGGATGTGTACTATTCCACCAAGGGCGATGTTCGCTGCAAGTTGTTTGTCGCGCGGGTTGGAGGAGGTGGATTCATCCCCTGCCCCTTAGGGGAACTGTTTGGGAGGAAGTGAGAAAGAGAAAGGAAGCTCCCATCCAAATGAAACTAAACAAAGGTCGAATGCACACTTGCGCTGCAGATGGGATCTATTAGTGCCTCTTGTATTGTGAAACATGTCGCTCATATGATTTGCATTTTACCAAGGAAAAATAAAACCAAAAAAAAAGTGAATTATTTGTGGCATGCAAAGAAAGGCCACTTTCGTGTATTAAGCCTTGTCCGCAATAGCCCGTCCGCTCGGATTTTTTCTTCGAAAATGGAAAGACATACCATATAGCCACTATATACATATTATAATCAAAGTGTCTACGTAATAATAATAATGATCATGTCGCACTATATCCTGTAGGAGTCTAATTATAGGCCTGTAAATTAACAAAAATTTTGAAGCGCATCTCAAATTCCGGTTTTTTTTTTTTTTTTTTTTTTAATACATACCTTACAGTCACTATATACATTTTTAAATCAAAGTTAATACATCATAATCATAATGACAAGGCTGTGCTATACCCCGTACAAGATTAATTATAGGCCTGTAAATTACTTAAACCTTACCTTACCCAGAATTTGAACCGAGAGTCCCTTACATTGCAAGTCAGTTTTATACACAATGTGCCACAGAAGTCGGCAATCCTTTTACGGCAGTATTCAGACGTATTTTAACATACTTTAGTTAAAAATTTTGCATTGAATAATTGTAATTGCTTAAACGTGTTCTGCTATACAGCACACGCACAGTTCATGTTAACTTGTTAAGTGCCACTAAATGCATGACAGCAGCACACTTGAAGTACAATATACGGCTTGGAATGTGGTCACGCCATCCCCTATACTGATCCAACACCCAGATAAGATGAAAAAGTTGCTACAGTAACATAATTTGGCCTGTTTACAACCAAACCACAGACCAGGTATAAGAGGGTCGCCTAAAAAAAGATCACTAGGAATTCTTCCGTCAAAGACATTGCACCACGTCAACGAAACTGAATACGGAATAACATATAATATTGGCAGTAATAAATTAGTAAAATTGATCTCGGCACTTAAAGGAGGCAGAGTGTGCGCTCCTTTCACCAAACTTCTACGATTTATGACTGCCCACCAACAGACCACACACCTACCTGACTGCACACTTTCCCCTTATTTATTTATTTATTCCCGCAGGGGGACATAAATTACCCCAACGTATAACTGAATCCACAATATTCCGGCTTCTACTGTATTTCAGTATTAATTATTTATACATGGTCAGTAAGCTTTTAACAATTGAATCGTTTGAATAATTTTATGAGATTGTCATTTGGGAGCCTAATGTGTAAGATATTTTTTGTGATCCACTATTTTGAAGCTTGGTATAATGACCCGTTATAATCATTTACGTATATTTAAATATTGTTTAAAGGATTTTTAATCATACTTATTTTATATTTAAAGAAAGTCGGAGCAATGGTATTGTATGATTATTTCTTTTGGCGTAAATATCAATCAATATTGTTTTAATATGATGCTAGTTCAGAATCTTTAAGTAATTAATCAAGCAATGAATTTTAAATGCTTGGTGCTGTCATATGAATTAATACTCAAATAAATAAGTAAAAGGAATTTTGTATGTCCTACTTTATTTGCATACAGCACAATGGCTTGTGAGTTACCGTCGACCAGTAGGTTAAAGAATGAAATAAAAATTGAAGGTAGAAAAAAGGTTGAGATGAGAGATTTGGGCTGCTCTTAACAAAGTCTTGAGAGCCGATGTGGACGAAATAAGGTGACACTGGGGCAACGTCGGAATGCAAGGTCAGGGGAAACGGGAAATCTCCCAAGAAGACTTGCCAGCCAGCGGCATCGTCTGGCACAATTCCCACTTGTGAAAATCCAGGAGTGACCCAGTTAGGGATTGAACCTGGTTCGCCTTGGTGGGAGCCAAGCAGTCTAACCACTCAGCCACTGCGACCCCTAGGAAAAAATTATTTTCCTATAGTCGAACATGTACATCCTTCAGTTAAGAGCTGATAAAGGTGTGGCGTGATTCAAGAAGCTATGGTTAAAGTCCAGCACTGAAATAGCTGTGTATGAGGCATCGTGATTATTGTTCAATAGATTTTTTTAGGTTGCCAGGTGATATATACTTGAGATATGTTGGTCCATTACTACTGTTCTATAGTATGACTGATCAGGTTGTGTGTGTTAGATGCCCAAAAGAATAATGATGAGATTTCTTGTTTGACCTTCATTATTAATAGGTGTTGGACTTTGTCAAAAGTGTTGAAGTTGAGTTTACACAGAATTTTTAGTAGTGCTGCCCCAGGCGTTGATATTGGCTTTCAACAGCTCGCAGTTGTTATGAGACAAAATGGATGTTAGGCAGTTTAGAACCCACAGGTTACAGGCTTGGTAAGAGGTGTTTTCCAGTGGTACTAAGTGTTAACTTAGGTAGTGCTAAGGAGAGTGAGTGTAATTGTTTCTGTGGAGAGCAAGACGTGTTCTAATGAGAAAGTAAGCTGCTCCTTTGAAGGATTACAGATGAAACCCATGAACCAAGTGAGGGTGGTTGTCATGCACTAAGTGAGAGAGAGAGACAGAGAGAGAGACAGAGAGAGGTGTGTGTGTGTGTGAAGGGAGAGGTTAGGGGGCTTGCCTCAAGATGGCCAGTTAAAGGTTATTTTGAACTGCTATATTTTTTTTGGTGGCATGAACCCACTCCTTTTGCAGAAATTATATTGTATAATGATGATTGGGTGTGGAACTGCAATCTGTGGTGCAGATTTAAATTTAGAAATGAAAAGTAAACTGAATAGAATTGTGGTAGTATACTTAGCTGTTATTATTTCAGGCAGGTGAGACAGTGATTAATAAAATAATATTTTTTATTGGTAACAAGTTCACGTTTGTAGTCTGTGTTTGTCATGTTATAATTTCAGGTCGCAGATGCAATTTGGTTTTGTTTTAACAGTATCTTTTCCTTAAGTTAATTGCTGTTGGGTGAATCTAAATTTTGTTTACTTATACTGCTGTTTTATTTTATGATTCATTAATGTTCAATGATAATTAGTTTTAATTTTGATTTCATTATCACACAATATTAGAGATTTAAATTTTTCTTTTAATACTCTGTAGTGTTTACTTGTCAAGAAGTATTTGTTTAGGTATATATAAACCTTAATGTTGGGGATTGTGTCCAATAATCAGGTTTACCAAATAAGATTTAGAATAATTTTTTTGTTGATCTGTTTTGTTGCCAATTAAGTAGATGTAAATGCAATAACTAAAATACCATTAAGATTTGGTTATATCAGGAAAAAATTTTTAAGGCGAGCATACAAAATTGGATATATGTATGTGTGTATGTGTGTGTAACACAACAGACGCCATTGCTGCTACTACTAGATGACATGACGTTTGCTTAGTGATGCGTGTACATTTAGTAGGCCCTTCGTACGGTGCCAGATTATGTAAAACTACTTCACAAGTTACTACATGTAAGGATGGAGGTATTTAATGCTGTGTACTCCCAGACAGTGTAACAGATTTAGAAACTGATGTGTGTGAAAGCTGAACACGAACCAATAAGACAACAAAATTCAATTGCAAAACAACAAAACATATCACTAGGAAAAGTATCTACTGGCAAAGGAAATAATTTAATCAGTAGAGATGTTGTAAGCAAATGTTAAATTTAATTACAATTCTTTTAATCAAATTAATCCTCTGACAGAAAAAGTTTAATCAATGATTTTATGTGGCCTCAGCAACAATAGCCTCTTTCGTGACTGAAGTTATCCATTTACTTTATGCCTGGCAATTAATTTCAAACTTATAGAAAAATAAATTTAATTAATTGGATTCTCTGCTCCAAACTAGCTCAGTGTTTTAAGCAAAATACTAATGATGCCGGAGTACCCGTAGATATATTAAACAAGGTTCCGTTCAACTTTAATAGAAAAGTTCCCCTCTGCTTCTTAATAAAACAATTTGTAGAATTAGCCGATTATAATTTAAAACAAAGAATTCTTGAAGTACTCTACGTTCTTTGCGATCTCGTCAGCAGTCGCATCTCCCTGGATGCAGCAGGACTTACCATGGCCTGCAGTGCCATTACAGTCCTAGCACATTTACGCACACTTGATAGTTCAAACTAATTACCTGAATAATATGTGAGAGGCGACTCATACAGACTTACTTCTTCCTAAATCTTGCCTCGCACTTTTGTTTCCTTCGAGACACTTGTTTTCAATTTTGAACTTACAGTACAATGTTACCTCAGGGGGTGTTGGCATGACGTCTGGCTTGGAGACCTGGATGTACAGTACAAGCTGGACTGATGTGTCTGCAATAGCTTTCTTCCAATGTTTTGCAGATATATCCTGTAGTAACGTGTCCAGCCTCTTCAGTACAGGTTTAACGACTTGCCCAATGGGTGAACACAGCATCCAGATGGGGCGGTTGAGTGTGCATTCAAGATGCGGAAAATCATCATGTATCAATATATGATGACAAGTATACTTGACTCTCGAATAGTTAGTCATATTGACTTCTATTTTCTGCCTGGTCTCAGTTGCTTTTCTTAACAGTAGATGATACTACTGGTTACAATCATTAGGGTACTAAGATTAACTGTAAATCTTGTTATATATGTATATTAAAGTTGTAATTAATTTAATATTGATATGTATGTTATTACAGTTGTAATGTATTTTGTTGGTTGCTGTTTCAATATAGCAGCTTGAAAGCACTGAGTATGCTCACTCCCCTAGAGACATGTAGTTAAGCCGGAAAGAGAGGGAGACAGCATCAGTCTTGGTCAGGCAGGAAAGTGTGAGTTGCGGCAGACAGTGGAAGACACTTACAACAATTCAGCGCTGGTCTTTGCGCAGTGGCCATTGCGGATGAGGAGGCAGTTTGCCATCTGACAAACTGAAGACGCCCGTGTCTATCAGGATACGAGACACGAGATGCTGAGCATATTCTTGTGTTGGTGTTCGATGCTTGCATAAGACGCCCATTTCTGAATTGGTGCTATTAGGGTGCTGTTTGCATTGACAATATCATAACTCAGAACAATGTAATCACGAGGGCAGCAGCTCCAGTTAGCGCAGGGAACTAATGGGACACAGGGCTTTTCTCCGCTTTCCATCTGCTGTGAGATACTGCTAAGGTACTGTCCGTTTCCATATTTTACATCCTGTTTTGGATGGATTGCCAACACACAAACGTTCAGGATTTTTGAGGAAGGCTGAATTTTTTATACCCTCTTTTGGATGAGTTTTGGCATCAGGTGATTTACCTATGTGACCTGTCAGTACTTTCGATATTTATTTCTTGTGTGCATACTAACCCTACTCTGTCAAGTGGTCAGGGCTGATAACTTTTATTGACATGTAATGGTAAATAACCTTTTTGGTGTAATTAGTTGGGCCCAATTACTTTATTACAAGTAACATTTAATATCTTCTAGCCTGTAAACTATTTTGGA
The DNA here is from genome assembly GCA_029891345.1 of Dryococelus australis. Taxonomy (NCBI): domain Eukaryota; kingdom Metazoa; phylum Arthropoda; class Insecta; order Phasmatodea; family Phasmatidae; genus Dryococelus; species Dryococelus australis. The sequence goes on from CM056996.1 coordinate 192,622,412, forward strand.
ACATAAATATCGTTGCAAGGCAAATTTTGGGGTTAAATATTTTTTTTTTACATTTTGAGTTAAATGCTAAGCTTGATGTTTGTAGTGATATTTTTGCTGGCTATCTCATTTTTGTTCGGATGCCCTAGATTTTATGACAGCCTTTGATTAATTTGTCTTTTTGTGTTTTCATGTGGCGTTCCCTTCCTTGGAGGTTAGGTTAGGGATTTAGGTTGTTTTGGTTGGGTTAGCCCTCCTTGTTACTAGTACATTAGGTTTGATAAGAAATTTGTGTAGCCTTTTTCTTTTTTTTTTTCCCTGATTGTTTAGTTCAAAATGTGTTTGTAGGGAAGTAGGTTTCAAGGGTGTGACAAACTAGATGTCTAGGTTTTGGTTGGGAAGTTAACTGATAGTGTCTCTCTTATAATTCAATATTTTATACAGTTCTCTATTTTGGGCAGATATTCATAATTTGCCGACTATTTGTTTCGTTTTTATTTCTTTTCTTTTAAGGTTAGATCATTTAAGTTATTATGGAATTGAATTAGGAAACATTTACTTTACCCTTCTTTTTTTGTTTAGAATAAAGGCATTTGACTGCTAAGGTTCTTTAGGAACTGAGGTCACTCATTTTTCATCTTGAAAGTGTTTCTTCACCACTTGAATCAGCAGGTTTCTTCTGAAGCGACGGCAGCTGGCCGTATTTTTCTAGGTCCAGGTCCTGGAAATTATCTCCCTTCCAGCAGTTCGGAAGAATTGTTATCTTTTGCTCGTTCAAAGCAACGAGTGCAGCTGCAAGCGGTGTCAACAAGTTCCGTGCTAATAGCTGGGATGTTATGCTTATCAGTACACTTTGCCGTTAGGCTTGTAAGACCTGTTAGAGGAAAGGAGGAATTGGTGGCGAGCTATCAATGTATTGATCGTGGCGGTGATTGGCCCGACATAACGTCGGCCTCACTCGTGACATCAGGAGAGGCAGCTGTTATAATTGGCTGTGTGTGACGAGGTCACGGTCGACGGACGGGCTGACTAGAGGAGTCGTGAGTGGGACAGAGAGGTGAGTGGAACAGCGAGGTGCAAGGGTGTAGATGTTGAGAGACCAGGGCTGCAACTTCATAGGTAATCATGTTTTATCCATCAGCACTGGCCGAAGGGCCATCAGGGTTAGGTACAAATAATGTAACGACAACTTGGGAAGTATCCTACATTTTTGCAGTAGAGTTGTTCTTCTGACCTCTTAAGAAAGATTTAAATGTAAGGTCAAGGGTACCAGTAGTGCCTGGCTTGTAGATGACTCAGCTGGTTGTTGGGTTCGTAGGTGCAGGAGTTGTGTTGGTACTACTGTACTGACCGAAACTGAGGTTTAGGTTATGTTCCCCGATATTTTTAATTTAACAGGTTCCTCCCTCAAATTAAATTTTTGGAGGACTTTAATGTCGTTTGACCTTTTTTCTCTGATTTCTAAATTAATTCTTGTTCAAGTTCTTTAAAAGTTCTATAAACAAACATAAATAAAGTAGCCTTTAATTGTGTTTCTTTTTGTGTGTGAATTTTGTTTAAGCCCTGGGAGGGAAAAGGATTAGTCCTAATGCTATAGCTAATTTTAATCTTTCGATGCACAGATCCGACATAACTTTGGTCAAGGTATCTTCATTTTGAGAATGGTTTCCTGTTAGCCCTACAGCTAATTCGTTTATTCCTTGAAAGGGGGCTTTCTACCCCTGATCCTTTTGGGCGTAACATTGTTATATTTTTTTGTAATGACGTTAAATTGATGTAACCTGATTTCTTTTTTGAAACACTACACTTCTGTTTAATGAAACATAACTCTAACTGATAAATATCTATATCTTATGCTTCTATTCTTATTGTTATCTTCTTTTTTTTTTATATCTTTGTTGCCTAATTTAAATAAAACCTATTAATTATTTTAAAAATATTACATGTTTCTTGACCTTGGCCTTCTTTTTTACTATGCCTTGCATTCTCATCATTACTAGACATCACCACACTCTTGTATAGTGTTTAGGTAAGTTTATGGGAATCTAAGGGAAAATGTCACTACATGGCTTATGTGTCAGACCCATGAAGCGGTCGCAAAACCCTGATGTTCCCTGAGTGAGAAAACCCCCCATTTTCCCTTGACCCTCCCCCCTTTTTTCTTTTCCCTACTCCTTGTTCACTTTTGCTTTAAATGAGCCCTTTCTGGTATTAAAGTAAGTATTAGGGTACAGGGTATCTTGCTGGCCCTGCTGAGATAAGTTATAGCACATGGTGTAGGCTTTGCAGATTAGATGTTATTGTAGGCTCATTTTTATACTTTTGTAAGTCAACATTTTATCCTTTCCTCACCTTACCTCACACCTTCCTTCCCCTCCCCATAACATCTGGTGTAGTCTCCTTAGTTGGTTACCCCTGGAGATCACATCCCTTACCCTCCCCGTAACAATATTCCAGTATGCTTTTTATTTAACATATGCTCGAAATAAAAAAAATTAAATTGATAACTCCCATGTTACCTGTAAATATTTTAATTATATGAGGAGTGGAAGGCTTCACCCTCCCAAGGTAATTTGGGGGTTACAAGCTGTGCCTCTTTGCTCTTTTGAGCTTGAGCCGCCGGTGCTAGTGTCGCTGAAGACTTTGCTGGCGCCTCCAGGTTAATTAACTTTCTCTCTGCCAACTTGGTATCCCTTCCAGTTTAATTACCTTCCCTCTCCTCCGTTCCCCTCATCTGCTTGCTTCACAGTGCTCCACTGACATTATATAGGCTTGTGCACAGCTATTTTTTGCCCTTGATTTTTCGCCGGCCTTCAGCCATAGCCTATCACTGTTATAAAGCCCATCGGCTTATGACAGCTAACAGTAAGTCGTAGTGCGACGCATGTGTTAATTTGTAGCAGTGATTAAATGGTTTTGCAGCATTCGTATAATTGGATACGGATGGAGGATAGTAACGTTTAATTTTCTTTCTCTGCCATGCAGAATATTTTTGTTTGGTATTAAATTAATTGTGTCTCGTTTAATGTGGAGTGCAATTAAAATGTGTTGGCAATTTATTCATAGACTAGTGAAACCATGACTACAGAGTATTTGCACATTTTCATTCCTTTTCTGATAAAAAACGAAGTAGGTAGCTTTGGGTCACATTATGTGACACGCTTTGGTGTTGGACGTAAAAATATTACTGAAAGTGAAAGGCGTAATAGCCATCAAATATGGTCCGTATGGCAGGGTCAAATGTAATACTGTAAAGTGTTTGCAGTTATTTCTCATAACATTGAGGTAATTCAATTTGGTAATAAGTACCGACGAGTTGACAACTTCAGTGGTTATGAGTATGTGTGTTCAAATTAAATTCTTTTTAGGGAATATGCAATTGAAAGCATTTGTTTCCACATAATTAATATATTAACATGAATTTTGTAATTTTGGAACCAGTTGTGGGACATTGGTAGAGCGGTGTGGAATTCTGGCAGATGAATTAAAGTGTAGAAATTGAATTAAATGCATTTCTTAGGCGTCATTAATTTTGGTACATGTTCATGCCTATGTATGCAGGTTGGTATATAAAATATTATTGCGTTAATTGGTATTTATTCCAACCTGACAATGTATTACTATTTTTGTCACGTGATTAGATTGCGCATCAGAATACATAAAAACTTTGGTGACCTGTCATTTCTTTAAAGTTGTTTTAATTAGCCTATATATGGTAAATATTCCATGTAACCATTTTCTAGTGAAAGAAAATGAAATGTGAGAAAAATAAAATAGCCATATATTTGAACCTCAGCCAAGTTGAGGCAGATATTAAATTTTTTTTTAATTTCTCAACCTCATTGAATAATTGAGGATGTTCATAAGAAATTGTGTCGTATCTAAAAGGAATAATTTTAATACCTCGCAAACATAGCTTTGTCTATTTTATACTAGCTAATGTTCTAAAATTATGTTTGTGAAAGAATTTAATTTAATGGAAAAGATCAACATCCTTCGATTTCCTTTAGCATGAAGAAAGCCAAGACGACCAAGGACTATTGTAACTGCCTGACCTACCAGGGAGTCGAACCCTCAAAATTACCAGGCTGTTATTCCAGCTACCATCTCGATCCCAGCCTGAATAAGACCGGATCCCGGAGATACCAGTTGTTTCCTTGGAATTGTGGGCTTTTTACTAGTTTTAAAAGGACCTTTTACTGTGTGAACGCAACTCCATTAATTTATGCTGAGAGGGAGGAATGGACCTGAGTTTTCTGGATAGCCCAAGCCTGAATAAGGCCAGACTACTCCAGGAACACCCCAAGACACCCAAACCATCAGCAGGGTATAAAGCCAGGACCACAGGCTAGTTTCATATCCTTGGCTACAGTCCCAGCCTGCGCAAGGCTCGACAGGAGAAGGATACTGACCAGTGAGTCCGGAATATAACCTGGTGCTACTTTTATTAGCGAGATGCCTTACGAGACCAAAGGACGTACAAGTAATCTAAAGAGATTAGCTCGCTGAGAAGGGAAAAAGAATATTAGACGTACTATTAGAAAATAACACCTTGGACTACCGAAATCACACACTGTAATTTCAATACTGCTATTTCTCCAGAATCATTACTTAAAACAGGGATTCCTCTAGACAGAATCGCACCTTTCGGAAGTGCGCCAATACTGCAAGATGGAGACAACATATTAGGATTAGACTGACACCACCATACAGTTGAATATTGGGATAATTGTAAGCCAAAACCACTAATTGCAGAGTTGTTACAGCCCCTTCCACATACACTGAACTAGGGCCTGTTCACCCTACATGCCAGGTGCACACCGCGGCAAGTAAGTTTATTACTATCCGCATTACCTGCAGACAGCTAGCCAACACATCATAGTGACCTCCTCAGTCAACTTCGTGCCCTCACCTCCCTATAGAGGACGCCGCCGGCAGGAGCCCTCTGACTCCGCTTAAATTCGTCCCCACTTCATCCCGTGACAGCTGGAGTCACAAATATTTTTGAAAATCTTTACAATGAGCATAACCAAACTCCCAGTTTGTGAGACATATTTGGTTAAACTCACCCTAGGGTTTGGATCCCCTCCTCCTGTCAGGGTCATCTAGTTCAAAGGGCACTAATCACCACCGTCCAATGTGGGAGGAACTGCAACCCAGCTAGGCAAACCTCATCCTCATATTTTTCCTTCACAAGGGGTACCTTGAATCGCTTATCCCAGGAAGGAACTTACCCTCCTCACCTCAAGGAATTAATTTTATTTAGTTCCCGTGAGCGGGAATTACGTTAACTGGCACCCAACGTGGAGCGTAAGCCTCAGGTAGTTAAGACTTGGGGACTTATACAGAGCCAGTCACCCCCCACTCACATACAATCAAGCTGGTCCCTAGTTGATTGCTGCAACGTGGGGCTTAACTGCAAGTAGCTCGGCCTTGGCGGTTAGATAGTCAGTCACATCCCCCACCACTCAATATGACCAGTGGTAGGACAAATGCGGGGAATTCGTACTGGAATAAGGCCAGATTACAAGCCCGACTCACAGCACATTTTACAGGGGACGAGATGGTGTCAAATCTCATCACAGATTTTCAAACTAGAACCCAGATCACAAAGGAAGAAATTGATATTTTTATCTGACACGAAGAACAAAACCATAAACGGATTTAATCCCCCAGAAAGTGAACAACAAAGAGTACGGGGAATCATCCGCACCCTTTTCCCCTCTCTTTGCAACCTCTTGCTAATCCCTCTGCCATAGACAGTCGACGAATTTGTAGAGACCGAGGGAGCTGGAAATAAACAACAAAGTGCAGTGCTGGCTAGATCCTCCGGCACACTCCTCCAAGGTCACGGGACAGACCCTTCCCCTCGGACCGCTAGCAGTATGAGACCCGCCTCATCCTAATCCCGCCGCCCCCTTACCACGTTGCTGGTATGCCTGGACCACATTTAAACAGAGAGTGCCCCATCCAGCAAAGGCAGGGCAGAAACCAGCCTCCCCTTTGAAACCAGGCGTGCTGCCTCGTAGGGATAATGATAGGCGCCTGCTTCCAGTGGGGGACACCTCAGCCGAGGCTCGCACATGGACACACGCTGCACTCCAAGAAGAGTTAATCTCAAACAATTATGCCTAGCTCCAGCTCGTCCAACCCACGTTTTCCAGGAACAGTAGTAGTATAGAAATGCTGATTCGAGCGCAGCCCCCCCATTATCAGAAAACCAACGGTAAATTGAATGCTTGAACCATCAGAAAACATCAACTGCCGATTCGAGCAAAGCCGCATAAAATAAAGTGACTACAAAAGTTGCATCTGGGAGCAGCCGCAAAAAGTAACTACAAAAAGTTGTGTTTGGGAGCAGTTGTAAAAATACGCGTAAAAAGTTGTGTTAGCGTGCATCCACAAAAATATACGTAAAAAGTTGCATTTGGGAGCATCAGCAAAAAAAAAAAAGTGGCTCAAGAAATTTGAATTCTTTAAAAATAAAATGCTGTATATAATAAATGAGCGCAAATAAAAATCAACCGATGTCTAATATGACGACCATTGCAATGAAAAAGGCTAACGCAACTGGTAATGTTTGGAAAGAATATAAGTTTAAGAAAGACTTTTTGTGGAAAGAAAGAAGAAATCTCAAGAGAAGTATGTCAAGTGTGAAACTTGTAAAGAATTTTACAAACCATATCTCATAAGAAGTCACTTGAGAAGTAGATTGCACAAAGGTCTTACACCAATACATAATAAATCACATGAACCAACAACTGCATGGGAAATTTTTAAAGTGCCACAACACTGAATATCAAAACAGAAGTTCCCACGAGAGAAACAAGTGAAATGTGAAACGTGTAGTCACTATTACAAACAGTCTCTCATAAGAAGTCACTTGAGAAGTAAAATTTATAAGTACACACCCATATTCAGTGTAGAAGAAATCGAAACAGCATTTCAAAGTAGGTAGAAAGCTCCTTTAAAACAAAGAACAAAATTATACTGAAATCAACTAATCTGGAAGAATATTAAACCAACAGCATATTGAAAATCATAGCTGAGATGGGGGCATTCGAAACAAAGGGATCTCAGTGGGTACTCAACAGAATATTTAAACTAGAAGTGCGAATAAATAAATATGTACCATTCAAGGGCAATTCTTATGTTGATCTCCCAGAAAAAATCAAAACTCGCTCATCGACATTGTAAACAACAAGCTTATCTACAGTGGTAAAAAGGTGTATATGATTATTGACGAAGGAGGCAATCCGTGGTTCAAGGCTAAAGACGCTGTGAACATACTCGAGTATGCAAATCTGCGAGAAGCAATCAGAGAACATGTTAGAGAAAAGCATAGGCAATCATACACAGATACAGGTAGGAGCGAATCGCTCCCCTTGTTAAACATGCATCCGCATATCATATTTATCAATGAACCAGGCTTGTACGCATTGATCATGAAATCAAAGATGGCAGCGGCTGAAAAATTCCAGGACTGGGTGTACAAAGCAGTGCTACCGTCCATTCGCAAGCACGGTACAAGATTGAGCAAAAGTACAAAACGCTACTAGATGATCTGAATAAGAAACTTAGATGTTATCAATAAATGTGAGCTACCGCCAACAGAAGATATTGGTAAACATCATCGGTTTGTTCTCATCCACACTGGTGGTATCTGTTACTATGTCATCATATGTCAAACGCGTATAGTACGTGCACGTATCGATGAGGTCAGACAAGAATACCCCAATATGCAAGTGCTTCTGTTTCTCACCAACATCAATCCCATAACGCTGTATAACCTTATGAAAGAGCAGTTGCCCATTAAAGCTGTAGGTAACTGTTTCATCACGGAGATGAATCAAGATGACTTGATTGACAGTATCGTACACATAAAGTCATTTGCAAGCTTAAAGGAATATCATCAGACGCTCAATTTGGAGTAAGTATTTTGAGATGCGATCTCGAAATGTATCGCAGTTATGTAATCGTTCAGTGCAAAGTACATCGCGACTTTGAGTTTTAAAATTGTTCGCGTATTATGTGTAAGCCTGTAAGAGTCTAACAAAATGCAATCGCTCATCGACATCGTGAACAGTAAACTGGTCTACGACTGTAAGACAGTGTGCGTGATCATCGACGAAGAAGATAATCCGTGGTTTAAAGCGAAGGATGTTGCAAAGATACTTGGGTATGCCGGTCTGAAAAAGGCGATGCGAGCGACTAACGAAGAAGTACAAGAAGCCATTGTCGCAGATAAGGTAGGTGACTCGAGTCACCCACCTTAAGAATGCACAACCTCTCATGGTTTTTATTTCAGAGCCCATTAAAAACACTCTTATAGCGCTATTATATAACAGTAAATGTTTTTAATGGATAACCATTGATTAAAAACTAATAACCATACATGTTTGCACACTATTGGACTTCGGTGATTCTTTCACTTTTAACATCATAAATTAGGTTTCTTTGGCTTACTAGTACCACATTACAAATAGTTGAACCCGATATTGGTTTATGAAAATCAACTGTAAGTTTCAGATTAGTTCGATCTTATACAATAGCTGTTTTTCTGCAAGAACAATCAATAACATACAATGGTCTTCTCCCAATAAATGACGCAGAGTTGAAGCACAGTTCATTATTACGATAAGGAGTATCTAGTTTGGTCTTTGATTGTCTAAAATCATTGTAAGCAATATACATCCTATCGAAAATTTTATCATCAATGTTTAAATTCCAATTCTCTTTGGCTTGGGCCCTGCAAATTAATCTGGTCAGTTTTACATGGTGTCTAGCAAGAGTCACTTACTAAAACGAGCCTTCCACCCACACATTATTGCAGGCGGAACTCACATGGCCCATTGTCATTTAAACAACAGTCTAGAATGTTTTATCAAAATCTATCATATAGACTGAGATATTCTACTTTACCACAGAGAAAAGGAAACCTGTAAACAGGCATTTGAATTACTCATGCATAGAGCATTCAACCCAGGTATGTTCCAAATCCTAATAAATTTTTTTAACTCAAATGACAATAGAGCGGTGTCTAATATAATAAAACAATCAATCATGTATTACATTAATAATCACAAATATTAGTCAATAATTACGTGTCCAGAGTAAACATAAAAATAACCTTTAAAGAGAAGAAAAATAAATAAAATAAAACAACAAACATTTCCCATTCACAGCTAAATAAACACTAGATAAATAAAAATAAACAACAAACTGTTAAGTCTGTAGTGACATCCCCCTACAATGGAGAGTTCAAAATTAATCCCCGAGGCCATTAATAACCAAGTGTTCTGCCAAAAATGCTGTCCAGCCCAGCACTCTAATTTAAAAATTGTGCAAAATGTATATAATTCACTTGAAGCAGTTCTAGACACGTCCACGTAATTAGCTAATTTAATAATGAAATTAACAACACTACTAAATAATTATTTTATTAATTTAATTTGCACAGGGATAAGTATCTTTCAGAAACACCATTGCAATTTGCATTATTATGAGGATGATGATGTGCCAACGAAATGCTGATTAATATATATATATACGTATCTGTCTGCTATCAAAATCCTTTATTTCACTAAAAGTCCAGTATGTCTGGTCAAGGTTTTTCTGTTTCTTGCAGTTTTTGGTAGTAGTTGGTTGTGATTTGTTAGTGATTGGGTGTATCTGTTATATATATATATATATATATATATATATATATATATATATATATATATATATATATATGCGTGTGTGTGTATGTGTGTGCATGTGTGTAGTTTTTCTCTTACTAATTGTACAAGACTAGTGTTTTCCTGTTGTGCACTTATTCAGTTTCGGTCATAATTTAACTGATTACCAGATAAGGTGTAATCTGGTACACGTGTTTATCTTGACACAGAGTTGTTCGTCCCAGAAATGTGGGATACCTACATTTTCCAAATTTATTAAAGGGTAACTGATGAGTTTATTAGTGGTTTTCCCACTGATACGTGTCATGCAAGCCATAACACCACACGTGGTGTCACTGACTCCCCTCCTCCCCCTCCAAGCCAGGCACTTGTGTCTAGCAGGATGGTGCTCTCTATAAAACAATTAACAAATTTCTCTCTAACTTATAGGCTCTCCAACAGAATACAAATAAACTTTTTTTATTCACATCTGTATGTCTACCAATATCCTGCAGCAGATAGAGATATCATATTCAACAGCTTAAATTTAAAGATAGAATAAGGGAATAAAGATTCATGATGATGCTACCTGTTCCCGCCTCCTTACCACAGTTTCTTTCCTCCCCACTGGGAAGCGAATAAAGAAGCCACCAGCTCATACAGGTCAACGCACCTGCCTCCTTGAACCAAGAAGAGGGGTAGCAAGACGGAGAGACAGAAGAATCGCAAGAGAGAGGAAGTCATTACCCCGGAGATTTATAACGGATGCCCCACGCGCAAGCCACCCGGAGATAGTGAACCCAGCAAAGATGAAACCGTAGAAGAGGCATTATACCAGAGCTCCACCCAATCATACGGACCAAGGAGCCTGGCCCAAAGAGAACATCCATACCTCAGAAGATGTCTTCTAACAACTCAAGATGGGTTTCAGTCATTGCAAAGAGAGGGTGATTGATGCATGGAGCATCTAACATGTGCACTCTACGTTTTGACATCACCCCGTTTCAAGAGTTGTGGTCGCCTATATTTTCCCTCTCAAGATATTATTATTCGATGGAACCATCACACCAGTCAGTCAGATACACATGAGTTTCAAGGGATGATGCAAGATCGCAGCACCCCCGCTACAAGGACACCGCAGCATCCAGAGCCTCGTGCCGAGGTGATAAAAACATTGACAGCCTTCAACGAGGAAATAAGGAAAGGGCGCTGCTGCGCTGAAGCCAGAATAAACAAACCCCTGTGAAGTTAGGCTAGCAACATCCGCACCCCTTCGACAGCCCACAAGCCTGAATATGGCTGAGGGCCCCAGCAAGCCTGAGCAAGGCTAGATAGGGCACTCAAATGTGAGTATGACTTAGCTAACCAGCCAACAAGCATACGTAAGATTTCTTCAAAGTCAGAGGTAAGTGGTGCAGACCCTATCTTCAGTATGAACAAGACTAGTAGGAACACTCCAGGATTCTGACCACTAGACCACTCGATCTCTCACAGTCTACAACTTGAGTAACCTAAAGAGAGTAAATGCTGATAAACTCCACATGTCTAAGTATAGTCTCCTACGTCTTCGCAAGTGCACCACGCCGGTTAATTCAAGCACACATCTCCACGCCACCAACCACAGGTATCTCTAAGTCATCATCTGAATCACTACCCTGAAAGCACACAGCATTAGCTCACTTTGCTCCACCCACGTTTTTATGCATGTAGCCTTCGCCTACCTGATAATTAATTTGATTATCAATAATTGTAGTTTTTAGAGCTAAGCATCTCATTGTTTTCCACACGTATTTAGTAAATACGTAAATTGTATACAATTTGTGCGTTCATTCCTTTACCTGGTTTCCAGTACAATTAACTTTTATAATTAAATAATTATTCAATGATCCTAGGTCATAAAACATCTCGCTCGCTGACTAGTGTGGGAAAGATCAATATCCTTCGATTTCCTTCAGCCTGAAGAAAGGCAAGGAATCCAAGGGCTATTGTGACCACCTGACCTACCAGGGAGTCGAACCCTCAAAATAAGGCTGTTAGTCCAATTACCATCTCGATCCCAGCCAGAATAAGACCGGATCCAGGAGATACCAGCTGTTACTTGGAATTATGGGATCTAAAAGGACCTTTTAACATGTGAACGCATCTTCATTTATTTATCCTGAAAGGGAGAAATGGACTGGAGTTCTCTGGATAGCCCTAGCCTGAATAAGGCCGGACTACTCCAGGAAAACCCAGAGATGCCCAAACTTTCAGTGGAATATAAAGCCGGGACCACAGGGTAGTTCCATATCCTTGACTACAGTCCCAGCCTGCACAAGGCCAGAGTGGAGGAGGAAAATGCCCAGTGAGTCCTAAATATTCCTGGTGTTATTTTTAATAATGAGATTCCAAGGATGCCGAAGTAATCTATGAAGATTAGCCCGCCGAGCAGGGTAAAGAGAATTGGATGTCCTATTAGCAAATAACACCTTGATTAGTAAAATCATCCACCTTAATTCCAATATTGCCACTTCTCCAGAACCATTATTTGAACCAGGGATTACTCTGGATGGAATTGTACCCTTCGGAATTGAGGCAATACTGCAAAGTGAGGACAACATATTAGGATTAGACTGACACCACCATATAGTTGAATATTGGGATAATTGTAAGCCAGATCCACCTATTACAGAGTTGTTACAGCCCCTTACGCCTACACAAAAACAAAACTTAGGACCTCTTCACACTACGTGCCATATGCACACAGCGGCAGGTAAGATATTACTATCCGCATTCCCCCGCAGACAGCTAGCCGACGCATCACAGCGACCCTCCCTCAGACGACTTTGTGCTCTCACGCATCCCCAATAGACAGGCTCTCTACAGAGGACGCCATCGGCAGGAGCCCTCTGACTTCTTAATTTCCCCCCCCCCCTTTTTTTACGTGAAAGCTGGCATCACAAATATTTTGACAACCTTAACCCATTTACAATGAGCATAACCAAACTCCCGGGATGGGAGACTTATTAGGTTAAACTCACTCTAGGGTTTGGATCCCCTCCTCCTGTCAAGGTCACCCAAACCCAAGGGCACAAATCACCACCTTCCCACATGGGAGGAACTGTGACCCAGCCAGGCAAACCTCATTCTCATATTTTTCCTTCACAAAGGGTACCTTGAATCGCTTATGCCAGGAAGGGATATAGCCTCCACAACTCGAAGAATTAATATTTTTTTTTAATTTGTGTGAGCAGGAGTCGCGTCAAGGGAAAGAGTTACGAAACAAGGAGTAATTTTGAGGACAGAAAAAAATGCACTTGTTTGATCAATTAAGAACTGAAAATCTAAATTATAATTTTCTGTAAATCTGTAGTATAGTAAACTACCGATTAACACGGTTAATCCGGACCAGAGAAAACAAGAATTTGCAAAAGTATTTTAAAATAACCTATAATCAATTTTACACATTTTTACTATTAATGGAAAAGTGGCATTGGCTCCAAAAATTCATGACAAAACACAGTACATATTATACATTTGAAAGCAAACACAAATCACACACTGTATTGTGTTGGTAGGCCACCCCAGACATTTAAGGTTTGTTTACTTTCATGTCACCTGTGTGTTTACATTGTATAAGTGAAATGTTTTGCTAGCAATATTCTTTTTATGCTATGTTTCTAAACATAGGCCCAATGTAATACAGTGGAAGCCCGTCATACCGCGGGGCAATTTACGTCACCCGACCTGCATAAATAAATAAGTGGAAAGCATGTGGTGGTTGTTCGTTGACATTACAAAGAAGGGGGGAAGGATCGGAGATGCATTGTCCTTTATTCAGCACCAAGATCGATTTTACTGATTCATTACAGCCAATATTGTATGGTTTTCAGTATTCAGTTTCGTTGGCGTGGTGCAATGATTTGATGGAAGAATTCCTAGTGGTCCTTGTATAATGTGACCCTATTATACCTGTTCTGCTGTTTGGTCGTAAACAGACCAAAAATAACTGATACTGTAACAACCTTTCCATCTTATCTAGGCGTTGTATAAGTGTAGGGGAATGGCACGGCCACATTACAAGCTGTATATCGTACTTGCAAGTGTCCTGCTGTCAAGCATTTATTAGCACTCGTTATCACAGAAGGTCTTCCCATTTTGAAGGGGGAAAAAAAAAAAAAAAACCACTCCCAAATTTGATGTGGGTCCCAAAATTTGTGCTTTTAAGTAATTTACAGGCCTATAATTTATCTCACACGGGATATAGTGCTACATAATAATTATTATTATGTAGAGATTTTGATTATAATGTATATATACCAGCTATACGTTATGTCTCCCCATTATCAGAAAAAAATTCAGAGCGGACGAGCTATTGTCGACAAGCCCTTGATGGAACAAGTACATAATTTGCCTGGAAAATACTGTTTTTTTTTAATAGCGATTCTTGCTTGAAAGCATGCACCCCATTCATCTCCACACGTTTCTCTTCTTATGTTGCCCTCCCAGGGGAACTGTCAAATCCAGTGATGGAGAGCAAAAAAATTAAGTTCCGATAAGAAGGGGCTAAACGTTTCAAGAGTTACGGCTGTAAATAAAAACACTTGCCCTGTGTTTGACAGATAGGGGGCCATGCCCCATTAGAACACAGGTTTTTTTATGCTACTGTACTAGGTCACTACCGGAATAGCGAGGAAAGTTATAACGCAGGTCTGAATTATGTGCCCAACAGCCGCATTATTTCATGTTTTTACTATAATAATTTAATTAAATATTATATTTACCACCTTTCATAATAAGTAAATGTGTCCTAATACTGTTTATGTTATTATAGTAGTGTTTACTACGTCTGAAATATTTCGTTTTAACTTGGTTTTCATACATTTGAATCAGATCACTATTAATAAGTAATCTCGGTGTGTGATGGCTTTTATTTTCTCTTAGTTGAGCAGATACCTGGCTAAGATAGGCCACCAAGCATAAATCTGTTATCAGAAGTTTCAATCACCATGACAACGTACAAACTACATCATCGTTATGTCTGTTTCTTGTACTTTGGCATAAGTTGAAGACCCGGAAATGGGACTCTCCTTCTTTATATGAACATGGACAGACCATCATAATTTAGTGCTCCAAAATGTTGGAGATTTTGCCAAATCTGCCGACCTAAGATAGGGTTTGTACAGCATGAGGAGAGCTGCCAAGAGTGATATTGTATCCCACGAACGCTCAATATCTACTTAGTCCAATGTGGATTAAGTAGACATTGAGCGTTCTAAAAGATGCAGTCGACGATGCCTTTGAAGGATGTAAAGGCTCAACCATTTGGCATTTTGCAATCCGTACAGAATCTGAAGTGATAAATAATTATTTTGGCTAAGCTTAAACTTCAATTTTACTTGGAACTTCATCTGAAAGGAGGACTGATTTTGTTGCTTTAAATGTTGAACTACGTTAGAGAGTTAATGTTCCAAGGACACAAACTAGGATACCCAGAAGCCAATGACTGGCGTAAGAACTGTTTTACCAAACTGTTGCACTAGCCAGGTAAATTTGACCATAAACCAAGAATAAAGTTTGTCCCAGCTAAATATAACTAAGCACATTAAGTAATACATTTTTCTTATAGTAATATTTTAGGAAAGGTGGAAATTTTGTATACACACATTTTGTCATCAATCTATTCACTAAATTTCAAATAAGGAATGCGATCAGCATCTTGATTATTTCTAATTATGAAAATTCTGAGCCTTAACGCAATTATTAACTTTGGATCATAATACCTTACAGACAAATGAGAATTGTTTCTTCCTAAATCCTTGAATGTTAACTTTTATAAGAGTGCTTTGTTTTTGTAGTGTTCATTGAAGTAGTTATTCTTGATAATTTATGAAAGGTTTTTGTTACTGTTTAACCATGTTCTGTTCCACGAGTGCTCTCGTACAAAAGATATAACAATAATGTTTTAATACATTGCAGTGCTGTCTATTCTTACTTGATACATAACTATCTGATATTAAAGACAAAGGTCACAATCTACAAGGGTGGTCAATCTACTTACTGGCTTAGTCTTCGTTTAAAAATAATTATTAATATCTATATTTTGCTTCATTCTAAAGTTTCTTTTGTTTTTTCACAAGCCTGTATTCCTAAGAGAAATTCCAGCTTCCCATGGCATCATCTTACTTCCCCTCTTTCCCCCTCCATTCCTGGCACATGAATGTCTAGCGGCAACTAGGCTACGTGCTTAGTATTTTACTCTCAAACCTTACAACTCTTTAGTTCTCTGCAACATACACAAAACTTTACTGAACTACATAAAAATTAAAATAAAATTCCTTACCATCCACTTAGTATTTAAACAATAATATAGTTCTCCCCACTGAGCAGAATAACATTTCAAGTACTAATTTACTGTATGAGCAGGATTTAAAGTAAACAATACTTTTAACTGATATTGGTAAAATTCAAGAACAGGGCCTTGTTTGAAGAAAAAAAAACTCAGAAAGTGGTATAATTCCACTCTAATAATTACATAGAACACAAATTTACATTTGACCAATAGAAATCCCAAAAACGATAGTGTGGAGGGCTATGAAGATCAGGGAAATTGTGGGGTAAAACGAGTGAAAAATATGTACATTATGTAATATTTATTAACGAAAATATGTTGAAATGCAAAAAGACATCCAAAAATGAGCTAAATTGACAATATTACCAATACAAGATACAAATACTGTAGTGGAGAGGGCTACAAAGATCAGGGAAATTGTGAAAAAAGAAATGAATAAAAAAATAAATAAATAAATAAAAAATATAAGCATTTCATGATAAAATTTCACCCCACAATTTTCCTCCAGTTCATGGCCCACCCCACTATCATGTTTCTAAATTGTATTGGTAACGTCAATTTAAATAATGTTCAGTTTGATCTTTTTGCAATTAGACATGTTTTTATCAGACAATATTACAATAACATTATTATTGGCACGAAATATGTTAAATTGCAACACACACATTATTTTTCAGTGCAAATGGGCTACGCATGAAAAGCATCTCTGGGGAAATTCCAAGTTTTGCTTCGCGGCACCTCTAAAAAAAAGTTGCTGGTGCACCTCGAATCACTGTTTAGGGCATTTTCTCCCCTGCTGGCACTGGGACTTTGACTCGGTGCATAATATTTGGCTACGGTTATACAGAATTTTTCCCTGTGAGGGGGCTAGAATATCATACATTACCACAATAACATTTGGATACGTGCATGCAAGTGTGGATTTAGGTATTGTTTGGTTAGGTTATTGAGCAATTTAACATATTTACATGATATTCCTGAAATAATCTTAATATTTTATCACAAAACCACATTTAATTGCACAAAGATGTAACCAAACAATAGTAAATTGACAATATTACAAATACAAATTACACATTAAATAGTTTGGAAGTCTATGAACTGGAAGTAATTTGTGGGGTACAATGTTACCATGAAAAAGTATATATTTTACACTCGCTGTACCCTTCAATTTCCCTGATGTATTTAGTCCTCGTCACTATCGTATTTATATAGGGTATTGGTAAAATTTAGGTATTGTTCAGATAGGTCCTGGTGCAATTTAAAGCATTTACATCATTAAATATTACGATTACATATAGGCTGTTCACAGTAAAGGTAATACTTTTCCTATCAGCAGTTTTTTTATCCTTCCAACATTCTTTTAAACAAATATTGTCGTGTAAATAATAAACACAATGTATATAGTTCATTGGACTCTAAAGCTGTTGTCTAATGATACAATAAAAACTATTTATTGACTACTATTCCAAGTGAGAGGGCTTAAAAAAGTGCTCCCTTTACCGTGAATAGTCTATACACACTTTTTAATCGTTTTACCCCGCAATATTACAACTTCATTTCACAAAATAAAAACCACACTATCTAAAATTTAAAATGTATTACATTACTCACCCATTCTACATGAATAACCAGGACACAACATGTATTCAATTTGACCACTCTCTATAGGCACTCACAATACAGCACAAACATTATATTTTAACTTTAGTCATAAATTAAATACCACAAACATACTCGTATTTTCGCAAAATTATTCCATTTCACACGTCACACAGAATGAAATGCAATAAAACCCATCAAACAGAACTTTATATTAAAATCTCCAACCACGGAACCGCACTGACCACCATTAGACCTTACAAAAATGCCAAACAGAACCACAATGGACACTACGTACTGTTCTGCAACTAATGCCTACTCGTCGGGACTCGTCCCAAAACCACGTGTTGGTTGGCAACGGTCAAACACATACAGGGCTAGTACGAAACAATGACGTCATACAGGAACACAAAATGGAAAATGACGAAGGTAGGGCACGACATGAGATTGATAATAAACACACAGAGGATATGAACTCACTCTTAGCGCATGATAGGAATTGTGGCAGACCATGTGGTCACGAATTAACTGTGGTAAAACATATCATAGACATGTAACCCTAGTTTGAAATTACATACAACCCTGAGATAAATTATGGTGCACAAGATGGGAATAAAATTAGCCCCTATACCGTAGTGATTGCATGGATACGGGCCACGTGGTATCTGACTACGTGGCCAGGAACTATGTGGCCGTAAAACAACGTAACATTGTAAATCCGTGAAATAATTGCAGTGATATTACCCTTAATATTAAACGTCACAATAAAAAAGAAGTTACCTAGAAGAGCACTGAACATGGACTGATGGCATCAGTTACACAAGTGGCGCGGGCCTTGTGGCCTCTATGGTAAAACACTCTCCTCTCTCGTTTACATCTCCCAAAAGCCTTAACGGCTATAAATTCTTAAGTTAAGCGGATAGCAATACGCTGAGGCGTCTGGCACAACTTACGCAATGTAAAGGTTAACCGGTATGCTAAATAAAACTACTGAAACCTAATCAGTGCAAAAAAGTGAAGTGCGTACGTGACAGCATCTTACCTCGCCAGCACTCCTAGGACGACTGCCCCGAGGCCGGGGACACAGCTACCAGTCATAGCTCCCTTATGGGGTTCACACAGGCGGAAGTGTAGGCATGCTGAGTAAATATTAATTTAGCAAATAGGAATGGCACCAAAACAAAAATTAGACATTTTTAGGTACAGAATTTAAATTGAAATTCTCTGTTAAAATTGTAATTGTCTTTGGAAGGCGTTCTCGCCCGAAATCATTGTCTCATCTTCAGTGCCGCGAGCACTTGGAATTTAAAATGCAGTTACACACAAAAAGCTCTACAATACATATAACACTTTCACAAATAGTTTTACACTAAAACAACTGATATTAATTTTGCTGCAAATCTATGACCTGTAGTAGTGATTAGCCACATGCTAACCACCATGTGTACTTTCAGAGGCGAGGGTCATCATTGGCTAATTGTGGGTGGCCTTTGGCCGGCGTCACATTTTATTTTTTCTCTGTTTATATTGTATGCAGATAGGTTAGCAACATCATGTTGAAAACAATAGTCACTGTATAAGTGAGCATTATAAATATTGATGAATGAATGTAAACAGTGCAGTTTAAAATAATGTTTACTGTTTATATTTGAATTATTTAAGGTAATTACTATGTAATATAATTGTAAACATATTGTAAACTGAACATTTTATTTTGAATTTCGAAGTACCAAATTTATGAAAACTTAACTTCATATGTGGCTGAAATATAGCACATTTATTTAGCAAATTTTGACATGTTCGGTATTTCCCTGACAACAGAGAGATATATTTATTCTACTAGTTATTAATTACATAGTACAATGCTCCGAAATATACATGTAAGCCTTAGGTAATTCACCACAATTACATAATGTTCTGACACACACTGCTGTTCATTACCTGTATAACCTAGGCATCTCGGCATAAACATACCCTGCAAATGAAGTTTTTATACATTAAAGATTTGTTGCAAACTGTATTCTTACACGTAATACAATTCGACCCGATATAAATATACTCTACGTAAATTATACGGGATTTATAGCACAAACACAGCAATCTTCATGCATAACCCTCATCCCTATCATATTCTATTTTTTATTACAGAAAACTACTTGAAGCACATCAAAAATTCCTAGTAATTATGATTAAGTACTAATAATCATATCTAACATACCCAGGTATTATTTTGCCCATTTTTGAAAAAGCCCCTATTCTGGAATTTTACCGATATTTAAGTTGCACCGACTGTATTGAGTATATACAGCCTGCACAGTGCGTAGTTGTGTGTGTATATATATGTGTCGCTTCTTTGACGCGCATCATGCAGACCAGTCCTTCAGATGGCAGAGTTAGTCAAAAGTTTAGAATGCAATGCAAGAAAGACTATATCGGGACTTTAAATGAGAAAACCTGGTATTTAACAATACATTAAAAAAATAGCCCTCGCAATACTAATGCAGGACCGAACATTAACTTTTGCTAAAGCAAGGAAAACACATTAAAAAAAGGTCTAAATTCATTAATTCCAAAGTTTGCGGTAACCATAAAGAATTTTACAAAAATGTAAATTCACACCTCTATCAATAAGTGTAGGCTGCTTTCTCATTGTCTTAATAGACTGGATCGAAATATCTACATCTGTAATTACTGAGAATATTTAAATTTTACTGACATACACACACATGCACATGCATGCCCACTCAAACCCATGCATGCACCATGCGTACACACACATGCACACACACACTAAACACAACACAACACAACACACCAACAACTTACACACACAAAAAGTTTAAAAACTCTGAAATGCCACGTTTTTGTAAACATTTAAACAATTGGTAAACAGTGCCTATCTTAAAAAAGTCTTGAATTCTTTTTGACACCAGGATTAATGGTTTTGTTTAAAAAACACCATACTCAAAATTTTTTTATTTCTAACTTTTCCGCGATAGTTTAAACTCTCCTTTTACGCTTTGTTGACATATTGCAAAAACTACACTACAGTGAACAGCAAATATGCCTGAGCGATCAATAAATTTGGAAAACATGGTGTTGGGGGTGGTAACTGAGGCCGTGTCCATGTCCAAAATGACTAATTCGTTGTCATTTCGTAACGTTCACTTGGGACATTGTTGACAGTCACTTGTTTAGCACTTGCGGAAACACATTTTTACATTAACAGTGAAGAATAATTTAAACTAAATTTAATGCTTAAATTGGATGTAATATTTCTACAATCATAACTGGAATACACTTATAAATAGGTAATAAATTAGGCACTAACGAATTCCAAAAAAATTAGTTGCGAAATACACAAAGAAAGCACAACACTTACTAACTCTTTTTAAAACATACCTAGTGTATTTGATGAACAATGATGTGTTTTTAAAAACATTTTATCTATGCTTTCGGACATGTGTATTGGAGGTAAAAAACATGATACTGATTTTGCATTTTTGCTAACATCTGCTAAATACAAAATAAGTCACCATTTTTGTATACAAAATTGCATCACGTGATCATTTTATCAACAAAATCTGCCACTTTGGACACAGTCTGAATGAGTATGATCAAATATGCCCTTCAACGAGCGGAAATGGACTCACGCAGGTCTCTGTGACAGGCTTGTTAAAAGATGCACGTTACAGCATCGTTTTGCCGCAGAAGTTACAGTAGACATTGAAAAAAGCCAAAAAGTGTACTATACTCACATTAATACTGTCTCCATTTGCAATAATTGTAACTTGGTTAATGTTGGTAAGCTTTCTCTACTCTTATGTTATGGTGGTAACCAGGTGAGAATTGCACACTTTTTATTGTGGTAGTTACACTGTAATGCAAACCACTGTTATAAAAGAATGCAAAAACAGTAAACAAGTAATTTTATAATTTGATATTTTAAGAACGTATTTAAATGGTGTGTTAAGACTTTATAAAGACAATAATTTTTAGTGTAAGAAAAACTAAGCAATTATTGACTTTATCAATGTGAAACAAAAAAATAGCATGTAACATTTGACTTAGGTTTAAATAATGCAAGTCAAGCTGGCCTGAAAAGTGCTTAATTACACGTCAATTGTAAGTGGACGCCATGAAGCAAAATTTGAATAGGTTGTTCACATTTCATATGTAATGGGAAATGTTAAATAGAACAATGCAAAATAATAATGGTTTAGCATGATCAGTGCTGTCAAAACATACCAATTTGTTTTCCAGTTTCCTGGATAACCCACTTATTCTCCATAATCACCACACATTGCCTTCTACAGAACAAGTGATATTTCCTTTATGTTTCATAGCTTCATTAGAAAACATAAGTACCTACTACCAGTAGAAAATACCAAAACATATTTCCTAAAAACACTGCTCTTGAATACAAAATAGACAGTAATATTTAATCTTAAATATTATATAATATCAGCGTGCGGCAAACTCATAGTATGCACACAAAATTTCAGTTACCCTGAATCTTTGCTGTTTCAAACCAACCTCCCAATAGAACTCTTCAGACAACTAATTTCTCACACTGGACAGTATGAAAAACAGAGAATTCATTTACTTACCAGGCGGTCTTGGTGGCGCAGCACCAGACTGGTCACTTGAAGAACGTGTCGTACTTTTAATCACAAGGTGCACGGTCAACCCATCTTTGATGTTATGGTTTTTAAGGTTCTCGTGATCCTTCATAATTTTACCGGCAAATATCAGACATAGTTGTTCTGGTTCCGCATTAAATTTTTTTGCAACCAATTCTTTAAACTGAAAAAGAAAAAATTCAATATTCTCACAGACATGCTTAAAATTGACTTAGTCATCTACAAAACCTAAAGTTTATTATAGCATTTAAATGTAAAGTACGTACGAATAGAGAACAAAATATTACTAACAGTTCTAATCGAAGCATCTTCTTCCACTTCTACAGTTTGTTTTTCTTTCGGAGTTTTCACAGTAAGTGTGATTAGCATTTTTCGAGAATCCTGACCTTCCGCCATTTTGAATAAACCTGCATAAACATAAAAAAAACTCAAAAGAATTATTTCAAGTCTACCAATAGTTAAATCGTATGGCCAACAATTCAATAAAAAAATTTCAAATAGCTTCCTTGATAAGAATCCAAACTTTGTCGAAGAAAATAGGAACAAATAATATTAGGTATGATTCACAATTCAAAAATAAACAATAAACTTATAATTAACAATGATCATGCACAAAAGAACTGAACACCTTTTTATAATGAAAGTATTAATTAACAACTGTGCAGAGGAACGATTAAAACCACGCTTCTTTGTGTACAACACAAAGTTTGCACTACTGTTGCTACAATATGGATTTATATAAACTATACAGTCAGAGGAGCAAAAAGTTGCTAAACGACACAAAATGCAGAGATATGCGCCCAGGAAAAAACCGCGGCACAAATGCAATATTGCTCTCGCCGCGCATGCGCAGTCGACACATGCAGCCATAGGGTTGCCGGAATTGTTCCAATATGAAAAAGGTACCTACTTTTCCTCTTAAGCTCAGGTAGAAGCAGAAAATGTGCCCCTCTGGACAACTATCTCGTAGGTGAAGTTCCCCCTTAACTCTACCCACGATTTCTGTTTACTTCTATGGAAATTATAATATTTTTGCGAGCGCCTAAATGTTGCTACGCAGCGTGAGTACCTTTACAGTACCGTGTGCCCTCAAGCATGCGTGTTAATAGCTAAGACAGTTGGAGAATGGGATACAAATCATGGCAAGCCCTTTATGCCATAGGCTGAGCACAGTTGTCTGGTGCTATTGCCGCAATTGAAACCATGGACACACCCCAAAGAAGAATGTACAGATAATGGCATACAAAACCAGGCAAAGCGGAGAGGGCCTGGGTAAAACTATGCCACAGTCATGGAGGATAAAAGTATTTCCTTTATTGGATTAAGGCTGGAGAAAGTAGGGTGTCTGTTAGTTCCCGTAGATAGAATTTGTGTGGTTAACGACTGCTGATGCGAAATGTGTCGAGCCGCTGCTGAAATGTATCCAGGGACGTACCGCAGTAGCACAGCACTGAGAGGGGTCGATTAAAATAAATACCTAGCATTTGCACCGGCGCAACACAACTCAATTAAAACTCAGTTGCACTTGCAACCATAACCACTGGTACAATTAAATACACCGAACACAAGTGGGCGGCGCAATTTTGGCCACACATTTTCACTCCCACTATACGAATAATAAAGATAAATGAAATAATTTGTTATCGGGTTTTCAATGCCACATAGATATATAAGTTGCAAAGGAGTTGACGTGTGCCATGCCTAAGACCGTTGTCCGGCCAAACCCTGTAATGTCATTGCAGCAGGGTTGTGCACTTTACTCACCGGAGCGACGAAGGGCAGCGCAAGGGAACGGCGCGCCAATACAGGAAAAGCCTGTGGTTGCTATTGCAACAGATGATGCCACAGATGTAATAATTACGACCCTATATTGCACTGATACATTTCAGGCCTAATTAAGAGCCATTGTGTTATTCATTACAGATGTTTATGATCTGTTTTGACAGCGTTGTTGTATTTTTATTGTGTTGCAAGGTAACGTGTCATTATTTATTTACATCTTCCGCAGAGTGTTTTGTCAATCCCATTTCACTAGTGTTTGTATCATAAGAATATTTGTATTGTTTTCACATGTTTAACTAATTTACTTCATTAACACAAGGATAAGATGTACACGTCATCTCAGAAAGTAGTACTGTTTCGGTGCGAGTGCAGGTCGCAGCAAGCCCGCATCACTGAGCGGGCAGTCAGTCAGCTAGAAAATCAGCTAGAAGCAAGTCATGGATGTGGAGTGTGTGTGTTAGACTTTGGCATTACGCGTGCACGCCGGGCGATCATCAACTTCTTTTAACCGGACATGTAACTGCAACTGCACTTCGGAACATTATTTTATCTTGTCGCCCAATAAGTCACCTCAATTCCCCGGTGGACTAGCATTGCCCAGGTGACCTTAATGTGCACATAAATTTTTATTGTCATCAGACATTTTTTTATTTCACTGCATGGTCGGTCAGGATAGCTGAATGTGTTTTGTGTAAAGTTCCCATAGAGTGGGGGTTTACGTTTAATGTAATAAATAACATGTTATGCAAGACAGTTGTTTATTCACCGGGCAAGTGTTTAAGGGGTCAGGACCTAATAATCCCGCTCAATCAGCACGTAAGTCTCATTTTTCAGTGTAATCCGTTTGTTCCAATCTATATGGGCATGTGGGAGGCCCTGCACTCAGAGTGATAATCTACAGGCCCATGACAACAATTCAGCAGCTATGTTGAGGAGATTAGTCCTGCGTCGATGGCCCACAACCCAGCATTAGTGATTAATGTGGACAAGTACATTTTTTTAGCAGACAAGAAATTAAAATTTTAATAATGCAGGATAATATTAGATACACTTGAGATTGTGTGTTTGATGTTATTTACTTTAAAGAAGAAACATGATGTCCTATATTATAAGTTATAATACAATTTGTGGATTTGTTCGAAGTGTAACCGACCTAATATTGAGTTTACTTCTTTTTTTATTTAGAAAACATGCTGTTCTTAATTTCATTTTTTCAGTTAATAGTGAGTGCGCTCGCAGATATACTTGATACCCTGATATCAGTGCCGTTGGTGGTCTCGTGGTTATCGGGACCAACCCTGTGGCATACTTCTGTTGGTGGCGTAGCTGTTCGTGTCGCTCTCGGAGTCTCATCTCTCGCTGTCCTCCTCTGGTCTCTGCACTGCTATTCGTTGGTTCTTGCGGGCATTGCATCTGCCCGACATGGCCAAGTTGTAACCAAGCAGGGCCTGGGCTAGTGTTTGTCCCGTGGATTCTTTGACACGCCTGCGAAAATTGAAGAGGGTGGTGGACAGGTGTTCAGCCCACGTGTTATGTTGGTCACCCACACTGAGCCACAATTGCACTTTCAACTCCTGGTTATGGTGCACTGTGGGGTTTGCATGGGGATGGTACACCGCAATCTTCAAGTGGTACACCCCCACCGGGTGCACTTTTCCTGCCACCTTCTGCCGGTTAATTGAGTGCCTTTATCTGTCAGCAGTTTTTTCGGGTTCCCCAGCACACGAAAAATTTCTGCTTCAATACCTTTGCAATGTTTTGGCCATGTGCGCCACTGAGTCGATATACATCTACCCAGCGTGAGTAATTGTCCGTGACAACTAAGATAAACTTTTCGCCATTCATTTTGCGTGGATAAGGTCCAATGAAATCGAGACTTATAGTAACGATCGGTCGTGTGGAAAATCGTGGCTGCTGTTATTTCCTTCCAGCTGTTCTATGTGACTTAAAGTGCTGACACGTTATACACCTCCGCACATGTCATGCATGTCATGTGATACTCTCTGCCAATAAAACTCTCGCGAAAGTTCCGAATTGTCTGTGCTGTACTCGGATGTCCCACGGTCTCACTCACGCACGGGTGTGTGCGTGTGTTAGCACCAGGGTTCTCTTGTTCACCGGTACAAATAGCTTCCATTTCATCGGTTCTTGCGCTGAACAAGTTTCCAATAGACCATCCATCATGTGCCAATCATCTACTTGCTATTTTTCACATTTGGACTTCATCTCGTTCATAAACAAACACTCGAGCTGCACTGTCACTACGTCCCTCCACAAGTCACTGACGAGTACCTCGCTCACCTCATGTAGGAGTTCTTTGCTGGTTGGAGGTAGGACGTCGTCCCATTCTCCATCGTCGTTCTCGAGTTGCTTCG
Source organism: Dryococelus australis (assembly GCA_029891345.1). Lineage (NCBI taxonomy): Eukaryota > Metazoa > Arthropoda > Insecta > Phasmatodea > Phasmatidae > Dryococelus > Dryococelus australis. The sequence goes on from CM056996.1 coordinate 192,648,783, forward strand.
GTTGTCTCGTGACAGTTGGTCTGCCAGATGATTTTCCTTTCCCAGGACATTCTCCACCATGAAGTCATAAGATTGTGGAGCAGCGCCCACCGGGTTAACTTGCTTCTTGCTTCCTTGATGTTGTGGAGCCAGACAACTCAACAGTTCTCGGTGCGGAGCACAAATTGCCTGTACTCAAAGTAGGCGCAGTAGTTTTTCATCATCCACACTACCGCGAGGCACTCACGCTCATTCACATCATATTTCTGTTCTGCTGCTCCAAACTTGTCGCTCGCGAAGACGATTACCTCACGCATATTGTTGTCTCCACACTGGTAGAGTACAGCTCCAATCCCCTCTTGGCTTGCATCTGTTTGCAGGTATAATTGGGTCTTCTTTATCACCCCACAAAAATCTGTGTTGTGGTGAGAATATATAGGTTAGCAGTGCTGTAACTATGGCGACCTGCTCAATACATTCACGCAGCATATTCCTAAGCACGAAGAGCTTGCAGACTTGTTTGTGGGTCTTCGACGCAGGAGAGTTCTCTATCACCTGTAGTTTTTCTTTGTTGGGCCGGTTTCTGTTTTCCCATATGACGAGCCCCAGGAACGGCTGCTCTTACCTAGGTGGCATTTTTTCACCACGAAGATGAGTCCGTTCATCACTAGTCGTTCGAGGACCATGGACAGGTGGTGCACGTGGTCTTCCTAGATGTTCGACCAGACCACGATGTAGACCAAGTACGATAACGTGCACTCCCCGATCAGTCCATCCAGGACTCGAACCATCATGGACTGAAACGTGGCAGGTGCACATTTCAGTCAGAATGGCATCATGCAGAACTGATAATGCCTTCCATCTGGTGTGGTGAATGCTGTTTCTTCTCTGTCATCTTGCTTGATGGTCACCTGCAAGTACCTGCTGCACAGGTCTAACAATGTCATAATTTTCGCACTTCCCAACAAATTCAACACTCTTACATAAGGTGGTAAAGCACTGCATGTCACCTGATTTATAGGGTGGAAGTCCACACAGACCTCCAGCTGCCATCTTTCTTTGGTGCGACTATGTTCACAGAGTTGTAGCAACTTCTAGTTGGTTTAATGACGCCATTCGCCAAAATTTATTTTACTTGCTCTTGTATGATTCTAGCTTGGTGGGGTAGCTAGCTTCTTGGTGCAGCATAAATCGGCTCCTCTTCCATTAACTTGATTTCGTGTTCCACCTCCGTCGTGTGCCTAAGTGCGTCGTGTACCGCAGAAACTTCGCGACGCTCGTCCAGAAATCGCTGGAATGCCGCCTGGTGTTGTGGCGGGACTTCATGGTCGAATTCACATAGTTTGACGGACTGTAACTGCTCCGGATTCTTCTGATCGAAGTTGTACACCGTACGTCGCTCTGTGACACCAAAATGGATCTTCCTTGCAGCAGACTCCTCAATAGTGTTTTGCTCCTGCATCCATGGCACACCTAGTATTGCATCCTCTCTAATTTCGTTGGTGATCATATCTGTTGTGATAGTTTCCTGGTCACATACATGCACTGTCACAGTTGCCTGTCCTTCCACACTGTAACTATGTTGCCCTGTTGCCAGCCTGATGACGTGATTCGTGGGCATTTACAAATCTTTTCCGTACTAAATTATATAAAGAAGCCGTGTCAATAAGTGAGTGAAATGTTTTCCCATTCAGGTGGATTTGAATTTGGATGAATTGTGCCATGTTGCCGCTGACCTGATGAACAAATGCTTGCTGTGGGGTTGTATTCGGGTTCTTCCATCTTATTGGGGCATCGGTGGTGTTTGGCCACTATACCTCCACAGGCCCTTTCTCTGATTGTGTCTTGCTGGGCCGCGATAACTGTCCAGGTGATGGTTGTTCGGCCGTCTGCTTTGCAAGTTATACACTTCAGCTGGTCGACAATAACAACAAGGAGTTCGGGGAAGGTAGCCCCTCCCTCTCTGCCATTATGTCTTCCATCACCAGGTCGCATGTTGCTCACCTGATGACCAAGGTTATCGGAGTGTCATGCACTCTCCCTGCTGTTGTTAATCGGTCCCGTTACTCTGTCTCTTTGGTGTTCTCACATCCTCGTTTGCTGGTGAAACTGTTCACATGGTAGTGCAGGGTCACTGTTCACAAACTCGTGCTTCCCTTGCACCGCATTTGACTCGCGGCGTGCTTGACAAGAATTTCGTTCCACAATAAGTGCAGCTTCTAGTATCTCCTCGATGTTGTTGTTCATGAACAGTAACACAGATGGACAATGTTCTGGGAGTACTGTTTCTGTTTCGATTTCAAAAATTTCCCGCTCTGGTATTTGCGGCTGTAACCATCGAATTTGCTGTACTTTCTGAGTTATAAACATAGGCAATTTCTGATCGGGCTGTTGTTCCTGCCACAGCAGCTTCATCTGGGCTTGCAATGATGTAAAAGTGCTGCCGTACCTGTATTGGAAAGATTGTACGAATTCGCCCTATCTGAGGCCATAGAGATTAATGGCAGTGTATCATTTTCCTGCTCCTTCAGTGAGTTGGTTCCCGGCGCAGCTCGTACACTCTTTTTCGCAAACACAGTACCTTATAAGTCGTGCAGTACATTTTTCAACAAATACTTTCGGATACTCCTCTGCATACAGGGAAAAGTTGCCAGGTTCTGGATTTTTGTAGATGGCTGCATGTGTCGAATTTCCTGGCTCGGTTCTTGCTTGATTTTCACTTCCAGATTTCTATACGTTGCTTGTTGCCAAATTTGTGTCGAGTTCTCTCCGTTATACATGTTTCGAGACAGTGAATTATACTCTAAATGCAGCAATTAATGGAGTTGGATGTTTCTTTCGAAGCAAGTTGAGTTGCCTCTTCAAATTGCTTTTTTGTACGCAAATTACATAACATAAAAAATAAAAATTGTCTTCATTCAATTTCAACTCCAAGAAATTTGGTTTCAAACAGTTGATTATTTTTTTCTGTACTTTCTTCGGTGTTATTGGCGATTACCTCTTTTGCAGCTCGAGCCAATAATTGTCTCTTCATAACTTCCACGTCGTTGGTTCTTTCTCCGAATTGTTTCGTCAAATACTCGATGTGATTATGAACCATGCGTTGTTTACCCTCGCGAATACACAGGAGAATGTGTTCGTAAATAAAATCGTGAAAATTTTCTGCAAATGGCATTTTGGAATACATATTCAGTCTGTAAATATCCCGGGTTTGTTGATGAAGGTGGTGTGGGGCTGCTCGTTGACAATCACAACTGAAGTTGCATTTGTTGCCAGTTCATTGAAAGTTCTTCTATATTTCTCTTTGAAATTATTCGTAATAGCTTTTCTGTTGTTTTCGTATCCCAATGACCCAGCAGCGGTTTTTTCTTTAAACCATATATTAATATTTCTATCCAAAAGATAAACAATTTTGTAGTTGTACAAGAAATGATGATTTTTCAAATACAATAACTTATCCATTTTTTTTAAAGTTCACATTGGTAAGATCACTTTACAGAGGCACTGTTTATCGCGAGTTCTCACGTTCTGATCTCTGTTTTAAATGTAGCCGCATATATATATATATATATATATATATATATATATATATATATATATATATATAGCCCAACCCCCCTTTTTTTTATACGTGAAAAAAAATATTTAAAAAAAATGTTTTTTTTATATTACTTTACTTTTTTTTTCTCAAAATGTATACATTGAAATAATATTGTACACATCAAAAGCCCGTAAATTTACTGTATTTTGTCGGATCGTACATCACGCTATCTTTTCTTTTGTTGTCATTTAAATCCAGCACATGACCTTATTCGTGAATGAGTACCTGTTGGTAAAAAATATAGGACCATTGATTATCTTTGTCAAAACATATGCTTTTGTAGGGAGGTAAAAATGCATGTGCGCATATTGGACCTTCGCCATCGAATGGGTCGCCATCTCCGTGGTCGCGGCTGGCGAATTGAATAATGCCGACGTTGAAATCGTTTCTATTCATGCACATTAAAATTTCAGTTTCAAATTGCCGATTTAACACTTGGAAAATTAATTGTGTGCTTTTCAAGATTGATTGTTTATTGAGATACGAAGGTATTGTCTGAAATAATATTCGAAATTTAATATGAAATTCATTTTCGCTTCTCTTGTAAATTTCCGGTATAAAGTATCGCATCTCTGTGGAAAAATAAATTAAAACTATGACGACCCCGGTTATTCATAATAATAATATTAAATATATAGATAAATGCATCTTATGAATTATTATTATCGTTGATATTTTGAATTTCATGAAAGTTTGTCAGGAAATTAACGTAGGTTGATGGGAAACATCTCGGTACATGTAGTTGAAATTCGAAAACACCTAATATCATATCGACCCTGAATTTACAATCGTTCAATTTAAAACTGGATGTTGTCAGATCGCTTGTGACGATTCCATTCTTGCACGTGTATGGAGTCTGAGTCCCATCATCATTCCACACGAGTGGGTAAGTCAATTTCCAAAGGATCGGTGCTTTTCAACGCTGACTATTCCATGTTTGGAATCACACGGAACAATGCTTACGTAATGGGAAGAGGTTGTGGGTGATTGTTGAGTTATTGTTGTTGTTGCTGTTGTTACTGTGGCAAGTGTTGTTTTTATTCGTGGAGTGTATTTGTTTTCATCGCAATCGAAACTCAACTTTGAATGATCATACAAAAATTGGCAATCTGACGAATCGATACACTGAAACGGTAGTAATAGACAATCGGCTGTCTTGTGAAACATGCCATTATTTTAAATTTTTTTCTACTTGATTAGATCGCCATAGTTTTCGGGAATCATCCAATGTGTTGCGTATATGCAAAGCGTGCTCACTGTAAGGGAAATAAAAACACAACAAATTTAAATAAATTTTTTTATTAAAACTAATTTTTTTCCCACTCTGTCAAACAAGTCGCTTTCCGTCAAACCGACTGAATATAGCAGACATTTATCCCTATGTATTTTTCGACAATTATAATTTTCGCTTTTTTCGAAAAGCTCGATTTCAGTTTTTATTTCGCCCGAATCCATGTCCACCTCAATCGATTCATTAGATTCTTTGAGGTTGGTTTCCATTACGCTCAATTCCTTCAACACAGGCTCGTCTAAAATACCTTTGAGGTTGGTTAACATTTCGCTCAAATACTCCAACACAGGCTCGTCTTAAGTACTTTATTCGAGTAATTTCAGTAGACATATTTCCTCGCTTCGATTTCGGTTTCCGATTCGCTTTCACTGAAACATATTTCGATGGGTGTGGTTGTTGGCTATTCAATTTCCAAGAATGTGGTTTCGGGCCGGTTATGTAGGAATTCAGTTCCACTGGTACCATTGTTGATACGTCAGCAGTATTTACAAGTTCGATTTCTGTTCCGTTTCTGCGAAAATTTAAATCAGTCTGTGTTATAACCGGTTCGTCAGAAAGAATAACTTCGGTTTCATTTAATTCGCTAATTTCGAGCGACTCATTCTCGTCGACATGATCTTCGCGGTAAACAATGGCCGATACTGTGACTTTGTTAAAATTCTCCCAATCATTAGCTACGTTATGTAACTTGCATTCATCTGTGCTATCGTAATCACAATCATCTTTACCATTATTCCCATCATTTGTTTCTATCGCGGTGTGTTCGGATCGATTATATCCAACACTTGATCGTTTTCCGCATGAATCTCGTGTCTAGTTTTGTCACCTTCGACCTCATCGACCATAGCACTATTTTTCGAAACTTCGAAATAATCAATAGGGTCTGTCCAGCTCTTGGCATTGACTGAAGTATTTTTCCAGATTTCTCTGCCATGAAGGCAAACTTTGAATAGGGAAGGGAGGGGAAATGAAATAGTGCACTCTGATTGGATGTTGAAATTTTTATTTTGGGTAGTGCGATGAATTTGGGGTGGGTGGTGGTGGGGGGTGTAGAGAGAATGATCGATTTTGGAGTATTCTGGTATAATCGTATGAAACTAAACAAATTTAACCATGGTCCCAATATACCTTATTAATATTCAAACTTTGTCATAGAATATCCACTTTGAATACTAATTACCTGTACAGGGCCCAATGTATATGTTTGTTTAGTTCCATGAGATTTTGCAAGAGTACTCCACAATCGACAATCATTCCCATTTTTTTCACGTTATTGATCAACCAATCAGAGTATACCACAATCTCATTGCTGTTAGTTACTGTGCGCTGAAAGACTGACCTAAAAAATTGTCCCACACCACATCTGTGTTGAAGACTTTCGCCATCCTTTGGCTGGAAATGTCCGGTGAATTTGCATATCTCCTTCATGTCTTGTTTGCATGGTTGTTTTCCTTGAAGAGAAACCCCTTGTGATTCACGCTACTCATAAATGGTTGTGCAATTACCCCTGGTGTTAGTTGGTGATAAGGGTGCCGGCACATTAGGTTTCTTCCTATAACAGTTGCAACCAAATTTTAAAACAGAGTAAGAGGGACCTTGTAAACATAAAATATTTGTATAATGTACTGATGTTTACACACATGGGTAATATTTAAGTGTAAAAATTGTAAAAATACAAATATTCAAGTTTGTAAGTTCCCATTTGGACATCATTAATTATAAAAGTTCAAACTTACTGATGACCCAACATGTGGGTTATTTTAAAGTGTACAAATATTTTAAGTCCCAGGACGACCACTTTCAATAATGTTATCCTTGTGGGAGTTTAAATGTTAAATTCAGTTGTTGTATAAAAAATCTTTCAACTAAATTTAAACACCAGATATTAACCTATAACCCAAAAGTTCTGATGGCTGACCTGCTTTGTTTAGATAAATAGGCTATGAATTTAGAAAGCTTTACTCCCAACCACATTTTTCAGTATATAAGTTATCTTATATTTAGAGGAAATAAATATAAATTTCAAATTGTTTAATATTAAATAGTTTTGTAAACAAAATATTAACATTACAATTTGTTGGTATAAACAAAATACTATATAACTACTAAAATTCATGTAAATATATTTTATATTAATTAAAAAATGAAAGTTGTATTAATATTATTTTATAATTTATTTAAAACAACTTTAGCGTTATCTCTTGGTGAATTTATTAAGCTACTTATATATATTGTAAAAAAAACATTTTTTTATTCGTAAATGTTGGCAACAGAGAAAGAACTGATTTCACTACAGTTGTAATAAAATTCCTCCCTACACGATGTTTTTTTTTATTATTATTATAATACTGTGAAAAAATGTACCCAGGCTAAATAATTAAGTTTGTAAAACCAGAAATATAATTAATCTCGGAAAAACAAAGAAAATGGCGAACAAATATGCCTACAAACTTCTTAAAATATCAAAGAATCTGAACTCCAGAAACTTACCAGTCAAACAACACACGTGCATATTAATGTCAAAATCGCGATGTTAAGGAATAAAATTCCGAACAATAATTGTATAATATAGATAAACATATAGTGATACATTAAATATAAAAATATAATTCACACCGAAGAAAGAGAGTTTCTCTCTGCCCTGAAAATTAGTAAGTCCCTTCATTCTCTCTATAACAACAGGGTATATTACCCTTACTATTAAAACTACTCTATAGAGTTGAATATATATAAAATTTAATTATTATCTCTCTTATTTATTAATTTCCAATTATTTGTACATTAACTATCAAAATAGATAGGATGTTTTTGTATACAAAGACATATATATTAAACATATTCTTGTGAAGATATATACTTTGTTTAAAAGTATAAAAACTATTTAATTAGTTTACTACTTTGTACTACAATTTCTGGCGCTCTCTGTTGCAAACATATAATTGTAATTACAACAACATATTTTTCTATTTTCTATTTCAAGAAAAATTTTCCTATAAGTAAACTTGTTTAAACTTGAGTAGAATGAACTAATTTACTCTTTATAATGTATTATATTTTATAAAAACAAATACAATTTAATGATATTTTTAATAATCTCACATCACTGGTGACCAATGACAATAATTTAACTAGGCATATGTAAAGGAAATTATTATTATTATGCAAAATGTCACATTGTGCAAGCTTGTTAACATTATTTGGTTCAGCAATGACTTATATTTATTGATGAGTTGACAAATTTTCACACGTTTCTGGCATTCATATGACATGCACCTTTTCAGTTTTCAGCACGCACCAAGGTGGTTACTCTAAGTTATTTGTTTTATTTCTTCTCTTTAAAAAGTGCTTTCAGTAATGTAGTGCGTATGCTTTCAGTAATGTAATTCATATATCATGTGGTAAACTAATAATTCTTGGTAGTTTACAGCCAAAATACTTTGTCTTGAAAATAATTGAGTGAAAATTCACATTTTGATATAAGTGCAATCCACAAGAAACACGGTGGTGTCAAGTTGTTGTTCACTGCTTATTTTACAATCTGTTTATTATAATTAACAGAGGAAAATGCTTGTTTGTAAATAGCTTGAAGAAAAAACAGCAAATGATTTATTGAAAAATATCGTCAAGCAAAAAACAACCAAAGTTATGTGTGCTCTCTCTTATTGGCGTGCATGCAAAATTATTTCAACTCAGTGCAAATGAACTTAACAAATATTTATGTGTAATACAGCATACATTCAACCGAGTTATAAAATAGTGTAATATCATCAGTAAGTTTGATACACTTTATGATGCGAACCTTCTATATTTTTATTTAGCGTTTTATATACCAAAAAAAGTTACATTTATTTTTGTTACATTTACATAAACAATACAATACAATTTACAATAACATGCCTTTTCATAATAATATAAATAGTGGTTTTTTACATTGGAATTCCTCCAGTACACATGTTTATAAGAATGTCTTTTTCTTCTGTCAAATTGGTACACTTCCACTTATTGTCTTGTGTTCGAGACGATTCCACAGAATAGCGAATATTGGTAATAAGATTGATATGATGCCCATGGTCAAAAAACTTTTCCGTTAAGAGGCAGAAAAAATATGGCAAAGAAAATACAGTTTCTTAGTCCATTGAAAGATTTTCTTTACTCTTACCATAGGAATTTACCAGATCCGAAATATCGTCTCTACTATTTGTACAAATTAATTCTTCTTTGACGGCCCACTTCTGCTGCACCAAAAATGAAAGATTGTCAATTTCCTTTTCCATGGATGAATCTTCTGTTGTAGTTTATGTCGGCAAACAAAATGGAAATTTCTTCGCAGAGATATTTGTGGAGCATAAGAGTAAAACTGCTGCAAAGAACATCTTAGATCTTGCTGGTGTAAACCTTCTCACTTTACCACACGCTTTGTTATGCTGGCTACTAAAACTGTCCACATATTTATAGCTGGGAGTATGTTACAACTAAAAAAAAACACCATAAGCTGTTTCTTTTTTCAAATTATTATTTTGAAATGCTCTTAAACTCGGCGGGAACGTTTTTAAACTGTTTTATTTGGTTTTCATCATGTTTGAACTGATTCTAAATGTTAAATTTATTGGAATAAGCTGCCAAAAATTTTTTAATGACCTAAATGGGTTCACAGTCTCTCCATAGCACCGCATTGGTTGCGACTTCTGGAGCAAACAAGTCTGTTGTTGTTTGCCAGATTTGTTCATCTGAATCGTAATTTGCATCCCCTGAATTAGATTTTACATTGTTTTCTCACCATATAAAGAAAAACTATCAAAATTTAAAATGAAAATGAAAATTTTATTGTCACATATGTATTGCATTGAGAATGACGATTACAAACGTTTAACACGAATGGCAAGTACAATGCTATAAGTTAAAATGTTTATTTTTTCGTAAAATTTAGCCAATCGTAGCGGATTTAGTTGGTTAATATGTGAATGGCCCCCATGTCTAATTGCCGATTTCATACATGTATCGAACGAGACATAATAATCTTTCCATTCCACCCACAGAATCTCTACATCTACCCAGTCGTAGTTCATGGCTTGAAATGTTTATTTTTTTCTTACTTACAAGAAGTTATATAGGTATCCACTGATAAAAAAATATAAAAGAAGGTAGATAGAATTATGAGTGGGGGGAGTAACAAAAAAAAATCTGTTATGGCACCAGGTATAAAAGAATGTGTATTGTTGCTAACACTACCACAGTTCCTGCGGCACTCATGCCTCGAACTTCTAAGTGTGAGCACAGTCTACTGAGTCTGGAAGTATGGACTCAAAATGGTATACTAGTAAAGACTATATAAAAAAAGTTTATTCACATATATGAAAAACACAAAGCTCTTTGGAACAGAGATAAACAGGTGTAGAAATGCGCATATGCAAGGTATAAGGGATTTCGAGAATTACTTGCATTTACCATCGAGTATGGAGAACATTATGTAGACAAATACACCATCAGTAAACAGATAAAGTCTATACGGGATTTCTACATAAGGGAGTGGAAGAAAATAAAATATGCAAAGAAGAATGGCTGTGTTCGTAAACCAACACTGTGGTACTTTAATCTGATGAAATTCATTCAATCTAAAGAATGGGGAGAGACACATTCGACCACGATGGGGGTGGAAGATGTAGGGTGTGTGGCTGTGAACAACACATTCATCAAACATAGAATGATGACAACACCGTCTATTTTCCCATGTCTGTCAATGATGAGGTAGTGGACAGCACCATCAACACATTTGTCAATAGCGGGGTTGGTGACACTCCAGTCAATACATTAATCAATGGCGAGGTTGGTGACATTGCAGTCAATACATTAATCAACGGCGAGGTTGATGACACTGCAGTCAATACATCAATCAATGGTGAGGTTGGTGACACTGCCATCGGTACATCAATCGACGACGACGAGGTTGGTGACAACACAATCGACTTGTTCCTCAACAGCAAGGTTATGGACAATGTAGTCAATGTGTTCAACATTGTGGTTGGAAATAATGCAGTCGTCACAACCAACGCACCCATCAATCACACATCTGACACATCTATTAGTGATGCAATCAATATGTCCATCAATGGTGAGATTTTTGACATATCTGTTTTTTTGTAAGAAATTGAAAAAAAAAAAAAAAAAAAAACTAATTGGAATGGAACCTTCACAGAGGACTTACTCAAAATCAATTATCAACCATGTAGTAGATGTGGGTTTGTCTAAAGGGTGGTCAAGTCGAGACAGATGTATTTTTGTACTTTAAAAAATAACCTCATATGTATATTATCTTTATAAAATCAAATTTAAAAAATGAAAAAAAAAAAAAAAAGGTTTTTATTTGTATTGTTTTACAATTTATTTTGAATCTTCTATGAATCACTTGTCGTATATGAGACATTCACTAAATTCTTTTGGAAATCTCCCATTTGCAATATCCAAATAAACTTTGTGTTCTGTTAGATAAAATTCATAACTTTCAAACCTTTTTTTAAACAATTCATTGACTGTTTTTGTGTATGTTTTTATGGAAGTCTGAGGCATGGCTGTATTCAAAATTGCATGTATGACTTTTACGTAATTGCGTAGATATTTACCATAATGAATCTGATACATTTCGGGCCATGGCACATTGTTTATTTTTGTCTCGGTGGTAATTTGGAATACATTTCCAAAGTCAAGTATTGATCTGCCTGACAGTCTTCGAGATCGTACAAAAGCACCGTTTTCTTACAGCCAATGTAGGAAGAACCGAGACCATCAATGTACCTTTGATGTGAAGATGAGTTTTTGAGCCTAACCAACTTTACATTTTCGTACAATTCCGTCTGATCTACCAAATACAGGTAGTCGTAAATGGCAAACAATATTTTGGAAATTGAGGAACTTTTCCAATTTTTTAACACTTGGTTACTTTGGTCCTATTCGCAAAGAATAAGGCAAGTGTGGCGATATAGTTGTAGATTCGTTTCACGAAACGCGATGCATTGCGCTCGTAACCTTTATGAACAACAGAACTAAGTTTCAAAGCATCTTGGTTTGGATTATGCAAAATACACTGTAGTCGATCAGTTTTGTCAAATGCAAGTATTTTTCCTTCACTAGTGAAATAGATGCGAGTACCTCAGTACCTTCGATAACGATACCGCTTCAATTAATTATGATCATTTCCTCGTTTATGACTTCGATAAACCTGTTACTGTCCAATTTCAAAATATTTGTAAATTGATTCCCATCGGCATCTGCATCAAATACCATTTCGCGTTACTCTCGCGGAATTTTGCAAACAACTGCATGGAGTTTCGTCTCGTCTTACACAATCAGTTCTTTGTTGTAGGGCTCCATGTGAAAGATATTTCTCATACACTCGTGACGAAAGTCATCGTCTGTGGCGGTGTCATCTAGAGTATAATAAATTCGCATAAGCTCAGAGTTCAAATCGATTTTCCTAATATTTTGGCTCAGATAGTTTTTAGACAAGTTCCCCAACGACAAAATTCCCACTCGCCAATGCATTTTTTTTTTTTCAAGATTGTCAACGTATCTAATATGATACCGTCTCAGTAAAAACTAATGAGCGGAGCTGTGGCTAATTTTCCTAGGGTTACAAATGCTTTTATTTCGTGTTGCATATTTAGAACTCGCAAGCGAGTCAATAGGAATTTCAAATCGTATTCGATAATGTTGTGGCCGACGAAATAATGTGGATAATTTTGGTATCCCGTAACATTTTCAACAAGTATCACTGACTATACCAAAGAGAAAATTAGTAATGAGATCCTCTTCATGTGAGAAACCTTGAATTCAAATGCATTTCGTAGGCAGTCTTTCATATTTCTTCCGCATTTCCACATCGAAATCGGGCATGCTGCGACATTTTAGGTACGAAATTATACTCACTTCGACATCCAGATACTCACAATAGAGCACAAACATGATCAGTTTTTCTGGAGCTAGACCCCCCTGGGGGAAATCTTCCAAATTACACACACTGGTCTCGATGTCAAAGCTCACGACAGGAATGTACTTGTACAAATGTGTGTAGCCGTAAGACGTGTCCAGGATCAGATGCTTAGACTCGGTGACTGAGTACACACCATTTGCACGAAATATATTTTCCACCATGAGATTACTGATCCCATGTTTCGGTCTGCAAAACTTTAGTTTTGCAAGTTGATTCAGTTTGATTAATGAATTTTGCAATATCCCCTCTGAAGTTACAGTATCAATGTACAACTCCATTTGCAACATGAAATGCACATCAGTCGACTGGATGGTAAAGTAGTATTTTTTTTACAATTATTTTCCACGAGAAATTTGTAGACCGTTTTCAAGTTACTCGTGGTGAGAAATTCAATGTTTACCAAATGATATGAAACGTGCAATGTGCTCGCTGCATTTTGAGTCAAAATTTCCAGCAACGAGTTTGAATTAGTTTCCAGAGAGATTTTCGTGTCGACGATTGAATAGATATATGGTTTATATAACTCAATCAGTAGTTGGTACATTTCGTATTTCATGTTTTTAGCAACTAGAAAGTATATCGAGAGGGGGTAAGACCAGATTTCTTGATGCCTCTTCATCGTTTTGAAATCGATGCCCATCACGTTTATCTGATTGTTGTAGATGAAAGACATCAATATAATTATTTTATTTTGTAGATTTAAAGAATGCGGAGGGCTAATTTTTTTTTCTTATTTTGTTATATAAGAACCATTAGTCATTGTTAATCAACTAGGTTTTACAATTACCAGAGTATTGGAAATATTCAAAAATATCTACAACGACCCAGAACTGCAAACTTTGGACGTATTTAAACGGTTTAACATGTAATTTTGCAACTGTCTCTTGGAATGCATTTACACTCGCGAAAATGACGATGACAAAGGCTCTGACGAAGATTTCGAAGAGTAATTTGACAGTGATCTTAATAACAATACTTATATTCCGCTAAAGTTTAAAGATTTTCGGGCCAAGTTCACAAACACCACACTCGAAGACTATCTATACGTCAAACAACTGGCGTCCTCTCGCACTTTTGTAAATTAACTCGAAAGATCATCTAATCTTGCTACACTGCTGGTTTTACATCACTGGGACGCTGCTCCCTCAGTGCAGGGGTGGATCTGTCCCTTGTGAGGGACCTTGGCCACCCAGACGGTTCTCAGTTAGATTGTGGAGACGAGGAGAAGCTAACCCCATCCCCCTCCACTATTCCCTCAAAAATACTAAATACTGCGGAGTAAACATTACTTTACAGGATTCCCAGGGTAGCGCCTGGGAGCTGTTTCCATAGCTGTGTTTTACTCACATTTTCCCTGCCTGTGCGGGATAAAGGAGAGTGGTGAAGTTAATTGTATTAATCAGCGCGGGATTTTAAAGTTCAGGACTTGTGAAGTACTGTCACGAACTCCCTGTGAGAGAGCTAGTGATAGTTTGGTATAAACAAAAGCGGAGTTTATTAGACAAATTAAGTTAAAATATTTATAGAAGGTGCTTTCCCATGACTGGAAAGGCAAGGATTACTATAATTAAAATTTCTTATTTGTGTATTGTAGTGGTCGAAAGATGCGCGAGAATATAATTTACGTGTAGTTGTTTCAGTATTTTACTTGAATCTAGTGAGTTATTGTTAAAAAACCATAAATAAGTTAATTTGTGAGTAAATGCATGTCTGAATGTACTGTGACGAGCGACTAAAGGGGTAGTAAGACATGTAAAAACATGTTAACTCGTGAATGTCTGAGAGTAGTATGACTGGCGGGAAATAGTTTAGTTAAAAGCGGGCGATTTTTGTCCCGTACCGATCGGAATATTCCGGCCAGTTTTGGGGCTTCATTTCGATGAATTCGGTGTGTATATTTGCGCTTAAAGCGCGAATTAACAGTTTAAAAGTCGTTTTGAATATGATTCTGTGATGTTTATTATTCAAACGTGTAAAATTCAAAACCAGAGCCAGGAAAACGCGTCGCATGAGTGAAGCTAGGCTGTAACTTTGGACAAAGGGCTTTGATTGGCCGAGAGACCTTGGTGGGGTGGGGCTTACGGAGTTTCTCAAGAGATGGCAGCACGTTCGTTATTTTACCGTGAACAGATTTTATTTAAATATATGATTAGTGCTGCAAATCTTGTCATGCTAGTTTCTGGTCATATAAAAGGCTAAATAAAGAACTGAAAAATCAGGTGCTGTTCAATGCAATAATAATTTATTTTTAAGTAAATTTATACAATTTTAAGGAAGTTTAAATTATCTAGGTGGCCAGCAATGTCAATTAGTTAATTATTTATCATAGTAATTACTGATTTTGCTGAGGGCATAAAAAATTCTGTTTAACAATGCAAAACTATATGCTGCAATGAGTTGCCTGTGACTAGAAAATAATCGCAATTTTGTCGCTCGTCATAGTGATTAATATTTATGTTATGTGTTTCGGAGTCGCTCCAGTACAGAGTAGGGAACAGTGGTTTTTTGCGGGCCTAGTTTACGGACTAGGGGACTGCAAATGATGCCATTGCTTCGAGGAGTAGCCAGGTTCTCTCTTGTTGTTCTGTGACACTGCGGAGTTTGAGGATGATGGGGTGAAAATGTGCCATGAGTGATGCGAAATCGCATGCTCTAAGGAATTCCATGAATACATGGAAATCCTTCATAGCGCCTTGCATCTCTCCTGGCGAATTTCGCTGGCAAGGGCGGGATTGAGGTGGTGTGTTGGTTATAACTGGAGTGTCAATTGTGGGAGCTGTGTTTTGAGTAGGCGCAGGGAGTGCCTGCGAATATGACTTGCCTGGTTGTAATGTCCTGACCATGAACCTGGACGAGTCAGGAGGTTGTTTGACAGAAGTTGGTTTTTCTTTTGCAGCAGCAATTCGCTTCTGCACCAAGTCCAGGAACTTGGGGCAGGCTTTTGAAAGGGCCGTGTGGTCGCCTGCGCAGTTGCTGCATGTTGGCTTGGATGCTATTGCGTTCATGGAGCAGGCACTCTCGTGGTGAGGGCCGGTGCAGTGTGGGCATTTTGTTGGCAGTGAACAGTGGTTTTTTGTGTGGTCTAGGGCTAGACAATTACGGCATTGTGCCACGTCTGTCGGCCGTTTCTGGTATTGTTGTGGATGCACAATAGTCATGTTGATCTTTGTGACTGAGAGCAGAGGAGGGATAGCAGTGTTCTGCGCCGCCGTAACACTGAAAAATCGTTGCGGCTCCAACGGGAATTTGTTCGGGTCTGTGTGATCTGGGATTCGTTTCTTGAACTGGTATATGTATTGGATTGTGTAACCGGCGCATTCAAGATCTGCCTTGATATAAGGTATGTCAGTTGTGGGGTGGAGATCAAATATTACTTTTTGAGGGAGCTTGGAAGCTTGGCAAAAAGTGAAATAGTGGATGTAATTAGCTTCAAGTATTGTGCGAGCAGCTTGGTAGTGTTCTGGAATTTTTGTGAGGATTTGTGTTCCCTGAGCAGTGGGGAGAAGGGAGAACCCGTCCCTACGAATTGCTCGCAGTTTCTGGATAAGTAGATTATATTTAGTGGCGTCAGGAACCACTAATCTGAACTGAGATTGTCGTTTTTGTTGTGTTTGAGGTGCAGCAGGCTGTGATTGGTGGGTGGGAATGCTTGAAGAGCTGGGGTTTTTTACTTTGGAGGTTTTTTCTGTGACCTCTTCTAACAGGGAGAACCTATTTTTAATAGGAATGTTGTTGGGCTGTGCCTCATACGACACTGAGTGGGGAAGCTAGTTCTCCTGTGCGGTTCTTTTCTCAGGTACGGAGGATGTTCTGTCCCCCTTTCTTTTGACCAGCTGAAAGTCAGTTTCCATGTTCATGTGCTCGTTCTCTGCCACCGGTGTTGTTGGTCAGGAGGAAGCTGGTGTGCTGAGTGTTGTTGGTGTGGTTGAAGCCGAGAGAGTGGCTAGGAGTAGATCAATGTGGTCAGGGATACCCTGGGGAAAGATGTCACACACTGATTGGTGATTCGGTCGTCTCTTTGCAAGTTCAACCGATCTATTATTCTCCTTGAGGTACTGCAGGCTGTACGGGCCAGTTCTTGTCATCCACGAGACTCAGTTGGCTCCCCGCCTGCCGCCATAACCCGCGAGGGGGGTGGGGGAGGCTCTGTGTGGAGCGACTCGCAATGTGGTGTGTGCAACTGGCGAGAAAGTGTTCGGTGCTGTTCACTGTATCCGCTGACCCACTTGGGGCTAGGCTCGAACTGACCTGTTTCCAGGCCGACCACAGTGTACAGGATGTGTGCCGCGAAGCTAAATGTCGTAGACAACAAGGAAAAGCAGGTCGCACCCTTATTGGTTGGAGGTCAAGGCTGAAATGTGTGAGGAGTGAGAGATTGCTGACCATGTTACAACAACTGCTACTTTTACAATACGGCCATCGAGGGAACAGCATCTCTTTATATACCTAGTTGTAAAAAAAAAAATATTATGAATCATGTTTCCTTTGCAGAAAAAAACTAAATTGATTACCAACATCGCCTTTCGCTCATGTGCAAGTACAAAAAATGCTATTAATGAGTCATCGCAAAACTGCTCCCTGATTTATGATTCCAATCCAATGGAACACGCATATCATTCGACGGGAATGACAAGGAACAAGGACAGCACTCCTCTATTCACGAAATTGAAATTACACAATATGTTTGTATCCGAATGTAATCGCAACTCTATCCGAGGATTGGTCAAAGTCTCAATACCACCTAATGCTTTATCTTTAAACAAATACTTGACATCACTGTTGAAATTGATCCATTTAGTTGATAGCCTACTCCAATCGGGAGACAAAATATACAACAGTTTAAAGAGTACATTAGTGCAAAAATTTATCCAATGTATATTTTGTACCTAAATTGGAAAACTCTGCTACTCTGTTTTTCAGACGGACTTTTTTCACTCTCGCTGTAGAAGAATATGCCACTAGCTGGAGAAGTGTATTCTTTCACTTGTTCGATATTTATGCGGGAAATATGAAAACTGAGTTTACAACTTCTGTACAAACAAAAAACGCTATGTCGCGCGGCATAAGACATTTTGTCAAACGTCTAGCTCATAATTTGGCATGTTCAATAAAGAGTAACCATGGCCACATTTTACCAAATGCAAGTGACTTTCGATGTGTTCACATTACCATAAATTCAGATAAACGGGACAAATAATCACTTCTCCAAATTCACTAATCACGAATGGGATTTGTAATCGCGTTTTACAAGCTCAGATAGAAATGATTGGAGAAATGGACACGGCCAAAATATACGAACATTCTTGTTATTTCGAACCTCATTTGATACGAGTGTTTGGTCATTCCAACAAAATGCACACTTTATTTTGCTCGCCAAAATGTTTCTTAAATTCAGTTTGGTTGAATGAGTTTAAACACTTTATTCAACTTCAAAGAGATGGATGATTCCTGAAGGTAATGTAAAAAATAAAAATAAACAATTTTTTGAATAAATAAAATTTATTTTTGAAATAATATAAATATTAAAAAAAATTACAAATATAAAAATATAAAATACTACAAATATAAAAAAATAAAAGATTGCATGTATAAAACAACATATTATACATATATATAATATAATTAATATTTACCCGAGGGTACAAATTTACAGAGGGAATTTCGATCCCTCGGATTAGGGTGTAAAATTTTAGTGTAGGATTTTAATTTTAAAAAATCATCCATACTTTTGGAAATTATGCAGTTGAAACACTTCTCCTCCCACACTGTCTCTCCCCACCATACACCCCTTACACAGCTCGAATTTATCTAAGAGCTGTGGTTGGGGTTGTGGTAGTGATTGTGCGTGTGGGGGTGAGGAGGGAACTACTTCTGCTGCTGGGTCTGTGGCTGGGCGAGGGACAGCCACTGGAGCTGCAACTGCCGGGTGAGGGGCTCCTGTGGCTGGGCGGAGTACAGCTGCTGGAGCTGCTGCTGGGCGAGGGAAAGCTGGGCGAGAGACTCCTGTGGCTCGACGAGGGACATCCTCTGAAGTAGTAAAAGGAGCCACTGTATAGTTGATAAAGTTGCTTTCCGGCTCCTCTTTCTCGCCCTTTCCCACAACATTGGCTGGTGAACGTGATGTAAAAAAAAAGAAACATGTTTCAATCTGTTTTACCATAAAATTAAACAAAAAAAACACTCTAAAGTCAAACAAAAATTCACCCTTAAGTGTTCGTTTCTTTTGCTTCTAAGGAAAACAGGCTTTTTACTTTTTTTTTTTTTTTTTTTTTTTTTACAAAATTTACGCGTTTGTGTAATATTACATTGACAATGCTTTCGTGATTTTTTACTATTTCTTTTTCGTGAAATTTTGTATTTGTGCTATACTACCCAAAACTCTTTATATTCCTTAACCAAACTTTTCCCTATTTTATTTTGAAACCTCTAGCATTTTTTTCAATTCTTCCTTTGCTTCTGTATATTTTTCTAATAGTAATTGTATTTCCTTTTTTTTACTACGGTGCATCAAAGACCTATCATAAATATTTCTAAATTTGTCCCCAATTCCTTCAAAGGAAACGTCTAACTCTACTTTATTCGCACCAATAACCTTATCCATTCTTGGAAATATAAAAAAAATAGCAACAGCTCTCTTTACAGTCCCATAATTGCTATCCCTAGCACACTTGCACTAGACTAAGGTGCATGGTGTTCATATATGCACCGAGTAAATTTTATATTTTGTATTTCAGGGTAGTGGGGAGGGATTATTCTATAAGTGAGTTTTTTTCTTTTTTTCTTCACGCATTCGTATTTTAATGTTTCTTTTTGGTCTCATCAGTGTATCTGATATGCACTCGCTCACTCAAAGTCATGACTAGTGTTCGTACATGAGCCTGTGAGGCGACTGGCATACATTACTCAACTTGGCCTCATTATGCGAGAACTACCCAGCCTTTTTTTTTTTTTTTTTTTTTTTTTTTTTTTTGAATATTACAAACAGGTGATGAAAAGACTGAACGGTATGAACGAGTCTATAGATTTCGCCTTAAACAACTTGTACTATCACGAATTTACGAAAAAAATATTTAATTAAAGACGATTTTTCAGAATTGGAAATTGATACCTTTCTAAATATAGTCCAGCGAAACAAACAAACTTTGCACGAACTCGTCAAACTAAAAACAAAAGTAGGAAACAAATCATTTGAACTGGCATTTCTTCATAAATCGTACGAATTCGCTAAAATAGATGCAAGCATGAATCCTGAAAAGTTTTACTCGAAATTACTAAACATTATTCACATAAACAATATACACACGGGCATTTTGTCAGAAGTCGTACTCTATAATATTTTTGCTATGGTTACCTACATATCTACGAAAATTCCCAATATACCTACTTATACGCTGGCAGACTCTGTGCGAATTGTCAACGACATTGCACTGAATTGTTAAAACAGTTCACTACAGTTGAAAAAAAAAAAATATGTACCAAAAATTCACAACATTATGCTCTCCTCTATGTACCAAACAACATCAACGTGGTCAATTGTCTGAAAAACGAATTGAGACGATGCAACAATTAATATCTACCCAAATACAATTTCATCAAATTACTGAATTCGGATTACAAAGACTTAGTAATTTAAAAATTAAAAAATCTTGTAAAAAATGACAAACTATTATTATATAAGCTGTAAATATATACATTGTATAAGAGAGGGGATTTAATCACCTTCCAAATTGACCGAATTATTTAAGTGTGACCGAAACTCCTCCCTTCAAAAATTCGGTTTATTTGGAAGGTGTTTCAGTCCCCTTTTTATAAATTGACTTGGTTTTTTGGCATCACTTATATGATACATTATGTAGTAAAGGGTTCAATTAAATTTTTGATTTAATTCCCCGCCTTCTGCGCTTACAAAAAAATATTTTTGCAACGATTTCTACTTATACGTTAGCAGACGTTATGCGAATCGTCAACGGCTTAGCACTGAATGGTTAAAACAGATCAACTAAACATTGTTTTTACATACCAATATACGTTTATTGATCACCAACCAAAACAAAAAATACATGTATTACATTGTTTAAAACAAAAGGGAGATTATACCATCTTCCAAATAAGATGTAGCTTCCCCCCACCCCCCGTGCCAACAATGGTTACAAAAAATTATTTTTCCAACGATTCCTATATATAGAATGGCAGACATTATGCGAATCATCAGTAATATGGCAACCATGGGTTTTTTTTTTTTTTTTTGCAATACGTTATTACGATGTAGCCCTCAACTTGATCAGTATTTCAACCAAACCTTTCGAACGAAACATTGTAACGTATGGTGTGAATCAGGAATATCGAGAATTTGCTTCGGAACTTCCTTGTGGGGTTCCAAATAATTATCGGTATTTCATCAAATCGTACTATACTCACGAGTCGGAGAATCATGTACAACACTGCAATGGATATGAACATTTAATTATTGTAAACGTCTAGCGATGACGCATCTTCAGTGCTTTAGCATTCCCTACAATGCCAAGTGCGAATCGTATTTGAAAACTCTCAAATGGGAAGAATAACATTATTATAATTTTTAAATGGCAAATTATCGAAACCATATACATTAAAATTGACCAAAAGAAAGAATTACCATGTGGTTATACATATATGAATTGCGTGACTCCTCGGGATTCGGAAAATTGCGCTGTAGTAAATAAAACCATGCAACAACATGAAAGAGAACAACACGTTACATATTTTGATCAAATTAGGCACATTACGGTATGTAAGGATCCAGTAAGTCCCTCCAGATGTTTGTGGAGTGAACATGCAAATTGCCAACACAAATTCAAAAAACAATGTAATTTATCGAGTAATAAACACGAATTGATGAAAATGATAAAATATCACCAATATAAATATAAAAGTGTGTATTTTTAATCGAAATAAATTGGTACTTTGTTAAGCATGTTTTTCTCATTTATCTAATTCTCATTCGGTTTGTTTACTTTTGGCGACTATTTTCCAGAGTGCTCCACGATCGACATCTCATCCCCCCACCCCCCTTTATCAAAGGACTTCTACGTTTTTATTCAACAACTCATCAGAGTACACCATTTCACTCCCAAAAGTTTTTTTCAGCTGCTGAATATTGGTATTGAGATTCGAACCTAAATTGCCGCAAAATATACAAAAGTTTGTCACTCGTCAAAACAAAATTAAAAGTTCTTATTATATATGTTTTGTTTTACTTTGGCCTGTTACGTAACCAAGAACTTACTGTTAGAGTTTAAATTCTTTCGAAATTGTTTCCATAAACTGTTCGATTCTCTTCAATTGTTCTATAATTACCTCCACTATACGAGTCGTGCTCGCGAATTATGGTAAAAAAAGCCTTGCATAAACGAATAACTAGGTAAATTAACTTTGAGAATATGTCCAAACACAGATCTCATAAGATATGCGCACTCTGATGTTTTAATTTTTTTTTGCGCTCATTGTTCGAAGACCAAAGACAAGGAAATAACCATAGACGATCGCCAGCTTCTGGCACCGGTCGTTTTTCCCACAGAAAATGAACGGAAACATTCGTCGATTGAAATCGTCAAATGATAGTTTTTCGTTGACAGCTTCGATTAGGAATAGAAAATAATTTCTGTTTCTATCAAACAGATTTGTGCACAAGCCATGCGCTTGGTCTGCTGTAATTAACTCTTTGGCCTGAGGTCCGAATAGTTTCCGGTAGACGCCATTGCAGCGTCGGTAAAAGAATTTGTGTACGTTTAGCATGGATGCTCCACTGTCGTCGTGTCCTAGCAGAGGTGAAATGTAATGCTCAAAGCGGGCGTCGAGTTTGAAGACGATTTTCAAAAACATGAACAACAAATTACACATAACATCATCCGATCCCGGTGTATTTTGTGCTTTGGGACTAGCAGGTAAATCGTTTACTTTTGCACTTCTACGCATCTTGTTCGGCAAGCACGAACTGGTACAAACAATATATGCAATAGCGAGCTTGCCTGATCAAATTAATTCACGTAGCATTGGAAAATCAATTTGACCAGGAAAAATACGTTTTCTTGATTGGGGTTTTCTGCGAGCCAAAATACATCTCGAGTAAAGTTTTCGATAATTTTCGGTGATTTATTAGTCAGGTAACTCGCAAAAATTTGGTTTTGTTGGTTGATTATACGCGAATGTTCGAAATTCCATTTTGGAAGAATTTTAAACATGTCGTAAAAACAATTTTTCGTAGAATTGTTTATATCTTGAACTATGGATAAATTGGAATCGATTTTGAGTTTCGGTTTGAGTTAAAACAGATCTTTGTAGTTGATGGTACCATCGAGTAGAAACAAGTTTTTTTTGACCATTATTATAATTAAATTTACATTGTACGTGAAAATAATATTGACATTTGAACGTTTATATTCTCGACTATCCAACAGTTTAATGTATCCGTCTCTCAATTTATCGTATTTTTTACTTGTTGTATTTGAATCGACTGGTTCCTTGGCAGTGTAAAATTTATAAAAAAATAATTCAAGACAATATCGATAGTAGGAGCCGTTTGGGTCGCTGTGTCCAATTACTTAATTGTTTTTATATCTATACTTCTCGCGAAATTAAATTTGTAAATTTTTTTTATAAACTCGCTGTTTAGTAAAAAAGTGTGGCCGAGTGGAGAGTGATCGTTTATGTGAAGAGTGTGTCTGGTTTTTAGAGATATATACAAACACGAATCTCATATGGAAACCGTCCCATCGTCATAGTCGAAAAAATAAAATTGGAAATACGAAGTGACCTCGTCTGAATTATTTTTCTCGCGAATGGCGGGCCATCTCGCATCTAGTGGCATGGAATTGTTTGTCACTATTGTTTCGAGATGGGTGATTGTAGCATAATATGAATATGTAATGACTACATACCGAGAGAATATTACACATTTAGCGCAATTGAACAATCCTTAAACCAATTCTGTAATATTTGTTTACTGTCGTCGATGACTCGTGATTTATTAGAGTAGTTTTAAAAAAATGGTAAATTAACAACAACACGGAATTCTTTCTAATTTGTCCTTAGAGCACTAGTAATTGATATATGGAAAAGAAATTGTATTTGGACTTACCTGTATCTTATAACAACAAGGGTAAAAGCGAATCATCGAAAACATTGTTGAAATTTTGCAAACCGAATAAAGGAGCACCTGCGAAAAATACACACTTCACATATTTGTAAAATTCCGACTCGTCGTAAATTTCCGATATTATTCGCACCACTAAACCACACAAAGAATGGCCCACTATGAAAGTCTCCAAAAGAAATGAGTATTTCGACAAGAACTTCTCCATCGAAAGTTTTACCGAATACACAGACTGCAATAAATCTTTACACCAATCATATGCGATTCTTTTAATTTATACTTTCGGAATATTTCGAAATTGGGCAAACGCAAGAACTGCTAAGGACGCAAAGTTCACGGCCAGTGGGTTTTCGGTGGAGAGCAGCAGGGCTATCCGACCAAATTCTTCCTGGTGTCAGTGGAAAAGAGGAACGCGGTGCTCCTGACCAAAATCATTCGCGAATGGATCGCTCTGGACACGACGATAATTTAAGGCTGCTTTCATGGTTACAGCAACTTGGACATTCATGGCTACCGTCACATGCAGGTGAATCACAGGGGAGAATTTGTGTGCAGCGAAAAGAGCGGAATGGTAAACACTCGAAACACGCTAAAGATGAAGAGGGGCGTGACGTTGAGGGTGCAAACTCAAAACATCGAGCGAAGTTGGTGTTCTGTGCGATACAGCATTCCCTGCTTTGGTCGACGGAAAAACCTTAGATCGGCTACCTGGCCGAGTTAGTCTGGAAAAAGAATCATCGGTACGGAGAACGACTGCATGCTTTGCTGATTCACGCCACCTACATGAACCTCGTAATCGGTGCAGAGGAGATGGCGGCAAAGGCTATCCCAATTTCGACAGGTATCTGTTTGTTACGGCTGTTTTTAATTTGCAGGCACGAGCGAGATTGAGTTGCTGTTGCAGTTTAAATTAATGTTTGAATTTCTTGCTGTTTGTTAATGTTTAATAGATTTGCTGTTTGAATCAGGTTTATATTAATGTTTAATTGAGGAGACGTCTGTTTCATTAAAAAAAAAAAAAAAAGGTTTAATTGGTATGCTGTTTGATTCAAGTTTAAATTAATGTTTAATTGAGTTGCTGCTTGATTCAAGTTTAAATTACTGTTTAATTGAGTTGCTGTATGAATCAAAATAAAATTAATGTTTAATTGAGTAGCTGTTTGATTTAATTTACAGGTGCGAGTGAGACAGTGTAGCAGTTTGTTTCAGTTAAAAAAAAAAACTTTTATTGACATGCAGTTTGTTTCAGAAAAAAAGTGTGATTGACATACTGTTTGTGTAAACGTTCATTCGCAATCTAGAAAAAAGGCCCAAAATATTCGAGTAGGTCGTAATGGGTCCGCCGGGCGATAACGGGTGTGCTTGCATCTGTTGCATTTGCAAAAATTGGATCTGCCAGTTTCAATTATTGAGGTAAATTGATTTTTAAAAAAATTTTCATTCATTTACGATCCTGAAAAGGCATAGCGCGGTCGTGCCTGTGTTGACCGGTTCGGCCGGCGGCAGATGCAATTGCATACGCTGTTGCTTTCGTGGTCTTTGGACCTGCCAGTTACGAGTGTTCAAGTAATTTATAAAAAAAGTGATGGCATATGTATAAAACATAAAAATCTATATGGTTAAATTCACGATTTTGGTGTAACCTTTTAGTGATTGCATACATGTGTATCTATATATAATAAATTGTTAAAATTATTAAAGAAATGTTAATAATTATTAAGTATTTTCTTTTAAGTAAATAAAAAAATTGTGTATCGCTAATCGTGTGTATTTAATCAGGGACAAGAAAAAGGCGAAAATTTTTTTTTTATACACAATAGCAAACTTTTAGTAATAATTACTTTTGGCACTTGGATATGCCACGGGAAATAAATGTGGTCTTTTGCTCTATATTCCGTTTTCAGTTTGGATACACTATAGGAAATAATTGGATGCAGGTCGAAATATCTCCCCCGATTCGGCTGGATACGCAATTCGAAACAAGTGGGGTGTGGCACCAATTTACCCCCTTCCCACTTGGATACGCAATGTCGTCCTTTTTGGTCCTACACGTTTTGTCACCTGGATACACAAAGGGAAACTTTTGGTAAAAATCAGCTTTTACAAGGTGCGCTGGATGCGCAGGGGGGAACTTTATATTTTATTTTGGCTTTTTCCCAGTTGTAGTTGGATACGTAATTGGCGGATTTTGTCTCAACTTTTTTTATCATTGGATACGTAATACAGTGGTTATTGTGCGATTGAGATACGCAATACGGAACAATCACTGGTATTTATATTAGCGAAACATTCATAAATGCATTGAAAAATACTTGTGGTTATTAGTTTTTCATTCGGTTCACTTTCAGGCGCTTAGGGGTGCGGGCTCTCACCTTCCCGCTCAAGAGAGAGTCTTTCAAGTGTTTTATGTATGCATTTAGGGTTTTGTCTTCGTTTACTTAATTTATGGTGTGTTGATCACCTAGAATTCACTGCGCAATTCTTATCTTTTTAATTGGAAACCACTGAGGAACTTCAATGCTGGAAGGATCGTGGAAGGATCGCCACCTTTGGTCGTCGGCGCATGATCCGAGGAACAGAGTCAGCTCTACCACATCACAACATTGTTTCTGGCAATGCCTGTCGCCTGAGTATTGTATAATCCTAACCAACATTTTTCCCGGCAACTTATTTGCCACTCCTTGAAATCTCAGTAACCTCTTCACGGCAGCCTGACTACCATCAAATGGCTTGCCCGAACATATGGCAAATCTATACCACAATTCCGACACCTTGACTAATGTCAAATGGCGCCTAACGTAGTGGCATATCCTTCCACTAATCATCCTAATTCATTTGACCATAAGAAAAATCCCACAAAAATTCCCGCGAAAATTCTGAAATGTACAATTATCCTGTATGTTTCATCAAATACCAGCAACATAGGATCAACAGGAAGCATCACGTCAGTTCAACAGCAGTCTTGGGATGCCATTCCGAGGCATGTAGACACCAGGGAAATTCAACAAGTGGTTTCGCGCCAGAAAGCGCAGGAAGAAACCAAGGCATTACCATTGCACAGCGCAAGGACGAAGGACGAGCATGGCAGCCATTTTGGAGCACCGTGGTGACATCAGCCGCCACCCAGCCGCCTACAAGGACAAAGACTCAGGATGAGTCACACCAACCTCTCACACTGCCGCGAGGAGGACAAGGAGGAAAATAACAGTGGAAGAAGGAAAAGAAAAATCTACTCTTCCCCATGCTATCCGCTCGCCGCGTGCCGGCAGTCTGCAGCGGACTACCTGACATCCATTGACCCCTGCTCGCGCCGTGCAGGACAGCCACGATATCCTGCGCCAACACAGCTGCTCCAAATTTCCATGCTGTGCAATGCAGAACTTCCGTGTCTGTGCATCCGCGATTGTACAAACAAAACTTACCATGGCTGGCCGAACAGATGACTGCGAACTGGAGCTTCTCTGTACACACTGTTTCCGAGAATTTCCGTGAAACTTAATCACAAAGTACGAGTACTGCACCAACTACTGCCATTGCAACCACCAGTCCAGCTGCACACCCAACCGAGCCATGATCAACCATGAGAGTGATGAAAGAAGGCAAATAATTTGGAACTCAAACTTTTTCAAAATTCAACTGACTTTTAAAATTCAACTTGGTGCAATAGTTTACTGTGCGCAGGTCAGAGCACACTGCTATTGAACTTTGAAAAGTGTAATACGAAATATCACCGTGAATGCATGAATCAAGCAAGAGAGTATTTCCCGTGTTAACAACTACGTGCCTAAGTGTAAACATTGAGCAAACTCATACATATATCACCACAAGTAAGAAGGGCGTTCATTTCTATTTCATCATGCAAGTGTGGAGTGAGCTCACTGTATAAATATCACACAAGCAATAAGGGAGTTCATTTAACTATAGCACAGCAAGTAAGAAAGGAGTTTGCTGTGTATATTATGTAATTAAGAAGGGAGATCATTGCATATTTCATTGCAAGTATGAGGAAGTTTGATGTATATAGCATCCCAAGTCTGATGGGAGTTCATCGCATATATCACCGCAAGTAAGAGGGAGTTCATCTCAACATTTCATCCTTCATCACGTCGTTTGTTTTGGCAAAATTATTCTCCTGGCTCGTCCCATTGTCAGCATCGTATGTCCGAGTAATCCAACACTTCATCGTCATACAAGTAGAGTTAATCGGTAGGTCATCAATACCTCCTTTGAAAGTGACATCATCGCCAACATCGTGCACGCAGAGTTAATCGGTGGGCTCATAACTCCCTCCTGCACACAATGCCATTTCACATCCATGGAGATAATCTGTGGGTGCCAAGTCCCCCCTTCGCCTGTGACAAACACAGTTGTGACGTACAAAGCGACAAGACAGCCAGACCACAAGAGTTCCAGAAAGCGAGTTATTACCAACATCACTATCAAAGCAAGCAGAGGAGATCATCGTGTACAGTCGCAAGTAGAGGAGGTAGTGTAAAACTTAAGCACGTAGAGGAGGTACTGTACATACAAAGCAAGCAAGCAGAGGAGTTAGTAGTGAGTAGAATATAAGCAAGCAAGAAGGAGGCAATGTAACATTTACAGAATGCAAGCATGGAGCAGGAGCAGGTGGAAATGCGAGGAAATGGCAAGGACATCCAGGGGACCCACGATAGCATCAGCTCTGACGAGCACCCTGGAAGTGGCAACAGGGAAGAAGTACCTTCTTCCCTGAGTACCTTCTTCCCTGGCTCACATCGTCCAGGAGGGCTGGCAGATAGTGGGGCAGGCCCGACGTCGCCTGACGCATTGGTGTCTGAGGGGGCACGTCTGACGGTCGGCACTGCAGAGTCTGACGGCACAGCACTGGGGAGTACCACTATCAGGACTATGGAGCTGAAAACAGTCACAGCACCTCAGGCAAGAGCTCCAGCAATGGAGGGTAACCACGCCCACCACCACCAGGTCTTCGAGAGGCAAGTTGACCGGTGTCAGCCAAAAGGCCACGAGACAGACACGGCCGACCCTGGGCACCATGCAAGAGGAGCGGGTACTCATGGGGATCGTTCACCTGGGTCACTTCCAGAGGCGACATATCTGTGAGAGTAAAATGGAAGTAAGTTTGGAGAGCACCAGAGATAGTGAGGAGAGTAAATCGGCCGGTTCACAACTGCCTCGCCAATCAGTACGGCAACATCATCCGCCGAGGGAGTGTGCAGCATGCGGGGATGCCTCAGCATACCACAGGCAGCAGATCAGCACATGATAAGCACCAAAAGAAGCAGCTGCAGCTATGTAGATCGCCCTAAATCTTGCGTCGGCGCTCATGGAGCAAATGAATAGTTCCTGCTGTGACTGACATGGAAACGGCTGCAAACAGCCTCGCGGGGTGGGGGCCCATTTGACGCGACAGCATCCTTCTGAATGTTTGCCTGCCGTAGAAGTCAGTGCAACGCAGCCGACACCAGACTCTACCGGCGCATCCACGACTGCCAGTGAAGTTCGGCGATGTGTTCGAAATGATGTCGAACACACCACATCAGTGTGCAGGAATTGAACCGCAGTGTCACATGTGTAGCACAGAAGTGCCAGGCAGGAAAGTGTAGGGAGGCCATGCAGCCGAGTGCGCTTACGTGCATGAATCTGAGGAAGTAGAATTTGTGTGCTGTCCAGGGTGGACATGCAAATTAACACAAGGCCCTACAGGCCTTATTAGTCGAGTTCCAGTGTTTTTGTTATTTCTCACTCAAATGTTTATCAACTTAACATCATCCACCAGAGTCTATGTTGTGTTATATGTTTATATTTTGAAAGGACGCTTATTTTAATGCATATTCTGATCATGTAGGGTGAGTGAAAGTGTTTATGTAATGTTTTAGCAGAGTAAGAAAGTAGTGCTGTGGTCTGACTGCCGCCAATTCGGCTGAGTGTGGGCGCGCGGTCCATCGTCTACGTGTGTTCCTGCACCCCCGAGTGGTCTTCAACTTTTGCTCAATCGTTTAATTTCAATGGACTTTTAATTAACACGAACATTTTTGTAACAGCTGCTCGGCACTCTCCACCTATCACCTTCCCTTGGCTTGCATCGCCAGGGAAGGCATAATGTACAAGTAAGTTTTATTGGCTTTGCGCCACTTTGTAACAGTGCTACCCTGTCGGCGGGTTTAACCCGACACTGTAATTGCAAGTTGTTTCCATTAGAGAAACATTAATAAACTCATTGGAAAGTATGTATGGTCTTAGTTTTTTATTCGGGTCGACTTCGGGCGCTTAGGGACACAGGCCCCCACCTTCCTGCTCAAGTGTTTTATCAAGTAAGTGTCTTTCAAGTGTTTTATTTATGCATTTAGGGTTTTGTATTTGTTAACTTAAATTATGGTGTGTGGATCACCTAGAATTCACTGTGAAATACATATGTTTTTAATTGGAAACCACTGAGGAACTTCAATGCTAGAAGGATCACCGCCTTTGGTCGTCGGCACACGACCCGAGAAACAGATTCAACTCTACCATATCACGACATTGTCGCTGGACAATGCCTGTCGCTTGGGTATTGTATAATCCTAACCAACAGTTTTCCCGGAAATTTATTTGCTGCTGCTGAAAACCTCAGTAACCCCTTCAAGGAAGCCTGACTACCATTAACACAGTTTGTCTGGCGGTAACCTGAATTGTCGTCGCAGTGGGGCTGCGCACTCTACTGACGGGTCGAGTATGTGCCCAGTCGCCGGAGCGACAAGGTGCAGAGCAAGAGTAAGTCTCATATGTGCATTGCAGCCTGTGTTTGCCATGGGAACGATAAATGTCTTAGAAGGAGTCGGCAAAGGCCGATTGAGCTGAACTTGTAAGTTAAGGCCTAATTAAAGACTTTATTCTATTACTCTGATTAAAATGTTTATGGTTTGTTTTGTGTGTATTGTTTTATTTGTTATATTTGCAACGTAACATGTTATTATTCATTTTCTTCTTTCGCAGAGTGTTTTATCCATCTCATTTCATCAGTGTTTATGTAGCAAGAATATTTGAATATTTGGATGAGAATGTGGGGAATAATATTCCCAAAGCAAGTGTAAAGTGGCGAGGGGCTCCCTAGCAGCATTAATTAATGAGAGGTGAAAAGTGGATCTTGCCTAATGTTGAACCATATTTATCTTGGGAAGCCACCCACTATTCCATAGAGGGTTGCACGAAACCCACAGAAGACTGGGCAAAGTCATGCCTACAAAGATGAATTACAACTGACGCCACAGAAAGTGAAATACAAATGCATAATCCTGTTATTCAAAGTTTTTCACTGTTCCAGCATATTTATGTCAGTTTTAAGAGGGCAAATGTATTAATCTTTCAATAATAAGCAGTATAACCCCTCATTAAATTTAATATCATCCTTCAAGTGTGGTGGCATACATCTGACATGATATTCTCGGCCATATCAGAGGTTCCAACATTCACGGGTATGTCACCAACGTGTTTATAGTCGGTAATAATACATATGTTCAGTGTTCATTCTTTTAATCGTATAAATTTTGAAGTTACATATTTTCATGTTTTACATTTGGCGGCAGTCTTACCGAGCTCGGCGAGGCCACGGACATGTTAAATCAGTTCGACTTTAGCACTCGAGCCAATTGGCAGGACCAGTGGTAAGCTCCCACGTTACACCCCTCGGCATTTAAATTCAGGCTGATTTCATTCAAGACAGTAGCATAAAGTAAAATAGGAACCATTATATTTTATCTTTAGCCGAGTGGAAGCCTGACTTGCTCCTGAGGTAATATTCCAGGACTTCATGCATACGGTATGCATTCTTCACATAAGAATTCTCAAGGCCCTTGCCTTACTTAACAGCAACCGCCACTGGCAGACCACAAGTGCCGGATCTGCATAATGAAGATACACATTATTTTGCAGAGTGACATTGATTTGTAGCCTTCAGTCAATAAATCTGTCACATATTGAATAGGCGAATTTTATTGACTTATACTCTCCTGAGTATCATCGGGCACTGCACCCCAATGCAGATTTATTCAACAGTGTACTTTCAGTGTTAAAAAGTATGGCTTTCAAGAGGCCTGCCCCCCACAAGCAGGGTAACTTCAGTGTTAACATGGGCGTGCGAAGTGTTCGACAACTTCGGCCCTTAGAAAAGTGTTTTATACAGGGGCGGACTTCTATGGTATGTTACCTACTCTGTATGCCGGAACGGGTGGTTTACCAAGTTAATTATGATGCAATCACTGCTAAAATGCCTAAAAAAAGGTCCTATTAATAAATGTGGCTAGGGAGCCACTCGCCACTTTACACGTCCTGCGGGAATGTGATTCTCCATCTTTTGGCATTACTTGGAGCCACGTCGCACTCCAGATTCGGCCACGGGGCCCGTCGATATCGCGCACATAGGAAAGCTGTGGAAATAAGCGGCGTCGCTTATCCCAGTGTTCCCTCCCATGGCTGTTGAGACTAATGGTCGTGGCTTCATGGGACACACTCATTTGGGGCACATATCCATTCATTACGAGTGTTACCTCTTGTGATGAATGTTAAATATAATGACTTGTGGCCATGAGTTACAGGTCAAAAAGAAAAGTGTAAACGCCATTCTTGTCGACATGCATTGATAGAGACCGCGACCTAATATCGATCAGTTGAGTGTTGCTGTGTGGTTAATGTATCTGCGATGGAACAAATGGGCACAAGGGATATGTGGACGTCTCTGGTGACTGTTTGGTCCTTGCAGACCCCCAAGGGACTGCCACGCCACTAGGCACAATAGGATGTCGCTGTCGCAGCAGGTTGCAGGGCTTCAGGTTGTAAGGCCCACGATACTGCTGTGCTTCGCTGCCTGCCGATCCTCCAGGGCGATGACTCTGCTGATGGTGAAGTGTCGCTGCCCGTGTTCGCTGAAGCGGGTTTTTCCCGTCGCAAGCGGTGCATGTTAGCTGATGAAGATGCTGATGCTTGGAGCGGCGGCGAGGGGTAGTGCGCTGCTCTTCCATAGACTCGTCGTCGCTGCTGCTGATGCTGTCGCTACTCCTCGGACCCCTCGATGCTCCTTCTTCTGGCGAGGCGAAATGTACGACGTCCCTTGCTGGACTTGATGCTTCTTCTGATGAACCGTCCCCCGCGCCCCTAATGCGGTCCTCCTATGCGATATTAGCCGGGATCGTAGTCTTCGTTGGTGTCGTGGCTTAGTCTTGTGGGCAGCTTCCCTGTGGGCTGATCGGGCCTATTGCCCCCACTGACTAGCTTTGTGCGAAGTCTTCCGAAGGCAGTGTCTCTACACTGGGTGTCGTGACACTCTGGTCTGGCTCACTTTGTTTGCAGCTCCTGCGATGTTGATGTGATGATATGTTTGAGATGGTGTAACCTCTTCCTCTTGCTCCTCTTTTTCCCCTGCCAACCTAATGGGCGTATAACTACTGGGTGTGGCAAAGGGAAAAAGGTGCCAAAGATCACTCCCATCTGTGTTTGAGATTGCCTCTGCTTCACCATTGGGCGTTTCTACTACATGCTCTTATCAATTGGGCTCTGTCTCTTGCTCAGGAGTTTCTGCGCTGGATCCTTGCACAGCTAAGCGAAGGTCATCACTGTGTACAGCCACCTTATGCCTGATGCTGACCTTGATGAGGTAAGTTCTATACCCCAGCGCTTTTACAACAACTTTGGTCCGCTTCCCTTAGGGGCAAACACTCAACAAAAGTTGCACTTTGCATTGCTCAGCCTGTGCTTGTGGATGTAAACATGTTGTCCGGGCATGAGGCTCTTTGGTGAGCGTGTTGTTGCTGGTACCCACTGTCCTATGTCCCTCTCCTGGGGAATACGTGCATCTTCCAATTCTTGCTCTCGGTGCTGTTGCCTGCCTACTGCGCTTTCTGTTGCATCGCTGTTTGCTTGTCGGATTCTGAACTCCCCACAGAGGGGCAGCTCCCTTCCCTGCAGAATCGCAGCTGGTGATTGACCTGTGGCTACATTCACCCTCCATCTGATTGTGAACAAGGCTGTGGGCAGGTTTTCAGCCCAACTTTCGTGATTTGATCCTACCCGCAGGCGCAACTGAGTCTTTAGGTCTTGATTCCTCCTTTCAATTGGGTTGGCCCACGGGTGGTACATGGCCGTTGTATGATGCTGGACTACCCACCTGGTACACAATTTTCTCCAATACTTTCCCGTAAATTGTGTATCATTGTCTGTTAAGAGGATGCATGGGTAGCCACATCGGAGGTAGAATTCGATCTCCATTACACGAGCTATGTTGCATGTTTGTGCACTGGAAACTGGGTATGCTTCCGTCCATATTGAGCACGATTCACTCACCACAAGAATGAATCTCTTGCACGGATATGGCCCCATCAGGTCCAGCAAGATGGACAAGAATGGCTCCTGCAGCTTCTGTGGTTTTTGTTGTGTTACTCCATCTGCTCTCCTACTCTTGCAGAGATTATACTTTACACATGCCCTCATGTATTGATGGATGTCTCTGGTGATGCTGGGACAGTGTGAATAGTTCTGCACACTTCTTGTTGTTTCATGATGCACCAGGGTGTCCAGGAAATCATGTATCATGTGCATGATGTAGCATCTGTGCTCGTGCAATTTTAAGCATGTACAGCTTCCAGGTTGCTTCAGGACGACGCGGTCGTGTCTCGACGCATGTGCCGTTCATGTGTCACCACTCCTGTTCACTCTGCATGATGGACGTGACATGACATTTGGGTGTCTGTACACTATAGTTGTGCAGTTAAAACGCTGTCCTGCAAGTCGTAAACCTCATGTTCAGCTTCCTCAGTAGCCTCGATGACGAGACAGCTCATGCGGCCCTCACCAGTTGTTTGGCAGTTGGCTGCGGTAGGGGGAAGTAGGTTGTCCCACTTGGCTTGGTCCTCCACTACCATTTCGCCTGGCATGTGTGAAAGCTCGTCTGCTAGCTGATTCTCAGCTCCTGGTATGTGGTTCACCTCGAAATCGTACACCTGAAGAACGAGTGCACAGGATGCTAATTTGCTCCTAGCTTCTTTCATGGTGTTAAGCCAGAGTAAGCACTGGTTGCCAGTTCGCAGTGTGAACCATTGGTGCTCTAGGTATGCACTGTGTCATTTCATGGCCCACACTATGGCCAGATACTCTCACTTGTTCACGTCATATCTACCCTCAATTGCCCCAAATTTTGCACTGCTGTATTCAATGATGTGCTTCTCTTGGTTATCTTCAGTTTGATAAAGGACTACTCCCAAGCCCTTCTCACTTGTGTCTGTCTGAAGGTTTAAATGGTGACTTGGGTCATGTCGAGTCAATATCTTGCACTCCCTGAACTTGCTCTTTATCTCTTGAAAACTTGCTTCGTGTCCTGCTGTCCAAACATACTTTATGTTGGGTGACAACATGTCAGTGAGTGGTGTAATTATGTTATCCTGTATGTTTTCCCACAGCCAGTTCACCAACACAAAGAAATTCCTCAGTTGCTTCCTCGTGTGTGGTGCCTCATAGTTGTTAATGAGGGATAAATGCTCTTATGTTGGCCGGCTTCCGTGCTCATCGAACATGTGCCCAAGAAACTGAATGCATGAGTGGCCAATGTGACACTTGTGGTTCGCACACAACAACTTGTTGATGGCTAGTCTCTCCAAGACTAGTGACAGGTATTGTATATGTTCATCCTAGGTTTCGGACCAGAAGACCACATCATCCAGGTATGAGAAGGCAAAATCTCCATTGCACTCGTGTGTAACCTGGACCATCACTATCTGAAAAGTTGGCGGTGCATACTTCAAGCCGAAGGTTATTTCACAAAAGTGGAACCTTCTCTCATCTGGGGCTGTGATAGCCATTCTGTGGGTATTATTGGCACCTGCCAGTACCCACTGTGCAGATACAATGGTGGCATGACCTTAGTCTTGCACAAGGTATGCAATGCATCCTTGACACTTATGTAGCAAGGCGGGTCACTCAGTGTGATTTGGTTAGTTGCTCTGAAATCCCCACAGAAGAGCCACATCCCGTTTTTCTTGGGTGCCAAGGTGATTGTGTTGTTATAGTAACTGCGGGTGGGTTCAATCACACCCTCAGCTAGCATTTCTTCAACCTGATCTTTGATGATGGCACATTGATGCAGTTGGTAACTTCTGGGTCCAGAGTAGACTCATTGGTCATGTTCCAGTGGGATACAATGCTCGGCTATGGTCGTTCGACAGAGTGGGTCTCCTGCCGAAAATACTTTGCATCATTCGTTCAGTTTGTGTTGCACCATCTCCCTGTATTTTGGAGGAACCGCATATCGAGTTCGATTAGTTGCATTCTGGGCTCATTACCACTGGGTCGGGAGTCGTTGTCGTACATCGTTCGCCTTTCCTTCAGGCCGAAATTGATCCTACAGGCGACTGGCTCAACAATGACTTTTTGTTCGCTGAGCCAGGGGATACCCAAGATTGCATCGTCTTGTAGGTCTGCAGACACGAGTGCTGTGGTGATAGCGTCCACATATCTAAATAGGACGGTAATCAGTGTCTCTCCCATTGATTCCCCAGTATTCTGCTTCGTTGCGAGGTGTAGTACCTGTGTACTCGGTGTAAAATCACTCGTGTCCATGAATTTGATGCACACTAAATTATGACTGGCTGCTGTATCTATTGATGCATGGCATAGTTGCTGATTTAAATGTACTGCAGTTCTAATAATTCTATTTTGTGTTTTGTTGATTTGCTGTATGTTTGATTGCTGACTTTTGATTTCTGCCTGCTCTACTTGTTGAGGAGGCATTGTACCACAGGGGCCCTTTGCCCTGTGGTAATGAGCATCCAGCTCGAATTCCCCAATGGTACGTTTCCCGTCGGTGGTTTGTTGATGTACTGTGGTTGGTTGTGTTTGGGCACTGATGGTGCCAATGCATATTGCTTTCTCCTTTCCAATAAAGGCATGCAAATGGCGGCTCACGTGGGCTTCCTACCATTCCCGAGGTTGCTGATATCTGCGCAGCCATCCTGGATTCGGGACATATTTTTGTCCGGAATGCACCTGTTCCTACTACTTTGTTCACTGCTGGTGTCTCCTCTGTACGCTCCCTCTGGCGCGAAAGATACCCGTCACCCTCTCTAGTGGCGGCGTTTTGCTCTTGGCTGGCTTGGTCCAGCAATGCGGCAGAGCGCACGAAATCCTCTGTGCTACTGTGAATTAACGGTGCCATTGCTAGCCTGTTTTCCACTCTTACAGTTGACGCAACTACTTCGAGGATCTCACACTTGCTCATGTGCAGATGAAAGTTTTTTATATTCCCTATCTTGCTCATTGCAAACGCAGTTAGGGATTCACCGTCGTATTGCACTTCTAGCACAGTCCAGCTCTGTGCTTGCAATGAGGAGTTTGTATTGGCAAATCAACTTTGAAAGTTGTTAAGAAATTCTACCCACTCTAAACCATAATGACTGATTGTTTTCCACCAATTGCTTGCCTCGCCGGCCAATTGAGTCCCTATACAATTTGGCCACTCTTGCTGGCACCCCCTGTAACTCTCTAAACGTTTAGTGCAGTCGTTTAGGAATACTTGCGGGACTCACTTGGTAGGCCTGAAAACATTTGAAAACGTTAAAATCGGGCAGGGGTTGTTCCAGCTTTGACGGCTCTTGCGATTACTGTAAACAATTCTGGAGTATTATGATTGTTTTGTTGAGGGTATGTGACACGCGTGGGTTGTGACGTCTCTTTCTGTGATACTTCTGTTATTCTGGGTAAGGGTATTGTATGTGCCAGTGGGCTTTGGTACACACTGGCCCATTCTGAATGTTCCGTGCACAGTGATGTGCGCTATACACTTCCGCCCCTACCTAACTTGACTTCTGACCGTGGCGATAGGAATGCACATTGGCTGCAGTGGAATCTCCCAGCTGCTTGATTTGTCATGTCTTGCCTGGTCAGACATTGCCAGTGCGTTTGACGCCCACACGTCTCGCACATCGTAGTTTCTTGTGACCATTTCCTGCAAATTTTCTGTTGAAACTGTTCATGCATTTGAGAATGTTCTGTTTTGACTGCTTTACAAATTTTGTCTGCTCGGAAAAGAATGCGTTCACACGTTTCGCATAGAATTCGGCCTTGCTGATCTGTGGTGGCCTTTTCAGCCCGGCTCAGACAGTCCGGATGAAAACTACGTGCACACTGTATACAAATTATGGTTCTGTTCCCCTTCCTGCGCATGTAATTTGTATCGCACACCTGCCGTATTGTCAATGCGTAATTACATTTATTGTGTAGTTGAAATCGATTATTTGCGGCTGTTCACATTGACAAACAAATTTGATTGGCAAACCTTGTTAATTTTGGGTGGGTTGTACTTTGCCACAGTCGGCACACAAAATTGCTGGTGTACTTCCTGAAATACAACTCAATGTTTTGCCCTCTCGGTCTCTGTTTGCCATGGATATTCTTTCTTTGCGAATTCTCAGATTCTGTGTTTCCCTACATAGACATATTATGTCTTCAAAGGGATTTGTACCTATTGTGGGTTGTACACATGTCAAACAACGGTTTTGCTTGTACACCAATTCAAATGCTTCCGGACAGTATCTCATACTGCTGGGTGCTGTGGAGCATGAGTTTCAAGGTCAAACACTGTGTTGTTATGTTGCTGGCCCTCGGTCGTACTTCGCCGGGGAGGGGGGTAAACTTACAGTTTTTCGCAGCGCCTTGCTTTCCGCTTAAAACACGTGTTCCAGCCGCGCGAGTGACGCGTGTGTTTTCCCAGTATACTGCTTGTTACAAAATTTGAAAAGTTTTTTGAAAATTAGTTGTGGGCATTTGACTTGTGATTGCCGCACAACAGCTTTAAAAAACTCTGCAAAAATGCTCTTGATAAATGGTTGCAAAATTTTTGTTGACTTTTGAAAAGTCCATGAAAAATCCTTAAAATATTTAATTATTTTGAAAAATATCCAGAAAAGTTTTAAAAATTGATTGAATTGACCTCTGCACTTTAAGTTCGTCTTTGTCCAAGGGAAAATACTGAAAAGTTTTATTGTTTATTTTGAGAAGTTTGAAAATTTTTATTTCTGAAAATCCTGCAGAACTTTCAGGAAATGTTCCGGAAATAATGAAATTGAATTCTGGATTTATTTCGTATCTTAAATTGCTGACTGGTATTGTTTGGAAATATAGTCTTACTTTGCTTGTTGTAATACCTGTTGTCAGTTACTGCACACATTGAAAAACGTCATCTGTGTTTGTTTACAAAACACTATTGCTCTTACTTAGGCACATCTGCTGTGATGTTGCCTTACTGCCATGCAGTGTTGAGTTCAGGTACACTTTAATATGCAATTTAATACATGCAGTGTCGAGTGGGTGTGTTCGACTTGCATATGTTTTGGCTTACAGTTTTGGCTTTTGTATTATGAGTTATCATATCTAACCAGTGTATGTTTACAAAAGTTAAAACGCCTGATGATATTGCAAGTAAACAACCCAGCTTAGTGGATTGTTTTAACAAATACAGGCCCTCACCACACGTCAGTTGACGTACATTATTTCCCACTCGATTCACTGTACGTCTGTTGATGTAACACATATGCTCTCTACAGTGTAAACAAATCTGACAAATTGACAAATGAAAAATTGTACGAGTAGTGTGACGAAAAGAAAATCATAAAAACCCTTGATATTATTGATGTTGATTTTAGTGTTGACTGCACTGTCTTAATTGCTTTGTTAGATAGGTGTCTGAAAGTCTGAGGTTACTCACCAATGACTGTAGCTGTCTGTTGTGAAGCACTTTTGTAGCACTGTCGCATAGCCTATTGTACATGTATTGTGTTGAACAGACTACCGATGTGTTGATGGTGCTCTCTTTGCACGCTGATGTTCTATTGTTGTTTGATTCGCCCGAGTTGGGAAAACCACTTGTCGTAGGAATAAACTTGCACTATTATGTTTGAGTAGCCCTAGTTAGACAAACCACTTGATATGTTGTATCTCCAGAAGTGCTGTGATGTGTTCGTGTCCTGCCTGGGAGCAGGTG
The DNA here is from genome assembly GCA_029891345.1 of Dryococelus australis. NCBI lineage: Eukaryota > Metazoa > Arthropoda > Insecta > Phasmatodea > Phasmatidae > Dryococelus > Dryococelus australis. Next base: position 192,688,766 of record CM056996.1, read on the forward strand.
GAGAACAGGAACTGGTGATGTACCCGGCGCCACGTTCGGTAGAAAGAACGATGTTTAATGAGGTCTTACGGTCGACGGCCTACGGTGACTCTGTATATGCGGTCAATATAAAGTAGAGCTAATTTAATTGTCAGTTAGATTATGTTGAATGTAAAATATTTACTTTGAGGTCCTGTAAATACAAAACATACACTGAAAAACACTCTAAAGTTGATGCTGCTATGAGGGCGCAGGTCCCTATGAACTCAGGAGATTTAAAACAATAAATACGTCTAATAATAGTATGACTGTTTTAGTGCCGCAAAGGTACAATGAAGTGTTACTGCGCCAGAAAAAACGTACACTCGGTTAAGCGGACCCGACACTCTGGACCTGCCGGTGGTCACTACTGTGGAAAGTAAGACGTAGGCCTTAGAGTAAAAATGCATTCCACATGTGAAGTCCTGGTATGCTACCTCAGGATGCAGGAAGATCTCCCCTCAGCTAACTAAAAGTACTTAAATGTTCTTGAGCTACGTTAACTACTGTGATGAAAGAAAATGCAGTGTAGATTGAATTGCCAAGGTAGGGTACGCGGAGCTTACCATCTGCCCTGCCGGTTGTCTGGAGGGCTGAAGTCTGACTAACAACATGGTGTTGGCATCGCTACACGTCCGGTGAATCCAGCACCAAAATGAAAATATGAAATAATGGTACTTAATAATTAACATGATTGATGAATCTGACATTGTACATAATTATGATTACTAAACTAAAACACATTGGTAACATACTCATGAACACCGGTGCCCCAGATATGGCTAAGAAGGTGATGTCACGAGTATGTCACTACACTTGAAGGGTGATATTAAATGAAATGATGCCTCAGGTGGCTGATTCTCACTAGATAATTACATGTACACTCTCATAATTAACATATTAAAATCGGAGTGTGTCGTAATTGTTATAATTACAGGAATGCATATGGATGTGACGACACATGGATTTCGTAACTAGGGGCGGAGCTACGCCCTGTCTTCTAAAGTATGTTATCTACTCTCTATGCTAGAGCAGGTGGTTTCCCTAGTTAATTGTGGTGCAATATCACTAGAAATGCCTAAAAATGCTCGTATTGATTAATGCAGCTAGGGAGCTGTTCACCTCTTTACTCTTCCTGCGGGAATGTGATTCCCGTTTTTTGACACTACTTGGAGCCATGTCACCCTCCGGATTCAGCCACGGGGTCCGTCGACATCGCACACATCGGAAAACTGTGGGAATAAGCGACGCCGCTTATTCAAATGTTCTCTCCAATGGCTGTTGCGTCTAATGGTCGTGACTTCACGGGACACACTCATTTAGGCCACATATCCATTCGTCACCAGATATACCTCTTTTAATGAATGTTAAGTATTATGACTCGCGACCACGAGTTACAGGGCGGTCAGATAAGTGTAAATACCGTTCTTGTCGATCTGCTCTGATCGAGACCGCGCCCTAATGTCGATCGGTTGAATGTTTCTGTGTGGTTAATGTGTCTATGTTGGAACAAATGGACACAAGGGATACGTGGACATCAGGAACACGTCATCCCCGTGCCACTTTTTGAAGCATTACACTGAATGACTAGTTCGAGGCTAGGGTTGAAAGTGGCTAATACATGGGCAGACACTACCACTGAATTAAGTTTTTCAAATGCCTCAGTATGGCTGGGTAGCCATTGCCATTCCACAGCTGACCGAAACAGATATCTCATTGGACTTACAAGTGTGGACGTATGGGGTACATAGTTTTGCACATTATTGAACATGCCTAGCACTCATAGCATTTTTTTCTTCATCAGTGGCTCAAGAGAAACCAATGCTCATACTCTCTCTCTCTTTCTCTCTCTTTCTCTCTCTCTCTCTCTCTCTCTCTCTCTCTCTCTCTCTCTCTCTCTGGGCCTGGAGACATGCCAGTTTGGGAGAATATTTGACCAACATACTTAACCTCTGTTACCCTGTACTGGAGTTTGGTCATGTTAAACTTTATTCCCTGAGACAGGGTCCATTTTATAAGTATATTCACACAAGTGTCATGCTCTTGAACAGTTTTACCAGTGCAGAGTATGACGTCGACAGCACCTTGGTCTAAGTCCACTCACCATACCATGCCAGCCAACACGTCGGAAAGCATGGAAATGCTACGGAGCAGCACTTGTGTCCAAAAGCCAGTGTCATGTGTGCATCTGTTTACGTGCGACATAGTGCAAGTTTGTGTAGGAAGTGTATTTTCATGGTCTTTTTCATTTGTTAGGGAAGTGTGTGAGTGTATTGTGTTTGCCATGTTGATGTGTATATGTACTCAACAATGCCAACTTGTCAGTGTGTGCCAGCCTTTGACTTGCTCGCTGCTGATAGTACTGTTTGCCGCAGTCAGGTGCAGTCGCTCTTCTTGTTATCTCGATGTCGCTCGGTTTCCTCTCTCATTTCTCCTACCTCTCCCTCCATTTGCTTCCTTTCCCCTTTTTAATTGAATACTGGATCTTCAAGGTGCTGTACCTCAGAATGATTTATTTATAATTTTACCTGCCTTTCTACTGCTCGTCAGCTGACTCACCAATCTGCACCTGCATTAGCCTTCTGTGAGGATCTTCCAGCTATAAAATGTGCGACGAGTAATTCTTTTACCTAAATATTGTAGTAGTGTGTAAGAGCTACGGACTTTAGTTATATGAATAGTGTATTTTTTTTTAATTTTATTAGGAAGGTGTGGCCTGTAATTAGAAAACTGATGAGTTGTGGCGAAAAGACTTTATTTGATTTGGAATGTAGTTCGTCTGTGTTGTACTGCAAGTGCTACAGTAATTTTTGGGTTGGGGTTTCTTTTGTAAAATCAATATTATCCACATAAGGTCTAAATTTGGTTTGTAATTTAATTGGTAGCAGTTGTTAATTTTTGAGAAATGTATTTTTTTTTTTTGGAGATTTAATGTCGCCACATTATCTGCTTGCATTTAACATTAGTTATGCTCGCTATCCACAACACTGGTCAATCCTTTAAATTGTGTGTGTTTGAAACAATTTTATGACTGGTCACTTTGTTCAGGTGCCTCTGCCGCTTATCAGCCAATTTATAGATTTTATAGCCTTTTATTAAATTTTAATATGTTTCTAATCACAGTGGGCTCTTATGGGGAAGCTCATCTACATTCAAAGAGCGTTATTGTAGACACAGAAAATCTTTAACAGCTGTTGTGTAATAAACAATGCAGTGGTTTTGTTTTGGCAAGGTGCCTCTCGTTCTGAGAAATAAACTGACCTAGGTTAACCAAATGCTGTTTTTACTGACATTCTGGAATTGGCACATTATTGTGCCATCGAGATTAAGGCTAATGTGCATTCTAGAAGTCACAATATTTTGATCATGCTGCGGCTGTATTTTTGTGGTTTTCTTATAGATTGTGCTAACCTTTAGAAGGTAGTTTGATATTTGTCTAATGCGCAGAAGAATGGCAGATAATGCCAAGGCATTGATCAATAAGGATAATGGTTAGGTGAGGAGCAGTGAACATAGTTTGGAATCTCTGTGGAAATAATTAACTAGAGCGCCAGATATTGTCGGGTTGACAATATCGTGAAGTCGGAGAGTGACTCGTTCTCAGGGTCGTTTGGCCGATGACCACGGCAAATCCTCCAAGTGCAGTCGTTGTCTCTCCTTAGAATAAAAGAAATACTGATTGAATAATTTCCTTACTGGTTGCATTGTAAGATATCTGGGCTCTCCACACGCCCGTATGAAGCACTGTTACATATTATTCCGACTCGTGACCATTTCAAACATACTTGCACAGTAAATTACACTATAAGAAAATTGGCGGGAGAAGGCCCGTACCTTTAATGCCTTATGGCGAACTGGAAATAAATCACATGTGGAAACTCGTCACTGCTGAGATTTATTCAATTACATTGCTACATCTCTGTGGGAGAAAACTTACATTGTTGTTGCTTGTTAACCCATCAGCACAGGTTATACTGCTAAACAACGTTAGGTCACAGAAAATACATTAGTGCATTTAAGCCTACCCAGGTGATGCAAACACTGGGTGGGTGCGAGGGGCGGTAAAGTCTCGGGCAGCTGAAAAACGAAAAAAGTTCCGGTATATTAAGTAACTATTGCAGTGAAGTGATTAGTCCAACATGATGATGGCTGCCCGAGCATGCGAAACACGAGCCTCGATGTTACGTGGCACACCCCTCACAAAGACGAACGACTACTTACTTTCTCAGTGCGACGTGCAGGCCAGCTTGGCGAGCTGGCACACTGCACTGCACTATTTCCTTGCACACATCATCTGCAAATCGGACACGTACCCTGCATGACGGTTGTTACAAATTGCTTACCAAAATAACCATGTAAATAATATTCATTATGACATAACATTACAACTGTGTGGATGATGTGGAAAAGAAAAACATGTGAATGAACATAACTGAATATTGCAAAAAGACACTTTGAAAACACTGGGGGCTTTAAGGCTACGAAGGTAGGCGTCTTTATTAGTTGTGTCCTCTTGTGTAAACTTACGTTGACCTTTATTTTCACAAATTAATAAACATAAATTTTTCAGGGCCTACTTTCAGATTCCTGCACCACACACACACGTGGTCGCAGCTCGTTCTGCTCTGCACTTGCATCGTCTCTTGCCACACTGAACTGCATTTGCGCTCGTAGAGCATGCACACACACTGTATTACGGAACCTGGTGCGGCAGGCAAACAGGCTAAGGAGAAGGGGATAACGTGGGCACATGTCAAATGTTACGTTGTTGTTAATGAATTGTCACCAGGACCTGACGGGATAAGGTTGTGAATTTTCTAATATTTTGTATACAGTATTATTAGGGTATTTGTTTGATGAAGTACGAATTGTAGATTTTTAGCTTCAGTTTGAATATTTAACTTATATTTAATGTGTACATTTCATGTTTGAAACATTTATATTTGTGTGCTGTTAGTTATCGAGACACCTTGCATCACGTAAATTGGTAATGCCATTTTAGGATAAGGCTGTTATATTTCAATGTTAATGATCTGCAATGGAACCAGTTAATTTGTGCATTTATTTGAATAAATGTTTTGCAATTTGATATTTTTGCTCATTTTATCTCCACTTTTGCTGAACCCATATGCTGCTTAATATTTTGATATATTGCTTATATATAAAATTCGTTTGTGGCTTGCCACAAAAACTGTGCCACTGTGCTGGTGCATTTCAGATGCTAGGCAAATAGGTCGGTTTCTAGGTTTGTACATTGATTTGCAATTATTTAAATTTTTCATTATATTCGGATTTTTCCGCACATTGTTTATATTTGTATTTATTTTTTTCATGATACACTACATTGAGTCTACCAGTAGGATTTATATAGCCTGAAGCGAGAAGAGCTGCTGGGATTTCTGCGTGACTCCAATGTCGAGGTGGACGAGAGCCTTAATGAGGGGGAACTACGGAGTATCGCCGTTCGCAGTCTCCGTGGCCAAGAAAGTGGGGTGGTGTCGCCTCTCTCCAGGCAGCTTATCGGGGTGAGTGGAAGTGAGACATTCTTATCTGTCACCAAGTTAATTCACAGAACATTAGATTGTATTTCCATTATAAGTTATTTGGATACTGTGTTGATTATACATTTTTTTATTAGTGACAGCAAAGTTATTCGTTTGAAGTTGTGTCTGGAAAATGACTTGCTCAGGACCCTCACTGTTAAAGTCGAGGGATTTATCCTTGACCTATTGCAAGAGTAACTAACCACCTGGGGGGTGGAACCTTTTCAGGCTTTAAGAAGCACATGCTACATCACTATTCCCTTCGCACGTAAAACGACAGTCAGAAATGGAACTAGTGTATAAGGTTCATTGGGCTGATGAGTCCTTAGTTGACTTTAAACAATCCATACAAAATTTTCATGTGGCCTTGTGTTTGTCTCTTGCAGAGACAGAACTGGCTAGCATAATCGTAGACTACTTTTCTTCCGGGGTTAAGGCGAATTGTGCATTGTTGACCGCTCCTTGAATTTTGCAGAATTGCGATCTTTTACCATAGAAGTTCTAAGTCGCATTGCTTCCTCTGCGACTGTGAGAGTGAATAAGTCTGTGCTGGCCCTGGTGCATTGTCCAGAGGTATTGGCAGGTGCAGTAGGGGGTTCTCCTCAGGTTCAAAACACTAGGGTGTCCAGAACTCCCTTGCACTGCATTAACTGCATGCATTCTGGTCATGCTGCGATGAATTGTAATCCCAGTAAACATCCCTTAGCGGAGCGCCGCTGTTTTAAATGCGGTCAGATCGGTCATGTCTGTCGTTTCTGTCAACAGCCAGGAAATGACATGTAACTGGTATAGAGCAAGGGGCTACAAGTTCTTCTTTCGGTAATTTCCTGCGGTGTTTGCACAAATGTCTTGTTACGATCACTTGTGGAGGATGGAATTTTCCTGCACTTGTGGATACGGGAGCAACATGTAGTGTCATGAGTGACCACTTTTTGGAGCACTCTTTAGTTCATAAGGTTATTTCTAAGGGATGTGTTAGTATTGTGCCTGAAATGTGTATTTGTGCGACAAATGGAGAAGTGTTGAGATCTAATGTCGTAGTAAATTTTTACTTCAAAAGTGGAAGGTTTTCCTGGACATTCCAGTTCTGGGTTTTTCCTGGCATTACTCAAGATCTTATTTTAGGTCTTGAATTTCTCGGCAAAACCAGGGGCGAAGTCAATATTTATTCCCTTTTTCTTTCTTTCGGTTTTGCGCACAATATTCGTGTGGGACTTAGGGTTGAGGATGTTTCCAGCTTCAAGGTTTGTGTGTTAGCTGGTGATTCTGAGGAAGTTAGTTTTCGGCATAAGTAGGACAAACTTCGGACTGAGTTTGGCGACATCATCACGCCTAGGATTGGAAAATGTGATATCCTCAAGCCTTATGACAGATCATCGATAAACTGTTAGAGGCAGGGGTAACTGTACCTTCTAAATCAGACTATTGTTCTCCAGGTTTTCTTGTGAGAAAGAAAGATAGCAATAAGTACGGGCTGGTGGTAAACCACTTCTTGGTTAACAAGAAAATAAACAATGACCAGTTTTCTCTGCCAACCATTGACTGTGCCTTACAACATCTTGGTAAAGCTCGGATTTTTTCAGTTCTCGACCATAACAACAGCTTTCACCAGTGTCTGCTCGACACCTCTTGTGTAAAGTATACTGCCTTCTCGACTCCCTGGAGTCAGTTTGATTTTACCAGGATACTGATGGGATCAAATTTAGGGAGTCAAGCCCTTTCCCGTGTGCTAGATTACACGTTGTCGGAGTTCAAATATAAATTCGCGTTCAACTACATCAGCGATATTACTGTTTATAGCTACGATTTTGAATCTCATCTGGAACATCTTAGGCTGGTTTTCACCAAAATGAGAGAAGTTGGGCTCACCATAAATTCAGACAAGATCTCACTTGGGTCTAACAAGGTAAAGTTTCTCAGATACCTACTTTGTGAAGGGAGGCTCCTCATTGATCCTGGGTTTGCCATGTTCCAAAAATCTTAAAGGGGTGCAGAAATTTTTGGGAATAATGGGGTACTACTCGAGGTTTACTGATCACTACTCCGAACTGGCGGCCATCTTGAACAAGTTAAAAAAGAAGGGAGTAGAGTTTAAATGGGAAGCCGAGTAGGAGACAGCTTTTTTCGCTTTGAAAAAGATTTTGTCGTCTCCCCCCACATGTCATTTACCTGGCATCACGAAAAGGTCTATTGTACAGGTCGATGCTTCCTCCCTTGCATTAGGCGTGGTGCTGAGTCAGCAGACAGAGAGTGGGTTAGCACCTGTTGCCTTTGCTTGCCATAGTCTTACAGAGGCCGAACGAAATCTAGGCATATATGAAAAGGAGACGGCATGCATCTTTAGGCTTGAGAAGTTTGCATCTTATACCGAGTACGAATAATGTGACCTGTACATGGACAATCAGGTGCTTAGTTGGGTACTTTAACACCCCCAACAGCTAGGAAAGTTGGGTGGGTATGTTTTACGACTCTCTTGTTTTAGATTCCAGGTTCATCATGTTAGGGGGTCAGAAAACCAAGTTGCAGATGCACTCTCTCGAATGTATGACCCAGAGTATATTGAGTTGCAACCAGAAGATCACCCGGTTGCTTCGGTTAGTCTGATCCAGGGATTTCCAGGTTTTTTCGTTCAGGTTCGTCAGGCAGAGTTGTGTTACTGGGAGGGGTAGGGGATGCGCAGTAGGGTGAGGGAAAGATAAAATTTAGACTTGCAAAAATAGAAAAATGAGCCAACACCAAAATCTAACCTGCAAAGTCTCCACCATTTGCTGTAAATTTTACTCAGCAGGGCCAGCACGATACCCTGTACCATAACCTCTTACTTAAAGACAAGAAAAGGCTCATTAAACCAAAAGTAAACAAGGGGTAGGAAAAAGGAGGGGGGAAGAGGTTAAGGGGAAAAAGAGAGAGAAAAAAAGGGGTTACTTGCTCGGGGAGTGGCAGGAAGCTGCGACCACTTCATGGATCTAACTCTGACACATAAACAATGCAGAGACATTTTTCATTAGGTTACCATAAGCCCATAACAACTAAACAACTAAACTTGTGTGGAGTAGTGTCGTCAGAAAAAAATAGAAAGAAGGGCGGGGTCCTTAACAAGAAGTAAAAACAAATTAGAGTTTAAAAAAATTGAAGGGTTTTTATTAAAGTCAATAAAAAAGTATATAAATTTAGATAACATTAACAAAAATAGTACTAGGTCTACATATTTATCTTTTAAAGCTAAGGTTCATTAACCAGCAAAATATGGAATATAATCAATAAGAAAAAAAGAATAAATGTCACTGGCCTAACCACTATCAAATTAAGGGAACGTAAAATAATCTGCTTTATAGCTAACAGGAAACCCACACTGGTGTAGCTCACCCATAGGTGAGTATAAATAAACAGTTACTTCAAAGATTATACGGTTGGACTTCCCCTTCTGGACAAGGTCAATTAAGTTACTTTACCACTATTAGCTAACTTAACCTGAATTATTTGGGATCAGTGCATAGAAATATTTGAATTGGCTTAAATGTATCTATCGCAGTATCACTCAACCATTTGCCCCCTGGGGCTTAAATGAAAATCAAACCCATGTTCATTAAAGTTACTTTATTTATGGGTGCTTATAGAACCATTCATTTTATAGATAGATTGGCCAGGATAATTAACAGAGCTTTTAATAACTAGAACAAGATTTCATTTAGAAACAAAGATAAGGGTCAAATGACTTTAAAATTCAAAAACAGAAGTAGTAAATGCCTGAAATTTTACTTAAGTGAGGAACCTGTGAAAAGAAAATATCGGGAAACATAACCTAGACCTCGGTTTCGGTCACTGCAGTAGTACCAAGCAACTGACTCCATGACTTATTTATTAAATTACTAACTATCAACTTAAACCTACTGAAAAAGCATGGCCAGGGCCATTCTTCCTGTCAAGCAGGGAAGAACGTCCCGACCACGCACCTTACCACAGTTCTACCCCTTACTTCACTTCATCACGACCATGTAAAGCCGCGGCCGCTTCCCAGGCGGCATGCCAGCCGCACTGCCTGCGACTGCCCGCACCATAAGCTCACACTCGACTTCCCCTGTCCCACTCCCAACTCTCCGTGTCAGCCCGTTCATCGTCCGTGACCTCGTCACACACAGCTGATAATAACAGCTGCTTCCCCTGATGTTACGAGCAAGTGATCGATACATCGATAGCTCGCCACCAACTGCCATTTTTCCAGTACAGTTCTTACTACCTTGTGGCAAAATGGACCCGTCATCACAACAGTCTTGGTTCTACCAAGGAAACAGCTGACACAGCTTACAGATGCTGCCTGGTGCTCTGAACGAGCAGAAGATAACAACTCTTCCGAACTGCTGAAAGGGGGTTTTAAACCTCGCATTTATGTCGAGAATATCGAGAATAATACGGTAAACTGCTGTAGCTTCAGAAGAAGTCTGCTGAGCAAAGCAGTGACGAAACGTTGTCAAGATTAAAAATAACTAGTTACCTCAGCTCCTTAAGAACCACTGCAGTCAAAAAAAAATAAAAAGCCTTTATTCTAAATGAAAAAATAACGGTAAAGTAACTGTTTCCTAATTCAGTTCTGCCATAACTAAAATTATGTAACCTTAAAATAAAAATGAAACAAAAACGAAACAAACAAAGTCGCAAATTAACAATAAATGTGCAAACTAGACAAAAGAGTTAAATTTAAAGGAATGTGTTTTAAGAACTCCATAATTCCAGTACCAATCTCATTATTTTACTTTGCTGGGACGATACACTATGTTACAGCCATAAACATTCCCACCATTCTACATCCAGCTTAATAATAACAAAATCAAAATAACAGCAGTGATGCTATTTTTAATATGGACATCTCTACTGGTCTCACCATACCAGTGGTACCAACTATGCTATATGAAAGATCACTATAATAACCGTATTTTGTACTACAACACCTCCCCCTCCTATGGGATAACGTTTCCAAAACTACTAATCAGTGGAATCATATGGTTTCTTTACAATTACATGCCGGCCACTCCTAGTAATGCTTTGGCCCTTTGGTAGTGGCTTAGGTACAGGTGATCTTCAACTTGACTCTTGTGTGTTTTTACTCCGAATAGTATTATCGTTCTGAGTTTGTGAACTGTCATCATGAGCACGATCAAATCCTCTGAAACAATTATCTTGCCCGATACTATGTTCATTACAACTACCCTTGCTATTTTGGGAACTTGCCATTACTTCTCTTGGAGTCTTGTCAAACCCTCTAAACCCCCTATCCTTTACATCTACTGAGCACAGAATGTTGTGGGTGATCTCATCCCCTTCACGACTGGAGTGGTAATTTTTTCGTGCTTGTCTAGGTGAACCGTGAGCTACGCTGTGAGTGACTTCCTCGCACTCTGGAATCTGACCTAGCGAACTTCCTTCATCTGTTCTAGTCTTTGGCTGTTTTAAGTGACTGGTATTGCGCCTAACTACCCTATCTTTGTTGTCCTTTTTGACCCAATAGAATCGAGGCTTCTTGTCCTTGGCTAACACTACACCTTGTTCCCAGTGATCATCCCATTCTGTCCTAACTACTATTCTGTCTCCTACTCTTAGTTAACCTCCTTCCTCCATGCTGTCTTATGGTGCCACCCCTTTACTCTGTCTTGTTTAGCAACAAGAGCATCTTGTATGCCCTCATATACTACTGGTCTAAGTGCCTTCACGCTGATAAGAACTTTGGTCGTGATGCATCTGTTGAACAGTATCTGTGCTGACCTTAGCCTGTTATGTTCTATCAGTAAATCCTGGTAATCAGTGCCTTCATGCTGACTCTTAAGGAGAAACTTTTTACTTATCCCTACAGCTTTTTCGGCCATCCCATTGCTATGATGGTAGTGGGGGGCTGCTAGTCCTTAGACCTATTCCATATTTTTCTAAGTACTGCCTGCATTCATATGACATAAATTGAATATTGTCTGTCACTATGTCTTTAGGATAACCATGTATGTTGAATTCATTCTGCATTCCATTTATGCCAGATTTTGAGGTCTTGTTTAACATGGGACAAATATTATCCAATGTGAGCAATAGTCAACGAGGACAAGATAACTACGATCTGATACTTCCAAGATGTCTGCATCTACTTTTAAGTATGGCAATGTTGGTGTTTCATGTGGTATCAGTGGTTGCTTGTAGTTGATGGGTCTGATGCATTCGCATGTGCTGCACTTCAATACCATGCCCTCAATGTCGTTGGAGATCCCTGGCCAATAAAATAACTGTCTTGCTCGAGCCTGTGCTTTTGTCACCCCGCCATGACCTTCATGAACTACCTCTAGCACATATGCTTTTAAGGTCTGAGGGAAAACTATTTTATGCCAAAGAAGACCAGCCCATCTTGTACATATAGGTCATCTTTGAGTTTATACAATGGTTTACATTATTCCTTCAATTTACTATAGTGTGGCCAACCCTTGAAACACATTTCTGTTACTGCTCTCAACCCCGCATCTGATGCAGTTTCTTCCCTGAACCGCAGTGGTTTCTCCTCTATCATGGGGAGGTGTGCGCTAACTGTGTGAACCATATCAAGCATTTCAGTATCACCACCGGTCTCCCTCAGACCTGATCATGGCAATACATCAGCAAACTGTAATAGTTTGCCTGGCATGTACACACATTAAAAGTGTACTTAAGAAGTTTTAACCGGAGTCTCTGTACTGATGGACCCTATTTTTGCAATATTCTTATTCATTATCGCAACAAATGGTTTGTGATCATTCTGAACATCAATATGACACCCATACATAAACTCATGAAATTGTTTGACTGTAAATAATAGTGCGAGTAACTCCTTCTCGGTTTACGAGTAATTTTTTTCAGTTTCAGTCAGACTTCGAAATGCCGTCGAGACCAGACATAATCCCCGGTGGCTGCACTCTGAAACATACAGCATCCTAAGCAGTGTTGAGATGCATCACACTGTAGTGTGATCTTAGTTTGGGGTAAAATAATGCTAAAACAGGTGCTGAAGAGGCTTTTTGTTTCAGCCTCCCGAATGCCTTATGATGAGTTGACAACCACTGCCACATAATCCCTGCCTTAAGCAACTCACAGAGAGGGGCCATTATGTGTGACATGTCAGGTACAAAGTTTCTCACATAATTGAACATGCCAATTATTCTCTGTAATTCTTTTTTATTTGTGGGGGGTGCTAAATTTACCAGTGTTTTTATTCAATCTGGATCTACTTTAATCCTGTCTTCTGAGAACAACCTTTAGTGCCCTGGCCATTTCCATTACCTGATGCACTGATTAATCGTGACTTTCTTCATCCTCTCCCATACACATCAAGTCATCAAAGTAAATCGCAGTGTTGGGTATATCTCCAAAATTCTGTTCCACTAAGTGCTGAAAATTTTCTGGGGCTTTACACACACCATTTGGCATTCTGAGGTACCTGTAAGTACCGAATGGACTAGAAAAACAACATTTTAAGGATGAATCTTTATCAAGCAAAACCTGGTGAAACCCTTCCCTCAGATCAAAAACAGCAAAACACTTTTTGCATTCCATTTTCTCACAGATTTCTCTTATTTTGGTTACTACATAATGTTGAATGACAAAATTTCTGTTCAAATCGGAGGGGTCCAGATGTAACCTCAGTTTGCCATTTGGATTTTCAATTACTACAAGGTTCTAATCCACACCTTGACATCTACCATTTTAACTTTTTCAATAACATACTTTTCTAATAAACTATGTAGTTCTTCTTGAAGTTTTTGCTATACTGTCAAAGGCACCCTTCGTGGAGGCCTGCGCATTAGTTCAGCTTCTAGCTTAGTGAGAATTTGAAATTTTTGTGAGAAGCAACACAATCCCTTAAACAAATCAGTATTCTCCTCTACAAATTTTTCTTTGGCTGATAGAAGCACCACTGGTTCAACCTTTTGCACAATAACGCATGTCTAATTAGGGTATGACTGTTTTATTACAACAAAGGTACAACAGAATGTTGCTGCATATATGAATGCGTACCATTGTTTAAGCAGATCCGGCACTCTGGACCTACTGTTGAAAATAAGGCATAGGCCTTTATTTATAACTAAACAAAAACGTATCCCACAGGTTAAATCCTGGTATGTTACCTCAGGATGCAGGGAGACCTCCCCTCGGCTAACTAAAGTTATCAAATGTTCCCGGCTTAATGTTAACTATTGCAATGAAATGTTACAGCTTAAATTGAAGTGCCGAGGGGGGTATTGCGGAGCTTACTACCTGCCCTGCCGATTGTCTGGAGTGCTGAAGTCTGACTAACGATACACATCCGGCGAATCCGGCACCAAAACGAAATACATGAAAAAACAGAACTTAATAATTAACATGCTTAATGAAACTGACATTGTACATAATTATGATTACTGAACTAAAACATGTTGGTGACATAGTCGTGAATGCCGGAGCCCCAGATATGGCTAAGAATATGACGTCACGAGTATGTCACTGCACTTGAACGGCGATATTAAATGAAATTATGCCTCAGGTGACTGATTCTCGATATGTGATTACACGTTCACTCTTATAATTAACATAGTTATATCGATGTGTGTAGTAATGGTGATAAATAAAGGAATGCATATGGATATGACGACCCACTTATTTCATCAATGGGGGCGGAGCTATGCTCTGTCTTCTATGAGATAACACCAACTCTCTATGCCAGAGTGGGCGGTTTCTCTAGTTAATTCAGGTGCAATCACAGCTAAAAATGACTAAAAATGCTCCTATTAATAGATGAGCCTAGGGAGCTGCTCGCCAATTTACACTTCCTGCGGGAATGTGATCCCCTGTCTTTTGATATCACTTAAGGCAATGTCACCCTCCGGATTCGGCCACGTGGCCCGTCGACATCATGCACATCAGAAAGCTGTGGGAATAAGCAGCAGTGCTTATCCCAGTGTTCACTCCAATGGCTGTTGCGTCTAACGACAGTGACTTCATGGGACACAATCATTTAGGCCACAGCTCACAGCTGCAGCCTGGTGCTCCGAACGAGAAGAAGATACAATTCTTTTGAACTGCTGAAAGGTGGTTTTAAAACTCGCACCTGGGTCGAGAAAAATACTGCCAGTTACCGTCGTTTTAAAAGAAGTCTGCAGAGCAAGAGGTGACGAAACGTTTTCAAGATTAAAAATATCGACTGACTTGAGTTCTTTAAGAACCTCGGCAGTCAAAAAAAAAAAAGAAAGTAAAAGGCCTTTATTCTAAACGAAAAAAAAAATAATAAAGTAACTGTTTCCTAGTTCAATTCCACTATAACTCAAATTAACTAACCTTAAAATGAAAATGAAACAAAAACGAAACAAACAAAGTCAGCTAATTAAGAATATCTGCGCAAACAAGAAAAACTATTATATTTAAAGGACTGAATGCTAAACTAACAACTATCAGTTAACTTTGCACTACAACCTTGACATAAAAATTATTTTAGACATTGATTTCCCCAAAAAGCATTTTGAACTAAACAATCATCAAATTATATATCACCACCTTACTTAAACTATATGTGTATATATATATATATATGTGTGTGTGCGTATGTGTGTGTGTTTCTTACCAAACAAAAAGGAACTAATAACAAGGAGGGCTAAACCCAGCCCAAATAGCCTAATTTCATAACCTAAACTTCAAGGAAGAAAACTCTATATGAAAATAATAAAAGCACAATCATTTAGGGGTAGGCCTTGATCTAAACAAAAAACAAAGTGATTGGAAACTTCCTGCTCGCATAAAATCTAAGGCATCCGAACAAAAGATGGAGACCAAGCCAAAAGAATACCAATCCAAACATCTCGCTTAGCAAAAAAGCTTAACTTAACTTGAGAATGGTGTATTGTATTTTACCGGGATGAATGGTCATGCTCGTAAAGTTGTAGTTAGTGTGTGTCTGCATACCATGGTGCTCTCTTATTTTCAAGATTCTGTGTTTGGAGGGCACCAGGGAGTCAGCAAGACTTTCTATAAGATCTCGTGTCACTTTGCTTAACCTGACCTCAAGAAAGAGGCCAGTGAGTATGTGCGATCTTGCGATGGCTGCCAGAGATGTAAGCAGGCACGTCAAGCAAATGTAGGTCAGACGGTGGTTCAGATCCCTGAGGCCCCTTGGCAAACTGTTCATTTTGATGTCTTTGGTCCGCTAGTGCATTCCAGGAAGGGCAATATACCTGTATTTTAATTCTGATGGACACTTTTAATACGTTTGTCATTCTTCTCCTCTTTCGGAATATGAAGGCCACCACAAAAGTCAAGGGGATCACTGAGCAGGTTTAGAAAATCTTTAGTGCACTGGTGGAGACCCTTACGAACAAGGCTAGATATCTTACCTCTACAGTGTTAAGAGATATGTGTTTTAAGTGGGCAATGAAGCATTTCACTTCAAGTCCCTACTTTCCCAAAGGGAACCAGGTAAAAATGTTCAACAAGAACTTGAAGGCTTGTTTGACAATTTTTCACAATCTTGACCACTCTTTGTGGGACCAGAATATAGAGTTAGTGAATGTAGGCTTTAATTCTGTCCCTCATGGTTTAACCAGGGTCAGCCTTCTCAATATTTAGGGTCTTCCACCTTTTCCATCCTCTCTCACGGATGCTGAACATAATGAGTTGTTTCGGGAGGTGTTCAATATTTTTTCTGAGGCCAAGAAGGCTTTTAATTACCACCTCGATCAATCCCGTACTACAGCAAAGTTTTATATCAGTGATAAAGTTTTGTGCAGATATTTCAGTTTAGCTGACTTGTCTAATGATGTTGGTAGCAAATTCATCCCGAAGTTTGTGGGTCCCTTCAGGATACACAAATTTCTGGGACATAACACTGTCCAACTGGTATCCTTTCATTCTGGTTGCATATTCCAAAAATCACATGTAACTCATCTAAAACCCTATGTTTCTAGAACCTAGAGGTCGTGTTCTTTTCCCTTATAGTTTTTATATGTTTGGTATGTCTATGTTTTGGTAGTAGCACTTGGTTTTCCCTTCCATTTTCCTTTATTTTTTGGTTCCCCAATATAATGTACCCCAGTATTTTTTCCCCCGTCTTCTGCCCGAGCTGCCCCGAGAGATTCGAGGACCCTGCTGGAGATGTGTGGATTGTGGAACACTTCACTTCCTGGGACTGGCGATCCTTTGGAGTTTTTCAGCTGCTGCGTACCACCTCCATTGCTGCCTCTCGAGAAGAACACTATTTGGAGCTGGGTTTTGACCTGTCATCCCTCTGCTTGATATCATCCCCAGTGGTGATTCTTACATCGTCGATATTTGTCTGCAAGAGACGAAGATGTTAATTGTTTGTGTGTCAATGCTATTTGTCACCAACTGATGTACTGTACCTGAACTTGCTTTTCTCTTCTCTTCTGTTTTAAACTTGACGTGCGCCCCTCTCAGGAATGATGTTAATCGCCCTGCCTCTTACCCAAAGCAGGGGCGAAATGATGTGTGCCCGGCGGCAGCTCGATAGAGCAATTATATGGGGTCGTGGGCCAACGGCCACAGGGATTCCTGGAGGTTGCTGTCGTGCTCATTGCAGTGTTCGTCGTACACTTACCGACACTGATGATAAAATAGTGGTTTCTACCACTATAAAAGTGCAAGGGTGAAGGCACCCTTACACGGCCATTTACAAAACACTGAATCTACTTTGCCTATGGAGGGCAGGACCCATAGTACTTAAACAACACTGAGGTTAAACTTCGGCATTAAGGACGCAGTGTCTTAAATTACCTGGAGTAAATGCAATAAAATGCAGGGAACAATGCACACTTTTTTATTGCGGCAAACTGTTTACACTACTGAACTTGAACACGATTAAAAACTAATAATGCGAGCTTGGCACTATGTCCTGTTGATAGCCGATGCTGCTTTACAACATGTGCATTCTGCACTTAAGTTCTTACACTTATTTACTGCTGGTCGATTCCTCCGTATGAAAAATGAAAGAAAATGTTCCAGAAATCAACACTGTTGCGAAACTACTTTATTAACGCCCAAAAGTTGATGTGCTGAGGGGACACACTGAGGAACGCGATTCCCGAGCAGTATAATGACTGATGGCGAAGGTCAGACTCCGAACAATTCTCAGTTTTGTGTGGGAGAAAACTGAGGGTGCGTTCAGACTCGTGCTAGCTCATTCCGCTATTGCCCTTAATTACCAAACAAAGCTTACATGCTACTTCTACATGCCCTCTTAATTCTAAATTATTACGGAAATCATATTGGCGACATTCCCATGACTTTAAATGCTAAAATAGCAGGTTTGGAATGACGTCATTGGAATGCTGCCGTGCTTACACATGTTTTATAAAAATGTAAATATATGCAATGACAATTTCGTGAAAAATGTTACATTTTTATGAATAGAAACCCTTTACATTTATAAGATTAAAAACTCCGCCTAAGTATCTGTGCTGGCGAGAGTACTGCACTTTGCAGTTCTCAGGCCATCTGTTGCATAAAGTAATGCCCTGTGAACATGCATTTTCCTTGATGTCATGCCTATCCAAGGCACTGCTGTATACTAAAGCGAGCTAAGTGCACCTTCAATCTTCATTCCTACAAAGGGATGTAGCCTAACACATCTGGCCACGCGAATGGCGTCTTGATACAACAAATGGGATGTTAAAACTATAGCCTTCTTAAACACTTCACTTGATCGCTGCACTTATACTTTGGCCTACAGACCCACCGACACATGCCAATCTAGAGACATGTGTTATACTGTTGTACTGACAGCCCCCATGTTTCTTCCAATGACACTATCATCTTACGGCTGTGGTTTCACAGGGATGAAATGCCAGACTGCTAACTTATTGCTTATAAGAGTTGCCTCTTGTGAGAAATAAGTTAAACTGCTAATTTGGAGTTACGTGATTAGGGTCACCGGGATAGTTACTGGCTGTTCCTGGCGGCCTGCACAATCGTACTCCAGGCTGTTCGACTCGTCCCTGATATGCACTAATGCGATAGCTGACTGTGGTGGCACAAATGGTCATAGGAACACACGTGAATGCTTGGGTCATGTCAAACTTTATGTAATATTTTTTAATGTTTTCTTCTATATCTGTTTTGGCACAGTGACTTAGTTTGTTTATGATTAGGGCGCCAGAGAAGGACAGCTTGTGGAAACTTTACCTGAGTTAGGAAGTAGTACAAGAATTTGGGTGGAGGGTTGTTTCGGCCTTTGAATTGCCCGCCACCGATAGTACTGTTTGCCACCATCAGGTGCTTCGTTCTCCTTGCGATCTTGGTGTCGCTCGGTTTCCCATCTCCTTTCTCCTAACCCTTCCACCATCTACTTCATTTCCCCTTGAGTGCTGCCATTCTAATATAATACTGGCTCTTCAAGGTGTTGGACCTCACAATGATTTATCTACAATTTTACCTGCCTTCCAACTGCTCGTCAGCTGGCTCACCGATCGGCACCTGTTTTCGCCTTCTGAGAGGAACTTCCAGCTATAATTAGTGTGACGGGTAATTCTTTGACCTAAATATTGTAGTAGTGAGTAAGGGCTACGACCTTTAGTGATATGAGAAGTGATTTTTTAAAATTTTATTAGGAAGGTGTGGCCTGTAATTAGAAAACTGGTGTGTTGTTGCAAAGATACATTATTTGATTGGGTATGTAGTTTGCCTGTGTTGTAGTGGAAGTGCTAGAGTAATTTTTGGGGCGTGGTTCCTTTTGTAAAAACCATATTCGACACACAAGATCTAAATTTGGTTTGGAATTAAATTGGTCGCAGTTGTAATTTTTTTAGAACTGTAGTTTTTTTCTGGATATTTTGAGCTTTAATGCAGCCCTATTATCTGCCTGCTTTTAATGTTGGTTATGCTCACTATCCACAACACCGGTATATCCTTTAAACTGTGTGTGTTTGAAACATGTTAATGACTGGTCACTTTGTTCGAGCACCTTTGCCGCTGATCAGCCAATTAATAAATTTTATAGCCTTTGATTGAATTTTAATATCTATCTAATCACAGGGGGCTCTTATTGGTGTGAATGCTGCAATGGGTAATTGAAATATCCCAGATGAAAGGATATTGATATTCCAAATAAAGAGTTTTCTAAACATGAGAAAAGCAGTCGAAATGTTGACTGGTACATTTCAAATGTTAAATCAGGGTTGGCATTAACAATCGTCAAACGAGCTTAAGGCTGTGTAACGAATTTTTTCAAAATGTTTACTAAGCTCATTTGCATTCAAAAAGCGTTATTGTAGGCACAGAAAATCTATAATGGCTTTCGTCTAACAAGAAATGCCTAAGTTTTGTTTTGGCAAAGTGCCTCTGGTTCTGAGAAATAAACTGACCTCGATTAACCGAAAGCTGTGTTCACTGACATTCCACAATTGGCACTTTATTGTGCCGTCGAGATTAAGGCTAATGTGCACTCTAGAAGTCAAAATATTTTAATCACGCTGCGGCAATATTGTTGTGCTTTTCTGATGGATTGTGCTAACCATCAAAATGTAACTGTGCATTGTTTTAAATGAATTGTCACTAGGGTGTGACGGGATAAGGCTGTGAGTTTTCTAATATTTTGTATACAGTATTATTTGGATATTTGTTTGAAGAAGTGTTCATTGTATTCTTTTATTTTCAGCTTGAATATATCACTTCATATATCATGTTTCATTTAATGTTTCAAAAATTCATATTTGTGTACTATTGGGAAGCGAGGCATCTACCGTCATGTAAATTGATAACAAAATTTTAAGATAATGCAGAAATATTTCAATGTTAATGATATGCAATGGAATCTGTGCATTTATTTGAATAAATGTTTTGCAATGTGATATTTTTGCCCATTTTATCTTTACTCGTGCTGAACTCTTATGCTGTTTGATATTTTGATGTATTACTTACATATGATATTCATTTGTGGCTTGCCACACGTGTTTGTTTAGAGTAATAATATTCAGTGCAACGAAATTAATGTTATATATATTGAGTTGTTCTGCATCACGCACTACTGCACACTGTAAGGTGTCACGTATCATATTAATTCAGTTTTGTACTTACTCAATTTACAAATATTTTCCCACACTTCAAACACGATTACGATGTGCTCATGTTTAAATTCCAGTGTTGTCATCGGAGGGTTAAAGTGTATGTGTCAAGTGTCATGTCAACACTGTTTTTATTTTTCTGTGTTACTTTATCCACCATGTAAGTATGAGACAAAAAGTCTCTCAGTGTTTTGTTTACTATTATTATGTCATTTAAGCGTCATTTACTACTGTGTATATTTAATTGAAATGTTTGAAAAAAACTTGCGATTGAGGTGCCATCTTGTGTGAATTTACAAATGACCACACGATGGGTAACTGTTCCACATGTTGTGTATAATAATATTCCTGATAATTGATTATGCAGGTTTTGTGCATATTAAGTGTTCTTTAAATATGTTTGTAACATAATTTAATTTATCCAGTAGAGACAGTACAACCAGTACTAGGATACTGCCCTTTTGGTTAGCATTCCATAACCATGCCTTAAGGCTAACCATTGTGCATATTAAGAGTTCTTTAAATACGTTTGTAATATAATTTATTTTATCCAGTAGAGACAGTCCAACCAGTACTAGGATACTGCCCTTTTGGTTAGCATTCCGCAACCATGCCATAAGGCTAACCAGTGTACAGGACCATGTGGTCGAATAGCCATTTCTTATCGTAATTGTAATTAATCAATGTTTATAAGCATTCAGATATGTATTCACATATTTTGCCTGGAGTAAAACACGGAAGGACATAATAGACACTTTTGGGGAAAGGGCCTTAAAAGATATTGAATCGTTTTTACAAGCACACAAAGTGAGGTTATGTTGCCATTGCAATAAAGTGTGGTTGAAGTTGATTAAGTATATTTATATTTTCAATGTATTCATCTTTGCGTTGTTGACAAGGGTTTAATAGTGGTCTCATCCCATCGGTATTGCAGTGTTCATTCATGATACATGATTTCATCGGTGGAAGTCTCGGCCAGTGAGCGAGTTCCATGCCAAGGAGACAGTAGTAGTGTCTTGAGTCTTGTGAGGTGACCACCAGATCGCGGTGTTCCAGGCATATTAATTAATCACTATGTAGTTATGTCACACTAATTTAATTCACCAGAACCTTTTGTGTTTTCTCGCCCGGAGTATGCGCCACCTCACTTCTCGGCCCATCTTGTATACGGCAGAGATGTAATGCATCATTAAGCATGTAGGCCCTACTGCCATTTTTGTCACCATAAGAGCCCATATGGCTTTAACTGTGGTTTTTGTATCATGTGAGTACCCCATTGGGGAATTAGTTACAATAAAAATATGTGATGGTAATACCTGCATACTTATTGTACTAGTTGCTTAACTGATATTTAACCTGTTTTCATGCTGAGTTGTATTTTTTACCACGTTTCCGAATATGGTGTTGGGTGGCCACAACAACTAGTTGTATTTCTAGCAATACATTATGCACATAATTTTGAATTAGCTTCGAATAGTGTAAGTCATATAGTGTCAGTTGGGAGTGACTTTGCATGTAAGGGAGGCCAACAGCCTTACTAGAATAGCCAATGACGGATGTAGTACGTGACTGGCGGCATATGCATCAAAACTGGTAATATTCACTAAGACGTCGGTGACACAACCCTGTGATTCCACACATCAACTTCATACTATTGTTCGCACCACAAGCTGTTGCCCTATGCTAGAAAATCAATTAACAACACAGTTCCTATCCTCAACATTTAAACCCCTCATGGTCAAGATACCACTGGGTGTCTATTGGCGCCGAAACTAGTGGCCTATCATTTTCCACCAACTACTCCTGAAACCGTCTACCTCAATATCATCCTTAATATAATGTGTACCACTCCTTGTAACCTGTGTTTCGTTTCATCATCTTGTATGCCACGTCTGACCACATGGGCATGCATAAACTGTTTCCTTTGAGCATGGCTCACTACTCTTGCTACTGGAGGAATTTCTCATAGTTCAGAACGCTTCGCAGATCTAAACGACATGGAACAGCAATGGGAAAATCATTTAAAAAAATGTAAAGTGAACAATTGTGCCAAAAGGTCAGTATCATCCTCCATTTTGAAGCAGTCTGTTCAGTCATTGCATGCCAAGCGTGGTGAACTAGGATCGCCATCTTGAACTGCCAGTGCCGAGGGGAAGTTACCACCTGCCACCCCCACCATCCATGTCATGCCACGCCAGCAGGACTCCCTCTTCCATATCACGTGCGTGTGTGTCATACGTAAGCCATAAGGCCAAGTGGTCTGGCGAAGCAGCAAGTACTACTGTGTCGCGCATCAGCGCCAATCACCACATCCGTGTCAGTAATCTAACCAACAACATGGGATTCTAGTTCGATATGTAGTCAATCACGTGTCAACAATGTAGAAAAATTAAACACACGGAGTTGGACATATTCTTTGCCCACCATCCGGCTTGCAACTGATCATCAGTATTCACATCATTCGCCCCAGCATGGCTATCAATCACGACACAGGGCAGCCAACCGCAACAGTATGCCGAGAAACCAGCTCAAATATCGTCCACACCATCACACAATACAATTTCCAGTTATTCAGTCAGCACGACGAATAGAGCTGCATATGCCAACAGTAAGATCATGCAGTGTGACAGCCACAGCACCTGTTTCCAATGCCGTGAAAGAGATGTGTGGATCCTGAGCGTAACATGCTGCCACACCCACTTCGGCGAATGTAAACAATGCAGTTTGCAGCCAGCTTGGCCGATTGATACCGACCGCAGCTGGTATGCCAACCCAACACACTGCTCAGTAAAATAGCATATCGACTCCCACCACGTGTCACTCTCTTTCGAAAATAAACATGCATAATAACACAGGACACTCAAAGATTACATAGAAGCATGCCATTTGTATGAAAAATCTTAACGTTAGAATTGCGGCAGTTTGCTGCACATAGGCACTCTTAAGCTAGGTTACATGGTTTCATTACTTTTCTAGACATTGGTTGAAATAAGTTGGAATAATGTTATATTCTAGGGTACATTTTCTCTACTTCCTACAGAATAGGTTACAGTCTCGTAAATAGTTAATTCTCGTGAACTGCGCTTACGGCAGGGGTTCCGTAACATGGCTAGGCGCTTGCGTTCTTGCATTGTTACATAATACATTCTCGCTCATTCTGCGTGAGCTTTTACATAGAATTACATAATACTTTTGGCCCTGGCCTCAAGTACTTTGCAACACAACAGTGTTTCACTAACGTAAAAATTTTACGTGCTTTCAAGGAAAACCAAATAACTAAGGTTACATAAAACAATTCTCTTTCAAAATATAGGTTACATACACGAGAGATTTTCTTTACCTCGGTTAACAAGGCCTAAACTACAATACTACAATTTTCCTCTGTTGAGGTTACATGCAGGATAACATAAACTCTTAGATTCTAGTGGTTAAACCTAACATGTACACTGTGTGAGTTTACTCTCAACTTAATATAGGGTATGTGTAACTGCCTGTGGGTGAAAAAAAGGGGGGGGGGGCGAGAATAACATTATTGTGACCTTAGCATAATGGGGTATATGACTCATTTACTAGAATTGGCCCTTCAGGCTTACACAATTCTCACAATGCAACACTAACTTCTATGGGGATTACATTATAGTTTGACATGTGGCACTTCACCATACTACTATAAATGATTGCGACTCATCTCACGCCACACCAGTATATCTACTATGCCCGAGTTAGAGTCGAACCCTACCGACCTGTACACAGATGTTGCAGGCTGCCACAATCCTGAAGGTTGTCCAAACACGTGGATACGAAGGTTGTGCAAGCCAGTGGACACGTCGCCCTCCTCTCTCCACGTATTGAGAGCCAACAAGCCATCAGCCACCTCAGGGCACGGCTGAGTGCCACCGAACATTCACACAGCCGAGAGATAACTAGAGGATTGCTACCACCACTCCGGCCCCACACCAGAGGGATATCACTCCCCCTCACCCACGGCCCACCGTAGCAGCTGTCCTTCGGACTATATAAGTTTGTGCATGGTAGAGCTTGGGAGTTATTCTTTCATATCATCGAGCTCGCTCCACCACTTCCAGTGCTGGGACCTTCGATGACATCCAAGTCTTCAACAGCTTACCAGAGGCTGTTCTCACTGTCAACAACAGTCTTCAGCTGCTACCAGCGGGTGCTACCATTGCCAACACCCGAGGCTTCAGGGATGGCAATAGCTACCACTTACCAGAAGCTTCAACGACTTCAGTCTTCAACACTAACACTCCCTGCTAATAGACCAGTACACATTTAACTTATTCCTCTCGTCTAGACATCCCGTAATTAGTTAGCAACAATAAGTATTTCAAATAAACAATCAACTAGTTTTACTTCCCGCTTAGCCTAGAACCAGGTCACCTACACCTGTTCAGTGTAGGTTACTTCCAACATACCATTTGCTTGGTAAGAGGTATAAAGCGTCATTGTGTTTATTATGTTATTAATAAACACAGCTTTGTTCTTTTAACTGCGAGAATTATTTATAGAGTAACCTTTACTATGCCTGCTAGGAACGATACACATTGTCCACTGCCAACAGAGACCAGGTATTTTAAGACGAACTAGACTTCAACTTGGGATCCCCTTCTGTAATCCACCAGTCCCATAAATACTCCATTCGACTGCAACCTGTTCTACACTTCCAGAGATACAACAGCAGGGCCAAAACCACTAGAAACTCCCCCAACCAGGGAGAGAGACAGTACACTTGTGTTGTATCCCTACCGGAGCACCAAGGTGCTGGCGGGGGTATTTGCTCGAATGTTACGGCCTGGCCTTGGTTGTGATACCACACCCAATACTAGCAGAATGGCGACCCACATGGCTCAAAACTTCTGATCTGCCAGTCAGCAGTGGGGGATATTCTGGAGCACCGAACTCGTGCTGGCAGCTGCTACTGGAAGTACACTAATCTAGCGAACTGTCCACGTTTATGGTACACAACTCGTATCATTCAGCGGCGGACCACGCTCTATGCCTCTCAAGGCGAAGAACGGCTCATGGAGAGAAGAGCAAAGGGCAGCTCGCCTCGCTGCCAAGCAGCAGTCTGTATTGGCTCCTCCGACGTTGGACAGACAGGCAGAATGGGACCGCGCTGCCTTGGTTAGACTTCTGGAGTAACCGACCTATGTCGTATTCCGATACATCGCCTTTCCGCTACACGTCTGTGCCCATGACAATTACCATCCCGTACTACAGAGACTTGTATGAGGTACAAAGGTAAGGTACGAGTTATCCAACCGCAGGTTATGGGGCGAAGAAGAAGCTGCCTGTAATCTGCGGTACCATGTTGGCCGACACGGTATCTCCAACCCACAGCCAGCAAACGACACCACATGTGCCAGCTAGCGACCAGCTGCAGTACGACAACTGGCCAAAGCAAAGACACGTAAGCCAGGAAAACCCAACACATCCCACCAACTACCCACATAAACCCACACTACGAAAGATGGTAGTCATTGATAACTTCGTACCAACCTGCAAAACAAAACATCCAATTAAAGTCATGAGATATAAACGCTAATATGATTTGAAAATCCTTATCACCGCGCACCTGATCTACCGCAATCAAAGCCATGACGACCATGCCACATATTCAGTAACCTGAGCACGCATCAATATACACTTTCTTCACAGCTAAAGTTTAATGATTACAGGGTTTTTCTCCTTAAGGAAAATATTATGCCTACATTTATACTTTCTGGAATACACATTTCAGTGCCAATGCGAATTTTACGCCTACAAAACACCTCAACAGGGTTGTGTTACTCTTAGATGAAGGTTTCACGTTAGTGAAAATTTAATTCTATGTTAGTTGACGTAACAAGAAAATACACAAAGGGTCGATTAAGTTCGTGAGCTCTACACCAAATATACTCTGTAATTCGCTGAGATTACACAGGTTTTCAAGGTTAGCAAAACTTTGCGCTATTTGCAAATTCACACTTTCAAAATTGAAATTTTAAGAAGGTTGGGAATTTCTTGGGTGGAGGTTGCGGCATGATCACAGCGAGCTCTCGCCTCATGCTCTTACTCAATTTTACAGGGGGTTCGTTAAACTATGTCGCCTAGTCGGCTTGCGAGGAATGGAGACGGTTACGTTCTGGTTATGTTCACAAGCCTGCTGATAGGTTTCGATTACATGATCACACTTCCTAAAAAGCTCACGTATTTCAGTGACATTATCTTAATTGTTTCATACTAATTTTTCAAAATAGTAACAACCAAAACTTTCTTTTTCTTATTAAATGCTTACATTACGTGAGCACTTGGGGGATATTTGGGGATATACAGCAATCAACTTTTCAGTCTGCTTACGGGTTTGATTCTACGTTATTTTACCTCTGGCAATTAAAACTTTCTGGTTAGCAAACTAGGGATCAATTTCTCTTAGTGAAAAAATAAATTATGTTATTTTTACTTAATCGGTGTCCAATGATAGGAGGTCGACTACGTTAGTTGGGACACTCTCGGTTCCTATCTGTGCGGTTTTTGATTTAAATTCTGAACCTTAGAAAAGCAAGTTACAAGATTACAAGGCACACAATCAATATTTACTCTTGCTTCGTTAAGAAAATAGTAGAGAGTGGGAGGGGGGGGGCTGCATGTACTTTTCCTTCCACTGCCTATCATGACTGGCTAGGATTTTGGTTATGAGGTGCAACATTGATACCAAGCCTTCCCTACTAATTATATAACGAGCTCTTGCACTCTCATTTGAATTAGGTTCAGGTGTTCCTATCACTATCACTCAATACTAGGTGGTTATCTAAAGGGGATTACTTGCGAGTGAGACGTGATAGTCCAAGCTGGCATCAGACAGGTACTCACTCAGATGCTGGTGCTGGTGCAAGATGTTGGTGCTTGGTTACTCGTTTCTGTGGGTGTCCTCATTTTCGTGGTGCTGCAGCGGGAGCGGCAGGCCAACAATATGTAGTGGCCACCCTCCAAGTCGCCTCTTGGTAGCGTCCGGGGACGTGGTACGTGCGCCTGGCACATAGTGGGGCCATTCGTGACATGGATCTGGTTGTAGAAGACTGCATTGGGCCAGCATCCTGGGTGTTGCTGATGTCCGCTTCAGTGGCAGATGCTGAGCTGCTGGTAAAATCTGCTTCCAGTTTAGCCCTCTTGGCCATGGGCTGTTGTTGTTTTGCGGCAACGGCGCGGACGACTGGTGCACGGTATTCACTTTGACTGTCCGCTCCCGACGATGGAGGGATATCGCAGATGGCTGTAGTGGACACAGGCGGCCGGTGAATCGCGTCTACTGATTTTGCAGCCCGGATCTTGTGACTCTCCACCTCTCTAGCCTTTCTCAGTAAGCTACTGGCATCGGTCGCCAAGTTGACCGACGGGTCCACTGTTGTTGACGAGGGCTGTGGTAGGCTTTCTCCCTTAGCTCGTCCACTCTATCCATTCTTGCCGGGAAAGGGTACGATGGGTAGGGTGGCAGGGCGTGTGTCTAGGATCCTTATTCTGGAGGGGCTCCACCATTTCAGGGAGAGGCATTGCCGGTACCAAACCTGGCGGGTCCGGGTATGCAGTCACGTCTAGTTTGCCATCTGGGGTGGGCACTTCTTCTGCTGCAGGAGACAAGGCATAGAAGATTTGCGCATCATGTGGGGGTGATGCATCGTGCGATTCCTGGCAATTGAAAGCCAGGGGAAGGGCAAGAAGGGGGATTACATTCAGTAGCGTATCCTTAAATGGCTGGCTCACAGGTGAGGAGCGATCGACTGGATTGCAGCACGATGGCTCTGGTTAGAAATAATGTGGTGTCCGGCGAGATATGAACTGTTAGTTTTCACTAGAGCTAAACGGATTATGGGTTCAAGTGGGGAAGAACCTCCTACAGAAATTCTCCTGCAGGAGGGGGACTGGGGACTGTCTACCATTCACGAGTCCTGCGAGGGCACGATCTACTGTTGCGGGGTGGAGGACGACGCTGGGGTCTGGGGTTCGGCTCCCACACGAGATCCTGTCCCTGACTGGTTCTCATTCCGATCATAATATGGACATAGATGGTCTTGGGTTCAAGGTTATATGTGGACTAGGACGTATGTAAACTTTCCAGAGGTTTAAGGACCTCCCATTGTTCTGGTTACGATTCTATTCTGTGTTACCATTCCCACAGAGGGGAACACATGCATCAGGGTTGTCTGGCAGCACATTTTGTTGGTGTGTAAGAGGGGGGTGGGGGACTGCATGTCTCCCGGGGCTGCCACTTTGGGCAGTCCCAGTTGAAATGCCACTCCGGGCAATACCAACAGCTTTGTAAGGGGGCAGTGGGGTTTGACAAGGCTGTGTCATGCCCTGTGGGCGGTCTGGGGAACGGGGTTGGACCAGCGGTAATGGCACGTGCCATCTGTTCCTTCCCGTGGAGGTGCATTCATTCATTTCCAGCTTTCTTGCTCTTTCTGCTAGCTCTTTGACCATGTGTGGTCTAGGAGTAATTAATAGGTTCCGGCGTGTAGGCAGGAGTGTGCACTTTACCCTATGTCCCTCGGTTTGATAAGGATAAACCCTTTTATGAATTAGTTCCTTTTGTATGATAAAAATCTCTACCTCGTAATTGCTGCATTGTGTGCAGGAGTGTAGATTTGTAATTAGATCCGAGAGGATTTCGTCTCCGGTAAAGTGAAACCCTAACTGGGATTTGAACTGCGGCCATCCCTCTACAAATTCAATTCACCATACTGTCCCCACCAATTCTGGGCGGACCAGCTAAGTTGGCTGCACAATCGGCTCACCAACTGGTTAAAGGGAATGAGGTGTTCCCTCAGTTCCTGGTCACATTTACTAATAAGTTTCGCAGGATCTTCATATGGCTTCCCTGTGAAACTCTGGCAAGGTGAGTTCACTGGGAAAGCCAGGAATAACCGGACTATTCCGATGGATGGGGTTGCATGGTTTGTAGGTCTGTTCTCTCCGACAGTCCTCGCATTGGTACACTTGGTCTGGGTTTTGGACTCGCTCGTTCTCTCAACCTATGCAAGCGTGGTGAAAGTCACGGTTACATAACATGCAATGGACAAAATATCTCCCTAGTCTCTCGCATTCGAGCCATTGACATACCCAGTAGTCTTCTTGTCTACATGTCTAGCCACTAGTATTCCAAACTGGCTGTGTATCAGGGTGCATTTTCACACCCTATGAACATGTAGTGTTATTGTAGGTCAGTGGCGGCTGCTGAGGGAGGGCTGCAGCCCAGCCCTCCTAATAAAAATCTCGGAACGCATACCTCTACTTATCTGCTACTCAGTAAATAACATTGTGTACTAATATGGAGGATATTTCGCAGCTAATGTTTTTGAGATGGACGAGACTCTTGTCATGAGAGAAATGTTTTTGGAAGTGTCGAGTGATAGTGCAGCAGATTCTTCGCCCCGAAGTGGGTTGAGCTAGTAGAGAGAGAGATGACCGTAACAAAGGACTAGTGGTGTTTTTTTTGGGGGGGGGGGGGAGAGACTTCAGGGGCTCGGCCCTTTTCAGCCAATCGCATGCTGTAAATCGGAGGAAGCTGGGGGCGCCCCAACTCAAACAAAAAAAACATTGTTTCCTGGAACTTGACAAGGCTACCAAAACTACATGTTTTGTAAGCACACTTTCACTCTCCACTCTTTTGGAGTTGATAAACACATTTCGTAACAATACTTGTAATTATTTCGAATATTTTGTATTTATAGATATAGTTAAAACTCGTGTAAGCTTCAAATATAGTGTGTAATACTCTGGATAAGTTTATTGTTAATTAATAATGGGCTATGAGCATCAGTCAAAAGCAGGGTTGAATTGTTGTTAATGCCATGTTGTTTAAATTTGAAAATAATTGTTAATCCAGTGAGTAACATTTTAAACCTTATTACAACAAAGATTTTCAATTACAAGAATAAACTAGAGCTACATAATTTGGGACCAGCAAGGCCACAGTCAAATATAATTAAACAACAATGCCAAAGTGGCAAATGGTTCGTATACGAGAAAATTCGACGTAGGTACATACAATTTCGCAGACTGGCTATGTGGGTGTGAAGTTGGAAATGTGTTTTTTTTTTTTTTTTGCTAATGAAACCTAATGATATTGCGAGGACTGTCAATGGAATAAAATATTTGGGAGACAAAGTTAAAAGACATAAATCATGTTCGCAACATATAAAAAATACCATAAAATTTACATTGCTTGGGAAAGTAAATATACATTGCCAGTTAGATAGCGCATACAGGTAGACAATTAATATATCTGTAAAAATATATATATTCAAGATATGCCACTTTTATCCTCTAATTTAAATCTGACATGAATTTTGAATATACTATAGGCTATGTAAATTAGTATTTGGTTTTAAAAATATTTAAGTTATTACCATCATAAGTATTGTGGAATTGGTATTATTATGTCATCTCTTGTCGTCCCATGTAATGTACCACAGCATGTAGAAACTGGTTGGAAGGCATAAAACATACACAAACTTAAAACAAATACATACCTGTGGTGGTGCTTAGCTCTGAACCAGTGGCCACAGTATGTTGACCATTAAAAATCGGGCGATTTTCTTCAAACAACCACACTTATTTTTTGTATTTAGTTAGTTACATAAGCTACACATACTTAAGCCAGTCGTACGCAATATATTTATCACTGTGCCTATTTAAAAATTGATATTTGTAATGACATTAGGATCTCTACCCCTCCCAGTTTCAAAAATCACCAGCCGCCACTGTTCTAGGTGACAGTAAATGCACCTGATTATTAAATCCAGTTCCTGAGCACGAGAAGATGGGCAAAGGCGAATTGCTTACCCAGGCGGCATTTATTTTGGCTAGCATGATACGCACTTCCAGTTGATTCGTTTCTGAGTCCGGCATGGCTATCAGCTGAGCACCACAGGGTGTTTAACTCTACTCGCCGAAGTCGTAGGCCGGCTCCTCTGCAAGGAGTCGTCGAGAGGAGGATGACTGGTTAGATTCTCGCTCCAAAGTCTCGACTACCTGGAACGTTTGGCCCTAATTGACACACACTCCTTTTTGCTTTCTGGGTGATAGACGTTACGATGCTGACCACCCTCCTTGGTTCGTCGAAAGAGATGGGAGTCAAATCCCAGAGTGAGGCGAAATGAGATTATTTCCCGCCCAGGGAGTTCGATCTTTCTCACTACTAGACTTGCCAACAGGTGGGACGTCAGCTGTCCCTGGGTGTATGAGTGGTAAACAAAGAGAACGGTATTTAAATGAGGGTGACACTGGCGATGGGTGATCTGGTCGGTGATATAGGGGCCATATGCACAGGCCTCGTCGGTTGGCATGTAGGAATATAGTTGGCAGAGGAGGGGTTTGCACGAGGTTTCGGGACGATCTTAGGCGGGAGTCGAACCCCGAAGCCAACTCTATTAAACAAGAATTTGTAGGGTCCTTCTCTGAAACTAACTTGGTGAGGGTAACGTGCGTTACCGGTGGCAAAAGCTAAGGCTGGATATGGTGTGTCCCTTCCAGGTCGTATTCTGGCCAACACACACCTAGTAAGCGTACGGGGACGCTTGCGTGGGAGGTGGAGACGAGTTTGGCCGAGGTATGCACTCAGTTTCCGTCGTAGTAATTCTACCTTACTTGTAATTCTGCTAATAGTGTTGGCTTTAAGAGCACTCTCTACACTGTCGCCGGCACTGTAATCCACCCTTCTTATTATGCATTAGCTATGTCTCCTGACTTTTCTGCAGACGTGCAGTATCGGGGGCGTGACTTGTGCAGATACACCCACAGCCGTGATGTGCAGTCCAGTATTATTGGGACATCACTGGAGGTAGATGCAGGAACACCGGATAACCAGGAGTTTGTTTGCAGACTAAGTCTTTCCGCATATCCGTCTCCTGCAGGGTTCGGTACACCTCACTGCTAGTCTCCAACAGGTTTGTTTATTGCCATATCACAAACTTTACTCACACACAAAAAAACCAGGGACTACATTAAAATAACGGTAAATGGACAATTTAGTTCACGTAAGTTTTATTAAGTTCCTTAGGAACGTTGGAAATTCCTAGCTAATCATTACAAGAAATAATTAATAAGCTAAAAAGATAAGCAACAGGTGAAGGTAAACCTGGCAATTAATTAAAAAAACATACAGAAACTATTCTACAGTAAATTACACAATTTTACAGCATCTCCCAATTTACAGGGATTTATTCAGAGGGTAAACTAAGGCACGACGAACTGCTACCATGGCGTCATGGAAGTTGTCTAGGGTAAAAGATGCAGGGTGCAGGAAGTGGGATTACCTCTGTAGGTGTGCTGCCTTCACTGTCAGCTGGTGCAATGGTGAATAAGCCTTATCCAAGTTACAGAGATGGTGTTGCCTTCACAGCCTGAGGAGAGGTGAGACAGGTCATCCGCAGACCAGAAATTGCTCAATGACCTACGCGGCCTTTAAGTCCGCCATCTCTTCTGGAGCGTGGTAGAGGGCTTCCTTATATACGAAAAAATCCCTTGATCAGAGATCTTCTGGGGGTGCGCGTAGAGTAACTTTCCAATGCAGGAGTAGGTTTAATGGGGTTGCAGCGGCACTGTTCATTTCTTATCTCCCCGCTTGGAGGTGATGACAAATTTAGAAACCTCCTTCTGAGGCTAATATGATGTGGCATCATAAGGTCGCAGGGATGTGCCATCTCGTGAGTTTGCTGGAACTTCTTCTACAGCTAAATAGTAGGGTTGTGGTTCGTCAAAAATATTTTATTTATTTGCAGGCTTGGCACTTGCAAGCAAGAGTCCGGGTGGGCCGTACATTTCATAATTAAATGCGTCAATTAATTTTATGTATGCGGATGTCAAACGCATGGAGTCTCCTTGCTCGATGTGTGAAATTACTTTGACACTGTTACTGACTTGCCCTGTGCTGTCTTTGGCTCAAGATAGGGCGAAGTTACCCATAGAGAGCGCATCTGGGCTACACAGCATGTTAGCATGCATCAACATTAAATTACTTATTTATCAAGACAGTGATTTCCTGTATAATATAGAACACTGCCTCTTGCATGCAGATAAAGTGTGTTTGAGCTCTACAAAAATGGATGAAATTTATTTACTTTGAAAGTTTTGGGCTTCAGGGTCGCCCCAGTTTTACAAGAGCCTTGTGGTAGAACACCTCCAAAAGTTGAAACAGATCCATAAGATAGAACCAGCAACCAGAGAATGAAACAGAACCGTAAGTTTGAACCAGAAAATTAAGTTTAAAACCAATACTAATGCAAGTGCAGATGTTTTTTTTATAGGGAGATGTAGGATAGCGACCCTTTGATTTGATGAAGTGGTTTGTATACACTAATGTGCAGTTAAAGAGGACCTGTGGTGTATAGGTAATTGTGGAGTTGAGAGAGTGTGCCCCAACTTAAGATGTTTACCCCTAAGGAGGAAATTTAGGGGTTTAGTTGTTTTAGTTAGAGAGTATTTGAGAGTTTCCTTACATCTCCTTCCACTATGAGCCACCAAGATTTCAGATTCTGTTTGAGTTATTATAGTTTTTTGAACATGTTTAATGAGTTAGCTGATTATGAGTTAATGAGATTGATAATGAATAAACCAAAATAATTATTAAATTGATGAAGATCGATCAATTGATGAAGTTAAAAAAGATTAATAAGTAATTATTGATTTCCCCATCTTCCCTTCTCCCAATTTAACATATTATCTTTTTCCTTCCTTCTTTTAATCCATCTTCCCCCTCTCAATTCTTCTTCTTCTACTTCCCATTTTTCCACCTTTTCACGATATTCACAGCATTCTGGTAATAATTGTAGAAATATGAGGTCCACTTTAAGCATTTAATTTATAGTAAAAAATGTCACTGTTAATGTAAAAATGTGTTGCAGCAAGTGCTAAACAACTGACTATCAACAACGTCTGAACAAAAAAAAAAATAAATAAAAATAAATATATATATATATATATATTTCAGACACGGCCACAAAAAACAAATTTGTTTAAGTACTAACACTATAGCGAATATATAATAAGGACTTTTAAGGGCACTTAAAAGTGAAAATAAAAATTAAGGACTTCTAAGGATCGTACACACCTTGGCCACTCCTACACAGGCCGGCATGCGCCCTCAAAGTCGCCGTCTCTGCCATTATTTTAGAGCTGCAAGCTGTCAGCAGTCCGCCCTCTTGCTGGTACTGCCCGGGGAGGCACTCAACCGAGACTATCACACATGGCAGGGCCAAGGAAGGGAAGGAAATAACATGCAGACACCAAACACGCAGCTGCGTCCTAACATTAAAAACCTCACCCACGCAAGAAAAACCAAATATGGAATGCATGGGGGGCAGGCACCTCACACCAAACCCAATCCCTCAACATCACAAAACTAGATGTCATGTTTGAGGACA
Source organism: Dryococelus australis (assembly GCA_029891345.1). NCBI lineage: Eukaryota > Metazoa > Arthropoda > Insecta > Phasmatodea > Phasmatidae > Dryococelus > Dryococelus australis. Next base: position 192,723,788 of record CM056996.1, read on the forward strand.
CATTACCTCTAAAAGAGACCCCCCTCCGCCGTCATGGTAGACATAAATGGGTGTCCGCAGTTAGCCTTACTGGATTCGGCAGCGGCAGGTAATATCCTTAGAAGTGACCTGTTAACAGCGGACCTGAGAGCTAACTTATTACCGAAACCTCACACTTTAAGAATGGCGCATCCTAGCCAGACAAAGGTTGATGGCAAGTTAAATCTGACAATAGGGGTCCATCACCTGACCCACATGGCGTAATTCATGGTAACATCCGAATTTGAAGAAGACGTCATCCTGGGCCACGCATGGCTGACAAACAGCAATGTTTTTTGGACTACAGGAACAGAAGTGTACACGTCGGAACTGGCATTGGTACAATGATTCTCTGGGAGCAGAGCCCGGTGGCGATAGTTAAGCCTGTTCTGGATTCCGAGCAGACACCAGTCAAATTAGACGCAACTAGGGATTTATCGGAAGACTTAGCCGTACACTCTGGAGTGTTCTAATATGGCAAACATGAGATAGCAGACTTGGACTCGTAGGCCACATGGGTACAGAAAAGGGCCTGTCCTGCTGATAGAGGGGCCAAACCAGCATTTTCCCAGACCACACCTGAAACCAATGTAGAAGAGGAAGTTGGCTCAAGACCTGCACCGAGATTTGAACCAAAGCATCTAGGTTCGAATCTCCTCCTGCAGTCCGAGAGGAACCTACTCCTCAAACCCCAGTGAGAACACCTGAACCACCAGTTTGTATAGGCGGAATTTCCATAAGGAAACTCCCCTCTATGCCGAGATCCTACCTGCCTGCGTCAGCGTCAATACATGGAAGGAGGACTAGCACTGTCACCTCCAAAGTTTCCTGGGGGAACCCCTCGATAGATCTCCTTGCCAGAGTCTTCATCTAGTGTTATCGTCGAGGCTAACAATCTTCTACAAACCACCGAGACAGAGTTCGTGCGAAAGCCCTCATCTTTGGTACTTGCTTCGTAGGCCACAGAAATCCGAACTGATCTGGCTGTCGTGGAGACGTCATAGGATGATGCAGTTCTCTCTTGTTCTTCCTTTTGTACAGGAAGGAGAGCACTTCCAGGAACCAGAACTGGGCTTGGCACAATTACAGCTGTCACCAGGTTCTATTTCACCTACGCCATCTCCCGAGGGTGTAGGAATGTTCCAGAGCCAGTATGATGATACATCAACCATATCACCACTGCCTTCTCCAGCAGAGAAACTGTCGCCAGAAGGCGCTGGGGCAACTGCGCCACTGGGGGCCCTATATGCAGCCACAGATCAAAAGACCCTCAATCGCCAGCATCTCCAACCAACATGGACGGAGACGGCTCAACCTACCATGGTCGTCCAGGCTGGACTACACCCCGTACCTTCACCTCCGATCATTACGCCTCCCATTGTGGACATAACTCGAGCATGCCACGAGGAGAAGACGTCTTCTGCAAACTCCCCATGACTGTCGAATCAGCTCTAATACCGGAGGGTATTTGGGCACGCACCAGATCTCGACTGCCTACAAGCATCGAGCAGAGACAGAGCGAAGCAGAGTATGGGCGCCTAGCAGAAACCTGACCCTCAACCACGAAGGTTAGAGACTCAGTAAGTCAACATGAGATCGACAACCAGCCAATATATGTCGTCGACACAGCAGGAGCCACAACTGCAGAACCACTACCAGACGACGACGGCCTCACCGCAGCCCCTGCGGTGAGGCCGTGACGACTCTAGCGCCCAGAGGAAAGAATTGTTTGCACGTACGAGCCGCATTACTCGCTCACTGGGATACTTAAGAGAAACCCAGTGGAGTTCCACTGACAGATTTCGGCGGCCTGTACCTGCACACTAGCCACAAAAGAAGAGAGGCCTACCACAGAAAAGGGGTCATGTAAGCAATGCCGCAGCCAGTAGAAACTCATTGTATAAGTACCATACATGCTTTAGTGCCTACTTCATCTGGTTTGTGTGTGTCCCTAAGAAACAGTAAAAACAAAATAACTTCCAGCGAATGAATGCTGCTCTGCCTCTACTTTACTGTTGCATAGCAGAAAAGGGGAAGAATTGTGTTCAAGACACAACCCCCTTTTAAACATGTGCGGTATTCGAATGCTCCACCTGTAAATGTCGAATTAAAGTGCAGACAACAGTATAAGCACAAATGATAGTAACATTCGATGAGCCAGACGACATACCATTCATGACATCAGCTAGGCTCGTGCCTAATTATTACTCACCTGTCTAAAATGGATATAATAAAAATTAGATTCAAGTAGTATATTAGAAATTGGTAGCATAATCACATTCATGTTAGTATATAAGTAAAATAGTAACATTGAGTAGTACAGTAGGGCTATTCAAAAGCCATTACCGAAAGTAGGAAATCTTAATCAGTGTGTAAATAATACGTGTTTTAATAAGAGTTCAGAGTATTAGATAGGTTAGATAAGGCACGGCATGCATTTCTAAAAACCACGCAAATTGCCACTTGTATTGAACCTGCCAATGAAATTCGCGGGTACAGAAAGAAACGTATGGCACACTCATTGGGGACTGGAAAATTATATTTTTTTCTAGAGAAAGCCATAGCAAGACTGCAGATATTAAGTTAAAAGTAAAATTCAGATTAACTGTATATATATATATATGGGGCGGTACATCTGTCAAATGATAACGCAGGTGTCCTAAGGCCAGCTCAGCGAGGACAGAAACCTCGCGTGGAGCAAAAGGGCAAAAGCTGGCTTGATCCCGACACTCAGTATGTGTAGGGACTGCGAAAGCACGGCCTATCGATCCTTTTGGCTTGAGGAGTTTTATATATATATATATATATATATATATATATATATATATATATATATATATATATATATATATAATATATATATAATTTTATTTCTGAAGGGTGTCAGGGTTAAAACATTGGAAAACATTGAGAAGGAACTCGTTGTAGCGAATTGCATTACAAAGAGAACAATTCGAAAATCCTCTCCCAGTGTGTTGTAAGTTAAGTGTAAATAGATTTATATATCAAAATATAGATCTTCAGAGTATGTACCAAGTTGTTAATTGGAAGAATGTAACTAGAGTGCAAAGGAAAGTTCTGTACCATAAGTTTCATTTCAAAGATGGCAACCATGAAATTGCGTGTTAATTATAAAGATTTAGGGTTAAACATGTACTAGATTGGCAAAAGAATTTTAGCAATAGCGTGTCGTATGGGTCATATTAAACAGTTAAAACGTATTTGGCTACTTCTATCCCTGTAGGTGTAATGTAAAATAGTTAATTGTGTCAGTAACTTGAAATCTTGTGTAAATGTAATAAAACTCTACAGAGTGTAGTTAATAAAACGTCAAAATATTAAGGTACCTCCACTAACTTACTCTTTAAATATTCCCAATAAATCTTCTTTTAATTGTGTAAGTTGTAAGGTTTCTAGTGTCCAAAATTTACATACATGTTGATGCACTCTCGCTTCCTCACCCTCTTGCACTCTGACGAGTCAAACTCCTATTCATCCCCTTCCTACCTATGTTGGGGGGGGGGGGGAGGAGGAGAAAAGAATGAGGGGGGAGCCCTAAAGTTGAATTTAAAATGCTGATTTCCACTGGCCGGATGTAAGGAACCCTTTGACCGTAAATTAAAGTTCAATGTGTGTTTTGCCTGGCCATTCGGGGTCCTTGCTGCGGATACCGCTTAACAGAAGGGTGACGGGAAGTTTGAGGGGAATCAAATCCCAGAGTGAGCTTGATGGCGAATGTCTCCCTCCCAGGGAGCACAGCCTTGCTCATCATGAAGGCTGCCAAAATCCGGAATGCCAGCTGTCCAAAATAAATGAAACAATGACTTCTGAAAGATATGGTCGGCGTACGCCAACTGAGTTGATTCTCCTTAAATGCTTCCTACTGAGCATCCTGTTTGCATGCACATACTGAGTCAGGAATGCTAACAAACTCTCTTAAAATATAATATACTAAACTCTCTCACTAGATCACAAAACTCACACCTTTCCTAGCTGTCAATTGATAGTCCTCGGGGGGAATGACATCTCAGTCACTCAGAGGCCCTAACAATGAGAACGACGAGCTAGAGTTGAAGTGAATGCACAAGCAAGCGTGGGTGTTCCAGACTTGCCCAGGTATCAGAGTATGTCCTTGCATACTATAGATCTATGCAGACCCAGTGATACTGAGGAGCTTGGCTCACTCACACTTCTTCCTCAGAGAGAACTTTAAATTTATGTTGGCCAAATTATTGAAAGTAATTTGGCATGAAAAGAACGGGTCAAAGGTAAAATTCACAAATTCAACAATGTTGAATATTTTTATGTAGTGTTTATTTACGCTTTGACAAAACACTGGGGAAACCATCTATTTTATAAAAATAGCTAAATTATTATTTAATCCACTTGACGCCAGGTGAAGGCAAACCTGATTATTAGTTCCCGCATAGGTATAGTCTAGAATTCTAAATTCTATCACTTTTAACAGTGAGGTACTTAGAGTGAGGGATGAGTTAGGACGTCGCGATGGCCTGTTACTGCAGAGTCAAGGAAGATGGGGGTAGTGGGTGCAGGGTGAGGACGTCGTGGTTACATAAGAACTTGCTGCTGGAACTGGTGCTCGAGCTGGAGTGAGCTTTTGCAAGCTGCAGGCTGGGAGAGGTGGGTGGTCTTCTCAGACCCAGGAGAGCCCACTGAGCATTGCGGTCAGCGGTCCGCCGAACTCTTGCAAGAGCATTTTGGATGTTCCCTATATAATCCAAATTTCATCTTGGCGGCTCTCACAGGAATGCAGGGGTTGGTTATCTTCGGTAGCGGGCAGCATTGCACATTTATTATCGCCCTGGGTGGAGGCTGAAGAAAGGTTTATCTCTTCTGCCCGAGGCTTGGCGGCTGTGACGTCACTAGGCGCAGGGGTGCTGCGGTCCTGTGGTGATTTCGTTAACTTTCTTATCGAAATCTGCTGGTCCATGGCTCGTCGGGTAAAACAATTTTTAGGGTGAGGGGGTGGCGACGGCATGTTGAAGTCTGGGCAGCCAGTATATTCACATAATTAATTGCGTTAATTACGTCTGTGTCTGTATGTGTCCAGCACGTGAAATCAACCCTGTACCTACTTGGAATTATATATGCTTCTTCGGACATGCCCCTTGCTTCTCAGGTTGGAGTCTGGGCAGGCAGAACAATCACATAATTAATTGAGTTAATTACGTCCGTATCTGTATTTGTCCAGCACATGAAATCAACCCTGAAGCTACTTGGAATTATATCTGCTGCTTCGGACTTGCCCCATGCTTCTCAGTGCTCGCTGATGTGGCGAAGTTGGCCCATACAGTATGCAATCGCGCTGCACAGCAGTGTGGCATGCGTCAATGAAATATTGTATTCTGTGGTAAACAGCACACTCTAAATAGGTTAAATTCAAAGTAACTTTAAACTTTTAAATAATTCATACTTTTACTAATATTAGGGTTTAGCTGAGAATAACAATAGGTAACAGAAGACCTACTCTCAATACAGTAAATCCCCTCTCTTATGACCCCAATTATTATAACCATCTCTCTATTAAGATACAATCCCGAGGGACCTTGAAAAGTTTGGGTTGAAAAAGTCAAAAATTTGAGGCACTTCTAAAAATCGACACAGTAATCCCTCACCAACCACAGTATCTTAAACCGCGTTTTCAGTTATGCGCAGATTTGTTTTTGTAGACCTTTTATCCAACTGCGGTACAAGTTTCTATTATCCATGGTTTTCAGTCTATGGGATACTAGCATTTACTGATGTTAGTGGTCGCACATTTCTCAAGCTGCCATCATAGACTTTATTTGTTGTCCCAAGCAGCATGAAGCAATAAATTACTTCCTGCCAGAAAGGGACACTGGTGTATTGTCCGTTGAAGAGGTGGGGAGGATCTGCAGGCCAGGTCAGTGAGGATTCTTGGCTTAGTCACATGCCGCTGCCTCTGCCTTACCCTCCATCTTTTTTTCGCTTCCATTATTTCTCCTCTTTTGCTGTAAAAACAGTGGCACATTAAACTATAGTCCATTCCCTATTGGAAGTAACTTTCTCGGAGCCCTTCTAAATATCTACTTGCAGGCCCTTTTCGTATCCTTCCGCCATATGTAAACAAACATTGCCATATGACTGCCATGTAGCATCTGTCAAAATCATTGTTTACATTCCATTGTGTGTGGACATATGTTCATATACTTTCGCTACACCAAAAAATAAACATTGAAATGTGACTTCTACTTTTATACCTGTCAAATGTGTTGTTTACTGTTTACAACTTTTCAGAGAATTCTGTCTTGGGTCTATTTCAAAAACCATTTTGTACGAATATTCATAGTTTAGGCCTATAATATTCTTTATGACGTTTTAAAAATGCCTGAATTGACGACAGTTCTTACGGTTATTTTACAACAACATATATGTTTTCCACAACATAGCTCAATAAATTAATGGATGTAAGTATTTTGCCGCGACTGTGTTTAACGCTGTTACAGCAGCGAGGTAAAGGGCTGTACTAATTATCCTTTTGTTATTGATGTGTGTTGGGACATTTCTTTAAAAGGACAGCCTCAGTTGGAATAAATATTAAAATGAAGGAACAACCAGTCAAATGAAAAAGGCACATTGAATTCAAGCACACAACTAGTGTTTCTCATTTTTGTCATACAAACTTTAAAAGATAGCGGTGAACATGTACACAAATAAACCTATAATAACTTTTATTCCACTCATATTTCTATGTATTGCTACTTACTGTTTATTAGGTTTATAGAAATTTATCAGGCTGAACTTAGTATTTTTCTTCTGGGATTGTGGCAAATTACTTTGCACGACTGTGTTTCAAACCCCGTAGGGCAAAGGTACAACATTATGATAAATAAACAGACATGGATGTAAATCATTAACTTCGTCATAAAAACAGTTCACAGTTAAAACGTATAAATAGTGCTAATCAAATATTTGAAATCACGCACACACATGACCAGTGTATCGACCACGATGCACAAAGGGATGCCATTTCACAGATGCAATGATTAACGAAACACACGTCACAGTATATTTGTTACTGCCATGGAAACACAGATTTATCACAACATCGTAATTTGTCTAGGTAGGTTTAAAAAACACATTGTCTACTAACATGATGTGGTAATTTGAAGTATTTTTAAGAGTAAGAATAATTTACATTTTGTTTGGCAAAAAGCAACACACCATGTTGTGGCTCGCCATGTCTACCAACTTCACTTGGTAACTGCCCCGTCATCATATCTAAATCTATTAAATTAAGTATTCAAACATTAAAATTTATTTTCAGTTGTAAATTACAAATTCAAAAATCAATTTTTTGCTGTAAGTATGAAATATGCTACAATTGATAACGTGTATATTTCCTTCCTTACTAGTGAAATTTCCCGAGTTTGAAAGAGATGAAGAAAGAGAGAGAGAGAACGACAAGCCTCGCCCAGCAGACAGTTTTTCAGATGCTTTCTTGCTCGATAAAACAAAACCGTACCATTACGGCCTACTCTCAATATTTTCCACTGTTATTTTAAACTATAAAAATGATATATGTTGCCATCAGGCTACCTAAATATTTCAATAGGCACCATTTAATTTACAAATAGTATTCTAAAAAACTAGGTTAAAATAATATTTTTACAGTGAATTATTTCTCACCGGTCGTTGCCAACACGTTTCTGCTCTTGCTGTTGTTGATTCATATTTAAAAAGAAATAAATATTACAAGTTATAGAAGATATTAAGGTAAAGTTTCATTTATTCAATAATACAGTAATCTAAAGTTAACCACAGTGTTATATATTTGTGGAATACAGGTTATTGAGAAAACAAGTTGACATGTTATGCCTAGAGTGTTTTTTCAAAAGTTGATTTTCGTAAGTCGCTTCCAATCGGGAATACACTATAGTTTCTTAATCAATGTATGTATAACGTCAAATTTATTTCAATGTCCCTTTTTAAATTATTTTTTTAAAATTTATGTGCGCCCATGCCTACGTAATATGCAAATTTTTTAGGTGGGCATTTGTTATTTTTCTTGTGAAGTCAATTTTATGTGTAAAGTGAATAAAGGTAGGTAAGTGTATGCAAATAAAATGTGTTCTTATGTTACCACCACATTTTGGCGAGTAACACCGTGTGCATGTAAAGGTAACGTCGGAAGTTTTTGATGAAAAATTCGGGATGATTAATATTTCAAGTAGACCGCACTAAATTTTTTTATTCCCGTAAACATTGCCGGACCTCATCGTGCTAGTGCAGAGGCCAACATGCCGCCTACATTTCATATAAATTCAACACACTGATGTGAATCACATCTACCAGCATATGTTATCAACACCGGGCTGCAGTTACAGTTGACCTCTCAGTCATGTATTTTGTATTTTTACGCAGCGCTCTTAGCCTTACTGCCTTACCACGCTTCTGTCTCACAATAGGCGGGGAAGATGAATCACATCCTCTCAACACAAGAAGGCCAAGATTAATGCGACGGGTGGCAAGACCCAAAGCCTAAGCCTGGCACGTCTGCACATCCTCGCCCCCTCTACCGCAGAGGTTCTGAGATCCTCATCCTCAGAGATCAAGTGTGTGGTCTGGCCAGGGTTCTATCCATACCCCTAGTGCCTTTCCAGGGCACAACCAAAGCAGGTTGCAGCACACCACCCAGCCTGTCATCGAGAGTGGGAATCTCTCCAGACCTCCTCCAGCATATGGAGTTAACCACTACCAGCACGAGTCCAATCCTATGATCGGACACCAGAGAAAACCTCATGGTGGGGCCAACCGATCGTCCCGTGCTACCACTTACTTTCCATTGCACATGTGGGTTATTTATGGTCGACATTATTCCCCGAATGGTCTGGCAGGAGGAAATCCCTTCCACAAGTGATTGAGCAGACCTCACCGGGCATAGCCTTACACCCAATGAAGGGCCGGTCTCACTCCACTCCCTGGGAGCCATATCCCAAGTGGAGGGAAATTGCTATGACCCAGAGTGGCCACCACCCCGGCGGCCGGGCACAAGAGAGCAGTAAGGACCCCTCCCCGGTGTTGCGGTTCACCGGGGATAGCAGCCCTTACTCTGAATTGAGTTTATATCATATATTGTTATATACTCTCCCTGATTTCATCACTGCAACCAAGTCATTGCTCCCTCGACCACCAAGGTGTTACGTAACCAATTCCCAGTATGGGAGGGCGTCAACCACACTCCATTCCATCTCTTTGTACTTCCTTTGAAGTACCGACTTTGGGCCCCAACGGCCTAAGTGGTCTAACACCCCGCCAAGTGGTTGAGCATTGGTACCAGCTATCGGTCCAACCATTAAGATACCCCTTGCCAGTCACGAGGACTCTGGCAACCCATAGGAAACGGGCGGCGTTGCCCAATCTGTTAATCGACTAACAGGGGTGGCCCGAGAAGCCTTGGGTCGCCTTGAGTGGAGAGAGGCTATAAGAGACGCATCATCCACCCAGTGCAGGTTGAGTGTGGTGCATACTATAGCATGGTACTGCCACAATGTCTATCATGCCCGGAACCTTCCTCCTGTCTACTACACCCCAGGGATATCAAATCCCAAAGTAGTGCTTCACACGGGAGTCCCACAACCCTACCCGCTCTTACAAAGTGAACCGGCCCTGTAATGATGGCACTGGTGGTGGCCGGCTAGCCCCCGCCCACCAGAATAATCTTATAGTGGCCGCCACAGCCAGCTTGTAGCGACCGACCGACAACTGCCCAGCCCTGAGGATCTAGGACCAATCAACAGATATGAGTTGTCACGCCCGGTTGGGCTGCAGAGGATCTAGGCGCTCACCCAGCTATGTGTGCACTGCAATGTATTCGCTGCTAGTCCCAGCAAACGAGTGATCCAATGTATCTTCCTATATACTATCAATAAATAAAGTTGTGTGTTTTGCTTTAAACATAAGGCATCTCCAACAGTGTTTAGTAATATTTTAATAATACAGTTTTCACATACTTCAATGGCCATGTCACACTGTGTTTAGGCCTTCTTTTTACGACAAGGGGTGGTCCAATGTGATTTTCTTGGGTATTAAATTAATCAGGAAACGTCCAGCTATTAAAATATACATACGTATTTATACTTAATTAAAAAAGTATTTTTTTATGCGCTAAAGACGATGAACATTAACTTCATGCAAAAAATTGCAAGTTTGGGGGCATAGAGATTAAAGGTGGGTAAAAATCGGCCCAAAATTTTCCAAATTTTTTATTACCCCCCCCCCTCTATTATGACCCTATTCTTGGGAACTGTGAGGGGTCATAATAAAGAGGTTCTACTGTATATGGTTACATGTAAATTCTCGTTTACCGTATACATCACACAGGCTGAGGCGAAACCTTTCTTTAAATTCATAATTGCCCACGGTAAACAAACTTAGTTAACTTTCCTCCTGTCCTTTTTGTGAGTGGGACATTCTTTTAAACTCATGTGTCAAAGTGCTGCCAGCTTGTAACTTGCACTTAATTTTAAAGTGTAATAAGTACACTAATTGTATGTATGTAATCGTGCTTCAAGCAAACATTGTGAACTGATACATACAAACTAAGAAGGCCCACGACACCTCCCAAGTTAGGTACTGAAATACAAATTAGTTCACGAGCCATGGCCTGGCTTTTTCCTTCCCTGACCCAACCTTTCCTCCATGTAGAAAGATCACAGAAACCTGCAGTCAGCTGATGTTGAGACACTGTACCTAACGTTACAGTCGTAGTTGAGGGGAAGCAAAGAGGAAAAGGAATGTGCCATACAGAGAGACTAAGATACCCCGCCAGGAGGCGGAGAATAACCTGATGCCTACTTGGCGAGCAGATGAAGATAAGTGCTCAACATGCTCCCTCCGGAACCACTAGCTCACAGAACAGGTGCTACGTGAGAAGCCAACCTGTGTATAGACGTGTCTGGAACCATATTGCCCAAAATAAAAATTCTCCTTTCTTCACTCCCAGATGGTTCTTCGTTATAACAGAGGAGGGGTTGTGGGGAAGGGGGAGATTGATGCATTACACGTTTCTGCGCTTCTAGGAAGCACACACTACCAAGTAACTTCGCGCCATCTTGGAGCATATTATTTGCTTATGGGCAAGTCATACCACTTAAACAGTAATTGAGGCAGGACACGTGCTTACAGGTTACTTTGGCACAGCCCAACTGATACTACAGACATGTGCTCCTAGATTTTACTGTTCACCAAAGTTCGTGCATAAGCCACCACGTTAACGCCTCTCTCCATAGATTGTAGTATATACCACGCTGCCGGCACGCCCAGGAAGATATTGCCAATTCCACAGCACGCCGCTGGAGGGCAGCACACTTTCTACTTCTAGTGCACAACAGCCTACATAGCCTTCCACCAAGGCGATAAGAAAAGGCACCCCTTCGGAAATTTGGAACTCCTGTGAAGCAAGGTTAGCTTCTCCCTCACCCTTTGAGGTCATACAAGGTCTGAATTTTGAGCAGAGCAGACCTCAGGGCAGTCTGCTGCACCTTCACTGCTGTTATGGCTAAAGGTGTCAGCCACAGGTAAGTGCTGTGCAAACACCTTTCTCCACTGCTGCGAGGCCGGAGACTGTCTACAGAGTACACCAGCCACTAGACCCTTCCTCGCACCGGTAGCTGTGGTCATCCAGACATCCTCAACGTCTTCAACTCCAGTAGCTCTTGAGGGCCACCAACGCCATCCAGAGGGTCCCGCTGATGCCTCTCACTGACACATACTTTCCTCATTGGTAACAAGTCACTGCGACTATGTCCCCTCTAGCTTTAGCCAAGCCATTGTCCTTCACTCTTCTGGTGAGGACCCGCTTTTAACTTAGGTTCCTTCAGAACACTCTCCGATAATCAATCAGGATGTAATTAATTGTACACTTTTTATTAATTAATCTTTTTTCATCAGCTTAATTTACACCAAATCCAGATCGCCTTCACCTAGCATATTCAATTAAGGTTAACTTCAGTTAATCTTTTAATGTGTTTTAATATTACTACGAGAGTGTGGAACCACATGTCCCAAATATGTTCTCAATAAACGTAAGCTTTATTTTAAATTTATGTAAGGTTGGTCAATACTATATTTGAACCCCACTCAAAACCCTTAAAGTAATTTAAGATTTTGGTTTGCTGTAAGATAAAGCCGGCTAACTCACATATTTAACCACAAAGGTAGAATACATACAAATTAAGAGGCAAACTAAGATCTGCCAGCCTGTAGATCTTTGGGAGTGCTCGAATCACCCTAGGAACTTCTCCACTTGTGGAATTGGGTGACTAAATAGTTTCTTACTCCCCCACCGCTGGGTAATGGCCAGATTGGAGAACAAACTATTTTAGCCACTTGACCCGCACTGGATACCACACCTGGACATTGCTGCATAAAACGACTTACGCCTATTCTAGCTCTGTTCAATCACTCGGTAACAGCCGGAAGTTCCATCCACCCCTGAGTAATGGCCGGACCAGAAAAATTGAGTATGATAGTATGTTGTATAGTCAGGGTGCCCAGCAGTACACTTTAGGGTCCAACAAAAACCGGCTTAATCTTAGAACTTTGGTTTTATTATATTCCTCTTGCCCTACTCTAGGATTAAAGGCGGCAATAAGCAAAAGTTAGAATTATTAATTAAATAAGTAACATGAAGATTTGAACAGACTACCCCCTTCAGAGACAGAAAACAATACCCCTTTGTTCTCACCACGAATTCAGTTACCAGGGGAACAGCATCTCTCACATAAATTAATTGTGCAATATGGAGACACTCTCCTAGGCCTAGATAAGCATTGGTTAAACAACCCTCTTCAAGTAACGCCTCCTATAACCAACACGGAACGCCCCAACTGCCACCACACCACTACACTGCAGCCAGCGTCAGCTGCTGTTCAGCCGCCACCATGAGTCAGCCTGTGAGGGGGAGCACGCCGCATCCCACATTCAAAAGGTAACACCTTGACGCAGAGTAGTGTGTGTGACCCCTGACTTCGTGCCCGCTCGCAAACTTACTAGGTCCACTCTATGTACTGGTTGTTTACCTAAAAATACATAAAGTTCCTTGTACTCAAATACCCCTTGTGACACTGGCATTGTAATTGTTTAAGTCAATAACGTGTGTTAAAACCAAATCTTCCTATTGAAAAACTCTGAGCTTTGAACTAATCACAAGGATAAAGTCCCCAGTTTTCAGTCCAGGAAGGATGCAATCACGTTCGCCACTTAGCAAACCTACCCTAAGGTGGAGAATCCCCACCTTAGCCGGTGCTTGTTTGAATTCAAGTAAGGTATCTAAACCTCCCACCGAGGAGTCAAACGTTTCATCTAATTTAAGGGCTCATGTTTAACCTTTGATGGTAATTATGATTTTTAATGTCCACAACTTATTCCTTATGGGATTAATGTGATATTAAGGAACTTATCCGTTTTACAGGCATCATAGTTAACAACAAACGGGAAACACAGACTTTATTAGTGGCAACCCACGTTGGGCATATCTGCCTCACAGGTGCTCTTTATATATAAAATTTGGAGATTCAAAATAAAATACCCGGTGTATACAGGCTTCAACACAAACAATTCACTAAATTCCAAATGAATGCATGACCATTGAAGGTAATGGAATAATAATAATAAAGTAACATGCAGTGCCTGGAGGCTCTCCAGGAGAACAAGACTTTTTTTTTTTTTTAACAATTTTTAAATATTCATTTAACCAAGACTTACAAAATGTTAAAAAAAGGTAATGCAAAATTAAGGACATTCTGTATATTGCATTTTCACTATCACTGTATCTACAAACTTTTAATTTCTTGGTTCAAAGCTGTGACTTTGTTCGTTGCTATATGGATATTACTTCTGCTAGGTCAGTCGAAAATCAAAACAATACAATATAAGAAAAGTAAATTTAATGCTGATTTAAAATCTCGGCACAAATTCAGCAGCATAGATAACAACATATGCAACACAAATCTTGTGCATACAGTAGTACAAAAAGACAAAATACTTTGAGGAGAGCTGAATGATACACTCAATAGGGTAAAATAGTAGTCCCTACTACTCATTTCACATTTCGCAGCTCTACTTCAAACACTAAAGAGCTGTTTGGAGGAATATCTGGAGGTGCTCCTTTGCTTCCATACCTGAAAAAAAAGATTTATACATAGTAAATTACTACTATAGCATTTACAAATGAAGCAATGTTTAGGAAATGTGATGCTAGAGCACAAGAATGCACAAAGCAATGGATACATAAAAAATGAAATAACTGTGCTTAGTGGATACAAAGATGTAACTTTTAAAATTATTTAGTATTATTGCACCATGATTTAGAAGTCATTAAAACAGAACAGACTACATTAAAAATTTGTGTACAAATCAATCATAAAATAACAACTGTGTTCTAATATCAAATATCCAGCATTACACACTAAAATTTCTATTAGGGAAATGCCATAGATAAGTTTTTGAACACATAATAACCAAAGACAAAATATTTTGGCATTAAGTTGTGCCTTCATTACCTCAAAATAAAGGCACAGCTAATTATCACCAGTCCTAAACATACACCTCATCAATCTTTTGGTAATTCATTCATATACGAATCTGCTTCATAAATGTAGTTTGCTTTGTTTTGCTGTTAACTAAGCTCATGCGAGTGGAATAAACTGTGACAGGGCATGCCTTGGTCAAAACTTGCTGATGATTTGCCACTGGCTTGTATGAAATTAGGAATCATCAGGACCTAAAATTTTTTGCCAAACATGAAATAACGCAAAATACAGTAAAATCTCATTACAACAAAGTCTTATAAAGTTCCAATTTTTGTTATTTATAATGAAATTTCTTTAAACTGAATTAACTATTCTTTGAACAGACCCAAGGAGCCAATTTTAGTTATCATCTTTAACGAAATACAGAGCAGTAAATTATGTGCAGTATATGCAAGATGGTTTTTTTTTAGTTTATTATGAGAACATCAAATTTTAGTAAACTCTCAGAAACTACAGTATAGGATTACAATAACTTTTTGAAACTTGCCAATGCCTACTTCCAAAAATATAATAGCAAATGACCTACCACAAATAAACTAGGTGCAACAACAACATACACTGTTTAGTTGGAAAAACAAGCTAAAAACAGTTAGAACAAAGTGATGACTGTTCACACAGTTTGCTTATTTTTTCCTCATCCTTTAGAATTGTAGAAAGCGTAGATGCTGCTTAACCAAACTGCTTGGACACATACGATTTCTTCTTCCCTTTATCTATTTATTTTTAAAAATTTCTATCTTTTCTTTTAAAGAATACTGCTTGCATTTTTTATTCTCATCACTTTGATCACCCATAGTAATAACGCAACCAAATATTAACTGTGCGGTGAAGGAAAAACACCATAAATGGAAAAATGTGAGCACAAAATTGTCGAAACCATAGCATAAAAGTGCCTAATTCAGTGCCATCAACTGTATGTACAGCAAACTTTGAAAAACTGAAGTCAATTATGGGACGCCATGTTGGATTTAAAGTTAAATTGAAGATGGCATTGTATGTATCCTTCAAAAACGAATGCTTTACAATATGTGGCAGTGATAGAAAGCCACCGGCCATTTCACACAAAAATTTTTGCTGTGAGTGATGTAAACAAGCGTGATAAAAATATGTTGGCATCTAAATAGGTTATGGAAATTACTATGATGAGTCAGATAAAGAAAGTAAGTCAACATTTTGACAAAAAAAAAACAATAAAATTTTGTGAATATATGCTACAGGAAAGAATAAAAAGTACGAAATGCTTTCGATGTAATGAAAATAAGTTTCGTAAATCTGAAACATTATAACCTTTTAAATATATTCAATAAACTGAAATTTCCGTTAATCTGAAGTTCACTGTAATGGTATTTCACTGTACAGAGAAATTATCTTACAATATTCTGTAATAATTCTCATATTCGCAAAACATCAACAAAATCGCAAATTTAAATGTGTCTAAAACCAGAATGTGAGCATCTTTTACTAGGAAAACTCTTGCAAACATTTAGTTTTACAATTTTCCATTTGTTACACAGCATTATCTACAATTCACTTCACATAGCCAATGCACTGATAAAACTATTTGCGTGGTGATCACATTGTTGATTATATAAGTCAATACGTAGATATAACACAGATGAATATTTTTTTGAAGGATATAATAATTATGCATTAAACATTCATGTGGTATTTGTAAACACTGGCGACTTTACTTGTCTTGTGCTTTGTGGTTAGGTTCTTAAAAACTATCAAACATAGTATTTGCAAATATTAATTGAAAAAGGGTTGCTTACGTTACAAAATCAGTTAAGAATGGCAAATATTTAATAGTTTCTGGTCATGCCAGGGGTTTGAAAGTAAAGGGTTATATATGTTTGATAAAGTAATTGTGATGTAAACACTGAGCATGTGCGGATGAATCTCAACATCAAGTGATGTCACATTGGCACAATCTGAATCATAGACTAAAGATGAAGTAGACTGATTCTTCACTTTCTGTACATCTACCCAACACCGACGTATCCCAAACCAACACAAATGTTGTCACATGATCAACAGTGATGAACATGCTTGTTTACATCTTAATTTTCGAAAGACAAGTATTTTATATGAATAAAAAACTTTCACCAATTTGAATGTAATCGAACTGCATTACAAATTGGTTAGAGGAAGTATAAAAACATCTCAAAGCCCTTGCTTACTAAGAAGTGATATAACCTCATATATTATCCACGTACCTAAATTATGATAGTCATGTTATCAGAAGAGCCGTTCAGTGTTGGGATACAGAAACTGATTCTTCGCAGCCAACAAGATCGCTCTACCCCATATTCAATATGTGGTCCAAATATGGTCTACAAATACATTGGCTGAAAGCAAACTTTAAGAATTTGACACTAGATTGCAGTAAATCAGGCACATGGTGATTTTGATACTGCTGAGTAGTTTATAACAAAATGTTTGCGAGTTGAGTGATTTGATCATGTATTATCTTTACAAGATCCCTAACTGTTTTTTTCTTTTTAAATAAGCTCACCAACTGACATGTTAGAATTTCCTTTGAACTTTTCATCCTTTGTTCAAATTAAATAGTTTAAACTGAATGCAAACAGAATTAATTAGCACTTTATCACATATATCTTGAGGAAGCCCACATTGTTTACATTTACAACATTAACATTCCACGAATGAGCAAAAGTATCTGAAGTCATTTTCTTTTCCTATCACCTTTGGACACAACTTAGGCAAAAAGATCAGTTCTCTGAATGCTATGACTTGGGGCACAGGAGGTTGGGACATTGCAGTGAGAGGGTCAAATTCACCAATCAGCATATCCTTGTCTTAACAGACGATTGGGATAGTGCAATTGTAGACAGGCCTTAAACACTGCCATGTAGTGTGCACAATGCTTTAGTGAGAGCGGGGCTCATAAAAAGTAAAAAAGACAACTGCAATTGCATTGGAGGCAAATCTATGCAATTGTCAGCTAGCAAAGAAATAAAAACAAAGAGGTTTTTACCACTTTCCTTTAGAAAAACTTGACAGCTCCATGATTAGAAACTCTGCGAAAACACTTTTAATATGGTCAATTCATGGCTTCTTTACACTTTTTGATTCTAGCCTTTAAAAATCACCCTATGTATTATGTGCTTGGTTGTTCCCTAAATAAGTATTGTATCACAATTGTTTTATACTGAACTGTACTTTTACATATTCTACCAAAAAATAATAACATTCAATTTATAATTAATACAAATAAATTCAGGGAGAAAATATATGTGTTGGTAATGCCTTAATAATAAATAGTTCTTATGCAAAAAGTGACTGTACTAGAATGTGAGGCGTTGTCCCTCTGGTGTAATATTCTACAATTGGTTAAGCTTCATTTGCCTGAGGTGGAGGAATATCTTTGAAGCAGAACTTTAGCAGGGCCTCAGAAAAGTTGGAAGTAACCATGAATTGACTATATACAGAATGCCTGAAAATTCCCCTTACAAACTCCTAGGACTAGTAGATCTTCTGAATAGGAACCCATGTCCGAAAACATACCATTTTCGTGCTACAACCATTTCAAATCAGGTACATGACTGTCGTCTGTCCAGACATGGCTGTTTCAAGAATCAAGAACACTGTTCCTAGTGAATTTACATTCATCTGTGAACAGAATGCGACGTGGGAACAGGCTCGTTGGTGCAGCGGTGCAGGAATCACATGCAGAAATCAATACGTGATGCAAAAATGGCTGGACCCAAAGACTGTACCATTTGGAGGTGGTAAACATGTAGTTGTTGCTCATGCAGAACCTCCCAGACTATGCTGGGAGCAACACTCATTGCATGTGCAATTGTTTGCATACTCACTGACGGGCTCTGTTCAACGTGATGCAGTACAGCCTCTTCCAATTCGGGAGTGCGGCATCTCATTGGAGCACCACAGTCGTTCCTGTCAATGGTGAAGGTACCTTGTTCTCGAAGCTGTTGCGTAACTGTGGCAAAATGAGTATGTGATGGTGTCGCATGTTGCGGATAACGCTCTTGATACAGCCAAAGAGCTGCTCTTCTATTACCTTCAGCTGTGCCATACAGAACGATCATGTCTGTGTATTCCGCAAACGTATACTCAAAAATGTTAATTGGAGACACATAGGTGCATGAACGAGGCTCGAGGCAGGGTAGACGTCGCGTGCCATCAGGTGATAGTCTGAAGTAATGTACTGCCTACACAGTTGCATACCAACACAGGCACATCAGAGACATTGCTCTTTCCCTCAGCGGAAGTGGACGAATGATACACCTGGTTTGAAATGGTGGTAGCACAGAAACTGTAGGTTTCCGGATACGGGTTCCTATTCAAAAGATAGTCAACTCAGTCCCCTCTATAAACCCTAGGAGTTTGTAAGGGGAATTTCCAAGCATTCTGTATAAAGAGTACTTTTAATTTGATCTGTAATAAATTATTTGCTTGTATTTTTTAGTTAGGTTGTGGATGTACGTGGGAGTAATATTGAACAGTGTATAGACTTTTTGTCAGTGTTTGCTGTTATTTTATTGTTAACTCAGTTTTATTACAGTGGAACCCACCCCATTGATAAAACCCCTTACAGTTTCCCGGAATAGTGTCATTAATGAGAGGTGGTATTTATTTTTAGATATGCATTGCTTGCTGTACAGAGCTTGCAAAGAGAAACGCAATGAGTAGCAACCAAAAAGAGTGCAACAAACTAATTTTTCTAATGATTTACCTCAAATTTCATACCTATTTCTTTTCTTTTAACAGAATTTCTATGGCTCCTTGAAAATGGGTTTTAAAAGAGAGATGGTCTTAATAAAAGGGGTTGCAAAAGTGAGATTTTATCCTTTTCCTTACTTATCAATAAACGCGTGGCACTATGCTTTATAGGTGGAGGGCAACTACCTCGTGCAAAAACACTGAGGGAGTCACCCAAAATACACTAAGTGTACAAATTAAACTAGAAAGACTGTAGAAGACCAAGATGTGGTGAATCTACAGGATGTAACACCTGATGAAAAGGGACAGAGTGTTTTAGTGTTTTAATTAAAATATTGTTGTCTACAAATGACCAGAAGCTGTATGAGGGTGGTGTATAAGTCTTGGAAAACGCAAACGCTAGCAAGTGTTCTAGGATAGTGTGCATTAACATGACAAGCATGCTCTTTTAAAGTTATTTCATCCTTATTGTTAAATACTTTTGAATGTTTTCACCGAAATATGTACTGATTTTACATTAATGATTAACAAATTCCATTTAGTTTGATTGAAATTGGTACAAATACAACAGATTCATGTTCTAATAATAATGCAAGCACCTTTTGCTATAAAATTTATTTTAAGAAATGGTGAAATTTTAATGATGAAATCAGCTACTTTGATTTACTTTAAATGTGGGGCCCTAAAGATCATGTACAAGCCTGTACTAGAGAGTGATTTTACTTTTAACAAACATTTTTGGAGAAGCAATATTAACTTCCAGTTCCACAGCGATATTGTTAAACATACTGTCCTGGTAAGGAAAAGTGGGACAAACCCTGGGAGAATTTATGCTTAAAAATCTCTTGTTAAAAAAAAGTGACCAGTGAAACACTGGTAACCTCAATCAAGTCTTTTCCTTCATTCTGCTGAAAAGTCATTTACATTTAGAGCTGCAATGACCAATGGTATTTTAAACTGTCATCTGCATCCCTCACCTATCCCGTTAAAAACAACTCAGTGCCAATTTTTTCCTGTTTTATCAGGAACCCTTCTACTTGACAAGATCAAAACTGTGATTCAAGACAGTTTTACAACCCATATGCTGGCCTTCTATTTTTAAAAAGTTCAGAAATTCATTGACAAAATACTTCATGTTCGACAGTGATGCATAGCTAATAAGATATAATGTCTGTTACTTCTACATGAATCAGGAAGTTATATTTTAAAGAAAATTTATGAAAAATTTAAACAGACGCAAAATAGGAATACTACTTGATATTATTCAGTTTGCATACTGAAAAAAAAAAAAAAAAAAAAAAAAAAAAAAAAAAAACCTGATCAATGGTATTGCATCAACATTTAAGCATTTAAGAGTGAGGGAGAATGATTTAACCACACAACCAAAACCAAATTTTTCAGATAAAAATTTTGCAAAAAATCCCAAGTCTCTCTTCTGGTCTGTGAATGTAAGATTCACATGACAAATGCAGAACACTTAGTCAGTCAGACATTGAAATTACGTTTGCAAGAATCAGACAAAATAATTAATTTTATTAAAATAATTTGTTAAAAATGGGAAGAACTTTTCCTCTCGAGAAAGATGGGATTATTTTCCACTGGTATATTATAGAGTATTTTCTTCACATTATAATGGTACTAACAATCGTAATGATACTACAGAAACATTAAAATACTCATTGTTTGTAAGGATTGTTAATTGATTTTTAAACATTTCAAATGTTTTGGCAATACTCATTTTTGTGTATTTGTCAAGGGTTAGTTTTTTTCCAAAATTGCAGTTTCAGTCAAGTCTGGAGTCTGTGATGAGGACTGTTACACACTCAATGGTGTGCTTTCTTTTTGAGTATGTTCTGAAAACACAGTTTGTTATTATTTTCGGCACAGTTTGGATTGCATGATAAAGTGAATATGATGAGATTCACACCAGTATTTGAAGAGATGCTTCATACTGCGTGATGCACTAAGGCCACCAGTAGCCAATGGAAATAAAGGGTGAGGAATGAAGCACTGTTGCAATATTAGCTTTGAGTACCAGCCACCACCTTGTAGAACAGAACTGATTAGCACATAGTGAACACAGGAATGAGCAATATAACCCACAGCAGCAAGCACCAGCAACCATCTCTACTATTTTCTTGTTTAGGCTGAACTTTGCCAACAAAATTCATTCTGTTAACAACTAATTTATGGAATGTCATTGAAATGAAATTCACAGAACTAGTAATTTTTGAATATTATCTACACTACGAGAGTACAATTGATTTTTTAGATGTAATTCATGGTGAAGTGAGCACTTATTGAAGTGCTCTCATTTTAAATAATAGTCAATCAAGTTAACTTTTAAGTCTGGTTACATATATACACTGCATTCACTACTTACGTGGAAAAATTTATTTTAAAATGCGGTGAAAAAAACAAACAAACAAACAAACAAACAAACAAACAAGCAAGCAAGCAAGCAAGCAAGCAAGCAAGCAAGCAAGCAAGCAAGCACGCACGCATGCACGCACGCACGCACGCACGCACACACACACACACACACACACACACACACACACCACTTGATAAGAATAAGTATTAATCATTTCAAAAGTGCTTAGTTTACTATAAACAGTTTATACTTGCAAACCTATTTTTCAGTACTCATCAGTTTTAAAACAAATTCCTTGGGCTGCTACTAGTAAAAATTCTTTGGCCATACACAAAATATATTAAATTAGATTTAGGGATGTGTCGGTTCAGTTTTTCAGTTTCACTGTTTCTTAACCTAGGAATCTGAACAGATTCAGTTCTAAAAAGTTGGGTATTATTCTTTGGGTCGAAGACATTCAACATAAACTATGTTTTTGCTACCACACAAGGTTTTAGAACAGTACATTGTAAAACTTTCCCAAGCATAAACATGTGTAATATACGCTAGATAACTTACATGACATATCTCACTATTTATTTTCATCATTCCTCACCTTACATTACGGACAAGCGTAACATATTTTAAACAAATTTTTAATTGCAGTTTGTTGCACAATAAGATAAAACTGTAATATGGCAGCAAACATGCCGAATTGTAAATGCAATGCAATGTGTTCCATGACACACAGTATAGTAAACTGGTATAAATCCAAGGGCAATGATCGATTGTGATTGCCCCTACATAGAAAGGGAGTAAAAATCCAATAGAAAAATGGGGGTAAGGAGGACATGTAAACGGTTAAAAGGAAACATTAAAATACTTTGTGAATTTGGCAACTCTAATTGTGAACCTCTGTTGTATAGTGTGGTATGTCCAATATGGCGACACAGTACTATTTATGTATAAACAGACGGCGAAGTAAAGCTACGGAGAAAGACACCTCTGCCTTGTTTTAATTCCCATTTCCAACATAAACAAAGAAAGAAATGTAGTTTCACGAGGGTTAGGCGTAAGGAAACTATAAAATACCCTGTGAAAATGTTTATTACGAAAAAGAGGAAATTGTGTAAAATGAGGATGAAAAGAGGGCAGGCCCATAACCCAGGGGATGGGATGGGGTGGATTGGGGGGGGGGGGGGGTGTTTTGGGTGTCTGGACACCCCCCCCCCCCCCGAAATATTGAACTAAATTGGAAAAAATACTCATGGTAATATTTATAGTGGTCTAGCTATTGCAATGAAATGCACTTAGAAGTAGAAGTAATAGATAATGGGATGCTTGAGTGTTTGTTGTGCATAAAAATACTGTCATCTGGTAGGGTTGACCTTGGGCACATGATTGTTAACATTAAAGCTTTGACCCTACAGCACGCCTGCGCGATCTGAGACTAGCAAAGTTCTCCCTCGCAAGCAAGCAGTGGGCCTGCGTGAGCTGCGAAAGGCCAAATTCTTACTACATCTGCATAGCTCTAATATAGACACAGCTCATTGTGTGTACAGATGTCGACGTGTTGGGTTGTGGTGTAGTTCATCATACTTTTGTGGTTCAGAAAATTTCTCTCTCTCGTACGGCGCACACTATATTCCTGATTTTTGATGGATAAATTTGTTATAAAGAAAAAATAAAACTGGAAGTGGAAGATAATGCCACCGACACTAATTCAGAGACAATGGTACATAGTCGCATTGTGTGTACAGTACAATCACGGTTAATTATAAGATATGTTGGTAAAGTATAACTAGATATATTTATGAGACAGGGCTGTGTTCGAATTCAGTGCAACAAATTTGTTCTGATTTAACTATCAAGCAGCAAGTGTTTTGAAAAATAATATCACAAAACTACTCCCAACTCAAAGAAAGCTAGATTACTTGGGTTGTGTGAAACCAGGTTTATAGAATGCCATGAAGCTGTAAACACATTTTTTGGAGCTACTTCCAGCCATTGTGCCCAGTCTACAAGACCTTTCACAATATAACAGAACTTTTTGAAGTACAGCATCATGTCTTCTGGCTGCAATGGAAATGAGAAACTTCATAGTGCACTCTTTGTTTGCGACTATTTATTTAGCCTCACTCTTCCATTGTCTTCATATTTGCAGAACCCACAGCATGATCTCACTGTGAAAACATCCTGAAAATATTCCAAAGTCTAAGGGCTAGCGACAATGATGACCATAAACAAACACTTTGCTGAGACTTTCCTAAAGTCTGCAACTACAGCAGATAACTTGTTTGAAACTTTTAGTATCGCCACACACTAAGAAGCAGACCACGAGACATAATCATCCCCACAAGTCTGTTGGACAGAACTATCTCAGATCTCTTTTTCTGCCTTGTGTAGATGGATTTATTGTCAGTCTTCAACAGCGATTTTGTCAAAATAAGGGCATTCTCTCAGCGCTGGAGATTCTGTTACCCAAACACACACACGAAAATTGTGTGAAGAAGCTCAAAAAACTAAGCCTCTACTTTGAAGAGCAAACTTCTCACGCCACGGTCGAAGCGGAATATCTTTTGTGGTGTGAGAAGTGGAAAGGCAAAAAATATGACATGCTAATTGGGATTATGTCCATTTTGGATGCATGTAGTAAACATTTCTTCCTAACCAAACACCATCTGTTGCATGTCCTGACAACTTTACCTGTATCAACAGCTGAGGTCGAGAGGTAATTTTTCTCATTGAAAAGGATTAAGACATATTTAAGAAACTCGATGTGCAGAGAATGATTAACTGGCCTGGCACTCATGTCAATTCACTATCCATTGCCTTTCACAGCAGATGACGTTTTAGATGTCATGGCCAGGAAACCAAACAGGAGAATGTTGTTATTGTAAAAGTTCTATGAGGCGTCACTGCTTTTACATGTACATAAAATATTTTAATCATTGATACTGGTGCACCTTTCAAGTATTTGGTAATGTAATACATATCTTTGAAGGTTTTATTAGTGGGTGTGTAGAATTTAATATTCAAGGAACTCATTTTGTGTATATATATTTATTAGTAATATGATTGAACGAAAGTGTTTGGTTCTTAGGTACGTATTTGGATTTTAATGTTGAATAAACAAATTTTGTGTAAATTTTTATTAGTAATGTGATTGATGAAAATTGTTATATTCACAGATATTTTACTTTAATTTTCAACAGACAAATTTTGTGTATAATGTGATTGAATGGGGCACTGGGGCCTGTGCCCCTTCCCACCACTAAATCCTTCCAAGAGTTTTAAAAAGTTGACCGTAAAAAATATTATGATGTCTGCCAGCTGTAGATTCAATATTTAGATTCTAAAAACACTTAAATAGTACCAATTTGCACTTTAAAGTACAAATTTTCCCAAACCTCAAATTCAGTGTTCACCTTTCAAGCCCGAAAAAAACGGTGCACTTGGGCAGAGTCTTGGGGCCAGGGCGTGGTCAACTCAAAACAGGTGATGCCAGAGCTAGGCACGTGGATGGGACAGACTCGCCTTATCCTCCCTTCAGCGGAGCGTCATTCCCTCTCTGTGAAGAGCCGGGGTAACATCACCACGGAAAACCCCAGACCACCTGTCCAAAGTCCAGTGCTTGTGACGCGACCACTGTTCAACGTAATAATCGGTTTATGATTATAGTCTGTTCGTGGTTTATTCACATTTAAAAAATTAAACCTTTGAAAAAATCACCCATGAATAACACGGCTGGTGGTTTCAGAAACACTGCCATGTATAACAAATGTTTTTTTAAACTTTAGTTAGCATGAAAATACCTTATTTTTTGTTCAATAGAACTTTTCATTATATTTTGCCTATAAACTACATTATATCATTCATAATCAATATGCATGAATACAGGGAGAATGAGTGAACTTGTTATGCCTAGTAAGAAGTCGTTCTTAAGCAAATTATAATTAAACTGAGTGCACATGAATGCAGTGCGCTGTCCCTTTGGTGTAATTTCTTGACTGGGTTACGATTTGTTCGCATGAAGCGGAGGAATATCCTGGAAGTAGAGCTTTAGCAAAGCTTCAAAGAAGTTTGAAATAACTGTGAATGTACTATGTTTCCTGAACTAAAAACGAGTGCATGCAAACGTTGACATTAATAGTGGGTTTTCACATGAATTTGCTCGTCTTGCAACCAGACAATCACACACAGTTGTATCTTAATATGCTTTTAACAAATAAATATTTTGTTACTATAATAAAGCCAATTTAAAACTCTTGTGGTACCAGAACACACCGAATTCTAGCAATACTGTTCTGCTGTTCAAGCTAATTGTTACCTGCTTCTGATCACCAATATTAGCTGTATATTACAACATGCAATATTTCAAGTGAGTTAAAATCTGCCTCTCACCCACGGCACAAATGTATCATCATAATTTTTAAATTGTTCATACGCTTCTGCAGTTGTAGCAATGTAATGTACTCATTTCTGAATGTAATGAACACAAGCGGTGAAGGAAAAACTGTCTTAAAACTGTGTATATTTTAATGCAGTTGTGCTTACTATGAACAAATTGTTACTTTGAGGTACTTAACAAAAATCAGGACAATTAACACAACATAGTTATCCTATAATGATCTATTTATAGGGCCTAGTTTATGGTTTACCTGTCAAGGGAACTTCAATATCAAAGCAGGAGGATTACACATAGTTTTGTAGCAAGTGGGTTTCTTTTTAGAAGGAAATAAAATTATTACAAACCCAACAACTTCCTGGTTCAAAGACTACTGGGCTAGACTTCATAGTGGGATGTACGTTTTTTCAAGCCACTGTTGTTACCTCATTGGCTGGTTGTCAATGACATTTTTATTGGTTGTCTGTGATTGGTCACTTATTTTGTTTCGGATCTGCTATAGGCACACGACCCTTCTACGGCGTGTCAAATAAATAACTGGCAGAATCATGAAAGCAATGCAGATAAATAATAAATTCAGCTTTTCACTAAATGAAACTGTGAAATCTTAAGGTCATTAGAAATTATTAATAAAAATTGATGCCTGATCTATGAACTGCTCGAAACCTGCTGCAGAGTTTACCCATTTGCTAACTTGAATTATTGCATATTAGCATTCAATTTGTTGGTAGTATTATTGACTGCATTGAAGAAACTATGCTGGTTTTATGACACGTAATGAGATTCTGTTGTACTGTACACATCCCAGCCTTAACTTTCTGGTGGTTGACTAGCCTCTGCCTGGTTAAGTAAAACATTTCACACAAATGTATGCTGCAGTGTGTCTCCACCGAAGTAGGTATATCTTAACACCTAAAATTTTAGGAATAATAATAATACTAATAATTATTATTTATTTACAGGTTTTATGTGCCATCCAACAGTACAGAAATGACCTATGACAGAATGGCACCAAAACTACAAAATAACAAAAAATAGACATAACACATAAGACAATAACAGACATTAAGCACAGGACAACCAAAAACAATGTAGACAAACACATCACAGAAAGAAACAAAAATGGAAAAACATTAAATAAATCAAAAAATAAAATCTGATAGAAGATTCTGAAGATTATATACACATTACTTTACAACATAGTCTAAGGAAAACCACTTAGAAATAAATAAATAATAATAATAACAATAAAACACGGAAAAGACAGACCTACCAAGAAAAATTTATATTTTCTACTCTGCTACACAATAGTCTTATTTCACTAGTTCTTACTGTAAAAATACACAGATTCATTTGGAGCGTGTTTATTTGCAAAAATGAAATCAAACACAATGCAGGTGTGCCTATTTCTGTAAATAGTCAGAAAAAAATGGCATGTATTATATAAAACCAATTCTGTAAGGTGTAATAGCATTTTTCTACACACAGATTTAACTTCGCAACATAAGTACATGCATAGGATAGAAGTTTTCCAAATAGTTGGCTAAAATTTCCTATCCTGGGCGAGTCGTACTCCGACACTGTGCTTACCAGGCAGATTCCTAAAAGTTATACCAACAGGCTCATGCACATGCCGTACACAAATTAATATTGTTTTCTTTGTTGGGCAGTTTTCGAATTTCATCTCCTGCGAGAAACATATTCATTTTAAATTTTGTGTTGTTTTTCCCAGTTTTGCAAGTAGGTCTAACAAGAAAATATTTCTAGTAATTGGATTATTTTTCTTAGAAAGAAATCTCTTTCTCACTGTTACAAGTCAGAAAAAAAAAAAAAAGTTTTTTCACTGTGTATTCAAATGCCAAGGCTTAAATTTGGAAGATTGATTAAGTGTGTTACAACGAAGTTGGCCCTATAAATGTAGGCTATAATAATTTTATAGTTATTTTTTTGTTAGTTGAAATAAATAAATCAAAAAACCTTTAAGATTACACACTATACTAAAACAGGAAAGCAAACCAAAGCTATATTTAGCTTTTATCTTTCATTGAAACTAATTTTACTACTGAAAATGAGTAATTTTACATACAAATTGCTAAAGAAACTAACAGTCGAATAAATATTTAACTAACAATGATTGGAAAAAAAAAAAAAAAATTATAATAGTTAGTTCAATATGAATGAATATGTTAGGTAAAACTTTAATGCATATACTACTGGGTGTGACTACCTTAGATGGTACTATGGTGACGTTGACTACCTTTTCCAAACAAAGCTTGGCTTACCACGGCGAGTAATACCTGTTTATTGTGTTTATTAGGTACAGGATCAGGCCGCTTGGGGGCAGGTTTGCTATGAGCCAGAGTGAGGCGGATGGACATGGCTGCCCGTCCAGTGAGCTCGATCCTCCTCACTGTCAGGGTCGCCAATATACGGGATGCCAGCGATCCCAGATGGATGGAATGAAGTGGTGATTAGTTTGATGTGGAGGTGGGGGGGAGCGTGGTCTGGCAGAGGAGATTTTAGTGGGATGGGTAGGCTGTCGTGATGGGGCGAAGTCCGAAGAAGGGAGTGTTGTATGGGGTCGGTTGTCTGACTGGGCCGGGAGTCGAGCCCAAATAACTTTTCCCGATGAGAGTTTGCTGGAACAAAACTTCAGGAGTGCTGTACCCTCTGGATGTGATACCCTGATTAATATGCCAGACTGCAATTTGACGTTACTAGTAATTTTTTGGGGCTGTCTAGCTGGGGTGTCATAGGGAATAGTCTTGTTTTCCTGTGCAAGCAATTTAACATGTTACTTATATTCTGTTGCCGGATATCCTGGCCACTGGGCACAGAACACGTGATCTAGGGAAGTGTTAATTTCAAGGAAAATGAAAGAGGAAATTGGCCGGGGAACTTGGCCATGACCCCACTAGTTGGGGTTCATCCTCGGACGTGGAACCCACTGTCGTTCGTGCTAAAGCACATCATTCCCTACATCGCTGTCGGTTTTGTGCACCTCCTTTCCTACTGTACATCTGTTCACCGGATTTACACAAGTTTGTAAAATATAAAATTAGAGGAGAAAGGAGATCGTTAACTACATATAATGGGACGCAAGTAATTAAATTTGACATGATGTTTATTGATGGGATTTTCCTTGGAGAGAACCGGCTATTCCAAAGAAAATATAAATATGGAATACTAAGCTGCCTTGGCTAAACATTTGGGAACATGTAAAAATTACGTTGTTTTCGTGGATTGGTTGAATCAGACAGAGGCAAGCCTGGGGATAAAATAAGTAAGCTACAGCGCGCAACTTTACAGCGACTAGTGAGATGCAAATATAGCAACACAACTTTAACAGCTGCTAAAATAAAATGGGAGCTAATCAGGTATGCAATCTAGAATGTGCCGGCTCGTTACTGTGGAGTCAAAGGAAGTTGTCTGGGGTAAGGAACTACCATGGTTAAGGTGAAGTATACGTGAAGCAGGAGAAGTCGTCTCTTGTGCAGGTATTCTGTAACATGTAGGTTTTAGAGAGAGAGAGAGTTCTTCGAAGGCTGATGAAGGGCTTAAGGTAGGGAGTCTTTAGGCAGACTCAGGTAGGATGGATTGAGGTAGTACATAGATAGCCCTTGGTCGGACTAGATAGGAAAGCCTTTTGCAGACCGAGGTAAGCGGAGAGTCTTCAGCAGACTAAGGTGGTGAGTAGAGAAGTCTTTATGGACTCGGGGAAGTGGTAAGTCTTCAGCAGACTGAGGAAGGTGAGAAGAGTCTTTAGCAGACTCAAGGTGGCTCGCGTCCTCTTCGGTCGCCGAGCCCGGTGCATCTGCCGGTGCTGGCTGCTGGAGTTGTATTTATACCAAATTTCTACTTATCACCAGTTCTTCGGGATGCGGGGGGTAGCGTAGCCTTCCACCACGGGGGCGGGTTTATCGGGGGTGCAGGAGCACTGCACTTTTCTTATCGCCCTGCGTGGAGGTGACGACAAATTAAAACCCATATCTCTGAGGCGGGCGGGCCATAACGTCACAAGGTCACGGAGGTGCTGCCATTTCTCAAGATTGTAGGACCTTCTTCCAGAGCTAAGTGATGAGTAGTAGAATTCTCAAAATATTTATTTAAATTGTGGGGTGCCTTTTGCATGCATAAATATGGGCGGGCAATGGGGGTTGTCTTAGCACGATACATATAATCTGGTTTGCCGTTTATATATTCCACCCCTGAGCACACGTGGCTCGTAGATGGGGCAAAGTCATCCGTAGAACGTGCAATCTCACTGCACAGCATGCTGGCATGAGTCAAACTATTTATTTTTTGAAATCAAATCTAACAAAAATTTGCGTTGCTGGAGTGTGCCAAACTTAGCGATTGTAAAAGTTCGTAACTAGTGTTAGTATATTTTTTGTATTTACATACACAATACATTATGAGAATAAAAAAAAAAGTATTTTTAATCATCTGCTTAATAGCACGGTACTCCGATACTGAACATCCATGATTCATGGGCAGACACTTGAGGCACGTGGCATTTAAAATCATCCACCCACGGAAGTGCATACAAAAAAATGCATTTTGGAGTACAACTGGTATTGAAATATTTTCATGAAAAACCCCTGTCCTTAATCATTACAAATAAATCTATTTATATCGGTGTACGTACATTTGAATTCCTAGCAACATTATCGTAACAATTCAACTTTGCAGCTGTCTTTGAAAATTAGTTATACCAAATAGTATATTTATGCATAAATTTTATGTGTAAACATACAAGTTTAATTTAAAGTGTAACTCATTTCACCTCGGATTGTGTGGAATTCAGAACTTGTTTTCTTGGAAATTTGTAATTGGTTTATGATTCATGGTGTGTGTGGAAAATTTGACACACATTTGCGAATGTAACTTAATTACATGCATCCTTGAATTACAGAATGTCCTCATTAGTCTCAGAATCGTGCCGGACGATGCCGTTGGTCTGCAGGTTTTCTCGGGGATCTCCCGTTCCCCCCCCTTTTCATTTCGGCACTGCTCCGATATTCACTTCAATCGCCCTCACCGGCTCGTAAGACCTCGCTGTTAGAGCCACCCAAACATCTTCACTCATGAGACCCAAGGGATTTCTCACAAGTCAGTCTATTAACAAATTATTAGTTAAGACGCCCGACAAATTTTGACGATTCGAAATATATAATTGTTTTGTTTTAAAAAAATCTAAGTATCTGTATTCCTACATGAAGAAAGAATTTCCTTACATGCCTTATTTTTTTAATGCTAATAAAATATTGTATAAAAACCACCATTTTGTTTAGAAAGGCCATATAAAAATCAGGACACAATAAAACGTGACATACTTTTAAAGAAAAAATCATGCATTATATCAAATGTACATGTTACAATGTGTTACAACAATATACAGTTATCATTGTGAGAGTCACACTCGTGTATCTGATGTATATAACACTAGTTGTTAATAACATCCCATTTTGGATCTTTTTACCCTTTAAATGAAAACAATTTTCCTTCAAAAATCTAATTCTTCGAACATAACTTCAGCTTTAAATTAATAGATACTAGTGAATCATATTTTCTCTTGGTCACTAGTATACAATAAATAGCAAAACTAATGTTTCAAATTAATTATCTGAGTGTGTGAGTTTTCTCAAGTAATTTATACAGAAGGATTTACGCTGTGCTGGTACCATTTTGACACATTATTGGTCCACATGACCAGTGGTATCAGTGCAGATGTCAGACTTCAGAATGTGACCAACAGAACCCTATTGTACTGTGTCAATGTGTCCGGACCCCAAAATTTCCCAACCCTTCTGCAATAAAATTACTAAAAAAATTAGTATTCTGTGCTTAAATAAATTTATATTTCTGTTTGCAAATAAAAACTTTTAAAATGTAAATTCAGAAAGCTTACACTTTTCCATATCATACATGACCAATTCCAATATGATACCAATCTTAGACAATGAGTTGGGATCAAATACTTTTTAGCATACTTTCTGAATAAAAGAAAAGCTTATAAGATCACTTTCCTGTCTGTGTGTATGGGTGAGTATGAGTGGGTATTTGTTGGTGTGTGTGTGTATGTAAGTAAGTACTGGCGGCTGTGCGTATATGCCTCCTTTCAATTTTTGAATGCATGAATCAAAAAATTTCACGAAACTCGGTACACATATAGTATTAAATAATGCCACCTGACTTTTATAGTTTTAAACCATGCCGGGACTTACTTTCAAAATGGCAGCCATGTTAAAATTTATGGTGATATGTTATATTTTGGAAACCATTCCACCTATTTAAACCAAATTGTGAATGCTGACAGCGCAAGGTGTGTATATTGTTGTCATTCTGCCATTTTGGAAGATAGCACCACATAAAAGAATAAAGCTTTTACATCATATCTCGAAAATTACTCAACCAATTTTCGCCAAATTTGGCACGAAGTAATACTATGATTGACCAAAAAATATATGAGTAATTTAACTTACTAGGCATTTATTTTAAAAATGGTGGCCATACAAATTTATAATGTTTATATGGTGTAACTACCATTCCGTTTGGTGAAATTTAACCAAACTTTATATGCTGATGCTCTCTATTACAAGCATAATATAAGCCAAACAACAGCCAATTTTGCAAGCCATTTGGAAAGATAGCACTACATGAATAATTAAATTTTTGTATAATAACATGGGCAACAATTGACAAATTCCTTCAAAAAATGGCAAAAAAAGTAGTTCTATGATAGGTTATAACTTATGTATGTAGACACTTATTTTCAAAATTTTGCCTATACAGCTGTTTTAGTTTTGTATGTTATATAGTTGAAACCATTTAATCAATTGCAATGAAACCTTGTATGCTGACTGTATATATTACAACCATCTAATGTGTCCACATAAAATCTCTTTTGTCAACCATTTTGTAAAATAGTACCACGTGAAAGTTAAAATTACATGATATCTCAGAATAAATAACCAATTTCTACAAAATTTGACAAACAAGTAGCACTATGGCAGGCCACGTAAACTGATAAACTTTGAGTAGGTCAGACACACATGCTTTCAAAATGGTGGCCATATAAACATTTTAGCTCAGAATTTTTTATTGATGAAAATACAGTCTCATTTCTCCGGAATTTTGTAAGATAGGGCCACAAGAAATAACACGGTATTTATGCCGTATCTCGGGATAAACCAATTTCTTTCTAATTTGACCAAGTTGTACTGTGGTAGGCCATATTAATTTATATGTTTTAAGTGTGCAACTCTTTTATTTTCCGAATGGCACCTATACAAACATTTGTTTAGTGTGCTTTATCTACGAAACTATGTAGCAGATTTTAATTTAACTTTGTATATTGTATCTATGACAATCGTCGAATGTGCTGTTACATAAAATTGTTGTCCTCCATTTATGAAGATCTTCACATGAACAATGGAGGATTAATACCATATCTCGAGGACCAATCTACCGACTGATACCAACATTTCACGCAAGTATTGCTACAGTAGGGTATGTAAATTATGTTATGTGTGGTGGTAGGCATCTTTTTACGGGGGTTTATATAAATAAATTAGAATAATTTATTATATCTATAAATAGTTTCAACAAAATACAACCAAATATTGTACAGAAACTGTATTAATTAGAAGTATAATTTATGCATACAGCAATCCTCTTTTGATGGATTTTTTTGCAAAGTAGTGTCAGGTGAGTAAATTGAACATTTTGCAATATTTCTGCAATAATTCAACTAATTTCCACCAAATTTTGCACACATAGAGAAGGCCATGTAAAGTTACATGATTTAAATGGGGTCCGACAATGATTTTCAAAATGGCGGCTATATAAATATTTCGATATGTTTGTCATAACAATTTAACAATTTAAATCAAACTTTTTAAGCTGATAGTATCTATTAGAAACATCCCATACAGACTCTCTTTTCAATCAACTTTGTAAGACAGCCTCCTTTACGTAAATAATGTTTTATGCCATGTATCTCAGAGACCAATCAACCGGATTTCCACAAAATTTTTTCACAGAAGTAGCGTTATGGTAAGGTTTTTTTAGTGGCTCAGACCCATATTTTCAAAATGATGCCCGTGTAAATATTTTAGGATAGTGAACCCTACTATCATTCAAAACATTAGACTGATCACACCCGAAGTTGATGCTGCGAATCCTACCTCCGTGATGGAGTTGATTGCAAGCTAGCTTAATTTTACAAGATTTTCTGAATTTGATTCCCTGGTATGTCACTCATGTTTTTAACTGTCTCGGTACTGTTTCACATGTTTCTGGTTTCAACTCTAATGATATTGCTGTCAATGAGATTTCAACGCCTATCTTCCATTTAAGCTTTTAAGAACTTCACAAAAATTTATTTGCGCTCATGTAAAGGAAAGTAGGCTCATTAGATATAAGCAATTTTTTTTTTACTACAAACCGTGCCAATTCGGAGAAAGTAAGGCCTAATTACATACAATAACAATTTTTCTCTGATGTCGCAACATATACCATTGGAGGTATTTTATTGTGACAAACACCTAAGGATATCTCGAAGAAAACATTTTATTATGATAAAATAATAGACCTCTTACCTAATATATTAAAAATCAGGCTTGCTGTCACTGCCAGCATGCCTTGTTTCCCTCCACTCATTTCAGTAGTAGGTATAGTTAAAAGAAGTCAGGAACATACACTATACACAAAATATGCTCATAAAATAGATAACTTCAGTACGCAACTGTTTTTATGGGTTTAGAACTAAAACATCAACAATTTATTTTCACTTAATATTTTTTTTTGCATAGTGACTAGTGTAATGATAAGCGTACATAAAGCAAATAATGAAAGATTCTTTGTTTATTCACGACTACTTATCTATAAAACCCAAATTTCTTTAAGTTCTTAGTGAAATGGGCTAAATGCAATTTTGCAAGATTTTCCAGACAACATAATTTCTGGGTATTTTTTGGTTGTGTGCATTGTAAAAGGAAATAGCCATTATTTATGAGTAAACCTAACACATTCACTGCAGTTAGCTTCTCATGATTCTTCGACACTAATACGCATAAATACTTTCAAAATCATAATGGAAATATTTATTTAGGCAAGTGTTATGTTGCGCTTGATGAAACCAGATATCCAGCCATACTGTGTTATCATAGTGACTCAGTTATATAACATTGTGCTGATTAAACATCGAAGTCCGACATTTCGCTCATAATACAATTGACTGTCTTTGTTATTACAATAAGTGAGGAAATATGTTAAAAGTGGTTTCCGCATAAAATATGACAGTTTTCAAGTCTTTTGCATCTGGTACTGCAAAGTTGTGAGTAATACAAATTGAATTGTGGACATTCATTCTACCTAGTTTTATTAACACTTATATTAGAGAATATCGGTAACTTAATTAGTTATTAAAATTTTCACTACCCTCCTTAAAAAAACTTTTCAAACAAAGTTTGGAAATTAAAAGAAGATGAAATTTTATGTGATACGTAAAGTTTCAATAACATGATAAATATCCTTTCAGAATCAAAACAGTAGTCTTTTAGAGCTTAATGCTTCACCCTTATCATATTAGTTGTGGGTACACCAACACATTTTTACGAAACGTAAAAAAAATTTCATTTTATTGAAATTAAAATTAATTTAATGCACACTTCACTCTTATCCTAACCATTAGCCAAATAAATTTTATCTTGAATGAAAAAAACATACTGTAATTTCATATATGATATAAACAAGATGTCCACAAAAAACCTATTTTGTAATTTTCTGTGGGGGGGAAAAAAAAAAGTCCATCCTCCACCATCCCCGCAACTGTTCTAGTTCTCTCTCTCTCTCTTAGTTTATTTTTTATTCAACTTTTTTATTTAACGACTATGAAACACTAACTGTAAAAAAATTTATAAATGAAATTGCATGCAATTATACATTAATTTTGTACAAAATAATAAACAGGATTTACACAGTCATTAATTACGTCAGACATTGTCTAGTCTTTCAAAACACAACTTTAAGGAACTCAATATTAACGACACATCTTCTATAACCATTTCATATTCTGAAGAAGTTTTTTCTTGTGTTTGATTTTATTGTCTTCTTTCTCCCACTCCAATTTCATGATTTTCTTCTTTTCTTCTAGCTCCCTGAGCTGTTGCTTAATTTTCCCTTTTTCTTTCCTTTGTTTCTCTTTTTCTACATTCAAATCCTTTTCTTTTTCTTGGTATCTATGCCTTGCAGCTCGCACAGAAGCAAGCATGCTTCTTGTAATAGTCACAGCTTCTGTACCACCCATATTCTTCACAGTTTCACAAATAATACGTTCAGCCACTAAAATATTCTTCTAATCAATTTTCAACAAGGAGAAACTTATTTACTGAGAAGTCACTTTCTACGGATGCATTTCCATGTGACAAAATGAAATAGCTTCATGACATGCCATAAATCCTAGAATCTCTTGTCATTGCGGATAAGTGCATGAAGAAATAAAATTCATCAAGTCCAAGAGCATCCTTGTGAGATACAATATCAGTGAAACTCTTCTTCCACTTCTCCAACTCAGCTTCAAAAGTCGGATTAACATACTGTTTTTTGCCCTCACAGCCAGGTTTTCACATACTCTTTTGGCACCATGTAACTCTTCTAGGACATCGTCAACTCTCTTCAAACCCAAACCTGACTGGAGGAGAATAACTTTTGGATCGAAGCAAGTTAACCTTCGTACAAGATGTGACTTCCAAGGGCTTTTAAATTTCAGCTTTTCTTCAATACTGACAAGAATTTTTCAAAACTCATTTTTAAACAACATTTTGTTCTAGTCAGAACAAAATGTTAAGTATCTTTTTGGCAACATATCAAACATCAACTTTCTCTGTTGGAATGAGGTTGTCACTATCAGACAGATCTAAAGTCATAAGTTTGTACACAGTACTGGCTTCAGCAATCTTTTCTTGCTTCACAAATCTCATTAGGAGATTTCTAACAACTTCAAGTTCAGTGTAAAGGAAAGGCACCAATGGTTTTTGACTATGAAACTTATCTAGGAAGGGTCCATACTCTGATATTAAACTTTTGAAAGCAGCCAGTGAAACTTTCAGATGAGGATCATTCATAGCTTCTTTGAGACCATTGTGGTTATCATTTTTGGTATGAATTCTTCTTTATCAAATTTCTGAACACAACCAAAAATTTCAATTACTTGTTAAACACATGTACCATTTTCTAACCACCTTACAGAACTAAATTTGAAGCGAAACTCTTTACTCCCTGTCAGTTCTGTGTACTTTGCTCGACGTGCTGGGCTCTCTTTGAAAAGACCATACATGACTCTTAGAACATGATAAACATCCCAATCAGCTGATTGATGACCCATCTTCACAGCTCCATTAACTGTATGTAGGCCAACATCCAGAAGAGATTTCTCATCTGGTTGTCAACTTTCAATTTGTTTTCAAGTTTCTTTAGAAAACAAGATTTACATTTGGCCCATCCATCGAAAGTTGCAACAAGTTTTCTAAAGGGAGCATAAGGCCTTGAGAGAATCCCCCTAATAGATCTTCAGCAGTTGCACGTCCTAAGAAAACACTGTTCCAATAACGTGTCCAAATTATTTGTTGGTTTATATCCCAAAAGCATACAACCATGTCCATTTGAACCCTCTGCAACACCTTATTAAGAGATTCATCAAAACAGACTACATAATCAATACAGCTGTTTAAGTCAGACTACAAACATTCTTTTGAAATAAGGGGCTAGTCCATGATTAATTACATATGAGACTTTAGTTTTTTTCATTGAGAAATTCTGAGCAATTTTGCTTTCGTGGAACATTCTTTGGAAAAGAGCTGCACTTAATGTCACATGAGTTCAAAGACATCTTCCCTGCAACTATGCCCAGTGCCCACAATATTTCTGCTGATGTATCATCATCCTCATTTACTACGAAAGTTTTCACATTTGTTTGCTGCAAGACTGGAGCTGAAACACTACAAGATGAGTCAGGTGTTGATGAATTTGATGTATGTGAGCTACATGGTGGTAATGAAGGCACATAACACTGCTCAAATCTAGTGGATTTAGCAATGAATGAAATCGTGGGTTGCAAACATGTACTTTGAGCACTTTTGATATGTTTTGGTCCCTTTGCATGAGAAAGAACAGACTGCCTCCCCAAATTACTAAGATTGAAAGATTTTGTGCACACTTTACAATAAGCTAATGAAGAATTACCAGGCAACATGGCGTTGCGACATTCTCACTTCCTGACAATTAAATGCAATAATAATGAAGAATCGTTAGCTCTACAACTTAATGAATTATAAAACAATGTAATTACTTCCCACAATAACCTTTATATCACTACCCATAGTATATCAGAAATAAAAGGCCAGGTCAAGAACAAGGTAAATGATCTCTGTCACAATATAGAGGCGATGTCACACCAATTGTATACTCGCACTAAAGAATTAGAGTCGGCTCAAATTCAATCTCAATTTCTCACCAGTACGGCGCTAGAAATAATAAATGATGTTGTCAATGAACTAAAACTAAGTACACACATACAGCAATGCCACCAAAAATTCTTACAACTTGAAGCGGTACCTAAAAAAATATTAAAAGCCAACCTCCTTAAGTTACAAGAACAAATTTATGCCCTTGGTTTAGAATTAAGTATTCCAACGAACCAGATATTAAAGTACTACACATCACCACTAACAGAATGCATGTTGTCCTCTACTCAAATGTTAAATTAAAATATAGGTCCCTTTGAAAAATATCGAAAGTACATGGAACTTTTCAGGTCTACGAACGGTCTATACAAATTTCACAATCAAACATGCAGTGGGAACACAGTCAAACATTATAGCAATTGAATTGACATCCACACACATGAAACGAGGGAACTTTATGATACCACGGAACAAAACCAGGGTATTTACTTCCTATCTAAACAAGTCATGGACAATCCGCAATATATCTCAAAGATTTGCACAGTATTTTTCAACATTGTAAATTCAAATGTGAGCCAGGAAACACACACTATGTCCATGTGACCGAACCTCATTATTATGTCATAACAAATGCGCCTGGTGAGCTTATACTTAGATGCACAAATAAAACATTCATTAAAGTTATTCTCAACCCTAAGGTCGGAACCATAGAACTTACCATACCATGTGGCTATAAAATCACATCTAATAAAATAACAATCATTAAAGCCACCCACATTTGTGACATTAAAAGTCCTAAGATAAGAAATTATTACCGGTACAATGGTTGAGAAATAACAACTTTGAAGCTCAGCAGTTAAAAGCAAGTCAGGTTATTTCCTTTTACTCAGTAAACGACACAATTAATGATAAGTGGAAGATAACGCACGCGGACTTGCATACTATAACGTACACGGAAACCCGGTCTGCAATTCACCAGATGCATGTGTTCTCTGTCCTCTCAGAGGAACATTACAATTTACATCAGCAGTTCCACCATCATAATTCTGACAATAGTACTTGTAGGTATTTATTATAAGTTGATCAAAATTGCCATTCTTATAAATAATATGGCCAAAGCAGCACAACCATGAAATGAGACAGTTGTCACATGGGCAGGCAACTCAGTAATTAAATTAACTTCTTCCAAGTTGCTAATCGAAAAGCGAGGTTACTCTTGCAGGGGAATAAGTCCACGTATTAAGAAACAATATAAAACGCACAGCATGTGCACACAGGCACTTTGCAAATTGTGTTATGGCATTTCAAGGTGCGAAGTGGGCTAAAAAGTAATGAGAAAACACGAGGATAGATGCAGAATTAGTTGTCTTTTTTTGCATGCTACACAAAGAGATATGAATATAAAGTCAGTGGGTTTAATAGCATAGCGCACAAATTCCAGCAAGGCGCGCGCACTTCTGTAGCATGGCAGATATTGCGAAACTCAGCGCTACCTAGCAGGCAAAGTATGAAGCGCTGAATATCATGTCACAACCATAGGCATGATTGTCATGACAAAGAATGTTTAGAGTGCAGCACATATGCACTCCCATGGCCAAGGTACCTTTTCCACACACTAGAATGCGTTAAGGTGGCAACCACAGCAGCGCGGCAATTCTCGCCAAATCAGTAAGCACGGGCCCCCCCAACTCATAGAAATAATTTGTTTTTAAATATTGGACACTGTTAAGCTTGTAAATATATATCAATACCTCTAAATAAGGATGCCATCAAGTTAATAAATATGTACAAATTCACCATATTGCAAAATGTCACTGATTTTATAACTAGTTTATGTAAGCACATCAATTCAAGCCACAATGTAAAAGACAAAGGGTTTCAAATAACCTAAATGGTTATTTGACTTACTACATTCTTTATTAACATTATGTCTGAAAGGACATCACTGCGCTATTGCCGACTGTTGCGTTTTCAAAAGAGCTCTACCCAAAATCCTCTACCTCTGTGTTCGACACCGCGTTCACAAGTACAATTAATTTTATAAGGGGGTAAAAATCAGTCTAAAGCGGAGTCGAGCACTACCTTCCCCTTCCTGTCAAACCAAAACGCAAGCAATAGCGACTGATCACTACATTAAGGTGCCGACAAAAAATGATGTTAGGAATAGCTCATTAATGGTTTTGTTTCAATTAATGCACAAGTGTAATGTAAAATATTAACACTGAAAACTAACACTTCTGTGAAAATAAAAGTTAAGAAACCACAAAATTGTACATAAATTATCATAATGAGACTGAGAAGAATAAAATACTATGTTATCAACTATCTTATATTCTAACCACCCAGAGTAAAAAGCCATAAAATTCTAAGTTAAATGTATATACTGTACCACGATCACGTCAATTGTGTAAAATTTGTATCTTAACTTAAAACCATATGACACAACAAATCACACCAAGTGAAATTAAAAACTGTAATAATTCTTTAAGCAGAATGTATATAACACATCAACTCTGACATAACAGCTATAATAAGACTATAACGAATGTGGTTTAGCATTGCCACAGGCTGCCGCTCATGTATCGCAAGCCTGACCCTACGTGCTTGACACCACCTTAGGCAGTCACCAAAAGAGGGGAGGGGGGTTTGAGAAATCCTTCAACTTGACATAAATTCAACTTTGGAAGCACGCTTACACAACAACTCTTCCCGACGGGCTCCACAACTGCACCAGGGCTTGGATACCCAAGGCACAACTACAACGTTTCATAAATCAACTCCCTGACCTGACCTGGCTGATCCCCTGCACTGTTATCACCCGTACTCCAGACGAGGGCGTTTGGATGCTCGTAAGACAGGGGGTCATGCTGGGACCAGCTCTTGCAAGGGTAGCCCCGCATCACATTGTGGCGAGGTGCGGGGCGACCTCAGCCAGCTGAGCCTCTGTTTTAAATAACAAATTCCGGGGGATCGAGCACGAGGTCAGAGGGGTTGTATATAAGCTCTGGGTACTGGAGGCTCTGGGTGCCATCTTGCATGCTGCCGCAGGAGGCGTTGCCCGTGAGACGTCCAGATGAGATGACTGCAGCCCGTGGTCCACCATCGACGCCAGACGAGAGCCCGTTGTCAAGAGAGCTGCGCTACTGCGACGAGACATTGGGTAAATACTGAATCCCTGGTAGGGCTACGTAAGGCACTGTAGGGCGCATACTTGCGATGGCATAAGCTCCACACGAGCACTGTTTAGCTGCAATTAATTTAAAAGCTATCCCAAGCTTAATTAAGGGCAACAGCGCCCTGTTGAACTGTAGCTGCTATATACGACTTACTTGTCGATTGATTGTATAATTTGCTATCTGATTGTGAAGCCTATTTGAGGCTAGCTTGTAATTCTTTTAGTATTTATTAAAAGTAGTATTTTTGTAGCCGAGTGTTTTATCTTTGATTTACCTAGAACCCCCTAGTTAATGTGTGGCCTGCTCCCACAGGAGAGGTCATAGCAATATGTATATTTGTTTATAAATTTGTTAAAAAATCATGTTTCGTGGGATAAAAATGTTAAAAATTGACTGTATGTGTGCATCCCGCATGGGATGGATTTTGCGAATGATGCAGTGTTTTATAATGATATTATAATTGAAAGTGCTTTTGTATTGTAATTTGATTTTTATTTAGTGTTGCAGTATGTTGCAAAATATATATTCGGGAACTGTTTAAAACTTCTATGTTTCAGTCAAGGATGGTAATTCATCTAACATTTAGAAGATCGTTGCAATAATATTTCTTTTTGTATTTTGTATATGTTTGTTTTACCAAGTTTATTATTTTATTTGAGTCATTGCATCAGTACTAACATCATCATAGGATGATAGTGCAACTTTTTACTGGGTTAGTAATTTAGACACGTAGCTACCGTATTGTGTGACCTGATGCAATAAGGATAGTATTGAACTCACAGTTAACCGATGTGAGTGTCCGCGCGCATGTAAGCCTATTGTTTCTAGAGACATGTCAAGAGTTTGCAGGCTATTTTTAGACATTAGTGCACTTTGCGAGATACGACTGAACCACGTTTACTTAATGAAATATTCAGTCAATGTATATAGGGTAAGCGCGACTTTATAGTCATCACACAGTCAGTCAAATTTATTCATCAAGACAGTTCAGCGATGTAGTGTTCGTGTTAGGCAGCGAGTGACCATACTAACATTCTACCTCTGTTCTTTTTTTTTTTGCTACAAGTGTAAATTGTTTTGAAAGAGATGACAATAAATTTACAGTAAACATTTAACATTGTTTACTTATTTGCGGTTGGCACTCCTGTTATCAACAAACCATCATTTGGGAATCGTGTTGGACTATGCCGCTAGTCAATTGGTTTTCTCGGGGATCACCCATTTTCCTGCTCTTTCAATCCGGCACTGCCTCATACTCACCTCAATTCAACCTCATCGACTATCAAGACATTGCTGTTAAGAGCTGTCCAAATCTCTTCATTTACTCTGTCATTCTATATAACTCCGGAGACTTTTTTTGTTCGCTTGTATTTTACGTTTGCCCAAAAATTGTTGGTGACATGATGATTTACATAAAATTTCATGAGATTTCACACTGAGACTGTTAAATGCACAAACACCAACACCAACCCCAAATGGTCCACCTAATCTACCTTTAAAAGCAATGGTATACCCTGATACTTTTAACTAGTGCTGATGGAACTGCCAGCATAGTCAAATTTCACACTAATTACACACACACACACACACACATATATAATGGATATATTTGAGTCCTTTCTTGGGTGTGGGTGTATGCATGTTCTGTGTTGGCAGAACAGGAAAAAAAGGAGGGTGGGGGGGGGGGGGGGGGTGTTCCCCGATGGTTCTATGTTACTTAAATCACGATCACATTACCAGGAGTAAGCTGTAGGCATTTCGAGAGCCCTAAACATCACTGGAGGTTGAACACTTTTGAAACGTTAGCCTCCTCCGTAAGAGGTTGAGGTCACTTAAGTTCAAATAAGCACCGGCTTAGGCAGGGTTCACCACGTTCAGTAAGTTTACTAAGTAGGGGACTTAGGGATGTCCTTACTCGGCTGTGACAACCTGTGATTGCTTGTGACAACTAGTGACTACACCTGACTACCAGTTACTATTTACCACTACCCTAGACTAGCTGCAACTACTTACCACTAACTGCGACTACCTGCAACAACTTGCGACTACTTGCCAATTAAAAATATTAAGATAATATTAGGATACACTGAGCCACTATGGCCCCACTTGATAAATTTTTATCTACTGAGCCACTGCGGACCCATTATAGAGATTACTCTATTCAATGAGCCACTGTGTATCCACTTGGAATCGCAATCGCCACTAGGCCAATGCGGCCCCACTTGAGAACGTTCTAGCCTCTTGGACACTGCGGCTCCACTTTGCATTACTCTACCCACTGAGTCACTGCAGCCCTACTTGGGATCGCTCTAGTCACTGGGTCACTGTGGCCCCACTTGGAATCACTCTAGCCACTGAGCCACTATAGCCTGACTTAGGATTGCTTCAGCCACTGGGCCTCTGTGGACCCACTTTATATACTTCTATCCACTGAGCCGCTGCGCCCCGACTTGATATATTTCTATACAGTGAGTCACTGCGTCCCTACTTGGAATAGC
This sequence comes from Dryococelus australis, assembly GCA_029891345.1. NCBI lineage: Eukaryota > Metazoa > Arthropoda > Insecta > Phasmatodea > Phasmatidae > Dryococelus > Dryococelus australis. The sequence continues at coordinate 192,767,991 of CM056996.1, forward strand.
TCTAGCAATTGAGCTACTGTGTCCCAACTAAGGATCACTCTATCCACTGAGCCACTGCGTCCCCCCTTGGGATCACTCTAGCCACTTAGCCACTGCAGCTCCACTTGAGTGCTTTAGCCACAGAGAAACTGCGTCACCACTCGGAATCACTCTAGCCAATGGGCTACTGCATCTCCACTTGAGATCTTTCTATCCACTGAACGACAATGGCCCACTTGGGATTGCAGTAGCCCCTGGGACACTCCATACCCACTTGGGAACGCTCTAACCATTGGGCCACTGCGCCCCACTTGATATATATTTATTCACTGAACAAATGTGGCCCCACTCGACAGTACTCTTGCTACTGAGCCACTGCGTACATCGAATGGCTCTAGCCAATGGGCTGCTGCATCCCCACTTGATATACTTCCATCCACTGAGTCACTGCAGTCCCACTTGTGAGTGCTCTAACCACTAAACCACTGCGTCCCCACTTGGGATCACTCTAGCCACTAGATTATTGCTGCCCCACTTGAGATAACTCTAGCCACCGGGCCACTGCAGACCCACTTAAGATCATTCTATCCATTGAGCCACAACACCCCTTGGGATCTCTCTAGCCACTGGGCCACGATGGCCCTACTTGATATATTTTTATCCACTGAGTCACTATGGCCCCACATTATATATTTTGATCCATTGAGCCACTGCCTCCCCACTTGATATATTTCTATCCATTGAGCCAATGCAGACTCACTTAAGAGTGCTATAACCACTAAGCCACTGCGTCTCCACTTATTATCGCTCTAGCCACTCGCCCACTGTGACCCCACTAGGGATCGCTTTTGCTACTGGGTCTCTGTACGCCACTTGATATATTTATATCCACTGAGCCAATGCATACCCTCTTGGGATCGCTATAGCCACTGGGCCACAGACACAGCTTGATATACTTCTATTCACTGAGCCAATGCGGCCCCTCTTGAGAGTGCTCTAACCCTGAACCATTGCGTCCCCACTTGGGGTTGCTCCAGCCATTGGGCTAGTGCATGCCTAACTACTATATTTCTATTCACTGAGCCACTATTTCCCCACTTGGGATCGCTCTACCCAATGGGCAACGACGTCCCCAATTGATATATCTCCATCCACTTAGCCACTGCAGCTCCACTTGAGAGTGCTCTAAACACTGAACCACCACATCCCAACTTGGGATCGATCTAGCCACTGAACCAATGCAGCCCCACTTGAGAGTGCTATAGCCACTAAGCCACTGTCTCTCCACTTATTATCGCTCTAGCCACTGTGCCTCTGTGGCCCTACTTGATATATTTCTATCTACTGTATCCCCATATTGGATTTCTCTATAGATTGAGTCACTGTGGCCCCATTTGGGATTGCTCTAATCATTGGGTAACAGTAACCCCACTTCGGATCGCTCTAGCCACTGGGCCTCTGTGGCTCTACTTGATATATTCCTAACAACTGATCCACTGCAAACCTACTTGGAATCGCTCTAGCCACTGGACCACTGTGGCCCCACTCGAGATCGTTCTAGCCACTGGACCACTGTGGCCTCACTTGGCATTGCTCTAGCCATGGGACTTCTGTGGCCTCACTTGGGATCGCTCTAGCCATTGGGCCACTGCGGGCCTACTAGAGATCTTTCTATCCATTGAGCAGCTGCAGTTCTATTTGGGATTGCTCTGGCCACTGCATCCCCACTTGATATATTTGCATCCACTGAGCCACTGTGGTCCCACTTGAGAGTGCTCTAACCACTGAGCGACTGTGACCCTACTTGAAAGTGCTCCAGCCACTGAGCCATTGCACTCCCACTTGGAATCGCTCTAGCCACTGGGCCTTTGTGACCCTTCTTGATATATTTCTAACAACTGATCCACTGCAGACCTACTTGGAATTGCTCTAGCCACATGGCCATTGCTGCCCCACTTGGGATAGCTCTAGCAACTAAGCTACTGTGTCTGAACTGAGGATCACTCTATCCACTGAGCCACCTCTTGGGGATCACCCTAGCCACTGGGCCACTGTGGCCCCCCTTCGGATCACTGTAGCCACTGAGTCTCTGTAGCCTTTCTTGACATATCTACTGTGTCTCAACTGAGGATCACTCTATCCACTGAGCCACTACGGCACCTCTTGGGGATCACCCTAGCCACTGGGCCACTGTGGCCCCTCTTCGGATCACTGTAGCCACTGAGCCTCTGTAGCCTTTCTTGACATATTTCTATACATTGAACCACTGCAGCCGTATTTGGGATCACACTAGCCACTGGCCACTGTGAGCCCACTTGGGATCGCTCTAGCCATTGAGCCGCTGTGGCCCTACTTGATATATTTCCATCCACTGAGTCACTGCGACCTTGGGATCACTCCAGCCACTGGGTCACTGTGGCCCCACTTGGAATTGCTCTAGCCACTGGGACACTGCTGCCCCACATGAGAGCTCTCTATCCACTGAGCAACTGCAGCCTCACTTCGGATCGCTCCAGCCACTGGGTCATTGTTGTTCCATTTCAGAGTGCTCTAGTAACTGGGCCACTGTGGCCTCATTTGAGAGTGCTCTAGTCACTGGGCCACTGCGGCCCCAATTGAAATTGTTCTAATCCATTGAGCCACTGCGGCATCACTTGGGACCGCTCCAGCCATTGGGCTGCTGTAACCTAACTTGGGATCACTCTCGCCACCTTGATATATTTCTATCCACTGAGACAGTGCGGGCCAGCTTGGCATCGCTATAGCTAATGAGCCACTGTGGACCCACTTGATATATTTCTAGCCATTGAGCCACAACCCCCACAGGCGATCTCTCTAGCCACTGGGCCACTGTGGCCCCCACTCAATATATTTTTACCCAATGAGTCACTGTGGCCCCACATTATATATTTTGATCTATTGAGCCACTGCCTCCCCACTTGATATATTTCTATCCACTGAGCCAATGCAGCCCCACTTGAGTGTGCTATAGCCACTGCATCTCCACTTATTATCGCTCTAGCTACTGTGCCTCTGTGGCCCCACTTCATATATTTCTATCCATTGAGCTATAGGAACCCCATATGGGATCTCCCTGTAGATTGAGCCACTGGGCAACTGTGACCCTACTTGGAATCGCTCTAGCCACTGGGCCTCTGTGGCCCCACTAGGGATCGCTCTAGCCATTGGGCCACTGCTGCTCCACTTGAGATATTTCTATCCATTGAGCCGCGGCAGTTCTACTTGGGATTGCTCTAGCCACTGGGCCATTGCATCCCCACTTGATATATTTTCATCTACTGAGCCAGTGCGGCCCCACTTGAGAGTGCTCTAACCACTGAGCCACTGCGGCCCCACTTGAGAGTGCTCTAGCCACTGAGCCATTGCGCCCCCACTTGGGATCGCTCTAGTAATTGGACTTCTATGCCACCTCTGGATTTTGTTACGAAGTGATTTTGCAAGTTTATTTTTTGTTAGGATGCTCTTGATTTCTCTGGGAAACTCTCTATTTTTTGTTGTGATGCATTAGGTTATCTTTTTTTTTTCAGATAGACTCTAGGCATGATTCAGTTGTTTGTTGTCATTTTGGAATTAGGATTGTTCCTCTTTTTATTTGTTCACATGCGAGTCTTTCTTTTTGGTGTTTTATTATTGATTAAATTATTTTATTTTAATATGTGTATTAGGTTATAATTTTATTAGTCGTTTTGCTTCCATTTTGATGTAAATGCACTTAAGGACTTTTGCCCTCAACATAGTAGTCTTGGTTTGTTTGGATTTTAATTTGCAATACCTTTATAAACTCTATTTATTAATTTTCTATATAGAGACCTTAACTTTTTTTATTGGAAGTAATTTATAATTCTTTTTACTTTTTGTGAAGGGTTCAGGTCTTATAATTTTATATTGTGCAGGATGGGTTGAAATTATTTAAAAAAAAATTTGGGATATAAGATTGTTAGATTGTTCACTTTGTCATCCCGGGAATTTTCCTTAGACTTACAATAGATGGTCCCAGAGCTGCTGCAGGAATTGTTTGCTGATCATGTTCAGCTGAAATCAGCCTCAGCACTCTTTGTATCGGCTACAGCTGTGTTCCACTTCTTGTTTCTACCGTTGTTGGTAACGTGCTGTCATAATTTATTATGAACTGTTTTTGTGCTGCATGTGTGCCCTTAAGTTCTCGGAGCTGTCGCTGATAGGGACATTTTTGAGTCAACAGCTGTGTGATTGTAGTCCTGCAAGGGGAAGAGAAAAGAATTGGTTTTGTGCACAGCAGAGATAAGTGTGGGACCTTCACAGGTAGAGAGGGGCTAACTTCGTGCTAAGCCCGTGAGCTCGGATTGGCTGAATGCCGGATGACTTTGCCTGAGACCAGATGTGTGTGGTTTGTGAAAGCCAGTTGTGGAGGGGTGATGTTTTAAAGAGTTGTAGTAGAGACAGCAAGGGAGTAGTATAAGACGGTCAGCAGAGGAGTCTGAGTCGAGTATCCGTCGACGAGAGACGTCAGAGGCAGACAGGCAGACAGGCTGGAGTGGCCGTACACCACATAAGCCTAAAGATATAAGTACTCTTTGTTTATTAGTTGTAGTTTTTTTGTAAGGGCTCCAGTAGGCGGCATCAAGTTGAAAGATTTTATGCTTGTTTGTTGTTAGAAGTTAATAGTTTAGAAGTCTCCTGGAAATTCATAACTTCGGTTGTGAGGAGAACATTTTAGGAAGTTGTTTATTTGAGTATGTAGGTTAGGCCCTTAATTCCCGATAATTGGCGTATAATTGTGGAGACTTTTTTTATTTGCATAAACAGACGTCTTCCTCCAGTTGATAAATTTGTGCTCCAGTGTCATGAATGTTAATGCCAAAGCAAAATAGAAGCTCGTGCAGTCCAGATCTTATAATAAACAATGAAGTTGCAGTTTACCTTGGCTGTTGTACAATGAATTTTGGATCATTTAATATTTTTGTGTTGAGATTACGAAACAAAAGTTGAAACAATTTTTTTTAAGTTATGTATTTGATTGGTGTGAAAGACCAAGGTTATGTAGAAATCTGATGTATTTAATTGTTGGCTGTTTTAAATTTAGAAGATTTGTGAAAAAGTAATTATAACCTGAACTAAATTTAATGGATTTTTTGATTGCTGTTAAAAGAAGCAGACTTTAGCCAATTATTTTGTATCCCATATAAGTTAAATTCTAAAAGCGTATACTAAAATTATTCATTCTATCTGTTTATACTAAGCGTTTATAAATTTTATAAGTGTGATTTTCTTTATTTTTTTTGCAAAGAAAAGTTATAAAATTATTTCATTTAAAGTTTTTCCAAACATCTCTTTTATTTCTAAAAAATTAAACAGACTCACCAATACTAACATAAACGAGTGCGTAGAATTGGAATTGAATGTTGTAATAACAATGTTGAGCACCAATAATATATGATTAAGTATTTAACACAGGTATGAGTATAGGCTATTATCAATTGACAATAACAAAAATTGTGCCTCATAAATAATTACCTTAATGCAGTAATTTCAGTTACTACGAGTGATGTGCAGTAGGTAAGTCATGTACCCATTCTAATATTTATATATCAGTGTCCACATAAGAATACTATGGAGACATACGACACCTGAATTTATAAATGCTTTTACCTTAAATAAGACAAACACTGACATACAGAACATGAAGACCATAAATCTGAATAATCAGCACATATCAAATAACAAGGACATTGATATATAAACTGCAATACTAAGGGCCTGTATTATGACCTCTAGATAAAAGTAGCTGATAATTATCTATAAGCCTTGCTGGGTATATCAGCCTATGTTGTGTATAACGACCATCAAGTAGCAACCGAATGGCTATCACGAAGTTATCAGGAAGTGCCAAAAATAATTAGTGTGGTTCTTCGTAGGTTGGTAAAGAAATTATCTCTTGCAGGGCAAATTTTAGTTTACGTTCCTTAATTTAGTGAAACTGATTGTTTGTTGTTATTATTGCTCTATGTATTAATGGTATGGTTGGCTAATAATATTATACTCTGTTTCATATAACTTCAGTAAATTTTGACAGTTCTTGAAAAGAAATGCAGCCAATGTATCCCTTCATCACAGCTGTACTGTCGGTGAAGAAAATGATCTTTGTAAACAAACTACGAATCCAATGGTAGGCATTGAAAGACCGACAATTTCTGTCCAGTACTTAGGCTACTATAGCTGGTTGCCATTCCCAAGTGTTTTATTTTTGTTATGATCACATAATATACTAGTTAGGGTTCTTTTATTTTATTAGTGGGGTGGGGAACTATAGATTAAAGTCTTTCGTGAGACGTGAATTTTTTGTGGTTCTTCTTATGAGAGAGTGGAGATTGGAACTTGCATTGTTTTGATGATGCAGTAGAAAATTATGTTCGTATGGAAATAGCATTCAATTGACTGTAACTCAAAAGTTTTAACTTCATTGAAAGAACTAAATGTGATAAATGTGTCACTGTTCGTACAGATGCAAGAAATGCTCAACAGATAAATATCATTGCATTTTTTATATAATGAACTACAATGAAAGGGTGCTTATTTAGGACAGCCTGCAAAGAGTGATCACGTGATTTGCACCGACCAGCGCCTGTGACTTTAACCTTCTATTGTATTTAATAGATTTTCAGTTCAAATATCTATTAAATTTATTTTCCTTCAGTGCGAGGAATCAATAGGGCGCCGGGAGAGAAAAGTAGATTCTCTCTCTTCTTCGTAACTCCTAAAGTGAGAGTTTTGTTTTATGAAGGCTGCAATTCTGTTTTATTTTTTTTGGTTCGCCAGAGCTGGAAGTGTCAATTGTTTGTTTTTGCCGAGACGACAGTAAATTTCCAGTAAACATTTAACTTATTTTTTATTTATTGGCAACCCTACTCTCAAATTCAACAAACTTTCATTATTATGTAGTCAAAGTTTCCAACTGATGCTAAGTTAGTTCGTTGGTGTTTACTGAGGCCTACAATTAGAGAACAGGACAGTAACCTGTTACATGTTCTTTTCAATTTCTCGTGCCCACTCTACCAGGACTTCCATGGTCTACAGTTTCGGGGTGATGAGCAGGTTGCATAGGGAGAGGAGCAGAGTAGGTGTGAAAATTCTCACGCAGCTCTCCTCGCTCTCCAAGGGATAAATATGCTTGTACATCTTTAATTTCCTGCATATATAAATTTCAGTTTCCTCCTCCAAACTCTGGACTTCCGCTTGGAAATCCGTGATGAGATGAGCCACGACTTCCTTCCCGGGACAGTAGGCCGGTGGCTTAGTTATTTCCACTTGCTCACGAACTCTCCTTACTTTTTCATCAAATTTAAGTATCCCCAAACTAACATTGTGTCTTTTGTACCCATTGTTTCATGGGTACGTTATGGTCGGAGAATTGCTGTTCGCATTCTTGTAGGAATACGACTGGGTCTTCATGTGGCCATCCACTGCATTCAGGGAGCTGAAATTCAGTGTAATATAGGAACGGCTCTGGACTATACCGAAAGCCAGGCTTCTGGAGCCTGTACGTTAGTCTATGCTGACAGACCTCACGGTTAAAGACTTTGCCTGGACAAGTGACCTGCTCGTCCAGCCAGCCTATGCAGGTTAAGTGAAATTCTTGGGTGCACGTTACGCACGAGAATGTGAAGGTTCCCTGTCCTTCACAGCATAGCCAGCTATATTTGGCTAACCTGCGGTTGCGGCACAAAATACAGCAGTACTCAAGGCCGTCTGTGACTTGCTGTGTCTTCCCATCCTATACAGGCACTTGGGGCAGTGCATGCAGTAGATGAGGCTCGTTCACGCACCTGGGCAGGTATCCACGTCACATCTGACAAGGTGTTCTGCAATTCGTAATCCGGGCGCAAACGCCATGGATACCTCGTGTTCACTCTGTTCGGAAGCGAAATGGTTACTCAATGGAATGTCAGGTGCCACAGGGTGTTAGTAATCATGGACTCCCCGAAGTCCGGTGGAGGGAAACCTTACATGTTTAGCTCATGTAAAACTGCTGGGTTGGGTTTGGGATGTCGATCCTGAGGGCCACACTTAGTCCTACAGGAGACGGGTGAATACAATTGCTTGTTGCAGAGCAATTGGAGGGTTGGACATGGCCAAAGTGCCGCAGGTTCCAGAATTTAGTCTCTTGATTAAATTTAGGGAGGTGAATACAGGGGAAACCTGACACGTTCAGCTTTCGCTAAAACTGCTCGGTCGGTAACAGGGAGGTTGATCCTAAGGGTCACACTCAACCCTATAGGAGATGGGTGGCTATAATTGCTCGCTGCAGAGCAATTGAAGGGTGGACATGGCAAAGGTGCCGTGGGCCCCGAATCGAGTCTCTTGACTAAGTCTAGGGAGGTGAGTAGAGTTACAGAGGTCAATCACATTCAACTCCATTATAATCTCATAAGTTATAGGGGAAATGACAGTACAGTCTGTTATAGGGCCACTTGCTTGCGATGAGATGTTAGTCTCAATGGTGACCAAGCAACTGGCGACCTGATTGGTCTCCTCCTATGGTAAGGGGCCTGTGACCGGCACAATAAATATAACTTAAATTGATGCGCACTTCTATTTTTTGAGATAGTGGTTAAGCGCTGACTGCCCTCCAGAGTTCTTCAAGTAGTCCTACCGCGGCGTGTTAGTTCTTATTCTGGCCCAGTGGGTCGTGATAGGTTCTGATTGGGGCCGCTTAGTGGGAGAATACCATCTGAGGAGAGGGGAACCAAACCGTGATTGTTTCCCTTCCTGGGAGATCAATCTTCCTCACTACAAGGGCTGCCAAGATGCAGGACGCCAGCTGTCCTGGGGGGATGTAGGGGTCCTGAAATGAATTAGTCGATGATGACGGTTGTGGTGGATGATCCCGCCAGAGGGGCTGGTGTAATACGCAGAGGTCGGGTAGGCTGGTGGGTGGGAACGTAGTTTATGGGGGAAGAAATTGTGAGAGACTTCGGGACAACCTTTGGTGGGAATCGAACCCAGATAATCTTCCCGGAAGCCAACTTTATAATGCACGTATTCCGAACGTCCTGGCTCTGGGCTACCTTAGGCAGGATGACTACAGTAGGCGATGGAATCTCCGGCTGGAGGGGAGGTGTAAGCTCTGGTTCTGATTCTGGCCAACAAGCGCCTAAATATGCATCTAATTCTAACTTGTGGTCGAGAGGGATGAAAGGTGAGATAGGCCTTGGTACAAGATCCAGTTCCACAGATGGGGGTATGTCTTCACTAGTAACCTCAACGTTTCCTGCGAGTTTATTAATCTTGGCAAGGCTTGGCGTTCTCTGCGCCGTGTACAGCACTTAATTCCACCCTTCTTGCTGTGCATCTGACCAGCCTTCTAACCTTTCGGCAGACATGCAGTCCTAGGGGTATGTCTTATTCAGTCACACCCAAGGCCCTGACATATACATACGCAGTCCGGTATTAGGACGCCACAGAGGGTAGACGAGGGAGGACCGGAAACCCAGGAGCAGCGGCTTGTCTTTTCAGATTCAATGCTTTCTGCAAGCTCCATCTCCTGTGGAGTTCGGCATGCCTCACAACTAATCCTCAGCAGGGTTTTCTATTGCACTTGACAACAAACTTTACTGATACAAATAATTTACAAAATAAAAGAACCAGGAACTAAATTAAAGTTACGGTAGTCAACTATTTCAGTTTAAGTAATATTTATTACGGTTTTTGGAAAGTGGGATAATACCGGGTGGATTACAAACTAGCTAAAGAAATAATTACTTATTCAAATTAATGCACGCGAAGGCGAGTCTGGTAAAGTAACAAAGTAAAAATAACATTTACGTTAATTTACGTAAGTCCATGCTCTTTACAGCGTCTCCTCGGGAAAGGGATTTGTCCAGAAAGGAAAATATTGCGACAACCTGCTACAGCAGAGTCAAGGAATATGACTGGGGTGAAGGGGTTGCAGGGTATAGGATGTTGGGTTACCTCTGGAGTCTTCTGGAGCAACAAGAACCTTCTTCAAGCTGCTGGAGCGGTTGAAGCCGTTTTGCAGGCTGTAGGAGAGGAGGGAGGTCTTTGCAGACCAAGGAGTGCTCGCTGAACTATGCGGCCGGCGAACTCAGCATCTTTGGCGAGAGGCGTGCTTGCTAGGGATGTAACGATTCCACTTTTCCTCGATTATCAATCTCGATTCTCAATTCCAAAACTCTTTGATTCCTGTAGTTACAGACACTTACTTTACAGAACTGATTACTATATAGTAGGGTGTGAAATATAATTATTTAAACTAGGCCTACAATAGTAGTAGGCCTATTACTAACATAAATAATATAACACTTGAACAGTGGGAGCATATTCATATGAAATTCCCAAAAGTTCAAAAGAGGCAGGAGATAATATTGAAAATGTGTGTGTGTGTGTGTGTGTGTGTGTGTATATATATATATATATATATATATATATATATATATATATATATATATATATATATATATATATATATATATATATATATATATATATATATATATATACACACACACACACGCACGCACGCACGCACGCACACACACACACACACACACACAAAATAAAATCTTATTTATTCAAAAGGGTGGCAAACACATGCCGGATTCTGGGCGGGCTGTACAATTCATAATTAATCACGTTAATCATATTTTGTACAAGGCTATTCCACACGTGGAGTCCCCTTATCGGTACGTGAAAAGTACTCTGCCACTGTTCATTACTTGCCACGAGCTCTTGCCTGTTCGTTGATGGGGCAAAGTCGCCAGTAGAGAGCGCAAGCGCATTGCGCAGTAATGTGACATGCGTGAAAATTTATTGAGCGAAGCCAACGTTTAGTAGGGCTCCAATCTGAACTTTACCATTATTGACGTACGCACAAAGAGGGGTGCGGAAGGGGGGAAGGGAGGAGGAGCTGGACCTCTTTCTTGGGTCTGCCCGACATGGCTGAGACTAAATGAGAGCAAGAGCCTTCCACGTTTACACACACTTCAACTGGCAAGTCCGCTGTGGTCCTAGACGCTAAACTGAGCTATAAGCAGTTATGGCCCCATTTTAATGGTTGCCATTATATTTGAAGCCTTAGGTTCAAACAACATGACAAACTGGTTTATCACATGCAGTGAGTACACAAATGAAAGGACAAGGAGGGGGAGAGGGGAGGGGTATTTTGTCTGTAGCGACCAAGGCTGAACTATTTGCAGCTAACGCCTCACGTTAAGGATATCCCAGAGTGTGTGTGTGGCAAAGTCCTACCTGTCAAGTCCAAGCTACATGCAGTTATGGCCCCACGCTGGGCTCCATTTTTATTTGAAGTGTTTTAAACCAACACGTGTAATGACACAAAATCAAATACACTGAAAGGGTTGGTCACAAGACGAACTCAGACTGGGAGGTAAATGAGGGCTGTAACACCAAGGCCCGATCATATTGGGAGGTCATACAGTATAAGAAAATCCGAATTACAAACCCAGAAGTCATCAACCAGGCGCTGACAAATCCCTGGCTTGGTCATAGGTGGGCTCTTACCTTCACGTTGGGATGTCTGATTAAAGGTTGTGAAGGTTGTGGGCATTCCTGTTTGATGGATGACTTAGGGACTGGAACCAGTAGATTTAGTTTTGCCTTCAAAATTCTGCTAGACACAGTACGTGTACAAGTGACGGGGGTAGCCTCCAAATAGAGTGATGCCAGTATCGCAGGGACCATACCACCAAGGCACTACTCTCGTCTGGGCAGGATGCCAATGTACAAAGTGGGACGTGTAGGCTTACGTGTTGGCAAGAAGTCGGGAGTCACACTCACTGTTAAGGGACGGCGCTTTACCTGCTGTTCACGATTGACACGTCGGTGGCAGAGCTTCCGCTGACTTGCAATTTACATGTAAATAAGCACTTTTCAGGCCAGCATGACTTGCATCATTAAAACCTGCAAGTCAAACTTTACTTGCTATTTTTTCGTTTTGCTGATAGTCATTAACCGCATCATATCACATGTGCATAGAGACGCCTGTTTCTTGGGGGCGTGAAATAAACACGAAATACACAATTTCTCGTGAAAACAACAAAAAACATGAGAAATATGCGAAGATATAAAATACATTTCCTTTGTGAATCCTCATGTTTACATTGCTTATTAGATAATTTTTTTTCAATTTGTAGTCGGGATTAAAAATTTGACAAATCGATGTATAGAATATACACCATCAAAGCGATATGGCCAACGAGCATCTACTCCTACGGGATATCGCAGTGTTTCAGAAATAAACTGATCTTGGTGAGACTCTTAATTGAACTAATTTATTTTACATTTCCTCCTTTTTCACTTTTCGTCGCATGATTAATGTAACCTCATTGGTGAAATATAAATGTAATAAATTGAAAAAAATTACCAAACATCTATCTCAAAAATGGTAACAAAATTGGTGCTGGCCACACGTTTATGCGGCAAAGGCAAGCAGTACGCTTCATAGATTCATATGTGGTATTACCAAATGTTTTTTTTATTCCTTTTTTCTGTAAACATGTTTTTAAAGTTATCCACATGTTATGTGATTATGATTGTGTTCCAAATAGCCAGGACTCACACTTGCAACTGCTCTTGCTCTCGCACTCCGTCCTTATGGAGTTGTCACTTACACTTGTCGAATTAATCTACACAGTCTGCAATCAATTGTTATTCTGCATAAAAAAATATTCACTAAAAAAAAAACCCCAATGTATTCATTAATATTTACATTTCAATTAACAAGGGATTGATTAGTAGGGATGATGATAGTAATGTATGAAGAGAGTCAGGTATAAATTTGATCTGAAATCAAAAGTTTGAGCTTGGAATTTTAGCCATGTTTATTCTAAAATTATGAATTAATAATTTCAAAATTTTTACTTCTATGAAATATTTACTGAAAAAACTTTACACTGAAAGAATAGGCCTACTTGCTCCTGTGCCATTGCACTGTTTTCAGTAATGTAGCATTGCTTTATAAATTCATAAATTATAATGCGTAACCCAAAATAGGTCTATAATATATTTGTTTACGAAAGTCACACGAAGAAGAAATTAAGGCAGTTTATTTATTTTCCCCGATAAGAAAAAAAAAAAAAAAAAAAAAAAGGTTGTAGTGAGCACTGATAGAGCATGCATGTGGAAACACTCATAAATAAACAAACAAACACTCACTCTCACACTCAATGAACATTTGAAATACTACTCTTATGATGTCATCGCCGAGCACAAGTGCACGAGAGTGCACATTTCTTGCTATTTGGAACAAGCCCTACAAACTGTTATATCTGGCGCTATTTTATTTTTGTTTTGAGCAAGTAATATATTAGTTAAGATTCTGTTTATTATATTGGTGGGGCGGGAAACTTTAGTTTATCACATTTAAAGTCTTTTACGAGGCAAGGTTGTTTTGCGGTTCTTCTTATGAGAAAGAAGCAATTAACACTGCTTATTTATTTTTGATGATGCAGTAGAAAATTTTGCTCATAGAGAAATAACATTCAAATTACTACAATTCAAAAGTATACAAATAGTCTTGCAGTTACCACGAACATGTCAAATGTTTCCATTGATGATTATGATTTTATAATGCATATCAAAATGTATTCAATTTAATATTCAACTAAAAGAAAAGCATAAAAAAGATCAAATTATTTTCTAATAAAATTTAGTAAGCTCTTTCTGAAACACAATTTTTTTTTTGGCTATTTTCAAACCAACCAGTCAAATTTTATCGAGAAATTTCGGGCTTAGAGGAAGCTCTGGGTGTTAAGAAGAACAATTAATAAATGTTCCAATGATATCCCCCCTTCCACTACTCTAATGGGTGGTGTGAAAAGAGATGTCTTGTGTCTCAGGATTAATTAAATTATTGTCACTTTCATGTTTCCTTAGTGACTGTTTCAAATGCAGATTCTGCCCATTCCTATGCATTTGTGGCATAAGGCGGAACTAATGAACTGATAAATAAAAAAGTCACGCAAGACAAAGCCGGGTATAACTGCGACCCTAACATGCGCCCCTAAGAGTACAACTAAATCCAGTGGGACTCGCCGTATAACTCTAGTCCGGCTATTTACTAGCCAGGACAAAACTATAGAGCTAGGATTGCACGTAGATAATTGAAACTTTTAAGTGTAGTGAGTTTCTAGTGAAGGGCTCCTTCGAATTTTAGCCACTGCAATACAATTTGCATTACCTTGGCCAAACTCGGGCGAGAAGCTGATACATAAAGCCAGGTGAAGGAAACCTGGATAAAACGTGAATGTGTTATGTAATCACTTATAACAATTAATTTAATTAATACATTACATACATGGTCACCATAGATGCCAAGTCTCTCTACATCAACATCCCCCACTCATTTGGACTGTCGGCGACAGAATACTACCTCAAAATGGTCAACATTGCAGACCTAGATTTTGCTACCTCATTACCTAACAATAGCAACATTACCACTTCAGAAAGAACAGCCACCAAAAACCTCCAAAACAACCCAGACATAATGATACTACCGGCTGACAAGGGCACAACCACAGTGATCTTTAACAAAACAGACTACATTCTAGAACCAGAAATACAAATGTCTAAGACAGGACCCAACAACCAGATTCTGCCACCAAATTAATCCTTTTGTCCCACGGCCCCCTCCAAGACCTATCCTATGCTTCAATAAAACTTGTCACCCCAAATAAACCCACCACACCAGTTCTATACCTGCTTCCGAAGATACAGAAGGAACAACGGCCACCTCCAGGATGTCCCATTGTATCAGGGATTGGCAGCCCCACTGAGAGAATCTCAGCCCTTGTAGATGCCCACCTTCACCCTTGGGTACATCAGCTTTCATCCTACGTCAAGGACACTGGCCACTTCCTGGAACACTTGAGACACCTGGGCCCCATTCCCCAAGATGCATACATGGTCACCATAGATGTTACGTCTCTCTATACCAACATCCCCCAATTATCTGGACTGTCGGCCACAGAACTCCTCAAAGACCCACTAACAGCAAACCTTCTACGGCATTAGTTGTTGAACTTGCCAGGTTAACACTCAGCAACAACAACTTCAGATTTAGACTCACAGTGATGCCAGAGCGGTCTAGGGCTGAGCACAAACACTCAATAAAAAATAAACTAAGTCAATTTAACACATTTAATAAAATCAAACACTGAACTGTATACACTTGCAATGATGCAATTACTTACTTGGCGAAGACGAGAGAGTTGACGTGGTACATATTATTATAAAGAAAAACAAAATCTTAAATGGAAGTAAAATCATGTCGAAGCCATGGTGATGAAGGAGGTGGAGTCTCAGCACAGCTCAGGCGAGTCGTCCCAGGTGGTGATGTGCAGTCCCTGGCGTCCTCTGCTGAAGTCCGGCATCTCCAGGACGTGCATGGTATAATAAAGCAACAGGAGCATAGTGGGGAGAAGTCTCCCACCACCAAGAAGTCAGCATATGAGCATTCTCCCACAAATGAAAAGCCAGAGCGTGGAAAGTCGTCAGCCAATAAGAGAGCAAAGTTAGGGCGTCAGCCAATAAACTAAGACTTTGCACATGACCCCAAAGTGTGATATTGAAATAATGTGACAGGAAAAAAATGCGTAATACAGCGCGTGATTCAGGAGTCATGGGACTGAAATATAGTGAAAAATAGGATGTTTTTCCCATCAAAAAGTGGTAAGTATCACGATCACGCAGTGCTGAAATCACCATAAGCAGTAACACAGCAGATACAGCGTCCTGCTGCAGGAACCGCAGAACTTGATAAGTTGCGAAAAATACTTAATGAAAATGTTCTCTCTCTGCTTTGGAAAGCTGGCAGAATGCCCACGCACTACATCACTACCTTCAGGTCAAAGGCACAGCAATGGGTACACATATGGCCCCATCCTATGCCAATCTGTTTATGGGTCATCTAGAAGAAAACTTTCTCAGTCACTAACCAACCCAACTACACTGCTGGATGCATTTCATCGAAGACATCTACATGATATGGACTTCCACTGAAGACAGCCTAATTCACTTTCTAACCAATTTAAATGCATACAGTACACTCAAGTTCACCTGGCCATACTCCAAAACACATGCAGTGTTCCTAGATGTTGAACTCTCTCTCCACAATGACACACTCCAAACTGCTGTACACACCAAACCCACCAACAACCTCCAGTACTTACATTTCGACAGCTACCACCCATATCATTCCAAAAATCCCTACCCTACAGTCTCGCCACAAGGGCCAAATGTATCTGCTCCAACAGTGATCTCAACAAACAATGTGAACAAATAGTCAGAGTATTCCTCGACAGGGGCTACCCCAGGCACCTCGCCCACAAACAGATACAGCAAGTCATCTCAAATACCGGAACACAAACCAAAGTCAACCACTCTGATATTCCCCTGGTGGTCTCATATCATGAAGGCTTAAATAAACTCAGAAACATTCTCCACTCTGGATACAAAATTCTACCTTCTTCACCGCAAACACAAGAGTCCTGCTCTCCAAACCACCCAGATTGGTCTTCAAAAGGCCACCTAACCTCCGCAACAAACTGGTTCGTCCTAAGCTGCAACACACCACAAATACCACTCAAAGAATCACTCCCAAAGTATCCCACCACTGCAATAGCTCTCGCTGTAGCACCTGCACCATTCACCAACCCTTAACTTCTTTCAATAGCAGACTCACTAACCCCACATACCCCATCCAAAGCAATTACAACTGTGCGACACAAAATCTGATTTATCAGCTACAGTGCCAACACTGTAATGCAGAATACATCGGCCTCACCAGCAACACACTCAGGCAAAGAATGAATGGCGACAGAGCAGATACCAAACAAGCCATAGCTGGCAACATCAATAACCTACAGGACAAACCAGTTGCCGCACATGCAGCAGTACACAACAAAGATTTTAATTGCTGCTACAGTACCAGAGTTGTGAGAACCCTACCACCTTCAAGCAATTGCTCAGAACTCAGACATTGGGAATTAACTCATCAATTTATAACTAAATCCAGGCAGCCACCAGGCCTCAATATAATGTTACGCTCTGCAGCTGGTGCCAATTCAGCTGCCCGCGCCGTAATCGGAGATCCACCTCGCCCTCCCCTCTTCCTCGAACGATGCGCTCGCGGCCTCCTGACTCCCCCCACCACCCTTCAGCGAATCCCGTGATACAGACAGCGGCAAGACTTGCTGGCGTCACATACCTCCTCTCGCCTGCTAGAGTTGCCTACACGTTTAGTGACGACGCAAGAATGTTCTGGTGAGAATGGCTGGCACATCAGCCCTTCGCAACGCACCATGCCTGTTGGGGAAGATTCTAGGTGGCAGCCTAAGACACTATATATACTGCTGCAGTCCAGCGACCGGTAGTCTTTGATGGAGGCTGCCTGACCGAGTGTGCGCGAGTGAAGATAAGTGTGGAGGATGACTGGAGATTGCGGGATGGCGGCGAGTGAGGTGTTCATGGCTTGAATGGACGAGAGGGTGTGAAACCGACGAGTCGTAATTATAAATCTTATTAATTGGTGCCAACTGTGAACAGTAAGTGATTTCAATTTATTGCGAGAATTTGAGTGCAGAGAATTTTATTGTAGTTATTGTAAATAAAATAAGGAAATTATAATTAATTCTTTTATTTGATTAAGACCTCCGTACTTTAACAAACTTGGCATAGCCCACTTAATTTCTAGAGAGAGATATTGTAACAATAAGATAATTACAGCTCCTTACTATACCTGCAATTTTTCAATTTTTCCATCCCACCCTAGTTCGCCACACGGCCGCTACGTTTACTACTAACAGCACCCTTCTGCCATACTTTAGTGTCCTACAACTCGCCGCCTAATGAAGTTGGCTTAGCCAGTGAAATGTCACAATCGCGTGACCGCTTGAAAAATCTGTGTCGTCCTACTTTGTGTGTGTGCCTATCAACAAGTACCAGATGTGAGTACTTGGATTCCTGTACTTTATATATTTTAAATTAATACATTAATTAAATAGCAGAGGTTCTTCTTAACCATAATTAGGAAGGAGCAGCAATGTCCAGAAAATCCCTAGGTGTGTACTCAAAGGAGGTGGCCTGGCTAGGGCCTTAAGGGGGTGTCCAGAAGGAACATGTCTTCGTGAACTGCAGTACCTCATTGGACAATCAGGAGAGGTATTGAGGGAGTGATTAGGATGATGTGCTGAAGCCTCTGGTGTCCCGACGAAGACTCTGGTGCTGCAGGCGCAGGCTCCGAAAAGGTTGAAGGCCTCTGATTGGCATCGGTCCTCCGGGAGGTTGCTGGAGGTGGCTACAGTCATTCAGACCTTCTGGAAGATGGTAGTTCTCCGGAACTGTCGGCATCATCGCTGACCACTGGGCCTTCTGAGGTCACCAGCGCTGCCGAGGGACTCTCCTCTGGTGCTAGCACTGTCGGCTCTCACAGCCAGACAGCGCAGCGATCACTTGAGGCCCAGACTGAGAGTTCCTTTTATAGTAACTTCCCCAGTTTGGTGGCACTCAGAGAGGTGCGAGGGAATCAGCCCTGCCTCTCGGGGGTGGAGCTTGTGAAATCACATGGATAAACAATGAATCCTTATCTGCGGTGGCGCTAGGCACGAGGCGTTGACACATCTTGCCCTTACGCTTTCGTGGAGGCCTCTAAAGTGTGCGCTGTGTGTGTAGTGGGAGTGGTAATGTACTAAGAGCGCTTCTTTGGGGAGAGCCTTGACGTGACTACTTCGAGTAGAGTTGAGGCACACTGTGAAAGCATGGAACATGTGGTTATTTGGTGAGTTGAGTCAACTGAGGTTGGGTGATGTGTCCTGACTCCATTACTTTTAACTTGGGGCGACTTGCCCATTGGAGAGTAGTATTCTGAGATGGTGTGAAGTCATTTATGTATATGTGCGCTTTCTCTAAACGCAGTATGAGTCATGTTTTAAAGTGAAATTCATTTTATGGAAAAATAATTTAATACTACTTGCATGTAAATACCAGTGATTTTATTTTTAATACGCAGTGCTGCTCAGTCCTAACTAGAACAAAAGATGAATAGTTATAAGATACTGAATTTATACATTCTTTATTATTTTTGTGGTGCAAAAAACTTTTAAACAAAATTGTTAAGTATATCTCACATGAACGAAGCTCAAAACATGATTATGAAAAAAACAAATTCAGACAACAGCAACAATTGATTCTGCAAGACAAGCCCCGGTTATCAACTCCCATGAAAAACAACTATATTCTCAATTTAATTTCTTCAATAAATTTTGACAGACAGTGATACCACCGTACACAGCATCTAAACAGGTTTGCAAAATTTTGTGTTAGCGGATAGTTATTGCAGGATGTACACAATTGTAATGGTGATCTTTGTGATGATTATGGAAGAAAATAATACTACGCATTAAAAATTATCATTAGAATTTTAACGGTAGTTACAATATTTACAGCTTAAATTATGCTTTTACAATAATGTATAATTTTTTGGACTATAAAGCATGGAATTTGAAAACATTTTGAGAAATTACGGTAAAGCACAAGTACATTACAGTTATGTGAAACATCTCTAACCTGATGAATGTCACCGAGATCTCTTTAATCATGTTTTATATCAAAGACCCTTGCTGGCGGTGTGCAAATATGTCTGCAGTTTATTAAACTTCCATTTACATTTGCATATTTTATTAACTGTAATTCGTTGTAGGTGGCTTTTTATAAAAGTCTTCAGCGAACAGAAATAGTGACACTTTCTTGTTTATCTTTTATGAAAGGCTTACTTGTGTTTGTTAGTTTTCCAGTTTCCTTAACTGCCATGAAGTACAAGTATTATTGGTCTGAAGTTTAAGTTTGTTGGTTTCAAGAAACAGCTAGTGTTATATTACTTTAATAAGTCAACAAATAAATTATTTTGTATGAGTGGCAGCCAAAAGCGACTTTAGTGAAGTAATCATTCAAACAAGTGTTAGGAATTAAAAACTGAACAGTAAGTTAGTGATTTTTGTAAATAAATAATGTTTTTTGAAATGGTTAAGATTTTAATCAATGACATAACACGGTGGAGCAGCAGTGTGATGTCTGGAAAGCTGGTAGTTTGGTGACCCGCAGTACAGGCTGTAAATTATTATCTCTTACAGAGCCTTCCACAGCAGGCCACAGTGGGGTAGAAGCGGCATCTCACTCTCTACCTCACACTTCCTGTAGATGATTATCTCTCAGCAGGATAGCTTCTCCCCTCTGCCCTTCACGTTAAGCGACAGTTTAGTTTGAGATGTACGGTTGCTTGTGGGGGTGGGATATGCCAGATTAAGATACAAACCTTCTAACATACTGATGGATGCGGTTAAATATGACGATGTTCCTAGGGCGCCAGTTTCTCTATGTCTCGGAAAACCACGAGGATCTCCGTTTATCAGGGTCATTACAGGTCCACAGCCTGTGGCGGCATCTCCCCACAGCACACGTATACTTACGTATTGGTACAGTCACAATTACACACCTTACACTGTCCTATGCATGGTGACCTACCAAGTGGTAACACACTTACTGGAGAGGGCCAGATCCCGTGGTGAAATAATTAAATAATGAAGGCACAGGTTATAAAGAAACTAGTTGTATTACCAGAAAGGAGTACATAGATAACACACAAGTCCCCGTGTTTGAAGCGGGCCTGCTAGGGGCTGATGCGAAAGAAAGTGCAGAATAGCACGGTGGAAATATTAAAAGCGATAAACTCTGCAGGGTCGTGAGTCAGCGGAGAGGGGGGTCGGCACACGGGAGAAGCAAAAGAAAATGTTCCGGTACATTACTTTTAACTATTGAACACAATTTGGTTAGAACAAAGGTGAAGCTCCCGTGGTGCGCTGCACGACGCACATCTACCCTCAATGACCCATTGTTTCAGACTAAAGATGATGGCGCGGAAATAAAGTTAGCAACGGAAATCTACCCGCAAGCATTTCTAGGGAAATGTTCAAAAAACAAATAATGAACAGTATGCACAAGAAATCAAATGAAAGCATGAAAACACTCAGGTAAATTAATTACGTACTTCTGTACTATTGCAGTTTTTCAGGTAAGTCTTCATTAGCTGTTGCTAAGTATTTTTCTTAAAGTGATAGATAATCTCTGGAAATGCCGGGACAGGCATACAGAACATATAAAAACTCTCAAAATAAATATACAAATACATATTACACACAATAGTCCTTTCAAAACCGTGATATTAAATTAGTTCAATTTTAATAAGTGAACTGTAAATTTTACGTGGCGAGATTGGCAAGATGGCTGCCGGCACTGCAAGCGTCATTGACTGCATATCTTATTAAAAGGATAAATATGAATTATGCCTTTAAGAACAAAACGACACATGGAAAACACTTCAACAATTGGGTAAAGAATTATGAGCATTCTGGTTTCTTCCTACGTGAGCACATGCGAACCATGTGGGCGAACACTCAATAATAAAAAGCACTTTATTGCGGGGATGCTAAGAGGAGATAACATTTACTCAGGTATGCATTAGACTGCTTTTGGAGGATCACACTGAATCACAGAAGTAAACACAATGAGCAGGGCAGTGTGGGCCACATCAAGTTCTTAGAATAAAAACCGCAACTGCTGTTTCAAAACAGCAGCAGTTGAGCCTGTCTTACTCCAAAGTCGCCATCCTATTTATTATCCTCTGGTGTTATGGCCAAGCATACGTAAACTGAAGTATATGCGCAGAGTATCTGAATTTTCTTTGTCAGATACTTACGATACCTATACTATAAATTAGGGATGAGTCAATACTACATTTTCTCAATACTCATTACCAGTTTCGATACCAAAACATTCTCACGACACTAAACACCAAATTAAAATTGTCATGAACACAAAACAACTTGGCCAAGAAAATTGCTCATTTTACTAGTGTCATTGACACACACACGGAAACTATATAAAAATTCACATTACACTGGAAACAAATGGTAAATGGCACATAACTAAAACGTCCTTAACCAATGATAAACCAACAGTCTCCTTCAATTCTATAGAATCATGTTTCCACAGCAAAAGTTGTAATCAAACTTTGAGGAAAACGATAGCTCAGTACACACAATTTTTTGCGATTTCACAGTTTTTAAAATTATATTTAGCAACTTCAAGGAAATTACTACAATGTTAAATAAATATAGAAATTATCTGAGACACCCATCATGGCCTAGCCAACGGAATACACGGACTAGGCTACGACAGGTGTATGAGATAATTATGGTATTAATTTTTGTGAATATGTACAATAACTACTCAATTTGCTCACTCGTGCATATCGGCGCTCCCTCACATCTCTCTACCTGCTTTTATTGTACCATATATATATATATATATATATATATATATATAGACACACACACACACACAATAAAAGTGATTCAAGGGATAACAATGCATTAAATGAAAAATGTGGTGCAGCATGTAATTGTGGTATGTACTGGATGTACAGTAACTACTCAAGTTACTCATTTGTGTGTGCAACTCTCAACCCAATTTTATTGTAACTCAATTATGCACCATAAAAGTAAATGCTTTCAAAAATAATAATTGTGGTATGTATGGGTTTCCTAAAAACACCTCACGGTCCTTGCAGCGGTGTGAATATTATGCTATGAACGTAGTATATTATGGTACACTTGTACTTAAATTAAGGTACATTTTTCAAAATTATAATACATATCCCAAATGTTATGGTATACTTTTCCAAATTATTGTACTAATTTCAAACATTATGGTACACTCGTATCATAATTATGGCACAAGAAAATGGGTGTTAAACTTCAATACTTTCGGATATTCTCATGCGATACTCAATACTATCAAGTATCAAGGGTATTGAGATATAGTGGTATCTAGGGTCCCATCCCCACTATAAATACTGGCAGATACTGTAGTATCGGCATCCACCCAGCGCTAATAATTATAGTGTTTTGGTCCTGCAGGAAGTTTTGAAATGTATGCAGTATAAATAAATACCCTCTTTAGTGTCATTCTTTACATTAAAAATTCAAAAGAAAATGTTTAGTGTGTATTTCTCGCATTGGTATGAACAGTGAAACATTCATCACATTTTGCTTTTTCAGTTAAGTTACATTTCCAAATTATAGTAATTATGTATTTCTGTACCTGAAAAATTTTCAACTGCACCACCAAAACTAGGGTGTCTACCAGATCTAAGAAACAAAATTCCCTGATTTTTCCAGGTAAAAATACACATATTATATTGGTGAAAAATTATAATTAGCAATACAGATATACAATAACAAATGTGTTTTACTTAATGGGATATTAGCACACACTTTACAAAACCCTAATAATACATAATTTCAAAAATCTTGCCAAAAATAAGCTCACTCATTCAAATACTACCAAAAGAGTAATATGTACACCAACTTACTTTACAATGTAAGCATGTCAGACTAATTTTGCGATGTTTATATAAAGCCGATTTGAATATGAATCAAAATTACAATACATTTCAAAATAGTGTCTAGCAAGTGCACTACAAAAATAATATATACCAAAAATAATTTCGCCATATCTAGTAATACCAATTTTGACAATTATAAGATGACAATGACAATAAAAATATGCTGAACAGAACTTTGGCAATAAAACACGTATCAGACTAATAATAATAATACATTTATTTATAGAACAAACCTTAAGTGCTGACCAACAGTACAAAACCTATGATAGGTGGGCACATAAACGTACAACATAAAAAGACAATATATTACACTATACAGGGCAAGTACAAACAAGACAGAAAAGACAAACACATAGGACAAACAAAGAAACAGATTATACATGGAGAACAGAAAGAAACTAATGATTAACCCAACTTACATTATGATGTGCATATAGAAATTTAATACTAAATTACAAAATTTATCTTGTATAATGTTTATAAAGATCCTTAAAAGTAATTTTTCTAGCCAAAAAGGGATCGAAACCAGAGAAAAATTTATTGTAAATATTAGTACATCTGTTGACTAAGTCATTTTATGTGTTACAGAAGAGAACATGGGAAAGGTTCTGAGTATATACAGGTGTTTTTAAACTTACTTTATACTGTACAGCTTAACAAATTGTAAAAGCTAAAAAGGAATTAATTTAAAAAAAAGAGCATCATTAATTACGACGTTTGTATAAAGTGATAGTATTAAATCTGGCAAGTTCAAGTTTGTACTAAATTCAGGTTGCAGGTGAAATCTACTATGAATTAGTTTAAATACATTTTTTGATGTTCTCTAATCTATTAGAGTCTGCAAGAGTAATATAGTTCCAGACGACGGAAGAATATTCTAATTTGCATCTAACTAAGGAATAATATAGAACTAACAGAGAATCATGGAAATTAGTGGAGAAAGTTATAAATTTAATCAAACCTAATGTTGAGGTTCATGTTATTATGGACTACAAGTTGAATAGGTTTCTTTGTTGACACAGGCCTGGTTACAGTCGAGCCGCTATCTGCCTGTGTTTTTGTGCCGCGTCTGCTGACTAGCACAAATCCGTCGTCATCAGTAGCCGGATGTTTTGGTGATTCGGTCTGCTCTGCATTCTTCGTAGCTAGTATTGCCAACTGCGGATTGCTGTAATGGGCTTGACTATTAATGCTAATGGAAGAGAACTCAACACTTTTTCTAGCCATTTCACTATATGATTTTTTTTGCTGGTTATTTGAAGAAGGGTGCGACGCCCTGATACCTGGCTAGGAAGACCACACGGTGCGCACTGTTTATTTTAGACGTTTGTAGACTTTCCAAATTGTACGTAAAAGAGCATTTTCCTCCTTACGATCTTTGACTTCTTTTGCTAAGTCATATATTTTTGTACACAATATCTCAAAACATCGATTGGATGCTGGAGTTCACACGTGCAGCTATGTAGGCAGATTTTCCTTGTTGAATATTACAGTCATCCAACGATATCGTAAATGGGATGTCCTTTTAGATTAACTGATGATTGTTTTTCAGCACTCATAGTTTTTCTTTTAGGAGAAAAACCAAACATATTTAAAGCTGCTTTGCATGTTCTACAGCAGTATTCTTCCTCTGTAGTTAATCCAGTACAATGAAGATGGAAGCACTTGCCACATGAACCACTGCACCTGAGAAACTTCTGTCTACCAAAAAATGGTTCACCGCATAGAAAACACTGATCTGAACTTGAGGGCATATAAAACCCCTTAAAATCAAGATGCACAGGTGTATCCGACACTGTGACTCACGAAAGTGAGTAGATAAACGAAGGTCACTCTGGAACAGGCGTACACACATCCTTCACCTCCGAGCACCACACTACACAAAGAAAAATCATTAATAAAGATACAAAAGAGTTACTTGTCACAATATTTGACACACACTGTTATTAAAAAAAATTAGCAAAAGGCAGCTACATTCAATTCTGCAGTGACTCAACTTTTGCATCTATAGCACTTACGCTCCAACACTCGAGCCTTTTTCTTCTATAATTCTTTGATTTCCTCTTGAACTATTCTTTTTTCTGCCTTCCTCTTATCTGCCTCTTTCTTTCTTTTTTTTTTTTTTTTTGGTTTGCTAAGCTTCTGTATGCCTGCCATTTCTTACATACTGCAACATGAACTTAGTGATATCAACATGCTCTACACCTCCACAATGATGAACATAATCGTACACTTGTCTCTGTGCAATCAAGGATTGTTCCTGCAAGTTTTCAGTCAACAGATTACAATTTAGTCAAAATCCTCATTCTAAAGTGGCATTTCCATGGGAAAGTACCAACACCTGTTTCATAAACTTTAGGAGGCTACAAGTGATTGCGGGGTCCTTCGCGAGAAAAAGATGGAAGAAGGGTTTTAGAATCTACCGAGGAACATAACTCATATGTTTGCTCAATAATATCAGCTAAGCACTGTTTCCTCAGCTGTGTATTTAAAGCCACAGATGGACACGAGCAGGAAATTCCCTTAACGGGGTTTGTACTTCAGGGGACTCTTGTCTTGAAGTTTTCTTACAATCACCTTTAGACATCTCCGAACATTATTTTTAATAGCATGACAGCCTTTTCTGGTAGTTTTTCTTTCTGGATGACATGGCGTACTGCATAACCTAACCTAAGGTCATTTGCTGTCAGTAAGTTTTCCTGCTGATCTAAATCTAATTGAGACATTCCATTTCTCCTTAAAGCTCTGCAGTACCTCTGATTTCACAAATTTTTTCCACCACGGCTAATAAAATGTCTTCCAGTGAATCATACACAAAAGGTCACACGGGTGTGCTTCACTTTGAAATATTGTAAGAAACAATTCCAACTCTGATGCCAAAGAGTAGAAGAAACTCAATTTTAACTCCAAAAGATTGTCTTCAAGAGAACTTTTCACAATGTTAAGAGAGACAAAAGAAACAGACACTTCTTTAACCAATTTTTTAAGGTGAGGCAAGATTTTTATGGTACATTCAGTAATTTTCACATTTTCTAGCCATCTGATTGCACAAAACTTCTTGGGAAAAAGCTCTGACTCTGTGATTTGAATGTAATCTGCTCTCCTTGCAGGTATATTCTTAAACAAATAGTAACAATGTCTCAAAAAACTTATAATTTCCCATTTAGTCTTCCTAGGATCAAATTTCTGTACATTATGGTACTAAAACAAACATAATAAACAAGCATTAGTGAAAACTAACATGATAAAAGTTAACTTGCTTACATGACGAGGTTAACTCAATCACCATAGGGTTACCAGATAATTGGTGAACGTTTCAAAGTTGTTTAATGGCAGTAAAAGACCAATGTTTAAATTAAAATTTCATGAATGACTGTGAATATTAATAGAAGACAGAATATTGACACAATCACTTTGAAAACACCTCTCACATTTTCACTGAGAAAACAAGATAAGTTATTGTACACACCCATGTAGCAACTCACTGCCAAGTTCTGTTAACTAAAATTCCCTGATTTTTCCAGGTTTTCCAGGGGTGGTAGATACCCTACAAACCAATACACAATTCAAATTGCTACTCTCCGATACGAAGCAAAACGATTCTCGATAAAGATAATAAACTTAACAGTTTCCTGCCTCTCCAATAAAATAAACAGAACCTTATCTATATTACTTGGTAATAAAAATAAAACACGGATTGCCAAACCGCTACAATATCCTACATTAAATGTTGGACTGAAATTGTTCTTTTTGTGCTTGCCACTGGACTGTTTAGAATTTGTTTGAAAACATTGTTTTATTCACTGACAAACTAGCTGCAGCAAAGGGATACATTGTTACTGGCCTATTTTTCTATAGCTGTCAAAATTTAATGAGGTTATATCAAATAGAGTACAATTAGGTATTCTGGTTACCCACCATGTTTGTTTACATGTAAAATTAGCTTTCAAACTGACGACCTATTGTAAAATATGCAGCAAAAAGTACACTTTTGTACTTTTTATAAAGTTAGTCTAATATGGACTAGTAATGCGCCAACAGTAATATGTAGTGTTTCATGGTATAAAATAAGGATGTGTGCTCTAGTAATAACAGTGGACATCTGCCTTTTCAAGTAATTTATATTTCATTAAAAAATATTGTGCTTTTTGAGACAGTAGGGAATAAATATGATCACTACGATTGTTTCTTTATGATCTTCAATAATTAATAACAGAAAACCACATCCTTTGGTTATACCATAAAATTCTACTTGCATTTGCTGTGAATAATGTTGCACTAAGGCACGGTCTTTCCACATTACTGGCGACAAAGGTCATATATGCCCTATAACAGAATATCAGTTTATTCACAAGAGTTGTGTCAATTGAAATAAATTAACACTTTAATAACAAAAATCCTGATTCCACAGCAATATGCCACTGAAAATGGGCTATGCACTAGGTAAAATGTATGCTCCATTAGATGTTTGTGAATATTTTTGACAAGTAGAGAATATAATAATTTTTTTTCGGATGATGTATGTCTATTGAAATTAATTAATATTTCATTTAATAAACCTGTTATCATCTGCATTAGATATATTCAAAAACTATTATGAAAAATGCACTTTTAATGCAGTTTTTGGGTTTTTGAGGGTCAAAATCTATCTACTACAATTTTATGAGGGCATCAATTTTACAACGCCATACCATGGAACCATGAGGCCTTGTAAAATTGAGGTTTGACTATACAGGCTGTTTCTTAAATACATGTACAAACTCCACATGCCTATTTCTAGCAAAAAAAATAGGGCAAAAAATATATGTGTACAACATAGTCTAAAGTGCATCCCAAGAGCAGTATGGTCCTTTGAAGTAGTAGCAAGAAGACCAGGTAATTGCACTTTCTACAAAAAGTGTGTACAATCTAACTGTAAGACTCTGAAAAAACATTAAATGGACAAAGTTCTATGATTCACATGATGTTTAACACCATCAAAAGCTTTATTTGTGGCAAAATAGGGGTTGCAAACATTATTTTGGAATATAATTGTGTTAGTGGCATATTATGAAGTAACATGTTAAAATAAGCTGAAAGGCCTGAATCATCATTGCACTAATCCCAACGTTTCATAGGAATAAATGAATAAAGTATACAACTACAAAATACTGTGGCCGGGTATGTAGGCAACACACAGTTCACCTGAGATGATCAATAATATGTCACGCGACTTCTGAAAGGCTTTAAAAAAAGTGGAAAAATCGACTTTTTGATACAACAAAAAGTGACTTTTAGTGACTCAAGCAGCTTCACAGTTTTTTACACTGGAATTAATGCCAAAAAGATATGAAAGGCATACAGTAAATAGAAAGAGAAAAGATCCACCCCAGCCACCCATATATTTTTTCTTTCTATTATCAAGTGTATCTTTTATTGTTTACTACAAATTATTCAATACAGTCAATTATTGACAATACAATGTTTACAATTATTAAATACAAATAGTTCTAAGGCTTACAAAACAAAAACAATGAAAAATAAAACAATTACAGAAATTTGAAAAATTTAGTACTATAAAAAGTTAGTTGAAATTGTTCAATAATCGTCACAGCAAATGTTTTACAAAAAAATCAGATATCAACTTTGATTTCTTTCTATCTACACAATTTTCTATACTTTTCACAGTGGCTGCTCAGCTTCTTCTTGTACTTTGACAACTCCTTCTATCATAGTTTGTGCTAACGCAGCTTCCTTAAGATTCTTGTTCCTCAAAGCCTTCTTCAATCTTTCATTAGCTTCAGTCCGCAACTTCAAAGCATTGTCAAGTGTATTATATTGTTCTTTTCACATTTTTATGAGTGTTTCTTCATCTTTGGCGATAGATTTTTTCTTAAAATCTAACTTCTTCCTATTTTCTTCTTCAGCTACTCTTCTCTCTTCCTCGTTCTTTCTCTTCCTCCTGTCTTCATCTTTGTTCTGAGTAAGCATTGTAGCTTTTATATGCTACATGCCCCATGTCAAGAAGTTCCTTGCTTATGGGAATTTAAGTGTGGCTTGTTGTCATATGTTAACAAAGTTCTTTTAACAGTCAGAGAATTTTGTGTACTTTCTGACATTGTAGACCTGGCAGGTGTTAGCACCCTACATGAAGAAGAGAAGCTCCTTTCAGCATCTGCATTTCCATGTGACAGCGAAAGGGCAGCTTTTATAATTTTTGTCACTGTTGGGTATATAGGGCTGCTGTTGAAATCTTGCATTTCCATAAACTGGAGACAGTACAAATCAACACGCTTATTTTGCGATCCCTCTTCATCATGCTCAAGTTACAACAATTTCTACTCATCTAACAAAATGTTGTTAAGCACCTCCCATGGCATTTCTCGAGCAACTTCAACAATGTTGTGTGAGCTTTTGGCAGAAAGCCTCTCATTCGGATGGAAGCACGAAAAACTCTTGAGCAATGGAGAAGACAGAGAAAAATTTTTCATTATGTCTTTGACACCTTCAGAATAATGCTTCTTAGCTTAGAAGGAGGAGGAGGAGAAGGAAAAAAAAAAAACTGTTTTAGTTTTTTCTGTTACAGCCTGCAAAACTTTAGTGATACCATTAAAAACAATTTCAGTAAAAGGAAGTAAATGCCCCGAGCTAAAAAAACTCTCAAAGTTTTCAAGATTCAATGTTCTGAGGAAATTTTGTTTGCATATTCTACCAATTAAAGTTCTCACTAGTAAATTTGGACTGTAACTCAACATGTGTATTAGGGGCTCTTCCTTCTGAAAAAATTCTGTCAATCTGCTAAAAACAGCAGCACTGGAGATATAAAACATGACTTCAGCATTTAATGCAGGCTTCTTCAGAAGTCTCACAATTTATGTGTAGCTTGATTTCGTAGTCAAATTAGACTTCTTTTTTGGGATAAAGTCAAGAAAATATTTTATCACCATATCCCATTGTTCAAGTAATGTTTCCGCTGCTGCCTGTAAAGTGAGCCACCTGCTAGGGATATGTTCAATGAATTGATAAGGTGGAATGTTCAAACTGGCTTGAACATTGCAGTAATTACCCCAGTGAGATGGCCAGCCATGAAAAAAATTACAAATTGCAAAAACCAGATCAGAAACATCATCGTCAAGTTGTTCAAGTCCTTTTAAAAATGCAATATGAACAACATGTTCCAATATCTATCGAAGGTTTCCTTCTACATACTAAACCCTGATTATTTATGAGATGGGCTATTGTTTTGTTGACATTAGGTCCATCAGAATCAAGCATAAGAAGGTTGGTTGAGGGAAGACTTGCATTGGCCATAGAATCATTAATCTTGTCTATCAGAACTTCAGCAGTGGCTGTAGTAATGTAAAACGTTTCTAAGTGCTGGCAAACAATTCTTTTGTGTTTATTCGACCAGTATCTAACACCAGTCTGCAACTCCTTCACACCAGCAGCATTTATGGTTTCATCATAAAACAATGTAAAGAGAGATCCTTCCATTTCTTGTATCTGGAGCTTCATAAAATACGGTGCCAATGCATCGGTTACGAGGTAGTGAGCTTTGTTGCTGCCAAGAGAAAAATCTCATTACTTGAAATGTTTCACGCAAACCTGTACACGATGAAAATGAATAATCACTTGCAACACATTTCATACACTATATGAGTTCTGCAGATGTAGTTTTGTCCCAAGCATTGTACAACAGAACTGGTGAACAGGATGGAGATGATACAGGAGGTGACACTGTTGGCAGTGAGCACTGTTTACCAGAAACACTACTAGGACTGGGCTGGGGCAACTTTGCTTCAATTTCCCAATTGTGTTTTGCAATAGCTGCATGCTGCGTAACTGCTTGAAATCTTTTGTTAATATTAATAGTCTTTTGGCAAACCATACAGAGTTCATAACCATTTTTTCTTTTTCCCCATTGCCTCACTTTGTGACCCTGGGAATCATCTCTATCTAACCACTCTTCATGAAATCTACAGTTCCCCATGTTTCACTCCAAACTGTAAAGCATAAAAAATGCAAATGATAATTAACATAAATGACAACCCTGCTAAAAACCTAAAATTATCTTTACTATAACAACAATATAAAAACTTGAAAACAAAACAAATACTCTAAGAGATTAGAGAAAACATGCTTCAGTCAAGAGAGAAATCCAATCATGTTACTACTATAGAGATAGTCTTTTTTGGAATTGACATGCACTTGTCAAAACCCTATATAAACTGACATTATTGAACTATACAAAATCATTATTCATAATAAAGTACAAGGAGTATAATTACAATACTTGTATGTCTCAACAAGTCACATAACTCAGTCTTTACAAATATATAATCATAATATAGACTCTGACAATCATTTTTAAACTCAAAATGACTCATAGTATGTATATTATTATATACAAAATTAGTTTCCTATAAAAACACTAATATTTTGCTCCCAATAGTTTTAAAGTTAAATTGTAACAGGTGCAGGAATTTTCCAAAAAAGATTCAATGAAATTCTCCTGCAATAAAATGCTACAAACAGCTGGGTTAAAACAGCCTGGAGTATGAAATATGCCCCTCACAATACGTTCATTGGGACATAATTAATACTCTACTGAAATTATTTTAGAATAAGTAGCAACAATTTATACCTGGTGAAATACTTTGTAACAATACAATACAAAAGTGATTAACAAACAAAGAATTTGAAAAATTGTGGCAAAAAGTGACCAAATTAAAAAAGTTAAAGTTAAAAAAGTCACTTCTTACAAGCCCTGAAACACATAATATCATGATATGTGTTAATAAATGAATTAATTGTGTGAGATGGGTGTGAATGGTATCCACGTGAAACTGATTAAGGGGACTTCAGAGTAAAAATTTAGGCAGTGATGTAATTGTCTACAGAAATACATGCCATTCCCGCACTATAATTGTTTTCCATGTCTTTTTTTTAAATAATGCAACTGAAAGACATGCCTATGACTCCATAGTCAAATTTTTATAAAACAAGCAGAAAATTATATCAAATTTAAGTGACAAAAAGGCAGAAAATCAACCATTTTTGCACAGTTTACACACTTCATCATGAAAGTTTATTCTGCTTAGGAGACTATCTGAAAATAGATAGAAGCTGGGGGGGAAAAAAAAAAAAAAAAAAAAAAAAAAAAAATGTTATCACTTAAAATTTTAAATGGCGTGAATTTACGTAAAACATTGTTTCTGCTTGCCAGCTTTTCCTAGGAGACTGGTGGGTGCTGCGCTCTGTACTCCTCCCCTCCTGCTGCAGGGGACAGAAAGCAGGTGATGCACCAGTGGAAGGGGAAAAGAATGCATGGTGGCTGAGTGTAGGGAGGAGGGGTAGCGGAGGTGTCGAGGGACAAGAGGTAAACAGATCGTCCAGCAGAAACCTTCAGCGCATGCACCCTTTACCACATCCCATGTAGTGTTGGTACACAGCCAGGTCAGGAAATGGAATGGCCCGTGATGATTTTTCCTGTTGTCCATCAACACAGTTTTTTTAAATGTAGATACGTATACAGACAGATTAAATGTTCAAGCAGGCAGGACTGAAGGTGGGAATATTACAACCATTAGACTGAAGTAGCACAAAGTAAAACTTGGAGCTTGCAAAAAAAAGGAGTTCGGTTAGAATCCTGGAATGGTCACCACGATTTGGGTTTTTCATGTTTTACGATATGACGCCTGGCGAATGCCGGAATTAAGACAATGGCCAATGTCTTCCTCGTTCCTTTATCTGTTGAATTTCAGATAATTTTTGCAATAACCTCGTTGTCGACGATATGATAAGCTGAAAAATTAATAGTCATTGAAATGTGTTGTAAAAGAAAATTTGTATATTTATAATGAAATTCTTAAAAAACACCTGTAACATGTCAAAGTATTTCTATTATTTTCAAATAATTACACATTATTCAAAATCTGAAAACCCTTAAAATAAATATTTTATAAAATATGAAGACTGATAACAGCTTAAGTTAAAAATATAGTATATGTAAAATTTTTCAAAATAACCTTCTTACAGGAGTCCTGACAGAATAAACTATCAAAAACTTTAAATGCATTAATTTAGCTTAAAATGGGCATTATACACAGGAACACAATATGAAATAGGCTACAGTGCATTTGCACTCACATTTAACATCTTTAAAAATACAACTCTGAGTTGAATAATTGGTTCTTACCGTGAGTAAGTGAAAGTCTACAATGCAGAAATGCAGCAAAATTAGTTTACAAGAGTAGAAAAAAAGTTTTCTGTCTCGAAATCTTATGAAGAGATTCGTGACTACATGTTCATGTGTTTCGGAGCTTGTAATTTTATTTACCAGTTTCTGCAATGTGTAACGAGATATTCACAAAACCCACTCCTTGCCCCCCACTTTAACAAATATTTAATATTAACGTCCGTATTTGAAGAACATAATTTTGCCGTAATATCCTATTAAGGAAAAATAAAAGTACCTAAAATGTTAAAACTGTGTGTGTGTCTATATATATATATATAGATATAACATAACATATAAAATAAAAGAGAGAGAGAGAGAGAGAGAGAAGAGGAGAGAGAGGAGAGAGAGAGAGGAGAGAGAGAGAGAGAGAGAGAGGAGGAGAGAGAGAGAGAGAGAGAGAGAGAGAGAGAGAGAGAGGAGAGAGAGAGAGAGAGAGAGAGAGAGAGAGAGAGAGAGAGAGAGAGAGAGAGGAGAGAGAGAGAGGAGAGAGAGAGAGAGAGAGAGAGGAGAGGAGAGAGAGAGAGAGAGAGAGAGAGAGAGGAGAGAGAGAGAGAGGGGAGAGAGGGAGAGAGAGAGAGAGAGAGAGAGAGAGAGAGAGAGAGAGAGGAGAGGAGAGGAGAGAGAGAGAGAGAGAGAGAGAGAGAGAGAGAGAGAGAGAGAGAGAGAGAGAGAGAGAGAGAGAGAGAGAGGAGAGAGAGAGAGAGAGCAGTTGAAATATCACCTAGTCTTCACATACAAAAAATATTCATTCTTACATTGTAGTGTATATTTTTCCAAGATTAAGATTGATAACTGATCGCATATAATTACCAAAAGAATTAATTATATATTTGTATGGCTTTATTAGCACGGAATAACTTCGAAGGTATTGCTAAGGAATTAGGAATTTTATAGCATGAAACCATCCATATTGCAGTTCAAATGCAAAGAAGTCGAGATGATGTATTCACAACTCATAATGGATAATATAACTGTTGGCAAAATAATGTGCGCATGACAAAAGTAATATCTCATCATTTTCAAGACAGTGATGTATATGAGGTGCTCTCTTGGGCTGGAAGTCAACACGCTGATAAATTTGCAGTTGAAGACATTTTACTCTAAAAGTTTTATTTCGAAACCAGCTATAACTTTGTGCCGTACGAATCCAGTTTTCATTATGGAATTTCCCAGCAAAAGGAGGATAGCTATAAGCTGTTCATGGTAAAGTCAGCACTTTTGAGGGCCTAGTTACTTTTTCCTTTCAGCCATATTTTACTCTTTAAGCACCTTTTAAAATAAATAATGCCATTTAAGTAAAAAACACAGAGTGTATATTCCACTGCACTCGGAAGTTAAAGTCTATGGCAACAATAAAATATATTTATTGAATGTTATTCCAAATGAGAGGGCTTTCAAAATTGCTCACTTTAACGTGAACAGCGTATATATCCAACCAGTTTTAGGACCGATGACACTGTGATGTTGCCAAACTGTATGGGAAGTTTTGTTTTTTTTTCCACCTCAATAAAAATATTAGTTTATGGTGCAAAAATAAATTTTCATGCAGCTACAAAATAAGAAAAAAATATGGAGTAATTCTCATATTACAAAAATTAAATATTTGTATTATATTTTGCCATTTTCTTTCCACAGTACTTTAAAAAATGGATTACTCTTTGACAAGAAAATTGATTTCTCGATACAGTATTACAATAAAAATAGTTTTTGATTCATTTTTGCCGAGTATTAATTCAGTGCGCCAACTTTTTGTATGGTATTACTGTACAGTTGTCACCGTTAGGTCAGAGGAGACAGGGTGGGAGTTTTCCGAAAGGCGGAAGAGGGGAAGAGGCTAGATACTTTGGACGAGAGGAAACTGTATTGCGGATAGCTGGAAGATGAAATGTTGAAAGATTTATACCAGACAGTATTTGCGCAAGTGTTCTCACCTTATGTGATGTGATGTTTTGCATGTGAATTCCGGTAGCACAATGGACAGGATTTATAAAAATAACAAGATGTTGTATTGATAGAATGCTTTCGTCTAGTGGCCTTTGATAATGAGAAAATTGTTTCATGATAAATTTAATTTATTTAATTTACTATGTGGAATGTGCACAGAATATCATTTAACGTCAAAATTTTAATAATTGCATATATAATGTTTCAAGCATAAAAATTAAAAGCCTGGGGAAAAATATATACACTAACCACATGGCTTATTTTATTCCAATTAGATTTCACCTAAGATGAAACAAATTGTTCATACTATTTCAGCATTCCAAAACAAAAATCGATTTTCCCTAGTTCCAGTTGTACTTTATCAAAATCATCTCTATACACCCAGGAGAAAAACTACCCCTAAATTTCTTAGTGTAGGTCGTGATGATGTACGGTATAGTCAAATGTTACGTGCTGTAGTGTTAATTACAAATAACCTGAATATATTGTGGTATCGAAAAAGAGCCAGTGGCGATTGCTCAGTTTGAAAG
Source organism: Dryococelus australis (assembly GCA_029891345.1). Lineage (NCBI taxonomy): Eukaryota > Metazoa > Arthropoda > Insecta > Phasmatodea > Phasmatidae > Dryococelus > Dryococelus australis. The sequence continues at coordinate 192,804,157 of CM056996.1, forward strand.
AGAAAATCCAGGCATAGTAGTTTAAAAAAAGTGGTTTAATTGTGGATGAATAATATCCTTTTTAAGAGAATCACCAGATGGCCTCATAGGTAGAAAACTGAAAAATTTGCAAGTTCAATGATCTGCAGGCTAGACTACAGTTGTATGTGCAAATATGCCGATGTCTGCTGTCACAGTGGAAGGCAACAATTCGGCCAGCATTATCCAGGAGGTGTCAAACACCATGTAGACCAATGGATAAAGTTACATAAACACATGTGTTTGGAATTCTAGTCCGTCCCAAAATGAATCCGTAAATTCTTCAGGTCTCTATTCATAGGTGATGACCAAATAATTGAAGTAAAGTGCCCATCTTCTGCTATATCTATGCCACCATTAGATGCACTTGCAAAAGGTAAAACAATGTACCTAAAAATGAAAGATGGAAAGCCACAGTTAAAACTGAGCCATAACTACATGTACCAAATACAGGGAGTCGTCCATATTTCACGGCAGAAGACATGCAATTTCATCGCATGGACTCCAGAAGGCATGATATCTCTGAAAATTCGAGATAAGGACTTTTGGGGAAAATAAAATGGGTACTAAGCTTCTACGATTCCCTTTTACCAAAAATTATTGACCCTAGACATCCCAGAAATATGCCTATACGCGAACGTCTGCATATCAAATCTGCACAAGAGGTTAAACGGAGAAGAAGAAATCTGAAACCAGAGCTACTGTTGAAACTATAAAAATTATACTGTGAAGAGAGCTGTGTAATGTAACTTACATATTTTTTTAAACAAAGAAATAACAACAGTTACATTTTTGTGTCACACTACAATGGTTGAGAATGAGTTATATTTCATAAATTGTTAGAGTACAGTTTTTTTTATATTGTGCATGGATTACATAGCTACAATATTACTGCTGTTTCATCAAGGTGCCTTTATATCATTATAAACGTGAACAGATCATACTTCAGTCTTTGTAAAGTTTCTATTTATCATACTGTGTTTAAGTCTCGCTTTTTTTAACCATGTATATATACAAAAATGTATTATATAAATGTAATAACAATTAAAGAGATAATGTTTGTAGAAAGAGGTGAGTGATAAGCCTATCAAAATGTAAATTACTATGTAGCGTAAATTCACAGGAAATTATCTCCATTATAAAAAACTAAAACCATTATTTTTTTTGTAATTTTATTTTTTATTATTCTAATGGTAGAGGAGTGCAAGCATTAAATTATCAAATATTGTTACTTTAAGTAACATGTTATAATGTATACAAATTTACCTACTATGCATTGTATAGACCTAAATGTTTTTAAAATTGTATTACATTTATCTGGCCTTTGGACGTAGAAATAATAATGGTCAACAATTTTTATCATTGTAACACTATCGACCAAAAAGTAATTGGGCACCCGTGAAGAAAGGTAATTCAGTACGTCAGTTGACTTGTGTGGCCACCATACGCTGCAGGCTGGTGTAGAACCAATTGACAAGGAGATGGCACAAGGAACACAGCTATCGGACTTCGAAAAGGGCGTGATTGTGGACTGCCATCTCAGTGGGCTGTCTAGCTGGGCGATTGCACAGAAGGTAAACAGGCCCAAATCAGCGGTTGCATTCGTCCTGCGTAAGTGGAAGGTCAATGGGCATTGTGCCAATGCTGCACATTCTGGGCGACATCCAATCTTGACCAACAGAAATTGCAGAACCCTGAAACGTGAAATTGTTAAACATAGGGCACAACCCATGGCCACCATCCGACAGGAGTTTCATGCAGCAACAGGAGTATCAGTTTCCATTGGAAAATTGCACACAGAGGCCCACCAACTTGGATATTTCGGAAGAGCAGCTTCACATAAGCCCCATATCACGACAAGCAATAAAGCTCGGCGACTCAGGTGGTGTTTGGACCGTCACGACTGGACACTGGAACAGTGTCAATCGGTTCTGTGGAGTGATGAGTCGAGGTTTGCATTATTCCGGTCTGATGGACGTGTATGGGTGTGGCATCTACCCGGGGAACGGCTTCTGCCGGAGCGAATAGTGCATTCGGTGGTGGTTGAGTGACGGTGTGGGGCTGTTTCACGGCCTTCGGCATAGGACCGCTAGTGTTTGTTCGAGGTAGTATGAACACAAAGGCCTATTGTAACATTCTGGATAATGAAATGCTCCCAACATTGTGGCGTTTTTATGGAATGGACCTGTATTACTTCCAGGATGACAGTGCCAGGTGTCATATTTCAAGGGCTACTATGCAATGGTACGCCGACAACAATGTTCGCAGACTGGACTGGCCCGCCCAGAGCCCCGACCTCAACCCTATGGAACATCTTTGGAACAAATTGGATCGCTTGGTGTGGGCTTGTCAGGCGCGGCCAAAATCCATTGCTCAACTTATGGAATGGTTGCAAGAGGAATGGCGACGAATCCCCGTGAATGTCCTGCAAACATTCGTAGAGAGCATGCCAGACAGGATGGCTGCTGTTATAGCCGTAAGAGGTGGACTTACGAGATTCTAACGGGGTTACAACCACCGAGCAAACATTGTGGACAGGTGCCCAATTACTTTTTGGTCAATATGTTGAAATAGTTAGTGTTTAATTCTTTGTGGATAGTGCTTATAAAATGTGACCTAGTTGATAGTTTTCAAATATTCAATAGAAGTGTTTTTACTGTCAAATACGTAACAACCAGTGGTTCAGCTAAATAACTTTAATTTATTTTCAAGTGCTGATGTAACAGTTGCCACAATGACATGAGCAACCAACAATTCAATCATAACTTACCATCTCTTAAATTATACTCTTTTTGTATAAAAAAGAATTTAATTTTGTTTACATGAATTCACAGTTGTATACTTTTTTCCCCTTTATCTTTGCGGGAATGTATCATATTCTAATAAACATTGTTACAGGGTAAAGAAATGTGCATTTTTATGCATTTATGTTTTGATATGTTTTAAAATTAAAAAAAAAAATGATTTTGTGGATTTCCTTTTCATTGAATTACTTTAACAGTAGTGTATAAATTAGTTCACAGCTAAATAAAGGACTACTATCACTAAAATAGGTTCCTTATCACCAAATTAAGTAGCAATAACAAGGGTTTGGTATTTTGATCATAATTTTGTAAAATATAAAAATAAATACAAACTATTTATGACAAATGTTAGTTAGCATTTAAGAGTAAATTACAATAGCGGAAAATTTTTTCTTAGTGTTTCGGCGCATGGGAAATTTGATGAAATGTGCCGAATATCACCAAATTAGGCATCTTCGAATGTTCATATGTAGTAGCTGTGTAATGTAAAAAATTTATTCTGTAAGTGTAAGAATTGTATATAAAATCAAATATCGAGAAGAATCCAACTACATACAGATGCTATTTTTATTCCACTAAATCTTAGATAACTTAACAATATAAATAATTGAACAGACTACTAAAAACAGTAATAATTTTCATTCTGCTATATTACAAATATATGTCGGTACATTACAATGGGTAAATAGATAATTTTCCATTTTACCAGTAAGCATTTTGATTAAATTTTAAAATTGTAATTTTCTCTCTCATCCATTAGTTAAGACTTACTGCATATAAGTTATTTTTGAAATGCAAGAATTCTCATAAAATTACCGTTAGTGAAAACTCATAAGATGCAACCATTATCCTGGTTGGGTAAGTGCAATATGACATTGAAAGAAATGTGAAAATTTGAGGCAATTTTTATTCATAGCAATTTTGAATGTACACACTTTTCTGTTGGCAGGCTTATTGAGAGATGACCTAAAAACTAACTAAACATAACATTACCAATGTTCTAACAGAGACACATACTTACGATCTGTAGATTTACAGGCAAGAATGCTAAATCCTATGCCACAGATGCCAGCATTTCAGCTTTGGGGGGAAGGAGAGGCCCTTGTGATTATTGCAATATATTTTAATGTGTAATGTACAATTAACTTTTGGATAACTAATAATTAGCAATATTCGCTGTGAAGAAGAATTAGTATGGGTATAAAATTAAGCAAACTATAATCAATGAAACTGATGATTAGTAAGACACACAATGTTTGAAATTATTACTGGCCTTATAGGCAAAAATATTTCCCACAAATAATACATGCCATTTATTTAAAGCCAAAGTGTAACAATGCAACATTTTTTTTCGGAAGTTTTCTAATTTTCCGATAATCTGTTAGCACCATAGTGTCATTAAATTTTCGGACATCATAATATTCAACACTATAAAAAAAATTGTACGGCAGCATTGTCCTTAGTCTTGATCAATTGCCTTTAACATTTTGAAAAAAATAAGACTTAATAGTGTAACTATGATTATTTAACATGCACAATTTGCATTTCAACACATTTTAAGTTAGCATGTAAATCTATCATAAGAGTACATGCACGTTTGTTTTGTAAACAAATATTATGATTGTCCTATGTTTCACATGTAATATTGTTATAGCATAATTTTATTTTCATAATTCTACATAATATTGAAGTACACGCAGCAGCTGAAATACGAATTTTCCATATGTGAATTGTTGAAATTTTATTTTGTTTTATCAAGTTTCAAGTAACTTGTTTACTGTGTGCAAGTTGGCAACATTTAGGCATACCTTTTTGAATAGTCACGGTATTGGAAAGCACCCTGGGTTATGTCCTATGTACTCTGTATTAATTTGAATATTTAACCACTGCTGATAATGAATGGTGACAGAATGTTCCATACTCCATCTTGAATTAAGTGGGTCACAACTGCAGCAGGCCAGTGAGGCCTTAGTTCCACATTAAAAGTATAAATGAAATCTTTGAAGGTTAATTAGACCCAAAAAGTATATTACAATTTGAGTGATAAGCCAACGGTACACGATACTACCGTCAGAACAGGTTTACATATAAAATAAGTGTGAGAAACTGTACATTTATATAAGGTATGATCCCACCTTAATGTACAGTGACAGACGCACGTGAGAGTGTTTAATAAACTGTTTAAATAAGCAGCATCATTTCCCAACACTTATCAGTGGTCACAAAATGCCTGAGATTCAAATAAATATTTGATTGGTCTACCAACATAAACTGTGCTAGCCAGAAGCATTTTAAATATGTAATTATACAGGCACGTAATTTATTGTAACGGCCAAGTGTGAAAACATTAGCGACTTTTCTTTTGAACTGAATTAAATCTACTCTGCAAAACTTTGTGTGTGCAACATTCAAGATGTCTAGATAATAATTCCTTTTTACTTTCAATTACTCTATTCACTTAATTGGCATTTGTAACAGACATAATGAGAGATATCTTTATAGACCTAGTCCAGCTGCTGCGTGCATATCCCTTGCATTTTTAACACTACCAAGGAATTAAACTTTTCAGGCAATTCATTTCTATGATATTTTTCCACATTAAATTATTGCTTAAAAATTTTAAGCATTTCATTGCTGTAAATAAATACATAGTTGGTTCCTATGTATTCTGGTGTGTCTTGTGGTGTTGTATAGCTATGCAGGGGGGTGCACAGAACCTGATTGTGAGCAGTGCTATCCAGGTAACTGAAATTCTGTTGTTGTGGAATACCAGCAACTTCGACGATGGTTTGCGGTATGCAAAATAACTGCTAGTTGGCTAACGCTTGATGTTAATTTTATTGCTATGGATTTCTCCCAGGTCATTGCACTTCAATAATGCAGTTCTGCCTGTATACATTACATTTGACTAGAAAACCATAGCAGGGTTCACCCGTTTTCTTACAGGGGCAAATACTCATACGTGGGGCATATGTAAATTATATCTCTCTCCAAGTTTTCAACCACACAGACATTATTAGAATAGTGTTCGAGGAATGGTGAAGTTAGGTTTGAAAGTTTTTAATTAACCCTATTTACTTGTTCCTTTCAGCAATTTCTCGTCCTTTAACCAACTTTTTAAGTAAATATTGCCATGTAAGTAATACACACAGTGTGTGTATTCCACCACACTCAGAAGTTAACGCCTAAGGTAAAAATAAAATTTATTTATTTACTATTATTCCAAATAAGATAAGAGGGCTTTCAAAAGTGCTCACTTTACTGTGAATAATCTATACTAACAGCGAACTGTCTCTGCTGGATGCAGCAGTAGAATGATTCAAGACTGCGCACTTTCTTTCCTCCCTTACCCACGCCTTTCCAAGAACGCTCTGTTTTGGCTCCGCACACAGGACCCCTTGGCCACTTGCATGGCAGAGCACTGCCCTGAGAAATTTTACTAGGAAATCCCGTTAACTGACGAAACCTGGATACCATTCACGATCACCTCACACTGCTAATTCAATTATTAACCCACATTAACCCACCACCATGGTATTTCCTGATCTTATGTTAGCATGGTATGCCATGTGACTTTTGATCATCTCAGGTGAACTGTGTGTTGCCTAAATACCTGGCCACAGTATTTCATGGTTGTGTACGTTATACATTTATTCCTCGGAAACGGTTGGGATTAGGGCAATGATGATTCAGGCCTTTTGAGCCACATAAAATGTAATGAACCACTGGTAACACACAATTGTATTGCAAAATATGGGTTGTAACCCCTATTTTGATATGAATAAAGCTTTTGATGGTGTTAAAAATCATGTGGATCATAGAACTTTGTTCATTTAATCGTTTGCCAGACACTTACGGTTAGATTGTACATACTTTTTGTAGAAAGTACAATTACATGGTATTATTGCTCCTACTTCAAAGGGGCGTACGTACCCCCTTGGGATGCACTTTAGATGGTAAGTAGTATATATGTTTTCAAATTATTTTTCTGTTGTGAGGAATACACATGTGGAGTTTGTGCATGTACTGAAGAAACATCATGTATTGTGGCAAGTTGTTAGTGGCTGCACACAACACAACACAATGTTGCTGCCATCTTTAGGGCTGCAGCTGCCATAAAAATTCTGCAAAACACCACCATCCCATAAGAGGAAATGCGAACTACAAAACCTTTTTGATACCACCAATTTTATTTGCTGCACAAATTTTCTTCCATCTCACATAATGTTCATTCAGCATGAATTACACTGACTACACTTTTGACCAACTTTTTTCTTAGAGACAGCTGTACATAACATTCATTAATGACAAATGATGGTTGGTATAGGCTGTTCACGGTTAAAGCGAGCACTTTTTAAGGCCCTGCTAAAATTTCCCTTTCAACTATAATTTCTAACTTCCCACCACTTTTTTAATATCAACATTGCTATACGACTAATAAATATAGTATATACATTTCACCAATCTCAAAACTTAACGTATGAGGTTGCAATATAATATACTTATTAGGGGTTAATGCATTTTGAAAGAGCCTTAAAAAGTGCTCACTTTACCGTGAATGGCATACACCCAACACTTAAAAACATGACAATATATAAAAATTGTTTAAAAAAGAAGGAAGTATCCCCAAGTAATACAGGTACACCCAATGCAAAGAAATGCAAAACACACATACTTAAAATTTGAATTTTATATTTTATTACACTTACGCCATTTGTGGGGGAATGGTAATTTTCCTTTTCCCACCAACTTTCATTCCTGGAATGCCAATGTCCCATCCACGTATCACTTCATTTCCACCCAACCTAAACTTGAAACCAGTACCTTCATTGACACTATCAAACTGTTTGTTGTTATGCTTCAATCTTCCAGTATAATAAACAGTCACCTAAAAAATAAATAAAATATAAAACCAAACAAACATACCCTTTTTTTCAACAAAATTTTTTTCAGCTTTGTTGTATTGATCTGAGTGTTTGCAGAACAGTAAGCATTGTAACATTTAGAATGTGGCCAGCTTTGTCTCTACTTGTAAAGACAGTAACAAATTGTCTAATAACTGTGTGCAAATTGCTTTGATGATTAAAACTTACTGCAGTTGAAATGCACTGTACATCACAACAATACACTTTTTACCTTGTAAATGAATTACTTGGGCTCCACATTTATGGTAAATAAAATTAGCTGATTTCATAGTTAAAATTTTTTTTGCCATTTCACAGGAAAAAAAAAAAAATTCATTTTGGCAAATAAATTTTATAGCAAAAATGAATGTTTTGAGACATTAATCTACTGTTTTTGTAACAACTGCAATCAAACCTGAATGGAACTTGTTATTTATTAGTTTTAATCAATATATATTTCCATGAAAACCATAAAAATTATGTAACAATAAGAATGAACGTATAATCTGACCAGAGTACACTAATGCACATCACAGTCAGTCAATTTTGTATGACCAGTCTTGTACTTTGTCAAGACATTTAAAACTGGTTAGGAACACTCGTTAGCAAACGAGATTTCTAAGAATTCACACCACCCACATACGGCTTCTGTTCATGTGTAGGTAACAAAATCTTAATTAGAACACAAAAAAAAAATCACTGTCCCTTTCAATTAGTTGAAACATCCCACAGAATCAACATATCTTTACCTTAGACAGAGTATTTCAGTTTTGTTCATACACTTTGTGTATTTTTGATACATGACTTCACCTATAAAGTATAGTACCAATGATGTAAAGGAATATAATAAACTGAGATAAAATTAAAATAACCGCATACACTAATAAAATGCCTGTTTACTGTTAAATAATACCCCCATAAATTCACATAACCTTAATCACAAGGGGAAAAAAGTTACAAGTAAAGATTTTACTACAGATAAAGTAAAAATACTCCTTACATAGTACAAATGTTTCCACAAACTTAAAATATTTACTAACTCACTGAGCTGGCAGCATGCTAGTGGATAAGAGTTATCATAAAATCAGCCTTTGCTAGTAGAATCGCATTTGCAAACATATCATCAGTAATTGGGAATTAAGTTGTAAGTGTCCCAACTCCGACAGGAAGAATCACCTCCGACAGATCAGAAGGTGTGGCCATTTGTTAGTAAAAAGCATCCAATATTACAGCAGGCAGTGCTGCAAACAGCAACTTTGTCATCAACACTGCAACATAAAGACGTCAGGAGATAGTGTATGCTGACTGCTGTAATACGTCTACAGAAATCTACTTCTATACATAATATTATTACGATGCAGATTTTTGGGGTTAGAATTTTTTTCTTTCGTAATTTCGATTGAAATTAAGATTTTTTTTATTAAGCTCGATGCCAGTGTGGTATTCTTTATTACTCTTTCTCCTTTTCTGTTCGGAAGCCCTAAATTTTGTGTTCAGGGAAGTTTTCGACTTCCTTTTTTTGTTATGACGCACATCTACTTTTAATTTAATTTTCTTTTTTATTTTTATTTGACGTTTCCTTCATTGGAGGTTAGTTTTAGGGAATTAGGGTATTTTGTTTGGTTTAAGTCCTCATTATTTGTTCTTTTTTTATGTTCAGAAGCAAGTGTGTGACAAAAAATTTAATGATTTTATTTCAAAACTGATTTTGGGAAGACAGGTTCAAAAGTTGTTTTGTTTTCGACCTTTTTGGCCTTAAACTAGACGTCAAGGTTTTAGTTAAAAGTTAACTGATAGTGTCTACTTAAGAATTTATTCCTTAATTTTTTTTTTAATTGTTCTTTTTAGTTTGAGCACATATTTTCAATTTGCCGAGGACTTTATTTGTTTTTTTATTTTTTGGGTTATGTCATTTAAGTTATGGTGGAATTTAAATCAGTAATTTTTCTGATTTTCAGTTTTTTTAAAAAGAATAAGGGCTTATTATTTGACCATAGAGGCTCTTAATGAACTGAGGTCATGCACTATATAAATTAGAAAGATTTTAGTCATCACGGGCATAAGCAGATTTCCATTGAAGTGACAGTTGGCTGTATTTTTCTTGACCTAGGTGCACAAAGTTCCCCTTCACCAGTTTGGAGGAATTGTTATGTTCCTTCGTTTTCCTTGGTGTAGTTGGGCTGTTGTGATGAATAAAGCCTTTGCTGCTAGGCTAATCCGAGGAAAGAGGTGCTTTCCGCCGGGCTGACAAGTATCGATCGCGATGGTGGCTGGCTCTGATTGGCCAGCCATAACGGCCAAGGCCATGACACCAGGCGTGGACAGGTGGTGTTTTGGGATGTAAGTGACAAGGTCGAGAGAGTCGGGGGCGATTGACGCTTGTGTGCGGCTAGGAGGAGGCCACAATGACACAACTATGATAAGTACACTTTGAAATCTTTGGTGTGGTGCATGGTCGGGACATCCTTCCCTGTATCGCAGGAAGAATGGCCCCGGCCATGCTTTTCAGTATGTTAGATATTAGTAAATAAGAGACAGATTGTAGCCAACTGTCAGTTACTAAGTAACATGTGTAGAGAGTTGATGTAGGGAGGTAGAAAAGATAGCATCAGCGTGATAGGTAATTATGTACTGCTCATCAGCTCTGGCCGAAGAGCTAAATGAGGTTATGTTTATTTTGTTTTAAATTCTAACTTTTGCATGGGATGGAACCTTAGCTATAGCAGTTGTTTTTCAGACCTCTCGGGGAAACTTAAAAGTAAGTTTAATGGTAGTACCATGTGTTTTAAATGGCTCCGCATTCTATTTTTTGTGTTTATTCTGGACAGAGTTGGGTTGGTACCCCTGAACTGAAGTAAACAGAGGTCTAGGTTATGAATTCCAAAATTATTTTTGACAGGTTCCTTCCTAAAGATAATGTGTGTTTTCAATTATTCATTTGAGTAGTTTTGAACCTTTACTTAAGACTCATAGCTAATTATTTTTAAAGTTCTCTAAAGTTTATTCCAGTAACCAGGCCAATCAATCTAACAATAAATTATCGAAGCAAACATAATCAGTAGTAAGAAAAGTTAAGAGAGATAAACAGACACTATTAGAGTTAGTTTTGTAATTTTCATTTAAGCCCTGGATGGCTAATATTTATGAGCTTGACTATAGCTAATTTAAGCTGGTTTTGAAATGAATATTCTGACACATTGATCGATGTTAATTATGTTTAGTAACCTCACTTTTGTAAAAAATAATATTTAATGTTAATTATTACTTTTGTTGTCTAATTCATTTTCAGTATGGATTAAAGGGGGCAGTCTACCATTATTCGGCTTGCTGTCACTAACTTAAATACATGTGTTTTTTTTTTTTTTTGAGTTTTGATTATACTCACATCTGGTGAGTTAACCCAGGAGTATGGCTGAAAAGGTCTTCCTGTTAGCCCTACAGTACACTCTTTTTTTCTTCTTCTCCGATAGAACACTGGTTAGGCCAGTGGGTTTCCTGGTTTTAGATTATCTGTTTTTTAATTGTGATATATTAATTAAAATTTAGAAGCTAGTCAGCAGTGGACTAATGGAAATTAGATTAGCCTTTTTCTTGTGATGAATGTAATTTTTTTTTCAGTAACCAGAAATAAAAAGAGACTACTGTATTTACAGTTTTGCTCTTGCAAAACTCATCTACCGTATTTTGGAGTGTATAGGCTGCATGCATGTATAAGCCGCACCAGAAGTTTTTAATGAAAAATTAGGGGTAATTAATATTTCAAGTATAGGCCGCACTGAATTTTTGTATTCCTGTAAATATTGTTAAGTCACAATTCCATACAAACATAATAAATTCTGACTGAATTTCTCCCTTATAAAACATATTTGCGACAGAAAATTTTAACTGCCTGCAAAATTTTTTTCTCTTTTGATTCCTTCTCTTCAAGAGTTAAAACATTAAAATATACTGTATGTTAACATATTTCTAAACATGTTCCATGAAAAAAATTTCAAAATTTCTTTTTATGCCAATATCTTGTATATAAGCAGCACCCCACTTTTGTAGTCATTTTTTTTGTAAAATTATGTGGCCTAAACATGCAGAATACAGTATTTCAATACTAATTAACCTTGTTTAGTACAACATAACTTTAAAATCTATATATATATATATATATATATATATATATATATATATATATATATATATATATATATATTTGTTATTGATATAAGTATTATTAAATGTTTCTCTTTTTATATTTTTATATATTTGTTGGAATGAATAAAACATTTTTTTTTTTTTAATATTACTTTTACTTATCAGATTTTAAGTAACCATCCTCTTGTTTAATGATTGGAGCAGTTTAGTTAATTTTTTTATTTACTGAAATCATCTCTCGACCCTCACAACTAGTTTGATTGGTAGCATGGTATACCTGTACTTGGTACAAGGTAATAGGTAGTTTACTTAAGTGAAATTCATTGCTGCATTACTTCTTCATCAGTCAGACCCATGAAGTAATTTTGGTATCTTCTGTTGCTAATCTAGTAACACCCTCCACAACTCCTCTCTTCATCCACCTTTTTGATTCCTCTTCCTTATTTTTTGGCTTTTGAGTTAAATTAGCCTTTTCTATTGTTTTCAAGTAAGTATTTAGGGTACAGGGTATCGTGCTGGCCTTGCTGTTTTGTAAGTTACAGCACATGGTGGAGGCTTCGCAGGTTAGATTTTGGTGTTGGCTCATTTTTCTTTCATTGTAATTCTAAATTTTATTTCCCTTTCCCCTACCTTGTAACAGTATAAACCAAAGTCCCCGGCCGCGCGTGTGTGTGTATTCGGCTAAGTCTTATAAACTACTTGATGGATTTTGATGCAGTTTTCAGTCATTTAGAGGGTTTCTTGAGGAAGGTTACGATACAATATACATTAATATTTAATATAAGGATAGTACAGAAATGTCGATATTTTCTAGCCAAGTTGGAAAAAGCAGCTTTTAGGGTGCGTCATAGATAAACAGTTCTACAAAATGTCAGCAACCGCATATGTTTATATTTTAAGGATGACTCAAAGTAACCGTTTCTCTTTTTCACCATTTTAACCATTTAATATGAATCCAAGCTCTCCCAAATTAATTAATATTTATTGTAACTAATTGTGTTATATAGTTAATACGATGATTATCAAACTTACCTAATTCATTCTATCTCTGAAAATGCATCCCCTAAATAAATGTAATATGTAATTAAAAAAAAAAAACTAAATTACAACGCCTTATGTTTCCACCCTCTCGTGGCTAGAGATAAATAAATTACAACATCCTCAAACTAAAAACGAGAGCACTCAAAAATATTTTATAACCGTAACTAAAACTGTTAATCAATCAGCATTAGCATTTTAAAGTTAAAACTACAATAAATTATAAATCTTAAGACTTCACAAGATACACATATTTAAATGAATTAAATAATCAAATACTTCTTCAAACTCTTTTGTTCAACAATTTGGTATGTGCTGCACTTATGTAGTGTAGTATTTATATTACGTTGTGAGGAACTTATTTGCATGCATTTATTTGCACGTGTGATTGTGAGGAGATTTAGGTAGAGATACTTTAATTAATTCCCTCTCGCAGTAAAAGGAGATAACCATTTTTTCTCTTATCACCTGTGAAGCAGTGTCTCAGCATCCTCGGGAAACTCAGCTTAACAAAATAGTATACACTCAAACTTTCACTGATATCAACATTAATTATGAAAAGTAAATTCTTTGCTTTGGCAGAAAATATAATTTCAATTGCAAGTACAATGGTAAGAAAAATAATACTCAATATAGAAAGAAAACAAAAGTAATAGATACAGCTACATAATTTTATTTTATCAATAATTATCTGTACTCAGCAACTTTAAATGACTCTGGTTTGAAATAAATTGATGTGCTGACTGAAATCATTACTTGGGAATAGAGTCTAAGAAAGCAAATGAAAGATAACTGCAAGTAGGAGTATGATTTCTTTAAGTAACCACCATCCTAACAATAACATTTAATAAAAATAATAAGATAAAACACAAAAAGTTATTAATATTAAATTATTGCTGCTTGATTCACCTTAAGTTTGGCAAAATTATGACATCACTGAAGTTAAGGGCAGCTCGCCTTACGTAATTAAGATCACTAAATGATAAATAGTTCTATAGCTCCGTTAGACAAAATGCAATTTAAGGCTTACCATAATTAAAAAATTACTAAAATTTTCAGTCCTCTCCAATTATAGCTTCTCACAATTAGATCCCACATGAAATCAAAACAGTTCAGGTTCTCAGGGTCATTAATAATTCTGCTCCGGCACTAACTTAAGCATTCGAGATGCGGACTTCTAGTTTGCCATTCCTACTATTAAGTTTACGTTTTCAAAATCTCATAAAAGATATTAATAACAAAGTATATACTTCGGTGAAACATAATAACACCCTAGATTATCAGGATGGGCACCACCATCTTGAATAAACAGTTGGCATCACCTGAGAGAGCCGGGTTCAAACCTACATGATGGCACCTGGTGCTAAGTTGCACCACGTCTCTTGTAGACTGGAACAACTTTAAATTATAATTTTTTTTGCTTTAAACCCTCAGTCCTCTTCTCACGTGACCGGGTTCAAGCACATACACTTCAACTTCTGGGACCAAAATTCAATCCTAAGTATATAATGGCACCAGGGATTTTACCGATAAAAATACCTGGCAAAATTACGTCACCTGTAACTTCAAAGGTCCCTCCCAGAAGTTAACTAATTCCAGCCACTATCATGCCAGCCAAAAATGGAGAACTTACTTCCAGTGAAATAAAAAGCAAAAATAATAAGAAATTCAAATACAATCAAAACAAAAAATAAAAACAATTAATTAAACTTTGAAAATTGAAAAATTAACATTAAAATACCAAAAATTTATATAAATTAACTACAGCAAAAGCCCAATATATCACGGCTGTTGGGAGACATAACTCAGACTTGCACTGTAGCTTTCCGCGCTATTCTGGGAGTGACGGAGTACAGTAGCAATAAAAAAAGCCTGTGAACTATCTGTCAAACATGTGGCAAGTTGTGTTATTTACCGCCGAACTCGTGAAACATTTAGTCCCTTTTTAAAGTCTGCATCACTGGAATTTACAGCACCCAAGGGAGGGAAACAGAAGAAGAGAAACGTGCCTTGATGAAGGGGTTCAAATGCAATAACTAAAAAATTACCGTATTTTCCAGGCAAACTATGTACTTATTCCACCAAGGGCGGTGTTTGCTGCAAGTTGTTTGTCACGCAGGTTGGGAAAGGGGTTTCACCCCCCGCCTCCTGCTGGGCCTGGTTGGGAGTAAGTGAGAATGAGAAAAGAAGCTCACGTCCAAATAAAACTAAACAGAGGTCGAAGCATGCTTGCACTGCATATGGGATCTATTAAAGCCTCACATGTAGTAAAACATGTCGCGTGCTTGTCTTAATTTGCATTTTACAATGGAAAACTAAAACAAAAAAAAAAGTGAATTATTTGTGGTATGCATTTCTGCATTAAGCATTGTCCACTATAGCTCGTACGTTTGGAGTTTTTTTTTCTTTCAAAAATAGACACACAGTATAGATGGTATATATACATTATATTCAAGTGTCTACATCATAATTATAATGATTACATAGCACTATATTCCATAGGAGATTAATTATAGGCCTGTAAATGACTTAGTTCTTACCTTACCCAGAATCTGAACCCAGATTCCCTCCTATTGCAAGCCAATTTTATACCGAATGCACTACATAAGTCAGCATCCCTTTTACGACCATATGCAACTGTATTTTAAATTACTTTAGTTAAACATTTTGGCATTGAATAATTTTAATTGCTTAAATGTGTTACGCTATACAACACATGCACATTTCATGTTAACTTGCAAGTGCCAGTAAGTGTGTAACAGCAGGACACTTGCAAGTATGGTATAACGGATTGGAATATAGCCAATTCATCCTCCCACACTGATCCAATGCCCAGATAAGATGGAAAGGTTGCTACAGTAACATTTTTTTGGCCTGTTTACAACCAAACAGCAGAACAGGTATAATAGGGTCACATAAAAAAAGGACCACTAGGAATCCTTCCGTAAAATACATTGCACCACACCAACGAAACTGAATACAGAAAACCATACAATATTGGCTGTAATGAATCAGTAAAATAGATCTCTGCCCTGAAAGAAGGGAGAAGGTGTGGCTGCTCCTTCCATCTCATCCATCAACGTCCCTGACTTATCACCACCCAACAACAGATCACACACTTTACCCTTATTTATCTATTCAGACCGGGTGACGTTAATTTCCCCGCTGTATAACTGAATCCGCAGTATAATGGGCCACTGTATTCTGGACTTCCACTGTATTTAAGACTTTCAGGTTAAAATACATAATGTCACAGAATTATGATTAAACATACAATAAGAAGTAATAAAGTAAAATGCATGGATGATTTAAAAAATAATATTAATGTAAACAAACAAAATATAATAGTGCCCAAAAGAAATATGACAGGATAATATGGATAAAATAAAATAGACCCTGCTGTGTCCTAAACCAAGGGCGTGGCAAGGCACGATTTGCATAAGCCTTGCAAAACCAATCAGAACACTAATAATGGCAAAAGCCATGCAAAACCATTTTTATGTACAGTGTAAGGGTAGTTAAATATTTGAAACAATTTGCAATAGAAACAAAGAAGTGTGGTCATGTTTTTTAATTTTAAGTACATTTTTCAATTTTTCTATTCATTCATATTTCACAAATATTACATATGGAAAACTACTTTGGTTATCTTTCTTACATTTCATATTGAAGGGTAACATTATTTTCTTTTCCCATATATGACAATTCAATACTTAAAAACATTTACATAAAACCCAGGTTGACAAAAATATAGAATAAAATACAACCAAATTCAGGTACCAACTTTTGCTGTTATTCAACTAATACTTATATAAGTTATATTTATGCTCCTTACTGGCCATATTAATAAGTAAATACAAACAGCAAAAGGCCATCACAAAATATATTGAGGAGGTGACCCCAAATTACCATGATTACAAAATGGCTACTATTTTCCTGTCGCACCTACATTTACCATTGACATTATTACATCATTTTTAGTTCCTACACCAGGTAAGAACACTTTTGGTAACACATTACTGGTCATCAAACAATAGTTATGTTCTAATTTATTCACAATCCCAAGTAGATGGGAGCAACTGCTAAGCAATGCCAGCTTTAACTCCAGCGAGTAAATATGATTATTGCACAAGCCTTAAAATTCGTAAAGATTCTCTTAAAAATGCCCTAAAAACAAGGAGTTTTGCATAGTTCCTACTTGCTACCAAAGGCTGAGACCATAATCAACGATTATTGGCAAGTGTTTACAAAAGTTTACTAAGGTTTGCAATAGTTTACAAGTGTTAAAAAATGTTTACAAGTGGTTGCAAAATATTACCCATGGTTTCTGGTGGTTACCACCACTTTACATCTTGGTGACCACATAGCCACTAAAACTTGGTTACAAACGGTAACAGTATTGGATTTTCGGCTAAAAGTCCAACATTTCGCAAAATTTAAAACTTTGAATTATTTTCCCAGCCATCATGGCCCCTGCCTAATGTCAAAGTGATCTAAGTGACCTGTTCGCATTAGGAGCCTACAATGGTGATTCAAATAAAGTGCTACTTATCTCATGGTAGAAGATTTCCCCTTTGAGGTCGCTGAACTGATCTAGAGAGCAGCACGTACCGGCATTAAATACACCGCTCCACCCTCTTGTGCTACCAATCAAATTAATTTTCCCCTCAAAAAGCAGTTTTTCTAAGAAATCATGGGGTTTCCAATTACTCCTGGGAGGGTTCAAGCGATTCACAGCCAATGCCAGAAAACATTACCATTTATGGTGACCGACGTAGTGGACACCAATCCCTTAAGGGGTTTAACACAATGAAATTTAAAACACCCAGTCAGATTACAACATGCCCTCAACTTCCGTCCTCTTGATCAAGATGCCGGAAACAACGTAACGAAACGTCATGTTTTCGGCGGCGCATGCACCATCCCAAGCTGGTATTCAAGCTTGCCGTTGACTGCGCTGTGCTCCCATGATGAATCGCTGAAATATCAGTTCACTGCACAGTTATTTGCCAGGCCTTGTTGTTGCTGCATGTGAAAAATAGGCACGGATATTTATAGCTATTTTCCTGGTACCGTGGATATTTTAAAGTAATTTGCAATGACGTGAAGCTGGCAAGAACATCACAGTTTTATTTTATTAGTATTTCAAGCCACACTGGAAAGTTTTAAAACTCAAAACAGTGTGTGAGAAATGTTTGTGCGTAGCGGGTCGTACACTGCAGAATTCAACAGGTTACCAGGCAGACACAGTAAGTACTTTTCAAGAGCATGTGCTATGTGGTCACAACCCACTGGTTTTAAGAGTGTTTTTACTTTGTTTTGCAAGTTGAAAATTATTCACAGATGTGCGGTGACAGGCCGCCCGTCACAAAAAATATTAAATTTACTATAGCGAACTGCTATATACAAAACCCATCCTAACAAATACAAAATTTTACTACTTGTGTGAAAAGGAAAAAAAGTTTTAACTGTCAGCACATCATAAAATTGGAAAAGTTTAGGTTAGTGAACAGGACATTCCAAATAAATTTACGTTGCATAATGTCAACAATCAAGAAACACAACATTACCTTGCAGTATGTAACAACAGCCTTTAACAACTTCTGACATGTAAGAGAAAATATACATACACAATATTTGTGATACAATAATAATTGTTGCGGAAAGAAAATACTACACACGCACACACACAAAACATAATAATTACCAGTGGCATTTTTCACACTGACAGCTATTTAATCTTTATTTAGTTCATCTTTATTAGCAATAAAGCTTCTCAATTGTACGTGGCGGACATTTGAACTTGTATTGGCGTGCGGATTGGTTTACGTGACTCGTCGTCACCCAATCTCTTTGCTCCCAGGAGCACCTGATGTCCGTACAACCAGCCAGTTTTCCCGCGTTCCGCTCCTGCAGACGGTCACGTTGCAGACCAGCTCTCATTGAAAATACATTAATTAATGTATGAAAGTCTCTTGTCGCACTTTAGGAACTGTTTTTTTTTTTTTTTTAAGCACATGAGTGGAGTTATCAGTTATCAGTGGTGCATATAAATACAGTTCATGCTTTCTCAGCTTAAGAAAAAAATTGAATAAACTTTAAAGTAAAAAAAATATTTATTTAACAATCAAAGTTTAATAAAAAAAAAAAATTATTGCTGGTACTTATTACCTCCTAAAATATATTCATCTCCTCCTTAAATTATATTAAAAATTGAAAATCATAAATTACAATTGATCGTTGCTTAGTTAATAATCTTCATGAATAGTAACTCTTGAACAAATTAAATTCATGTGTTTCGACAATGCACTCAAGCTTCTTGCTTCATATCTTCTGCCGTTTGCTAAACACCATCTAATGGAAATTAAGGAGAGTCCTTGGATAACTCTGAAATTTCAAAGTGACAAAGAAAATCAACGAAGAACTTCAAGATTCATAACCAAAACAACATTTTACATTACAACAAACATATATACTAACATGAAGATATACAACTACACTATTCACAATTAAAATTAAGTGATAAAAGCAATTAAAAGTGGAAAAGTGATTAAGGAAGTGCAACACACCTTACAACTCCATCAGGACCTCCTTAGAAATTGCTGACAGCTTACATTTTGCTCAAAGATGTACTTCACACATCACACCAATACATTATATAAATTCACAAAGAAACAATCTTACTTTTCCGGAGTTTTATACGGTTTCAGCTGGGTAATGTTGTAACGACCAATAGGCTGACAAACCATGGCTAAACCATAGCAGTTCTCCTTAATTATTTTGACCACCTTGTTGGGCTAATAAAATAATTAAAATAAATTTGAGGTAACATTTGCTTTAAAACTAAATCTCCTTCTTTATACTTATTGATCTTAGATAATTTCTGTTGCCTCCTACGTGACTCTGCAGAGCAATATAGTAGTTTCAGGACCAATTCTAATAAATCTTCTTGAGATACAGAAAGTTTCCTTCAACTTGTGTCACACTTGGGATTAGTTTAAGTAGAAATTTGCTAGCTATAGTCTCCGATCTAAATTATTAAACTTAACTTAGAACTAGACTTGCGGAAAAAATTTCCCTCTTGTCGGCGCGTGGGAATGTTTAACTACACGGCTAGTTATCCGTCCTGGGTCAAATACTTGCATTGTGTTTCGACACTGCCGGACGGCATGATTGCACTCAGATTGGATAAGGTGAGAATTAATTTTGTGCTTTGTCGTTCGCCCCTCCAAGCAGTCTCTCCTTCTCTTCTCTTTTTTTCCTGACTTTTTCCTTTGCCCCTTCTCTTCCCTCTTTTATCCTCTGTTGACGAATTAAGTCTGGTGACTTTTGCTTTTAAGTTTCACGTTACTGAGCCCTCTGATTTTGCAACTGGATTTGTACCTCAGGAATATGTCTGTAACTTGTGAGTTGTCTCATCTAATTACATTGCAGGTGTCTTCAAGTACCTTTGTTGCAGTGACCTTTGTGTGTGTTGAGTGAATTTCCCTAGTCATCGGGTCATATTCCCACACTGCTGGTACACCCTGCGTGAATGTTGTGCCGTTCTCCACCTCATTCAGATTAAGTGGTAGGTCCTAGTGCATGTCCTCAACTTGAGACATACAATCTGTGTGACTGTTTTTAGCATTTGAGACACTTGCATACTATGCTCTTCCATACAAGGAATAGTGTCATTTTTTTCTTCAGAAATAGTTTCAAGTTCAGGTGTGGGGTTTTCTTCATTGCTTGGCTGTGACAGGTTAACATCTGCACAATCTAAGCGGGTAAATACTGCCCTCTTTTCCTGTGAAAGGCAAGTGTCCATTTCCCTTATTTGTCGTTCTAGGTGAGTGTTTATCACTTGTATTTGCTACATTATATCACCCATGCGAGTGTTCATTGTTTGCATTTGTTCCCTTTGTTATGACATTAGTAAATGCATGCTATGCATTACTGTTAACAGCTCAATAAATTGAGCTTGCATCGGGACTTCTGAATGGCAAGAATCAGCACAAGCTGTGACAGTGATTGATGCAGTCTGTGATGCAGGCATTAATGCCGTATCTAATGTTGCGAGTGTGTTGCTCCTCCAGATGTGAAATAACTTTGGTTAGTATTCCCATGGTTTGGTGTACCATTTAAAGAGATAACATCTGTAGTGCAGATGCTTCTT
The DNA here is from genome assembly GCA_029891345.1 of Dryococelus australis. Taxonomy (NCBI): domain Eukaryota; kingdom Metazoa; phylum Arthropoda; class Insecta; order Phasmatodea; family Phasmatidae; genus Dryococelus; species Dryococelus australis. The sequence continues at coordinate 192,825,219 of CM056996.1, forward strand.
CGGGGTTCGGTAACGTTTCCTCATCTAAGACGATACTTCCCAGAAAGTAACTCTCTCTTTGATCCATCTTAGTAAATTACTAAATTGATTACTGATATAAGTAGAGCAGCATTTGTCTTTACGCCCCAACGTTTCAGCACCAAAAAACTTATGTAGTATGTGTTGTATTTATGTAGTGTAATATTTATATTATTTTGTGAGGAACTTATTCGTACATGTTTACTTATATGCGATCATAAGGAGATGTAGGTAGAAATACTTCATTTTATTCCCTCTCCTAGTAAATGGAGATAACCTTGTTTTTCTCTTGCCCTTTGTGAAGCCATGTCTCAGGATCCTCTGCGAACTCAGCTTAACTAAACATACACTTATGCTTTCACTGACACAAACACTAATTATGAAAAGTAAATTCTTGGCTTTGGTAAAAAATATTATTTCAATTGAAAGTATGATGGGAGAAAAATAATACTCAATATAGAAAGAAAGAAGGAAAGAGAAAAAAAAAAAAAAAAGATATAGATGCAAAATTTTTTTGTTGAATTATTATCTGTACTTTTCAACTTGACGTATACCAGCATGCTGCGCAGCGCAGCTGTGCTCTCTATTGGCGACTTTGTCCCATCTACGAGTGACCCTTCACTCGGGACAAGTCATAACAGTGGCGAATGAGACAAACGGACAAACGTATCGGGCACGGAGATTCCACTAGCCTTGACAGCCAAATACGTAATTGTAATGAAGTTAAGTAATTACAATAACCACCGCCCGCCCCGTTCCCTACATGCAAGCGCCACCCTGACAAATAGAATATTTAATTCTGAGTATCCACAACTCTTCATATTAGCGCTGAATAAGATCCAATAAACCCACGAGATGGTAGCACCCCTGTGACCTTGTGACATCACAGCCAAGCAACCTCAGGCCCAGGTGTTTTTATTCGTCGTTGTCTCCAAGCAGGGAGATTAGGACTGCGAGCCCAACCCAGTCTGAGAAGACTCTCCTCCCTATCCAGAGCCTGCACCAAGGCTCGAACTCCATCCACTCCAGTCGGCAGCTTGGGAAGGCCGCCAGCACTCCAGCTCCTGCAGCTTGAGTAAGGCTCTTCCACACCAGTCACTACTCACCAGATGGAAAATCCTAACACCTGTATCCACTACCCTCACCTTAAGTCAACTTCCTTTGACTCCCGTGGTAGCAGGTCGGTACACGATTCATGTTCCCCTGGAGACTTCCCCATAACTTCGTCATACGCTGTGAATTGTATACTTAGATTATTTTACTATTTCTTTTTTATTCCAGGCTTGCCTTCGCCTGTCGAGAACTTTATTATTGGGTTCAGTATTTAATATTTATTTTTTTCTTTGTATTAATTTATTTGGGTGATGTCCTCAACATTATTGCTTTTGTTTCACATAATAAATCTTACGTAACTTGTACTACTTGTGTGTCGCCTACAGTGATTGTAGAATAGCTTTCCTTGTCAGTTATTGAGTTCAATGCATAGCAACCACAATGGATTTTGAAGCAGCCAGAGGCGATGTGAGAGACGTGCCTTAAATTGATTACTCCCCATTAATAATCTGCTAGCCATTTCAAACCCTGTTGAACTGTAACCTGTAGAGCCAGTAGAATTACCTGTTAGCTATGATATAGTAGTACCAGTGACCCAAGAGGGCCCCTTAAAAATTTGTTAGGTTGGCGCCTGCCTGAAGATAACGAGCAGGAAGACGTAGCTCCGGAACCCACAGAAACAGTAGTATCCGTTGATATACCGCAAACTCCAGCAGCTCCTGTTCATGTCAACCCAGCTCCTTCGAGTATTGTACGATTAGCTTCGGGCATATGGATTCGGGTTCAACACCCGACAGTGTCTAATGAATGTACAATAAGATTAACCTCACGGAAATTTATTAGGGTTCGACTCCCTCCGAAGGTCTCCCGTAAACCATGTGGCAAAACCTGGCTAATTTTGTTCCAGCACGCCGGCCGACGAGGCCGCTGTGGATAAATCCAGTCACCCCAGCCAGATCAATCATCCCCACAAATACCCTCCATTGATCACTTGCTAATTAATTCACCCCCTTGGAAATGCTGACGTCCCACCTATTGTTAACCCTGGTCGTGAGGGTAGTAAAACTCCCCGGAAGGGAGCTTATTTCCATACGCCTCACCATGGGGTTTGATTCTCCTCTCCTACGCTGGGACAAAGAAGGCAATCAGCATAGTCACCCCTTCATTCAAAAGAACCAAGAGTTCGGCACGCGTCAATTGGCGTACAACATGGGGCCATTCATACTAAGTAGCTCAGCCCTGAGGGCGAGGACCATGTCAGTCACTCCCCCTCAAATCGACTTCTTGGAGAGGAGCCAATCTATGACTTCGGGGAGTCATAATAAAAACCCTGTGGTGCCCAAAGTTAAGTCAACATCATAAGTGACTCTGAAGGAAGTCAGTTCGACACTCGCAGCATCCTTGTAGAAGCCAAAGTCGCCGGAAGTAGCAATGCCCCCTGCTCAGTTTCTGCTTGCCCAGGCACAGGCCTGAATATGATATGGTGCACGTACTGTCACCGAGATTATCCTTACATGTGCGTCGGATGGGAAGATGTACTGTAGTTTACCGATGGTTTAGAATATTGTTGTTTAAGGAATGTCGGTTAGACGAACCCCAGGTCTGCCAATGGCCCAAGTGCGAGGGCCAAGGTCGACATAAAGTCCGCTGTATTTTGTGCCACAGCGTTTTCCACCACACCTGTATCGGTTGGCCGGACGAGCGTATCCAGCAACCCGGACAGGTGAACCAATGTGAAGTCTGCCGAAGGGAGCAGACTTACCGACCCACAACTCCAACCCTCAGGCATATCCCGGTGATTACAGGTCTATCCTGCGAATTAGAACTGCCAGAACTTAACGGGAAGCCACATGCCGACCCCGCTAAATTCCTGAGCCAATATGAGAAAGAACTGAGGGAATACCTCGTACCCCATGAGCAATGGGTGAACAGGGTTCACCGCCAAATCACAGGACCCACCAGGAAATGGTGGGAAAAATATGGGGAATTTGTGGAAGGTCGGCCACAATTTAAAGCCCAGTTCACCTCACATTTTACTGGTGACGAGATCTTACGTGATCTCATCACCGATCTACACTCCTGTGTGCAAAAGCACGACGAGGAGATTGAAGTGTTTATTAGGCGGAAGGAGCGCCTACATAAACGTGTGTTTCTGGGACAGAATGAAGGGCAGAGCGTTAGGTGCATTACACTCATTTGTTAGTCGCACCCCGACCTCAGATGGTCGAAGAACTCGCAAACCGAGATGAGAGCTAGAAATGAATTGGGTCCCCCTCCTCCAGCCCGGAAAATCTGGTACGCACCAGGACTAACGGTCCGGCACCCTTCCCCCGACCGCCTGCAGGGTGTGACGTGACCTTGCCGCACCCCGCCGCCCACCTACCCCGCTGTTGGTACTGCCGGGGGCGGCATTATAAAAACAGATTGCTCGAGGAGGCAACCACAGGAAACACATGGTCCAAAGAATAGGGAAAACCACGTAGAAACCGGGCGAAACACGTCAAACGAGAGGCCCTACGCCCCATTTACGTGCATATAATGTCAAACTCAGTACCACAAAGGCCACGGCCTGATCATTACCACAGGGAATGTGTGGCCCAGCAAGCTCCGGAAAGGAGAACCCCTCCGGCCCTTTGTGCGGCTGAAGACCACGCCCCGCCTCCACCTCCCATCATCATTCCCTCCTCCTGCCGGGAATGCCGAGGTCGGCACTCCTATGCAGCTTGTCCAGCCCGGCAGGAGACGGGAAAAAGGAAGGTAGACACCCGGGCGCAGAGCACCTTATTGCGCCCTCACCCCTCTCACACGCCAGCCCAGCCAAATGAAGCGCTGCCAGTTTTAGGGTAATAAACACTGCCCGTGCCTCCTTGAATGAGCCCCGATTTAAGGCGCAGTTCGAGGATAGTACGGTCATGGCCAAATTGGACATAGCCACTGACTGCAATTTCATAAGGGATGAATTCCTCACGCAGCACCAAAGAGCCCACGTGACCCCCACTAGCTTAACGGCCACAATGGCCCAAGACAAGGCCATAACTTTAGAGTCCCCTTCTTAGTGGCCCCTCACCTGAGAGATTCCATGGTATTAGGACGGCCCTGGCTGCGGGAACACAAATGTGTACTCGACTGCGGGCAACTCCAAACCACCCTAGGTGCTCAAACGGAAATGGCAGTCAATTGGGAAGGTGAAACAATTCAGGCTACCTGTCCCCCTGACTTCGTTCGTTTACGACATCTACGAGTCAACCCCGCACCACTTTCCCCCACGACAAGTGTGAAAACTCCCACCCAAGCCTGACGGATCAGGTGCCTTCAAGCTTGACAATATCGTAATACCAATATTTCGCCCCTGGCACACCTTATCACGATGTCAGCCTTCCGGGATAATTTAGATTACTGGGAGAAAGTATTAAATTCCCCACCAGGGATGGAGAGTCTTGCAAGACCCCGTTGTTCACACGACTCAAGAGATAGTCCCCAGTTCAGACTGTGGCGGACATCATTTCGTGCCCCGCTCGGTCGGTCTTGGTGCAATCCAGCAGATCCCCTCCACTTCGAGAGCCGACCCAATAGCTTGAGGCATGAAGGGATAACCCCTTCTCCTTCCACGACGAGTATTGCATTGAGACTGCGTAAACCCCTCGCCTCCCTTAATGCCCCACCACTGTTTGTAAAGTACCAGGAACCTAACAAGACATCTCCTGCACTCGCAGCACAAGTCTTCACGGCCTTCTTTTCTATGGCTAAAGAAGCGCCCCGCTGAACAATGACGTGGACAAGGCAGCGTACCTGCTCTTGCCAGGCTCGGTCCCGGCCACACCTCCCACTGAAACGGCGGAGTTCCTCTAGGATAGGGACCTTGGAATGCAATCCCTGCTGTCCTACCCATCCTACCTCTTCCCGGGCAAGAATGGTGAACGTCGGTGAGCCACGGATAAAAGCCTGACACAGTCCTCGATTCCACCTGTGGACCCCCTGGTCAACTTGGCGACCAGCACCAGCAGCCTATCAGAGTACAGGCTGGAGAGAGGGAGAGAGATACTGTGTCGACCATGACGCTAGTAAATGCGAGTTGCCGTTCGCCCGTGAGCACTGCGGCCATAAGTGCAATTCCTCCACCGTCAGGAGAGCCTACCGGGAGTGAGTACTGAGTTCCAATCACCCGTGCCGTGGCCGCGAAGTTACGAGGAACCCCTGTCACAAGGGCACGTGGCGAAGCAGATGACACGACCAGTAAAACCCCAATTTGAGAAGCAGAAGTGCCCAGCAGTGCAACCGCAACTGATGGTGTTAGCATCCAGAACGCTGATTCCATGCTGCCGACAACCGCCAGGCCCACGTTACACGTGGTCCCTCTGCGTGCCAGGTGCATGTGCCATGTGACAGGCTGCTACAAAAAGGCGCCTTGGCGGGCCCCTACTGCTTTCCGCTGGCCTGCTACAGCACCACGTAAGAGAGGGTGGCCCATGAAGTGCCACCACGTCAAGCGTCAATGCCCGCCACTTACTTCCACCTCGTCAACTGAGTGAGTACCTGGCTGAAGACAGTATAGACTAGCACCCACTCCCTGTCATAAGCCCCACACCATTAACTTTAGTAGGGAGTGATAGCGTTAGAAAGTCCGACTCTGAAACCAGCTTAGTAGGGAAGGCTAGGTGTTATGTGTCTAGGAAAATCCTAGCCTGATACGACCTGAAAGTGTGACAAACACGAGTCCACGTCATCACCTAAGAGTTCATCGTAATTGTGTGTTTTGAAACTTGTACTTGTTTTTCAAAGGTTGCAAATTCTAAAATTCAAAATGCTTTGAGAGGAACTGAGGCCCCACGCAAAAAACATATCCCAAGTAAAGTAACCGACCTCCTCATTAAAAAGGACACAAGTAAAGCAGACGTAATTCAAGTAAAATTTTATAAAAATTAAATTGATCACTAATTTGCCAAATGAGAAAGTTTTGTTTGAAAGAGGAAGTTCTAAAGCAGCATCAGACCCGTACGCAAACTGGAAAAATTGATGTTTGCAATTTAAAGGTCCCTCCCAGAAGTTAACTACTTCCGGCAACTATCACTTATGCCAGCCATAAATGGAGAAATAACTCTCGGTGAGATAAAAAAAGAAAATATTAAGAAAATTAAATACAATAAAAATAAAAATGACAAAGAATTAATTACACTTTAAAAATTGAAAAATTGAAATCGAAAAACAAAAACATTATTTAACACTATTTAAGACTTTCACGTTAAAATATATACTGTCACAGAATCATGGTTAAACCTAGAATAAAACATAGTAAAATAAAATGGATAGATGGTTTACAAAATTAATATTAAGGGACTTTAAATTTAATGAAAAATAAATTATACTAAAAAATGTAAATAAACAAGATATAATAGTGTCCAAAACAAATATGACTGGTTAATATGCATAAAATAAAAATATAGAATTTACTATAGCAAACTACTATAACAATAATAATTGAATGGTTGATAGATATTTAAACATATACTTCAATAAAAAAATAACTTGCATATTGAAATTGTTCTTGAATGACAATAATTAATTTTTACAATGACTTATAAACTAATAAACAAAAAAAATAATTAAATTGCTTGTGTGTGTAGAATAAAATTATTTGTATTAATAGAAATAATGTCTTGTGACGGGGTCACATCAACCACAAACACCTGCCTTAAGAAACCCCGTGCTATAAGCTGCTGTTATAAAAGATCTACATGGATTGACTGCTGACATTATGGGTGTGGCATCTTACCTGGGTCGTGTGTCCTATTGGACTCACTTGCACCACCATTGGTGTCGGTGGGCGAGCAGGAGGGCTGGAGGTATGCTGAGCACTGACCACCTTACCTGGCTTCCTCGTCAGGTCGCTCTCCCCCTCCTCACTATGGTGTCAAGAACATCTTGAAACTTGCGTGCAGCATGTGACATCACCACGGAGTGCTGCCTACACTTCATGAAGGAAGCAGAAGTTCGAGAATAAAGTGTTGAAGAGAGATAAGGAATGGTCTCTTATTTTCAGAAGAGAAGCAGAGAGGGACTTTGCTAGGATGGAGCTCTGTTCCTAAAGGAGGGCAGATGGGCTGCCAAAATTATGTTATAAAAGATACCTATTTGCCATATGGGGGTTTTTTGTTCATTTTAATATTGTAAATTTTAATACTGTAAATGTAAAGTTCAAGTTGTGTTATGCAGTGGTCATTTTGCTGTAGAACTGAGGGGATTTTCAAGTAACATTTTTTGGTATATTAATTAATTAATCATTTTTTACTAAATTTTGGTGACCATGTTTGGTCTATGTATAATTTTAATGGAGCTTTGACAAATAATTCCATATATTGGAACTCCCAAAATGTATTGTGAAACCGAATCTTTTACTCTTTGCTTTTGCAAACCTAAACATAAGTATCCATAGACACCTGACGGGATGATGTAGGGAAGAGGGAGGAGAGAGTGCATACTTTGTTGGAAAAGATGTTCACTGGAGGAAGTAAAGATGGAGTACCTGTCTCATGCATCAGCAAGCTACCGCCACATGTAGACAGAAAACTGTGTTATTCTGCTTCCATCAATGTTGTCAGTTAAAAAGGGTATTACAATTTAATATTTTGTTTTTGTTAACATCTTGGGTTTGCCCAAGTATTCAAGTGAGTGAAAAATATGGTGCACAAACTCATCCAAACATGACTTCTAAAGGAGCAGTTTGTACATCCTAGATCCAATCATTAAGAAAAGATTCCCTCCAAGCAGGTTTGAAAGATGCAGGAGTAGTCTTCAAAGCCAAAGACAGCATTAACGTACTGAGACAGCTGATGTGGGAGTTGGTGCGGAAAGGTGGATCTGCTGGTACAACGGAGGGCGAGTCCATGGCAATTTTTAAGACTTTATCTAGTTCTTTTGCTGATAGTTTCCGGTAGTGCATACCTTGAGTCTGATAGCTATAGTAAATTTGCTAGTTCAAATGGTAAAAACTGGTGCACTTAAAATCTGTGACACGTATATAATTTACGCTGATGTATTAGTAATATTTCCAGAATTGTTGCAATATATTGTACGGCAAGCTATTCAGGAGCAGTTAACATAAAGGTTTTTGCCAAGTTATGTTGAGTCAGTACCCCTATAACTATTGCACGGAACTGTATGAAAATATTAAGTTGATTTCAACATCCTGGTGAGCCCATGCAAGAGTTTGTTGTGGAGACAGTTAGATGGACTGAAGTATTGGATTTGTAGTGTGAGGGCTCTAATTTGGTTGAAATCATGTTTTTTCACTTATTGCCAGAGAACAGTATATTTTTTATGTTTGCAATAAAACCACAAACATTACAGGAATTGTTTAAGTTAGTTATTCACATAGAATTAACAGTTTGTGAATGCAGCCAGAAAGGTAATATGAACGCTAAGCCTAAGCTGCAATGTAAAGTTTGTTTTGGACAAATCATGTTACGAGAAATATATTTTATAAAATGGGAAGGATATTCCATTAACAGAAGTAATGATGGTAAAGAAGTACATCACTCAGAAAGATGAACCACAGGAAAATTGGCAACAACAGGACGGTAAGAAAGAGAAAAAAAATAAAGCCTAGGTGTAGCGCCTGATTTCGGAACTTTATTTAGGCACGCAGAAATGTGTAATTAACATGATTTTATTTGCCACCACATACGATTATTGATGCGTTTATGTATGTTTACTAATAATTGTGTTCGCATTTACACGTGTGTTACACCTTGGTGTTGGTCTGACACTTAAACTCATCACACACATCTACCTCTGCAATATTATTACCATACAAATGCTGTTACCCCGAGCAGTACATAGGTTTTCGAAATCTGGAAAAAAACAGAGGAAAACAGTAATTTGTTTTAGATGTACGAATCCTGGGTATTTTCAAATTAATTGCGTGTTGCAAAAAAAGAACCCACCGGAATGGGTTCTGTTGCTAACCCAAATTTGTATAATAAAAATGGTTTTGTTTGTTCTGTTAGCTATTGGTGATTTAGAAGTGTCCACATTAGTTGATTAAGGTGCATCTATGTCATTAATGATATCAAAACTCTGTAAAAAAAATAATGTGTAACACACCTTAGGCACTGTAGAAATCAAAATGGGAGTTTTTTCTCTGGTGGATGGAGGTTTTTGATTAAGTCAAATGTTGTTGCTGGGATTAAATTAAAACAGAATATTTTGCATGAAAGGTTCAATTTAGGTTACTTGACAATTTGTCGCATGACATAATCTTGGGCAGTACCCATGCTTGTATTGATATGGCTCAAAGTATTAAAGCTCACTTTTTCTCCCTGATAATGTTATTGCGTTTCAGAATAAGCCATTAAAGAGCTATAAAATTCAAATGTTACAGCACCTGGAAACGGAAGTGCAAGAATTGGAGAAAATAAAAAAGGAACTTAGTGATGCGATTACATCTAAATTAGGACATTGCGTAGAGGTTCCTATAGAGTTAAAATTATGAGAAGAGAACCCATGGCATATGTGCCATACTGGGTGTCTGTGCCCAAAAATGAAGATTTTTAAACAGCTAGTAATTAATCTGCAGGAACAGGAAACTATTCTAAATATTTTTCATTGTTAAATTGCTGAATATAAGTTTGAGTGCGATTGGTGTTCCCAACCCCTCACCGTCCATCCATTACTTATTACTCTTTGTGAAAGTTGGCATCTCTTTGGGTATGCATCCACCTACAATTTCTGATTAATTTACTAGTCGCATATAAAATGATACTGAACAGGTGATGTTTTATATTTTTATTGTCAAATAAAAAAAGCACCACCTGTTTCCTGTTGTATGAAAATCGAGTTCACAATAACATTTTTGAGTTACAATTGAGTTTGTACCATAAATGTAAATGTATACCTATATACATGAGTATAATCCCCCCCCCCCCCCCCTCTTAATAGTCACACTTCACCAAGAAAAAAGTTTGGGACTCATTTACACCAATAGGAATAATTCTTTGCCAAGGTAAGCGATTCACAGCACTACTTTTTCCATCTCGCCAATAAGTGAATGACTATAGTACAGTGTGTTACATTTACAAAGGTCGTTTCTTGATGCACAGAACCACCAACTTTGTAATGGCATCACAACAAATTACTCCATTTGCAGTGCCTACGATCAGCTGGTTCGTAACATGTTTATGTATGCGTTCATGTTGGCAATACCTGCTGAAAATAGTGCACACAAAAGAAATCAGCAAATTTAAGATTCCCATCCAAAGTTGAGAACAGTGTTGAATTTCCATTAACATAATCTGTTTTTAAAATATTTTGGTGCTGCTACTTTGTATTTTGAACAGTTTGAACTCTCATGAATTTTTAATGAGCCAGTTCTGGCTTGCCTCGCCTGTTGTGAGCAAGGCAAGGCTCCAGCAGACACTGCGCATGACTGGCACATGTTTGTTATTTCGTTTTCACGAGAGAATATACCATTCCACATTTTATTTCTTCAGACCTCGATTATTACAGCGACTTAGTGCAACCAATTATTATATCAATACTGTTGCAGTGTTTCCGGTGCGTTACTAATATTCCATTATCATTTTCTCACAATGACAGTTGAACTTCCGGCAATGTGTTGCAGTTCTTTCGCTCATGTGCAGCATATATTTGTGATGTGATAAAATTAGCTGTATGAACCGCCTACAGAATGAACACACACAAATATTTATTGAGGAAGAAATTTTCCTTGTTACTGAAGTGCCAGTTGTTTGAAGCACGTAGTATGTTAGACGTGTTTTCGGCCAGTATCACATTTTAAATGGCGTAAATCCGAGCAACTTGAATTCCAGCGGTCTCATGTAAGATTTGCTAACTTCATACATAGTTTATTTGTTTTTGATTAGATTCACTAAGTGGAATTACAAGAGGCCGAAGTAATTCTGTAATGTTTGCCACTTTTGTGCCTAATTTAATCTATTTTTTATGCACAGTTATGTGTACAATTTTTTTAGCTATTATTATTTTGAATACAATTATGACGTATTTCTGTAACCTAATCATATGTCAGTGTGTTAGTGTTAGGGTATCTGAGATTTGCAACTTGTAACATTTAAGTTATATTTATGTCCACTAATATTAACATTATTTATCAATGACATTTCCCAACTATAGTCCAGCTGGGAATAATGCAGTTGCACCAGTTAGCTAGATGGATTTTGCAGATGGAGGTTAGTAACAGTTCTTTTGAATTAGAATGCCGAAATTGTTGTCTTTTATACTAACTCATTCAAACTACGAGGGGGGGGGGGGGGGAGGAGGAGAAAAAAAACCACACACACACTATTTACATTATAAATGATGAAACGTAAAACCTCTTGCAGCAATTACAGATGAATTGCTTACTTCTAAATTCATGAAAGAGGCAAACATGAGGCTGCCTACACCCTAGTGGCTACATACGTGGGTGGAAAATAATCTAGAAGGAACAACTGTTCAGTCCGAAAAAGTTATATTTTACTTCTTGGGTTATGGCCCCCTCAGCACACTCACGTCTATTCTCGGTGGTATTAATGTGGAAGAGAAATGCGTTCGACTCAACCTTTAGTGTCACACTGTTCTTACCTGCACTCTGATTGGCTGTAAGCTGACTACGCACCACTACTCATCCAATCAGCAATGGCGAGACAAAATCCAATAGGGATACTTTTCTTTAAATTCATGTGACTGAAAAATGCACTACTTACTACTCTCTAAGGGCTATTAAACAATATCCTCCAACTGATCTTTACACCAAAAACTCGTGAAGGCCCAAACATACACAGCACTTTGCTTAAATAAGCCACCAAATCTTAATATGAAAATTATATTAATGACTTGCCACCACAACCAAATAATCCGAAACTCAAAGACAAAATAAAAACCTGAAGAACCGCAATGTTAAAAACTTTCAGTCGAAGCTAAAAGGAAAAGCATGAAAATAAAGCCACATATTAAAAAAATATTATCAAACTATAGTTTAAGTTTATGTAAATTGTCACTTCTTGAGCCTGTAGCATAAATAAGCCGTTATCTATTATCACTTTGTACTAGTAGAGTTATGTTGAACTTTCCTTTATACAAAACTATTTTTAAAAATGCAAGACATATTTAGACGTCATCCTACGGTTATTATTTAATTTAGGCCAAGTGTATGCATCCGTAATGATCATGAAGTCGAATAAACTAGTGATCTATTTATGGCACTATGACTAACAGATGCCGAACTTTAAGCTTTGCACCTTTTTAAGCATATTGCTGCAATAGTCAACCTTTAACTTATTTTCATATGTTGTAGAGAATAAGGCAGGTAAGGTGCAAAATATATATTCAGGATACAAATGCATTTGATGGTGATTCATAAAGAAATAAAATTGTATTATTAATATTTAACAAAATAAAGAAAACAGCACTACTTAAAAGGCAGACCATAGTAAAAGATAGAACTGGCGATTGTGTAAGCTAAAGTTTGAAGTTGATAGGAAAGCACGCTATAGATGAAAAAAAAAAAAAAAAAAAATTAATATGAAATAATTAATAATCACGAATAAACACACACCAACCCAGTTTCCAGCATGTTTCTATGTCCACATGTTCACCAGCAGAAGGAAAACAATTATATATTAAATTTATTTAATATGAACATTCTCACTCGCATTGCAATCAGTCCATAAAAGAAAAAATATGTTACAAAACAGAAAAAAGTAAAGATATCTATACTGTATACCTTGCAACAAATATGTATGTGGCAAATTATATTCATTAAAAATACTGACAAATCAGTGCAGTAAATAAACACCAAGATCATCATTTGTCCAAAACCCAAGTTTCTGTCTCTACTCTTCCTAATGTTGTTTGAGTAGCTAATTTTGGCATGACCAAGGAATATTTTTTTTAAATCGATGTTCACGTGTTGTGTTCAACTCATTTCAAGTTTTGAGTCATGGTTTCGGGACTTTCGCACTGTTCTGTTTTCTTCAAAATACCTGAGTATGGGGGGAGTAAAATTATGCTTAAATTTTGGGGCACAATGTTTTTCAGATTTCACAGAATTTGATATATATTGAGATTTTGCATAACTAATGGTGCCAGTATGTTAGTAAGCTTTATGGCAATATAAATTTATTCCAATTTTAAGGCTGTTATAGTAGTTCATAAAGTTTTATGTTTCAGTCTTGTATGCACGCATTGGCTTCCAAGCTTGGCAGGAGATTTCAAAAAGGCACATAGCGTAAAAGTTTTTCTTGTACGCAATTAAATTTTTATTTGGTTTATATTTATTTGGGAAGTGAAGTTTGTTAACCGGAATCATTTTTGGGATTTTTAAATTAGTGGATTTGTGACCACTTGGATATTTTTGTTTGGGGCTTTTCAAATTAGTTTTGCATCTCGGCTAGCTTACAGGCTGGATAGGGGGCAGGCAAGGAGGATTGCACATGAACAGCGTCGGTGGCTTCACCACACTTGTTATCAGATGCGCCAGATGCTGGTGCGACTGTTTCAGTCACAGTTGCATGTATTATTTCAGCCGTCCCCGAGCTCTTGAAGTGTTGCTTTCCTATGCAGTAAATTTTCGCTGTGTTTGTTTGCTGGTCGTATTACCACAAAAAAGTCTGTCTTTGTACCGTCCGGGCAGGCGCTTGTCCATCTCCATGCCATATGTCGGGAAACTTTAAACTAAAGTTTTAGTGTTTATTTTGCCTTCACCATGCTAGTTTACGAGCACATCTCTGTGTCCGAAGCGTTCGCCGTGTGCATTTGGTCACCAGCAGGAGAACACAGCTACATGCGCATCTCATCAGCAGCAGGTTTTGGCCACAATAAAGATAAAATCTTATGAATATTTTTAACAGCATAGCTGATCCAACATCATCAGAAACAAAATAATTTTATCATTCCGAATTCTGGAAAAGATATTACTCGTAAGCAAAATTAAAAATATAATAATAAAAACACTAAGTTTGAAATATTACTGCCTTGAAAATTCTCTCTATTTTTGGGAAATTCCCTGACTTTTACATGACCAAGACGATTCCCTGACTTTTCCTGGTTTTCCTGAACAGTGGCCACCCTCTCAATGTGCAAAAAAAATTATTTTGCACAGCAAAATTTATTTTTTCAAATTTCAGAGTATAGTGAAAATATTGGTATTGAATCATAAGTACCTCTGTGTCTAAACTTGTATTGAATCTGATGCATACAGATTTCCTGTATAATACGACAACTATGACTCATCGACCTCAAGTATTTATACATCACCCGAAGGAGAATCAAACCCAGCAACATATTACACGAGTGTCTTGGATTGCCACAACCCTGGACGGCGGTTCCAAACACGTGGAAAATTAGGTTGCGCAAGCCAGTGAGCACGCGGCCCCTCCCCATTACCGCACTGAGAGCAGACAAGCCGTCACCTGCCTCGGGGTTAAACTAAGCGCCTCAGATCATGCACAAAGCCAAAAACCAGACAGAAGGTAGCTAACCCCCTGGCCACACATGAGAGGGATGTCATGAGGTGACGTAACACCTTCCACTTTGGCCCGGCATTACACCTGTCCTGCGGGCTATTAAAAGTCCCTGCATTACCAGGCTCGCGAGTTATTCCGTTTTTCAGTAGCTTACTTTAACACTTCGTGTGCTGGGGCCCTCTAATGCTCAACAGTCTTCTGCAGCCACCAGAGCCTGCTACCATTGACGTAACCAAAAGCTCCTGGTACAGCCACCAGCAGTTACCAGAGGCTTCATTGTCGACAACCACCACCATCTACCAGACGCTCTACTTATTCTTCACCACACCTTCTGCAACTTCTCCTCCAAGATCAGCAGCTGCCTCTACTTGCTGGTAGAGGCAACTACACCCACTGCTCTTAAAGTAGTGGCATCCCTTTTTCTATTGTCTCTTCTAGACACCCCTAGAATAGAGTAGTTGCAACTGAGTTGTTATCATACACCACTAGATATTGTGGGTAGTTTAGGAACAGGCCACCTACACCTGTCTAGTGTAGGTTACTTCTATATTCATTCTCTGCTTGGTTTGGCGGTAGCACACATCACTTGTATTTATTACTTCTAATAAATACAGTCTGTTCCTTTCCCGACGAGTATCTGTTCTAGAGGTATTTCCCCTGACCACTAGGAACGTATCTACTGTATGTTGTCAACCAAGACCAAGTTTTGATACTAGTAAGAACCATAGAGTAGGACAGCGGAGTCCCTTCAGGAATCTGTATGACTGACACATGGAGGGTCGCCACATTTTTTCCACTGGGAAAATACCCTGACATTTCTCTGATTTCCAGACAAAAATAATCTTTTCCTCCCCTGACCTTTTTCTAACATTTTTTTTTAAGGATTAGCACCTTTGCATTATAACACACTTTTACACCAAAATACTTCTCTGATCTTACAAATTGCTTACCACATCGATTGCAAAGAGAAATGCCTAAGCATTTAGTTCATAATCATTAAAACGATTTCATATGATTCTGGCAGCAACGCGTGATTGACAGAACTGCCAAATATAGCATACATATCACAGAAGTCCCTATTTAGCTAACTTGGTTCAAATTTCCTGACATTTCCGTGATTTCCCCGACAGTTTTTATATTCCCTGTTTTTCCAAATTTTCCAGACCTGTGGCAATCCTGACATCATTTGATGACCACCCGTTCTAGACCGCTGGGGATAGAATGGTAGAGCCCTGACCACTACAAACTCATCCCGTAGGGGCGAGACAGTCACCTTGAGTTGTATGCTACCACAGCACTTATGGTGCCGGCCAGGATATTTGCTCAAGACTGACTGCCTACCTTTGTTGTGACCTACACCTAATAGCAGTAGGAAGGCGGCCCACAAGGTTCATCGCTCTAGGTCTATGCGCCACAACAGGGGGCTGATTGGAACACTGAACTTGTGCCGTCATCTGCTATTGGAAATACACTAAGATAGAGATTATCTCGTGTTCACAACGATCAGTAAATATCTTTACGTGTTAATCCAACCTCTAAGGCTTTTGGTAGAAGGCAAGGCTTAAAAAGGGACGAGCAAAAGGCGGCTAATACCGCCGCCAAGCTAGAGTGAGTATTAGACTCGCCTACTCTTAATAGACAAGCCGAGTGGCACAGAGCGCCACTCACCCATCTTCTGGAGAGGCCTTTCTCTCCAGTGTTTGAATATATTTACAGACTTGCCAACTTTTAAAGTTTTCAATCAGTACAATGGATAAAAACTATTAAAACATGCGTAAATTGCCCGCAGCAATTTCACATGCATTAATTTTCTTATCATTCACACATAATTACAAGTAATAAAATTTCTATAATTTCACAATGAAAATTTAATATAATCTAACATATGTTCAGTGTTTTAGGCCAGAAACTATGATTTCTCCTAGACAGGACTTATACATCAACTAAATGTGTTTGCTTAGTATGACATGCAAAGCAAAAATATACTTATTCCTTGACTTGGCTGAAATATACATTAATTTATTATAACTTCCAAGCCATAAAAGTTGAGAATTCACTTAGTAATACACAAAATCCCTATTCTGCAATGATTTAAAATTAAAAATGACAATTAAAACAAACTTGTATAAAAAAATGTGCATATACTCACATGTTAATTGTCAAACTAAGAAAGCTTACAAATTTTTATTTAGAAATACAAGCATTCCTTTTTTTTTTTTTTTTTCTGGATGAAGTCAGATAGAGGAAATGTGGAAATTATTTATCGCCGGATGAAAATCAATAGCAATTATACCGCTACCTGAAGTATGATTTATTATTTTGTTTGTGGTTTTCTGTTTGTCGTTTTTACATATTGTACACACACAAAACATGTAAAATAAATATAAAATACTGGCTGTGAACACAAATGGCACGTAAAAAAATTTAAATATGTACTTGCATTCAGAATACTGAACAGAAGATCACAAAATTTTGACAGATTCAGAAATGTAGCGCAGCAGCAATGTATCCTTGTTAAACAACTGATCTGTCCATGAAGAAAGCATCGAGTGTAAACAAATGCTGTAATCAATTTAGGTTACCATTCCAACCTACATTGTTTCTATTATGGCTAAGTCATACTGCTGGGCCTCCATTAATTTTATTGCCAGTGGATTGGATGGGGGTCGGAGAGACTTTAATTTAACGTCTTTCATGAGATGTCATCGTTTTGCACCTCTTCTTAAGAGACAGTCATTTTTAATTACACTTTGTTTAAATGGAAAGGTCGAAAATTTGCGTTATTTTGTAAATTTGATTTGGTCGCCATTAACTGTGACGTTGTCGACAGTCACTTGTTTAGCACTCGCGGCAATACATCATTACAATTAACAATGAAATATATTTTTATCTAAATTTAATGCTTAAAAGGGACGTAACATTTCTACAATTATCCCTGCAACGCTACAAATACGTTAATAAATATAAAAATTATGCAATAGTGACAATTTTAAAAAATGTAGTTGCGATATATATATAAACAAAGCACAACACTTACTTGCTTTTTAAAACATGCCTCATGTATTTTATGTACAGTTTGAAGAGGGGAGGGGGGGGGGGGGGGGGGAACACACACATGCACAGATTTTGTCATTTTGTATTTTTGCTCACATCCACTGAATACTAAATACCAAATATGCCACGGCTTCAAATTATTACATAACCTGTCAAATTTTTTACCTTACCGAAAAAAACGTGGTAAATATGTAGTTACAATTCGAATATTAAACATGCTTCAAACGTAAATATTTCTGACGAAGTTAGTTTTCCATGCACTAAACGTGTTAGGTCTATCACACTGCAAAACAGAGCTGAAATAATGGTTTTCTAGGCCACGTACATTTCGAACATTTTAATAACTGTTCCAAAATACGTTATTTACAATACACACTGACTTACGTTTTGTAATTCCTATTTGCAACTCCTGAATAATGTTGTTCTGTTACAATTCTTATTACACGTTTCTCTGCCATCGATGCAACTTAATCAGCTGATTCATTAAATAAATATGACATTTCACCGGCTGTCCGAAACTAGTAAACGCAACTGCAGAACGAAAACTGTTTCTTCGAGACAATTGGGAAAATGGCGGAAAAAGCCATTCACGTGTCAATAATATAACATTTCAATCATCGAACAAATGTATCGATATGCATGATGCAATACTCAATATTTTCCATACTTCCTGATATTGAGGTATCAAAGAATCGAATGTCCCGTCTAGTAAATATTCACCCAAAAATTCTTTCTCTGTGTCAGAATTCTGAAAAAATTAAGGCTTTTCTGTAAAATTGTAAAAAGGTTATGATTCCCGTACATTTAACGGAAATATTGTACAAGTTGGCAAGTCTCATGATGTATTAGTTACAAGCGTACATAATTTATATGTTAATGCAATTCCAATTGTTATAATGAGAATTTCACAGTTACCAATGTCATTCATTTCGGTAAATGATCACGTTTTTATTTTCAATTTGCCATGAAATACGCACAAACAATTTGTTAACACACGTTAACATTGCCATGTAGGATTAAAATAATTTCAAATTACATATTAACCGTATTTTGTATTAATTAAGTAGTTTAACATTATAAATCCTCTATTGGTTCTCGGGACCCTAAATACACTTCACAAAAAACAATAATTTCATAACAAACAGGGATCTATTAACAAGGTTCGACTTATATCTGAATAACAATAATGATAAAATTCTAATCTTTTAATGTATCTCTCTAAGCTATCCCAATTTAATTAATATAACTACGTACAATCAAACCACCAAATTCATTCTATCCCTGAGAATGCATCCACTAAATAAAATTAATTTGTACTTTTAAAAACTAAAATTACAACAGCACACACTAAACCCAACTACTGTAACAAATATCTGCTTTGTTTCTATAAACATTATGTTGCTGATGCCACTATCCTCGCCATAGCCATATGCTCATTTGCAAAAGGAAAAAGCAGTCTCATGTTATGACCCTGACTATTTTCAAACCTGATTTTTCTCCAAAACCCTTGTTGCCATGTAATGATAGCAACCCAAACTTTTAAAATTATTTTCTGAGAAAAAATGCACAAATGGTACATGGATGAAAATATTATAGTCTATGGTCTGAAAAGTTTTAAATCAGTTTTTTCTAACTAAATTGTACCAGTATGATAAACAATAATTTTGAGGTTATGCTATTTTTTGTATCTACAAGTCATGTCCACATCTATTGTATGCCTGTACATATTGAATTTTACTGCCAGTCCCACGAAAAACAACAGATAGAGTATAAGATAACACAAAATAATACTGTACTTACATAACTTCCTTGCTTTGCTAGAGCCCCATTTCCCATTTTGTTCTCTTCTATCACAACTCCACCTGTCAATGTCTGTTTTGGTGTTTTAGCAGGAGTGATATTAGCAACAAGATTTTTGTTTTGTCCTGGGGTATTAGTGACACTGTCTGCTCCTTTATTTTTGTTTTTCTTCTTTTTCCCAGATTTTTCTCCTGGCGTGCCCTTAAAAAATACCATACAGAACAACATCAAAAATTATTTATTAATACGTCCTGTGGCTTCAGAAATTCACAAATGATAAAGACATCCTTGTTGGGCATAGCTTGAGTCAAGTATAGGTCTTGAGAAGCTTTTACAGGCATTCACACACAAAATTCTGATGGCCAGGATTATTACAAACACCTAAAAATAGAAAATGCATGCTTTTCTTTATTAACTATACAATCATATACAGTAAAATTCTGATACAACATTTTTCACATTTACGTATTTTTCACTTTAATGTACAATATTAATTCCCATCCAAATACCCTTTGTAAATAAACTACATAAAAATATTTTACTTTAATATAAAAAATTTGCATTAACTTTCAGTACAAAGATTATTTTACCTAGTGTATTTCAAAATGGAATTAATTAAATGTACTACGTAGGCTTTCCATATTGTATTGATTTTTATTTCCAACCTAAATTTGGTTTAGTTTATCAATACTATAGGCAAAAAAAAAAAATGTTTACCGCCAATTTACATTCAGTGCACTGCAGTATAATGCAAACAATATGTTCCTGCTGTTGAATAACGATGTCATCTATCCATGAGTATATTTCATATAAGTTGAGTAATAATTGAAATACAAATGTGACGTACCTACACAGTATGTTGACGTATGCCCAAGGGGTTTGGTATTTGAAACAACAATTACTTATTGTGACTAGACATGTCAAACAATGATTTAAGAAGATGTTTGGGGCTTAAAGATATGGTGACCTTTGTCACGCCATGTTTAAATGAGAAAGTAGATGTCTTGGTCACTTTGACAGTTTTAATTTGTGATGCCAGAATCAGGATTTGCATTGGGCACCAATTGGCTTATGACCAATATAGAGGATAGGTCATGTGGCCTGGATAAGGGGAAAAAAATCTAAAACCACTGTCACAGCCCTACAAGCTGGCTGACCCTTGATCACACTCACTGTTACCTGAAGATCAGTTGACCTTCGGAGGCTGTGGTCCCGGTTGGAGATTCATACCCTGGTGTGGTGAGGACTGGTGGTCGCCTTGGTTGCTCATGGACGGTGAAGTAGTTCTGACTTATTGGTTGCTGCTGGGTGCTGCAGGGTTGCACGTCAGCGAACCGTCAAACCAGGAGTTAGCGAGTCCTAGTGGAGATTACTCTCCTCTCAGAAATGCTTCAACAACTGGGTGAAGGGGTCCTGGTAGCTTAATTAAAGGGTGAAATAACGGATTTGGTAAAGCAGAGGGGTGAGGCCTCTCTGTGATGTGGACGGTTTGAACTCGGCCTGCTCGGCTGAACTACTGCTGAGGGCAGGAGTTAGTGTTTTGCAGCCCTTTTCAACCTTCTCCGCACACCTCCCTTCCAGGAGTACAGCATAAGGGAATAGGATCTAATACAGCCTCGCAAAAGGCAAGCTGGTCACTTATGTCCTACTGTGTACTTAAGAATACTCAGTCGCACAGGCAAGATATGTACCTTTTGCTCCTTTCGCCAGGCCCTAAGCAGACTGGTGGACAGAACGATAGGTTGTGAGCTGCTTTGACTGGAATACCCAGGTGTGGTATCCACAGGAGGCTGATCAATCCAAGTTAATTCCAGCTCCTTTCCGGACCCTTAAGAAGTGGTGCAGAAATACGTCAATGTTAACAGTGAAACATTTCCAGTCATATTTCAAGCCCGGCGAACACCTTTGTGAATAAGTTTACTCCACATTATGTTTACACGAGTACCTTGTTGGTGTTGATGGAATATTTTATTGGTACTTAATTATTTTTTATTTGCTTTCTTTAAGCATAGTTTGTTTTAGGTACCATTTTAGTTTGCAGTGGTTGGACTATCCCGTCCTGGTTGGGTATTAATTAATTTTCTCACCAAGATCTACCTTTCAATCTTTTATCCACACTCCTTCGGTCAGTTAAGCAATTTCTTTATTCAGCGGTAAATTGCTGTGTCCTAAGAACTTTCTAATAATTAAATAAATAAATATATATATATTTAAAAAAAACTTTTTTTATAAGATAATAATAAAAGTAATAAAACAAATAAATAATAATAATAATAATAAAAGGGAAATTCCATGTGAAAACACCAGATTCTTAAATAAATGGTAGCTCGACTATTTAAAAAAGGAATTTTTAACCACACCAAGGATAGCTCAAAACTATTTTATTTCATTTTTATATGTCACCATTTTAAGTAGAGGCTTGTTTTTTTTTCCCCCAACTGCAGGCTGAAACAGGGCCTTGTAGAGGTTTTGATAAAATGTCATTGTTGGCCTCGTAGGAAAGATAGAAGGTTCTGACTTTCGCTGAATTAAAGAAAACATTGTATGATAACAAAAAATGTATAGTAATAAAAGAAAATATTTTTTTAACCCTAAGTGAAATGACCTTGAAATTTGCTAAAATTTTGAAAAATGTTATATTTTTAACAAACTTTCAAAGTGACTTGGAGTGGGAACCACAGGGCAAAATTTTTTGTATAATAACTACGGGTGGAACATTTTTCAACACTTATGTGTTACTGTGTGGGTTAAACTCCCTTCCTGCATTTTTTTGCATCAAACTTTGAAAAATTTCAGTTTTTGTTGAGTTCAAAGTCAAATATCTCAAGAAGTGTGTGTGTGTGGTGTGTGTGTGTGTGGAGGGGGGGGGGGGGGGGGGGGAGGAACCACGTAAAAATGTTATATTTTCGCTCATGTATACATCTACAGGTACTTAACAAAATCTACGAGTTTCATTTTGTGGTTCAAACTGGTTTAGAAGTTACAGGCTCCGAAACGTGTGTAAAAAGTTCCTTTTTATGTAAAAAGTAAAAATTAACATTTCTCATGTTTACAACATTGAAAAAAATGCTTTTAACAGTTGTGAAATCTGTAGGTCGCAGGACATATTGAACATTCTTCATCTCCACCCATGAAACATCATCTTTCGTTAAACTGAAGCTTGTTGATGGACCACCTGGTTTGTGAAAGACCACCTTGACATCACTGTTTTCCTTCGAAACCTCACAAAATCTACCAATATACCATCTGTTATCCAAGCAATACTCCCTTGCCCTGGGAGTGTGGCTTGGAGGTGAACATTGAGAATTACAGCTCGCAGAGGCAACTTGGCGAGCTACTTGTTGCAGTTGCAGCATGCAGGCACCGTAACTACACTTGTATGTGTGCTGTAGGCATGGAGGGGACTTCCCTCTTAGCCTCCAGAGAGTACAAGTGATGCAAACGCTGGGTGGATACGGGCACCACAAGGGCCAGTACTACATCAGCTCTTAGCTTTGGCAGTGATAGAAAAGGCATTGGCCGAGCGATACGGACTTCCTCAGTGTTCATTGCCGATTCTAAAAGAACAATAAACACTCTCGAAAAGGGATTAAGGATTACTGCCATGTTGATTTAATGGAACTTTTCAACTACATACTGAAAATGTAGTTAGTTATTTAGCATATAATGGCTAACAAATAAAGTAATTCCTGGTATTTTTTTCCTGGTCTAAATAATACAGTTACGTACAGAGTTCTTCTGTAGCCGCAGTCGACGCCGGTTCGGGATTTTTGAACCTCACGTCGGGGTTGGGACGTCACTGTGTTTGTGCCGTTTGACGATTTTGCGAGTTTAAATGACTTTCGAATAATGGCTTAAGAGAGTTTTGAGAATTTTGCTGTTGTGTTTAACCACGTTTTTTGTTGTTTTCCACATTTGTCGTATTCAAAATTTGAATTTTTGCTTGCTGCATGGGTTAAGCCATATGTATTTCAAAACTTTTTAGCTCTGAACAACGTTCCCCACTGGATGGTTTTATCGGTTCCATGTCTGGGGTACCTGCCCGCAAACAAGACATGTTTAGGAACAAGGTAACCAAATTCAGACTGGATAATTCACATACCGCGAAATATTCTCTCAAGGACACGTGGTCAGTAACCAAAGGAAACTTCGGTGTACACGTAGCTCATCTAAACCAAGGCTGCCAGGAAATGTTTGCGGAAATCGGGTATCTATAGATGTTGGCATTTGGAAGATAGAAAATAAACTTGTTGCCAGCGACTTTGTCCACTTGGAATTTGGATTTGTAGATGAATCAGGCACATTGAAATTAAATACAGCTTTTACCCAAAACAAAGCCAGACAGGTATATGTTTTGTTGTTTTTGGCATAACATAAGTAAATAAATAAATAGAATGAAGTAAAAAATAAAATATAGAAACAAATCAATGAAAATAAATTAACAGAAATAAATAATTAATGAAAATACATAAAATAAATATAAGTGAATAAATAAACCATGGCTTCGCTCGCCGGAACAACTGTGATTACCACTTCAAGTTATATACAGCAAGCTGCTAACCGAAAACATAGTGGTCTAAATCACACTGCTGAGCTCATTTCTGACTTAGCATGATTTTACACTTTGCCTTTAATCCATTAACATAGCGAAATAGCAATGTAACAATAAGCTAATACAACAAAGACATGTGTATAAAAATACGTGCTGAGAAGCAAAACTTCATATAAAAAATTAAACTTTTACTTCTCATCTTCCTTTTGATATAGGATGATATATACCTAAGTATCGATTTAAGAAATACCACACTCACAGCAATTTCGGAAAATCCGCTCGGTAGTTTTTACTTGATGTCAAAAAATACAGAAAATAATTTACGTTATTTATTTTTAATGAATATGACAGATATTTGCATAAAATCATTTATATTTAATAAAATATTCTTAAAAAAGCCACACTGTATGAATTTATACAAGCATCTGACGATAAAAAGGTTTAGCTGCAGGTTGTAAGAAATTTGCTTAAAAACAATTTTACACTGAACAATATTTTGTTCTCTCAAGCAATCTGATGTTTCTCCAAACATGTGAATTTATTCCCTTTAAACAAACGAAACATTTAAACATAACTTGTTGAGTAGAATAATTATCTAACTGCCCCAGCATCATTTTTATAATGCATTTATGGATACATACACAACTACAGTGAAACCCAGTAAAGAAGTTCCCATTTAAGAAGTTTTCCTGCTTAATAAGTTGAATAATTTTGCACCCTGTCTATACGCATATGTGTAATTTTACGCTTTTAAGAAGTTTTCCTGGTTAATAAGCATTATTTTTTCAGTCTCTTCAAAAACGTGTCAACGGAGTTTTACTGTATTTTACGTGTACATTTAAGTAATTAGTTTTGTTACCGTGGAATTATAAATATCATGGTAGTCAAATATTTTGTTTAAAATTAATAAGTGTACAGTTAGTTAACAATCATATGTGTCCATTGTTATAGAAGTTTTTGCAACAACAAAATTAGCTTGGTGCAGTACTGACATGTATTTGGTTGGCTGTAGCACAACAGTCATTTGATGACGTTTGAATTTATAGCTCGAGAGTTCATTTGTAATTGTTCTGACTATTAGAAACATTGCAGTGTTTGTTAGTGTATTAACTGATGCTCAACAGTGTCAAAAACAATCCCAATGAAAAAATTTCAACCAAAAAATCTGCACACCTTGACACTTTAGAAAATCTATATACATGCAATGTACTAATCTTTCTATAACAATAAAAATAAGTGAACTACCAAAACGTTTATGATGGCCATGGTTGCCAAGAGACAGAATTCAACAGCAATGAATATGGGTTCGGAACTTGGTTATTTTAGATCTTAAATTTATGACCGAAACTGTAATTTATGGACAGCCATAACATCTTCATTTGCACCAACCAAATTTTACGTATTTGGGACAGCCAAATATGAACAGAATAACATTTTTCAGGAACAAAATAGTTAGTTGCACAGATAGAAAAAAATTAATTTTGCTTCACAAAACTATTTTCTTATCTTCAACATAATCGTTTTCTCAGTGTAAAAAAATACCTAATAATAACATTCCCTCAAAGCTTATGTTTTACAATCATCAAATACATATACCTAAGCTCTTTTAAATAAAATGGCCAACGTACATTTTCATTAAAAAAACTATTATAATACTTTATCGTGCTGCAAGCTCATGCAAAAGATCCACGTCTACTGAAACACAGTGTGTCAGTCTGCCTGACCTAACAACCAACCGCAGAAACCACAAGCATTCTAAGAAATGTTCACTCCAAGACAGAAATCAGATCGCAAGCAGATATAACGAGCCAGCAATCTGCTAAGTGCTTTTAAAACACCTTCTACCTTTGCCCCTCTGCCAGCTGCTAGCCTGAAGAAGTTCCAAGACTCGCCACTGCGATCTCTGCAGCAGCACTGTATTGACCTGAGAATGTCCTCAAATATGAACAGATTTGTCTTTAAACCAATCAATTTCATGCTTCTAATGGCCAATAATTTGGCATTTTCGGATATGGCACTGATGTGTGGCAGCAATAAAAATGTTGAGTTTCTTCTGTAGAATGCCGTAGTTATTACCGTGATAAACTGTGTATGTGCTGAATAGGAAGTAATTTCCTATGAACCTGCACTCATCGCCAGCGAAAATTTGATGCTTTTTATGTACACTAGTTTGGCTTTCTCGGATGTTGTAAAGGTGTTTTCTAGTCATACAATGCTAGCATAATGACTTGAATGTAGGGTGGACTACTTTTATCTGTATCCGAGTATTGTATAATCTATAGTGGATAATTTCTCCGATAATTTCTCTGCATAAGGTCTCATTGACCTTATGCAGAGGTTCAAATAAATATTATTTAATAACAGAAATATTTTACTTACGTAAAACAAATTTCATCAGAACAAAGCAGACGGTTGTATGTTCACATGATCAAAACCTCGTACACATATTTTCAACAGGTCTCGTATTATAAAGCAACAGATTAATGAAGTAGATTATTAGATATCTCCAATAAATAAAAAAAAATAACAAAATCAGGTATACACAACAAAAATAGCTTAACAAAGTAGTGCACGAAATTTCATCCACATCGGCTGTAAAAACTGTAACTGGCACTCCACCTTAAAATATACTACATATGCACATTCACTTCCTGCTTCTTACACCATGTGCACACACACACAAACTCTCATGCATGGATGTACTCGCACTGCATGTACTCACTCATGCACAAAGCATGTGCA
This sequence comes from Dryococelus australis, assembly GCA_029891345.1. Lineage (NCBI taxonomy): Eukaryota > Metazoa > Arthropoda > Insecta > Phasmatodea > Phasmatidae > Dryococelus > Dryococelus australis. Next base: position 192,851,916 of record CM056996.1, read on the forward strand.
CACATAAAATATAAATAAATATCTGCAATTTCATCTCAAAAGAACTCTATAACCTTTATGTTTGTAGTAACCAAATAATATCTCTGCATACTTCTGTGAAGTTTGGAGAGGAAACATTCATATGCCCTGTAACAGGAGTCTTTTCCTTCTTGTGACTAGCAGTTGGCGTAGGCTTTGGACTCTTTACACCCTTCTGCACTACTGGTGATATCTGTTTTTCTTTGCCTTGTAGCTTCTTGTGGAATGGAGTTGACCCAGCACTTGAAAAAGGTGAGGATTCAGCCTTTTTCTTCCCTGGAGCAACTAAAAAAAAATAGAAAATAAACTCTATTATGTCACACACACTAATATGAACATTAAATATGGGTGATAAAAGTACTTTTGTGTGCACATATGCTGCCATTCACACTTGGAATCACTTGTTCGTGCTCACAGTATTTTGTAAAATTGCTTGGCATCCAGCTATGTGGTATGTGAATAGTGAAATTTGTATGAAAACACTCACTGCAAGCTTTAATCTACTACACATGATATACAATATAAATTAATTGAGCACAGTGGAATGGTGCAGTTAGGGACTGGCAAAACTGAACTTTGGGTATGTTCATATAATTTGCTACGTTTTGAAATATATTACATATGTACATTCATTTCCCACTTCCTACACCATGTACACACATGCATAAACTCTCATGCATGGTTGTACAGGCGACTCTCAATGTATCATTATCGCATGTAGCGATAAACAGCATCCACTAACAATTTTTTGTGGCCCTGGTGAAATCTCTATGTAAGTAATGTTAACATAAACAGTTTGTATTGTTTATTGCATGGAGCATCAATCAAAGTATATTTCAGGTCGATTCACCCAATATTTCCCACAACTATCATTTTTAAGCTGGTTGTTTATGCAAATATCTAGTAACTGGATGTGAAATACGTCATGTGCGCCACTGTTTATAACTGCTCTGTGGCGAGCTGTCTAATGTCTTGTCTTCGAAACACGTCTGTTGACACTGCGGCATGATGTGGCAAGTGAGTTTGGCTTGCTACTTCCCCTAAATGCTTCCGATAGGGGAAGTGGTCACCTATAGCAATAAGCGTGGCAAACTAGGGTCCTCTCTCTTACCCTTCTTTCTGTCTCACTCAGCCACACAACTTCCTTCCTCCCTTCACAAGCCTAGCCGTTGAAAGTGGAAGATGTCGAGCAAAAGATAAAGCACATCCTGTTTCTCTCTCAGCCTCGCCTGCTTCGCTTGCCTTCCACACGCCACCCGGCAGCAGCAGAGCAAATAAAGCGCACCTGGCGAACAAAATTTTATCAAGATTATGAGTCCCTCAAAATAGTTGCACCTAACATCACTTGCCTTTCAAAGCAAACCCATAAGGTTGGTGTTTTATTGTATCTGGCATAAAATTAACATGATTTTAAAATGCAATACTGCATTTATTTACCTCAAGGAGCAGCAACTTTGCGAATAAAATTATATGCCCAGAAGCACATACTTGAACTCCCCTTGTCACCAAAAATTGTTTTAACATTGGGCGACTTATATTATATGTGTGAAATTCATTTTCAGTAACTTCTGCGGGCAAATCAGAACAGTTTTATATTAATTTATTTAAATAGACACGCGTCTTTTGAATAAACTGATAAAATGTAACGACCTACTCGACACCTTTCGCCATCTAATAATGGGTAGGTATGCACCGAGCCGAGTGCAGTGTAACTTACGATAGGAAAAATCAGAGGATGTGGTTTTGAATGATATTAGACAGTGAAAAAATCAATTATAATTGCCTTATTTAATTGTTTTTGTCTCAAAATTACAAGTTTTCTTTGCAGAAAAATACAATTAATTACTAAAAGACCCACATTTGTCACATGCGCAAGGTGTCGGCACTCAAACAAGTAGTGGCATGGAGTGGTAATCGTCCCACCGGCACCCCTTCGTTCCCCACAACCGCAGTGTACTTCTGCCCAATCGATAACTTCTCAGTGCCTTCTTAGTTGATAAATAGTGCTAATGGGACATTCAAAATTTGACTTGCATTCTGTGTCATATTATTTTCACTTTTAGAGGATTTGAAAATTTTAGATCAGCATGCATTTGGTGTTGGATTACAATCAATTATATACAGTATTTTGAGTAGTTATTTTTTAATATTTAAACCAGTTTAGGTGAAATGTTTTTTTATGTATTATTTACAATAATATTTTTTTCTAAAATCCCCATTTTTATTGTCTTTATTAGCTAAACTGTATTCGTAGATAATGTACAGCTCTTACTATGCTCAACATAAAATTTTATAAGGTTAGAAGTTGTATTTTATTGATGTACATGTCAGAAACCGCTTCTACTGAAATTCTGCATGTATGGACATTTTTTGACAGTCCCCTGAATAACGACAGATTGAGAGTTGACTGTACTTGTATGCACGCATGTGCACATGCATGCATGTACACTGTTGTAATACTACATGCAACTAATCTGACAGCGTGCACTATTACACATACATTATTACTTGAGCAATGCAAGGCAAAACCAGTACATACCATAAATTACACACCATATTTACCTGCGTACCTTACACACTTTTTATCGGCATCTTTTGTGCCCAAAAGATAGGCTCTGTAAGTTATTTTGGTACTTTGTGCTAATCTTTATGAACTGATTATGTCTGTAACTATGTTAAAAGTAACAATTTTCAACAGGTAAGTGGTTGGCGTGTGAGTAGCAATAAGATAAAAGAAGTGGAGCAATGTTTGTTTTGTAATAATATACCATTATTGTCTGAAGGGGGGAAGGTAACTAGCGAGAGGCAAAAAAAAGGGAGACTGAGACAACAGAACCAGGCCACCCTCTCAGTGTTTATTTTTAGATCTTCCCCCATAAGCTAGGGCAGCCAGCAGCACGTGACAGTTGCCCTTCTCTAGTGGCCATCTAGCTTTATCTCTTGCTAGCTCACAATCGAACATAAAGAACTGACCTATTAGCGTGCCACTTCCTTTCTTCTCTTCCCCTTATACTCCACTCTGCCTCCTATAACATTAACTGTTAAAGATGAAGTCTTCAACTTTGACCATTTCCCTCCAAATTTCCCCATATTTCAACATTCTTCATTTGTCTCTACAAATGTGTAAAATAGGGGTTCCATTACTAGCAACATACACTAATATTTCAAACAGTAATTATGCTCACTTCGCTGGGGGAAGAGAAAGTCATCTTACTTATCATTACTTCACATTACTGAATGTCTTTCAGCAAATTAAGAGTAATATAATACAGCAGAACCGTATTACAATAAATCTGAAGGGAACACTTTCTATCTTCACTAAAGACAGTAAACTTCATCTTTGAAAAAGCATTTTATAGCCAAGGAAGTATGCTCACAACTCTACAAATAGAAGGAATTATAGTCCGTTCATATACTAAAAGGATGCTAAGCACACACATCCAGTTTTAAGCAAACTAGTATTGAAGCTGCTAAATATCACTGTATCTTCAGCAGAGTTGGAAAGAGAACATACTTAGCAACAGGTCTTATGTTCACTGTTCATTAAGGAACTGGCTAACTTGTGAATATTCCAAGAAGTTTTTGCATGTCTACCACACACACTAATTACGTGACATTACTTCTGATAAATACTTAAAATTTCTGAAGACTGTATGTAATTATATGAATTGTGTAAATGATTGACTCTAAAGGTATCATATGATTTTTTTAAATTAAGTGGAAACAAGTTTGTTTCCCCTCATTAACACCTTTGTTTAGAAAGCTTTATAAAAGACTCTTGCAAACCATTTGAATGTATATTTGTTTTGTATGTAACGAGCTATTATATTTTAACTAAACACAGCCAACTATATGATGCTGCTGAGTTAAAATTTATAGTAGTCAGTGTAACCAATGAAACTTTAAGCAAGTTATTGGAAGGCAAATATTCTTCATGTAGAAAAAAAAATGTTTTACAGTAAAATATACATACTTTAAGAAGTATACTCTAATAACCCAACCCTGGTTTAAAAAAATTTGTCTATCAAAGCTACATGAACAGATGGCTGAATTTCATGAGGAACAGAAGGGAAGGCAGATAATGATGCAACACGTTCCTGGTGTAATATAGCTGTACATGAGATGAAAAATGGCACACCCGAATGCAATATTCCAAATTGAAACCCTCTGTACAAAACATCACACAAAATTAATTAAATTTCTTAACAGAAAATTGAAAACAGTAACTTCTCCCCTTAATAGACTTACAAGGGGGAGAAAAAAAAGTATTAATGCAGCATCTTTTTATGGTTCAATATTTTCACTAACCTAAACACTATGATGCTGCAGTTAGAAAACTAACAAATAAGAAAAATAAAACTTTGATTTCTGATTGTAATGTCTTCTTTTTCAAAGTTTGTGAAAATTACAATATGCATTCCAAACATTTAGTAGCATGCAAGGTGAAAGCCAACTGACCATGGGGAAGTGCTATCATGATGCATGGTCACACATAGAGACTTAGGAAGTTGCCCCTAGATGGCTCTGGCATGCAGGAACAGAAGTAAACCATGTATCGCTCACGTGACTGGCAAAGTACTTTGTGCTGTGACAGCCAAGAAATGCTGTACAGGAATGCAAAGGTAGAACATTAAAATTGATGGAAAATTACATAGAGCAGCCCACGAAACTCACTGTGGTGTGACCAGGGGCCCAACTTTTGAAATTATCTGGATAATTTTGCCAGCAGATTGATCCAATACTTCCATTTCGGTAGCAAGTGTCAGAATAAAAAATTGTGAATTTTTGAAATGTCCGTAGTGGTTATTGGAATGAAATGTACCTGATTTTCAAATATCCAATATTACAACTTGGCATTATTGCATTTTGTCTCTCGTCCTCAATGTTGAACCAATAATGTTAAATCTATTGCAGCTGAAAATTTGTTTTTATAATACATAATTTGCACATTATTTTGTACTGGATAACAGATTCCATTCAATTCGCATTTAAAAAAATATTTATACAAAAACATTTCAAATTGCACAGATATTTTGACATATGCAGTAAATGTGGTGGCAAAAATCCATATTCATGGGACATACATAATCTGTACATTTTCTGAAATAATTACATATTTATTTTGAAGACTTTTTAAAAAAGAATATATACTTACGACATTTCAATGCTTGTTAGTAAAAGAAATATAAGTGAACTTACAAATACACATACAAAATTTTACACATATTTTTGTTATACAGTGCTAACAAATTAATGTAGTATTAATATTTACGTGATTTTCCTAAAGATTTATTGCACATAAAAATGTTACTTTATTTTAAAATTTAATATAGATATATATAAACAAATACAGAAATGTTTGGTATTTTTTGCAATTAATTGTAAACGAAAACATGACTTTCAAAGTGTTATTGTAAATATAAACAAAATTTAAGAAAGTGTTCTGTTTAAAATATTATTATTTTAAAGTTAAATTCTGGTAGTTCTGATGATACATATTTTTCTGACTGAAGCAAATTTTTATTTCCACAAGTGTGTGGATGGATACATTTGTGACCTACTCTATTTTCATGTTTAGACAGCTGCCTCCCTTATGTTATAGTTAGGTGCTTTTAACAATTGCTGTATAGTATATTTTTTTATTTGCAAAATTAAAGTTATTCGTTTTGCTTTTGAGCTGTTTTGTGTTATGATTTTTTGATGTTTGCAACACTTCTGTCAGCTTCTCGTGCCAACTTTAACACATTGTGTTGAGTTGAGAGATTTGGCAGGCTCTTAACGAGGTCAGCTTAACATTACGTTTATACAAATTTTTTCTCAGTTTTTAATAATGCTATTATAATTTGAGGTTTGGTAACTATTTTTGTTTTTAGACTATTTCATTCATTATGTTTATATTTAACAAGGGAAAATATATTTTCTAGTTTCTTTTATTGTACAATAATATTAGCAGACATATCGCTAGAGGAATTATGATTCTGGCAGCTGTCTCACTGTCAAATTGATTCCACACTCCATAACATGATAGCCAACCTCCCACAGTGCAGTCAGTTAGTGCGCCACCGATCAGGGGTGCTGAAAGCTCTGGGTTCGACTCCCGGGTAAGGTATAGGTGTTAATTTTAAAAATTCTCATAGTACCTTAACAAACAACAGTGGTACACTAACAAAAGTTATATTTTAATGTCTTTACCATTCTATTCTGCTGCATAACAGTACTCATATACTATTTCTTTATAACCTCAGTTCATCTGGACCTACTCTAAAGCTATATTATGCTAATAGAAAAAAAATTTAGCTGGGCTGCATTAACTGAGTATCCATGAAAATATTGTAAAAATGTCAGGCAGTCTTCCATGCCCAAAAAACCACTTCAATTTGCACATCATTCTCAGAACCCATGGCACCTCATAAAATCGAGGGTCTACTGTACGTGGTACATGGTTAAATACAGAAGTATACTAAAAGATATATTTGAAATACTAGTAAAGTGTTACATTATCGTTTTCATTTTTTCATTTTCTTAAATGGTACAACAAATAGACAGTAATAAGATATTTGCTATCCTATGTAACATCACATGGAAACGGGTATCACTAACAATTTCTGGAATAAATGTGTCAAATTTGAAGCATAGGGTGGGTTGACCAAGAGCATTGTTTGCCATAAATTGTTGGATATAGAAGCTGTGAGGGGCATGGGGATATAGACACACACTGCTTTCTTTAGGAGGAAGCCATAATGTGTTAAAAATAGAAACATCATTGAGGGCACACACTGGGGGCCAAGCCAGACAATGTGCAATCAATCTAAATTTACGTAGTTTAACATGCCTGCATTAAGAAACTAAATAAGATAGTACTACCTAAATTACTGGATGTTAAGTGACAAGTTATAAGTGTGTGCAAATTGTGTTGTGAACTTTGTGCTATTCAAATTTTCTTCCCAAATAAATTCTAAATTAAAGTGACAGTGTACTGGCTTTTCTATGGAACTGACTCCAGATCTATAGTTTTTCAAGAAAGATTTAATTTCAGGTTAAACAAGCTATTTTCTTTGTGTAAGTGCATCTTGGATGTCCATTAATATTTATAAAAAAAATCTCTAATACACAAAAAAAATTTCCAGTACATTTCTCAAAACATTTTTTCCCGAAAACATACAAAAATAGATAAACTAAAACCAATTTCTCATCAAATACAAGAAATATTAAGTTAAACATATAAAGCAAACTTACTTAGTAGTATTGTGGTATCGAGACATTGCACGACTACATTTCTGTTATCTCAACATTTTTTTAGAATATTTGTTAAATTAAAAACATATTTATAAGTTCTTTTTCTTTCTCTTTGATCAACCTCCTTTTTATTCAAATAAAGTTCCCTTATTTCCAAAGCCACTCTTTTTTTCCCCCTCTCACTTTCACTCGTCACTGCCTTTTTCAAATGTTCTCCGTATTTTTCATTAACATTTCTCATTACAAAGACAATCAATTTTGTAATTTCAAAGTTGTCTATGGCACCCTCTGCAGTCACAGAATCATACATCATACAAAAAATATCTGCCTTAAAAAGTGAAATCCTTAAACCTACCAATAACTTAATTGATGCACGTTTTCAACAACATGCAAGAAATATTACTCAAAATTAACTTAGCAAATAGTTTTGTTTGGGATGACAACATTGAACGACTACTTATTTTCATAAACCGACTAACATGCTGTATGTTGCTTCATTTTTTTAATATACTTATTTCAGCTGAAATGTCCACTAGTTCATTCTCCTTGTCCTCTATCAACTTCCTCCTCTTGATCTCAAGTGCCTTATTTCCAAAGCTGCTCTCTTTCCTCTTGCTTTTGCTTTTCTGTCACTTTCTCTCGTCTGTTTTTTAAGGGCTTCTTTGTATTTCCCACTGGCATTTATCATTGCAAAGACAACAGATATTGTTATTTAAATATTGTCTAAGCCCCTTTTGCAGTCACAAAATCATACATGATACTCTGTGGCACTAGTGATTGTTCTTCCAAGTTTTCCACAACATATTCTTGATTAACCGAAAAACATCTTTCAAGATTCGAGTTTCCATGGGACACGATAAGAATAATAACAAAATTCTTTAGATTTTCGTATTTTGCCTTGTGTTCAAGCACTTCCATCCAAAATGCATCCAACCGCTTATAATTTGGAATAATTTATCATTTGATACTTGACACTTTCTCTAGAATTCAAGTCCATATACTCACGCTGTATTTGGTCAGCTATATTCCCTTCAATTATGTTATTTGTGACAAGTGTTTCAAGAGCCATTCCTAATCTTGCCCCCTGCCTTCTTCTGTTGAGAAAATCTGAGGACTGTGACAAGAGACAGATTTTATAAAAGAATATTTTAAAGGTGATCTCTCCATATATTTCCGAACAAATAACTACAGGCATGTTCTGCAATAATTTTTTAATACAAGGACGTCTTTTTTTGATGTGCTCTTGCATTTCGCAAGAGCTGATCATGTCGCAAAACCAACATCTATATCTTTTGCATACACAAGATTTTCCTTCTTTCCAAAATCAATTTTCTGGATATCCGTGCTCATTACTTCAGATTAACTATTCTTGCAATGATATTTCGTACAACAACAGAAAGTACTTCAAATAAGAATGGCATCATGGGACTGTCAGTTTGAAATTCTCTCAAAAAAGGTTCAATCTCTCTTGACAGAGACTGGAAGAAAGTCAGTTTACCTGGAAATAGTTTGTCCTACAAACAGTTCATAACTATTCCGAAACTGCTGCACTTTGGTTCCTTGGGAGTACCTTCAAAATGCTTTTACAAAATTCTCAACATGAGGAAGAATCTGCAATGCTCTTTTTACTACACTGTCATTTTCAAGCCACCTAACATTGCAAAATTTAAGTGGGAATATAGAGTTTCCTGTGGTCTCAATAGAGTCTCCTTATTGGGCTGGAGAATCTTTCCACAAGTAATATAAAGCTCGAAGAAATTCAATCAGATTCCACTCTGTACCCTTGATACCAACTTTAAAAGGCATTGTGCAATGTGTGCAAGCCACATGACCCAACATAAAACAACTTTGGCCCACCAACCTCAGAGGAGGAAAATTCACTGTTCAAAATTTTCTGAAGTTTGAAATTAATATTGGACCCATTCACAAACAATTGCAGTATTTTCTGCAAAGGAAAGGTTTTAAAAGCATCTTTAATGCTGTGGAGAAGACATTCTGCTGTGGTATACTTAAAAAAAAATACGTAAAGTATTTTGTACATACAATGTTTGCATCATTATCCCAAAAACGTACAGCCACATCCATCTGCTGACTCTGAGCTACCTTGTTAAGGGATCCATCAAAATCTACAGTAATCTTACTACAGGCTTTTAACAAATTTTCGAATTTATTCATGAAATATGGTGCTAGACCATAAACAATTGAGTAGGCAATTTTGGATCTGTGCAGTTGCATGCTGGTTGCTGTTTCACATGCTTGAAACATTTTTTAAAACAAATTATAATTTTATTCTGCTGCACGTAGGGAAGAGTGGTTTAGCACTGTTCAAAGGCACCAATATGCCTCTGCTCTGGTTACACTGTCTTTAGTCAACATTCTTTTAAGGCAGCTACCACTAAGACCTTCACTCGAGTATACATCATTTGCCCTCACACCTACCTTGCAAATTTCTTGGACTGATGTAGAAGCAGATGTAGTTGACATGGATACATGTGTAACTGATGAGGTACATGCATCTGATGTGGCAAATGTAATTGATGGAGAGGCAATTGTTGATGGAGATGGATATTAATATATCAATGGTGATGTGTTCTGAATTTTTAATCTTGAAATGTGTTCTTTTCCTTTGCTGTGTGAATAAACAGCACTTCTTCCCATACTGTCCACTGCAAAACTTTTGCTACACACTTTGAATTTCGCTTTATACATATCATTAGTAACACAGACACTATCCACTCAATTATACATACATACATACATACATACATACATATACACACACACACACACACATACACACACACACACAAAATTATATTTTATTTTACCTCGTCGCACACGAATAATGATTTTAAATTAGTAGCCAAGTGACTGAAACAATAACGTCAACAATGTGACTTTAGGAGGCTTGGGTAGCTAGAAATTTTCCATTATATGTAATGTACACGTACATCACCAACAATGGACGCACACAGCCTACAACATAAGTAATATCAAATAAAAATGAAACTAAAAAAAAATTAGGCATTAGACACAATTTAAATGACAATCATCACAATAGGAAGTTGCTTGAGCAGCACAAAAAAAATCAGATAGTTAGCAGGGAACGAGACACATCAAAAGTCACACCACTACCAACACTAAGTAAAAGGAATAATCACTGCCAACTAACAAAAGTAAACGCTCGCCAGTCCGCGTACCGAGAATCCGGGGTACTCAGAAATCAGTGGTGTTTCCGAAGTGATGTGATTTTAAACTGTTTTGACATGTCATGTTGTGCCGTACCGTGCATAAGATGTTGTAACATTTGTGCTGCGCTGTACAGTGCTGCCAGAGTGCCGGCCACCGATCGATAATAGCCCGGAAATGCCCAAGGTCACATTGACATCAATATGGCTGGTAAGCTGGCTCCATCTCCGCTGTTAGTAAAATGTTTATGGTGAACAGAGTGTCTGAGAAAAATGTTGATAATCGCAAAATGCTACACAAAGCCAAACTTCAAGATCTGGACATTGCATTGTATACATGGTTTTCCCAAAAATGATCAGAAGCTGCTGCGATATCATGAACTATGTTAACTGAAAAGGGAAAGGAGTTCTATGAAAAAATTAAGCTCACAGTGCAGTGTACATTTCCAGAGGATAGACTAACCAGATTCCAAGCAAGCACGGGATTAGAAAGTTAGATGTGTCTGGTGAGCAGAAATCGGTAGATGTAGAAGCTGCTGACAAATTCCGTATGTGATGCACAGTGAGAAAATGAAAAAGATTTGAATAATTGACATTAACATTTTCAAAAAATCTGTGATTTATGAAAATATGGTGGTTACCAATCTCAGAGAACTAAGGACTGGCGAGAGTTTACTATCCTGTTAACGCTACCGGGGGGGAGGAGGAGGAGAAAAAAACATGCGCATACACACATAGGCACCAATTCATTTTTCTCTTTGTTAAACATTTGCGCACAAAAGATATAACGCCGACGTCAGTCAACGCTACCAGCAACTTTGTTGTTATTGTTCCCATGTGCCATGTTACCAAAACCTTTATAAGTTTATTTTTTGTATCAAACAACAAAAATGCTCACGCCGCACCAAATATTTTGTACGTGTACATTTCTAAAATAAAATAAATTAAAACAGTTTATAACAATTCTAAAAACTGACTTATAGCATTGTCAATAATCATGCACGTTCATTAGTTGACCTGTAAAAAAAAATAGAATCCTAATATACTTTCCTACTAAAAAACCTGAGGTAACATGGTCCGCTAGAAAGTATGCTAAAATCGTGGGTATTGGTCAAAATGCAATATTTAAGCCTCATTGAACTTGAATAAAAAAAATAAAATGTAATATTCTGTAAACAAAACATTTCTAGATTCAATTGTTTTCATGAGGCAGGATGAAACGTTTTAGATATTGCGCCCTTTGCGGCTACACCACTGACATTAAAAACAATGTGTACACATTTGCAAATGTGCATATCATATAGCAGTGTGTTTAACTCCTAGAGCATGTTCATGAAAATTGTTTACTTGGCAAATTGTTTTGATAATCATAACATTAGGTAGTATTAAGTCAGGAACCCCGTTTAAAGGTTTAAACATAGTTGCATTTATCTGTTTTACAATCATGTCGAACATCCCGCCAAATCAACACATGTATAGGCCTACTGTATACTATATCTTATAATCTACCATATTATCAGTAACAAAGCTTACTTATATTTGTTTGATTAATTATATCAATAAACATACTTTCTTTTGTTACCACAGCACAGCATCACTACATGATATGATACCATGCCAGACACATTTTTGATATTGAAATATAAAAAATTAAACCAAATTGATATATAAAATAAAGGAAAATGTGGCATTCACACTAATTTACACAACAAAAAGTGATGTGTTTCAAGGTGTTAAATCCTTTCTACTGCATTTTTGCATCCAAATTTCTCGTCTTTCAGTGTTTCTCTATCTCTTTGTGCCAGATGTGTTGCAAACATTTTACGACGAAAGCCAGCACATAGTTGCATGGACATGTTCGTGAGCCACGAAATGTGCATGTTTCTTTGAATGCATAGACGTAACAAGCTAAAGCTACTGTAGATTCTCTGGAGTAGAGAAGCATGTTATGTATAATAGAAAAAATTCACGAGTTACTACATATCGTTCAATGTCTTATGATGCATATCATCAATATTTTATCGGGTAAACACCACACCCAACCGATGTAGGCACAAAACGCAGCAAGGTGATGTAAGCTTGAGTTTTAAAACAGGTCGCGAATACATGACACGTGAAAAACAATAACAAAGAAACAAATTAACGTATGTTGATCAACGAAGTAAGTGTAAAACAGCCCACATAATGTAGGTTTTAACCGTAAATAAATACAAAATATTCATAAGCGATGCGGCGTACCATGACAAACATAGGAGGTACAGTGCGTAACAGATAAACCAGCAAATGGTTTTCTAACAAGCGATATAGCAAAAGTACATATTCTATTAATGTTTACTTTGCATCTACATTGCAGTACCAATTTTCCACTGTTGGTGCTTAGTTGGCATGTGAAGTCACCCAAAACAAAATTCCAAAATTGACAAACAGCAATATTTAGTACAATTAATATGAATGCTTTTTAAAAACCCAGAAATCCAATATCAAAGAAATTTAAGGCAGCGGTCACGCGGTATACAAAACTACCCTACTTCAAACATGTTCAGCACTGCATGGGGTTACACTGGCTCCGAACTTATACAGATCGCAGGCACTTCTTGTTTAAAGCTAAACAGGTTGTGCAAGTACATCGGAACAACTTTTCTTCTGTACTGTGCTCTCATTAGCTGCTATGAAGTAAACAGACAGTATTATTAAAATGGCTGAAATTGGTGAGAATTTCTGCATTCGTTTACATAAATAACAAGCCAGGTCAAAAACAATATTCTCTATACTGTTACAATAAAAGTAGAACAAGCTGTGTTAAAATAAATAAATAAATGTGTTTAGACCACTCATGTGAATGTGACCGTAAAAATTTACAGTAAATAACTATAAACACATTTTAAATAAACAAATGTCATTGAAATGCTATGGTAGCAAAAAAAAAATATGTAACTCATTTAATAGTTATGTAATTAACTAAAACAAATATGAACAAACAAATAACCGTGAACAACCACATATATGGAGTCTATTTGATACAGAAAGGTTAGACGTTGCAAACACATGTCTCTTTCAAATGAAATAAGCGTACGATATGTGAACAGTTTAAACGCAAAATAGTGTGAATCAAATATGGCATTTGTTTAAAAACATATAAGTATGGAATGGCATAGCTAACAGTCAGAAGAGAAATATGCATTAGCTTTACAACATACAAATACCAAAAGACATTGAAATTCAGTCAGTGGTAATATAAGCCTAAACAATAGTTTAAAAGAAAATATCTCTTAGTAATTCCAGTTAACTGATGCAAGTGCAAAAACCTATTCACTATTGTTATAATGACAATTATGTTACACTTTTCATGCAATTTCATAAATTACAGAAGTAGGACGTCAACATATATATGAAAACAACTAAGTGAAAACATGTTTCCATACTATCTTTAGAAATACAATATAATTACAATGACACACATTCCTTATGTAGAACACATTATGTATTTGTTCTTTTTTAAGAATGGCTGATTTCTGTGCTGCAGTTATATATGCAGGTCCTCGAATCATATGTCGTACTGGGAAAATAGGTTCCACGATTTCTGGCAACATGCAATCCATATATAATCATTCACGTTTCTGAGTCATTTCCTGCTTCTAAAATGTTTCATCTGCTGATATTTTTTCTATATGTAGACTTTCCTGTTTGTCATTACAACAAAATAGCAGAATTGGCACCTAGTTATGTTCTGTGCTCCTTGCACTTGATAAAAGTAGTGGTGCATCTTCTTACGTTTTAAGATATTTTGGATGTCATCTCCAAAAAGAAGCTTTTTTTTGTCTAGCAGTCTCTATTAGGACTAGTGGCTTAGCAGAAGGAACAAATTTCACCTCAACCAGAGCACTTTCCTCTCTCACAAAACTACGTGGTCTAGCTCCCAGATATCCACATTCAAAATTCACAAATATGCCACACCTGTCGACATTCAAACCTGTTTCTGCCTCAAAGTGCTTAATAGTGCTGTATTCATTATGGATGCCATACTCCATAGCTGGTGTTACAATATTAGATTTGTACAGAAGTCGCTTAAGGGGGTTCCCTAGTAAGAAAATGCGGGGCATTCGAAGCCATCGTGAGAACTAAAAATCCTCAAGAACTAAGAAACATTTGTCACTGAATTTTTTTGTAATGTACATACAAGTCAGTTCTTTGTCACTATTGTTTAAATTTTGTTGTCGTAATTAAAAGGTGGTTGTAAAAAAATTGACAAAATAAAGGAAATTTGCCATTCTAACAACCTGATTGGAGATATTTAATCATTGTAAATGCAATTTTTTTATTTATATTAACAAAGATCTAACTCTTGTAACCACATCGCTGTAGTAAAATACCATGGCCACAGCTTTAATTCTGAGAAAAATGCATTTCCTTATCACATGCTTTTCACTACTCTAGCTGCTGCCGCATGCAGCTTACCCCAGTGGTCGGCTGAGTTACTACTCTGCAGGGCGGAGAGGGGAGAGAGCTGTCGCCGCCCGCCAGGAGGGGAAGTTGCAAGACTGGTGGGGCCAACTCAAGGTCGTGTAGCGGCAGGCCCGTCAAGCGGTTGTGGTGGCAAGGGGATGCAATGCTTAGCGGTCTGGGTCCCTTGGGGACCCCGGGTTGGGCCCGGCTTGTAAACGTTAATTTTTAACACAAAGTATTACGTAAAAATCTAATTTCGACACTCACAACTTTTTAACTTCCTACAAAGCAACTTGCAATCCTCACATTGCATGTCACGGCAAGAAGTAATTAGGGATGCGCGAATAGTCACAATTAGTTACTTTAGTATTCGTTACTGTACTGGATCCGATGTAACGAGTAACCATTCTTGGAAATACTCGTTACTCTAGTACCTATTCACGAAGCTGTCTTAGATCGTTACTGTGCAGACTTTGTACCAAAGAACAAAGCGAATATGTACAATAGAAAAGTAACGAGTTCCTCTCCTCCAGCCAGTTTGATATAGCATATCGCTCGTAGAGGCAGAAGAGAGATGACAGAGAGTGGAAAAAAGTCTTTTGGAGGGAGGGGTAAACTTTCGTTTCGTTCTAGTGTTTTGAAATACCTAGTTCCATGAATCATAAATGTATTGATATTAGAAATATTTTTATTTAAATTTATGCTCACTCTGAATATCTTTTTACCAGTATGAACGTATTATGCATGTAACCTCTGCGATGATGAAACGTAACTTTTAAAGTGTTACAAAAGTATGATAGAAGGTAAAAAAATGTAAAACTATTTACTTTCTTACAAAATAAACTCCATGATACAGTTGTTTATGAAGTTGTACTTCAATAACAAATTATATGTAAATAAAGAAAATAGGTTATGAGAATCAGTTAAAAATTATTTTTATATTTTGTTGTTTTTGGCCAATAAAGAGTTACATAATCAATACACATGGCTATCTGTTAAAAATAATTAACGCACAATATAATCAACTAACCTCCCTACTCTGTGAGATCAACTTATGCTTCAATAACAAGAAAATACCCAACATAAATTATAAGTACATATGAAGTAATGGGGATTGGAAGATATCTTGAATCATTCAAATGCATATTAATGTAATTAATTTGGTTCATAATTTTAGTACCAATCGATCAATTCAATAAAATACTTCTAACCAGAAATGCAACACAATAACACTTGATGTAGAAGTTGACAACATTGACAGTCTTATGCAAGAGCTCCTAGACTTAAGAGAGTAATTTCAAAACATCTTAACTGAGGCTAAACTTGTAGCCAGTGCTATGACCAGTAGTGATCTCCACAATCATACTGAAACCAATCTTGAAGAAAAAATGATGAAGAAAAGGAAAATTTTCAGTGATGAGGCTCATGAAGAGCTGCCTCATATTAACGAAAATGAGACAAGAGAAGAAAGAAATTTCAAAGTGAATGTATTATACAGAATAATTGATTCAGTTTTATTGGGACTGTCAGAAAGATTCAAAACAGCAAGAAAAATACGTGATATACTCCAAGTTTTGTGGCAGTATCTATGTATAGAAGAAAAACTGATCGCTGAAGCTTGCTTGGGTTTGTTTAATACATTTCCAGAAGACTATCTGTGGACCTTAAAGATGAACTTGTACATCTTAGATCAATTCGAGTTAACCTAGGGAATGAGACACTGAAACCCATTGAAATGTTAAAACTTGTTTTACTTTTTCCTAATGTGTGCATTGATATAAGGCCTTTTTTGTACTCTTCCTGAGTCAGTTGCTGGAACTGACAGAGTATTTAGCTCTTTGAAAAGGATAAAAAACTTTAATTGATCCACAATGCTACACGACAGATTGTGTGGTCTTACTGCACTTGCATTAGAATTAGAACTAGCCAGACAAATAGATTTTAATAACATTATAGAACAATTTGCCCACAAAAAACTAGGAAAGCAAATTTGTAACAGCAAACAGTAGACAGATGGGTCATCACTATATTAATGTAAGAAAATTTAGTGAATAGGAAATAGTTAATTTTATAACATGAGGTATTAATGTTAATACTTATAGAAGTTATTAATTTCTTTAGTTTGTTCACACTGAATTGAAATACTTTGTGTATTTGTAATTTAAACTGTTTTATGTTTAACACTAGGTATAATTAATTTTTATCATTATATTGCATTTGTCACAAATAAGATAGTAATCAATTAAATTTGTATTTATGTGTTTTTATGTATTTCACCAGTTTTTATTGTAAGAATTAACTGTAATATCAAATGTTTCAGTTCAGTGCAGCCTAACTGAAAACTTCAACTCGAAAGCAGTACATATTGAGTAGGCTGTATATGTATAGTGCATATAGGTTTATGTACCATTGTTTATTTTGTCAAAATCTGTTTGTCTAAATAATAGGATTCTTGGATCTTAAACTCGGTAACGTGTGTGTGTGTGTGTCTATATATATATATATACACACACACACACGTATATGCACATGCACACACACACACTCTCTCTCTCTCTCACTCACTTACATATGTTACAGTTCTTACTCTGCAAAAATGATTTATTTATTTGTCACAATTAGACCCTCAACAGACACAAAGTGAGAAAAGGTTTATTGGACAATGCCTACACTCTTTTGGAATAAGAAAAAAAGGGGTGTAGCCAGGACCGGGGACGGACAGCAGGATCTATCCCACCCCCCCTTCCGCCACAAGCATGAAATGGAAATAAATTATTTCAAAACTATTATAAAAGTGTAAATAATGTCTGAATGTCTGTCTGCTAAGTAATCTTAATTTCCAGTCTCATAGTGCTCATTTGACACAATCTTTCATTTGAGAATCTGCAAAATAACACAAATAATATTTCCAAATATGAATTACACCCCCCCCCCCCCCTCGCTGTAAAACCAAACCTGAAATAAAATCCTGGCTCTGCCCCTGAAGAGAAAAGTAAATCAAAATACCCTACGATTAAAATTTTTTCTCTCTTACGGTATGTGTGTTTAAAAACATTCTGTGAATAATTTGTTTTTTTAATGTTAATTAATTGATCATTTGCAGTTTCTCTATTTTTTTGCATGGATGACGACTATTTATATTGCTGTAAATGGTAAATTTGTGTTGGGGGGGAGGGGGTTAGTAAGGAGGGCCCAAAGCACGCCTTGCTCAAGGGCCCGAAATTTCTCTTGACGAGCTTGCGTAGCGACGTTGAATCAGTTGGCGCGAAGCGAAATGAAGTGAGGATATTTCCGTAGGAAGTTATTTTGTCTTCTAAACAAGTAAAGAATTGTAGAGTTGTGAATTATTTATCATTGCCTTTGTAAATACGATGGGAAAAGATTTTAGTTTTAAAAGCAAGAAGAGGATGTTTGTTACTGCCAGACGAAGAAAACTAAGAGCTCCCGAAGGACTGTTACAATACAACAAGAAAAGGTAAGTTGAAAACAACAGTTTATGTCCAATAAACAGTTCCAATATATTTATACCAATATCATTACCAATCAAGACAGTGTATTTGCAGTGTTGTATACAGAAGAGGATAACACTTAATACCTTGCATCTCATAAAAGATTTTTTTTTAATGTAGTGGCACACAGAAATTTCAGGAAATTTATTCAACACATGATAAATATCCAGTGTACTAGACTATAAAACACTAAGCAAACGAGACAGTTACAGTTTTAAACAATAATTTTTGTTATAAGTATGAACATACTTAATTCACTTTTGGAAAGTGCTTATCATCACTTGTAAATACTGAACTTCCTAGTGCTAATCAGAAAACACAATATGCTGTATATTTGCGTAAAGTTATAACTGCTATTTTACATTTTTAAGTGCGACAAGTTTGCAGTAAATAAAAAGATTAATTCGCAGAATTCTGTATTGTTATAAAATAATTTTTTTCACTTTGATGTATTTTTCCTGCAGTAAAAATTTCTGATGTGCTTAATTTTGAAACATGGCACCTGGCGTTGTCATCCTGGAAGTAACACAGGTCCATTCCGTAAAAACGCCACAATGTTGGGAGCATTTCATTATCCAGATTACATCAGCCCTCTGTGTTCATGCTACCACGGACAAACACCAGCGGTCCTACAGTGAAGGTGGTGAAACACAAGTCAACTGACGTACTGAATTACCTATCTTCACAGGTGCCCAATTACTTTTTGGTAGATGCTGTAGTTTGTCAGGGATAGCAGTTTCTATTGCTTTGAATTTAAATTTGTAGGATTAAGGTCAATTTGTTTGTAATTACACTTATTTTATAGAAAACGCTCAAAAATTTGAGTGCAAGACTAATCTACACAAAGTAATTTACTTTTCAATAGTTTGTGAGATAAAGGAACACCTTTTAGTTTCTTTTTTTTAACACACTCTTAACTTTTTTCTAAATGACTGTAATAGGCAATGTATATGTCTGCAATATAGTGAAAAACACTTAATAGTCAGTAGAAATTATTCTTCTACTTTTCACTTTTTTTACAGGCTTGTATTTGTTTCTGTACCTTGCGTTTCACTGGTGGTCTGTCGACAAAGCAAGCACGTTTTTGTCTGTCATATTTGCACTCAAACTAACACACTGACTTAAGAGATAGTGTGACAAAAATTGCACTCACATTTTTTCAGTGCAGTAAACAACTGGAAGAAAGGAAAACTAATGCACTCAGTGCAGTGCAGTAGTATTTTCATGGTTGAATTGGTAGCAGATTCAGCAAATGCTGTGATTCAGTGGTTGCAGTTAAAAGGCTATTTGTTAATGTACTGCAAAACGGTTTGTTAGTGTTTGCGATTTCTTGCTACAGCAGTCCTGAGTTGTTAACAGAATTTATTTACTGTAAGTTGTATTACAGTAGATGAAAGACTTGTAAACGCAAATGTTTAGTTGTAAACGCTTGCAAATGGCTTGCGACCAATTTAACTGGTAGAGTCCTCTACTGCTATCGCTGTTAGTTTGCATTCCACCTCAGCTAGCCTATGACACGTCATACTGGTATTGTTCGTGTCCACCATGTCGCTGTATTATACACATATCAATATACCAAAGTTGTATACTTTTGAATGTGTTTGCTGAAATAAAATGTTATCATTTCCCTGGAATCACCAAAAAATTATCTATGTTTTCGTCACATAGGGCTGTGTGTGGTATGTGGATAAAAGCAATACAAAGATGTTTTTGTTTTGGTAATACATAATTGATGTAACACAACCTTTCGGACCTATTTCTTCGGCTGCACACATTAAAAAAGAAGAAATATATAATATTTCTGTAGATTATACAGTGAAATAAATATGCGTTATGGTTTTTCTTAATTCTGGTTTTTATCAAGTTTCTAAATGAGTTATTCAATAACATACCAATGTAAACAACCTCACTCAGATCTAATGATCACCTGGTGCCACATGAAAAGGCAAAAATTGATTAAAAAGGCTCGTTAACATGACTAGTAACTGTGCAGCTCTATAGGCTTTTCACAGGAAAGTGAGCACTTTTGAGGTCATAGTTACTTTATCCTTTCAGCCATTTATTTTAATCATTTAACAACCTTATTTTTAATAAATTCTGTCATGTAAGTTAAAAAAAAGCATGTATATTTTACCGCACTCGAAAGTTAACGTCTAAGACTAAAATAAAATATATTTATTAAATATTATTCCAAATGAGAGAGGTTTTAAAAGTGCTCACTTTACCATGAATAGCCTATAGCAACTATGGAATAAAAGTTTAAATGAATAACTTCAAATTAGTAGGCATATAATGTCAAGCAAATATCCACTTGAGACAATAATATAAGTTATTCAGTTTTCGTAGAAGATTTTCAATATTCGTATGCAAGTTACTCGTAAATTACTATGTATTCTCAACTACAATTAGAATTTTCGAATATTCACCCAACCGTTCTCTTAACATCTAAAGAACAAGTATGAATAACGAAATATTGTTAAGTGTTTCAAGACTTATTGGAAGCCATATCTAATTATTTTAAATTATTTGGGCATAGTATTCCAAAATACTTTGCTATGTAATGTCAACATGGTAAGTGTAAACACAACCTTACAGACGACTACAGAACTAAGGTAGACCCTACCTTCAGGGCTATCATCTTCATCACTATCTTCATCCTCCTCTTCATCTTCTTCCCCTCCCTCATCCTCGTCACTCTCACTATCACCACTATCTACTAGATCATCACTGTCATCACCTTCCCCATCAGAAGAAGGAAAATCCGATTCATCTGAAAATCAAATCACAAAATTAATTTTGAAACTTTAGTGTATTCAAAGAAAATTCAAGTCACTTCGATAACCAGCACATACAAAATTAGCACATAAATGTTCCAATTATTTCTGTCTGAACTGTATAGTTAGCAGGCTGAATAGAAGCAGAAACTAATTAAAACTGCATAAACACACACAATTAACAAACCTGTACTAACTTCCTTACCTATAATATTACACCTATGTTTATTCCTTTTATAAATGGACAAATATACAAGGTAGCTATTTGCACTGGGCAGAACAGACAACCCCTTACCAGTAGACTGTTACTCCATAATTGCTCTACCAGGGTATTTTAGAGTATTTTGCAGTGTAGGTGCTGGTTTAAGTACATCTTGAAATTGTGCATTCCACAGTGTTGTGGAAAAGCAAGGAAATAGGAATGATAACTGGGGCTTCATAAATAAGTGAGCAGCAAACTACCAATGGACTCGTTTTGTTCAGATTATTTTACTTGTTCATGTATTGCAGTAATAATAATAAGAACCAAACTATAATCAATTCACTGTATCTTTAGATTTAAAAAAAATCTAAAACTGTTATGTAATAATATTAAAGTATTCTAGAATATTAAAGAATTTTAGAATACATTAACCTTTCACTTATATGCTGTCTTTAATATAATATAATACTTGAGTGGTTAAACACAAAAAAAAAACACTTTCAACAACAAAAAGTGACCAGAAGTGGCACTGAAGTAAAAATAAGTGACATACACAAAACATATTTTAATTAGGCAAGAATCGTCAATTATTGATAGTGACACCCAGTGCTGAAGTTAGGCCGGTATATGCCTAAACAGCATTCTAACAGCATTGTTAACCACCCTGCAGAGTTGTAGCATAAACATACAGAGTTACAGATAAAATTTGTTTGTTGTTATTGTACAATTCCCTTATACATATTTTTTCAAAATTAACACTGGTTTAAACTACATCCTACTTGGTAACAACATGTAAATAACAGGCAAATTTGTAAATTCTGTTCCTTAGTTATATTACAGAAATAATATTGAAAGAATTACAGCTGCAATCACAGTGAAAGTAAATATCTAAAATTTAATAAGAACATAAATTTTTTAAAATTTTATTTTAAAAATGTCTACACATTTTTCATATCTAAGACCTTATACTGTAGCCAGGAGACGTCTGGGCATGCAAGTCCCCTCCTACTACCTAGACTGCGGCTCGGCATGGACCGGTTTGTAGTGGAGTGACAGACAGTGGCCCGGCAGTATATGCGCGGACAGAAAAACATTAGGTAAAACCGGACACAGAGAAGTTTGACTGGCGATAACAGATAGCAGTGCTCTTGTGACAGTGTGTGCTGAATGATGTCGTTACCGTCTGTGTGCGCTGTTCGACAGAAGTCAATTGCTTTTCTGTTATTGGTGCAAATGTTCTGTTAAAATATTCACCAGTATCGAATCAAAATCATGTTAGATAAAAACAACAACATTGGAGGTGGAATATATTCTGTGGTTTGATGCTACAGCAGATTACTTGTTACGTTTCCACATTTCACGAAGATAAAATTAACGTATTACAAACGCCTTTGCCTTTAAAATGTAGAAGGGGGGGGGGGGGATGATATAAATATTTGATGTAAAGATTTATGGCGCGGCGTAAGAAATATCTCAACGAGAATGCATTACTCAGACAATATTTGTTCACAAAACATTCCAACATTGAGGGGTTTGGTTGGTTGTCAAACCAACGTAAACAAATGTTACCGAACAGCAGTCTTACTCATGCAAATAATAACACATAAAGTCGTACAAAGCTGTAATCTATCTAACCAATGCCGAATGTAATTTCCTAGCATATCCACAGTTGTAAGTACAATCTATTTAATGGTATAGAATTCTTGAATTGTGTCACGTATTACTCTCGTTTTGAAATCAATCGTAATACACTTATTAGATTTGGGGCTGCGAATAAATCTGTAATAAAGACTAATAAATTGAAAACATCTTTAAATATAATAATTTTACATTAAACAAGACATGAATATTTAGAATAATCAGTACTATGTAACAACACTAAGTAGAACTGACAAAAGATAAAAACAACTTGTTATTTATATTTATATTCCAACAACAAAAGTGATGTATGAATGGAACAATCACTTAATATAATACATAAATTGTAACTTACAAAGTGTCTCCAATGAAATAAGTAGTATTTTGTTCACTTTAAATAAGTTTGTATTACCACTGACAGTGTTCTGGTTGACATATTGGCTGCCTTCTGTGAGGCAGTCAGTTGAGTGTTGAGCGTGAGTGGTTCCAGGTTCGAATCCTAGGTAGGACATGGGTGTGATTTATGCTCGTCCATATGGGTCACCCTTTCATGGGAAACATCACTTCCAAAACGAAAACTGTGAGAACACAGTTGTCCCAGAATTAAAATTTTTTGTGCTGTACATCTCTAAATATACTTGCATTTTGTCTTGTACTTTTACAAGTAAAACCCAACTGAATACTTGCATTTTCTTGTTATAAGTACATTAACCTACTAAGTGGACTTGCAAGATATAATAGATTTTTGATATTAAAGTTACGCTTGTATTTCAATTGCATAGGCAAATAGCGAATGTAAAAATATAATATGCTATCGAAAATATCATTATTTGTACCACAACTGTAATATAAAGTTTACCTTATATACTATATATAAAACAAATAAGTTACAACTTGAAATTGAACCTGCACCTTCTTGAGTAAATACGTGTGAACATAACTTCAACCCCAACTAACAAATTTACATAACGATAGCATTAGTTTTGAATCTGTTTGTCTAGTAATTTGGCAAGCATACCATTTTAACCTGTTAATGTTTTAGTTTTGAATGCTTTTCAAATAGGATTACATATTTGCACATTTATTGTTTAATAATCAAGAATTTATTTTCCCTTAATTAATGTTGCATTTGGAATAACATTTACTGGCATAAATCATATACAAAAGTTTATTACAGGCTGTTAAATTAGTACACAAAATAATTTTATCATAAAGGCTATAGATATATTTTTGCAGCAATTACACCGTGCTGTCAGTGGCGATGTGTGCTATAATTTCATCGGCAAGCTACTGCGTGTAGGGGGCAGTAGTGGCATTGATCTCTCCCAATTAAAGGGGGGGAGGGGGGTTCCAGGGGTCCTCCCCCGGGAAAATTAGGATTTCAAGATGCAAAATGGTGCCATTTAATCATTTTTTCGTACCTTAATACAAAATATACTGCTTGTAAAAATATTAATATTTTTAACATAAAATTTGCCCAAGTGAAAAATATTACACAGATAGCTTCATCAAATCCGGAACCTTGTCCACTCAAAATAAATATTATTATAATACCCTTTGACAGTGAGGTATTTACATACGGAGCAATTTTGTTTGTACAGAAGTGTAGACCGGAAAAATCATTATTTGTTTGTGTAAAGAAGGACATCAGTCAACGTGAACGAGCAGGAGGCAGGAAAAAACGAAGCGGATAGAGTGCACATCAAAAGAGAAGATTCTTCTTACACAGCTTGAGGGGAGAAAGCACAGAATGGGAGGTGTTCAGTGATTGCCTACAGGAGGGAGGGAACATGAGGGAGGGTAGCCGAAGTCATAACCGCCGAGCTGAAAACATATTTACCATTAAACTTGCACGAGTGTAAGTTACCATTCGTATCGTGCAGCTGTCTTTCACCAAAAATTAACCAATGATTATATTTCAACCAGCTACAGTACAGTTGCGAAGATATAGGGACATATGAGCAGATCATGCGGCGTGTGTGCGAAGACCGACCGTGGGTGTAATATGTGTTCATGATACCATAATGTCCTTGAATTGCTAATCAGTGTAATTCGACGCATCGACACTGAACATTGCCACCCAGAGCGGTAGTTCGGTCAAAGTAACTGCCATAGTATTCGATTAGGGATTTCAACTGGACCCCGGGAAAACTATGAAAAAACTCCTTGAATTTTGTAGCATTTACAAATTCTAAAATTTTTTATTTGTTCATGTTTTTTAAACGTGTTTCAATTTGTGTTACAATGTTGTCTAATATTTCGGCGTATAGCCTGGAATACTCTCACTTTGGGTCTACTTCGTATTTGCATTTCTGGCATTTTTTTCCTGGTTCCAGACCAAATTTAAGTGTGTCAGAGAAAACAATTTCAAAATCGTGTCTAAGTTTACATAGAAATACTTTTGTTTCATGTATCTCCTGAATACAGAAACTGATGTCCAGTTGTTTGGTCTGCATTACGTTATATAGGTGTTCAGTGCTATCAAAAATCTTAGAAAACAAAAGTAGGAAAAACACATTCTCAAACGTTTCTAGAAAACTGATGAAACCTTTTGCTGAAGAAATAGTGTCACTATCCCATTCATGTGGATTTTCCATTATTGTGGAAAACATTTCTAAGAGGGAATCCCAATTGTTGAATGCACATTGAACAAGTCTGTCATTATAATTCCATTTTGTTGGCGCAACACCTGGAAGCCGTTTCCCAACTATCTAATCTAGCAATGCTACCTGCCTAAAAGAGTGCAAAAGAAAACCAGACAGGCCAGAAAGTGTACTGAAAACACTCTACACTTGCTTATGTTATTTACGGACTGGGTTACGACAAGGTTCAAAACATGTGCTGTGCAATGTACAAACAATGAACTGGAAAATTTGTCCCGTACCAGTTTCTGTACACCATTTAAATCTCCCGCCATTACTGCAGCTCCATCATAAGACTGCCCGACAAGTTTACTGCCGGAGTTAGTTGTCGTAACAAATTCAATTGCATGACTTGCTATGGCTCCCACAGACCTATCACAGCTAACATCAGTGAATCCATAAAACCGTTCATTAATATCTACATCACTCGTTACAAATCTAAAAACAGTGGACAACAGAGAAAGTTTGGCACAGTCCGACGTCTTGTCAAGTAAAACTGAAACGAAAACTGATTTTTCAATTTCATTTTTTATTTCAGCTAACACAAAATTTTGAATGGATTTTGTCATTCTGGATATTGCATGAGAGACCAGAAAATACTGTGGATGTCTCAAGGTGCTGCGACAATACTGGATCATAAGTTGCAATTAAAGAAAGTAACTCAACATAATTGCCACGGTTTTCTGATTCTTTTGTCTCATCATGACCACAGAAAGGCAGTTCCCGTACACCCAAGAAACAAACAGCATCTATTAAACGCTTCAAAATTTCTGTTTCTTTGAACTTTTTCATTATATCGTTGTGTGCTTAATTGTTTGGATCTACCTAAACCAAAATCAACTCTATTTTTACCAAATTCTTTAAGAGCCAAAAACCAATTTATGTGAACTTCAGAACACTTGTGTTTTCGAACAGCATTGCACAGACTGTTAAGGTCACAATCTGTGTTAAGGTCACAGGTCAGTCCACGTGTTAACATCCTTTGAAAACAGTAAACATGGCCAGCAAAACAGTTTGTTTAGGCTGTTGCATCCAGCTAACCACGAGTGTTTCTGATAAATATTTTTTGGAAATGTCATACAAAATTACCTTTCTTGCGTGTTGTCGTGATCTTAAGTTCAGATGTCTTTTATGATGCCACACCTTTCCTGAAAAGTGAAAGCACTGCTGGAAAAATGCTTTTCTCGTAATCCACACACACCACACTTACATCCACATGATTCTGTTGCACTCATTCTATCTACCTAGTTCTCAGTCTCACACAGTAATTTTATAATTTTTAATGTAGGGTATACATCACGCACGAATATGTATAACATTCTTAGCACCAAAACTAAATTTAAAAAAAACAATACGATTTGCGTTGTGCACACGAACTTGCCCACGCATCAATCTAGTTACTGTAAACTACACGACGCCAACTGCTTGCGGCTAGGCCAGCTTCGGCTATCTCTGGTTCAGTTCGGTGAAGAAAGCACTATCATCGTAGCTTCTAACACAGGTTGACGAAGCCATAAGCCCCTACACCTCCCTGAGCGGTCTTCCTACCCTGCTGCCCCTCCGGCGGCTGGGAAACCATTACGATCGCCTCCCTGCTGAAAACATTACTTACAGTGCTTCCAAACATCTAGGTTTTGCTAGCCAATGAGTTTGTTTCCTTATAATGCACAGTATTGTTTCCAGAGTAGAATGTGTACTGCATGAGTGAAAAGTTACCTTAAAGTAAATATAAGTTAGAATTTAATATTTATTTTAAATATAACATTGTCAGGAAACTCTGGGCAAGCGCTGCTTGCCTTGCTTGCTCTAACAAGACGCCACTGCATGCTGTTGAAGCCGCATTATTTGGAAAAACATCTTTACAGGTGGCATTACTTTTGCACATAATTCAGAATTCTAGAAATAATACATAAACCGACATGGTAATTAAAACCTTCTTATATAAACACTCAATGATTTACTATGATTTGCGTGAACTTTATAATTTGAACACCTAGGCATATGCAGACCACAATTTCACATAAACTACCGTTAAACACTGCAAGAATGCTTACACACAGATTAATTGAGTGGGATTTGTAAAAAAATGTATAGCGTGATATGGTATAGCGGCAGGATTGTATAATGTTAATTATTTTATTTATTATTTTATATAATCTGTGAGTAGGCTTACTTTATACCGCGGGAGAGTCCACTATGAGTAAAAATACCCACTATCCCAACTTTGAGCACATAAAGCTATAAAACGCTTCTGTAGTTTCCAATGAAATTCAATGGTCTAATGTTACTGTTTAGTTATACTTGTAAAAATGTGCGCATAAATGGATCTATGCGATATTGCACAGTATGTTACAAACCGCGTAATATTTCAGTTGTATAATTTTTATGATGCATGGCAGTTCATGAATATCGTGGGCAAGTGCAATATTGTGACACTGGGGATAACTTTCTTTGTACCTCTGCAAACGTCCTGCGTCCACCATTGCTTTACATATAACTGAACCCACCGTAACTGATGTTTATGGAATAGATGATAGCACAGCCAGACCTGCACGTGTATGTCGTCCCCCCTTGCTTGGCTTACCCCACTTCCCTACGCTCAGGCAGGCCAAGACATCTCCTGGCTACAGTAGCAGAGGTTGTACCAGTCCTATTTCCTCCATATTCTATTTATAATAGGCTTATTTAAATTTGCACTGGACTCCTCAAATAATTTAGCAGCAGTTTTGCATTTTCCCTCTTCTCCTCAAATAATTTACTAGCAGTTTTGCATTTTCCTTCTTCTTCTTCAATAATTGAACAGTAGTTTTGCATTTTGCCTTCTTCTTTCTTCAAACTTCTTAGTTTCTGTTCCTGAGCTGAAATTGTTCTTTTTCTTTAATTATAACTTTTATTTTAGTTTCGTCTGCTTCCCTTTTCTCTTCCACCTGCCCTATTTTTCATAATTTCCACTTCACAGAATCTTTTTGAGCATTCAAGTTGTCACCCGACCTCATCCCTCGGCCAGCATAAGGCCGCCATGGGTTGCATATGCACAAAACTCTTGTGTATGGTGCGAGTGGTGTATGTGTTGCGTGTGCACCAAAGCCCAGAAGTCCCACTAGGGATGATCCAGGATCTTGTTCGTTTAAGCAATTTATGCATTATAATTTTTTCATGTACTCCTGTGCACGTTTTTTGTGATTTGAAGGGTTCTGTTTGTTTTAAGTAATTTCTGTATAATTATTTTGCCTGTGTACCCTTACTCATGTGTATATTTTTCTGATTTCAAGGGTTCTGTTCGTTTTAAGTAATTACTATATATATATTTTGCTCAAGTACTCCTGTGCACATTTAGTGAATTTTAGTGATAGTGTTCTGTTCCATGCTATTTTCAACCAAGTTCATATTATATATATTCTTGTGTGGTCCACAGGGCCATCACTTATGGCAGCGTGCATGCGCTCTGCTTCTAACACCATGAGGCAGTCTCTTCTCGGAGCTTGTGCTGGTCGGATGTATGCTGCGACCTTTTAGTTTTCGCCCCCTCAGCCAACCTTTGCCCACCTGTTTTGCAGGGGGCTCTTAAATACTATTTTCTGCTATGAGGCTTTTTCCCCATATGCAACTCTTTGAACTGTATCAGGACTGGATCAGAAGAGGTCTCAACTTAACTCGGTTTCAGCTGCATGGCTATATTTAGAAGTGGGTGGACTTTCTATATTGCCTCAAGTAATTTAATATAATTTTCATGGCAATTACATGCCATATGGTACCAAATTCAACAAGCACATGGTTGACTCCATTCTTGTAGTTAGTCCTTTTTCACACTGTATAATAGTGTTAGGCGTGTTTTGTGGCCAACAGCAGAGCACAATAATAATTTGTGTGTGTTTCTGGCATCAAGTAAGTAGCCACGTGGTGATGTCACCCTCTGGATAAGAGTCTTTGCGTTCTGCATTTCCATGCGTATATTCAAGGCCTGGCGTTATGGGAATCTAACTTACGTCAACCACCACCACCTAAGATCAGTTGATGCCCTTAACTATGTGGTGCCTGGCAATGTATGGCATTCTCTTATTCCAAACAACACCTGTGGATTAATATGTGCGCACAGTGAACTGGGTATCATGAAAGAAACAGTGTTCTCTTTCTGCTGTGCACGTAGGCTGCAAGGGCTAGGAATGCAACGGTATCTGCGCGCACCTGGCCGCCTAGGTATTTCTGAGAAATGTGCAGAATGAGCTCAACAACATTCACAGGCCCTTGTTCATGTGCGGTGCGTGGACGCCTTCGCCTGCTGTCAGGCGAACACCGGGAAAATGAGGATGACAAATTTTGCAAATGCATCACAAAGTTTGAGGCTAGTGGAGAGGACACACATCAACTTTTTAGTCACGTGAGCAATGTGCTGTGCTCACTACGCCTAACCCCCAAAATGGCATGTTGCATAGGATGCCACTGCCGCAAACGCCAGACCTAAGCTCACCCAGGCGAGTGCCCTTACTTCACATGCAGGTTTTTTGCTTGCAAGGTATGTTTAGCTCCACATACTAGCCCCAGTACCGTGGTTGTAAAATCAGACATGCTGCACCCACAGCACGCAATTGTTAACCAAGTGTCCGAGTCTCTCCATTACCAACGTTTACAGGCTACTTGAAAGATGCTCCGGGCGAGTTCTTTTCCTGTGCAAGGAAAAGCTGACCAGACGCTGTGTTCCTGTAGAGGAGTGATCTAGCAACTCAGCAGCGTAGTTCTGCGAGAGTGAACAGGACTGGTGGTATTGTGCTGGAGTGTATGAAATGCCATAGCTTGAGTTCACTGGCGCTGGGCGGTATCGTTTTAACAGAAGGGTGAAAGTGGCATGCAGGTCGGAACTGTGTAGGCAAAAGGCAGATGGTAAGTGTGCGGCGACCTTCATAAGGGGAAAAATATGCCTATTCTACAGGCTGCATGAGGGCAAAGGGGAGGAGGCTGCGTTCAAGTTTATCCTGGAACTCCTGCACACAGAGCTGCGCCAACGCCTGCGCGAATCAACCCACTGTGAGGTGGAGGGCCTCAGATGGCACGCTGCAGTGGCCTCTCCCTCCCCACTCTCTGGAGGGCCCTGCCCGGCATCAGACCCGAGGCTGTGTAGCGGTACACTGCGCAGCCTCCAACAACTGAACCCCCAGCTCTATCCACACAGAAACAGCACCCCCCACAACATCAAGGGGCCAGCAGGCAGGCCATGGGAAGGGGAGGTGGATGTACCAAAGAACAAGACAAATGCCTTCCCCTGATTACAATATTGTCTGGAGACCGCCAACCAGTGGCATCGAGAGTTTCCTCTTGTGCTTGTCTGCCAGACGGAGGCTACCGCGACGGGAAATGGGTGGTAGAGGTCATCAGACTGGCTGGCCCACGCCCCTTCAGAGACGTCCAGCCACCATCACCATGGCACGAAAACACTAACATCGCCCCCTCTTGCGGCACATCACCATTAGTCACGATGATCAGGATGGTCCTGATTGACATGGCAACGATGCACAACTTCATCACCAGCTACCTGGTGCCAGAGCCACGGTTGCTCTACCTCGCCACTTGGAGCTCACCAATTAAGACACCGGGCCAAGCCACCATCACTATCCAGTTTCGGGACCTGGTCACAATAGCCACAGCCTTCATAGAGGAAGGGCTGGGGAGGAAGTCATCCTGGGTCAACCATGGTTATGTGAGCATGACACTCATATCAAGATAAGCAAAGAGAGACTCCATGTCGGCATTGCCAGCTGACGTAGGCGATTGATGTGAGTATGGAGCAGCACCGGAATGAAGGCATGGGGGAAACGGGAGATCCTCGAGAAAACCCGCCGACCAACAGCATTATCTGGCACAATTTACACATGCGAACATCCGGAGTGACCCGACCGGGGATTGACCCAGATCACCTAGGTGGGAGACGAGCAGGCTAAAGTTTTTTCCGCTCTGGAACTCTAGTCCAGCTTCTGACAGATCCCAATGCGACCTGAGGACCACGTTCACCATGCCAGACAGGTTGCGCATTCAGTTTAGGTCTATGCATTTTGGCTTTCAAATCACGCCAACAACATTTTAGTCCCTAATGATGCATGTGCTGGACTGCTACAACGGCCTATTCACCACGGCGTACCTTGACATGGTGGTATGGTCCCAGTCCTCGGAAGAACCCACTCACCCCCTTCCCATGGAGATGGCGACACTTATGACCCATGATCTCACATGTGCCCCCCCATAAGTGCCACGTCGGGATGACCCAACAACCCTACCTGAGCCACATCATGGACCAGCACAGTAATCGCCCATCGCCGGAACCCCTGCGGCTAATCAATGAGAAGCCCCCTCTCCCACTCCCCACACACACACCAACAGCTACAACAGTTCGTAAGATTTTTAAACTGGCTGGGGAACTATGTGCTGGAATTTGCCATCATCACCACGTCCATCACCGACTTGCTCTCTCCAAGGTATCGCTGCTGCTGGACAGATGAAGCACAAAATGCTTTTGATGAAATCAAATGCAAGTTCCACGAGTACTATGTGCTCACACGCCCAGACTACTGTCTCGGTTTCTATGTCCAAACTGACGTGTTCCAGGAGGGGCTAGACACAGTGTTGTACCAACTAGGAGACCAAGGTGAACACCTCGTCATGGATTATGTGAGTGCGAAGTTTGGGAAGGATGGAAAAAACTATGATGTAAAAAAGTGTGAATGCCTCGCAGTTGAATGCTCGTGCAAGCATTACTGCCACTTCGTGAAGAGCAGGAAATTCATGGCAGAGACTGAGAACCAGTGCTTGCGTTGGCTGGAGAAAGTGCAGGGGTGCAAGTCCAAGTTCACTTGCTGGGCACTGTCGCTCCAGACGCTGAACTTCGTTGTCAAGCATATACAGATTAAATACAATGAACTGGCAGATCCAGCCTTCCAAATCCTGAGTGTGAGGTGCGTGACAACACCACCTGGGACGACATCCTTCCCCTAGATCCCCATCCGGAATTTGGTGGGCAGACCCTGAGTGCGCCCGCTGTGGCCTCGTGCGTGATGGTGCAAGCTGAAGAGGTGCACACCTTCAACAAGTTGTGACACAAAGTGCCTCACGCACAGGAGACAGACAAGTTCACACAAGACAAGCGGGCAGCATGTCCAGCCGAACACCTTGAGCATTACCGGATGGTCAATGGCATCCCCCCAGTGACACATGTACTATGATGATGCACCCTCTGGAGACTGTTTGTGCCTCAGAAGGTCCGCAAGGCTGTATTCCAACTACAACATATGACACTCTTTCCGGTCACCCAGATGCTGATGAAACCACATGGTTCATGGGCGAGCACTTACACTGGCTAGACATTGACAAACAAATTTGTCAGTATGTGTATGTGTGCAAGCATTGCTAGAAGTGCAAGACCCAACACAGTGAAGGCATGGAACAACAAGGACAGACGGAACCCACACAGCTTTTTGACACAGTCGCCTTCGACATCATGGGTCCCTCTACCCCAAGACCACTTGGGGTAGGAGGTTCATCATTGTTGTAATAGACCTGTTTATACGCTGGGTGGAAGCCTATCCTGTATGCAACACACGAGCTGGCACTATTGCGCAACTGCTGGACAATGAATTTTTTCCACGGTGCAAGTTACCTCCGGGTACTGCTCACCGATAACTGCAATAAGTTCACGGGTAAGAGATGGTGGTTCGATTGTGCCCGTGTGCGCATGAAGCACTACACGACTCCTGTATACTATCTCCAGGCAAACCTAACTGAGTGCCGGAATCAGAAGGTTAAGGCTCAGTTGCACATTTGTATCAAGGAAAACCATGCGGAGTGGGACACACATCTAACTTGATCGCTGTTCTGTCTGAGGAAGCGCGCCAATGCAGTGACAGAAATTTCTCTAGCACAGTTAGTGCAGGGGCGGAACCTGCCACAGACCAGAGCAACTGGGAGTGCAGAACCAGTAAGAGCTGAGAAAAACCACCTTGTAGAAGGGGGAGAGGCTGCAGAACGAGAGAGACGAGTCACATAACCACCAGGCCAGGTACATCGCAGGGCACGTCATCACCACAACCTGCCTCCCTCTGAGTTGAGGTTACACCAACTGGTCTACATGCGTGCACCCCTGTCAACTAGCCAGAGGTAGTTTTGTATGGACACGACCTAGCACTATTGTGAAAAGCGTCAGTCCAACTTCGTAACTCGTGTGCCTAGGCACAGAAGATCCACTGCGATGACTTGCACGCCATGAATATTCCGACTAACAATCCTGTCAAAGTAGGCAATAAAGACAACAAAACATTTTCACCATTGTAAGAGATCACAGACAGACCCGGACGCCATGCACGTCAACCTACAGAATTTGTGGGGTTCTCACAATAAAAAAAAAAAAACCTAACTTGATTATGACACAATAGACTCTATTTGGGTTGAAATAACTAATAATGTTAATAAATTGCTAATCTGAAATTTTATCTTCCTCCTCAATTATCAATAGAAGATATTGTGAAAAAGCTGGAAAATGGGAAAGGGAAAAAATAATGGATGGGGGGGGGGGGGGGGGCTGTGTTTAGGAAATAAGAATAATGAAAAAGGGGAAAAGGAGGAAAAATGGGGAGGAAGGATAGTAGGGTAAATGGGGGAAAAGGAAAGTTGGTGTTTGGGGGAATTAATCATTCATTACTTATTTAATCTTATGATTTATTAATCTTTCTATCAATTTAATTTGACCCATCAATCAATCTTATCATCCTAACGATCATTCATACTTTAAAAAACTTGTTCAAAAACTAAAATAAAATGACTGAAACAGCATCTCAAATCTTGACAACTCGTAGTGGAAGGAGATGTAGGGAAACTCTCAAAGAAAACTCACTAAAAAAATAAACTACTAAACCCCTAAACTCTCACTCTCTAAGGGTAAACTTCTTAAGTTGAGGCATTCACCTTCAACTTCACAATTACCTGTACACCACAGCTTCTCTTCAGCTGCACTTTGTCTAATCAACACTACATAAAATTAAAGATCACCATTCTACATCTCCTCCCTAACCATCTCAAAAACTCTGCATTATCATCTGTTTCAACTTCTATACCTGTGTTTTTATTTAATGGAGGAATTCCACCACAAGACACTTGTACAACAGGGACGGCCTTGAAACCCAAAACTTCCAAACTTTACTTTCTTTTATCAAAATGGTAAGTAGAGCTCAAAATCACTTTACTGCCTGCAAAAGGTAGTGTGTGATCTTAGACAGGTAAACGCTGACTTATCCAATCAAGGGGGAGAAAGAAAAAAAAAAGTTCACTGAATAAAAATAATAAAATAAAATAAATTCAACATTAACCTGATAACTAAAAAGGGAGGGTGAAATTAACTGCATAGAAATAAAAGAGGACTTTTCCAAAAATGTTTAAATTTAACTTAAGCAACCAATAAATAAAATTCATATAAAAATAAATTTTTACTCGAGGTAAATAAACAAAGTACCTTATTAGTACATTTTGGTATAAAATGGAATTTTTAATAACAGTAGTGTCTTTGATAACATTCTTCTTTTAAACTCAAATAATTATCAGTAGAAAAAAAATACATGCATGCACGCGCGTGCACACACACACACACACAAAAAAGACCGTTTAAAAAAAAGTCTTAACTTAAAACTTATTTCTATCGTTTTTCTTACTTTGTCTTTTACATATATCATACTGGGTCACAAATGTTTTAAGCAAGCTATTCATTGTTTACTGTCATGGTAAACAGCATTTCTTAATCTGTTCTAATATTCTGCTGTCTTAAGCATTTCTTTATCCTCGACGTTAGGGCAACTGGACACAAATTTATGACCAGACGAAGACATTATTTACACAGATAAAATAAAAACTCTCAGATACTGTACTGTTTTACTACAGTCTTAACTGATAAACTCCTGACCTACCGAACAAACTGAAACTCTTTCTCTCTCGTCGGCATCGCCCTCAAAAATAAATCACTTATTAAACAGAAAATTCATATAGTCCTCCTCTCCGACGATTATTTCTTAATTAACTTTAGACTTATTCAGCCTTAAGACATAACTGTTCTTAACACTAAATTTTCACATGATGCCACCTAACTGGAGCCTCAACGAGGTAAACTTATAACTATATGCTCCAGAGTACTTATCTTTTTAACAGCTACATGATTGTCTACTCTTCCAGGCTCCTCCTGGCCTGCTTCGACTTCTCGACTCCTCTCGATGACTCCTCACTGCACCTGTGTCCCTGACTCGTCTCTGCTCATCTGCTCTCTGACTGCTCTGCCTCGCCCCACTCTAGAACGTCTCTTTAAAACTTGACCTCCCTACACAGCTGGTCTCCAACAACAACAGAGTGCCTTGCATCACCGCACACGTCACCCGGTCTTCCAGCCAGTCACATACTTCATAGAACACGTGCGACGGTCCATAAAACAAAAGCTCAGCAGGAGGCTACTCCCTTGTTCCCTTAGCTATCTAGACTCTGTTTGCAGCCAAAGCAGTACTCCTGCCCTCTTCCCTGCTTTGGCCCACAAACACACACAGCTGTCGACTCAAAACGTCGATGTTGGATAATCACTCCAGGGACGTATTGCATCCTAAACATGACAAAGTTACTAGACTGAACCTTTCACAAGACTTAAAAGGAATAAAACAAATTATAAACTAATTCCAATAAAAACCAATTATGGAACCTGACTAGAAAAATTAATAAAAACAATTTATCAATAGATGGTAGTACCAATTAAAATTCAAACCGATCATGACTACTAAGTTAAGGGCAAAAAGACTCTAGACCCTAACACCAAAATAGAAGCAAAACAACTTTCCAGAAGTTATAATCAAAATCTAAACTAAAAACTAAAATTATTAAATCATTACCCAAAGCACCAAAACAGAAAGGATTCACATATGAACAAATAAAAAGAACGGCAAACCTAACCCCAAAATGACAACTGAACCATGCTTAGGATTGCTCTGAACAATAATCCTAACCAAAATGCTGCTGTTATTCAAAATTCCCAAAATCCTACAAAAATTACTCAAATTACCTCATGGACAATAACAAAAAAATAGGGAGAATACCGAAAAATTAAGAGGGTCATACAAAAAAAATTAAATAGGTACCCTAACAAAAAAAAACTAAAACTGCTCAAAAAACGTAAACATGCCGTTGTAACAATTAAAAAAAATTCTTTACATTCTTAGAATATAAATTAAACAATCACTGCCATCAAATAATTAATGTAGAGGACTTCAATATTCCCGGTATCAAATGGAATACTTTCCACACTCGAAATATTAATAATTTTTATATAAAATTAAAAGGTCACTTCCTGTTAAAAACCATCAGTTTACTTAATTTAGAATAATACAACGCATTGAAACCTTTGTTGGAATTACTAGATTAAAAATTACCAAATTCCCATATTCATGTCAATAAAGCTAATGATATATTGGTAGAGGAAGATAAATATCACCCTACGTTATCCTGTCAGACTTCCTTGATTTATGAAAAACATAAAACAAATAATCAAGTATTTTATATAAATTATCAAAAAGGGGATTATCTCTCTTTATATTTAGCTATTAAAAACTTTCATTGTAGCCCAATATATAATATGGAAGATGTTAACAAAATGGTAGATTTTTTAACTTTTAATCTTCAACCATTTATAAATAATTTTATTCCAAAAGCCAAAGCAGTTTGGTTTACTCAAGAATTGATTTATTTAATTAAAAATAAGAGCAATTTCATAGAAAATTATAAAAGAAAAAATCAAATATGCTAAAGAAATCTGGCAAACTAATATTAATAATAATCTTAAAAGCAATCCAGATAGATTTTGGAGATGAAAAAAATATATAAAGAAGCCCTTACATTAACTAGTGATGATATAATGATTCATAATTCTGATAAAGTGGTAAATATCTTTGCTAGGCATTTTGCTAAAGGTTTTTGTACAAACTCATTTTAATAATTATTGTCAACTAAAGTACTATTCAAATAAGTTACATAAAGGAATTTCCACTATTTCCCAGGGCTTAGTTCTTTGGGCTATAAAAAAAAATCAAAAGCAGTATGACCATTGGATGGGATGATATCCCTAGTTTTATAATCAAGGGTTGTGCAAATATCATCACTCCAATTTTAACGCATGTTTTTAACCATAGTCTTTCATCTGGGCTCTAACCACATATTTGGAAACCTGGAGTTGTGATACCAATATTCAAAAACAGGAATAAACATAAGTAAATAATTACAGACCAATATCTTTATTATGTAGACTATCTAAAGTTTTTGAGAAAGTTATTCATAAACACTTAGCTTTTATGACCAAAAATCTAATTAAAGAAAGTCAACACAGATTCCTAACGGGTAAAACGACAGTCACTAATTTATTTAATTTTGTTCATGATCATTATTTCAAAATTACCTCAAGAAAGCAAGTAGATGTTATATAATTTGATCTTCAGAAAGTGTTTAATACGCATCAACACCAAATTATTATTCGAAAATTACAAAGTTTTGGTTTGGACACTGTATATTTTAAATGGTTCTCTAATTATTTTGATAAATAGTCTTTTAGTTAAAAATAGACAAATCTTTTCCTTCTTCTTATGCTGTTTCTTCAGGAGTTCCTCAAGGTAACACCCTATCACCATTACTTTTTAATATATTAATAAACGATATTGTCTGTGTAATTAGTAATTCAAAGCACTTGTATATGCTGACTATTTAAAGATTTATAAATGTATTAAAGATAACGATGACTGTGCAATGTTACAACAGGAAATTCATGCTATAAATCCTTGGTGCAGTATAAATTGTATGGAACTGAATATAAACAAAATGACTTGTATCACTTTTTCACACAAAACAAATTCTACATATTATAAATATTATGTTAACAAGATACCAATAAATAGAGTAGAATACATACGTGACCTAGGTGTAATTTTATATGCTAAACTGTATTTCCATGAACATATAAATAACTTAATTAGCAAAATCAATTGAACATTAGGTATAATTAAATTTATTATGTCTTCTGCTTCCTCTTCAGATTATTTTTTATGTTTATATAAAGCATTAGTTAGATATAGATTAGAATATTCATATTGTTCTGTTACCTGGAATCATCTTACAGCAACAGATTCAAAAAGGTTGGAAAACATTCAAAAGAAAAAAGTATTATATAATAGATTCCCAATAAAAACTGATTTTAAATATAAAAATGAGTTGAACAGATTTAACACTCTTTCTCTGTGAGAACAGAAAGCTATTTTGGATACTTTATTTCTAATGAATTCATTTTTAAATTATTTATCATGTTTGGCAATTATTAATAAAGTATCATCCACTTTCTCTTCTTTAAACTGTAAAATGAATTTAGTCAAAAGATGTTCAAATTATTTCAATAAATATTTTTCTAATTATGATCCCTTTACAGGGAAAAAGTGTACACTTAGAGAACTATATAAACATTACTGTAGTTTGTAAGTTTCAGTTTTAGTTTATATTTATATTCAGTTATCTGACCTGATATTGTATTAAAAATCATAGAACTTTAATTAGGTTGTTTTTATATATTTATTTGTTTAAAATACATTCTATAATTATCCCAATGACAAATATTTTTTATTTTATTTTTCTTTTGACCAATTACTCCTAATGAATTCAGAAAACGGTATACGAACTTGTTTTCTGGTTTTGATATATTATACAGTATTTAATTTTTCCTTTTATTAAGTCTGAATTATGTTTTCGTGTATATCTTCGATCTTTGTATGTATATGGTTGTCGTCATCTTTGTTTTTGTAATTAGTGTATGTCTCCTGTTTATGTAATGTGCCACCCTGTTATTGGTGCTTGTTCCTGTTGGGCGGCATACTAAGCTTGTTCAAATAAAATAAAATAATAATTATTATTATTGTCTGGGCGCTTGTCACAGGAGGATGTGTGGTGAGATCGCTCCAGTGACTTTCTGATTTTTGGTGTTTTTTTGTTTCTTAAAGTGACAGAAACACCTCTAAAATTGGATTTTAAGGGGTTCTATATACCTCCTAGAGCAGACTTATGTTTATTGTGTGATAAGTCATTTTATGGAAAACAGAAATTTGTGAAGTGCGCCGGCCCATGCGGGAATAGGTACCACTGCAACTACGCCAGCACCACAAGTGAAGAGGAATATTTCTGTAAAGAATGTGCTAAGTGTGACATGGATACGAACATGTTTGGGTTTTCTCAGAAGAAGAAACAAAAAAGTGACAGCACTTCAAACTCCAATTCGGCTGAACTAATTATTTCAGCGGGCGATAATGATTCAAAAACCTCATTGGAGCCAGAGATATCTACTAAATTAGGAGACAATGGACCATCAAATTAAATCAATGTTCCAAACTTTATGAGCCAAGATCGATGATCTTTCTTTAGAGGTAAAACGTCTCACAGAAGATAATGCACTTTTGCGTGCACTGTTTGAGAGCCTGCAAACGGCTAACAACAGGCTCAGTGTTTCACGTGGGGAAACTTTAGATCCAAGTAAGGTTTCAGAGGCCAGTCAAAATGCAGTGAAAAAAACTTATAGTGAGGTTATTGGCAAAAAAGTAGACATTATAGGCTCTGGCAACAAGAACAGGAAGAACACCAGGCTAGCAACGCGATCAAATTCCAAGGAGGTACAAAGTACAGATCAGTTTGTCTCACCGAAGCAGCCAGCTGCCGACAATGACGGGTTTACCGTTGTCGGCCAGCGCGGTACAAAGGCCTCGACTACAAGCGGCTCGTCAGA
This sequence comes from Dryococelus australis, assembly GCA_029891345.1. Classification (NCBI taxonomy): domain Eukaryota; kingdom Metazoa; phylum Arthropoda; class Insecta; order Phasmatodea; family Phasmatidae; genus Dryococelus; species Dryococelus australis. The sequence goes on from CM056996.1 coordinate 192,892,375, forward strand.
AGTTAGACCACAGAAACAAGTTCAAGTGGGTGTTTGCAATAATGCCAGCATTAAAACAATCCTGAAAACGACATGTCCACGTATGAAGGCACTGTTTGTCTCCCGTTTTGCTCCCGAAGATGAAGACAATGCCATTGTCTCTTATATAAATGCAGAAATTATAGTTTCAAACCTGAAGGTGGCCGAACTGAAAACAAAATATAATTCAAATGCTTCCTTTTATGTAGCTGTGGTAGAAGATGACTTCCATCACATTTTTAATACTGTTTTCTGGCCTTCAGGATGTTTAATTAGTCCTTTTTATGGCAGATTGTTAAATGAACAGATATTTGTACCGGACAGTGAGCCTTTCCTTATAAATACAGAGGAAGCAGCTGGAGGAGATGCGACTCAATTAACGTGATGTTTAGGGTAACAGAGGTTCTTTTAAACTCTGCCTATGCCAGTTAGGGATTTTGATCTATAGTACCAGAATGCCAGGGGTCTCAGGACAAAACCTCTTGTTTTTTCTCCAAATTTAGTCGGCACTAATTTTCCATTAATTTGCTTATCTGAGACATGGTTTAACGAGTCGAGTACTAATTCACATTATTTTCCAGACTGTTATACTATTTTCCGTAATGATCGTGATCCAAATTAACTAACTTAAATAAAGGTGGTGGTGTGCTAATAGCGGTTAACCAAAACGTCTTTTCTCAGTTTGAACAAAAATTTGATTTTTCGTATAAAATTCCAGAATCCATTTGGATCGAAATCACTAGTAATAGTTACACTAAACTTTTAGTTGGAAATATGTATCTCCCTCCTCAATTATCCATGGATGACTTTAATAACTACTTTAACTTTTTAGAACAGAAATTATATAATTATCCACATAAGATCATTATAGTAGGTAATTTCAACGTCCCAGGCATCGACTGGAATATTCAACATGTGCAAAATGTATGATATTACTACAATAAATTAAAAGGACAGACCCAACTTCAATCTGTAAGTTTACTTAATCTAGAACAGTATAATACTGCTAAGCCTTTCTCAGAACTATTAGATTTAACGTTGTCTAACTTTTATGTCAAAGTTGAAAAATCCTTTGAGGAAGATACTTATCAATAATGCCATATGTTGTCAGGTAGCTTTTGACTTAAATAAAAATAAATCAAGCAATCAAACATTTTATAGGAATTATCAAAAGGGTGATTATTTATCCCTATATTTAGCTGTTACAAACTTTGATTGGACCCCCATTTTTCAAATGGAGAACGTCTATTTAATGGTGGATTTCTTAACCAATAATACAAAATTTAATTAGTATGTTCATACCTAATTCAAAAATTATTAAAAATAAATATCCAGTCTGGTTTTCCAAAGATCTCATAAGTCTTATCAAAAGGAAAGTGCATTGGCGTAGACTTTTTAAGAAATCTAAATCTGATACAGATTACTCACTTTTTTCAAAGATAAGGAAACTCACAAAAGAAAAAAATTAAAATTGCTAAACAATCATAGCAAACCAACATTAACAACAAAATAAAAAACGAACCAAATAGATTCTGGAATTATGTTAAACTCATGAAAAATGGGTATAAAGAACCCCTGGTATTAAATGTTGATGGTAATACAGAGCGAGATCCTGAGCAGTTAGTAAATATTTTTGCAAAGCATTTCACCAAGGAATATGTTCCCACTTTGCCCAAACCCCAAGAACACGTCAATGCCCATCCAAGCTATCCCACTATTGATATTCCCTTCATTAGTCAGGGACTTATCCTATGGGCTATAAAACAGCTTAAAAGTAGTCAATCCACAGGCTAGGACAATATCCCTAATTTTAATATTAAAGGTTGTTCCAATATGCTCACTCCTGTATTAACATATATTTTTAATCATAGTCTGTTTAATGGTCTGTAGTCAAATGCCTGGAAGCATGCTGTTATTGTGCCTATTTTTAAAAAAGGAAATAAAAGGGAGGTAAACAACTATAGGCCAATATCTTTACTATGTAGGTTATCAAAAGTATTTGAGAAAGTTATCTATAAACACCTTTCTTTCACGACCAAAAATTTAATTTCTGAACATCAGCATGGATTTCAAATAGACAAAACGACAGACACCAATCTTTTTAATTTTGTTAATAATCTCTATTCTGAAATTACTAAAAGACAAAAAGTAGGTACCATTTATTTCGATCTTCAGAAAGCCTTTTATATACGTCAACATCACATTATTACATGTAAATTACAACTTTTAGGCTTAAGAAATCTCTATACTAATTGGTTTTCTGATCATTTAGCGAATAGATTTTTGTAGTCAAATTAGATCATTGTTTCTCTATGTTATACAAAGTCTCGTCTGGGGTGCTGCAAGGAAGCACTCTTGCACCGCTGCACCTTAATATATTTGTGAATGATAAATGTATTGGGAGCAGCGGAGATTGCTTAAAGTTGCAAGATGACATCACAGCAATTCACAATTGGTGCACTAAAAATGCCATGTGTTTAAATATTAAAAAAAACAATTTATATTTCCTTTTCACTAAAAACTTATATGGTTGTTCACAAGTATTATGTCAATAACACTCTAATGTTAGAGATTTAGATATAATATTAGACTCAAAGTTATTTTTTCATGTTTATGTAGATAGCCTATTAAGTAACATCAATCGTATATTAGGTCTTAATAGATTCATCACTTTTTCTGCAACCTCATTTGATTTTCTATTATGTTTGTACAACACTTTAATTAGGTCTAGACTAGAATATTGCTCAATAATTTGGAATTATGTTGTGGCAACTGATGTAAATAGAATAGAAAATGTGCAAAAGAATGTGTTTAAATTATTATTCAACAGATTTTCAATGCAAGCAGATTTTAATTATAATAATGAACTAGTTAAATTTAAAACCTGTACACTTAAAGAAAGGCGTTCAATTTTAGATGCTATTTTTTTAGTGAATGCCTTTCTTAATTATGGTGTTAGTTTAGCAATTAATAATAAAATAGGTTTAAAAGCACCTCAATATATCCACAGAACATTCCACATTTTTGTTGGGCTTAGTCACGACCATGATCTTACAAATATGTGTGTAGCTAATTTTAATAGTATTCGATAAATTTCGACCCATTTTGTGGCAGAAAGATAACCTTTAAGGATTTATATTAACATTAATGTAGTGTAAATCCTCTCCAAGCATTTCCAGACTGTTTCTTCATCTCTTCTGGGAGGTATATTTTACATTTGTATATACATTAGAGTTGTTTTCCGTAGCCAATTTCTGCGTTTTTTTTCTTTTTCCTGCGTGTTTTTGTATTTTTCTCGTCAATGTATTGTATTGTTCATGTGATTGTATTGTCAATGTTTTATGCATGTGCCACCCAGTAATTAGTTTCTACTGTTGGGTGGCACAATAAGCATTCAAATAAATCAATAATAATAATTATTATTATCGTCCAGATGCTCATTATCGTCTGGGCGCTCATCTGAGAAGGATGTGTAGTGACTTCAATGTTGTGATTTTTGTGTTTCTTAGAATAAATTGTAAGTAAAGTGTCGGAAACACTCTTAAGTTTGAACTTTAAGAGTTTTTAACATGCCCCACAGCTAAGACTTATATACATTATATGGCAAGCCTATTTTTGGCAAACAGAAGTTTCTTAAGTGCGTCCCGTGAGGGACTAGGTTTCACTGTAACTGTACTGGCATAAGCAACAAAGGGTAATATTTCTGCGAAAAATGGACTAAGTGTAAGGACGATATTAATTGTTTAGTTTTTCCACCTGAAAAAAAAAAAAAAAAAAAAAAAAAAAAAAGCAGAACAGTGGTGATTGTAAACTTAAAGAAACAAAATTAATAATTTCTCTAAGTGATAACAATTCCTCTACCTCCTCGGAACCAGAGATATCTTCAAAAATAGCAGAAACTATGAATTCCACTATTCAATATATATTTGAAACTTTATGCAACAAGATTGACAATCTCTCGAAAGAGGTCAAAAAAACACAAAGAAGATTACTCGCTAATGTGAGCCATGTTTGAAAGCCTTGAAACAGCAAATAAAAAGCACTGTGTGTCATTTGGAGAAAATTTTGAATCAACTAAGGCATCAGTTTCTACCCAAAATAATGTGCAGAAAAGGTGATATGTTGAAGTAACAGGAAAAAAGGTGGAATCAACAGGCACTAACGACAAGAACAAGATCCATCATGGCAAAGTTCAGTTGGCAGCACGGGTGAACGTCAAGGACTCCCAATATGCTGATCAGTCAGAACTACAAAAACAGCTGACGATGACGGATTTGTCATAGTCAGCAGGCACGGCACGAAGGCCTCAACGGCAAGTGGTATGTCAACAACCAGGACTGTATCTCCCAGGGAGCAAGTACAGCTGGGCGTCCTTAATAATTTTAACATTAAAACAGTACCGAAGGTGGCATGACCACGTATGAAGGTTTTGTTTCCTACATAGGCTAAATCAAGAAATTAAAGCTACAAATTTGAAGGTAGCCAAGTTGAAAACAAAAAATAATTCTTAATCTTCTTTTTATATAGCAGTAGTTGAAGATGATTTCGAACATATTTTCAAAACTCTTTTCTGGCTTGCCGGCTGCCTAATTAGTTTCTTTTATGGGAGATTACAAAATGAACAACTATTTACACCTGATAATGATTCCTCTTCTGCAAATACTGATCAACCTAACAAAGAAGTTGGAGGAGCTGTATCCCAAGTAAGATGACGTGCAAGATGGCCGCAACAGATGGACTACACGTTGTGTTGTTCCGTATTTAAGGTTGTTTTGGCTTGTGATTAGTTCTAGCAATAGGTTTAAAAATAGGTGGAGTAGTAGTTTGAGGTATAATTAGAGTTTTAAGAGTTAAGAATAGAGTTTTATGTGGTAAATAGTTATAAGGAGGGAGTAGTGTCCGATTGTGTGCACGAGGCCGAGGCCTTTGTTATTGTACGAGTGTAAAGGGTGTATGATGTAAGTTAGCCTAGTTAAGAAAGTGTGTGTATACGTAGATATTTCGTGTATGTTATAAGGGAGAGTATAGTTTTAGTTTTAAGTTAGTTAAACTATTTTTTTTTAAGAAAAGGGTAAAAAAAAAATGGTAGGGAGGTGTACGTGTAGGGGCTGTGGAAAGGTGTGGAGAAGGTTAGATAGTGGTGTGCAGTGCGACCAGTGTGGCGGCTGGTACCATGTTGGCTGTATAGGGATCAGAGAGGAGGAACTGGAATCACTACAGGAACATGAGTGGAAGTGTGAGGAATGTGCTGAGGGAAAGGGTTTAGTGGCAGTGGTAGGGAACAAATTGAGGATAGCGAAGGAAACACAAATAAGTGGAGAAGGTGGAAACTGGATTTGGGATATGCTGAGGGGAAGCTTTGTAGAAGGTGTGCCAATGCCAATGGAAGGGGCTAAGGAGAGGTGGAAAGGGGAGATGGTAGATTTGATGAGCAGGAAAGAGAGGGAAATGATGCATAGGATTGAGAGGATGGAGGAAAAGGTCAGGAATGAGATGGGTAAGAGTAGAGTAGAAATGAGGGTGGATACGTTAGAGGAGGAGCTGGAAGATGTAAAGGGGGTGCTAAGGAAAATGAAAGCCAGTCCACAGAAGGAAAAGCTGAGTAGAGAGGAAGAGTTAGGCAGAATGCAAGTAGAGCTGCAGAAGGAACTGCTGGAGGAAAGACAGAAGAGGAGGGAGGCAGAGATAGAGGTGGTAAGATTAATGAGGAGGATAGATGAGTTGGAGGCAGTAGAAAGGGATAAGACAGTAGGAGACATAAGACAGTAAATAAGGATAGAGGAGCAAGAAATAGTAGCAAGGGATAAGGTGATAGTAGAAGGCAGGAAGCAATCAGGAATAAAGGAACGGGAATCAGAAAGCAGGGAACAGGCATTGGTAGAAGGTAGGAAGCAGTATGCTGAGGCTTGCAAGTGTGCGATTAGCAAAGACCAGCAAGCAGGACAAAGTAGACAGTTCAGGGCCATAGGGGAAAGAGGAGAGCTGGCCAAAGGGAGGGAAACAAGGGTGCTGCAGGAGGCCGGAGACAAGGATAGGCAGGTGGTTGAAAGAGCCACAAAGCAGGAAAAGGTTGTAGGAAGGGAGCCAGAGGTAGTTTTTCTAGGCAGCTCTATTGTAAAGGGGGTGGAGCGAAGGAATATCAGGAAGGAAATGACATATAAAGCAGCTTTTGGGGGGCAAATACTAGGGATTTGGAGGAAAGGGTTAGCGGTATGAAAGGTAGCAGGGCGGCAAAGGTCATTCTCATTCATGTCGGGGGAAATGACCTGGCTCATAGGGAGGTGGGGCAGGAGGTAGAGCGGGACCTCAGGGGATTGCTGAGGAAAGTGCGGGAGAAGTTTCCTGGAGCTAGGGCAGTAGTCGGTGGCATGCTGGTTAGGAAAGGAGTATCCTATAGGAAGGCAGTGGCTGCGAGTGAGGTATATGAGAGGGTGTGTAGGGATTTGGGGGCTACATTTATAGATAGTAGGAAATGGGTAGGCTGGGAAAGTGTAGGGAGGGACCAAGTTCACCTGACCGAACAGGGAAAGAGGATTCTAGGTGACCTGCTAGGTAGAGAAGTAGCTGGCTGCATGGAGAGGGTCAGGGCAGAGCAGCAGTTGTTGAAAAAGCAATCGGTTAGAAGCAAGGAAACGGAAGGGGAGAGAAATGGAGAGGATACCATTGATGAGGCCGCAAGGGTGGAGATAAGAGGTAAGCAATGTAGGATAGTAAAGCAGAGTACTAGTATAAAGATAATGGTGGTGAACTGTAGGAGTGTGTACAACAAGCTGGGGGGCTTCTAGGGAAAGGTTGAAGGATATGGGGCGGATATAGTGGTAGCTGTGGAGACTTGGTTGACTGAGAAATTACTGGACATTGAATGTAGGCAGGATGAGATCACCATCTTCAGAAGAGGCAGGGATGGGAGAGGAGGAGGAATAATGGTGTGTGTAAGGAAAGAGCTAAAAGGGGCGGTAGAATGGGCTAGTGAGGATGTCGAGGTAGTGGAAATTAAATTGAGTGGTAGTAGTAATAGGAGTATTACTTTGCTGGCAGCATATAGACCACCAGGACAGGGATGGCAGGCAATTGAGATGATCGAGGAGAGGGTCGATAGACAAAAGGACAGCAGGGGATTTGAATATGCCAGGGGTGAAATGGGTAGAGGGTGCAGAAGGAATGGGCAGCATAATGCAGAGAATGGCAGCACAGTTAGTCAACAGAGGATTAGTCCAGATAGTAGAAACACCTATGAGATGGAATGAGGAGGGTGTTGGGTCAGTGCTGGATGTGGTGTTTGGTCAGACCTAGGAATGCTGTAGTTGGCGCAATAGTATTGGATGGTATAAGCGACCATCATATTGCGGTTGTAGAAATTGGGATTGGCAGGATGAGAGAAGTGCAAATGGCAGAAAGGTTGGTGTGGCAGTATGGAAGAGGAGACAAGGGGGCAGAAATCTTCCTGAGAGACAGGTTTAAAAAATGGTCTATGGAGGAGGGTGTAGAGGGGTTGTGGAGGGAGTTTAGAAGATTAATGGAGGTTATGTTGGAAAAATTTGTGCCAATGAAAAGGTTACGGACTGGGGGAGATCTCCCATATTATGGACAGGAGATTTTGAAAATGAAGAAGAAGTGCAGAAAATTACACGACAAGTTGAGAAATGAAGGGATGATAAGATCTAAAGAATTGATGAAACAAATGGGTAGGGAGCTTGAAAGAAAGATCAAACAGGTAAAGAATGTATTTCTGGGGAACATGGTGGAAGAAGGAAACTGCACGGAATGGGGGAAATTGTTTACGTATGTTAGGCGGTTAAGGGGAAGAGAGGAAGGGATCCCTCTGCTAACAGGAGGGAATGGTAGTCATGCGACAAATGACCAAGAAAAATCGGAGATGCTGCAAGGACAGTACTTGTCAGTGTTTGAGGCAAAGGAGGGTTGGAATAGGGGGACAACAGGGTTCGGGGGGTGTTATAGTGAGTTTAAGATGAGGGAGTGGGGGATAGAAAAGGTAATTAGGGGTTTGGAGAGCAGTAAGGCAGGGGGACCAGATGGGATAGGAAACACAGCACTAAAGTTTGGTGACAAGGAGTTGGCGAAATATTTAGAAGTGCTGTTTAAAAAGTCCTTAGGAGAGGGTAAGTAACCACAAGATTGGAAGGATGTTATGGTGGTACCTATACACAAGCAGGGAGAGGATAGGGGGAGGCCTGGCAGCTACAGACTGGCGAGTCTCACATCAAGTACAGGAAAAGTAATGGAGAGGCTGGTGGTGCAGTATGTGGTGAGGGTAATGAACAATAGGAATTGGTTGGAGGAGTCCCAGCATGGTTTCAGGAGGGGTTACTCATGTGAGACTCAGCTGGCTGGGTTATTAGAGGATCTGGTGAAAGTAGTTGATGAGGGGAAGCAGGTGGATGCCTGCTTCATAGATTTTGATAAGGCATTTGATAAGGTGCACCATGGGACATTGATGAGGAAAGTGGAGGTGCTGATACCAGACAGGAGGGTAGTGAAATGGATAGGGGACTTTCTCAGGGGGCGAAGGCAGAGGGTGAAAGTGGGGGAGGCAATATCGGAGGAAGAGGAGGTTACGTCAGGGGTACCACAGGGAAGCGTGCTGGGTCCTTTGTTATTTACCATAATGGTAAATGACATGGGTTTGGGGATTAGAGGAAAAATCAGATTGTTTGCAGATGATTGTGTTGTATATGCTGAGGTGGGAGAGGGGGAGCGGAAATTTGCAGGCGGACATTGATAAGATTTGGTTGTGGACCAGAAAAAATAAAATGAATATAAATGTAAGAAAAACTAAGGTAGTGAGGTTCACAAGGAAGAAGATGATAAGCAGGGACATGTACAGATGGGAGGGACAAGATATAGAAGAAGCAGCAGAATATAAGTATCTAGGGATTGTACTGCAGGGAGACCTCAGATGGAAAAAACAGGTAGAAAGGGTGGTAGCAAAGGGAAGAAGGGCTCTGGGTATGCTGGGAAGGGTGCTGAATGGAGTCAGCTGTGAGGTGAAGGAGAAGGCGTATGGCACAATGGTACGGCCAATGTTAGAATATGCTGCAGCAGTATGGGACCCGTATGTGGAGGTGGAGATGCGAGAACTGGAAAAGGTGCAGAGAAAGGCAGCAAAATGGGTGATGGGTAGGTGGAGAAAGCAAGGGCAGGATGATGAGGAAGATGGGAACTATAGGCCATCAGTGATGATGAAAGAAATGGGGTGGAGCTCATTGAAGGGCAGAAGGAAAGTTGAACGGTTAGTCAGGATGTACAGGATGGTGAATGAAGAGGGAGGATAGGGAGGGCTACACTGCAAGCTAAGTAAGGGGGTGTTTAGGGGAAGAGGAAACAACAGTGAGAAGCTTCAGAGGGTGTGGAGGAGAACGGAGCGGGGTAGGCAGTCCATGCTTGTGAGGTCTGTGAGGGAGTGGAATGTGTTGAGGGAGGAATTGGTATCTGTGAGAGGGGTTGGTAAATTCAAGAAGGAAGTGGAAAAGGAGTTAATTGGGTGAAGGAGAGTTGAGAGAGCTTGCCACCGGGCATTAGCCTAATTGCGAGTGTATGTATGTATATGAATAAAAATAATGTGTGGCTCTCGGATGTGCTCTCTAAAACAACAGATGACAGTTCGGGATTTTTCATTTCATTATCAAAATGTAAGGGGGCTTAGAACCAAATACCTGAATTTTCTGCACAATAATTTAAGTACTGATTATTCATTAATTTGCCTAATAGAAACATTGTTTAACAACTTTAGTATAAACACACATTTTCCTCAGCATTACACCATATTTCTTAACGATCGTGATGCCAAAATAACAAACCTCAATAGAGAAGACAGCATGCTAATAGCGGTAAATCAAAAACATTTTCCTATGACGGAACAAAAATTTTAATTAATAGTGCTAATAAACTGTAAATTGGAAATATATATCTTCCTCCAAAATTACCAGTGGAGATTTTTAAAAATTATCTTTCATTTTTAGAATCTAAATAGAACTATTTACATCAAATAATAATTTTAGGTGACTTCAATATTTCTGGTATAGATTGAAATACTTTTTATACAAAACATTTCTCATTATTATAATAAATTAAAAGGTCAATCTTTATTACAATTAGTAAGTTTACTTAACCTGGAACAGTATAATTCTACAAAACCACATTCGGAATTATTGGATTTAGTTTTATCTAATATCTATATTAATGTTGACAAATTCATAGATCTATTGGTGGAGAAAGATAAATATCATCCTGCTTTATCTTGTCAGGTTTCTTTTGACTCTGATAAATATAAAAATAATAATCTAACATATTACAGAATTTATCAAAAGGGTGATTATTTATCCTTATATTTAGCTATCAATAGCTTTGATCGGGGTCCTATTTTTCTAATAGAGAATGTTAATTTCTTGATAGAGTATTTTATCAATAATCTACAATTACTAATAAACACATTTATACCTAAATCCAAAGTTTTCAAAATTAAGTATCCTGTTTGGTTTACAAAAAGACTTCATTAATATGATTAAAAGAAAGAACATTGTCACAGACTTTCTAAAAAATCCAAATCTGAGGATGTTTATCTGCATTTTTCAGATCGAAGGAAATTAGTTAAGGAAGAAATCAAAATGGAACAAAATACCTGGCAAACAAAAATTAACAATAACATGAAAAGTGAACCAAATAGATTCTGGAATTAGGTTAAACTTATGAAAACTGGGTATAAAGGATCCCTTATATTAAATGTGGATGGTAATACAATTCAAGATCCCACACTGCTGGTTAATATCCTTGCACAACCCGGGAGGAACTGCCCTAAGACTGTTCGGGCGTGACAAATGTGGAGGGTTTTGCCAAGGGTTTACTCCATGTTCTTCGGTTTCCCCTACCATTTGCATCACAAAGTTTCTCTATCATGGACGGCACTTCATTTCATTACCTCAAAGATTACAGCTGCCTTCTGCAGTCTCTCATAAGTAAAGCCATCACGTATTTATTTTGTAAATATGAGAAAACTTTTATTTCATGTAGTTTCATTACCTTTTTTGTGTGGAACCAGTTAAAAATAATTAAACTACTATCTACTTTGGAGTTTGCACAGTACACACTGCAAATGATGTAATTGTTACCTTACAAGTAAATGAATATGTATTTTATTTTGATTAATATTTACAAACACAATATTTGAAAGAGTGGCAGTATAATTTTCCGTTATTAATTAGTACACATTATCTATAACTAAGAATAACTGATTGATATTAGCTATAAACCAAAGAGATTGTAGATTTTACAGTAGTCCAGCACATAATAAGATTATCGCTTTCTTACAGTAATTACACTCTTTACCTACAGTTTTATATAAAAATGTTTCTCAAAAGATAAGGTAGAAAATATGCAGTATTATACTATTTATGTCAGCACAAGATTCAACAAATATCACTGGCAACACGTAGTATACAGGTCATTGGCGATGTTGGGCCTAGGTGTTGCAACTTCCTAACCAACAAACACTTACACACCCTTCTTGAAAATGATGCTAGCCTGGATCAGCAAATCCAGGAGCTCACAAATAATATACACAACACCCACAGCACCCTTAGCATCACCTTTAATGTTATTACAGACATACAACATAAGATTGAAGCCAAAACTTAACTCATTATCAAAGGCAATTAATGGCGTTACTAGTGTTTTCAAATCACAGTAAACTGCCATGACTAGAATTCACGTACTTGAAACACAATTTAACTTGCTAATCACAGGCATTTTACAACTCCTTAATAACTTGATTATTGAGCATTCCATTGAAACGTTCATTCATTCTTGTCAGTTGCGTAAGTTGCCACTTAGCGCTGTCAACAAGTCTCAATTAATTAATGATTTAACTAATTTGAACACGCAACTCATCAAACTCAATTTGACATTGAGTATTGGAATTAAAGAACTCTTCAAATACTATTCCCTCGACCTTGCAGAATGTTCTTTTTCGCAACAGCAATTAGTTATTAAGCTGCAAGTGCCAGTCATCAGTGTTAATGCCAGATGGAAAATTTACACTCTAAAGTCAGTCCCCTACCAATTTCACAATCAATCATGTACATTACAAATTCCCTCCCCTACCATTGCAATTGACCTCACGACTGACACTGTCAAGGCAATATCCCCATCATCAACACCACAGCGGGATGTTGTATTCATCCCCCCAACCCTAACTTGTGAACATGCAAAATGTGTGAAATCCACTTTATTATTGTCAGATGTTGTATCATTGTTTGCCTCCTGTAAATATCATTGCACTCATGACAATTAGTTTTCTATCACTAGTATATTTCCCCATCAATTGGTATAATGTGTAAACAAATCCATAAACTTATAGGTTCCCAAAGTGTCTATAGTTGCAGCACCATTAATGTTTGGTGATAGTCAGTTCATCAGCGACTCTGTCTCCAGTCAGAACTTGGGAGTTATCAAATTACATATGCCATATGGATGTCAGGTTGCCGCCTCCCAACACTACCCTTATTCAGTCTACACATCTATGTGACGTTCGTGCGCCGATCATTCCCCTTCAACAAACCGTCATTCCCGCCATTGGCCCACTAAGCAATCAATTCACCTACCCCAACTCTCCCTCCAAGAAGGAATACATTTTTACATTATATCTGCAGCACTTAACACTGACTGACATATCAACTATACAGTATTTCCTGTATTCCAAGAAATTGATCCAGTGTCTACGATTGGTAAGTTCAAGCCTACGAAGCTATTTTCAGTACTGGACCCTGCCCATTATGAGTATCTGTCAATGGGCGCCTTCTGTTGCTTATATTTGCTGTCATAACATTCTATGTAAAATTAATTACGATCTCACTGCTGCTCCAACACATTAACACTTTGCAGTAACTACCATAATATGCATTGCAGCAAAAGTTACCAAAGAACAGATTTATTGCAGTTCAGACTGTCATTCCTAATGTTGAAAATATACCTAATGTTGAAAATATTTTATCATGTGTTTAGAAGAATAACAACTCTTATTTACAATATTATTTTCATTTATCTTCACTCCTATAAGAATGGAGCTTGCAGTGGTCTATAAACTTCACTACTTGTGAACAGAAACAAATTAATTGCTCGTCAGACCAACAGGTCTTTAATTATTATTATTAGATGTCTATTATTACTCGAGATGAAATGCCTCCTGGCATTACCAGTAAATAAAACAATATATTATAATTGCAATTACCAATACTATTTACTATTTGTGAATCTTCTACTGTTTGCTAATGTGTACAAATCACTCTCCTGCCTTAAGAGCAGTAATAACTATGTCATATAGCAATCTCTCATAATGGTTTGTATTCAAGTAACAAGAAACTTTGTGGGTTCTTATATACAAAAAAAAAAAGTTCTTTTATTTATTTTATCAGTGTGTAACAATTTCATAGTATTTAAGTTGGCTGTACAAGCTGTACCCGTGTCCACCATCTAGCCTTTGGGGGAACTTTTTAAATCATTCTTAAATGTGGTGTTGGAGATTCCCCTCTCCCCTACCCACTGGTGATGCTATACAACGTGCTCAAGCTTTGTTTTGCACCTTATGGCTAGCTAAGTGTTTTGTTTCTTGTAATTAATTTCATTTAACTACTATTATTACAGTACCCTACCTTGCCACTTGCCAAATAAACTACCACACTCTTTCCAGAGTATCTCATGGTTATATCTCATTGTACAACAGAGACTCGTACTTAGGGTTACATCCTTGACATGGCATATAAACTACCTCCGTGCATGCCACCTTACGTGTACATTTGTCGTCTTGAGCTCCTCAGCCCCATCATATTCAATACTATGTCAACTCACCCAACATACTTGTTTGATGACTCACTCTTCACCACTACTCACTCAGATGACTCCATCCACTACTTCTACAGCCAGGACAGCTTTTCTTTTGATGGGGGAGGGGGGTGTAGTGTAGCAGCAACCAGGCGCCGCACACCTACCGCCTAAGGTGCTATGGGATATAGTTAGTGGCTGAGCAAAATTTTTGGAAAACATGGTCCAGTTCACCAGTGTAAATAAGCGCTTCCCGTAGCGGCACCCCCCTCCTCCTAGTTATCCGAGACTGCATCGAGACGCAAGTCAGAGTCAATATGTGTGAGTGTGTTAGAGGCGACACGATTCAGAAGGCAGCATTCTGATTTGGCCTAGAGGAGCTCTAAACCCTAGCAGCTGAGAATATCTGGTGAGCATAAATCACGTAGCGGTAGGGTGTAACGTTATTTACTGAGTCTCCGTCACCCCCTTCTTAAAGTAATAACTCTGGGAACGTTAGGGCTTAACTGCATTAAAGAGTAAACTTGTATTTGTATTGACATCTTATCATAAGGTAACTGATATCTATTGGTTGTATGAGTAAATGTATTGAATTGTCTACGCATAGCGATTGTTGTAAAAAATATATATTTTATAGAAGGAATCTTAATTATTGTTCACTCATTGACAGCTACCAAACCCCCTGTAAGACTCGCGATCACAGAGAAGTGATAACTAAGGTATTGAGTTATAGTGTGACAGGACTCAAGAGTGGTCTGAGTAAGAGATAAGTGATATATTAGGAGTTAGGGAAAGGGAGATCTCTTACACTATGTAAGATTTGAAACTGTTACCATTTCCCCTTGCATTTAGCAGTTTTTTCTAAATACTGGAGCATTACCTGCAGATAGTGCTAATAAATGTTTGCAGGAATACTCAAACATTTTAGTTCACTAAGTACCAAATTACCAATATTTTGCCCTGTACACCTTCCCTCTAGTGCTGGCAATGAACGTAGCTTGGCTACTGTCTTCGGAAGAGATTGGTCAAAAAATGTTACAATTGGATATAATTATACCCAGAGTCGTTGCTGCTATAGGTAGCAACACAAAACGACACATTCTGCAGGTTACTCACCATGTTTACTGAAGTGTTAACCACCATTTCATTCATTATTGCAGTAGTTTTAGTCCTGCCACAATTATACTTCTTGGTCACTTCAGAACTGGGGAACATTTTCTTAAATAAATGGACTGGTATGATCCGCAACACTCAACAGGATATTGTGTTCTACCAAAAAATACGTAAACAAGCATTTTGCACGTGTTACTTCATCTCCATGTTGAACCAGAAATTTTTTTTTTTACTGATTTTTAATATTCTTTTCCAATTTTCACATTTTCCATGTACTTGCTGCTCTTCAAATGGATTGTGATATGTTTCCCACCATTTGCAAAATTTATAGCATACCTATAACACGCACAAAAAAAAACTTTTCACCTTTACCGGATTCCAAAACACAAGGAAATTCTCTTGTAGTAGAAGCACCATGAAACCATTGCAAATTAATGTTTTGTTTTTCTTTGGGCATTTCAACATAGTAGGTTAAGTCACTCAAAAAAAAAATGAAATAAACACTAAACTCTTCAACTACCTGCTTCACAGCAAATTACCATTCATCATTTTCCTACTGGTACCACAGCAAACGAGATGACTGGCTTTCAAGTGCAAAACAAACCACTGAAAAACCAGTACCAAATATATATATATATATATATTTTTAAATTGCTTTCTCACAACTTTTCATTATTGCCAACCTCTGAATTATATATTTTTTACCTTAATGCACATACTTTTCATGCATGGAACACAGCCAGAAATCCTGTTTATGTTGGTCAAACTATGCAACATTACGGAAGCCATCACAATCCAAAATGTTGGAAAGCATTTAACGCAGAGAAATCCTTAGAAAAAATGAACTACCAATAAAATCATAAAACAATTATAATTTCCATAAATTTTACAAATAAACCATAAAAGTTGGCAAGTCTGCGACTCTTAATGCGCGTTCGCGTGCAAAAGCACACAAACAATTTTTTATAATTTTCTTAAATGGACAATTCTAACCAAAAATGTTGGTGATATTACGAAAATAAATATGTAGATACAATACTGGTAATTATTTTTTTAGATCAATAAAATAATTACACACTAAATCCGGGCCCAGGATTTTTAAAGTGAAGGCTTCTACATGTTTGATAAACTGAACAGAAGGTAAATGCTGCCGAATGGCCATGACATGTGCACAGCGACAGCGTGGAATATATTTATATATATATATATATATATATATATATATATAATATATATATATATATATATATAATATATATATACACACACACACACACACACACACACACACACACACACACACACACACACACACACACACACACACACACACACACACACACACACACATACACACACATACACACACATCTGGGAAAAAAATTTGTGTAAAAAAGTACATATGTGTAGGCAGCAGTAGAAAAAAAATCAACATCTCCATGATTAGAAATTTTGTAGAAACATTTCTACTGCGTAAGGAGTATTTCATTTTATCTATAATAACATGTTTAGTCAGTTTTTGTGGTTAGATTGTGAATTTAATTTGAGTAATATTTAACAGTGAACAGTAATCTTGTTAGTGTTTGCTGTTACCTTACTTTTACCTCCATTTCATTATTTTCCTTATCATTTACCTCCGCACCTGCTTGCATACAGGCTCGGATAACAGGTCTTATAGGAAATTGTATGAAACATTGTATAATGGCACACATGCTTAACAGATAATGAATAACATTACCCAGATCACTCACAACTCCTGCAATATTCATTAATGTGAGGTCAATAGGGCAAAAAAAATGGTATTTTACTCGACTAAATAAAAGACATTATAGAAATATTACTGCTCAGAAAAACAAATAAAAAATAAAACCTTAAGACCTGGTACATACAGCACATAATTATAAATTAAATACAGCAGCAAAAAATGTGATACCGTAGCAAAACGTGTGAACAGCATGTATGACCACAGCACACAGATAATTTTGTACATAAATTCATGAATAACGCAGCTTCTGCTATCATGCATGTGCAATATGCTAGTGGAGAGATTGGGAAGGAGGGCTAACTATCCAAAAATATTGGTTTAACTGATGGCAACGGTACGCAAAACTGTAAAACCAGTACTGCCATTTTGCGTGTGTATTTTGTGCAGCAAGTGTTCAAGCTGGCATTTGTACAGTGTTAATTCTTGATAATATTTAAGTCTCCACAGAATAAATACCTCTTCCTTACGGTGACGTATTTAATTACACTCAAACACACTTTCTTCTCGCAGTCATTTACAATGACACATTTTCCGCTATATAAAAATATCACTTTAACATCAAATTAAAAAACAAGATACACTGGAACGTTTCTGATAATTCATTAAAAATTTTGAAACACTGTAAGAATTAAGACTTAACTTTGAATTTTAGAAAATAAAAAACAAGAAACAATTGCAATTAGTTAAGTATAATTGAAAACTCTGATTAAAATTTGTTTCAAGTCATTTACTTCTCCTTCCTTAATTGTAATATGAATTTCATGTTTAAACTCAATGTTTACATTCGAACAACAAAAACTTACTTACACAGTAAAACTTTGATAATTCAAAATGTTTGGGGCCAAAATTTTTTGCCTACATATTGCATAATTTCAAACTACCTGGATTTAAAAAAACTTTTTTGGTCAAAATGTATTTACTTAGGTCATGTATTTTTTTCCTTTGATGTTAACATTGCAAAAGTTTATTAAACTGAGAATCTTTGGTTCTAACCTGCATAGCACTTTCCTTTTTTCATGAAAATAAGGCAGCCTAAACAGCATAGGAGGTAAGTGAGACAGACAGAACTTGAGTAGTTTATGCATACTGATGTATTGGGGTGGTGCCAGCTGCAAATGAAGTTCTGGCCCACGCACTTACCACATTTTGTTTGTGTTATGAAATACATTGATGAGTGATGCATTTCCGTGAATTGGGCATGTGCACTCTACTTGCGACTTCACCCCATCGTCAAACACCAGCGCTCATTTGGGTAAGTCATACTCGCAAAAGTATAATAAATCACATGCCTACAGGGTCAGTAAACTATATGTCGTGAGTGACTACAGACACGTGGTTGGAGAAACTGTACTGTCTACTTTCAAAGCAGTCACACGGTCGCCCTAACACCCACTGCGGGATTTCACTATTCAACAAGCTGTTGACACTCTGTAGTATTGCAGCTAGATATTATATAATTGGTATATTTGGGAATCAATTGTCTATATATCAGTAAAGATAGTAATTCATGTAATATGTAAAAGGTCGTGGCAATGACAACATGTTCGTATTTCATATATTTTCGTATTTCCAAATTAATTTTTCTTTCTTATTTCATCAGTAGTAACAGACGTAAACAATAAATGTCGTCAACAACAGATGTCACAGGATGATAGCGCATCCTTTCCTTTTCACTGGGTTAGTAAACTAAAAAAATTGCCACCGCAAGGTCCAACATGGTGAAACGAGGAAAATAACAGAGGTCACCTTTGGCTGACGTGACCAACTGCTTGAAAACAATATGTTTTCAATGAGGAAACTTTCTACCAATACAAAAAGAAGTGCGACCTTTCTTGGGTATCACAACAGTTCGTCGCAGCACGATCGTTTGTCAGCTGTCAGTCGGACAGCCTGCAACGTGTTATCACATGACTCGCAACGACCAGCCCCTGCGACTTTAACCTTCTTTTGTATTTCGGACAATTCAATCCAAATATCTATAAAATTTATTTTCCGTCAGTGCAAGGAGTCAATAGAGTGGCGGGAGAGAAAAGTAACGATTCTCTCTCGTCTTCGTAACTCTCAAAGGGAGAAGTTTTGTTTTATATAGGCTACCAATCTGTCTTGTTTTTTTTGTTTGTTCGTCAGCTGCGAGTGTCAATAGTTTGAATTGTTTTGCCGAGACAATAAATTTCTAGACATTAATTTCTTTTATTTTATAGGCAATCCTGGTATCAACAAACTTTCATTATTACGTAGTCAAAGTCTCAAACTCACGCTGAGCTAGTTCGTTACTGAGCACTACAACGAGAGAACAGGACAGTAACATGTTACAACCCTTTCCGAATATAAACAAGTTCATAGTTTGCTGCAAGAGGGCAGCAATCAGTCCACTGGAGCATCACATCCTCCAGCACCTTGCGCCAAGGCGATAAGATATGTCAATGCCTCCAACACAGGATATAAGAAGACGGTGGCGCTGCCACCAAGCACGAATAAACAACCGCTGCGGAGAGAGGCTAGCCAACCCCCCCCCCCCCCTAAGGAAACCAACCAGTTAAAAATTTTAGTATAAATAAGAAGAGCCATTAATGAGTTGGGGTAGTACCTGTCTCTCCAGTCCAAGGCCGAGGGCAACACTAGGGGTAAGTTGCTGCCCACCGTCTCTTCCAGTTTGCAAACGCTGAAGAACTTTCAAGGGTGTGATGACCACTAGGCCAAGGGTAAGTGGCAGCATATCCTCTCTTCCAGGCTGAAAAGGTTGAAGACTGATTTATAGGACATAGCTGACCATTAGACCATGCTTCATGTGCACAATTAAGAAGACACCACAAAAAGTCAACCGCCATCTGTGACCCCGCAGACACTGCCGCCGTCGTGCAACTCCACCTTCGAGAAACTACTTAAGACATAATCCGTTCCCACCACCCACCCTCTGGTACTCCTCCAGTCTCATTTGGTAGCAGATCACGACAATGTTGAATGCAGCTTAGGTTCCTTCAGAATGCTCCCCATTAAGTTAGGTATAGCATAGTAAAGGCTGATTGCTTATTTTCATTAAGATACCCAGATTTGTTCAAGATACATTCGCCTGGAGTAACGTAGGACTGAGAATCTTATTTTATCATTACCCCTGTCAAACAGATCTGCTGCCCTGCACAACCACAACAGACATCGGACGCTGTTCCAGAGCCCAACCCCCCGCGTGAGCCAGCCGTCAAAGAAGAGCACCCCACCTCTCTCATACAATAAGGTACAGTGCCCACCTAAACATCACCTTGCAAGTGGTGTTGAGAACTTTGTCCCAATCAGACGGCCCATGCAGCCTGGACTATAAAACAGCTAACTCCCAAAGCGAAACTAAGAACCTGGCCAGATAAGGCACCCCACGTAACGGACGTTGCAATTTTGAAGTATGTGAGAGTGCACAGAACTAAAACTGTTTGCTTGGAAGAACATGTGGTCCAGTCCACTCTAGTGTGTACCCCTTCTCCCCTTGGTTTAGGATTAAAAAACAAATGTGGAGAACATCACCAACCCACGTGTCTCCGGCACATACTCCATTAATCAAATCTTGCCGAGCCGCCAGGGAGGTAGAGGGAGATACTGTCCTAATTCCCGTGGTTAAACTCCACAAGACCCAAAAGGATAGCACCCAGTACCGAAAGCTTCAACATCATAAATAAAACGGAAAGCTCAACTATCATTGTGTCTAGTTAAGGGTGCTTCATACCAAAATGGGTCCAGGACCAAAATGTGAGGGAGCCATAAGGGCAGTAGTTGTATGTACACCAGCTATACACTGAACTTATGTCCTGTCTTGCCATCAGCAACTTGCTCCTATGATGCTGCCATTTTATGGTGTAGTAGAAATCTTACAGAACAGGATATAGAAAACAAAAACCAGTTTTTGGATGTGAAAACTTCTTAAAAATGGGAAATGAAAGAGGAGCAGTTTTAAAATAAAACTTGTTTTGTTTAAACTCAGCACACTGTTATCTGCCTATATAGGCAGCAGCTTTAAGCATTTGCAGGAAAGTTAAAAACTAATGGTGAATTAAAGTGAGAGTTACTGAAAGAAAATTAAAATAAAACTGTGTCCACAAAATGTATGATCAGGATGGAGCAAAAACAAACATTAATAGATGTGCATTTCATGGTCCCTAATATCTTGTAACACTTCGTAAATTTCAGTCACAAGATTCCTTGCTACACTGTCTTCCACAAGAGGATCTTTCCAAAGCTAGTCTTCTCTCTCCTACACAACTCTGTTTTCCAATGCCTAGCAGCTGTCAAGCATTTCCTTCCCCTTCCACGGTGAACTACATTCCTGTCATCTGGATACCTCCGTCTAATGAAACACCCTACTGTGAATGGCCTTTCACCAATTTTATTTTCAATGTAAGCATAATTTTTGGTGAATAGTATTGAAAACAAACTGCCACACTCCTTTCATTTTTATCAATATCCCTGGAGCCAAAATTATATGGTGTAATACGAACATGCAAAATTTTTCTGCAAAATTTAGTACATATTGCGAAAATTACGAATCTTACATTAACCGCGAAATAACACCGCCAACATATGCAAACAGTAATCTAGTAGCCAGTAAATTCATTGATACGGTTTAAAAAATCATTGTTCGCACGCAACATTTAAGAAAAAATCTGTAAGCACATTACAACTCAACAATACTGTTGATTTGTTTGCCTTTTATTGAAAATAATTGACTAGCGACAATAAATATTGACTCGCGACGAATACAACCACCAGAATGAGTCAGCTTATAAACATTGTTTATGATTCTGTTTGTAGAGTACAATCGAAGGTGAATGGGTGATAGGAGAACGTTAAGTCTTACAAAGATGATGGCATAAAAATAGCTGAATTAAAACTATGTAAATTTTCTTCAGAAATAAAATCTTTACCATTTAATTATAATAAATTATTTTAGTTAAGTAGAATTGATATTATTAAAACATGAATATAAATGATTTCGTTAAAAAGTTGACACGTGTTGCTTAGACTAGTCAATGTTACTTTTGGTGGGCGCTAGGTCAGGCATGCTCGGGTACTCAATTACTGTGACGGAGTCGTCTTTCTATTAGAGTCTGGCGCTGGTCGGGTAGGATGGCGGCTTGGTACACAGTCTGCCAAGGGTAATATCACAATATTTCTTACTACCACCATAGCCCATTGAGACAAGACTGACTTACCAGGGTACTCACTCACCGGGTTCTGGTGTAGAGGTAGTCCGGCTGGAGCCAGCAGTTGCCTGGATGGTACTAGTTGATGAGATGCCATACGGAGAGGTCAGGTATCTCTAGCTCCAGGTGATGGCTGCTATGCTTCCACAAAACGAGTTGGCAATAACCAACCTCATGTCATGTCCAGTGACTAATGCTTGTACAGCAGGATGTGTCTCAATGCCACGTCTGGTGTGCAAAGGGGAAATAAACAATGGTGCTGACTGAAGAGGACTGACTCTCCAGGTGACGGGCGGTCTGAGCCAGTTCCCTTAGGATATCTCCACCAAGTATGGATGGGTTATTGATGCACACTCGCTTAGCAGTAAAGAACTTCTCCTTTTCTCTTTCCTTCAAGCACCGTGTCTTTCCCCGAAGGACGTAGAGGGAGATTTGACATTTAACGTATTTTCAGTCTGCGCAAGCTAATAGACAGAACCCTAGGTGTAGTGCCAACAGCAGTTGACTGCATGAACCTTGTGCTCCTACGGTTCTGCACTTTAGCACACAAACCTAGAGCGGTAGGTCACATGGACCATCTTCCTACTACTGTCAGGATGTTGTCCAGGAACAGTCGGGCCTCCAGTCCCAGGCAAAATACTCCTGAGAGCAACCATGGCTCTCCGGTCAGCTGAGCGATACAATCTGAGGTGACTGTCATACCCCTGATGGAGGTGTAACTAGTGCTTGGGGCTCTACCTTTCTCTATACCTGGGTACACAGAACGGGTGGCCATCGAAGGTGATGTGTGTTATTGACGTACAGATACCTGAAGGGGATCTATAGTCCTACTCTTTGGATCGTAATGTTATTACACCCAGTCGCTTGCTTGCTCCATCTAGAAGTAGAATACCTAGTAGAGTACCTCAAAATTAACTTACTATCTGAATAGCATAAAAACTGTATTTATTATGAATAACAAATACCGGTGACTCGTACCTACTACCAAGCAGAGTGCGTATGGAAGTAAGCTACGCTTTAACAGGTGGAGGTAACCTACTCCAAGACTACAAGTATAGAATGAACTTGACAGCTATGAAAACAACTCTGATGCAGTTTCTCTAATATGTGGTGTCTAGAAGAGACATTACAATGGGGCCACTACCAGAAGGGCAGTCGTAGATGCCACTTACCAGCAAGAAGCAGCAGCTGTTGATCCAGGAGGGTCATAAGTGGAGTGTTGTTGCTTCTGGTGTTTATGAACTTCTGGAAACTGCTGGTACTTGAAGTCCTCCAGTGCTTCTGGTAGGAAGTGGATAAGTATCCGGCACTGGTAATCCCTGAAGAACTGGAAGCTATTGGAAAGGACAGTGAGGGCCTAAATCAGTAGAGAGCCCTAGCACAGAAGTGTTGAGGCGAGCCACTGGAGATGAACTGGCATCTTTGGCCGTGCACTGGCTTATGTTGTGCGCTCAGCCGGCCCATGCCTGGGCTGGAGTGGGAGGCATGACATCGCTCTCTGTTGTCTACCTGGTGCGAGCAGGATGGGAGAACTACTCTTGCGCTCAGCTATATGGCCTTGGGCATTCAACCATCTTCGGAAGGCTTGGCGACACACTGTCTAGCAGGTACTTCGGGTGGCTGACATGTTCCGCGGTCGCTTGGAACAATGCTTGTTTCACGTGCAAGGATCGCCCGCTAGGGATGTAACAATCTTGTGCGCACTCATGAATAATGTGTTGTGTTCGACCATTCTTTGGGGTACGTAGAAGCAATGTGAGTAGTGAGAGGAAGTCAGCTCTGGTACATCAGGAAAATACGTGTCCGTAACTGTCCATGCATGGGAACAATCCTGGAGCCATCTACGGTTGTGGTTCCTGGTGGATGGGATGTAACACATTAGGATGAGTCACAGTCATATTGAATATAAGTAATATAAGCGGCACACATCAATTCTCCCCCCTCCCCCTTTACGGTGCGACGGAGGTTCATCTGTCATGGTTTAAAGGTGGAGTAGAGGATAGCAGAATTAACCCCCCTTCTCTGCTTTCTGGAATATCTGGAAGGTCTAAGTATGACAGAACCTCGAAAAAAAAAATGTTCAACTTAGGTAGACTGACCTCTTAACTCTGGGTCAGTTGGTATCTGTGTTTTGTGTTTCTTCTGTGTGCTGGGGCCTCTCGTAATCAAGTCGTGCTGGGAGGGACAGCAGTGCTAGTTCTGTCTCTCTCTGGCATGCTGTTTCAATCTCTTCCCCTTCGTCCGGCCGGTGTCGGAGCTGTGCTAATGCGTTTGCCCTCCTGTGGTATGGGAATTACTGTAAAGGATGACACGGTGTACCGGATGTCCCATGACCTCCGTTATTATATGTGACATTTACAAGCTCAGCATAAACACTGTGGGTACTCAATAAAAAAATATTTACAACAATACACAAGGAAAAATATGTACACAAAAGAACACACATGTAAAAAGATGGGGACTAAAATATATGTACAACGTCTTACTCGTGGAAGGCAAGGAGGGAACGAACTACTCGCCAGCAGTGGTGTATTAAGTTGGAGGAAACCCTAAAGACTTTTATGGGCAACATGTGTGTCTAACCACAAGCACAACAGTTACACGTGACATAATGGAAGGTTGCCAACCCCAGGCCTTCCATCACCTGAGGCTGGCTAACCACAGATTCAAAGCGAGCACCCTTTAAGAAAGAAAACTAATTATGAACACATGGGTGCACGGAGGTCACTGTACACACTCATCTTTATTGTCTAAAACTTATAACATTCAAGAATTAAAATACTGTACCTTGGGATTAATTTAAGAATGTCGTATGAAGCACTGAAGCTTGGTTCTGAGATTGAGACCTCTCGATACAAAAGGTACAAAAAAATACACAGGAAGCAAACATGAAAAACACATAGTCCTTAATACACACTGAGACAGATATAAACAAAGAAAAATTTAAGCAAAAATTCTTCTTCAGGGTTGCAGTAAGCAAGTGTGGGAATCCCTCAGGATCTTATATCGTCACATGTGACACAAAAAAAAAAAAATGTATAGTTATATTTAATGGTGTACCTACACATCAAATAATTGAGAATAAAAAGCTAACCTAACTTATCTCTCCGTTGAGGCAGTCAATTTCTACGCTGTAACTAACTGTACATTATGAAGTCTTTCTTAATGTATCACTGGCACTGTGGTGTGTGTCTATAAGTGATAATCTGTATCACTGGCACTTTGGTGAGCGTTTATCAGATTTAGAGTTCGTAATTAAGTGGACTGTCGGCCATTTCATATTCGTCGTCATAATGTTGTGAGAATACCTATATGTGTTACTGGCATACTGAGAATAGCTACATCACTGCTCTCATTCTAGTTTTAAGTCTGTGTATACTACACGTATTTCTCACACATTGGGTTACCTGGTAAACTTATTGATGGCTGCCTAATTAATCATCTGTTCGTCTCTGAGGGCTAATTTACAAGTTCCTACACCACGCGATACAGGTTACTAGTTAATGTTTGATGAGAGCTTAGTTACAGGTACTTGTTACAAGTCTATCTTGACTGTTCACACACTGAATTACATAATAATTGATAGCGGTAATGTAAGTGTCTGGAAGCGGTAATGCCTGGCATTCTCTCACTATCTATTAACAAGTGGCTATCACTAGGTAACAGCTTTCTTATTTAGGGCTATAACAAGTCCTAAACATCACTGTGGGATGGTAGCCTAGTTACGGCTACCTACATAAGCCTCTATTTACGGAGCACTTACTTACTTGTTGGCGGTCTTGTTCTTCGCCGGTCTTCTCCTCTGCCTCAGTACAGCATGGACAGGAAATGGCCACATGATCTGGGATGTGGGCCTCCATAGAGACTCCTTGTACCGGCTAGGCACTGCAATTAATTTGGCGGCATGAGGGGCATCACTCTCTGTGGTTCGCACGTGGTGCTGGAGCATCGTCTTCAGCTGCAACCGTTGGAGAGGACTGATCACGTACTAAGAATGATGAGGCAGGACCTAGATCTTATGGAGACTGTATCTCGACACTTCGGAAAGTCTACTCTCGGGGGTGGAGAGTAGCTTGGCTCCCTGCCGGTGTCTGGTGTTCTTGCCTCGGGCCTCCTGGTAAGCCTTGGCTTAATTTCAGGAGAGGACAGCTTCTGTCGAATTGGTGGTAGGGTTTGGTTTAGGAGAGCTTTGGGGTTTCCTTGCCTCCCGTCTTACCCCTGGGAGTTGAAGGCGGAGTTGGTTTGGCTGGGGGTCAGAGCACCTGTAGCTATAACAGCTGTACTGGCATTTCAGTATTTCTTGGTGGGGCTGGGTGCTGCGCAGCATTGTGCATAATTTACTATGCACTCTTGCTGCTGTAACCAGGGTTGTCCCAGGATAATCAATTCTACTATCTTAGAGGCCACTGAGAAATCTGTATGTTCAGTCCTTTTACTGATGTGTACGGCCAGTCATATCTTCCCTTCCACCTTAAGGTGGTTTGGTTGGGCCATCTGGACAATCTCGTCATAAGGGGATATGTCGGGCCTCTGCTAAGGAGTAAGTAGGTCTTGGTGAACAAAGTTACCGGAGGCTGCTGTGTCTATGGTAGCCGTGGCAACATGGTGCTTGACCTTCACCTTTATTTGGGGAGAGTTTCCGTATATGTTCCTTTCAACTAATGTCTGTAACATGTCAGGCTTTGCATTTTTTGAGTCATCTGTCCTATTGGCATGTAGCCTGTTGAGTATCCCTTGCTCCTTGAAATTCCTCTCTGCTTGTTTCATGTGGCCAATTAAGTCTTTGATGGTCGATGACTTAAGCATATTACTAAATTCCATAGCTTGGGTAACAACATTCTTTTGATATGGCGTACAGCACTGGCTTCACTCCAGTGCCGTATGCCTTATCAGCAGAATTCTATTACCCAAGATTCGGTGGAACATTCGTTCTTTGTTTCTGATGAAGATCTTAGTTTCTTTGGCAGGCTCCTGCACTTGACTATGGAAATCTATGGTCAGCCTAGCTACTAAATCTTCGCCCGTAAAGTTTGTGGCAAGTTGTTGGCAAAAGTGAACCCACTCGGAGATAAACTCTCCATAGCGTTCCCACCACTCAAAGGCTTTTCTGCTTTAGGTGGATTTGGGCATTTGAGACCCATTGCTTCATGGGGAAGTAGGTGAAAGCAATGGGATCCTCATGAGGTCGATCTGCATAATCTCGAAATTGCACTAACTCCACATATCTGAGGGCAGGACAACCCAGAGCTGTTCCTGGTTGTCTAGTGTGCCCTGAATGACTCCTTGGGTTATGCTGGTGGTATTCAACGACTCTCGTACATACCTCACATCGATTTACTAGTCCTGGCCAAGTGACTCTCTCTTCCCGGCCAGCCTATGCAAGTGTGGTGGCCTGGCTCGTTACATATGATACATTAAGCTAAATATATGCCATGACCTGGACATGAGATCCAGCTATAATATGTGTCTTGTTGAGTTCGACATGTCTCGCCGGTAGTGGAATTGTCTCTGACAATAAAAGCACGTGATGCGGTAAACAATGGTACCCTGGCAAGTGGTATGGCTACTTGACTCTGGAGCCATGTTAGAAATGTCTTTGGCTTGTGGCTATGTAGGACTGCCTTTGCTGTCAGACATCACAGAGGCTAGGGTGCCACAAGGTATTTCTCAACTACTAGAAGACTCATTTATTCGGTCCCGGCTACTATCTCTCTCAGGCCGTTCTGAAATGGTCCCGCTTTCACTCATTAACAGTTATTAACGCTAACCCCCCATGTTGGGTGCCAGAAAAGCACTTGATGAATGTCGCTTAAACTAGTCAATGTTACTTTTGGTGAGCACTAGATCAGACGCGCTCAGGTACTAGTTACTGTGACCAATTCGGCTTTCTATTAGACACTAGCTCTGGTTGGGTAGGCTGGCTGCTTGGTACAAAGTCTGCCATGGGCAGTACTGCAGTTTTTCCTACCACCACCTTAGCCCTTTCAGGCAGGGTTGACTTACCAGGGTACTCACTCACTGGGTTCCGGTTTAGAGGTAGGCCGGCTGGAGCCAGCAGTTGCCTGGGTGGTACTAGTTGATGAGGTGCCATACGGAGAGGTCAGGTATCTCTAGCTCCAGGTGACGGCTGCTATGCTTCCACAAAACGAGTTGGCAATAACCAACCTCATGTCATGTCCAGTGATTAGTGCTCGTACTGCAGGATGTATCTCAGTGCCAAGTCTGGTGTGTGATGGGTAATAAATAGGGGTGCTGACTGAACAGGATTGACTCTCAAGGTGATGGACGGTCTGAGCCCGTTCCCGTGGGGTTATCACCACCAAGTATGGATGGGTTATTGGTGCACACTCGCTTAGCAGTAAAGAACTTCTCCTTTTCCGTTCCCTTTGAGCACCATGTCTTTCCCCGAAGGGCATAGAGGAAGATTTGACATTTTACGTACTTTCAGCAGTCTGCACAAGCTAATAGACAGAACCCTAACTAAGTGTAGAGCCAACAGCAGTTGACTTGACAAACCTTGTGCTCCTACGGTTCTGCACCTTAACCTAGAGCGGTAGGTAGCATGGGCAGTCTTCCTACTACTGTTAGGGTGTGGTCCAGAAACAGTCGGGCCTCCAGTCCCAGGCAAAATACTCCTGTCAGCACCCATGGCTTTCCGGTCAGCTCAACGATACAATCTGAAGTGACTGTCCTACCCCTGATGGAGGTGTAACTAGTGCTTGGGGCTCTTCCTTTCTCTATACCTGGGTACACAGAACAGGTGGCCGTCGAAGGTAATGTGTGTTATTGCCGTACAAATACTTGAAGGGGATCTGTAGTCCTACACTATGGTTCGTAATGAAATTACACCCAGTCACTTGCTTGCTCCGTCTAGAAGTAGAGTTCCTAGTATCGGACAGGATATACCTCTAAACAAGCTTACTCTCTGGATTGGATAAAATGGAATTTATTATGAATAATAATTACTGGTGACTCGTCTACTACTAAGCAGAGTGCGTACGGAAGTAAGCTACGCTTTAACAGGTGGAGGTGACCTGCTCCTAAACTAATCAAGTATAGAATGAACTCGACTGCTATGAAAAAAACTCTGATACAGTTGTTCTAACCTGGGGTGTCTAGAAGAGACCTTACAATGGGACCACACTACCAGAAGGGCAGTGGTTGTAGTTGCCACTTACCAGCAAGTAGCGATGGCTGTTGATCTAGGATGGTCAACAGCAGAAGTGTGGAGTATTATTGAGCAGGCTTGTGGTGTTCAACAACTTCTGGAAGCTGCTGGTGCTTGAAGTCTTCGAGAGCTTCTGGTAGGAAGTGGTAGAAGTTTCTGGTCATTGGTGGTGGCAGCCACTGGTGGTTGCTGTAGAGCTGGAAAACCTTGGAGAGAACCGTGATAGTCTAAACCAGTAGAGAGCCCCAGCACAGAAGTGTTGAGGCAAGGTACTGGAGATGAATTGGCGTCTTCGGCCGTGCACTGCCTTATATTGTGCACTCGGCCGGCCCATGCCTGGACTGGCGTGGGAGGTGTGACGTCGCTGTGTGGCATCTGTCTGGAACGAACAGGGTGAGAGAAGTACCCTTGCGCTCGGTTATATGGTCTCGGACGCTTGGCACGCTCATCCATTTTTGGAAGGCTTCTCCACAATCTGTCTAGCAGGTGCTTTGGGGAGGCTGACATGTTCCGCAATGGCTTGGAACAATGCTTGTTTCACGTGCTAGGATCACCCGCTAGGGTTGGAGTGATTCTGTGAGCACTCATGAATGTGTTCATGTTTGGCTTCAACCCTTCCTCGGGATACGTAGAAGCTACGTCAGAAGTGAGAGGAAGTTGGGTCTGGATAAGGAAAATACCATGTGTCTGCAACTGTCTCTGAACAGGAAAAATCCTGTAGCCATCTATACTTGTGGTTCCTAGTAGATGTAACACATTGGAATATGTCGCAGTAGTATCTAATATAACTCAAATAAGTAGCACGCATGAAGTATATTTTACTAAAACAATGTAAGGAAAAACAAACAGTTTTCAGTGGAAACAAATACAGAGAGTGTTAGGGGTTTTATTGTGTCTTTTGCTAATTAGCATTATGACTACAGCATGGATCCAATGACTGTCCAAGCCCGCGCTACTTCAGATGTTGACTGAAGCAGGAGTTGCAGCTGTGGAGAGCGAGCCGATTGATGACCTTCGCGGTAAAGCGTGGTCCCTGATGTGAAAGGACAAGGGCAAGGAGGACGGTGTGGAAAATGCTGTATTGCTTGGTGAGCCAGCTCCTGTTTTCAAACTCCTTAAAAATGTGCGCCAGAGATGGTAGCAAAAATTCATAAATCAACAAAATTAACTATAGAAGCCTTAGTCGATTCTTTTTAACAAAATTAATTAAGTAATTTCTTTACAGCTTTGTGATCAGCAGGTTCTTTATGTCGTAGTACTTTTTAGGGTCCATGAAAATTTACAGCTTTTGTTTAGCCAGGATTGTGAAGGGAATTGGGAAATTTACCAATTAATAAAAACTTGTCTTAATGAATTTTTGAGTGAGATCACTATTACCAATTTTCGTTTGCGACTGTTGGAAAGCAGGCTGATGCCTGACCAGTCGATTCAGGATTTTGTTAAGCAGATCCCAGGGACAGTTAATGTGA
Source organism: Dryococelus australis (assembly GCA_029891345.1). Taxonomy (NCBI): domain Eukaryota; kingdom Metazoa; phylum Arthropoda; class Insecta; order Phasmatodea; family Phasmatidae; genus Dryococelus; species Dryococelus australis. Next base: position 192,922,927 of record CM056996.1, read on the forward strand.
TGGGGTACCCATGTGAGGAAGAATATTTCACTCAGATTATTTTTCATAACCTATAACCGCTGTAGAGCTGCTATTTTTATTTTGTAAACAAACCTTAATCTTTGTTAGAATTGTTAAAGCTCGTGACAAAAGTCGAGCAAACCATTAGAGATTGTGCAATGGATGTAGTGTTGCCAGAGGCCAAGCCTATTGAGAAGGAAATGGCTTTGCATAAAAATTTAAAGTTTTGTTTTGTTTGCGATACAAACAACCATGATGCAAAGGACTGTTTTCATCGCCAGTCCGTTTTTTTTATCGCTTGCCCTAGTGAGGAATCAGGTCAGCCTAATGCGAAAACACGTTCATGGTATTCCCAGACACATCTTTTCAGGGAAATCAAGGGAACTGAGGTCAGGCCCATGATAAGAAATTAGATCCATGGAAATTAGCTTGTTTCATAGACTATGTTTTAACTACCAACAGAAGGGACATATGTGGACTACCTGTCCCTCAAGTAAAAGTAACATTGTGGGAGACCATTCAGTACACATAATGTCTTTCGAGCGCCGCTATGGCTTATTGTACATTCTGGTAGCTATTGCTGATCAAATTGTAGTGGCAGCTCTGTTTGATTCAGGGGCTTCTTGTTCGCTCATAAACGACTTTTGTAACCTTTTGATTCCAAATTTGCCTAAGGTGCTTGTAAAGGTTCACCAAGGGGAAGAACTGGGATTTTCCATAACTGATGGAGGAATAATAATATCTAAGGGTGTGGCCGTTTTCATAATTATGATTGCCAATTTTCCGTGGAAATTTTCCTTCAGAATTCTGCCTGGTCTTAGCCACGACATCATGCTTGTCAATTTTTTTGGGAAGACCCAAGCCTTATTAAATGCAGCCCAGAAAGAATTAGTGTTTGTATTTTGCACTTCGCAACCGACTGAAATCATGTCTAGGAGGTTTCACACCTTTGATATTTGTGTAAAATCAGTACAATCTAAAGATAGTATTCAAGAGATTAAAATAAAACAGTTACAGCAGGAGTTCCCTGATGTTATCACAAGCAGATTAGGTCATTATAGTAAGCAGCCAATTGTATATAAACTTACGTATCAGGACCCAGTATCATCGGTACCATATCAAGTGGCTCCACCAAAAATGAAAATTGTACGTAAATTGTTCAGAACTTATAGCAGGAAGATGTAGTTGAGTTATCTGACAGTAATTTTTCCAGTCCCATTTTTTTGCTCCCTATGAAAACGCCAGGAGATATTCGGGTCATTTGTGACTAAAGGAAAGTTAACAAAAAGATTTATGTGGACCATTATCCATTACCAACTATTGAAAGCATGATCCAAAATGTAGGAAATGTGCCGTATTTTACCGTATTTGACATGAATTCTGCCTTACTGCAGTATGATCTGCATCCCAAGTCATGTGGAGTGTTGGCCTTCATAGTTCCATGGGGACAATACCAGTGGGAAAGACTTGCAATGAGGGTAAATTGTGGTCCTTAAGCCATGTCTTGGGTGCTTTTCCAGGTGTTGGGAAAGTACCAGTACTTTTTTTTGTTTACATACATAGATGATGTGTATGTATACAGTGAAACATTCGAAGACCACCTAGAACATTTGAGACTTTTTCTTTCTGCCTTAAGGGAAGCTGTATTAACAGTAAATACAGACAAAGTGACATGGGCTAAAACTTACATCAGGTACCTTGGTTTTGTCTCTGAAGGGACTTTATTAAAGGACCCAAAAAAAAAACCAGCCCAGTCGTGAACTTTCCTGTACCCAAAAATCTACAGGTTGTGAATAGGTTCCTTGGTTTCCGACTTCGGAAAAATAGCAGAACCACTTAATGTCTTAAAAAATGGTTTTTTAATTGGGGGGGGGGGGGGGGGGTAGTTCAGAAGCATGCCTTTTACCTTCTTAAAGAGAATATAGCTACCCCCCCCCCCCCGGCCCCCAGTTTCCACATTTCTACCAGTGATTCATCCTGCAGGTGGATGCTAGTTCGAAGGCCTTGGGGGCGGTATTGTGGCAAAAGTTGGATGGTTGTTTAATGCCACTTTCCTATGCCAATCGACTTCTAACACCTGCAGAACAAAAATATTCTGCTTATGAAAAGGAAGTCCTTGCTACCATCTATGGGAAGGAATAGTATAAGGATTATCTTGAAAGTGCGGAGTTTACCCTGCATACGGGTAATCAGGCGCTGAGTTGGTTTTTGTCTACCAACAAACCTGTTGGTCAGTTGGCGCAATGGCTGGTGCGCCCTGCATGTTTTAATTTCACTGTTCAACACGTGAAAGGAGTCAACAATGGGGTAGCCAATGCTCCATCCTGTATGTTTGACTCAGATGAATTTTGTGTAAAGGCCCCAGAATCTGTAAGTGTAATGCAAGCTTAAGTGTCTTCTCTTGTAATTCCTAGTGTTTATGGTTGATTCTTGCAGTCACACAGATTTTGTTAGTGCTAGTGTAAATGTTCATGTGCCACAAGAATGTGTGCTTAAATCCAGAGCTGCTTGGGATGGTTCTGTACAAACTACGTTAGTGGAGAACCTAGTTAAACCTGTGCCAGTGTCATCTATGAGTGTAGAGGGGGTTTCTGAAGGAGAACACATAGATATCCTCCATGATTTCCCTCAGGTCTATTTAAGTTAACAGTATCACCAGGGGGTTGATCCTGAGTACATACAGATCAAAGCCGATACAGACACCGGTAAGGGCGGACAATACGAAGTAAGGAAAGGACTCGTAGGACATGTGGATCCGAAGACATTAAGATTTACCTTTTTAGTTTCTGTGGTTCTGCGTGGCTCAAACTTTCAGTATTATCATAATATGTATTTTGGAGTACACCTTGGACAGGACAAGAAGGTATCCCAAATCAAAGAGATGTTTTTTTGGGCCAGGATGAACAAAGAGATTGAAGATCTTGTTAGAGACTGTCTTGACTGTCGGAAAGCCAAACCACGTAATGTGAAGATCTTTAGTCCGTTTAGTGCCAGGGTTGCTACATTTCCATGGTAACATTTGTATTTAGACCTTTTTGGTCCTTTACCACGCACCATAGCAGGTTTTTCATACATTCTTGTAGCTGTAGATTGTTTCAGCAAGTTTGTTTTCTTCTTCCCCTGAGATCAATGAAATCTGCTGAAATCTGTTAAATACTCAGTCAATGGTTGTTTCCAGCATATGGCTCACCTATGAGTATAGTTACTGATAATGCCACCTATTTTGTATCTGCTGTGTGAAAAACCTTGCCTTTGCCTGGGGAGTGAAGTTGGTGCAGGCTGTTGTGTTGGCACCCTGGAGTGCAACGTTGTGTGGCCAAAGATGACGGTGTTGAGAGCTTGGAGTGTGTTGTGAATAAAAATGTTCGAGTATCACGAATTGTGTTTAGTTATTATTCCTGAACATAACATGTGGCGATGAGGATGGGATCCTCAAAGACTTGTTCGGAGAGATTACTGACAGTTTTCATGGCAACTTTGTTTACATACAATCTCATGGTCGGGAATCATTGCTTGGTCATGCCAGCAAACGGCCCAGCAATATCTACGTTTGTGCAAGGTACAGAACTGTTTGAGAATTACGTTGAACTCAAGATGGTGGATACTAAAGAAACTGATCAGGTTGCAGTATTAGGCATAACCTTACCTTCGGAGACATATGCAGTGTTGAAAACTCAAATAAGTCCAAAGTCACTGGATGAAGTCACTTTTAAGGAGTGTATAGAGAGTCTTATTAAAGTCACAGCTCCTAAGAATAAAGTTATCGCAGAGTGCTTCAAGTTATGGCAACACTGGCAACAAACAACTGAATCTGTTACAGAATACATCGCAGCAATCAAACTCATCGCTACCACATGTAAGTATGGGGATTTTTTGGGCAAAACATTGAGTGATAGATTGGTTTCTGGTATGTTATTGGAGCAGATGGTTAGGCGGATGCTGGCTGAATCCAAAGAGCTTAAATTTGCAGAGGCAGTCAAGACAGTAATGGATATGGATGCAGTGGCAAAGTCGGCAGCCCTGATGAGTGGAGAAGTGAATGTGATTTCTGAACCTGAATGTTTCAGGCAATTGGCAATACAGGATGTGCAGTACGTTGGTGCTAGCATAGGATGTTACCAGCGTCTACCTCAGCAGGGTGGTTTCACCCATCAGCCTTATAGGGAGATGGCCAGTCAGAACGGGGCATTAACATCAAAGAAACAAGAGCCCCAGAATGCCTGCAGCTATGTGGTCTGTTATCAGTCAGGCAGCTGTCCAGTATGGAGGTGGATTTGTTACAACTGTGGCTGTTTGGGACATATTGCTAAGGCATGCTGCAATAGCAAGGTAAACGACTCGTCAGTTTTAAGTCTTGTTTGTGCGTACGTCTTGGGCGTACCAGTGAAACCAGCTTCAGTACGAATAAAGGTAAATGATGTTGAAATAATTTTTGTGATGGATACTGGAAGTGCTGTTACTCTTTGCAGTCAGGACCTCTACAAAAAAAAACCAGGGGGGCAAATGCCTTAACCCCATTCCCAGGGGAATCAAGGACTTCAAATGGCATGGGGTTGCAGGTAAGCAGAGTAGTGCCGGTGCCAGTCACAGATGAGGTGTCGGAGTCCTTGCACAAGCTTTCAGTAGTGGTAGCAAGGGATTCATCAGCACCTGCCCTTTTGGGCAGAGACTTACTATCAGCATTGTGGCCAGGTTGACAGGACCACCTACTGGCTAATTCACAAGTGTTGTCGGTGCATGTTGTTGGTCCCAGTGGGATGGCCAACCAAGCTGAAGTGCTAGTTGACCTTAAAAGTAAGTACACAAAGGCATTCTCTGTAGTTAACAATGACAGACATTTCTGGTTTTAAGGCTAATATAAATTTAAAAGGTAGTGCCATTCCAGTGTTTCATACAGCTTATAATGTTTGATATGCCCTTGTTTAAAATGTGCAAGAGGAGTTGTACAAACTGGAACAGGCTGGAATTATTTCACGTGTAAAGTTTAGTCCATGGGCAAGTCCCATTGTAGTGGTGCCAAAGAAGTCAGGCCAGATTCGGCTGTGTGTGGATCTTAAAACAACTGCAAATCCTGTTTTACAAGTTGACCAGTATCCTTTACCTAGAGCAGATTATATTTTCAACAAATTTGTAGAGTGCCAGGTGTTCTGCCATCTGGATCTCACCCAGGCATACTTATAGCTGGAAGATAAGGAGCCTTGTAGGGATTTCTTGACTATCAACACCATAAACGGGTTGTATCGGTTTAACAGACTAGTGTTTGGCCTAGCTTCTGGCCCAGCTATTTTCCAATACGTTATTGAGTATATCCTGTTTGAAATAGGGAATGTAGTAGCCTATTTGGATGAGATACTGATTGGGGGAAAAGATAGACAAGAATGTGCAAAGAATTTAAATTTAGTCCTTGCAAAGTTTGATGCTTACAATGTAAAGATCAACACAGATAAGTCTGAGTTTTCTGTAGGTTCTCTGGAATTCTTAGGGTTCCAGTTTTCTGGGCAGGGAAAATCGCCCACAAAATCAAAGATAGAGAAAATCATGGCTACTCCCGCACCTACAGATACAACTCAGTTTAAATCATATCTGTCTTTGTTGAACTACTATAGACAACTTATTCCTGTGTGTCCAGATCTGCTCGAACCCCTCCACAACCTGTGATGCAAAGATGTTCTATTTGTCTGGACGTCTGAATGTAAGTTAATCTTTAACAAAAGCAAAACAGTCCTTTCCGAAAAAGCATTGCTGTTTGTCTTTGACCCAACTAAGGAGATTGTGCTGCACGTAGATAGTTCTGGATATGGAGTAGGAGCAGTGTTAAAGCTACATTATTGATGGAATAGAGTGTGTAATTGCATTTGAATCTGCAACACTGACCACAGCCGAGAGAAATTATAGTCAGCTGGATAAAGAGGCATTAGCTGTAATATTTGGAGTAAAATGGTCCCACAAATATTTGTATGGTCACCCTTTCACTATTGTCAGTGAACACCAGCCTCTGATGTCCTTGTTTTCAGAAGTAAAAAAAAAACTTCCCCACGTGGCTTCCTCACGCATACTACGTTGGGCTGTGATCTTATCCGCATACAATTATTCAATTGTTTATCAGAAGGGCCAGCATATTCCCCAGGCAGATGCAATGTCACATTTGCCCAGTTCTGTTCCAGTTGGAGTTAAAGAGTGCAACCTCCTCTACCTCACTACGCCTTTGATCTCTCTGGACAAGGTGGCACAAGAAACAAAAAAGGACCAGATCCTGAGCAAAGTCATCAAGGTATGTGAAAATGGCTGGCCACATCATTGTTCCAACAAAATACTCAAACCTTTTTTTACTGTACGGCATCAGCTGTCCATCAGAGATGGGATTCTATATGGCAACAGGGTAGTTATTCCTCAGTCTCTCCAGGCAAAGGTGTTGTCCATTTTACACTGTGGTCATGCTGGTGTAGTACGTACTCGTATGTTAGCTTGTTCCTATGTGTGGTGGAAAGGCATGAATGAGGATATTTGTAGAACAATTGAGTGTTACCCAGCTTATCAGCAAATGCAGAATGTGCGTAACAATGATTTTCGTCTAAATTGGGCTGCACCACAGGATCCATGGGAATGAATTCACCTTGACCTGTTTCATTTCAACTCTGTGGAGCACTTGATCCTACATGATGCCTACTCCAAATGGTTGGAATGTTTTGCCTTACCCATAGATACCAGTTTTTAGTCAGTGCTCAAGTGCCTGCTGGAGGTATTTGCCAGTTTTGCTTTTCAACGTACAATTATGGTGCCCCTTTCTCGGCGCGAGACCTGGCTCAATTTTGTAGGCTTCGTTCTATTAAAGTGTTGTTCACTCCTCCATACAACCCCTCTTCAAATGGGTTGGCTGAGAGAACAGTACAGACATTCAAGGAGATGTTAACTAGAAACTTAATGTCTCGTCATAGTAGCACATTATCACTGAGCCAAAGGTTGAATGACTGTCACCTTATGTATCGTTCCACACCATGGTATCCCTGATTTCATACTCCCCACGCATTCCCCTATCGATGTTGACCCCAAAGGGAGAGGCTCGGAGAAGCAACACAACGACTAGATGTTTGTCTGGTTATGAGATCAACCAAAAGGTTTGGGTCAATTTGCAAAAATTCAAGACACTGGCGAAATGGGTACCAGGGCGCATAATGCAACAGGTATATATAGTCAAACTAGGAGAAGGTAGTTTCAGGAAGGTCCACAAGTGCCAGTTGAGGCACAATGCTTGTAAGGAACCGGATACCAATGAAAATTTTCCCATGCCATGACCCTTTCAGCCACATGTCAGACTGAGATAGAAATTGCAGATTGTCATGATGGACAGAGCTCAGAAGGGGAGGAGGAAGTGGAAGGATTTTGTGGGTTTCCCCACAATGAAGATGAGATAACTCACAGAGTTTCCAGGTGGGGATGCATGATCCGCACTCCTGCATGATATTCACCCACCTTGTTTAATTAAAATATCTTGTATCTCTTTGTGTAATCTTATCAAGTAATTTAACTGTGGGTATATGGCATATGTAATTTAAGAGTATGTTCCTAGGTAACTAATAGAAAGTAGCATTGTTAGTATGTTGTTTCTCCTGGTGTAATCTGTACCATGATGTAATTTGACTGTTGGTCGATGGGCTATGTAGTTTAAGAGTATGTTCCTAGGCCACTAACGAAGTGTTATTTTTAAAAAATTGTTACTGTTGTCATAAGTTGTATTAGTTACATGTTGTGGAAGGAACTGTAATTCGTATGTTGCATAAGGTAACCTTGTAGACCAATGTACTTATGTACAGGAATCATGGCCATGTCTAGAGAAACTGTAATTTGTATGTTGCATATAAAGAGATCTTGTAAGCCAATGTAGTTGTGTGCAGCAACCACTGGTAGGTCTAGAGAACAGGGGGAAGTAAAGTTGTGTTGCCACTTTGGAGTGCGACATTGTGTGGCCAAAGACGGCGGTGTTGAGAGCTTGGAGTGTGTTGTGAATAAAAACGTTTGTGTATCACGAGATATGTTTAGTTATTATTCCCCGAACATAACACAGACCACCCCTTATTAACCCAAAGCTAATCTGGTAGAAAGATATAATGGCAACCTGAAGGTAGATTTGAGAGCCTTCCAGACTGGATCCCATAAGGAATGAGATCTTGTGTTACACAAACTTTACTTGACGTTTAATAACATCATCAGTGATGCTACTCGTAAGGTGCCTTCTGAAGTTTTCTTCAGAAGTAGTTTATTTCATCCCCTCATTCATGCTTGGGGTTTGCATAGTTTTTGTTGAGATGCAGACAAAAAACAGGAATTGGAAGAAGTTTCGGCAGAGGCCACTCAAAGTCTTCATCAGTACCATACTAAACTAGCATCTAGGAAGGTGTATTCTAGTGGTATGGTTGCATTCCAGGTAGGGGATAAGGTGATGGTGGAGACACATTACCTTAGCAGTAAAGCCGCCCAGTTCAGTGCGAAGCTTGCACCCAAGTACTATGGACCGTTCCGCGTGCTTTATTTCCTCACTCCCGTAACCATGGTCCTCGAGGACTTGGTTCATGCTGGTGTTATTATTAAGTGTCATGTGACAATTAAAATTGTGTACTACCCACTGATTTGGTGTAAGTTTTGTGATGACCACTGAAAGATATTTGTGGTTTACGTGGAAGAGTTTTTTTGTGTAAGATGTGCGAGGGGTTTTTATGTATTTCATCCTTGTGTTTTTTTTTTGTCTTGTATTTTAGTAAGTTAATCCACAACGGATGGGACTGCTCCCTCAGAGCTGATGTAGTGTGTAAGAGAGTTTGTGTTTTTACTCAGGGTTATTGTGTGGATATTGTAGATTTTTGCCTTCATCTTAATTGATGTGTATCTTTCAACTCAATTCTGGATAGAAACCAGTATGTGCAAATAACTTCGCTATGTTAGGAATTTCCCCCCCTTAGGGGAGTTTATCCTATTTTGGGATGATCCCTTTGGGGACTCCTAATGTACGTCAGAGCTGAAAAGGTGCTCTTAGACTTTGTCTTGATGTAAACACCATCAGATGCTTGCGCAAGTGTTCCTTGTTTGTTCTAGTGATGTCTTCCCCGGTGGAGTCGGAGATAGTCCTGCAGCTGGGGGTCATCTTTTTCTGGACGTGATGAATGGAGAAGACCTGCTGGAAGCTACTGCAAGGCTGGCCACCTCGTCTTTGGTTCCTGGCATCTCACTGGGTAGTGATCTTCAAGGAGGGGGTAGGGGATAAGACAACTTCTACAAAACTATGTGTTTTGTTGTCTCTCGTCCCAATCCAGTAGATATATAATGTGGGTTCTAGCTCACCTCTATTTTTCATAGAAAATTACACAATTTGAGGTCAAAATCAAGGTTTTTTGCTCCAAAATCATGATTTGAAATTTAAGAACTTACACATTCTAAAAAACAAGCAAATTCATGCCACAATCAAGCAAAAATCAAGCAAATTTACCATTTTATTTAAAAAATGGCCTGCAGACTTTTTGCTACCTTAAAAACATTCAATTTTAAGCTAAATTGGAGCAAATTTCTCGATTTTCAAGCAAATTTTCACGTCTTTTTTTATTTAACGTGTCAATTTTGCAAGCCAGCAATCTAAATCAAGTAAATTAAGCTAAAAATCAAATAAAAAATACAAATTAATATAATTTAAATATTTTAACAGAATTCAATATCATGCACAGATTTTCCATTTTTCATTTCTTTTAAACCTTTATACATTATAAAAACTTGTTTATCATTTATTAACTTTAGAGCATTTCAATCAACAAGCTGTACCGATCGATCAGCTAATGTAATTTTATATTTACAATCTAGAATGCAAGTAATTTTTTTACCACACTTAGATTCATGAATTGGAAAATCTGTGGCTTCATACACTTTACCGACATCTAGATCCTGTAGTTTAATGTATTCACACGAATTGTTTAACTTCTTGAGAAGTGATTGCACTTTTGGGTTATTTACAAAAAATAAAATCATCAAAGAAAAATATTTTTTCATTCTATCAATAAATTACTTTTTTAATAAATACAATGGAAACTATCTAAGCAATGTAAAAAATGTGGCAAAGTATTACACATAGAAAATTTCACACGCATAAATACGCAAAAAATAGGCATATTAACACTTGTAAAAAATGTTGTGCTGAATATAACAAAAATCAATATGAGTTGCAAAAAAGACAAAGTACTATGCGAACGTGGAAAATATATTTCTAAACTATCTCTCAAAAAGCATAAAAAAAGTAAATCGCACGATAAAAATAAAATTCAACATGATTATTCAACTAAGACATGTGCAGTATGTAATGAGAATAAATCTATTGATTCATTTTATCTTCATAAAACAACTATAGACAAAATTACAACAAAATGCAAAAAAATGTATAATAATAAAATTATAATAATAAAATGTATATACTCTACAGCTCGAAAACCATAAAAATAGTAAATTACACAATACAGTATTAGGTATTTTAAATGAAATTCAACATGATAATTATCCAACAAAAACATGGAAAGTATGTAATGAAAATAAATCTATAAAATTATTTTCTTTAAATAAAAGTTGTAAGGATAAACACACAACTACTATATGTAAAAATGTTTTAGTGAATATCTTAAGAATTATCGCCTTAACAAGAAGTTAAATATGATTTCCCAATAATTTAAACACTTTTCGTATTCCACTATAATTATTATTCTTATATTTTTATTTGTAATTAAAAATGTTTTACCTTTAAAGAAACAAATATGGAGGCTTCTGTAATAACTAGTGTGTTGAGCGGAATGACAGTTCGCAAGTTGAGAGGTTTTGTTAAAAAATTACAAATTCCCTTATTATTATAATCTAAGGAAAGCTGATTAAATTTCATTTATTGTATCAAAAATTTTAAATTATCAAAGAAAAAAGAATTTTAGCAATTTACCCTTTTCAAAAGTCATTATATATATATATATATATATATAGATATATAGACACACACACATGAGAAAAAGTAATTAAAAGAAATATTCCCATTTTCTAATAAAGTATTTGCAAAACCTAGAAACAAAAGTAAGAGGACATCAGAATGGATAACAAAGAATAATATTACAAATTTACCCTTATCAGATGACAACATTAATGAATTATATGAAGAAGATAGAAAAGAATTACAAGAAATATTCCCTTATTCTACTAATTTATTCATTAACAAAAGAAATGAAAAAACCAATAAAAATTACTTAGTTAATAAAGCTTTTAAAAGTAGGATATCAACATATAACTTTGAAAATACCTTTAATTTAGTACAGTCTATTCATTTTTTGACTTCAGTAAAAAATGAGGTATTTGAGAAAATACACCACCATCTTAGAACATTTAAAGGATTTAAAACCAGCATTAAATTACATATCAATTGTCCTAAGCAAGAAAATAATCAAGTAGAATTATTTACATTTCAATCACCCAATTATACAATATTGAATGAAGAATATATTAAAAGGATTTATAAATTCATAATACAAGAAATAATTACACAATTTTCTGAATTTCAAAGAACAGGTTTGGGGTGGACTTAACATAGAATAATTGGAGTACAATTTGCCATAAATAAATATAATCCATTAAATGGGGCAACATATATAGACTACCAGAATTGATCAAGAATAAGAAAGCACATATTAATGTGAAAAATGAAGATCAAAAATGTTTTCTTTGGGCAATAAAATCTGCATTATTTTCAGCAGACAAAAATTTGTATAGAGTATCAAAATATAAGAATGTTGGGCTTAATATTGACAAAATATTAGATAATTATGAATATCCTATTAAAATTGATGATATACCAAAAATAGAAATTCAAATTTATACATCTATAAATTTATACTCTATTGAAGATGAATACACAGTACATCCACTAAAACTCTCAAACAATAAAAATGATAAGCATATAAATTTACTTTATTTAAAAAATTATACAAATTCACATTATTGTTGGATAAAGATTTATTTAGATTAATTTCAGCATGAAAAATATAATCACAAAGTAAAACTTATATATGTGATATCTGTCTTCAATTTGTTTATTCTCAAGAGAAATAAAATAAACATACAAAAGACTGTTCTAAAAATGAAGCTGTAAAAATTACTTTACCCTTGAAAGGAGAGCAAATATCAAAAATTACAAACATACAATGAAGGTACCATTCCCAATATATGCAGATTTTGAATCAATATTAAAGGAAATATCAACAACTAACCAAAATCCAAAGGAAATAAACAAATTTAATTTAATAAAAAAATATCCAGTTTTAACAGAAGATGATATTGATAATGGTCTTTATAAGGAGATTCTTAAAGAAAGATATAATCTTTCTAATCAACAAATAAATAACATTGAATTAAAATTGAATGACAAATCATATACTACGAAATATCAAATACACGAAGCGTCTGGTTTTTGCTATTATATTGTATCTGCTTATGGTGATTAAAAGCCACCAGTTGTATATAAGGGCCCAGATGCACATAAAAAGTTTATTTGTTGTATGAAAAGGCAAGTAGAAGAAAAGGAGAAATATATTCACAAATTGAACCAATGCATCCACTAACAAAAGAAGAAAAAATATTATATAGGAACTCAGATTAATGTACTGTACATGGATATGAATATACAGAGGACAATAAAAAGGACATCATCATGATTATATAACTGGAAAATTCATTAATCCTGCATGTAATACTTGTAATCTACAATTAAAATTACCCAACGTTGTACCAATTTACTTCCATAATTTAGCTGGGTATAATGCTCATTTATTGATTAAAGAGTTAGGATACGATGAGAAAAAGATTGATTTAATTGAAATAACAAATAAAAGTTTATTACTTTTGAGAAAGCACCAGAAAATTAAAAAAATGAGGTTTATAGACACATTTAAATTTATGGCTAGTAGTTTAGATAAATTAACATCTAATTTAAGTAAAGATCAAATGTAACACACAAAAACATTTTCCAAAAGAACAAGTAGATTTACTTATTAGGAAAGGTGCGTATCATTATGATTTTATGGATGGTTGGAAGAAATTTGAAGAAACAGAACTTCCACCAAAAAGTGAATTTTACAATAAATTTAATGAATCTGATATAAGTGATGAATATAACCACGTAAAACTTGTATGGAACCAATTTAATATTAAAAATCATGGTGAATACCATGATTTATATTTTTAAATGATGTATTACCACTAGCAGATATATTTGAAAATTTCAGAAATACGTGTATAAATGCATATGAATTAAGACCCCGCATGGTACTTTACTGCACCGGGATCATTGGGAGCAATGTTAAAAATGACTAAACAATCATTAGATTTATTACACGATTATATGATTTTAATGATAGAAAAAGGTATTAGAGGAGGAATATCACAATGTTGTAAATTATATGTTGAATCCAAGAAGATTTTAACTAATCAAGAATCAAATTATTTAGCATATCTCGATGTAAAGAATCTTTATGGATGGCCGATGTCTCAATATTTACCATATGGTGGTTTCAATTGGGTTTAATATATACATTAAATGATTTAGATTACTGGAGCAAAAAAACATTAGATTCGGAGGTCAATTCTGAGTATGGTTATATATTTGAAGTTTATTTAGAATAGTGCAAAGAACTCCATAATTTACATAAAGATCTACCTTTTTGTCCTGAAAATAAAACAGTTTCAAAAACAAATCAATCCAAATTATTAACAACTTTAGATAACAAAGAAAGTAAGATGGATAATTTTTAATAAATTACCCAAAAAGCTTAAAGTTAAAGAAAAAATTGCATACCTTTTTTAATAATACTGAGGAAAAGGCCCCTTTAGATCAATGTGAAAATGTTTCTCTAATTGTATTTGATGATGTTATTTTAGACAATCAAGACATTACTAGAGGAAGACATAAAAATTTAGATGTATTTTATTTACCTCAAACTTATCCAAAAGTACCAAAACAATTGATACGAGATAATACAAAATTTTTATGAATATTTAGATAAGACGATAATAATTTTAAAAAATATTTCTAATGATTTTGTTGGAGGAGATATGACTTATGAAAAATTTAAAGAACTTTGTTGAAAATGTTGCGACGAATATTATGGCTTTATTACAATAGATATGAGTAGAAAAATCAAAGAAGGAAAGTATAGACATAAAACTAAAGATTTTATTATAATTTAAAGATTTTTTTGTATATAAATGAAGACTTCTATAATTATTCTTGCTATCACCAATATAAATTTTGCACTGTCCAAAAAAGAGAATCAGACAGAATGTGTTATCAATTTTTTTAAAAATAAATATGGATATCTCGATGGTGATTCAAATTTGCTTTACAAAATTGACAGAGAAAAATTTGAAAGTTCTTTAAGAATATTTAAAGAATATCATAACATTTGTTCAGTTGATGATAAGCTCGATAAAGAAACACTTAATTTAATCAATAAACCAAGATGTGGTGTTAAGGATGAGATAATTGTTGACATTTCATCAACCACAAAATGGACTAAAAACCCATTAAAATGGAATTATGCATATGCAAATTAATCACTCACAAAGTTAGCACCAGACACTTTCGGCATTTGGGAAAAACACACAAATTTGAAATTTGTTTATGATATGAAATTTCCAGACATAGTTGTATCATACAAAGAAGGTCAACATAGAAATCAGAAATTATTTGGGCTGTGTCAGACTAGATTTTATCCTCATGGTAGTTCACTAGCACATGCATTTTTTCCAAATCGAAAAAATAGTTAAGTTGAAATTCATATCAATAGGCGGGAATATTGGGATAATGATGGAAAAAACATTCCCGAAAATAAAGTTAATTTACTGTTTTAATCCACGAAATTGGCCATGCATTAGGTCTTCAACATACAAGTGATAAAAATGTGGTCATGTATCCAATTCTTAACAATGATTTGTTTGATTTGCAACTAGATGACATCCAAAGCATTCAAAAGTTTTATGGACCACGCCAACAAAATAATTTTAATGATAATGAACCAATTGATTTATGCAAAGGCAGATATGTAAAAACATATGTTTCAGTTTTTACCAAGCAATTTCAATAATTTTTTTATATACCAAAGGCCTTCGGGCAAGTTAGTTCTGTTCGTAGATGACTAAATTTATATGGTTGATTATCCAAGTTATCGTCCTATCAATGGATATCCAAAAGGATTTTCTTCATTGGGATTACAAAATGAATATAAAATAAATGCTGTTTTAAATTCACATTAAGGGAAAACTTTTAACTTCTTTGAAAAGGTGTATTATGGTGTAATAGACAAATGTAGTTTCCAGGTAAAAGAGACTCGTCTAATTAGCAAGAAATTTCCTCATTTATCAGATATGATAGAGTCTGCTAGATACACAAATGGTTTACTGCATTTCTTTAGTAACGAAACTATTATGGAATATAACGAATTTACAAAGAAATTGACTAGAGTTGGCAAAAATAACATTTCTATGTTTGGTATAAAGTGTGAATCTTATAACAAAATCATAAATAAAATTAAAGATATCGTTAATGACTTAGAAAATTTAGGTATTTAAAGCTATATAGTTAGATGAATTTCGTCTATATTCTTTCATATAATTTTCGTTAATATCTCATTGTCTTAATAAAAAAAGAATACTAGTAAAAAAACTTATTATATCTCCCCAATTTCACTTGCGCATAATTTCGCATATAAAAATGAGGTCAATTCTAGACATAATAAATAACAAACTTATTTACAAAGGTATACGAGTTTTTATGATTATTGATGAGAATAATAATCATTGGTTTAAAGCCAAAGATGTTGCAGAAATTTTGGAATATAAAAATCCACAAAAAGTTATGAGATAATGTTGATCAAGATGATTGAATAATACTAAATTTATTAAAGGTGAACTGGGAGTTCACCTTCAAAGGTAATAAAAAATCTACTATATTTATCAATGGACCTGGTTTCTATTCATTAATTTTGCCTTCTAAAAAAGAACAAGCAAAAAAATTTAAAAAGTGGATTACACACAAAGTTATTCCTTCAATTAGAAAACATGGTGAATATAAGATTCAAAAAAATATAAGGCATTTATACAAAGGCCAAATAAAGCATTTAAAAGATATAAATAAAATTAAAGATGAGTAAATAGATCATTAAAGAGATATAAATTAAATTCAAGGTGAATATGAGGAATTTTTAAGAGAGACAGTTGATCACAGAAATGAGGAAATCAGAGTAATGGGTCTACATGTTGTACAACCAACAGAAAATCTAAATTTATATCCAACTTTCGTTCTTTTAAGATCATTTGATGATTTTGAATATGATTACTATGTCATAAGAACTCAAAGAAAATATGTTCAAAGACAATTGTATAGAATAGAATATAGCTATCCCAATTGCGAAGAACTATTGAGATTTTATTATATTCGAAATTCTATCAATTTATAACACAGAATAAAAGAAAAATTGAATGACCACATTGAGTGTATTCGTAACTATTTTTATATTATTGGAAATAATTATACTTAACAACAATGGATTAATGATATAAATACTCTTCGTCGAATTGAGCAAGAATCTACCTTTTATATATGTTTGAATTAAATATTTTTAATTCTTTTTATTAACATCAACTGGTTTCATATTGATGGTTCTATGTTTTGTGTCGTCGTATTCTTTCACTAATACATACAATATAATTACCCACTTATAATTGCCATTCAAAGCAAATTTCTTCCACATTTTATTTTTTAAAGTTCGATTAAGTCTTTCAAAAACATTAGCTTTCAATTCTCTAAATGTAGAATAATAATTGATATTATATTTTTCCATAACTTCTTTAAATGTTGTATTATACAATTCTTAAACCATTATCACTTTGTAAATTATTTGGTTTTCTTTTCATCAAAATATTTTCTAAAGCATTAACTACATTTTTTGCGGTTTTATCTTTTATGGGTACTGCAAATGCAAACTTTGAAAAAACATAGATAATTGTCATAATATATTTATATCCATTATTCACATGAGATATTCCTATCCAGTGGCGGCTGGTGACTTTTGAAACTGGGAGGGCTGTGGTGATCAGAACTCGGATTATTACAAATAGCATTTTTTAAAATAGGCACAGTGATAAATATTTTGCATACGGCAGGCTTATGTAAGTGTAGTTTATACAGCTAAATACAAAAATTAAGTGCGGTTGTTTGAAGAAAAACGTATTATCAGATCTCTTTGTTTTAAGTTTGTGTAGGTAATATGCCTTCCAACCAGTACCCATGTGGTGTGGTACATTACACGAGAGGATGAGAAATTAGATAATAATACTAAATCTACTATACTAATGAAGATGACAACTTAAATATACTAAAACAAGTACTCATAAAACCCATTACTAATTTACATACTGTACATACAAAATGCATGTCAAGTTTAAATTAGAGGATGAAAGTGGCATATCTTAATTTATGTATTTGTAAACAAAATCAATTCAACCTGTATGCGCTATCTAACTGGCAATGAATATTCACCTTACTAATCACAGAAAATTTTATGGCATTATTTATATGCTGTGAACATGAGTTATGTCTTTTAACTTTGTCTCCCAAATGTTTCAAATCTTTTACCCAATTAACAGTCCACGCAGTATCATCAGATTTCACTAACAAAAAAATGAAACAAAATTACATATTTCTAACATAACACCCTAATAGCCAGTCCACGAAATTGTATGAACTTAACGTTGAATTTTTGCATATATGAACCACTGCGTTTACCATCGCGGCTTTGTTATTTTGATATATTTAATTGTGACCTTGCTGGTCCAAAATTCTTAAGCTCTAGTTTATTCCCGTAATTCAAAATCTTTGTCATATTATGGTTTTAAATGATACCGAATTATTCATTATTTACAAGTTTACATAGCACTACATGAACAACTCTTCAACCCTGCTTCTGACCGATGCTCATGGATCATCTTTAAACAACAAACTTGTTAGGAATATTACACACTATGGTTGAAACTCACGCGACTTTTAAAGATATCTATAATTAAAAACTATTCAAAATAAATACAAGCATTTTTAAGAAATGTGTTTAACAACTGCAAAAGAGCGGAGCGCGAAAGCGCGCCTACAAAGAATGCATATAACTGTAGAACACATTCTGTTTACAGTAGAATTTGAAGTTCCAGTTTTGGTAGCCATGTCAAGTTCCAGGAAACAGTTTTTGTGTGAGAGCAGGGGTGCGCCCAGCTCTCTCTGATTTACAGCATGTGATTGGCTGAAATATGGCAAGCCCCTGAAGTTCCCCCTTCTTCCCATAGCTTCGCTATCCTACTGTTACGGCCGTCTCTCTCTACTCGCTCCACCCACTTCGGGGCGAATAATCTGTAGCCCTACCACTCTACATTTTCATAAACATTTCCCTCGTGACAAGATACTAGTCCATCTCAAAAAAATTGCCCGCGAAATAACCTCCGTATTCATACACAGTATTATTTCCTAAGTAGCAGATAAGTAGAGGTCTGCGCCCCGCAGCCCTCCCTCAGCAGTCACCACTGCAAGTTAACAGTATTCATCTCTACAAGATCAATATGCCATAAATCATCAATTCATACGAAATTACTTTTCTTCTTGGGAAATTTATTTTCGCTGGCTTATATAATTCATTAATTATTCCTTCTAATACTTTGGGCAAATTTTTTTTTTAATGTTGATTTATTAGAATTGCATATTGAACATTTACTTTTCTGAACTAATTGTATTTTTTTTTTGTATTTTAATTTTTTATACTATTATTTTTAGTGACGTTCTTGCACTTCAAACACCAAGTGTTCTCCATATAATATTTAAAAAATATATATAGTCAATCTTCATATTTCACAAATATTCCTATTGCCAACACCTCTCCATCAACATAAAGAGATGTTTTATTTATTTTTTTAAGAGTTGAATTATCACCTTTGTTAAAATCAAAGGTCTTGCTGTGATCTATTTTTGTATTACTCTTAAAAACGGCCAATTTATTTTCAAACATGAGAATATCCGTAACTATTTTATAAACAGTACAATGCAAAAAAAAGTAATTAAAATTTGATCATTATCTAAGTGAAAAAATTAGTAATTTTATTCTACTCTGCACGTAAATAAAATATATAATATTGGCTTAAATTTTGGAATTTAACATTTAATTCTTTATCAGAATCTTCTTTGCTTTTTTCAACTTTTTAGTTAACAAGTGTATCACAGTAATTAAAAACTGGTTTGTTTAAATTTTGCAATTTATCAGCTATTTCTTTATCAAAAGTCGCGGGCGCTGGTCGGTGCGAGTAACATGATCACTCATTGCAGGCTGTCCGACTGACAGCTGACAAACGATCAAGCTGCTGCGACAAACTGTGTAATACCCGAGAAAGGTCGTGCTTCCCTGTATATTGGTCGAAAGTTTTCTCATTGAAAATATGTTGTTTTCGAGCAGTCGGGTCACGTCAGCTAAAGGTGACCTCTGATATTTTCCTCGTTTCACCATGTTGTGCCTTGCGGTGGCGATGTTTTTAGTTTACTAACCCAGTGAAAAGGAAATGATGCACTATCGTCCTATGGTGTCTGTTTCTAATGATGAAATGAAGAACGGAAAATAAGAAATTTGGAAAAACGATAATATATAGAATACAAACAAGTTGTCATTGCCATGACCTTTCAAATATTACATGAATTATAATCCTTGACTGAAATATAGAAAATTGAAATACTTCCCGAATATACTAATTATATATATATATATCTGCAATGCTACAACCTCCAAATGATTCAAAACAGTAAACATCATTGTTTTCTTTAAAATAACAAACCCAATGAGTTCCTGGATTTGCTGAAATGACAAAATTTACTACAACACATTCATCTTTCAGCATACTTTTCGGTAATTCATCAATCATATAAACATTTCTGAAATATTTAATATTTTTACATATTTTTCAATATTGAAATTAGATAGTGGAGCAAAATTTTTTTTGGCCTTCCTTTTTTTTATAGTCTTCCAGCCTTGTTTTCCAATTGCTAAATTATGTTTTTTGTTCTTCTAATTCCTTTTTATTTTTTCTAGTTTGTTCAAAACAGAATTATAAATTGCAGTAGCTACACCAGCTAAACCACCGAGTGCACCTAAAGCAGTAAGTACGAGGGGAATAATTCCTCCTCCATAATGTAAATAACTGCCAGTTTTTTTCTTTTGAGTATATTTTTGAATATTGGAAATGACAAAGCTAGTAAGAAATCTTTGTCGTCTTTTAATTTTTAATTTTTTTCTCTCAAGTTTTTCTTTTGTTAAAAATTTATCTATATCCAAATCTCTTAATTGATATACCCAAGAAGATGTTTATGAATTGGAATGTTGTGATGGTTGGGATTATGAAATCGGTAATGGCTATGCTTCAGATTTTTCTTTATTTTTAGACTTTAAAAAGTCATATTAGTGTTTTACTTTTGTTGAATAAATTTATAAATTCTATTGGTTTGTATCTCTTTATTTGATTTTTAGCTTAATTAGCTTGATTTAGATTGCTCGCTTGCAAAATTGACATTTCTAAAAAAAATAATCAAAGTTTGCTTGAAAATAAAAAAAATTGCTTGAGCTTTAGCTTAAAATTTAATGTTTTTTAAGGTAGCAAAAAAGCCTGCACACCATTTCTGAAAAAGGTGGTAAATGTGCTTGATTTTTGCTTGATTTTGGGGTAAATTTGCTTGTTTTTTAGAATTGTTAAGTTCTTAAATTTCCAACCATGATTTTGGAGCAAAAACCATCAATTTTTACCTCAAATTATGTAATTTTTGTTGAAAAATATAAGTGAGCCAAAACCAGCAATATGTATCTACTCGACCCGCTCAATGTACGAAGTTACGTTCGCATGAAAAAATACTGAAAGTTGATCTATAGAAAAAATATATCTGGAACTTGCTTAAAAC
The DNA here is from genome assembly GCA_029891345.1 of Dryococelus australis. Classification (NCBI taxonomy): domain Eukaryota; kingdom Metazoa; phylum Arthropoda; class Insecta; order Phasmatodea; family Phasmatidae; genus Dryococelus; species Dryococelus australis. The sequence goes on from CM056996.1 coordinate 192,943,958, forward strand.
ACTTAAAACTTACTAACCTAGTTGCTGCATGCTGTGTCTGGTGGGGGCCCGGCAGCTGTGAAGCACGATTTTGGCACTTTTATAAAATATTGTCATACACACCTCCCGCAAAACAGGTGTGGGACGAGGCTCACCTAGTACTGTGGAGGCTAGTTCCAACCTCTGCATACAAGTGCTGAGGCACGCCACAGTTCCTTCCTGGCTGGCGGCTGTGAGGTCGTGCTGTACTATGAGTCACATACTTTCTGCTGACGTGTGACACAGTGGTAGCCTTATTTAGACAAAAAGGTAGCGGCAGTGGTCGCCTTATTTAGACAAAAAGGTAGCGATAAGCTGGGGGATGAAGACCCCTCTATAGCCTAAATGAACATTTTCAACCCCCTCTACCAAGAAATGTGTGTTGTTGCCATATTGGGTAACCAACACCGTGATTGGAGGGCTCAAAAAGTGCAAACTTATTTTGTGAGATGTGATTGTTATGTGGTTCTTCTTATGAGAGAGTGGCGATTGGAACTCACATTCTTTTGACAAAACAGTGGAAAAGTGTATTTGTATGGAAATAGCATTCAATTTACTATAACTCAAAAGTTTTAACTTCATGGGAAGAATTGAAAGCAATAAATGGGTCGATGTCCGTACCAATGCGAGAAATATTCAACAGTTGAATAGCATTTCAATTTTTATGTAATGAACTACACTAAAAGGGTGTTTATTTAGGTCATGTACATTTGAAAACCTCCCGCAAGAACAAAATGCAATAAATACGTCACTGGTAAATCAATGTACGAAATGCACAACGTAAACATGTTCAACAAAATTTAACTTTCCATATACAAATCATTAGAAATTCAATACAATAAATTAGGGTAAAACAAGGTTACTTAAACGTGCAAATAAGTTTCAAATATTCTAACAACAATTTAAGAAAACAATATTTATAAAACACACAAACAATCTTCAATGCTGTAATTCACAGACACCAATTGTTTTTGCTGGGAATCGGTCTTTCCCATTGTGGCTTGCCCAGTAAACTCTCAATACTTTTTCAATTATTCTAACAACAATTTAAGAAAACATTATTCATAAAACACGCAAACAATCTTCAATACTGTAATTCACAGATCCCACTCATTTTTGCTGGGAATCGGTCTTTCCCATCTTGTCTTGCCCAGTAACCTTTCAAAACATTTTTGCCCAGTAACCTTTCAAAACATTTTTAACAGAAAAAGCACATTAAATTGTAAACAACTTTTGTCTATAGAATACTAAAACAGAGTCAATGTCACCAATGCAACTAACCCAACTGTTACTATATTTTGAGTCCTCATGGTGATTTTTATTGCCAATAAACAGAAAAAAATACCAGGTATCGTCCGAACTTCCTGATAACTATTTGCGTGCTATCAGGTGGTTGTAATACATAAGAGCTGGCAACATACTACTGATAGCCTTGTCAGCCGATAGTAGTTCAGCACTTATATCAGACGGTGGTAATACAGGCCCTTAGTCTATTAAATTAAGATGTAATAATTTACATTTACTTACTATTGCATTAGTATAAAAAGTAATTCATCTTCAAGCCATAGCTTGCAATAGCAACACAACGCCTCTTACCTGTCCACACATTTGCAATGTCATTCCTTTCTATTATAAACATATGCCAGTCATTCAATTTATTATAACAAAACAGACACATTTTGCAAAAATCATACTGTGGAACTCGTTAAAACCATATGACTTAGTTTCTCGGGTATAGCTGCTGTAATTTTTTGTCAGAATTCCCCCCCCCCCCCCCTCCCTATCATAAAATTCTAACACCACTCACTGAAGTTAAAATCGTCGAAATATTTAGCTCTTTTCCTCAAATTTTTAAGGTGACACAAATATTACTTTTGACATAGACATGACACTGCTTTTTCTTCCTTGCATATAACTCGCACTGTAAGTTCTCAGAAATCACACGCTCCCACTGTCAAAGTTAATTTGTTTAGAATTTATGCTTTCGCAAAATTTCTTATTGATGTAATTTAGTACAGAAAAAAAAAACCATAACTGCCTTGTTTGTAAACCAATTTCCTTTTGCATCTTGGTGGTAGCACATGGTTTACTTAACTTCATAATTTAAACAAAAACTTTACATGCAACCAAATGAAAAACAGCGAGGATTGTTCGAAGCCCGTCATGGTACTGGCTACTGGGGCTACAGGTTAGAGAAGACTGTGGATGAGTAGCTGTTGCGGTACACATTTATTTTGTCGTGAGTTAGCCACAAGTCAAGATTTCATTATCGACTGCTTTTAAAGCAAGCTGGAAACATTTATATAAACCTAGGAAATATGGTTTCCTCTCAGGAGAAAGAAAAATAATGTTCTTTATTAAAAAAAAAATAGTCACAAGTTCTTGCCAGTTGCCATGCACACACTGTAATAACGTAAAACGTGAACGGATAAAGATACAGATTTGGGATTTTAAACCTACTTGTTCAGCAAAATGAGCCTCTTGCAAAAAATGACGGAATTTTAATCAAATCCTTCAAATTTTTTTGAGCACCTCTGAGAAACGTACCTATTACTGTACTTCCTGTGACCACTGAAACAATGCGAACTAGGCAACAATGCACAACCATGATAGGCTACTAGCCCCAGCTATTGGGAGAAGCCACTGATTTGACTGTCCTTGGGTGGCCAAGAAGCTTTGTGTCTGATATAAATGACTTTTACATACTCATCAATACTAAATAGGTTAAAAACATCCCTAAAAGCACGTGGATTGGTCTTGATGATTTATTCAGTTTTTATTATTTTCAGATGCCTATAATAAATTATGAATGGACGACAACAGTGGAAGTTATTGATTCGTGATGGAGTTTCCCCCACTGCATGCAATTAACACCAAACAAGTTGTTGCACAATGACCAGAAAACACTGTCACAGAATAGGTAATATAATTACATGGGAAATAAAAAAAATTGTTCTACTCGTGCTTACTGAAACAAACTATTGCCTTATATTAATAAACGTTGGTTGTCAGGATTAAATTTCTGATGGTAGCATGTTCAAAAATTCCTCCGTCTACACAAAACTTGAAAACTGTACTTTGAATTTACAAAGAGAAGAAGCTTTACTCAGCTGTTCAATGCTAGTTCTGTACATTTTCATAGCTGATTATGCTATCAGTTTGGGAGCACAATTTATGAAACCTTTTACGACTGACTTCAAATAAAGGGTCTCCAAAAATAGTCTTTTAATATAGGCTGTCTCAAGCAAGATGCATATGTAGTTGAAAATGCCATTGGATTGCTGGTATCAGTTTTCAGAGTTTCCTGCAAGCCAATATAAATCCAAGTGCAGAGTATTGTAATTTACGTTTTCTGTGTTCATAATTTTCTCAGACTGCAAACAGAGTCAATACGAGACCTACTATGATAATAAGGATACAAGTACTGGTCAAATTATTCATGGAACATGGAGAGAGGTTTCTTCCAGTGACGTGTGACACGTAAATATACTATTTGTTGCAACTCCGTATCATCAAGTGCATGCCACATGCCCCAGAAATGATACAAACTCTGAATGGCAGCCAACCAGGACCGCATTCCATTTCCACAGATAAGGTGGATGCCACGAGAGCGGAATGCACCTCAAGGAAGAAAATATTATCAGTTGACCCCGTCTAACAAAACCCCATGAGAAGGGAGAACAGTCGACCATGCCAGCGAAGTTGCCCCTAAGTTCGCAGAGCTGATACCACCAGCGCACCAAGAAGACCTGTTCCAGTTGCCCCTGACAATGACAGTAAGTGCAGCTTCGCCTACGAAGGGAGGAGCCATCCCCGCCCAAGCTGCCCAAAGGCCGAAGGAACTCGAAACACCCCTAGCCCAGGAGGATATATGACCCTGCACCACTGCAGACACCGAGTTACGCAACCACAAAGTGAGTGCCACCCCCAAGGACCGGACCTGAACCAATAAACAGTGAAATAAGAGGGGGTGTTGTGGGGGGGGGGGGGGGAGAGAAAGCCATAAGAGCTTTATCAGTGACAATGACATTTAAGCAAGCAACGCCAGCAAGTGCCGTGTCAAATGTAAATATTGTCAGTGTAACGTACAGTGCATAGGTACTACCTATGTGATAAGGAATAACCGGTGGCAGTCGGGGGAACTACAGTCTTAGTATGATGCAATCACATCGTGCAGACAGCAGTGTACAGTTTTCAACACTATGCACAGGCACCTGTGAGCCACGCTCATATTGGAGTGTTGTGTGGGTCGAAAATGATTGCAGTGAGCATTGATTGTTGCTGTTATTTCATCTGTAAAGTAAAAGTGTTTTTATGAGTGTTATCGTTACATAACAGGATTAAATGTGAGTTGACAAGTAATCGGGGCCTACGTACAGAATGGAGACTCCTCAAAAGAAATCATGGGAAGTGAAGCAGTCACAAGTAGAAAGATTATTTACAATGTTTTACAATTTTGTAAAAAAGAAATAAATGAGGTCTCATTATCCCATTAGACAAAACAGTATAAAGGGTGGTCAAAGCAGTAGGTGTAAGTGAAAAGACTGTGCATAACACTGCCAGACAGTGTGAGAGAGCCGACAATGACAGAACTGCGATTTCCATCCCAAGTAAATGTCGTCCACCACGAAAGAAGATGGAATTTGACGAATTCGATAAAAGTGTCGTGCACCGAACGTTCTTGGAATATTATGAAGTGTGAAAGAAAAGATACACTTTTCCGGGATGAAGGATACATTTTGGAGAATTATAAAATCAATGGGATTTAAATTTGAAAAATGTGAAAATGTTAAACACATGTTAACGGAGCGAAGTGATATAGTCGCATAGCATGCAGTCTATCTACGTGCACTGTGTCAAAATGCAAATGGACCTAACAAACCTATAGTGTATGCGGACGAAACATGGGTTCATACACATTGACGAGGGTCCAGAAGTTACGGCAGAATAGCATATGCTGTGTTCATTAGCCTCTTAGAGTCTATTATGCATGTGCACGGAATGTACTTGCATCCCATCTTCCCACGCAACACACTTGGCATACAGTAGTCTAGTTATCAACAGACAACAGTGCTCTCACTCCCCAACGGTAAAGACTGATCAAAAATGTAGTAGACACTGCAATGAAAAAATAAAAAATAAAAAATAAATGATAGACAGTCAGCCCTAAGAGCTCTGTGAAGCAACAATGACAATGTAAATAAGCTATTCCAGTGTAGCAGAATAAGTGTCAAAGATGCAATGACAGAGACATTCTAATTAAGTAAAGAAAGAAGGCAGTAAGTGCAAACCCGGCAGACAGTAGACAGTGTACCTCCTTACGCAACTAAGTGTGGAACAGAGTGACAGAGTACTCACGTAATATACGCCTACCCATTGAACAGCATACCCCTACCCGCCGAACAGCCGACCCTTACCCACTGAACAGCAGACCCAGAACCCATGGCGTATCCCCGAACTATCCCCAAGGGAAAATGATTAGTGTGCTACATGCCAAGTGACCCATTCGGAAGAGGGGGGGGGGGGGAGGAGAGAGAGAGAGCAACCAGGAAAACCAGCATTCTCTAGCACAGTGTAGAGAGCACACAGAAAAGCAGCATAGATAGAAGCAAATGCCTCCTGCATTAAGGTGACAGTCAGACATCACCCAAACACAAAAATTCGGCATGATCACTCTATGTCACAAAAGATAGGAGGGCAATTGATGCATACTGCATAGATATAATACTTCTTTTTGCTGCAACTCCGTATCTTCACGTGCGTGCCACGTGCCCCAGAAATTATACAAACCCTGAATGGCAGTCACCCAGGAGCACATTCCATATCCATACATAAAGTGGATGCCTCGAGAGAAGAATGCACTTCAAGGAAGACAATATTATAAATTGCCCCCGCCTAACAAAAACCTGTGAGAAGGGAAACCAGTCGACCACGCCAGCGAAACTGCCCCATAGTTCACGCAGCCGATACCACCCGCGCACCAGAAAGACCTGCTTCCAGCCGCCCCCAAGAGATGGCAGCAAGTGCAGCTTCACCTACAAAGGGAGGAGCCGCCCCCACCCAAGCTACCTGAAGGCCGAAGGAACTAGCGACACTACTACCCAGGAGGTTATATGTCCCTGCACCACCGCAGAATGGAGTTGATACCAGCAGCTCGCCTTAGCACCAGTCATGGTAAGACTCCCTGCTCTGTCTGCTCTCATCCGTCTCGTGAAGAAACTCCTGTGATCACCAGTTACTACAGCCGGACTTCAAGCATGCGCTGCAGTCTCAAAGTCGTCGTTCCCCCCACACTTTACGCCATCAACCCTACCCCCCATACTACTATCTTAAGTTCATTCAGGACAACACAGCTTAATTAGGATTTAGTTTTTCTGATGGCTACCCAACTCGTTGCTCTTGCTCTTCTAGCACGCCCTTTAGGCAACGCTCTTCAAGCCAACAGGCCCCCTTTACCTGTCTCTTGCTTTCATTGTAAGGATTTGGCCTTACACTTGTTTCCAAAACATTGTCTTTAAATTGTTTATTTTTTCCGCATCAAGGTTGTGTTCTAAACGTCAATATTATTGTTTATTTATTCTTAGCTATATTAATCATTTAAATATTTTCAAGAAAAGAAACATAATTACTTGAAGTAAAATCAAATTGTGATTATGTAATTTCAATAAACTTTATTTATATTTGAAAAGGAACTGATTGAGACATTAATTTTTATTTCGTTTTGGACACCTATGAACTCGGTGATTATTTATTAATATTTTATGAACTGGAAAAAATTATCTGGCCTCTACATGGATAATACCATTAACCATACAGGTATGGTTTTCCATTCGTCTTTGCAGAGTGCTACCAAATTCAAACTTTGACAATGGCATTCAAATCTATTTGTTGTAAGAGAACTTTCAGTAAGAACCTAAGAGAAGGCTCCTTCTCAGAGTCTTGTTAAAACCATCTAGTGAGGCACCACGACTGTTTGAGCTCTCTACAATGACGTCGTTTATCAACAAGGGTCGACACCTGGATGACGTCTACACTACGTAGCAAAGGTGTGACTGCGACGACATTGGGAATCTTGTTCCCTGGACTGAGGTGATGATTCTATACAGATGCAGATATTCCGACAGCCGTTTTATGACACGTCAGCTGCCTTTTCCATAGCAGATGAACCCAAGTAAGATTGCACCGTTTCTTAAATAGAGAGTAGTGCTGCCCAGTGTAAAAGCTAGAAAATGACGTTGCCTGCCTTCAAAATTGCTAAATTAATCATTGAAATTTAATTATGAGAAACTGACTAAATTTTGAACATTTCTTTAAGCAAAGACAATTTCACCTAAGTTTCTAACATCAAGGAAACTCTGTATTTTTGAAAAGATGACACTAATCCTACCTAGAGGTCTGAGAAACACACTTGAGTAAAAATTTGCTCTATAGCTAAGTTAACCAAGGAACTCAATGAATCAAGTAATAATGTTTGCAGAATTACAAATAATATCTTTCATACTCATAGCCAAACTGTATTAGCTGCGGTGTTACCCGTTACATAAAGAACATAATCATTTATGAGCCATTTTTTATCTATTTTTTCATTGACAGCAACGTGAAATATAGTTTTTGTGTTATAATATTTGAGTTGAAAGTGACTTTGTTCTGTTGTGATGCATGTTATTTTGTCTTCTTGCAAACTGTTTCATTAAATATTTAAAGTTATATTTTCTTTCTAATTTCATTAGTGATTATGTCTATTGATTTAATTTATGATTATTAAGTGTCCTGCATGATGAAATCTACATATTGCAAGGGTTTGTAATGCATCAGTGGTTTACTGTAAATGTGTTCTTAATCAGAGTTCATATTGAGTATTTAATGCATACATAATACAATTTTGAACCTTGGTAAATTTAAGATTAATTATCAAACTAATGCTCAATAAGGTTCATCACACTACAACTCTGCACATACACACAAGTAATTTTATATTACCATCACACACCCGCAAGCCCAACCTATCCCAGCTAGACTTTGTGCCGAGCCGGCAGTCTACCCACCAGACTCTGTTCAAGGACACCATAAAGACCAAGAGCCAGATTCTGCGAACCCGTCTCAGTAAGGTCTGTGCCCCCGAGCCTGTGTGATTGATCTAATGTGCACTAAAAATCTAGTTGACGCCGATGCGCTCCTGCCCCTAAGGCCGTCGTGCATCACCAGTAATAGTGGTATGTGGCATCGAAAAGTCTGTTCCACAAAATCCTGCCACTGTAGCAAAACAAATATGCACGTAAGGAATTTATGGAATATTTCATGTTGGATGATGATTGGTATCTGTAATCCTAAACAGTATTCATAATCATAATTCAACAGGTAAAGGATCGTTCTTGATGTATCTATGTTACTTGTTTTAATGTACAAACTTTGGTTACTTTCTTGTGATATGTTATACGAATGAGTGATTTTTTTTTACTTTTTGGACTTTGAATTTCTGGCTATTTCTGGAGAGGAATTCTTAAAACAAATTGTAATAATTAAAATATATACAGAAGGAGCCCGGAATACTGCAGCCCGTTATATTGCGGATTCGGTTATACCGTTGGACAGTTTATGTCCACCGGCCAAAATAAATAAATAAGTGGAAAGTGTGCGGTCACGTAGGCGTGTGGTCTGTCGGCGGGTGGTTGTGAGTCGGGGACGTTGATGGATGAGGCATATGAAGCAGGCACGCGTTCTCCCTCCTTTCAGCGCAGAGATCTATTTTACTGATTCATTACAGCCAATATTGTATGTTTTTCCGTATTCAGTTTCGTTGGCATAGTGTAAAGATTTGACGTAAGTATTCCTAGTGGTCCTTTTTCTATATGGCCCTGTTATACCTGTTCTGCCGTTTTGTTGTAAACAGGCCAAGAAAAATGATACTGTGGTAACCTTTCCATCTTATCTGGGCGTTGGGTCAATATAGGGAGATGGCACGGCCAACCGATATCATACTTGCAAGTGTACTGCTGTCAAGCATTTACTGGCGCTTACAAGTTAACATGAAATATGCGTGTGTTGCATAGCGTAAAACATTTAAGCAAATACAATTATTATATGCCAAAATTAACTAAAGTAAGTTAAATACGCTGAAATACTGTCGTAAAACGGATGCCGACTTGTGGCGTAATCGGTACAAAACTGACTTGTAATGTGAGAGGCTCTGGGTTCAGATTATGGGTAATGTAGGGACTAAGTCATTTACAGGCCTATAATCAATCTCCTATGGGGTATAGCTCTACGTAATCATTGTAATTATGTAGACACTTTGATTATAATGTGTATATAGTGGCAATTCGATACATCTACCCATTTTTGGGGGGAAAAAAACTTGAGGCACGCCTCAAAATTAGTTTTTTGAGTCATTTATAGGCCTAATCTCCTACAGAATATAGCGCTATGTAATCGCTATAATTATGATGTAGACACTTTGATTATAATGTATACATACTGGCTATACAGTCTGTCTTCCCATTTTCGAAAAGAAAAAAAAAGAAGAATTCAGAGTGGACCAACTATTGTGGACAAGGTTTAATGCAGAAAAGCAGACTTTCTTTGCATGCCACAAATAATTCACTTTTTTTTTTTGTTTTAATTTTCCTTTTGAAAATGCAAATCAGATGAGCAAGCTACGTGTTTCACAACACGTCAGGCACTGAAAGATCCCACATGCAGTGTAAGCGTGCTTCGACCCAAGATTAGTTTTATTCGGAAGTGAGCTTCGTTTCTCATTCTCACTGCCTCCCAACCAGACACTGCTGGGGGAGGGGGTTAACCCCTTCACCAACCCGCGTGACAAACAACTCTCAGCGAACACTGCTGGTGGAATAAGTACATCCTTTGCCTCGAAAATGCAGTATTTTTTTTAGTTATTCTTGCTTGAATGCATGTGACCCCTCATCACAGCACGTTTCTCTTCTTGTTTCCCTCCCTTGGGTGCTGTCAAAACCAGTGATGCAGATCAAAAAATACATAAAGTTCCGATAGGTAGGGGCTAAATGTTTCATGAGTTACTGCGGTAAATAACAACAGTTGCGCCATGTTTGACAGATAGTGCCACGCCACATTACAATACTGGCTTTTTTTTGCTACTGTACTCTGTCACTCCCGGAATAGCGTGGAAAGCTATAACGTGGGTCTGAGTTATGTCCCCCAACAGCCGCGTTATATTGGGCTTTTACACTATTTAATACTTTGGGGTTCCATTCGCTCACTTAGGCTCATTTCACAATGGGCATATTTTCCCCATGTAACAATTGTTTCTTGGCACATGACAGGAAACACAATTGTGGTTTATGCTGACAAAATTTATGTAGATTGTGTTATGATATAAATAGTAAAAAACTAAATAATAACAATAAAAAAAACACAACTACACATTACCAACAAAATCAAACAAAAACCAAAGGATGTTCAACAATTGCTCATCAAGGGCAGAAAGCTACATTTTTCACTGGCCACTCAAAACGTCAATGAATTTTTAGCTAAAAATATTATTAAAAATTTCATTAAAAAAATTTTAACCAAGAATTTCTGTTTACAGCAAAGTCCCATTACGAACATGTGTAATTGATTTAAAATCATTTTTGAAAGCAAGCCTAACTGTTAAAACTATCTATAAAAAAAAAGATCTAAATAGCTCGATTTTCTTTATGAAAGTTTGGTTACGAAACCATGAAGTACTTAATTAAGAATTTTTCCTGTAAGTCTCCAAATCTACAGCGGTGTTCTTCTCTCCAGTCTCCTTCATTTGTTTTGCTGTAATAGTTCCAAAATAAAGAGCAGTGGCTAGTAACCAAACCAAGACTAGCTGTACTTAGTTCTCTTCTGCTCCTGAACCACTCTTTTAGTTTAGAACTTCCTGGTGCTCCAGTGGCTAGTACAATTGGCTGCTTTTAATTGTTTTACACCTTCAACATTTAATTTGTACCCTCTCCCTAACTCAATAAAGAATCATTTCTCATCTGCTAATTTTTATATAACTTTGAGTTAACATCCCAAAACAAAGTTTTTTCCCCTAAAGGACTCAATAAATCTCGAGGTATCCTTGACAGACAGTGGGGACTGACAGGAAAATTGAAAGGCAATCCAACTATGTGAACAAACATGCACTATGCCTTGCATCATGAAAAATTGCACCTATTTAACTCCTAAGAGACATGCAACAATGCATGTGAATTGTTCAACCCAGTTCAATCCTCCGTACACTGTATTAAAAATGAAGGGGAAGAGGGAAAGCACTCAGTGTGGACAATACTTTAGAAGTTTATCTGAGCTGACTATACATGTATTGCCATGAACTATAAGTTCTGGGCTGGGAGGTATGAACCACTTGATTCTTAAATATCAAACTTAAAAATTCCAGGTTTACACCTACAGGGTGGGGCAAAATAACATCTCTAACTTTGATGGTGAATAAAAACAAAACTATTCCAGTTACAAGAAATTCATGTCTAGAGTGTGAAACAACACATGAAGTTTGAATGGGGCACAATAACGTTCTTACTTTCAATGGGGTGTTGAGAAGGGAAGGAAGGCAGAAAGGTTCTAAGAAGGGTGGGTGTACACTCAAAAAGTGAGGCAGTGGACTAACGATCAACAGGCTTTCGCCCTTGAGACTTACTTATCGCAGAATCTCTCTATTGTGGTGGTGCAATGCGCACTTTGTACACACTGCTAAATCTCCCCTTGGGACCCTGATCCCAACCAAAAATTGATTATGTTGTGCCTGGAAAACTTCAGACGAACAGAAAATTTGATTAAAAGATGGGGAGGATGACCAAGGAACTCTCGAAAACCTAAGAACATTGAGGCTGTCAGATGTTCCATTGTACAGTCACCTAGGCGCTCTGCACATTAACATGCATATGCCCTTGGCCAGTCAAATCTTTCTGTTCATCACAATCTTCATAAAGAACTCCATTTCCATTCATACAAGATGGTCATCGTTCAGGACCTTCAACAATAGGATGGGAATAACCATGTAGGATTGGAATAACCATATCGCAGCATTTCAACTGTTGCTTGAAACAGTGCCTCACAACACCGTAGTGTTTTTTAGTGATGAAGCACATTTCCACATTTCTGGTTGCATAAACAAGCAGAACATGCATCTTTGGAGCAGGGTCAACCCAAGGTAGTTCCATGAACGGCCCCTCCACAGTGATAGTCACAGTGTGGTGCGCAGTATCGAGAATCAGGATCACTGGACCTTACTTTTTTGAGGAAAACTACAGAGCAGTTATCGCAACTTTTCAGCGTTATGTCACCATGATCCAAGAACTTTTTGCACCTACAGGGTGGGGCACTTCTGGATTTAAATACTGGACTTGTCTGGTGCCAGCAAGATGAGGCCATGTCCCACATAGCTCAAAATCAATTACTGTTTTGAGGGAGATGTTCCACGGCCAACTGATCAGCCTGAGAGACGATATTGCATGGCCAGCATGCTTGTCACATTTAACCCCATGCAATTTTTTCTTGTGGGATTAACGCTTAAATCTTTAAACATCATCCAAGGACCCTATACGCCCTAAAGGATGCAATCCACTTGAAAGTTGCTCGCTTGCCGCAAGATGCTTGAAAGAGTCGCGCAAAACGTGAGAATCTGCCTGCAGCAGTGTATTGACACTAATGAACACTATTTGCTAGATACTCTTTTTAAAACTAAGTGAATTAAAACTTCCTGTGTTGTTTCACAATCTAGAAATAAAAGTGCAACCGAAATAGTGTTTTTTTTGTCACCTTCATAGTTAGAGATGTTATTTTGCCCCATCCTGTAATATCTGTCTTATGACTACTACCATTTTAGCCTACAAGTAAAAGTTATTACTGACTTTGTTCCAAATTCAAGACGTTTACCAAAAGATGGTATTTTCCTTTTTCATATGGCTTAAAACCTCTTTATGACTGATATCCAAGTCTTTTTGCAGATGAAGCAAAATGCTTGGTCCACCTACTTTCATCACGTCTCAGTCACAACTTCCAGCTACCTGAACATGGGAGATCATACTAGCTGTTTCAAATACTAAATTTTCTCAAGTATTGTTATAACTGCAGTTTATACATTACCTACACAAATATCTAAGATACTCTCTCTTACCAGCACAATCTGCATAAAGTCTTGAAGACAAATGCTTTATAAACATAATTAAAAATTGATATGAACTGTTACCAAGAACATGTTTATATTTATGACTTAGTGTAAGCACATATCTACATTATACGGGTGAGTAAATATGTTTTGGTGACAAATGTGTTCAAAGAAAGTCAAACTGTAAATAAAAGTGGATGCGCGGGATACTGTATGTCTTATCTTTGTTTACTAACACTGCAAAATAAAGCACATGTTAGCTTGTTGTTCCACTGTCCAAGGCCAATAAGCCCCCAACAAATTCTTAAGACATTATATTCATGCAAGTGATAAATCAGCACCCTATTTATGAGCATGGAAAAAATATAGCAAAATTTAATGCAGGCAGCAAATTATGATCTGGGAATAATGTAGTAACAACTCTTGGGCCTGTTAAAATGCCTACTTAACTGATCTGATTCTACCTCAACTAAATACGAAGATGTGAAGTAAATAAAACTCCAACAATTGTATCTTGAACTTACCTGCCTTTTTTTTTATAATTCCTACCTACTCTCACAAAGGAAAGCTGAGGCCAACAGCTTCCCTTTGGTCTTAAGACCCTGTAAATATGGAGTTGCCAAATTTTTTATTAGCAGCAATTTCATGACAACTTTGTCTAGTTCTTTCTTTTACTGATCTTTTAATACTTGCATGAGGGCCTAGTTTAAATTTCCAGCATGCCCAACTCGGTGCACATTTGTCAACTGTCTGCGCTATCTCAAGGTTTGGCTCTTCCCCCCCCCCCTCCCCCCATCCCCACTCCAACTCTCCCTTTCATAATGGACATAATGTCATAAATTCTGCAACATTTGTAAAATTCAATACCAACACAATAGTTTGGCCGAAAAACCAAACCATGTCACATTACTGGATATTATCAAATGGAGTCGAATACAACAAACAAATACAGAAACAGGAGAATATTATGTTCTTGCATTCTTATGAATACGCATACACTCGAAACCCACATGAACTTTTGTTAGAGAACGAAATCAAAACTTCACTATCCCATTTAAGTAACTTGTGTAAACACATACAAATTGTGAGGAATGGCAGAAAAGGAACAAGCAAGCCAACAGCAGAACAAAGCCACTTCACTTGTACACACGCAAGTAAATCTGCACCCATGACAAATCAAACAATTACATGGTGAAACAAAGTAAAAAATAAAAAAATTTAAAAAAAATCAGGGGTACTACAAAGTAGGTTTATAATATAACTTGTGTGGTTAGTCTCATACTGTCTTTAACTTGTGACTGTATATTAAAATAAGACAACATACCAAGATAAAAAAGACTGCTCAAAATAAACATTTCACAATTTGCCACAGGACTTATCAAAGTTCCATGACTTTTTTGTGACCTGTAGACATGCTGCATGAATTAAATAAATTACATTTTTAAACACAATAAAATAACACCATCAGTTGTGCAACTGACATGTCAAAGTGTGAAGAACAAATTTATACACAAGCTGGTCTACGTGGGAGAGAAAATGTCACAGAACTCTACTAAAATATAGGTATAGCATTATTCACACGAATGCAGTGGCAAGCATGCACATCTACTCAACTTTGAAAAAAAATCTGTTCAAGTTCTTATTTACAAAAGGCAGCAAATTTCATTCCTATCTCACCATCGTCAGCTGCATTGGAAAGTTTTTGCTTCTTTGGATCTTCTTTGGCTGAAGTTTGTTTCTTTTTTCTTTTTGCAGATTCAGCCAGTTTTCCAGCTAGAAATTTAAATATAATTACAGTTACATAACTAATTTTCTTAAAAACCAAACCAACATCCTCCAGATATCTTTTTGAGTTACCACTATTACTTACTGTAAGATGAGAAGGCAGATAGGAAACAGACCACACAAACACTGTTGACTGCTTGGAGGATAGGAGAGTGGATAAAAAGCTTAAGACAAATGTTTCTGATGGGAGTATAAGATGGCCAGGAGAATAAAGGACATATCAAATATGGATACTGTTAAAAACAACATGGAAACAAGTATGAACAGTCGTTAGTTCTTAATCAAGCTTTAAAGGGGGCAACAGTAAGCAAGCTATAATGTGCAACCACTCCCCATTTTGCTAAATAAAGTAATTTCATAACATTTTACTTTATAACTTTTCTATTCTCTAAAACTCTTAGGTCTGTTTGCTGCAGAGATGTTTAAATATTTTACTGTCGTGGAAAAAGAATCCAGATGATCCTGTTTCTGATATGTTATCTAGGTACATACTATACTTTCCCAGAAATATTCTTATTTTTCTAGCCTTTATTTGAAAAACTAGTTCAGATATATGAATAATAAACACTTCAGATACATGGAGAATAATCATTACCCAAATACAGTAGAAGCCTGGAATACCGTCACCCGTAATACCGCGGATTCGGGTATACCATGAGGCAATTTATTTCCCGCGGCATGAATAAATAAATAAACGGAAAGCATGTGGTCGGGTAGGCATGTGGTCGTGAGATGGGAAGTTATGGAGGGAGTGGAGGGAGCAGTTGTGAGATGGTAATTTATGGAGGGGGTGGAGGGAGTGGTCCTGCTCTCTTCCTCCTTTGGGTGCTATTTGAGAGAGAAAGAAGTAGTGGTGTCACAAATAGCACAGAGATTAACAGTTGTTGACTGTGATTTATTGCAGCCAATATTGTTCGTTTTTCCAGATTCAGTTTCGTTTGTGCAGTGCGATGTCACAGAAAAGAAAGACTTATTCTGTATGTGATAAATAAAAATATAATTCACTGTGTGAAAAAAGGAAATACTAAAGCACATTTATCATGTGAGTGCAGCATTCCTGAAGCAACGATCAGAGAGTGGGTGAAAGAGGAATTAAGAAGTCTTGTGGATGTTGTGGAAACTGATATAGGCCTACAAAGAAAAAAGCCATGCTAGGAGAAGACAGTGAACTGGATAAGTGTGTTTACAGGTGGTTCTTAATAAAACAAAGAGAAGATGTACCATTATATGGACCTATATTGAAGGTGCAAACTGTGAAATTTCAAAACGATTTGCAAGGCAACAGTGACTTTAAAGGTTCAGAAGGGTGGTTTTCATGATGGAAAGCTTGCTACAGAATATTCAGGCAAGCATCGAAGGTGAAGCACGATCCTCCAACACTTTGTCTGCAACACATTTTCCTGCAGAACTGCAAAAAGTAATGACTGATGATCAGGTGTATAACTATGACGAAACTGCTTTATATTTTCGGCTGCTTCCTAAAAAATCTCTTGAAGTCCAAAATACCAAAAATAAGATAGGGATTTAAACAGAACAACAATAGAGTTACTCTTCTTTTCGCAACCAACAAATCAGGTAGTCAGAAACTTAAACCACCCTGTGTTGTAAAAAGTCGAAGTCCAAGGTGCTTGTAAACATGAAGTCGTTGCATGTTACATACACACACTCAAAAAATGCCTGAATGTCTGGTGAAATATTTTTCCAAGTGGTTCAACGAAGGTTTTGTTTCGTCAGTGAGAAGCTACCTGTGGTCACTTAAGCTAGAAGGAAAAGCTTTATTGATACTTAACCATTGCCCAGCACATCCATCAGCTGATTTACTGCAGTCGAAATATGGAAAAATAAAAGATATGATTTGCCAAAAAATACTACAGCGCTGATTCAGCCCCTAGACAGGGTATTTATTATATGAGCATTCAAAGCACACTATCGCCAAGAACTGCTAAGCACAATAGTAAACTCTGATGATGAAATGGAGGTTTACTTAAAATCAGTCAACCTCAAGGGAGTTATGTATTCCGTAGGACTAGCATGGTAAAGTGTGAGTCAGGCAACCATTCAGCATTGCTGGAAAAATTGTTATTTTGCTGTTAGCAAGAGGAAGAACTCTTAGTGTGATGAAACCTTTCTGGGATTTGCTGACAGCGATGTAAAATCTGCACGTTGTATTATAGACATCAGCATGACTTTGGAAGACCAGGTGAACTGGGCTGACTGTGACAGTAGTGGGCCTGTTTCCGAAACTGTTGACAACCAAGACAGCAAGACATTATCACTGCCATACAGAACAATAATAATGATGACGACGTTGAATGTGAAAGTGAAGGGGAAGAAATGGAAGCCCCAAGCATGAACAAAGTAATCCACAATATTAATGAAGTCATGTTAGGGTTGGAAAGACAAAGTGAACCCAATCATGTTCACTTACTTCACCTGGCGAACATTAAACGTAATGCGGAACAGAAACGCACTGCATTAATTCGCCAAACAAAAATTTCAGACTTTTTTCAAACAAAAGAGAAATAGATTTTAATGATTGTTATGTAACTTCATTCTAATATGTTAAGGTTTATAAGGTTTAAATTGACTGATAGACTTCTGTATAAATGATATATTGTCAAAAATAATTCTGAAGAAATAATACAGAAGGTTTAAATTGATTGAAAGACTTCTGTATAAATGTTATGTTGTCAACTTTACTGAAGAAATAATACATGATGATTCACAATTAGAGCGACAAACTTCGGGAGGTGATTCTTCACGAAAAAGTAAAAGGAAAACATATGTGACACTTTATACCGAAACTGAATATTAAGGGAGGTATGAGCCCTTAAAAAATGAGGTTTTAAACTGTCTTTGTGCAAAATATTGATAGTGAAACAATGGCAACTCTTGGAGCATTATTATATGTTAACGGGATCGTCAACGTAAGAGCCGATATTTTGCATAAATACGACTTATTTATTTATTTAAAAAAAAAAAAAAGCTCATACCTCCCTTGATATTTGGTTTGCGTATAAAGTGTCACATATGTATTCTTTTTACTTTTCATGAAGAAAATTGCAAAATTTGATGTACCAGGCTAAGGCATTAATCAAAATCAGTCCAAAATTTCCCAAAATATTTATAACCTTCTTTCCATGATGAACTTATTTCTAGAAACCATAAGGGATCTTTTAGAAATGCTCTACTTTATGTAATGTACTGGTACTCAGAAATTGGACATATCAAATTAACAGTAATGACACACTTGTAAAGGCACATAACTTTTCACGCAAGAGATAGTGCCTAATTTTACAGATCACATATAGTGATTTGCAGCTGTGTATCATAATTTGACTGTGAAACATCCAACCTGATAACATCAGTGAGATGACACACTATATATAAAGTTTGACTGATGTGTTTTGAATACTACTTTAGGCTGTTCTAAACATAACACATTGTTACAAATATAAATTAACTTCCAATCACATAAAATTTGTTCACGGAACATGGCACCATCAAAAATTGACTAAAACACCCCCCCCCCCCTAAAGTGTACGTTTTATCACCTCTGGCATAAAGCAAA
This sequence comes from Dryococelus australis, assembly GCA_029891345.1. Classification (NCBI taxonomy): domain Eukaryota; kingdom Metazoa; phylum Arthropoda; class Insecta; order Phasmatodea; family Phasmatidae; genus Dryococelus; species Dryococelus australis. The sequence goes on from CM056996.1 coordinate 192,962,449, forward strand.
CTTGATTTTTAAATGAAAATTCAACAGGCAGAAGTGTTTGGTATAAAATAACCCAGAAGCATATACTTTACTTCCCACTATAGCCAAAAATGTTTCAAGATAGAGCAGAGTATTTTACCAAGTGCAAAGTCCATTTTTACTGGCTTCTTGCAGGAAAACCAAAGGATGTGTTTTTGAAGTATTAATTAATTTTGTTATATGCACAAGGAATAAAAAAACAAAAGGACTTTTAGAAATAGCAGAGGAGATGTGTGGATGAACAGTTGAGTTGAGAGGGATTTGAGTGGATTTTAACGAGGTCTTGAAAGCCAAGTGCATAAACAGATTGCAAGAAAAATGGAAAGCCACACCATGGACGAATGACAGTGTAAAGGAAAAAGAATAAAAGAAGAACGCCTTATTTAGAGATTGGTTAAAAAACTAAATAAAGAGAAAGAAGATCAGTATAAGAAAAAGAAGAAGGAAGCAAACCAAGCAATAGAGGAAGAAAGGAAAGAATGGATACAAGAGCGGACAAGGGTGTTGAAGAATATGTATTTGGGGGTAAAAAGATTCTGTAAAATCAATTTAGAAGAAGTGAGGAAAGAGGCAGAATGTGAGAATGATAAATGAAGAGGGAAGAATGGCAGACGAAGAGAAACAGGAGTTAGGGAAGAAACAATTAAAGAACTTACTGAATCCAATAGAGGAAACAGAGGAAAAGGAGGAGGGGACAACGGACGAAGAGAATTTACAACTTATTACACGGAAGGACATAAAGGATGCGCTCAAGAAAATGAAGCGTGGCAAGGTATCAGGTGTGCACAAATTTGACAGATGACGTGGGAACAAGATTCCTTTTTCGAGCCAGTTGTTAGCTCACATCTGGAGACTCAGCATGGTAGTTCAAAGTAGCTAGCAAACAGAGTGTATGGGTTAGCAACTAGACAATACTCTGTTTGATTTTGATACGGTTGCCCACCAGGAATATGACAACAGGCCCCGTCATTCGTACTACATGGGGTGCGCTCGGTAGCTTTGCATCTGGAGATTTGGATGGCTTAAGCTGTCACTGGCTCAAGGTAGGTTCCGGCTAGGGTTCTGGACTGTCATTAGGGTAGGTGACTGTGCACACTTATCACTGGTTGAATCATTCTTCTGGAAGCAGACTCTCGGTGTCTGTGATGCAGTGAAAACTTATAATTACCCCAACTGGAATAGGCCGCAATTGTTGACTTGTCAGTGGGAGGATGAAACCCAGCCCAAGGATGACATGTGCCGGCAAATTTTACTACTGGACCAAAGAGTCACTGGGACAGAATAAGATGTAATGTCACTGTTTGGCATCTAGCTAACTGAGATTGAACTCTCAGGTCTTGGTGCTAATGATAACTGTATTCAGTCAGGTTCTCGAGAGACTGCTGGTTTACTGCCTCAGTCTTACAGGCTTCGCAACAGCTTCTATGTTGTAAGTAAAAGGCATCAACACAGTTAGTAAACCGTGAAGATAATTGGTCCTAGAGGAATTACAATTACTATGGCGCATGACGCGTTTTCAACAATGGTAATTAGACGACTTCACCTCATCACCATAGCCCGCACAGCATCTGATTTCTACGGAGTTTGCATTACCATTGGCCATGAGACATTAGAAGATTGAACTGTCTGCCTGGCAAGAATGAATGCTTCAGCAAAGCGGAAATTGTATTATTCACTGGCCCACCGACGTTATGCACCTTAAGACAATGAGTACTACTAACCACAAATAGATGGCACCACTAGTATGTTTTGTTGTTTGTCTGTTTGTTTGTTTGTCTGTTTGTTGACCTGAGAGAGTGTGTGACTCCAAATGCTTTTTTTCCAGACGTAGTGGTCTGAAGGAGAAAGTGAAACAAGTGCTAATTTTTTCTGGGCGTTTACAAGAGCTGACCCCTGCCTTTGTTGCAGATATAGGTCAGCATGCACTTAAGTAACAAGCCCAAGCTCTGAGACAACTGCTTATCCCCGTCACAATGGAAGTACCACAAGAATTATTCTAGCCACCAACCTGACTGAGTTAAGAGGTACACCCATGGTTCGCAGAGTACTTCAACCAGCCAGAACAGCAGCCCACTGTAGCCATTGCCTAACTAATGCCTGTTGCTCTGTCCCCAACGACACGAACAACACCCAACAATCAACCAATAAACCACCGTATCATTCACTCACACAGTTGTTCCACCAGAAATTCTCCCCCGGCATCAACAATCTCAGCCGCTCTGGTATACTGCCCAAAACAAAGAACCAGAAATGCAAAATTGTTCTGGCAGTACCAGACTTCATGCCCTGCCGTAAAGCTACCGGACCATTTCACTACACTGGGAAAGCCCTGGCACCACATAGAGACTGATTTAATCACAAACCCTCCAGAATACGGTGTGCTTGACTTATCACCCGACAAAATACCCCCACTTTCGCTTGACGTGGTGTTCGCCTAGTGGATAGGGCATCACGTATCTAGTAGGAGGAAAGTATTTTTCTGGCGCCCAACGTGGGGCATAACTGCCGTAGTTTTGGCAAGACAGTATGAACAAGTCAGCCTGACCTCTGCCAAGAACCAAACTGACTTTGGGGAGTTCTCTTAACACTCAGTGGCATCCAAGCTACCACAAAGATGTTGACAGCCTGACTCAGTGAGCACGAGCTTAAGTGCTCCAACACAGCCGCAACCAAACGTGAACGCTGTTCGCAACCAAACTGGATTCACAGGATTCAATGCGCGCACTGCCAACAACGGCACCACTATTCGTGCCTCGGTTGGGCAGATGAACCTCGTTACATGGACGGCCTGAAGTTCAGATGCGAGGATTGCAGAACCAGACCGATAGCATTCTAATTGGTTCACATGCCCCGGCCATGGACACCACAGTTAGAAGTATCCTGTACAGGGAAATGTACCATCATGCTTGCATCGGATGGCCAGAAGAGCCAATCAACTGACTCTGCATGGTCTACCAATACGAGGTATGCAAACAAGCCTCCGAGTACCGACCATGAAACCCCGGAGAGGCCTCTCTCCAAAGTGTGCCTCACTGCGCAGGAAAACTGCAGCTGTCAGAATTTGCGGGCAGACCGCACGAGGATCCAATTCTCTTCTCGTCGGAATGCGAACAAGAGCTCAGAGCGCACGCAATTCCACAAAAACAATTGGTAGTTAGAACCCTAGCTAAACTGAAGGGCAAAGCCTTTGACTGGAAGAACATGTACGAGGAATTTGTGTCCGACTGGAAGCAGCTCAGTAGCCAACTCGCTCAGCACTTCACAGGTGAGGAAGCACTGGCCTGCCTCACGACCAAATTCTACAGCCACACGCAAGCGCCAGGAGAGAAAGTAGAAATTTTTGCCCGGAAAGAGGTGCAGATGTACCAAAGAATTTTCCCTGATGGAGATGAAGAAAGCTGCATAAGACAGATTTCCATTCTACACCTGCCCTGTCTGAGGAACATTCTGCTAATTCCCAAACCACAAACCGTGGACGAGCTAGTAGAGCGTGCCAGAGAAGCCGAAAAGAATTTCCAAGCGCACATGTTCCTAGATCAATCCAACCCTACAAAACCAGCGGAAACAGATAGCACATCTGAATGCCATAGTAAGCTGCCGCCACCTGCACCACCAACTCTACACCTACCCCAGTGCTGGTACTGTCCAGGGTACAATTATAACAAAGATTGCACGCAGCTGCCCGCAGCGAGGCCCAAACAAGCGGAAAAAAGGAACACAAACCATGCACCACTACCCACCGCAGTTGTATCAAAATCAGCCAAGTGCACCACCACTGAGAAACGCCATCGCCAGCAGGTCAAAAGGGACAATGCCGTTGGCCAAGAAGGGAAAACCATCAAACTCCTAGACGAGGAGTATAAATCAATGGAAGAAATGTGCTAGCACTGCTTGACTCCGTGGCATCCGGAAATTTCATCTGACAGGACATTCTCAGTGCAGATCAGAGGACCAACCTGCACCCTCAGACCAAGAAATGGCGAAACCCAAGTCCACAGTCCACGTCTACGGCTACACTACTCTCAGTCCACACTCCACGTCTACGGCCACACTACTCTCATCTTTGAACTTCAACACCTGAAGACGTGTTGCTGGACATCCAGAACTAATTGATACTAGACCCACCTTGGCCTCAGCAGCAACAATGTACAATGGACAAAGGAAAGCATGTCAAGAATAGGGAGCCAAAACCTGGATGATGCCACTCTACCATCCCCAAGCCAAGCCAACCCAACGGAGCACTGCAATCAGGAACTTAAAAAGTGCCTTTGCCTCAGCCTGGAAGAAGACCAGCGCCATTGGGACTGCTACATCCCAAGAATCCTCTTCGCTCTGCAACGTCGCACGAACGAAGCTGTCGACTCAAAAGTCCAAGTGAGCTACAATTGGGATACACACTCTGATGCCCTGGAGACTGGCAGTAGGAGCATGAGACCGCGGAAACCCCACAGCCTGAAGTTATAAGTCCAGCCGCCCAGCAACGGATAGACAAGGCCAGCGAAAATCAAGAGGCGTAAATCACCAAGAAGTACCCTCCTCCACGCCCTGCAGTATGAGCCTTTGTGATCGGAGAGTTATTCCTACTCCACAGCCACACTCTGAGCCAGGGAACAACCATTTCAGCGCGGATCTAGCTGGAAAATGGGAAGGCCCATACAAATTCGTCGGACACCAGGACGAGTACTGGACCGACAACTAACGAAGATGAATACGAAAGGTAACTAGAGGGCAGATGTGACTCTACCCAGAAAATGCCTCGGAACCTGCCCAACATGCAGATGCATCACTGATTTCTGATAAGTCAGATGACGCTGAGGAGCCAGCCGAGCCCCACTCTTGTCAGGAAGCATGGATGTCGCAGCCTATTGTCTCCTCTGCTCCGACAGGAATAGAATTCCACACGCCAAGAGTAAAGGAGTCGGAACAGTCGTTACTGTCTACACCATCTGCGTTCCATCGGAAGTTCTCCAGCCAGCCTCGAAGATGGGCCCCTAACACAACCAAAGTATCTTGGAAAAGCCCATTAGAATGTGACCAGTCGCACACATCCGCATCTGTCAGCACTCAGAAGACGTCAACTATAAGCTCCATCACACTGCAAGTGCACCCAGAGCATTCATCTCAACAAGCTACTCCAGTATCATCGGCTCCAGCCAGCCAACTCAGCGAGGACCTTGCTACGATGGCCATCGTAGCAGTCTTCGCCGGTGAGAACCAACCTTTACTAAAGGAGGCAACTACCAGAGCTGCCAGTGAAAAGGAGGCCGCCTCCCAGGCAGTGAATCAGCTGGTGCCTGTAGCCGCAATCACCTGGATTGTGCGGCTGTTCTAGCTACCACATCTGTGATCAACGCAGAGGCAGATGCCTTCAAATTCCAGATGCCACCCAGCACCGCGGCCGACTCCCAGGCCCACCGCCCCGGACGAGTGGAAAACATCATAGAGGCCTGCAACTCACTTGACCCCCAAGTCAATCTAAATAACCCAGTGTACTCTGCTCTGATTTCTACTTCCAGGCCACGTGTGCCACCCCATGCAGAGGCTGTCCCTAACGTCAACTGTCACGGACGTAAGGGGGACTTAAGTCAAGATGCCCAATGCAGCCCAGTGCCCGGCAGAACTAGAAGCAGCAATTGGTGCAAAGGTCATCTTGAGAACCTTTATTCATGGACATGAGAAAAATCACGTAGACCAACCTGCGGCCCAACCGATTCTGGTGCCTGCACTCTCCTGCCAAAGGAGAATGTCAGCCGTGGATGCGATTACCAGCCAGACGACAACCCAAGGGGCCCTTCGCCAACACCCGATGTCCAGAGAACCGCAGACGGTCAGCGAAGTCAACAGGCTGGTGTAACCTGCCTATATCTCGACTCTGCACCAGCACCTGCTGCACAGAGGGTGTAGACAGTTTCATCCACCTATTCGTGATGGCAATGCGCTAGCCGCCAGGGAACTGACCAGCCTTCAGTCTTCCACTGCACTCAATACCGGAACTGACCAGCCTGAACACTCTGACTTTACTGCGCTAGCCGCCGAAGTCCTTACCAGCTACATTTCTCGCTATACCTTCCTTCCTTCACCGCACCTTTGCGCCAGAAGGAAAGCCTTTCCTCATGCTCCATTGTTGGAACTTATCCTATCACACCTTGCTTAGTCATCCAAACATCATGCCAACTCATAACGCTACTTCGTCTAGCCACACTAGACACGGCGGCCCCTTCTGGGCAGCAATGCGATAGAGAGTCAGTTATAGGTTTCAGTTGTTTTAAGTGCACTATACTACCCCGTCCTGCTCAGTTTAGAAACAGGTAGCCTTTACCTGTATGCGTAGTTCAGCTTCCCATAAAGCTCTTGATAAACGCAGGAGAGAGTGGGTCACCACGTGTGTATTTCCAGAAAAATGGAATAAATGTCTGTCAAAACAAATTCTTGAATACCACGTTCCTCTAGACATTGCACCTTTCCTAGTTGACTTCATCCTTGAGTAAAACACAGGTGATCCCAGCAACTATACTCGATTGAGCTTATACACACCTTGCAAACCTGTAAACCCTAGCTTCAGCCAGCCTTTCTACATACTTCAGTAGGTAGAATGGCGGAGCCTTCACAGGTACACTGCTTTTCAGACCAGTTTGTCAGTTTGGTACTCATTCTTTCTATCGCACCTTTGTGCCAGAGGGGGCATTCCCTGGACTGGGAAGATGCCGTGGAAGCATACACCCACATGTAGGGACTGCAGACTGAGGCGTAATTTTCTCTACTCATCGCACCTCAGCGCTGGAATTGGGTATCCGCCTGTCGGCAGCGCTCACATGACTCTATACTATGGAGACACACAAGCTCTACCTTTTGCCTCACAGACGTGAGAGAGTGTGCGACTCTGAAAGCCGTTTTCCAGATGTAATGGTCTCAAGGAGAAAGTGAAACGGGTGCTTATTTCCTCTAAGCGTTTACAAGAGCTGACCCCTGCCTTTGTAGCTGCTATAGGTAAGCTCGTCCCTAAGGAACAAGTGCAAGCTCTGCAACACCTGCTTGTCCCTGTCACACCAGAAGTACCACGAGACTTATTCCAGCCACTAACCCGCCTGAGTCAAGAGGTACATCCGTGGTTTGCAGAGTACTTCGATCAGCCAGAACAGCAGCCATCGCCTACTCACGTCTGTTGCTCTGTCCCCACCGACACGAACCACACCCAACTATCAACTGATCTCAAACCACCTTACCACCCACACACACAGTCGTTCCACTAGAAACTCGCCCCAACACCAGCAATCTCAGTCGCCCAGGTATACAGCCCAAGGCACAGCACCTGAAACGCACGATTGTTCTGACAGTACAAGACTTTGTGCCCTGCCGTAGAGCTACCAGGCTATTTCTCTACACTGGGAAAGTCCCGGCACCACATAGAGACTGATTCAATCACAAACCCTCCAGAATAAGATATGCCTAACTTAGCACCAAACAAAATAAAACCCACTTTCACTTGACGTAGTGTTCGCCTAGTCGACAGGGCGTCATGCGTCAACTATAGTGGCTAAAGTGTACACAGATGAGAGATAATTGTCCCAGGAAAATTTCCATGGCTTTGAGCTGATAAAAGCTGGGCACATGGTAATGCAGCAACCTCGTCAATTAACCTTTTAAAGACATATCTCGAAGATATTCGTATTTTTTTTATACATGCCATGAAATTGGGTCTCGAGAATTTTTGGAACTAAGTTAATGAAGCCAAGAAGGACCCCAAATGTACTTGTTTGCTGTGTTAAGAAGTGTTATACACTGTGTGTAGTGTTATCTATGGTTTGGTCGAAAGAAATCGATACTCGCAGCACTTTTACTGTCCAGCAAATCCTTTATTTATGGCCATCGTTCGTCTTGTTTGTAAACACACACATTCGAGTGCAAGTTATAAACAACATTACCAGGTGCCGTAAATTACAAAAACGGTAATTATTATGGCAGTTTTACACAACTTTGAAGACAAGTGCATGCTGGAAAGAAGATTATTTATGTGTGTTTTTATTTACGTTTGTTATTTTACTTGCAAGTAACAAGAAATGTACCATAGAAAACTGTGTCCAAACAAAAAGAACTATCATTGATGAGGTGTGTATGAATGATGAAAGTGTAAATGAAGAGAGTGAAAGTGACTGTTGCCCAAGTGAAAGTGACATGAGTAAGACGTTTTCAGAAGAAACTGACAGTGAATCAGATGAACCTAGAGCTGGGCAAGATGACTTCAGTCGGAGGAATGCTCAACAAAGAGGTTTTGCATGGACACAAGGTAACTTTAGGCCTAGTGTACACGATTTTGACAATGGAATGTCTGGTATATTAGTTGACAATGTCACTGAAAATTAGTGCTGTCAGGAATTTTTTGAGTGATTTTTGTCTGAAATGTTAGGCAAAATAACTGCTGAAACCAATTGGTAAGCACATGAAAATATTTGTATGAATGAACCTGGTCCAACAAACAAAAGCCCTGGAGTGATACAGGCTAGGAGGAGATGCGCCTCTTTCTTGCAGTGACTATGCTATTCACACGCCAGAAAAAATTGTCTGTAAAAAAGTATTGGTCCATAGATCACCTCGTACATACACCAATACTTGGCAATACCATGTCATGTGATAGATATCTGTTATTGTTGAGATACCTGCATTTTTTTAATGAATTTCAACCAACCAGTGACAGGCTGTACAAAATTCAGATGGTAATCGATGATCAGAAAAAAAATATGCAGGAGGTTTATTACCCATTCCAGAACTTGGTAGTAGATGAGGAACTATTACTTTTCAAGGGCTGGTTGTCATTTCAAAAATACATACCCAGCAAGAGGCATAGATTTGGCATAAAACTTTTCGTTCTATGTGACTGTGAAACTGGGTTTATTGTAGACTTCATTGTTTACACTGGCCACAGCACAAACATTACAATTGTAGATGTGCTGAGTATTTCAGAGTCTGTGGTGTCAACAATGATGGCATCATTTCTCTACAAATGCCACACCCTCTTGGTTGACAACTGGTATACCAACCCACAGTTGTTTCAATATTTGCACGAAAATAAGACAAATGCCTGTGGGGCTGTGTGGAAACGTAGGAAAGGATCGCCTCCAACTACAAAAAAATAAAACTAAAAAAAGGGGGAATTTGAAGCTGTGCACACACAGAACATTATGTTTGTACACTGGCAGGACAGAAGGGAAGTATGCACAACATTGAAATGAAGGAAACAGAGAAGAAGGGCAGAGCCACAGGAAAGGATGTTCTAAAACCAAGTTGTGTTTTGGAATATAACTTGAACATGGGTGGTATTGACAAGTGCTATTACTGCTTAGCTCTGTCCAGTCTGTGAGGAAAAGCACAAAGTTGTACAAAAAACTTTTTTTTTTTTTACTTTGTAGACTTTGCATTGTTGAATGCATATCCTTTGCATAAAATAAAAACAGGTGAAAATATGAGTTTGGTGGACTTCCAACTCAATGTAATTTTAGAACTTGTTGAGAAATACGCTAAACCGTCTGAGCGTACAAAGCAAGGAAGGCCATCTTTACGAGAAGCACCAACCAGACTTTCAGGACAGCACTTTCTGGGAACAGTATCTCCCACCAAGCCATGCCGAGTTTGCTTGCAATCAAGATACTGCCCTCAGAAGTGTAAGGAGACCCGATACCTGTGTGAACAGTGTGTTGTTCCTCTGTGTTTGATTCCTTGCTTCAAGAAATATCACACACTTTCAAAGTTTTGAATCAAAGACTGTGAATGGATGTACATTGTAAATTTTATTTTTTGTGTAAAAAAAAAATTGTTACCAAATTCAGTCCAACATACACTATAGACAATTGCCATATTAAGTACTTAAAGAGTTAATCCTGCATTGGTGTGGATACCATATTTACTGGCATAGTGTTCACTAGCAAATAATTTCTGCACAATTGCTTAAAGACATAAAAAAGATTTTTAAACAAATCACATAATGTCTGCACCAGACTTCAAAACAGCAGGCACGGCAATATTGGCCACCTGTGGAAGAGATTTTAATAGGACAGTACCACATCACACTTGCAATGTAATTCTGACATAACTGCAATGTGTTATTTTGCATTGGAAAATGCTATGCACATAAACTTGTTAGTATTTTTATACATACTTTGACTCATACAAAAATGGGCACATTAAGGTGAACATGTCATTTTTGCAAAAATGTTGGCAAAATTTCCTTTAGTTATTTGAAATAGTGAAACAATCAAATGCTTAGTGAAGAATGAGGTCTATGTGTAAGATTGGCATGTGAAGCAAAAAAAAAAACATGATTTGAGCAAATGATTGCGATAGTTTTTTATGAATATGTTTTTTTACAATGTTTGTTTACACAATTACTTGCTCATCAGAAAACATTCAATAGTACAAAATGAGATGTTAAAACAGCTCAAAATGGCATTTGTTTAGGTTTAGAAAATGTGTCTATTTGTTCAACTGGATGTTAAAGTTTTTGATGTGTTGGTATAATTTATGTAGGGAGAATACTACATTTTCCACAATGCTCCAGTGTGCATGTAATAAAATAAAATACAAAGAAAATATATGTATTACTGTAAACAAACAAATGCCAATAGAAACAAACCCTCAAATATGAACAAAAATTGGTCCAACGCAACAGAATGCTTTGCTAACATGAATAGCATCAATAGAGAAAAAAGATTGAAAAGGATAAATACGTAATTTCAAACAAACAGGCTTTTATGGTGGGAAATGTGAATAAATACTATAAAGTTATTTAGTGGAATCTTTCTTATGTTCTTATAACCTAGAAGTTATGCAAACAAAGCTACATTAATACGTTTAAATGGTTTTTATAAGTTACAACGTCAAAGTTCTTATGGTCAAATTGGTGGGCTGAGAGAATATGTGGCATTCTACCAAAACTTTTTACATCTATCTTATGCAGGATAGTTTCTTATACTTACATTCATTTTTTTCAGTAGTTTTATATTTTGTGTGGGAATCATGCTCATGGCTCATGCCTTAGCTTATATTTTATACAATAATATCAACTGTCTTAAGTTTATATGAAGACTCATGTAAAGTATACATTAAATGATAATTTCTTTTTCATTGAAATGGTGAATTTCAACTATTAAAATAATATGTTTACATTGAATTGAGCACTTCAATCTAATATTGGCTGAAGAAAAATTAATTGTACATATGCTTTGTTTAAAATAATGTATTAAGTTTTAAAATTAATGAATTTTTTTTATAAAATTAAAAAAAAAGTAGCAAAAAATACTCAGACAAACTCAAGGAAATTGTTCATCAAAAACAGGGGCCTGTAGTTATAGATTAAAATTGTGTTCCTGGTTTTTTCATTAAATAAAATGATTTAAAGAACTGTAATGCAACTGCAAAACTGGTACAAATGCTATACAAAAACCAAATTTGTATAGCAAGTTGCTCTACAAATGAAAATACACACTGGTAACAGAAAAAATTTGTGGTTGCTGTGAACAAGGCTTTGACCTTGAGCTGTTGATTCTCTCTTGTGGAGGGGTAGGGAAAGGTCGCGAATGAAACAAAGTTCTGGTATGCAGTGAACCAGCATTTACACAGTTATACTCTGCCCTTTTTTTATTTGAACAACCATTTATAGCCAATTTTGTAAATTTATTTTGATGTTTTCATTAAACATTTTATTATGATGTAGATTAGAACAATTTTGTTGAGTTCTACTATTCTGCTAAGTTTTTCATTTAGCAAGTTAATCAATTTTAGCATTTACTAAAATTTCTTTTTACGTAAATAACATTACATTTGCTGCCAGGCATCAATGTTGTTCTCTATGATGATAGGACACTCGGTCTAAACGAGGCATCAGCTGAAACTGTAGTATGGGTTCAAACATCAGGACCTTGCTCTGTATTTTTAAACATTCCAACATTCTGCCTTTCTCATGCCCAGATCATGTCTGCCCCTCTCCCCTTCAGCACATGCCAACAGTGTTGCATAGATATTTATCTAACAGCAAGCATCTCACATCCCCGTGCATTCTCTTCTAAACATTTGGTCGATAAAGAGTTAGAAAGGCAGGAAGGGGTGATAGTTTGAATGGATGATCTGCAGATGGGGTGAAATCATTGCATTGTTGCTAGTTGAGGCCATTAGATGGTTGCCTGTTCTGTGCACCAGCCAGCCGGATCCATGATGCAGAACCCAATTAGCTTACGGTAGAAACACACACAGAAGTACGGGGCAGCCACACGCAAACTGAGTTGGTCCTGACTGAGTTGTAGTCACATTCTTAACAGTTTTAAGCACTATTTTACTATCAAAGGAAGTGAAAGCCGAAAGGAACTCATTATAAACAAGTAAATTTACTATTTCATACAAAATAAAATGTGATTAACTAAATTTTTTTTCAGACTTTATCTAGTAATGTCTGCATTTTTAAAGCAGAATAAATATAGAACCTAACGTGGACTTTCCGTGATACATCAAAAGAATAATTTTACCAAGGCTGGTTGCAGAATGTGTCCCATTGATTCTGTAATATCTATTCTCCCTTGATGAATGCAATTCCTTAAGGTACAGAATGTTAGACAAAAGTTATGGTTATTTATTACTAGGCGGAAATTGGGTCAAGAAAAGTTGAAAAGGTTAAGGTAGGCGTATAGCCTACCCAAAGGGGTGCGAAGGGACAGAGTCTGAAAGGATACCAAGCAAGAGAACACGTTGAGTTACACTTATCAGGGTCACAGTGGTTCATTAGAAGGTGCCAAAGGCACTTCTCTTATCTAAAGGATAATAATATTAAAAGTAAAACTACAGCAGCAAGGGAAAAAAAAAACACAAGTTGTTGGGGACTAGATTTATTGTCACCGATTAAGAAGTGGTGGACTGTGGTTGTTTTCACTTGCCAGTTTCGGAGGCAAATCGCTTTGACTGAGGTAGGGTTGAGTACATACTTTGTGACATATATTGGAAAAATATGGTGGTTAAAGCTTCACATGTAAAACTGACAGTGGAAATGATAAGAGCAGCAGAGATGATAGAGCTATGGTGGCTGAACACTGCAGTGATAAGAATTGTGTGAATGGATGAAAAGATCCCAAAGGATGGAAGAGGGGAGTCAATAGTACCCACATTTAAGAAAGGAAATGGAAGACAGTAATAGGGTTATATTGGGGCACCACTGTGCAAAGATCTATGAAAATGAATTGGAAAAGAGGAATGATGGAAGGAAGGCACAGAGAGGAACAGCATGGCTACAGACAGGGGAGGTCTACAATAGGTCTGATAATTGCAGTGCAGCAGTTAACTGAGGAAAAATATGAGTATGGTGAAGATCTTGTGATGGTTTTAATGGATGTGGTGAATACTTTTAATAGTGTGAAGAGAAGTAAGAGCTGGTTGGGGACAGGCATAGTGGTTTTGCCTACGACAGGGGTTCCCAAACTGCCCCCCTCCCCTCCACCCAGGGGATCAAAGACATTCTCAGGGTGATTGATTGAACAATTATAGATACACAACATTACAAACACTTTGTTCGAGTCTCAGAAAACCTACTAGGTAAAATTAAATAACTCAGCTTAAAAAACATACATAAATTAAGTAGTAATGAATTATGCTGAGTTAGCAGTTGTTAACTAGCATGTAATACACAAATAATTCCAAGGAGGATTCAAGCCAGAGAAAAAATACCAAAACACGACAAAAATGTAACACACATATAACTCTGAGCACAAATGTAGTTGGATGACACCATAAAAATTACACAACACAACCAGAACTGGTGGCCCAACGGACAAACAACAAGTATGAAATATAAGGCATAGCAACAACTGAATGAACAACAAACACAGCACAAAGGAACACAAATGCTGGAAAAGTTGTAAATATAGATGACACAATAACGACAATAGAAACAAAAAATAGCAAGCTTCCTTCAATGACGTGCAAAGTTTCGGGAACTGGTAGTAGTGGATATGGCCAAAGCAGTGTATAATAGAATGTGTGAACGTGGTGGATTAGCCATATGAAATGAAGTCTATTGTAAAAATTTTTCTTACGAGCGCAGTTACTGATGAAAACTTGGCTTTCTCCATTCACTTACATTTCTAACATTTTTTAAGTTTTGTATAACTTGAACTTGAAACTTCAAGGCAAAATACAAATAGTATGTTTCCTTATAATGCAATCTTAGCTTCCTATAGAAAAATTCAACTATGGAAACAACTAAAAGTAATTGAATACAACTTCTCGCATTTATAAACTTCTCCATGACAAGGCTTATGATGAGTCAAATTACGGTACAAATGATAACATTTTAAGTCTCTGATAGAGGAATACAACCTCTACTTTTGCGACATTTTATGTGATAGCTGTCTTGGATGTGCATGATAAATACATATATTGTTCACATTGACATAATGCACAACATATTCAAGCAGAAGCCATAGAATTGAAGTGCAGTTCAAAAGTAAAATATAATTTTAAAACTTAGGACTTAACGGAATTTTGAGTTGAGTGTTTGAGAAGCTCTTAACGAGGTCTTCAAAGCTGATTGAGAACATTTTTTACTATCATGCAATGTACTCTGAAATGGCTAAGTTGCATTGAGTGTTACTGTGCCATTATTAGCAAAATATCTTTCTAAACCAGGATTTTCAACACTGACCATCTTAAAAACAAAACAGCATTGCCAGCTAGGTGTAGAGTGATCTCTGTTATGCCTTGGCAAGTATCAGACCAAACATACAAGGTCTAATCAAGGCAAAACAATTATCGCCTCTCACAAACATTTAATGATTTAACTGCTTATTTTATTTTACTAGCAATTGATATATTTGTTAATTTGTGTAAATATTGTGCTGGAACATAAAGATAATGAAAGATGGTAATAAATCTCTTCATTTTAATATTTTCAGCTTAAAACATATCTTTCACGAAACATGTTGTCCATGTTCAGAAAGATTAGGTTTACAATCCTCCCTGTTAGTTGAGTTAAGAGATTTGGGCAGCTCTTAACAATGAGGTCTGGAGAGCAGATGAGGGAGAAATGAGGTGACAATGGAGAAGTGCCGGAATGCACGGGCGGGGGAAACGTGTGATACCCAAGAAAACCTGCTGACCAGCAGCATCATCTGGCACAATTCCCATTTGCGAAAATCCCGGAGTGACCCGACTGAGGAATGAAACCATTTTGCCTTGGTGGGAGGCGAGCAGTCTAACTGTTCAGCCACAGCTGCCCCTTCCTCCTTGTCAGCATTGTAAAATAATAGGGGTCATTATGAATTGCCGTACATCAAATAGGAGCTGTACAAGTTTGGGAGCTACTGGCCTAAGGAATGAAGTGAAGCAGGCGTATTCTATTTTAAACAGTTGTGGAATCGTTATGTCCAAAGTGAAAGATAGCATAGGGGTACACAACATACAGGCCATGATGTTTACAAATGATCTGATGGTGTGGGATGGAAAACAAGAGGAGGTACAACTGGATGCTTGGAATGATTGAGGAAGTTTGGGATGAAGTTCAGTATCAGTAAGAGAGAGGTGATTTTAATAAGTGAAATAATCAGGGAAATGTAATTAGTGCAGTAGGTAGAAAACTTCAGATACTTGGGTAACATCCCGAAAATACAAGGGGGAAAGAAGGAAGAGTTGAGAGAGTTGTGACACAGAAAGGGCATCAGAGAGATGCTTTCATTCTGATGTGGTCACCAGCAGCCAGGGCTGGCAGGCAACATGCGACAGCGCAGGATGGCGCAACCTTGACGAGCCAGCCCGACTGTTTTAAAAACACCC
The DNA here is from genome assembly GCA_029891345.1 of Dryococelus australis. Lineage (NCBI taxonomy): Eukaryota > Metazoa > Arthropoda > Insecta > Phasmatodea > Phasmatidae > Dryococelus > Dryococelus australis. The sequence goes on from CM056996.1 coordinate 192,978,268, forward strand.
CCATTGGGGAAAGGTATTGAGGCCGAGGTCGGCCCTATATACATCTGGGGCAATGGTGGCTCGCAGCCATCTTGGATCCAGCCGCCCAAAGGATGACTCCAGGAGAGGGTCACCACGGCCGTAGTCCCACTTCGACTCCAGGCTACTGCCACCATTGAGGGGGTCTACCCGTAAACGTTGACAATAATTAACAGGATAAATATACCTCCAGTAGAGCGGCCAAGGTCATGAAGTATTATGGAAATTTGTGGTGTTAATTTGGACTCCATCTGAGTCAAAGAGCTGCTTAATAGCTAACGCTTGCCATACTGAGTGTGATACTGATAAAACCAGCTCATCATAGTAACGTCTTCAAGCGATCATTGTACGAAGTTAATATAGTTGTTCCAGTTTTTAAAGTAACGCCAATAGGCAATCTTTGTAAGAATTGTGATTGATGTTGAGAGTTGAATACAAGTAGTATTTTATATATTGAAGTGCTCGATCTATCTAGCTACAACCATCCCCCTAATTAATGCGTGACCTGCTCCCCTCAGGACAGGCCACAGAAAAATGGTGGAGGATAGGGTTTTCCCATTCTAGTTAAAAACTTTAATCACAGTAATAGTTAGAAATGTGTACCGCCTTCCACCACCCCACAGGTTGCACCCACTGAAAATGTGCAGATTAAAGCCATTCACTTCCGACACAGAAAGTCGGGGAGACAAGCCACAGCTTCCTACCTCCCATTCCACATCATTGCATTTTAATTCAAATTATATTACAGTAAAACTGCAAGATTGTCAAATTCATAACGGAAGACGCCTCACGTTCCCTACCACCCAACAGGGTTTTACCCCCTACCAGAGAGCTCTTAAAGCAGTGCAGTTCAACAACCTGTCTGGAATCATAGTAAGCAGCAGTGACATTGTGAAATTGGTAGCATTCATTCAAAGCCACTAAGTGTTGCGCTATTAAGCAAATTCCGGTCACACCAGCGCACTCGGGCAGAAAAAGCCACGTTGCATTTCCTCAGCCATACAAGTTGCCCATTTTAGGGTAGCAAGTGTGTGTGTGTGCTTTCGCTTTCTAAATTGCTAATGCATGTTAAATCACGGCCGCCTTTCAGACCGTTTTGCATCTTGCTAAACGCAAAATTTCGAAGAGGGCTTGCACAGAGTGGAAATACAAATTTCTAAAAAGCTTGTGTGTGCATGTTAGCTATTAAGATCACATGTTACAGTGTCTAACATTACATATAATATATGACGGATAAACTGACAACATCGCTTGTGAATACCGCCAGAAACATCCTTAAACATGCCACTATAGATTTGTTGTCAGAAACGCAGAAGAAAATACTAGCTAGAAAGACGAACACAGCCGACAATTTTTAACACTTAATCCAACTCAGCAGAAAAACTTCTACAAGAAAATCCAGAACTTATTGATCAATTCAAAACAAACAACATGCATTACTCACAGTCTAATCACAAAAATTTCCAACCGTGGCTTTCTGCCAACAACACCACCCTCTACTTATGAAAACACCGAACAACAGACATCACACTATCTCACACCCATTCAAATTGACACCACCACTAGAGAACATATTTACGAAAATGCACCCTTAGCTTCACCACTTGAAAATTTTCATCAGAATCCCAACATGGTGAGCCCAGTGCCACTGAACATTGTTGTTCAACAACCAATAACAGTACCAAAATTTTCAGGGGGTGACAATGAAAAATCGCCCGAATTACTTGAACAATATAATCATGCCACGGAACACAATAATTGGGATAACAGAGAAAAATGCTGATGGTTAAATGGTATTTAAGGGGATCTGCAAAACACAAATTAGATAGCTACCAACAAACACAAGTAGAGGACATAAGGTGGAATGACATAGTAACAAAACTCAAAACCACAGTTTCCACACCTGCCACAGAGGAATACATGAAACACTGTTATACACTACAAATCAAAAATTGAATGAAGTGCACAAAAGAACATAGAGAACCTTCTGTTTTACAGATGTAAATACAATCCAAAAGTCAGCAACAGAGACTTTAATGGAATTGTATGGCATTCTGTCCTGCCCTCCATTGCAGACAAGATAGTAGGCCTGAAAAACAACACTATACACGATTACACGAGTTGATGACAAACATACAAAGAGTGGAACTAGGGTTGTTCAGATACAATCAAACAATTTCAGGACACCAAATTAACTCTGACACACAGACACTAAGGGCAAAAGTGGTTAAACTAACGGAATAAATTGCAAATGTAGCAATACAAAATCATCACTACAACAACCACTGCAAACACCCTCACCCACAGCAACAATATAGGTACTACACTCAAAATCAAAATCGTCAGCCTTTCACTGTAACGAAGGGATATATACCACAACAGAGAAAATACTTTAACCAACACCCCTCAACCACAAACCAACACCCAAATATAAGAAATTCTCACACATGTGAGGACACCAGGGAATAACAAACCAACCCCATAAACAGACAAACTAGACATTATCAAAATGAAAATCAACAATACAAACAAAAAAACTACTATACAAGGGGGAAGTAGGCCCCACCCCCGTTGACACATCACGAAGTAAGTTGCATTCACATAAACAACACTACAGGCAGGAGGACCCCTTAAGGGCATATCGCGGAAACCAGAAAAACCTGCAGAATGAAACTAGAAAAATACACTTTAATGATAGAGACAGACAGCCAGGGCTCTTAAGTAAAAGGGCGTATCGCGGAAACCAGAAAAACCTGCAGAATGAAACTAGAAAAAATACACTTTAATGATAGAGACAGACAGCCAGGGCTCTTAAGTAAGATAAAGTCCAATCCAGCGCACACGCGGGAAAACAAGTACAGACACGGTTGTACGCGGCAATCACTAAGCTTAATTCCCGCGGGGAAAACTTTTCAATGTTCAGACAGCCTACAATTCGGCAAGACCAAATCAGTTTAAAACAAGTAAACATGGAAAACAGGTCACTCCAGATAACATTTCGCAGAGCAAAATGCAGGTCAGGGCAAACCAGCGGTAACTCTGACACCACCCACAAGGCCAAGCATTCACGACAACAAAACACCGTGCCCATGAAAGCCGACACTCCACACACCGCAGAAGCGGCAGCATGCATCGAGGCCAGCCCGAAGGAATGTACGCATCAGCGCAACTGTGACATCAGAACGGCATGGACGGCCTTCATCGGACCGCGCTCACAAATGTCCTCCACATACGCGCTGTGTTTGTACACAGGACATCGAGCAAACATTTGCCCATTGTTCCCTAATATAAACACGGAATTTCAAACTGACATAGCAGTGCGTTTCCGAAGTTCAAACAACGCTTCGCGATTGGCAAAACAAAAATCAAATTACTGCGTGTGGGAACAGACAATCTGTAAACACAAACAAGGAACAGATTGGAGTGGATGACAAGCCTCAGCACAACCAGAGTCAATGGCTCTACTTACAAACATTACACAAACAAAATACACCCGTCACCAAGGACGAGTGCTGTGCTGGTTATGTGAAAACATACAATGCCTTGTTGGACACAGGATGCTCTTGCTCCTGTATGGCATCAACATTAATAAGTAAAGAAAAAATATTTCCAGTTAAAGAAATATTTTCTTTAGTAGGTGCCATGAAGACATGAGTTACCGCAATACACAACAAAAGTTAATATTAATATTCATGGACATAAATTTTTTATCAAGAATTTCTTTTAATTACAACTTAAAGTTAGATATCATCCTTGGAGTTGATTTTTTTGAGCAATAAGATATAGTTGCAGTTTTAACCACGGACATAATATTTATTATATGCATCATATAACAATAAAATATTTGATATTCCAATTAACACTAACATTATCGAATATGACAGAAGCAACTTTATAGAGTATCATATTCAGAAACTTACTGCTACAGATAACAATACGTAAGAGGAACCACTTGGTAACATAAATTCCCACTTACCTACACAACAAACCGAATTGAATAACTTATTGGACGAATACAAAGACTGTTTCGACAGTTCAATACACAAACTTACGGAAATCAATGTGTATGAAATATTAGCATTAACTACGGACAAGCCAATCCACGCACGTCCATATCTCATTAATCACAGTACAGCAAAATGCTAGATTCTCAGATTATAACTCCTTTGGAATCACCTTATGCCGCACCGAGCTTAGTAATACCCAAACTTCAGGGAGGTATCCGATTCCTAATTGATTTCAGACCATTGAACCAACATTTAAAGAAAGTACAGTACCCAATACCCAGAACAGAAGATATAATCAACACACTTCAAAATTCAAAATTTATCACACCCATAGACATGTTCAGCAGGTTCTATACTATACCAGTTCGCAAACAGGATAGAGAAAAACTTGCATTTAGTGTGGATGGAGTCGGTTTATACGAATACACACGTATGCCAATGGGCATCACAACGATGCCCCAACTATTTACAAAATTTTGTAGACATCATGCTAGGACAGTTACGATGGAATACTGCAGTAGCATACATTGACGATATATTCATTATCGAAAATACATTCCAGGAACACTTGACCAACATAAGAGAAGTCATGGAATGTCTACGAAAATACGTCAAAATTAACACAAAAATTGCAAGTTTGCACACCAAGAAATCAAGATTCTCAGCCACTACATCACGCCAAACAGAATTCAGACAGATCCTGACAAAATAATTACAATACTACAAATGGCCCGTCAAAACTGTTAAACAGGTTCGGACTTTTCTTGGACTAACGACCTATTTATGACAGTATATATTAAACTATGCACAAATAGCAGAATCGTTAACTGAACTCACAAAAGATACTATACAATTTACTGGTCTGAAAGAGAAAAACTAGCGTTCCAAAAAATAAAAACAGCATTAACCAACCCACCCATTCTAGCAAAATTCGATGAAACATGGCGTACCATACTCGCGTGTGCTGCATCCCATACAATAGGCACAGTACTTATGCAAGAACACGCGAACACAACAAAGCACTCCATAATTGCCTCTGCATCAAAAACACTATCCATAAATGAGAAAAAATGGTCAGCTACTGAACGAAAGCTATCAACTATTAAATATTTTGTTATATATTTTAAGCAGTACCTGTATGGACGAAAATTCATCATTGAAACAGATCACGCGAGCCTACGTTACTTAAAGCCAATGGCTGAACACAAAGTGCACATACAGAAAATGGCCATCGCACCGAGTATGATTTTGAAGCTAGAATAGTAAAGGGCAAATTAAATACGCTCGTGGATGCGATGAGCCGCCTCCCTACGGTAGGGGCAGCTGACACTACACATATTACTGCTAACAATCAAACTTACAAAGTCAAACGTCATTACATACATTACCAATTATTTTACCAAGTATTAGCAGAATTGCTTCTGTCGAATCCTGCCAAAGATGACGAAATAAAGAACACAGAAAAGTATCTGCCTCTTCAGGCCATTGGAAAAATGATAACCAGAGTTTAATGTAAACATCGAGACAATAATGCAAAACCATTATAAGATAAACACAACGTGCCTTGACCCCCGATTACAATGTCCCATCTAATCACCTACGACAACAACTAAGTAAATTACCTTCCTTCTGGTAGGTATTCATGAACAGGAATATGTAAAAGTCAAAGACGATTCACAACTTTTCTTAGCACCTATTATTTACCAGGTCACATAACCATTCCTCGCTGAGTATGTCAATGATACCCATATCCAGCAACTAAAGTTAGTGCTAACCGAACCAGATAAAGCCACCCCTAGATACCGACGGCTAGCCAGAAGATACACGCTATTTCTGGGAATGGGGACAGGAAACATACATTAGTGCCAAATTATTATGTTCCCGAGATAATTACAGCGCATCACAACACTCTCTGAGGGGGACATTTCAGTCAATTTAAAACACTTGAGAAAATAAAATCAGCGTATTATTGGGACTCCATGAATAAAGATGTAAAGGATTATATTAAGAATAGCCCCGTTTGTCAACGTATTAAAGCTATAAATCGAAAACCAATTGGACAGATGACCCCTATACCACCACTCCCTGTTTACCATTCTTGGGGTCTTAATGCCAAAGTGCCACTACAAACGTCAGCGACCAGAAACCGATATGAACTTGTAATGATGGAATTTGCCACCCGTTATGCTGTCGCCCACCCAGTAAAAACTATAGACGCGATAACCTGTACAAATTTAGTCAAAGACGTTATTTTACAGTTTGGGTGCCCCAAATCCATTCTCACAGACAGGGGAACATCGTTTAATAATGAAATGATGTCGGAATTACTTCGTAAGCTACAAATAAAAAAACTTCAGACCACTGCATATAACCCAGCATATAATGGGCTAACTGAGCAAGTCAATAAAATTCATTCTCAACATTTAACATCTTGTGCCAAAAAGGATCCCACGCATTGGGACAGTTACATGTCCTATATTTTATTTAACTACAACACAAGCGTAAATTGAAGCACAAAATTCACCCCTTTCTTCCTTCTAAACGGATTAGAAGCTGTGCAGCCATCCCATGTTATTAGCCATTCATACTCCCCACGGGCTAACGACTGGTGTGAAAGCTTACAATGCATATGTGAACAAGCACGCGTCAATCTCATTGCAATTCCAAGAAAAACTAAAGAAATTATTTAACACCAGATACAGACCCAACAATATCAAAATTGGCCGATTTGTTTGCATAAAAACCCATGTGCGCCAAAAGGCTCTTTCATTCAAATACCAGGGGCCATACAGAGTACATGATATTTTAGGGCTATCCACAATGGCAGTGGAAATTCGCAAGCGGAATAAATATAAAATAGAAACCGTGAGCACACACAATATTAAGCTTGCCAATATCCAACGTTAACATATGCTCTTATGTTACATGAGAAAGGAGTCTGAACAAGGCTTAATCCGATTCCAGGATGGGCCATGAACAACTGTGGGCTGTCATACTTGTCCTGGGAGTTGCAGTGAAGGCAACGGCGGCACCCCTTTACAAAACCCACCACGGCGTCTACTTCACTGAGCCGACGTCACAGATACAATATGAAGAAACTGTGCCACTTCTATTCACGCTGCCACTGCAGGAATCCTGGATGCCAGCCAGCATTGACGAATGGTTCCACAGCGCTTGCGCCATACAAAATTCAAAATCGTAGAAATCATAAGAAATCCAAAATCAAAATTTTGGTTTATAATTTCTCAAAAAGTGCGTTGTTAAAAATTTTTAAATTAATACCAGGGATAGCTAGTACACTTGTAAATCACCTTGCATAATATAAATGTAGGATGACAATAGCTTCAGTGTTAAAATAATTTAAGACTGAAGTTTGATTTTAGATTTTTTACTGTAGTTTGGTTAAACACTGCACAAATTTGGTGCAAATTCTGACTGAAGCTGTACTTGAAATTTTTCTTACAAATAGGAATTTTATAATATAGAAGATACGATTTATAATAATTGTATATAAATTAATAAATAGTTTATAATACATTTCACATTTTTAATGAAAACTATAATATTTTATTTCTAATTATTGAATTGTGCAAGTAGCACACAGTGCTGTTTTGTAATAACTAAAGAAAAAATGAATACTGCAGACATACTTAATGCCTACAAGTACAGTTTACAGCAGACAAGCCTGTCTGTGCAGGCTTGTAACAAATTGATACAGGCACCCTTCTTCCTGAAACAAGAGGCTATCCATACCAGATGGCGGAGAGTCATTCAGTGACTAGCGCCCTTGCTGAGAGGTTATGGTTTGTGAACGAGAGTGTTTAGTGTTCTTTTTCCTTTTTATAGTAAAACTGGGATTATTGTTAGTTTTTTATTAGACTGATGTAGTCTTTGATTAGTGATTTTAACTGTCAAAACAAGGATATGTTTCTGTTATTTTTTCAGAATATGGAAGCTAAAAATTTTGCGAGAGTTCGGTGTTGTAATCCATTAAAGAAAACAAAACATTTTATCAGAGACAGGAAAAAACTAAGAAATGTCACAGCCTGGACGTGTGAATCCTTCCCTAAAATACTCACTGGCTCGAAAATTTGTGACTTACGTAGAAAAGAAATTACTATATTAAGAAATCATGCACCTGAACAGTCTCATCAAAATGCTGAAGAAGATTCTTCTGACGTGGATAAAGATCCAGACTTTACCACAACAAAAGAAATTGTTCAGGCACTTAACACACTGCTGTGATCAACTACTAATTAACTACTACTATCAGCAAGGGATGCCAGGTCAAATGCTAACGCTGGAGGGAACGCAGCCTCTGCATCCCAGCTGCCCAGTTATGTCAACAGCCAGGCCGAATGCGAACAAGGTTAGGCCCCTGTGTATATAAGCTGCGAGCTATGGTAGCTCAATGGTCATCTTGTTCCGCCACCGCTGGAGGCCCTTCCCGAGATGCGGCTGCCAGGAGGATCGCCTGTCCTTGCGGTCCTGGGTGGACGCCTGACGACGCTGCCATCAAGAGAGCCTCCACGTAGCTGTCGATGTGATCTCAGGGTAAATATAATTCCTGTTTGGGTGCCATAGGTTACGTGAGGTGACCAGATAAGCAAAGGCTGACATACGTGTTCCTTAAGGGCTAGAGCATTCCTTACTTGTCTAACTTGTTCCATGATCTAGTAATTCAGAGTATTGCATTCCGATTGTTGGAATATTACCTTAATTAAGGCGCACCTCATGCGTCAGAACTTGTAATCGTTTAGACTGAATAAATGTAGTGTTTTATATGAGAGTGCTCTACTTTTCTTTGTCTACGCTCAACCCCTATTTGAGTGCATGGCCTCTTCATTTAGAAGGGACGCCACAGCAATTAGCGGAGGTGCCTACCATCTCCCATGTACATAAAAGCATAGTGCAATACCCCGTAGTAAACACCGGTGACATTCTAAAACCAGCAAATAGCGGTTGCACAGGTGCTCGGGTGCAAAGTTGCCATGGCAGTGAAAAAGCGACTGGACAACAGCCCATTGTCCTGTAGTCATAGAATGTATGTGTGAGCTTCTGCTTTAATACATTCATGCATGCAATATCTCAGCACCGCTCTTCATGCCGTATTGCTTTTTTTTGCAAAATGCAAATTCCACTTTAATGTTTGCGCAAAGTGAAAATCAAAAATTAGAAATGCTTTCAAGTGTGTGCATGGTAGATATTAAGGCTACACATACAAACAATTTGAACCAACCTACACTTCATGAACAATAATACCACCCCATCCTTCTTAAAAACAGCAAAGAATATACTTAAACACGTTACCATCGACATCAGTGAAATGCAAAAGAAAATTCAATCCTGCACAACAATCACAACAGAAAAATTCCAACACCTTATTTCTTCCATGAAGAAACTTCACAACAGAACCAGGAGTTAATACAGGAATTGAACACTAACTCCACATTCTTAACAAAGGGTTTAATTAACAAAATAATCCATAGTGGCCTTCTGCCCAGTACACCACCACCCACACAACAAATTTCATATGAGAATATAGCAGAAACTACATCTGATACTTATCACCTATTTAGGTCTCCACCAACACAGAACACATCTACGAATATTCCACATTGGCCACACCACGCTTGAGTTACCGCGCATGGGAAACAACACATTCACAACACCTCAAAACCATAACATCAACACGGAACCATGTGGCGATGATGAGAAGCACAAACAAATCCTGAGCCACAGGTCCCACCCACATTCTCGTCACAAACACGAGACACCAGTACACGAGGATGAATGCAGCCCCAAATTCATGCAAACACCACCACACGTCCTTGTCCGCGTAGGCGGAATCACGTACAACATGCTAATTGACACCGGATGCTCCTGCAGGGCGTCTACTCTAATTACAACACAAAAGCGTGAACCGATGACAGACGTATTTTCACTCACAGGGGCAACACAAGAAATTGATGTACCGCATTACAAAACTAACGTACACATTAATATTTTAGGACACAATTTTCAAAAAGAATACCTACTAATAGATAACTGAAGTTAGATATTACTTTAGGAGTCGACTTCATGAAAAAGTACGACGTGGTGCCAGTACTTAATAAAAATATGTTTATTTATGCTTCACATAACAAGAAAATTTTGGAAGTTCCCATAAATACAAACACCATTTAATATGACATGAGCAATTCAGAATAATACCACCACAAGATTGAAAGCACTGAAGCACATACAACCATTGTATCGCTCGGTAATATCATTAATAAGTTACCCATAGAGCAACGACAGGAACTACACAACTTATTAAAACAATACGAAGATAGGTTTGTGAGCTCCATCATGGAACTTACCAAAAAATCAATCCACACCAGAGCTTATCGAACTAACCCAAAATTAAGAGAAGAAGTATTACACCAAATCCAACAAATGCTTGACTAACACATTATCACGCCATCGGAATCCCCTTACGCCGCGCCAAACCTAGTTATAAAGAAACGACAGGGCGGGATTAGGTTACTAACTGATTTCCGTCTCCTTAATGAACAAATGAAAAAGGTTCAATACCCTATCCCGAGGATGGAGGACATTATAACAACACTGCAAAATTCATAATATATAAGCTCCATCTACATGTTTAGCAGGTTTTACACAATTCAGGGCCACAAAGAAGATTGTGAGAAACTCGTGTTCTTAGTTGACAGTATCGGCCTCTACGAGTACGTCCGTATGCCCATGGGGTTGGCGACAAGCTCTTACTATTTTCAAAATGTCGATTTAATGCTAGATCACTTATGATGGAACAACGTGGTGGACTACATAGATGACATATTTATTATAGGCAATACTTTCCAGGAACACTTAAATAACTGACACATGCCAACATACTGCGCTGTGAGAATGTGCGCTCTGCAGACGACTTCGCCCCATCTACGAGCCAAGTTGACTCAGAGGTGAAATATATAAGCGGCAAAACCAATTAAATGTACCTACCTACGAAAGCCCACAAGCCTGGGTAGCCAATTACATCATTGTAAATTACGTAATTAATTAAAATCGCATTTGCCAGTCAAGACTTACGTATGCAACGTGATATAAATATATATATATATAAATAAATATTATTAGAATTCTATACTCGTCACTCAGCCCTGGAAGAAGTTCCTCCGAGCTCGAGAGATGGCAGCACCCCCATGACCTTGTGACATCATGGCCGGGCCGCCTCAGGAACAGGGGTTTTGATTTGTCGTCACCTCCATGCGGGGCAATAAGAAATACGTAGCACTCCTGCACCTCCGATAATATGCTCCCATAGTAAAAGGCTACGCTAACCCCTGCACCCCGAAAACTGCTGATATGAGAAAAATCAGTATAAATAGATGTCCAGCTTTCAGTACCGGCAGATGTGCCCAGCTTGTCGGCCGAACAGGATGCGAGCCTTCCCTAGTCTGAAAAGACTCCTCCTACCTTAGTCTGCCCAAGACTCTTACCTTGAGACTGCTCAAAGAATCCTCTCTCTATTACCTTGAGTCTGCTCAAAGACTCCCTGCTTACCGTGAGTCTGCTCAAAGACTCCTCACTGCCTTAGTCTGCTTTAGACTCTCCAGCACCTTAAAATCTGCCCAAGACTATCCTGTCTGGTCTGACCAAGGACTCTCTGCTCCTACCTAGTCAGATCCCAGATCCCCTTAAGGCTCCCGTCAGTCTGCGAAGGACTTTTTCTCCTCTACGCGACCGGACAATGGCACCCTCCATTGAAGACCAGCTTGAGAGACGGCTATGCCTTCATCAGGTATACCTCACCTTAAACCCCGGTATCCCTTACCCAAGTCAACTTCCTGTGACCCCGTGGTAACGAGCCGGCACGTTGTAGAGTACCTACCTGATTGACTTGCTTTATGCTGAGAGATTTTGTTAAGATACTTTTAGTCATTGTTAAAATTGCATTGCTATAAATCCTGACCATAGCCGTTGTCAAGATTGGGTATCTATAGGTTTTTGTCCCAAGGACTTTTTCTTTTATTAACCAGGCTCGCCTTCGCATGAGTTATTACGTTCACGTAATCCCCATTAAATATTAATGTGTTTGGCCAGTGAGTAATTAGTTTTTTTTTTTCTGTAATAGCAGAGACTCTCCAGGGTGAATAACATAATAAACATTACGTCTGATTTAATTGTTTGTGTTCCGTAATTTATAACTAGTTACCCCGTGTCCGTCACAAATTGGTATTGTATATAAGAGCGTACCTCCTATGGTACAATGTTAAATATAAGGGGAGGTGTACAAAGTAGCCAGCAATGCAGAGAACGTTGTGCATTAAATCTAGCCAACTGCACTGCACCTCAGGTAAGCTCGAAGTCCCAGGACGAACCCTGCTCAGTGTGCCACGATCTCATTCCGCGACCTGTCTCCCCTTAATACCACTAGAAATTACTACCCCACTCGATCACCTTCTGGGTGCTCATTGGCCCGGATATCCGACAAATGAATACGAGGATCAAATTAAACTGTTAGCTTAAGTTGAGAGTACTACCAACCGGGACATCCCTGCTAGGCAGACACCCAATACGGCTAGTATGGTCAAACTCAAATCAGGGAGATTAATCCGGGTTTCACACCTGGAAGATACAGAGCTCCCAAAGTTCTGTACCATCAAACTAGGGTTTGGGAAGTTCGTACGGGTTCGACTCCCGGCCCAGCCAGATGTCAAACCTCGAGCAGCACCCACTTCACCAGACTTTGTCCCCATGCGACAACCCACTCGCCCAGTAAAGATCTCATCCGCCAAAACATCTACACCCATAATGAATTTATCTTTACTCAATTTTCATCCACCCAGGATCGCTGGCATCCCGTATATTGGCGAATCTTACAGTGAGGAGGATAGAGCTCCCTGGATGGGCATCCATTCCATTTGTATCACTCTGGGGTTGGACTCCACTGAAGCCCGAAGTAAGCATACCGACAAATGACCTAATATTGCTTTGTACCCCAACCGGTCACCCCGGTCTAGTAAAATCAGTATTACTCGCCATGATACGCACAGCTAGGCTCTGAGAGGGCAGTCAACGTTCAATCCTCTACCATCTCAGGTTGCAACATCAGGTAGCACGCATCAATATTTCGTGGGGCATAAACTCCATATAGCTAAGACTTGGGAGTTGAACCAAGCCAGACACCCCCTCCCCCCCAAATCCCTTCGTTCACTCCTTGACGAGGAGCATTTCCACGACTTTGGGAAGTCAATCTTAAACACCCCATGACGCCCATCAATTTAGTTATAATGTCGGACTCAGAAACGAGTCACCATGAGTAATTAGTCTACGACATTGCCACCGGGGCAAGCAATGCCGCCTGTCCTGCGACAGGCTGCCCAGGGACCGGTTGTAATACAATTCAGTGCACCTCCTGTCACCAGAAGTACCATTACAGATGTATTGGGTGGGATGGGACACCCCACTTTCCCAATGGACTCGAGTACCGATGTACCGAGTGTATGCAAGACGAGCCACATCCATGTCAATGGATGGAGTGTGAAGGCCACTGCCGGTTTATAGTCCATTGCATACTCTTTAATATAGAATTTTACCATCTATGTACAGGATCGTTAGACAAAAGAGTGAATTTATAGAGAGCTGGCCCTAATTTTGTATTGTATTCCCATGCAAAACACTGCCATCAGTTTTGTTAAGGCCTTCACATACACTTATAAAAATTAACATAATATATTCTCCATCTGTGCATTATGTTTTAAAAAGCACTGAACACAACACACATTTCTTCTCTAATTAAAAAATTATAATAAACATATTTCTTCCAGTACACACAGTAAAGGCATAAAGTGTAACAGTAAAATATGTGTGAAATCAATGCAATCAAACTGACATGACCTAAGATGAAACTTGATTCAGGAGAACAATACCTGCAAAGAATTGTTACTACATGCATTACAGCTGCAAACTATAGAGGTGTTGCATTCAGTCACAAACACAGACTGGGAAGATTTCTGTCAGCATGTAGCTAGGATGAAAGAATACTACAAGGACTGAATCAAGGAGGAAATTTTGGACAAGTTCACAATCCATCTGAGACTAATGTTGAAAAATAAAACATCATCTGAAAGTAGTGATGACTATTCTAGTAAAACCATTGTGACAGTATAAAATATGAGGTTCATTTACATGTTAAAATTTAGCTGATATTTAAGTGTCTGCATTGAAAAATAGTTTAAGAGTGGTCTGATAGGCCTATAGGCTATGGCAAAATGTAGCACATAGTTTTCAGTTTGTCGAAATTGTATTAAGCATCCATAACATGCTCATAAAAATGACTCGTAACTTACTAAGGCACCATTAGTGTTTTCAACAGGTGAGTCAGTAATTATATGTACAAGCAGACCTACCCATTATTACCTAGTTAGATTATTTTTACAAAAATAATCCAACTAGGTAATAATGGATAAAGTAGTTGGATTATTTTTACAAAAATATAATTTTTTGTTTTGTACTTTTAGCATGTTATTTTTAGCTAGTGTATGCTGTTGGTGTATTGTTTATATCATTTGTATAAATTTTATATTAATTTATATTGTAATTTTAATTTGACACCAGCTAACAGCCAGCGGCGCTAGAGCCCATGACGGCATCAATAATATTTTGTAGTGTAAAACGTGTTTTGTATTTGTATTTGCAAGGTTTAATATGTCTTGAAATAATTTAAAGTGCTAGTTTGTGGTTGGGAAAATTTTTGGTTATGAAATTCAAAGTGCCGCGGCACCAAGATTAAGAACACTGATATTCCGGCGTGAACACCGTAATTAAGAGACACTAAATTAATATGACAATTCATAAGAAAATTATAAAACTGTAAAACATATTTCATTTAGTTTGCACCACTTTTATTTTTTAAAGTATAAATATTTTACTCAGTGTGAATAGCAATTCCGCATATGTGAATCCCCTAAGCCGGCCACGTTTTAGGTCCATCCGACACTTGCCTCTGGACAGTCTGTCGTAGGGCCTCTGGACAGTCTGTCGTAGGGCCTCTGGACAGTCTGTCGTATGGAGTTGGCGAGGTAAGACACTGTCATGTGCACACTACAACTTTTGTTTACTGATGTAGGTTTCCATAGTCGTTTACTAGTTAACATTTGCTTGTATACATTTTTCCAGACAGTTCCCCAGCATAATGCTTCTGCTAAAATAATTTATTTCGTCTTGTGGTATTTTTCAAACTTAATCAAGGAGAGAGGAAAAAGATGTCGGAGAGGTAACGCAAACTGCGCAACTTGAATCAGACGCCATCTGCCTATGATAGTGGCATTTCAGAATAATATTTCTGTGTTATTGTTATGCACAAATTTAAGGGTTTTATTTTTATATATGTATTTTAAGGGTATTTTCATGTTTGAATATTTTATGGCAATTTCATATACAACCACATGGCTAACCTATGCCAAGTCTATATCTGCGCCATCCATGCAGTTTGCGAGTTTAATTGCAAAAAATCATGTATGCTATACAATTTATTTCAGGGTTCTATGTATGTTTCATTCAGGGTTCAATATTTTTTTTGTCTAATTGATGCTTTTTTTTACTTGACCACACGGTTATGTTAATGTTAGGTTTTACCGCCATCAGGAATGCTACACGCCTGCAATCACTTAAATCATAATGAGGAACCTTGTTTTCACACATGTATGTGTTTATTGTGAATACTCATCTCGTGCACCATCATCTATTAAGGGTCTTTATGTATTTTGTGTAATTTTGCAATTTGTGTACGGTGCAATTACTTCCGTCCTAGCCGGTTCGGTGTGTAGGCCATCAACATACTACCCACGTGCTGGCGGGCGAGCCCAGATGAGTTTACATTAGTGATATAAAGTAGTCACATGTGTTAAAATGTTTTCATCAAAGGTTTCATTTGTAGTTCACAGTGTCTTGTCTTCAGGGAAAAACCGTCAGTGCACCCTAGCGGGTGTAGGCCTCTTCTCTTGTGAAGGTTGTGCTTTCACCCATCTCTGCGAGATCATCCATCTAGGTGTGTGCTAGATTTATTTCAGGCTGGAGAGCACCCAAGCGGAATTGGCTAGCCATGACAGAGATAATCATAATTTCATTGGCACGTTGATGTGTACGCACAGAAACAACAAAAGCAACCATCAGTAACCTACCTCTTTTTTATTCAGTAATAACAGTGTCTTAGCCACATGTATTTTTTTTAATGCTTATTTTCAAAGTGATGTTTAGTAAAAGTTTGGTATTGCCAATGTGTTTGTAAGTACGCACGGGTGAGACGGACACACAGAACCCAAAGCATCCCTGAGAACCCCGAGTCTAAATAGTGTGATGATTGGGAAGCACCGCTGGCGCCCATGTTACCAGTAAGTATTTGTGTCATCGTTTGTCTCATGTCTCACCCGACGGCATCAAATTCATTAGTTTAATCTGAACTATCATATTTTTAATGCTTTTACTAGTTGAAAAACTTAACAAGCAGTATACATATTGTCGCAAAATAAATGTGAAATACAGTGAAACATTCTTAAAACATTTCAGAAAAATACTAAAAAAATGTATGCTTATTAACCAGGCAAACTTTTTAAAAGGTTAATATTGTTGCGAAGTAATTTTTGCGACATTATTTTTGTTATGATCCCCTTCATTTTTCTGGGAAGAGTTCTATTTTTTATGGTCCATTACGTTATTTTAGTATTTTTCATCAGATTTTATGATTCTTGAATAATTTTGTTTTGGTTAGGATTATTTTCTATTTTTTGTTCAGATCGATCCTAGGCATGGTTCAGTTAGTAGTTGATATTTTCGGGTTAGGTGTGCCCCTCTCTTCTTACTTGTTCAGATACGAGTTCTTCTTTTTGGTGTTTTGGTAATGATTTAATAATTTTATTTTGGTTTGCGTTTTTGGTTAAAATTTTGGAAAGTAGTTTTGCTGTTCATGCACTTAGGGCTTTTGCCCTTAACATAGTAGGCATGGTTTGTTTGGATTTTAATTTGTAGTAACTTTATAAATTATTTTTATTTTATTTTTATACAGTGGCCTTAGTTTGTTTTCATTGGAAGTTATGTACAATTCTTTTTATTCTTTTTACTTTTTGTGAAGAGTTCAGGTCTTATAATTTTATCTTGTGCAGTATGGGTTTTAATTACTTTAAAAAGGATTGGGATATAAGATTGTTAGATCGTTCACTTTGTCTTCCCAGGAATCTTCCACTGACTCACAGTAGATAGTTTCAGAGCTGCTGAAGGAATTGTTTACCAATAGTGTTGAGCTGAAGTCAGCCTCTGTACTCTTTGTACCGGTTACAGCTGTGCTCCACTTCTTGTTTCCACCACTGCTTCGGTAACGTGCTGTCATAATTTATTACGAACAGTTTTTGTGGTGCACGTGTATAGTAAGTTCCCAGAGCCGTCCCTAATGGGGATGTTTTCGAGTCAACAGCTGTGTGATTGTCGTCCTGCAAGGGGAACAGAGGAGGATTCGTGCTGTGGGCAGTGAACAGAGTGTAGGCAACTCAGGGGACAAGGGAAGTGGTCTTAGTGCTAAGCATGTGTTTGCAGGCGACCACTGTGTGCACAGAGAGCTGTGATTCGCTGAAGGCCGGGTGATGTGAGCGATGACGCCAGGCGCGGCTTTGTTGATGGAAGCCAGCTGTGGAGGGATGATGTTTTAAATAGTAGTAGAGATGGTTCGAAAGAGACATGAGCAGTTGAAGAGAGTCGGAGAGTCATGCAGAGAGTCTGTGCAGGCCGTACAGGAGTCAGTATGGCACAGTCATAGCTGAAGGCAGAAGAAGTCAGTTGCAGGCAAGATGGGGGAGCCAGGTAGGCCGTACAACATGCAAGCCAATAAAAAGGTTAAATTATCTTTCTTTCATAGTTACAGTTTTTATTATAGGGGCTCCAATAGGCTGCATCAAATTTTAAAGTTAACTTTTTACGACTGTAAGTTTTAGGGTAACTTCGGTGAGGACCTATTGTGTTTTTTTTTAGTATGCAATCCTTTTTTTTTAGTTGTCGCTGACGTAAGTATATCTCTGTTGAGTGAGTAGGTTCAGGGCCATTATTGTCGAATATGAGAATGAAACAGTGTCAAAATTTTTTTTATTTGCGTAAACAGACGTCTTCCTTCCGTTGATAAATTTGTGCTCCAGTTGTCATGAATGTAAATGGCTAAGATCACTAGAAGCTTGTGAAGTTTGAATTTTATAATAGACTATGAAATTGCCAGTTACCTTGGCGGTAGTAAAATTAAGTGTGAAGAAAAGTAATTATAACAAACTAAATTTAATGGATTTTGATGGTAGTTGAAAGAGACAGATTTTTAATAAGTATTTTGTATTCCACACAAGTCTAATTCTAATAACATATTTGTTTTTTTTTTTTTTTAATTCAATTCATCTTAAGGTTAAGAATTTGTAAGAAAAGATAATTATTTACTTGTAGTTCCAATAATTTTTAAATGGTATTAGGTTTTATTTTTTTGACAAGAAACTAATTTTGTGTTACATATCCTTTTTGTACAAAATTTTAAGACAAAGTTTTGATAAAAACATTTTTTTATCATATTTTATATAAAATTTTACATATTTGAATTTATTAAATATAAAGTATTTCTGAACACATCTTTTATTTCTAAATGATAGATACCCCTCCACCCTTATGAATTTGGTTTAATAACTATTTCTTCAGACTATTTGTTTTTGATTTTGTGATTTTTATTTATGAAATTATTAACTTTAATTACCTAATTTTTAATAATCTTGTCAGTGACCTGTTTTCTAAAATTGCGTACAACCTCTTGTATAGATTGCTGAGTGTTACTGCTCTATCTGAAGTGTAATGTTTTAGTTTGAAATTAAAGGGCTTCAACTCAGTCCCTTTTTCAAGAGCCTTGTGGTAAAGCTAGGTCGAAGATGTAGGATAGAGACTATTATTTTATACAGTGTTTTAAAGGAGTTTATATGCTGTTAATGATGAGCTGTGGTTTACTTGTTTTTGTAGAGGTGAGTGTGTGTCTCAACATTTAAGATGTTTGCCCCTTGATAGTGAGTTTAGGGGTTTAGTCGTTGTGTGTTTCCCTACATCTCCCACCCCTACAAGACGTCAAATTTTATGTTACTGCTTCGAGCAATTGTGCTCTAATCCCCCCTCCTCGCCCTTTTTCACCTTTCCCACTTTTTCACAATATTAAGTGTAAGTAATAGACCAAATGCAAAATTTACAAAGTTTATTCAGCAGGAAAACTTCTAAAAAGGGTTTTGTTGTATTATAAAATCATAACATTAGTGTTAAAAAAAGTAGTGTGTGGTGAGCAATATCAATCGTAACTGACGTTTCCTAAACAGCAAGTACACTACACTGCCCTTGTAATTGTAAAAACAGTTTTGCAATTCCGTGCCGATGGCAGTATCATGTAGCACTAGTCGCGGCGCATGATTAATACTTAGTTCCTCCACAGCATTTTCCATGTGATAGGCAATGTAAAATGTCAGAAAATGCATAGTTAGTTTTGTCTTTGTTGGATTATATTATGCACATAGTTTATGGGTAGAGAAAAAATTGTAATTAAAGCCCCTCCGGTCCCCGCCTTTAGCCATGTTTTCTAACAGCAATGGCAGGAGCAGGCTGAGAAAACCTTGGCAGTGTGAAGTGTTGTGACCCCCGTATGTCAGTATATAGCAGAGTAACCCCCAGTGTAACAAGTGTGGTAGTTGTGCAAGATACCACAGGAGAGAAAGATGGGGGTTTAGCATGGCAGGTTCGCCAGCTCGTCAACCGAGGCAACTGTGACACAGTAAACCCAACACGCACTAACCGTGATGTCACGATGCTCATACTCTCAAACCCCTCAGGGCTACGACTGGCAGAACATTAAACACCACAAGGGGATGTTGCAAAACTAAAAGTCCAATGTAATATTTAAGGGAATTGCCCAACGTGTACTGCAACACAAACTAGAACTATTGGCTGCCAACACAAACTAGAACTATTGGCTGCCCCTGCGGCGACTGACACCCCTCTGGATAACATGCCCCCACCGACCGCACTCGAGATCACCCCACCCATACTACAACCGATCTCACCGGTGGTGATCCCCTCACACCAGTCAGAACTTTGGTTAGGGGTTTGTTGGCCATGGCCAAGTTATGATGACATAAGTTGACATAATATGCACCCCGACCCACCCCAAGTCAGTAAATCGCCAGCTCCACCCCAGACTATATGAAAGCCAAGTACCAAGATGTGTGCTGTACACACCGCCGCCGAGAAAGTAATTAAGGTGGTAATCCCACCACCCGTTCAAAGGCGTAGGATTGCTTTTTCCCTACCCAGTTACGTCCCTGAGCGACGACCCACCAAGCCATCCCCTCTCGGGAGACGCCACAACCAACTTAACGCAGAATAGGGATAGCCAAGATCACCATATCTCCATCTCACCTTCAACTCAACATAATTTTACATTACTTTCTTCTTAATTTTTTTTTATTTAACTCACTCCTGGACAACTAGCATCTAGATTTTTGGCAACCATCACAGTGAGCAAGATCGAGCTCCCTGGGAGAAACACACGTATTGTTAAGCTCACCCTGGGGTTCAATTCTCCTCTCCCCCCTTCACCACCCTCTAAGACCCCAGGAAGGTTGTGTTGAGGTGGCCCTATACAAATCTTCTAATGTAAGATTAACAGACGGAACAATTTCACTCGTATACATTGAAGGTTAGGCTGAGAAAGTTTCATTAATCATTTGGAATAACCCACACCAAAATTTAAAGCAACTTTGCCAACACATGTTTGATTGTATTCAAATAGGGTTTGTATTGTTACGTGTTGCTGGTCTGCACGAAAATTGCACCAGCAAGTTACTGTATTATTCTAAACTGAACTGAAGAAACTTTGTCTGTTCATGCACACGCATGCGGTATAAGCTAAGGCACGAGTCTGTAGCTAAACGCCTTGATGCCGCCTTACTTCGGTCTTAAGAATTTCCATGTTACTTTGCTCCCCTGCACTCTTCAGATAGGCGGTCCCCTACTGTGAATCCCAACATGGGCAAACATCGACCTACCAGGCATAGCAGTTACAAAGTGTTTCCTGTAACAAGTGTGACATGAACAAAGAGAAAATTAATTAACTTTAGAAAAAAAAAATACTAAATTTCTGGTCTCTGTCACTTCTTCCAAATTTGTAACATCTTTACAAACATTTAATTACCACCCAGTGAAGAGGTAATTATCGCAGCAGTTTTTCGAGTGTGTAGTTTTTTGCAGCTGGCAAGCAGGATAGGCTACAGAAATTGGCTCTAACTTCATGATCTCTGCGATCGTGTTTCTTTGTGCACAGCTGGTCAGGAGCCAGGCAATGTAACAAGGTCTTCAGAAAAGTGTGAAGTAACCATGACTGGACTGTACGAAACATCTGTTGTTAGTGTGATAAACTAAACTTTACGCTAAGGTGTTGATTTCACTTTACTTCCCCTAGATATATAATAATAGTGCTATCTGTAGGGACCCCAGAAAATTGTGAACCACGAAATACTCAAAATACCGTGAAATTGGATGCTATTTCACAGTTTTTGCAAAATCTACCTTTTTTTTCCACATAAGGCGAGATTTTTCACGAAAAAGACGTTAACACGAATATTTACATTCTTCAGAAGTGGAAAATAATTGTTCATAATTGATAAGAGTCGACAATCGATTGCATGTCGGCAATCAATTGTGTAGTACTAACACATCAATTCACCGCTATTTGTAGTATTTCGCAGTAATTATTTTTGTGCTGAGATGCCGAAAATAGCTACTATTTTTTTTATTGCAAAAGCGTAATGAAGCATGTTTCTACAGTTTTGACATCAAGAACAAAATAATGATGTCCAAGTTCTGTAACATGTGTGCCGACTGAGTTGTGAAAAGGTACTTGGCTGATCTAGTTTTTGAGGTTAGGTGGAAACAAAGACGTAAAATGTAATGTTACACGAACTTAATTCTCATATTGAATTTAAGTTTGTTGGTTTCAGGAAACGTACACAGTGTTAATTTATTGAATGACTCTGCAAATAAATTATTTAATGCTAGTGACGAATAAAGGTGACTTAAGTGACTTATGTCGTGTCTTAATTTAAAGAACACTCTCTCGAGAGAGCACTCTTTTGCACAACCTGGCGAGAGCATTGCTTCGCGCTCTCTCACGCTCTCACTCTCAGAATTGAGACTACCACTCTCTCGTTCCTCTAGGATTTCAGGCAAACAACTGATGCCAAAAGGCGGGAAATAATGTCAAGCTAAAATAGAGGTCATAGCTATTGTAAGTAATTTATGTGTGTTTAAAATAACTTACAAATAATTATAGCACTACCAGAATAATCATTAGCATATAAAATACTATTATTTTTATTTTATATTTTACCATCACGTTACAGCAAAGTGACAAAAAACATGAGCCTTAGTCAGAAATCCGTATTTATATTTTTATAAATACATGTTGGGGTGCGTATATCATTTCACTGTTTAAAACAGTTGGAATTTTTTCACTTACAGTTAAAATACGTGGGCCCAAAAAGTTAATATAACCTTGTTCAAACACAGAAACAATGTAAACAAATATGGCATGTATCAGAGAGCACGAAGTTGTATATACGAGAGAGCACCAGCGAGTATACAACTTCGTGCTCTCTCTGTGCTCTCGCTCTTTCGCACTCTCTCCGACAGATTGAGACGACCAGAGAGCATTCTCTCGGACGTCATAATGACGTCGCGAGAGAGAGAGCTCTTTGGGCCCATCGAGACACTGCCATAAACTTGCAAGAATTACAAAAAACACCTCTTCAAGAGGTACACATTTTACAAACAGCAAGTTTACATATTATGTAAATAATGTAATTGTAAACCTTAACTATAATCACTGAAATGCATGTGGCCTGAAAAAGCAGCACTTTTAACACGTGTGTGTGTGTGAGTATGAATGTGTGTGTGTCTCTCGCTCTCTCTCTCCTGCTCTCTCTCTTTGTTTCTCTCTCCCTCCCTCTCCCTCCCTACCTCTCTCTTGCTGCATCTGTATGAATACGAACAGCAACGCATATATAGTGTTTTTTTTTTTTTTTTAGTTAAAATTTTAGAAGTTACATTCATTAAATGTTATTTCCATACAAGCAATATTTTCCACTGTTCCATCAAAACAACAGGCAACACAAATAGGCCATACACCCACAAGAACCTCAAAACAGTGCAGTCTCACGAAAGACGTTAAACTAAAGCCCCCTCCCACACTGTTGCCAACCTAGCTTTATTATCCTACATTAATTACTAGATGGAATTTAGTTAACGTCAGACTTTCAGTGCCTAACATTACAGGGAACACAAAAATGCAAGTGTGAATTGGACTCACATTTGTTTACAAATATATTTTTCTTCAGTGAAAAACAGCTGTGAAGGAAGGATACATTGTGGCCGTGCTACTTTTATAGAACTGTCAAAATTTACCCCACATTTCTTAGATTAATGTTTTCTTTTTAAATTAATGAATTGTATTACTGCTGCTTCTTGTATTTAATAATTACACTTCTATTTCTTATTCAGACACTGAACATGTGGATTAATTTTCTTTCAAAACATTCTAATTTAGTAAATTTTTTTTAATTTTCAGACACAAAAATTTGGTTTATTTTTTAATATGAATCCAAAGAAATTCATTATTGATTTTATTTTTAAAACAAGTTACAGAAATTTAGCATCGTTTTCATTTTAAAAACCAAAATCCACACTGCTTTCATGTTTAAATATTAAAACTTAACAAAGTTTAAATTTTAAATACAGCAATTTAACACAGCCTTCATGTTTAAACACCAAAATTTAACACCGAATTTCACTATTTTTTGCACCTAAATCAAGCATTCTATTTTACCATTTTCTGCGGTCCCTAGCTATCTGTCACGTGCATGATTGATATTAATTCATAAAAGGCAGCAGAACTATAAAAAGAAATTTTCAAATAATTTTTACATTAATATGAAGTAATTTATTCCAAAACTGAGTCCTTTCAAGGTAATACAAGGCACAAGTTGACTTTTAAAATAAGTACGAGTGTGCAGGATCCCAAACTTTAGGGAAAATTTTGGATACTTCACGGTTTTCTCATCGGGTGGGAAATAATTTTTTCCCCCACATTTTCTGGAAAAATTTTGTTCACGTCTGTATGTTGTTCCAAATAAAATACTAGACATGTTCCCTGTTTGTACAAAAAGTTTCTTATATATTGCTAGTCACATATACAATTATGATCTGATGCAGTGCAGTGCAGCAAGGCAAAAGTGTGTCAATTGGCGCCCAACGTGGGGCCATTAGCTCCAAGTAGCTCAGGCTAGGGAGATGGAACTTAGCCAGTCACCCCATCCCCTCATAAGACTCCTTGCCAAAGAGCCCCTATCATCGACTTTAGGAAGTCGAGATAAACACCCTATGGCGCTCAACCTCCACATCATGTATAGCTCAGCAGACAGCCTACATGACCCCCAGGCCAAAACAGGAGAGGCAACGGTCAAGGAGACACGAGTCGAACCCTGTCCCATACCATCGTGCCCAGGAATGGGCGTAAACATAATACAGTGCACCTACTGCACTTGACGGTATCACTACCAGTGGTACACCGACAGTCTCAAATTTAGAGGTCTCAATTGTAGACAAATATCAGCCCGGTTATGCAAATGGCCTAAGTGCACAGGCCAGAGACTATACACGATACTGTGTATTCTCTGCCAAAGGGAATATCACCATCAATGCATCGGGTGGGTAGACGAACGAGTACGCAACCCCGGGCAAGTATAACAGTGTGACGTGTTGAAGGGAACACATGCACCGACCCTTGAACCGGATGACCAGAACCATTACAGGCACTTCTGGAATACCCATGGAAACAGTATTACCGGAATTCAACGGTAGGCTGTATGAAGACCCCGAGAGCTTCATATGAGAGTGTGAAAAGGAATTGAGGGAGCACTCAATTCCCGTTAAACAATGGGTAGGTCGAGTAAGCCACCAACTGGGTGGCCCTACCTGGAAATGATGGGAGAAATATGAGGAGTTCATCAAAGGATGGCACCAGTTTCGAACCCAGTTATCCACCCACTTTATTGGAGATGAGATAAAGGGGCTATCGAGTCTGATAACCTACTTCCATTCCCGCACGCAAACAATGGACAAAGACGCAGAACTCTTCATTAGGCAAAAGGAGTAAATTCATAAAAGGATTTATATAACTCACAACAAGCGACAACGTGTTCAAGGTATCACTCGCACCTTTCTTCTGGAGTTCAAGAACCTCCTACTAAACCTGAGGCCGCACACAGTCGAGGAGCTGGTAGGAAGGCCGAGGGAAATAGAGATAAATAGTCGCCATTGTTGGGAAAGTCCCAGTGGCACGCGTCACCAAGGACGCCGGGCCGCCCCCATCCCCAGACCATCTGCAATGCGATACACGAACCCTCTGCTACCCAACGCCCCTTTGCCGTGCTGCTGGCACTGCGAAGTCAGGCATTACAGCAGAGAGTACCCTACCCAACAAGCTTCGGAAAGCAGAACCTCCCTCCCCTCCGGGCGCAAGAAGGTCACGTCCTGCCTCCTCCTTCCTTTACCTCTCCACGCTCTTGCCATGGCTGTCAAGGTCAGCACTCCTACGAAGCTTGCCCTACCCGGCCGGATGGTAGGAAAGGAAGGACAGACACCCTGGCGCCGAGCATATCACAGTATCCCCGCGCCCCTCCACAAGAGCCCGGCGTAACAAAGCCGCGGCCAGAATTCATGTGTTAAAACACTACACTTATTTCTTACGATGAACCCCGCTTACAAGTTCAGTTCAATGGTGCAATTGTCGCGGCGGTACTAGATACAGTTGCTGCACAAAATTTCATTAGTAACGAATTGCTCACAAGGCGCCAAAGGACCCACATGACCACTACCAGTCAAAAGGTCACAATGGCCCATTACAATGTCCACCTTCATTTATCTGGGGAGATTACCCTCGACTTAAAGCTACACGGTCGTACCATGAGAGTCCCCTTATCTGGGAGGGCCTATGACATTAGGACAGCCTTGGTTGCAAGAGCAACAGTGTTTGATTGAGTGTGGGCAACGGCATACCATCCTGAGGAACAACAGGAGCATTGTCATCCAGTGGGAAGGTAACTTAATTCAGGCTATCCCTTCCCGGCCCCAGTCCATTTGTTACGTCTTCAGAGGACTCCCCACAATTTCCCCGCACATCATGGAATAAATCCTCCACTCAGGCCTGAAGAGTCAGGTGCCTTAGAGACCAACAGCAGCATAACACAAACCCCTCACCACCAGTACAACCTGCCTTGAGCTTTGAGCCACCCAGCCCATGGAAACTCAAACTTCCATTGGACATTGTGCAGAGGACCCAAACCCCGGTCCATGGCCGTTATAGCCTCATAGAGGATTTTAGAAACTTGCCACCGCTCTCAACACCCGTTCAAAAGATTTTCCTAACGTCGCCCAAGTGCATGGGAAAGCCTGTCATCTATAAAGTAATGGTGGGAAACCCTCCGGACAAACACATCCCATCAGCGGCTCCCACAATCTGTCATTTCGACAAAGCGGTAGAGGCAGTGCAGTCCCACGTGCCCTCCTCGCTACACCAATGTCCACCTTGACTAGACGCCCCACAGAGGAGTGACAAGGAGACATGGCTAATCACAGAGGAGAGGTACCCCAACCCGCAACACAGATGGCGAGTGCGTTCGGTACCCAAATCTAAATAATCAAATGTGGAACAGTCCAGCAGATAAGAAAGAAGGCAGCCAATAGAACGAGTGATAGCAGAAGTCCACGAACTTCCAACAGCCCCTAAAGTCACGACCGTACGGCCAGACTCCCCTCGTTCGACCCATTGCCTTACCCCCGGTTGTAGAGCGCCAGAAAACTAGAGTGTCGCCTCAGCCTAGTGGCAAACGCGCACACTCAACCTTCACTCCTACGTTGGAAGAAGCGCTACTCCCGGCGATTGAACTGGACAAGGCCAACTATCCACTGCCCCCAGGCTCAGTCCTGGCTACTCCTCCCGAGGGTGAGGAAATCCCCGGCAAGAGTGAAGATGATAGACAAGAGATTGGAGAGAGCAAAAGGTACAACATAGGAGTAAAAGAGCAGTCAGTCAACCAGGCAACTGACCCGGCCAACAGAGCTGGAGATTTGAGAGAGAACATCAAAAGTGATACGCACACAGATGCAAAAGTTAAATTGGTTGTCCGGATGCCCAAAGGCGTCGGCACTGCCATTGCAGCCCCTCCAACACCTGCAGCGGATGAGGATTGAGAGTACCGTGCCCCTCTAGCTTGTGCCAGAATGAGATTGTCTGCATCACCGAGGCCCATGACTCCCGCAACCCAGGACAATGCCCAGGTCACTGTCCCAAAGCCGACGCCTACAGCTGACAGTGCCGTCAGAGCGACACCTCTGCGTGCGAGGACATAGGATACCAGTAGCTAAATCTAGCAGGGAGTGGTAGGATAGTCATCCGAGTAAAACTACGAGAGTGCAAGAACTTGAAGTAGGTAATTTAGTAGGGAAGGTTAGGTGTCAAGTAGCACCTCAAAATCCTACCTAATAGTCAGGCTGTAGAAAATGACTCTCTGTTCCTTAAGGAGAGAATATGTAAAACAGAAAAGAGTTCAAAAGACAAAAGAAATGTAACTAGAGGATAAGATTTACAAAGGATAGGAATTTAAATCACATTGCCAGTAACCGAGGTTACACACTGAGACGTGCCAATTTTTTTAAACATTCTTCCTGACTAACGGCACTTAACGTACAAGTAAAGAAATTGCATGTTTTAGTATTTTTCTTGATCCCTAAATTGCAAATATACACAGAGGAATTAAAGTAGCAGCAATCCCGAACAAACTGGAAAGTTAATGTTTGATTGACCCTACTCCCCAAGAGTGCTCACGTAATCTATAAAGAATAAAATAAGATATCACTGCTTTTTGTTGAATTATAAAATGAAGCATGTAACGTAAAGCCACGTGATTCTGTGAGCACTGATAAGAAGTGATATATGCGTAAATGAAGTCTATCAGCAGGCCTGGAAACACCCCCACACCCCTCCCTTTTGTTACAATGTGACACGAGGTGACATTGAATTAAGTATTAATGCACCTGACAGTAAGAACATGAGGCGAAACTCAATGTGAGTATGCTGTAAATGCCACCTGACAAAATTCTGAGCCTTATTAAAATACAAAGATTATAGTGAAGACAATAACGATTTGCCCCAGAGCAAGAGGAATTGTGCTATTAAACGTGTACCTTGTTAGAGAATAGTAAAAGAAGTAGGTTATTAACGCTTCCCCGTAAAAATTCCTGTGGTGTGTAATAGTAGAAAAGTGTCCAGTAGAACCTGAGCTGAGAATAGGATAACCAGTACGGATAAGTGGAAGAAAGTGAAGGTTACATGTAATGTATTACCGCTGGAAATATGGTTGAGAACACTAGTGACAGACAAGTCAAGAAAACTCCTTAATTATCAGTATCCGAACTGAAGTAGTAAGAAAAGATGTAAATACAAGAAAGGGTAAGGAAATATGTGCTCATAAACGTAAAGTAATAAGTCTCCCAAGTTATAAAGAAATTCAATTAGGTTACAGGTCCTTGTAAAATAAGAAAAGTTACTTGTGAATGGTATGAGCTAAATGTAAAAAGATCTAAGCTAACTCAATTGTACACGTAAAGATAAGCGAGGAATGTGTAGGTCAGAATAATTAACTAGAAGTACACATCACCCTGTTAGATGAGAAACTAACTACGAAAGAATTACTGAAGTGCTAATGTTAGTGAGATGAAACATGTAGAATGTCGTTAAATCTAGGACATAACCTAAAACTTGTGCAAAGGATGATACTGAGAGATTATCAAGTCTGAACGAGATGTACTCACGTAAGTAATATGCATGTGTTAAGTAAGCGTAACAGGCCACAGCCTATAGAGTACAGTTAGGAATTGTAATAAATATCTAATAGAAAATAAGATGATCACGCCAAATTAGTGACTACTGTAGCATGTAAGAAACTACCCATACATTGCAATAATGAAGTGAAAGTGTAACCAAGTGATGTTAATGTTACTAAAGTGATCATGTTCCTTCTACACCTTAAGTCTTTTCTTGTATGGGGAAATTCCGAAGACGTTAGGGTGTAATAATGTTTTTGAAAATTATTAAGTTCACGTTTTCTCACACGTAAATGGTTTACCGTGCGACAGTGCTGGCTGATTAACAGACCAGTTAACTTCATCCTGCAGGGGCCATAGTAAACTCACCCTATATAAATCCTTGCAAGTAGAATTTGTTATTTGCTGAATCATTCACTACACTTTTTTCTCTTGAGGGCAGAGATAAACCATTTATGAAACTTGATAACGTGCATAAAAATTGTAAAAATTGTTGTTTAAAAATTAATTCAGTTTACTTGGTATGTAAACTGCTCTCCACATAGGAAGGCCAGGGTTCAATGAGAAAACGACCTGCTCCCGTAGCTTCCTTTCCACAAACACTCCTCCCTGCGGCAACAGAGAAGCGTGAACAGCAACCGACGGCCCCACCGCCACATGCCCCGACGTAGCAGAAGAGGGAAAAAAGAGAGAGCAGAAGAGGGAGGGAGGGGGAGAGAGAGAGAGAGAGAGAGGACGTTCACCCGGTGACAGTAACCAGAAGCCTACAGGTCAGATATGGGCCACTAGTACTCCAGCTAGCCGCGCAAGCCACAGAAGAGGCACAAGTCCAGAGCTATAACCAGTATGATGATTGAGGCATCACCTATAAAACATTAAGTAAAAAGTGGTTCTGCTCGAGATGAGTCTATGTCTCTTAAAGGGGTGGCCGATGGATGCATGCCACACTGCTGTGCAGCGCACCTGCGTACTCTACGGGCGATTTCGTCCCATCAGTGAGCAATAAAGATCTCGGGGCCAGTCACAACAGTGGCATACTAAATTCACGTGCCGAGAGTTGATTACATGAGTCTGGACAACCACGGTCATGCCTATAATTAAAATAAAACTTATAAAATTGAACTGCCCAACCGAATTCAGACATGCAGTCGCCACCCCATCCACCAAGATTGTTTTACCCGCCGAGCTGCGGACCCGCCAGTTTAGATAAAGAAGTTGGAAAGATACTCACACGATCGTAGAACCCCAGCACCCAGTGACGTCACAGATGCCGAGCCTCGGGCTGAGGAGGTAAAACTGTCGTCAGTCTCAATCAAGGGCAATAAGAAAATATGCTACACTGTCCACTACCAGAGATAACTAACCCCCGTGTCAAGAGGCTTGCAACCCCCGCACCCCTTGGACAGCCACAAAGCGGAAGCGCGGACTATATAAGGAAGCTTCAAACCGCCCTTGCCAGAGTTCGTCAACTCGCCAACCGCACTAGTCAACGAGTCCTCCTAGGGTCCGGAAGGACTCCTCTTCCTCTCCCAACAGTTTGAAGAAGGCTCTTTCTCCAGCTCCAGCAGCCTGCCCAATGCTCAACTTCCAACATCGGCTCCTACAGTTCTCCAGAGGTACCCTCTGTGATTGCACCCTGTACCTTCTATCCCAGTCATCCCTGACTCCACAGTAGCAGCCATTCATGACGTCTTAGGTCCTCACTCAGAAGTCGGCGCTGTAAAGCGCGACCTAGATTATGGAAGTTAGATTTCTAATTTTAGTTTTTCCCAGGTTTGCCTTCACCTGGTTAAGCGTAACTCACAAAGGAAACTATAATTACTTACCGGCTTGTACACATCAGCTTTCCCCAAAATTTCCAAATAGTGTAAATAATACGCTTTAATTGAAACCCTAATTACTTGTGTGAGTAATAATTTCTTTGCCCCCTATTCATATAACATTAAGTTGGTTACTTTGCTGCTAATTTTGGCTCAAAGATCATTCTAAATCTCTCTGTCGGATAAGTGTGAGCGGATCGAGTTTCCTAGTGTTGGAAGGTCCCTAACGGGATCTCTAGTCTGAAAAGACATACTCTGGCATCTGGATAAGGCCGGGACTCCTACGCCTCTCCACAGACTCATACCAATTCTGACTGTGGTTATCCGGTAAAGCTTCCGAGTGACTGAAAAGACACTCAGACAGGAATACTGGACGACAGTTGGAGAAGGCGTGACCAGTGTCCTAATTGGTGAGCCTAGAATAATTAAGATTATCTGTGGTTTAATAATAATTGTTACAAGTAATGAATTCTGATGACCAGAAAGGGTGGTGGCCTTCCCGTCGCAAGGCCTAACGTGCACTGCAACACAAACTAGAACGATTGGCTACCACTCCAGCGACTGACACCCCTCTGGAACACCACGCTCCCCGACTCCACACAAGATCACCCCACCCATACCACGACCGATCTCACCGGTGGTGATTCCCTTGCACCAGTCAAAACTTGATTCTTGGTTAGGGATTTGTTGGCCATGGCCAAGTTATGATGACATTAGTTACTTATATGCACCCTCACCCACCCCAGTCAGTAAATCGCCAGCTCTCCCCCCACCCCCCACAGACTATATAGGAAAGCTGAGTACCAAGAAGTGTACCGTATACACCACTGCCGGGAAAGTAATCAAGGTGTAATCCCACCACCCGTTCAAAGGTGTAGGACTGCTATTCCACTTCCCACTTACGTCCCTGAGAAAGGACCCACCAAGCCATCCCCTCTCATGAGATGCCACTACCAACTTAATGCAGAGTAAGGATAGCCAAGATCACCATATCTCTGTCTCACCCTCAGCACGACGTCATTTTATATTACTTAGTTCTTATTTGTATTTCTATATTTAACTCATCCCTGGACAACTGGCATACACATTTTTGGCAAAAATCACAGTGAGCAAGATTGTGCTCCCCGAGAGAGAGACACGTATTTTCAAGCTCACCCTGGGGTTAGATTCCCCTCTACCTCACATGCACCCTTCAGATAGCCAGTCCCTTACAGTTAACCCCAACGTGCGCAAACCCTGACCCGCCAGGCATTGCAGTTACAAAGAATCACCGCCGAAGGGGTTATCACATTCACTAGGAGGGAATCGGCACTCGTGAGAAAAACTGAATTAAGGTGCCTGAGGCATCGCAGAATAAGCATCGGCTCTATAGTGGCAGGTACAGTGCAGTGCAGGGAGGCGAGAGTGTATCAAATTTTAAAATGGAAGTAAAGAGCCTTATGTACTTGTTTCCTGATGATGAAGTTAATGTTAGACATAAGCGAGGACTATTTGATATAGGTGGTTAAGTCATTAAAGCAATGTTTCTTGGTACTGCAACATCTGCACATTTAGAAACCCTAAATCAGCATCTTGAAAATGTGTCAATGAGTACTGCTTCAGATGTAGCAAAAAAAATGTAATCTTGCTGAGAAATCTAGAAAATAAAATTGTAGATAACACCAAGTTAGTTCACAAGATTTCTACTGATTATGTTAGCCATTATGAAGCCTGGTATAAAAACATAAGTCAAAATTTAGACCAACTAATGCAACATGTGTTTATAAGTAACTTACGGATAGATCTGCAAGGAATTCTGCTGCGAGCTAGAGAAGCTCTTACGAATGCTCTTATTGAAACTAGTAATCTCAGTCAGGCAATTGAAAGTAGTGTTAATCGTAATCTCAGTAGTGTGCTCATCAAACCCAGTATGATTTAGATATTTTGAAAATGATAAGAGACAGTATCAGTTTACCAACTCGCATAATAGTACCCATTGAACCTGAAAATCAGTATGTGTATTATGGTTTGTCAACAGCTCAAGCAGTAGTTCATAATGATTTATTACGGCTTGCCGACATGCATTAATTTTGTAATACAAAGTTAGTTTATATTTTTTTTTGGCTCTGCTAATTTCTTATTGAGATTGGAATGAAAATTGGCATATCATGCAAGAGTGCTAAACTAAGTGAAAGGGAAATACAAGAAATAACAGCAAACTGGGAATCGGCAAGTGATAGTGAAAATAGTTTGATTATTTCCGATTCTGATAGTGAAGCTGGTGACAGTAATCGCATCATGGGAAACAAGCCACGAAATGAGGTCAGTACACAAATCACATCCTCTACCTCCAGTAATGCTACAAACATTTTTCAGTGGCAAAATGATGGTGAATTTTCTCCACTAACTCTGCAGTTTGATGATATAACATCTGGCATTACTGACGAATTTGATTTATCAGAAAATCCGGGTGAATCTGAGGTGTTCAAGCAAATGTTTGATCCTGATTTGGTTGAACATATTGTCTGTGAGACAGATAATTATTTTACCTATGTAACAAATAACTTTGATGTTAAGCAACACTCCCCACTAAAACATTACACCAACCCTACAGTATCAGAGCTGTACATATTTTTTGCAAGTCATTATGCTAACAGCACACACTGGCCAAAATCGTCTACAAGATAGCTGGTCTACCTATCCACTTCTCTCAACACCGATGTTCAGAAAAATAATGTCTCAAAACCGCTTCCTATTACTGCTACGACCATTTCGCAGACAACCTGAATCAACCAGCAGGTCACAGATTGTACAAAATAAATTCTATTGTTGAATCAATAAAAATGAAATTCAAGTCAATTTTTTCTCCACATAAGAATGTTTGCATTAATGAAGGTATTGTTGTTTGGAAAGGGCTATTGTCATTCAAACAATATACTCCATCCAAACATCATAGATTTGGAATCAAATTGTTTGTTTTGTGCAATTGCCAAACTGGGAACGTACTTTATTTTCAGGTGTACACGGGTGCCACAACCAATCTTGATGCAGATACAAGTCTAGGAATATCTGGTTCCATTGTCAGGACACTCTTGATTCCATATTTTGGAAAAGGACAGTTGCTTTTTTTTCAGACAACTGGTAAACGAGTCCAACCCTTTTCCAGTACTTGTTGGATAACAAAACGGGAGCTTGTGGTACAGTCAGAGCAAACAGAAAATGCATGCCAAAATTTACCCAGAAAGTGGCATAAAATGAATGTGCTGTATCTCACAAACAATACTGGCTGAGAGATAGCACGAGAGACGTGATGTACACATGCTCTCAACAATACACAAGCCTAAAACAAAAGAGACAGACAAGAAAAATTACAGAACTGGCAAGCATGTCAAAAAACCTATCACAGTTTAAGACTACAACCAAAACATGGGTGCTATTGACAAATGTGACATGCAGATAAGTTTCGTTGACAATACTCATAAATCACTAAAATGGTACAAAAAACTATTTTTTCACATTCTTGACATGTGTGCAAACACAGCGCAAAAAGAGCTCAGAAGAGAAAAGGGAAAGATACATGCTGGATGTATTCAGTGTGTAATGTTGGACTATGTGTATTTCCATATTTCAGGAACTTTCATACATTGAAAAACTTTTGATTCGCAGAAAAAGTGAAATCTTCTAAAGTCTACATGCTGTAAATGATGAGAAATCAATCAGCAATGAAAAGAAACCCAATACATGATGTGCAAAGTGTGTAATGTTATACTACTGTACAAGTATTTTTTTCTTTTGTACTTCAATGTGTTATAAGAATTTTTATGGTGAAAAAAAGTGAAAATTTGTAAAAATATATTTGTTGTAAACAATAAGAAAACAATAAAAAAAACATTCCCAGCCATAAAAAATAAATACAAAAGTATTAAAAACCTTGCTCTATGGTACATAATTAAACATTAAAAACATTGCTCATGAAAGGGTTAAATGCCACATAATATGTACTATTGTTCAACTCATATAAGTGGGGTAAAATCTGACAGACAATATGACAAACCTACACCCTATGTAAAAAGTGAGTGAGTGAAGTGAGTGAAGAGATTTGGACGGCTCTTAACAGTGAGGTCTTGACAGCCAATAAGAATGACTGAGGTGAGTATGGAGCAGCACGGGATTGAGGGGCGGGGGAAACGGGAATTCCCAGAGAAAACTTGCCGACCAACGGCATTGTCCGGCACGATTCCCACATGTGAAAATCCTGTGACCTGGCCGGGGATTGAACCTGGTTCGCCTTGGTAGGAGGCGAGCGAGCTAACCGCTCTGCCACCATGGCTCCCTATGTAAACAGTAAATGGTTTTGTTTGTAAAGTATTGTATCAGTTGATGAAATGCTGTGGATGTATGTTGTTAAGCTTTTTTTTTTTTGTTGATGACTATGGAAAAAATAGTACTCGGAAATAAAAGTTGTAATTTATAATTTCAATTATTCTTACAACATTTATGGTTTAAATTATGTTTTAAAGCATTATTAAATTTTTTTGGCTTTTAGTGAAATAACTTTAAAAACATGTTTAGCATTTGACAGAGCACATTGATATGTACAAACAGTTAACGTTTCCAGCCAACAGTTAGTAATGTTTTCAGTTTCCAGCCCGGTGAATGCCATTATGCAAGCGCTTTTTTCACATTGTGTTTATGAGTACCTACCTTGTTGGTGTTGTCTAAATATTTTATCTATAGTTAATTATTTTGTTATTTGCTTTCTTTAAGCATTGTTGGTTATAGGTACTATTGTAGAGCATTTTCTTTAGTGAAATGTAATATTAATCAGCATGTGTATACCGCTTCGTAAAACTGCCCGTTCTACCATTTTCCTTAACTGCCGTCCGCAATGAAGTGACACAAATATAATTTACATTTCTAAGTTTACAATTGTTGGTTTTAGAAAATATGACCAGTTTTGATTACATTGAATGATTCTGCAAATCAATTATTTAATGCTAGTGATGAACAAACATGATTTTAGGGACGTAAACTTGCAAGAATTTCCATAGAAAAACATGTGTACAAGAAGTTGTGAATTGAAACAGCAAGTTTACGTGTTTTGTAAATAATTCATTCATAAACCTTTACTATAGTTACTGAAATGTATGTGGTGCTAAAAAGCTGCAATTTCAACTCTTTTGTAGTATGCCAATAATATTTGTTTATTTGCCAATACATATATGTAAATTTAACGAGTTTAAGGTTAACTTCAGTCAAAACGTATGTGTGTATTGCTGCATCTATACTAATACAAACAGCAACATATGTATTACATTTTGTTTTTTCATTGAAGCTAAAACTTTGGAAGTTATAAAAATTTGAATGTTATTTCCATACAATCAAAATTTTCCACTGCTTAGTCAAAACAATAGGCAACTCACAATGCCACATACTCTTAAGAAACTCAAAACAATGCTGTCTCACAAAAGACAAACTAAAGGCCCCCTCCCCCCTTCTCTTCCTCTTTGTTTCATGTTTTACTTTGAAATTAAATAAACAGAACCCCAACAAACTTAACTTGGCAATTACAAAAAAAATAGGTTGGAATGACAAGCAAGCTATAATATCTTACATTGATTACTGAGTAGAAATTAGCTAACTTCAGTCTTTCAATGCCTGCCATGACGAAACACGAGGAAAGAAAAAAATGCAAGTGTGCATTGGACTCAAACATTTATTTACAAACATCTTTTTCTTAAATGAAAAAACACCTATGCTTGAATGATACACTGAGACCGTGCTACTGTTCCTAAAACAGTCAAAATGTACCTCACACACACTTGCCAACTTTTAAAGTTTCCAATCAGTAAAATGGATAAAAACTAATAAAACACCCATAAACTGCCCGTGGCAATTTCACATACACTAATTTTTTTAACATTCACACGTAATTTCAAGTCATAGAATTTCCACAATTTCACAATGAAAATTTAATATAATCCAATATTTGTTCAGTGTTTCACACCAGAAACTATGATTTCCGCTAGAGAAGACTTCTACATCATCTAAATGTGTTTGCTTAATATGATGTGTAAAGCAAAAAAAAATATAGCCTACATATTCCTTGCCTTGGGTGAAATATACAGTAATTTAAGATAACTTCAATGCCGTATTTATTTTCACATTTATAGTATTAATACGCTTGCCATAAAAGTATTAAAAATTCACTTTGTAACATACAAAATCCCTATTCTGCAATGATTTAAATTTAAAATATACATTTAAAACTTGTACATAAAAAAAATGTGCATATACTCACATGTAAAGTTCCGAACTAAGAAAACTTACAAATTTTATTTAGAAAAACAAGCATTCCTTCTTTTTCTGGATCAAGTCAGATACAGGAAATGTGGGAATTGTTTATCGCTGAATGAAAAACAATAGCAATTCTACTGCTATCTGTTTGTAGTTTTGTGTTGGTCATTTTCACAGATTGTACACACACAAAACATGTAAAATGGATATGAGATACCAGGTTGTAAACAGAAATGGCACGTAACAAATTTTAATACATACTCAGAATACAGAACAAAAGATAACTAAATTTTGAGATATCTAGAAACGTAGCACGGCCGCAATGTATCCTTATTAAACAGCTGCTCTGTCTATGAAGAAAACAATGAGTGTAAATAAATGCTGTGATCAATATAGGTTACCATTCCAACCTACCTTGTTTTTATCATGGTAAAGTCATACTTCTGGGGGTCCATTAATTTTGACAGCGGATTGGATGGGGTTGGGAGAGACTTTTCAGTTTAACGTCTTTCATGTGACAGCATTGTTTTGCACCTCTTCTTACGAGACTTATCATTTTTAATTATACACTCTTCAAATGGAAGTCGAAAATTTGCTCAATATGATGTAAAATCGTCATTTTATAGGTATCAGTTGTGACGTCGACAGTCACTGTTTTAGCACTCGCTGTAATGCATTATTACATTAACAGTGAAAAATATTTTTATCTAAACGTAATGATTCAAAAGGTCGTAATATTTCTGCAAATATCACTGGAATGCTACAAATACATTGATAAATAAGAAAATAATAAATGATGCAATAACAACTTTTAAAAGATTTTGTTGCACAATATACAAACATAGCAAAACACTTACTTGTGTTTTAAAACATGCCTAGTGTATTTTATGTACAACTATTGGTTTTAAAAATCATCTTGCTTACGCATTTTCATGTTTTTAAAGTAAAAACAAATATGGCACTGATTTTGTCATTTTATATTTCTGCTAACATCGGCTAGATACAAAATACGAAATATCAAATTACCAAATACATCACCATTATAATATACAATATCGGGTCACGTGATCATTTTGTTAACAAACAAAATCTGCCAATTCGGCAACTGCCTCAAATTATTATATAACCTGTCAAGTTTTAACCTAAAGAAAACGCGATAAATATGTAGTAATACTAATCCGAATATTAAACACACTTGAAACTTAAATTTTTTTGGCGAAGTTAGTTTTCCATACAGTAAAAGTGTTATTTTTACACTGCAAAACAGATCTGAAATAATAGTTATCTATGCACGTACATTTAAAACATTTTAATAACCGTTTCAAAATACGTCATTTAATATACACACTGACTTACTGTTTGTAATTCCTATTTGCAACTCCTGAATACACGTTCTGCTACAATTCTTACTATACGTTTCACTGCCATCAATACAAATTAATTGGCTGAATCATTAAATAAATACGACATTGCACCGGCTTACCGAAACTAGTCGCTGCAGAACGAAAACGCAGTTGCTTTGCTTCATGACAATTGGGAAAATGACGGACCAAGCCATTCTCGTGTCGATAATATAACATTTCATGCATCAAACTAATGTATCAATACACATGCCGCTATACTCGATACTTCTTATATGTCCTGATATTGAGGTATCGAAGAATCGATAGTCCCGTCTCTTACGTAAATATCCACTCCAAAATTTTTTCCAATATCAGAATTCTGAAAAATCAAGGCGTTTCCGTAAAATCGTAAAAAGGGTATGATTTCTGTAAATTTTACAGAAAATCTGTACAAGTTGGCATTGTACAGCCTTTTGTACTTTTGTTCATTTCTTGTAAGCAGACTTGTACATAAGTACAAGTCTGCTTACAAGAAATGAACAAAACTATCATAATTTTTCAGACAGATTTATAGCTGAGATTTAAAAAATGCTAAGAATGACAGATCCCTCTTTAAACAAATTAACTGTTTATAACTGTAAAATTCCTCCCCACTATAGTAAACTCTCGATCCATCATTATTCAAGGAACTGCCAAAAATGTCCATACATGTGGAATTTCAGTAGATGAAGGTTCTAACATGTACATCAATAAAATACAACTTCTAACCATATAAAACTTTATGTTGAATATAGTAAGAGCTGTACATTATCTGTGAATACAGTTTAACTAGTAAACATAATAAAAATCAGAATTTTAGAAAAAATATTATTGTAAATAATACATTAAAAAACATCTCACTTAAACTCGTTTAAATAAAGAAAATAACATCTCAAAATACAGTATATAATTGATTGTAATCAGACACCAAATGCAAGCTAACCTAAAACTTGTAGCATTGCAACTACACACACACACACACACACACACACACACACACACACACACACACACACACACACACACACACACGTGCATGCATGCACACACACACACACAGATATATATATATACACACACACACATATGATTATTTGGGAAGTATTTAAATTAGGGATCTCACAGTCAATTCCTCGATACCCTCATTATTACAGGAATCGAAGGATTGAGAATCAAATGGTTAATTGTTATAAATCCTCGTCCACCTTCACATGAATTTTTAGGTTATGTTGCACAGCAACAGATCTTTGCTTTTCCAAATAGACTGAACCTGTACTGAACTCGCATGCATTGACTGGAATTAACCATTTAATGATAGTTCGACAATGAAATTATTTTTGCACACTACGTGTATACTGTTGCATGAATGCTACAAATGCACTTGGAAATCTACCACGCAATATCTAAACCTGTAAATGTCCGCACAGATGAAACACTAAAAAGTCACGAATGAAAGGCCACCGCCGCACATGCGGATATGGTTGGAGATAGCACTTTGTTGCTCATAAGTGTTAGGATCAGCATTAGTTGATAAGCCCAGCGCCGGAAGCGGAAGGTGGCAGTTGGCGTCAATCTGCAACCAGATGTGGTTTGTAGATAAGACCCCTTGCTAGCGGCAAGCTCTTTGAGTTCCAGGTCACTGACGCGGAATTGGCTTTTAGTATGTTGCGAGATAGTTATTAGTAGTGGGAGCATAAGGATCCTGGACCAGAATCCTTAATACCACCAGGATTCCTGGTATTATTTTTTGGATTTTTTATTTTGTTTACCTATTATTTAATGATATGTTAGATAAAGAACAGGTACATTTGTGCCATACATATTTCCTGATGGTGACATTTTCGTTTTTTAGGTAGTCGAGATTGAAAGCAATTTTTTTTTCGTGTTTACCTTTACTACCAAATATAAACATATCTTTTTTCTAAAAGTGGGTAGTGTTAAAGTTTTCAATGTACCTACTGAGGATTTTATTTACTTAGACGTGAAGATAATTCTAGCGATGTGTGGCATTATTATGCCGTTGAAGTAAATTATGCATTTTGCAGTTTGTGTTCGGCAAAAATTTCACGTGGTGGGGTTAGTAGTACAACTAGTAAATTCAGCAACAAAAAACTTAAGTAAACACAACAAGTACAAGAAAATTGTCAATAATTATGTTTCAGAAGATCTTTTGGGCAAAGATGCATGTAGCAGCAAGTCACCCATTGTCCCTGCAACTTAAA
The DNA here is from genome assembly GCA_029891345.1 of Dryococelus australis. Classification (NCBI taxonomy): domain Eukaryota; kingdom Metazoa; phylum Arthropoda; class Insecta; order Phasmatodea; family Phasmatidae; genus Dryococelus; species Dryococelus australis. Next base: position 193,018,983 of record CM056996.1, read on the forward strand.
ATGTCTGGTAGCAGTATTTTCATTTAGCAATGCTAAATGAAAGGTTACTTGTATTTCAGTTTCATTTGTGAATAGCATCAATATTTGTGTACATACTGGTTAGCTTCATAAGTTAACCTAAAATATTGCATTGAAAAGTTGAGAACTTTTGTTTAACTTTTTTGTATAATACTGTGTCTATAATCATATCAAATAAATCACAGATTTTAAAAAATACTGATATGAACTTGTTAGGCTAATTAGCTAAGTCCGAATGTTACATTAATATAGGAATTTAACTTCACTTAGCAGACCAGAAAGTCTTGCCTGTAATTGTCTTCATATTTGTGTCTGTCTAATTTGACCTATAAAACAAAATTTCAAAAGGATACATTGACTGTAGGCACATGTTGATAATCGCTATATCCTTATTTATGGTATCGGAATCGAGTGAAAGGTTTTACGGTTGGAAACGAGAAAAATTGATATTTTGACATCCCTAATTTAAATTGTCTGCATTTCAGTCAAGGATAGTAATTCATGTAATATTTGAAAGATTGTGGCAATGACAACTTGTTTGTATGTCATATATTTTCGTTTTTTCCAAATTTATTATTTTTCTTTCCTCATTTCATCAGTAGTAACAGACGTCAACAACAGACGTCATAGGACAATAGCGCATCTTTTCCTTTTCACTGGGTTAGTAAACTAAAAACATCATCACCGCATTGCACGACATGGTGAAACAAGGAAAATAACAGAGGTCACCTTTGGCTGCGCGAAAACAATATGTTTTCAATGGGGAAACTTTCAACCAACATATAGGGAAGCACGACCTTTCTCGAGTATCAGAACAGCTCGTAGCAGCACAATCGTTTGTGAGTCGGACAGCCTGCAACGAGTGATCACGTTACTCGCACCGACCAGCGCCCACGACTTTAACCTTCTTTTGTATTTCGAACATTTCAGTTCAACTATCTATTAAATTTATTTTCTGTCTGTGCGAGAAGTCAATAGGGCGCCGGGAGAGAAAAGTAATGATTCTCTCTCGTCTTCGTAACTCTTGAAGTGAGAAGTTTTGTTTTATGAAGGCTGCCATTCCGTCTTGTTTTTTTGTTTGTTTGTCAGAGCTGCGAGTGTCAATTTTTGTTTTTGCTGAGACGACAATAAATCTCCAGTAAACATTTAACTTCTTTTATTTGTTGGCAATCCTGGTATCAACAAACTTCCATTATTATGTAGTCAAAGTCTCCAACTCACGCTGAGCTAGTTCATTGGTGTTTACTGAGGACTACGACAGAACAGGACAGTAACCTGTTACAAACTTTCAAACCCTCTGAAAATGAAAATAACATGACACAGAATGCAAGTTAAATTTTGAATGTCCGGCACGGGCTCTATCAGGAGAGAGAATGCAGAGAAGTTATCTATCAGGCAGTGTGTTCACGGCTGTGAGGAGAGTGGTGGTGACAGACAAAGGACGAGGATGGCGGGAGGATTACCAATCCGTGCCGCTACATGTTGCTGACAACGTGCACGCATGGCAAATATTTGTTTTTGAAAGGAATTAATTATATTTTACTGCAAAGAAAACTTGTAATTTTGAGACAAAAATAAATAAATAAGGTGATTATAATTGATTTTTTCACTGTCTAGTAATTAATCATTCAAAACCACATACTCTGATTTTCCCTGTCGTAAGTTACACTGCACTCGGCTCAGTGCTTACCTGCGCATTATTAGACCGCAAAAGTGTCAAAGAGTTCCTTACATTTTATCAGTTTATTCAAAATACACATGTCTATTCAAAATAAATTAATATAAATCCTCCAATTTCCGTGCAGAAGTTACTGAAAATGAATTTTACACTTATAATACAAGTCGCTCGATGTTCAAACGATTTTGATTACTAGAGGCCATACAATTTTATTAGCAAAGATGCTGCCCCATGAATTAAATAAATATTACATTTTAACATCATGTTAATTTAACGCCAGATACAATAAAACACCAACCTTACGCGAAAAACCACCTATATTAACAAAAGGAAACATTTTTTTCAAATAGTAATTTTAACATTTTCAGGTGAAACCATTTGCTTTGAAATACAAGTGATGAAAGGTGCAACTATTTTGAGTGATGCATAATCTTGATAAAATTATGTTCGCCAGGTGCATTTTACTTGCTCTGCTGCCGTCGGGCGGCGGGAGGCATGTGGAAGGTAAGCGAAGCAGGCGTGGCCGAGAGAGACAGGACATGCTTTATCTTATGTTCGACAACAACTTCCCTTCTCGAAGGGATAACATGTCAGGGGAGGAAGGAAGGTGTATGGCTGAGAGAGACAGAAAGAAGGGAGAAAGAAAGGATACTAGGTCTCCACGCTCAATGCTATGGGTAACCACTTCTCCTCTAGTCCGGGGAAGTAGCCAGGCTTGTTAGCCGCATGGCCGCAGTGTCAACAGACATGTTGAGAAGACAAGACTTTGGACAGCACGCCGCAAAGTAACTATAAACGGTGACGTGCATGACGTACTTCACATCCAGTTACTAGACGTTTGCATAAACAACCACCTTAAAAACTACAGTTGCTGGAAATATTAGGTGAAGGGACCCGAAATATAAGTTGATCAATGCTTTATGCAATAAACTATACAAGTAATTTATGTTAACATTATTTACGTAGGGATTTCGCCGGGACCACAAAAAATTGTTGGTGGATGCGGTTTATCGATACATGCAATAACGATACACTGATAGTCGACTGTAACTTGTAATTGTAAATAATATGTTGCATATATATACCTTTTTAAAAAAATTTTGGTTGTAAAATTGGTAAGATATAGACTGCTAAGTTACTAATTACTACTATTCAAAGGTTGGTATTTCCAAACACACACAAAACTACTGGTAAAATACGCTCAGAAACAAATTTTCACATAAACTGTTGAAGAATGTAACAAAAAACGAATTTACCTACATAATATAAAGATTAGTTTATACTGTTCTATATATTGCTGTAATGTTATGGGACATGCCATCTGTGGCATTCGTCAAACACTAGTTCACCTAACTCAATTGGATCTGAACATTGAGACTCACGTTTATAAAAATGCCCAAATTAAATTATTACACGAGCTGAAAATGCAGCAGCACACAAAAAAACTTTACAATAAACAAGCAGGAACAAGAGAAGAATCACAATATTAATTATTCTTCGGTCAAAAACACTCACATTGCAAGGATATTTACAAAGATGGAAGAAAAATTCTCTCCTGGTACACTGACTGACCCCTCACACCAGCAGAAATAATTTAGTAGTTTGCCGGTTAGTCTGAAATACAATATAAAAGAAAAATAGGTCACGGGCACTGCCATTGTGAGTTACAATTGTGACTTGCATATCCTGCACTCTTCAAGCTTTCATCAACTTCTGTTCTGTTGTACGATGAAGGCAGTGCCTACCCTATGTATCTTCCAAAAAGTTTCATTGTACCACCAAATACTGCCCAATCGAGGCGTAGAATGATTCAGTCATATCTAAAAATAGCACAAACATGCACTGCTGTGACTTTAGAACCCTTGCAACACGGGCATGTACCTCATCACGTCGGCACAGTGTGACCCTTGTCATCCTGCCTATGTTGCACCATGTTCCAATAGCCAAGTACATATTCTTAGCTTCCTAGTAAAAGAAAAATGTGATAACATCACCTTACGATGATCACTGCTACTGTCAAACAACTTAAAATAAAAATTTTAATTAAAAAAAATAAAAATATATAAAATAAATACAAATTGGTACATCAAATGTTTCAAACATTGAATCAATTATGTACTTTATTAACCAAAAATATAGAAAAATTAATAAATATTTCCTGCACATATCAATTACTACTAGGTATGTACGTGCATCATTGCAATGTATGCGTGTTTCTGACTTCTTTTGTGAAAATAGGATTACTGACTACCTTTACAAATTGTCCGCAGCTATGAATTATCACATTGTCACCATGCTCTGAAGTGAACATAAAGAAGAAAAGGTGTATGGAGCAGCATTTTAATTCTGTATAACATTCAAAAATTCTATTCAAATTAAAAGAGAATACCAAAATGTTTCAGCTCATTTTCCATATATATATTCTCTGGCATACTTAAGCTGGTAGGTAGGTAGGGCTTAACATCTTATAGACAGCAAGGTCATTATAAAAGGATAAAGTTGCTCAGACAAGGAATCTGCTAAGGAACTATTTCAGCATTTACATGAAGTGATTTCAGAAAACCAAAATCACTATGGTCAGAATGGGATTTGAACCCATGTCCTACTGAATGTGATTCCAAAGATTTACTACTGTGGGTGGCAACTTTTAAAGTTTTCAATCAGTACAATGGACAAAAACTATTAAAACATGCGTAAACTGTCCGCGCAATTTCACATACACTAATTTTCTTATCATTCACACGTAATTTCAAGTAATAAAATTTCCATAATTTCACAATGAAAATTTTATATATTCTAACACTTGTTCAATGTTTTAGGCCAGAAATTATGATTTCTCCTACACCAGACCAACAAAATGTGTTTGCTCAGTATGACATGCAAAGCAAAAATATACTTATTCCTTGCCTTGGCTGAGATATACATTAATTTAAGATAACTTCCATGCCATAAAAGTATTGAGAATTCACTTTGTAATACACAAAATCCCTATGCAATGATTTAAATTAAAAAATGACATTTAAAACAAACTTGTATATCAAAAATGTGCATATACTCACATGTCAATTTTCAAACAAAGAAAGCATACAAATTTTTATTTAGAAAAACAAGTATTCCTTTCTTTTTATGGATTAAGTCAGATAGAGGAAATGTGGAAATCATTTATCGCTGGATGTAAACAACAATAGCAATTCTACCGCTATCTGAAGTAAGATTTATTATTTTGTTTGTAGGTTTGTGTTTGTCGTTTTCACATATTGTACACAAACAAAACATGTAAAATAAATATGAAATACTGGTTGTCAACACAAATGGCACGTAAAAAAATTGAAATATGTACTTGCATTCAGAATACCGAACAGAAGATCACTAAATTTTGACAGTTTTATAAACGTAGCGTGGCCGCAATGTATCCTTGTTAAACAGCTGCTCTGTCTATGAAGAAAGCAATGAGTATAAACTAATGCTGTGATCAATGTAGGTTACCAATCGAACCTACCTTGTTTCTGTTATGGCTAAGTCATACTGCTGGGCTTCCATTAATTTTATTGCCAGTGGATTGGATGAAGTTGGGAGAGACTTTAGTTTAACGTCTTTCATGAGACGTCGTTGTTTTGCATCTCTTCTTACAAGACTATCGTTTTAATTACACATTGTTTGAATGTAAGAGTCGAAAATTTGCGTTATTTTGTCAATTTGATTTGGTCGGTATCAACTGTGACGTTGTCGACAGTCACTTGTTTAGCACTCATGGCAATGCATTATTATATTAACAGTGAAATATATTTTTATCTAAATTTAATGCTTAAAACATACGTAATATTTCTATAATTATCATTGTAATGCTATGAATACATTAATAAATAAGAAAATATAAATTATGCAATAACGACTTTTAAAAAATGTAGTTGGGAATATATAACCAAAGCACAACACCTACTTGCTTTTTAAAACATGCCTCGTATTTTATGTACAGTTAGGCCTAGGCATATCTGTTTTTTAAAAATCATTTTATTTACGCATTCACATGTTTTCAAAGTAAAAAAAACATGGCAATGATTTTGTAATTTCGTATTTTTGCTCACAACTGCTGAATACAAAATACCAAATTACCAAATACGTCACTGCTTCAAATTATAATACAACCGGTTAAGTTACCGAAAGAAAACGCAATAAATATGTAGTTACAATTTGAATATTAAACACGCTTCAGACATAAATATTTTTGGCGAAGTTAGTTTTCCATACAATAAACGTGTTAGCCTTACTTTTACACTGCAAAACAGAGCTAACATAATGGTTTCCAAAACAGAGCTAAAATAATGGTTTTCTAGGCCACGTACATTTCAAATATTTTAATAACCGTTTCAAAATACGTTATTTACAATACACACTGACTTACTGTTTGTAATTCCTAATTTCTGAATACATGTTGTTCTGATACAATTCTTATTACACATTTCTCTGCCATCGATGCAATTTAATTAGTTGATTCATTAAGTAAATAAGACACTTCACCGGCTTTCCGAAACTAGTAAACTCAACTTGAGAACGAAAACACAGTTTCTTCGAGACAATTGGGAAACTGGTGGACAAAGCCATTCACGTGTCGATAATATAACATTTCACACATTGAACGAAAGTGTATGATTTCCGGATATTTTACAGAAAAATCGTAAAGTTGGCAAGTCTGCACCTTGTTTATTCGTAAGCTAATACCAACAGCACCTACACCAGATATGTATGCACAATTCACAAAAATGCAATACTGTACTTTCACGCTATCCAAAATCCCTACTTAAAACAAATTTAGTAAATTACCTATAGTCAAAATTTACTGAATATAAAGAAAGTAATTGACAAGAGTGAGGAGTGTGCAGAGTAAGTGGAGAGACCAGTGGCGTGAGCGATTGCGATTGGGCGGAGTGAGCGGTTGGGCGGAGTGAGCGGTTGGGGGCAGCGAGCAATTGGGTGCAGTGAGCAATAAGGTGGAGTGAGCCATAGGGTGGAGTGAGCGATTGGGCAAAGTGAGTGATTGGGCAGAGTGAGCAATTGGGCGGAGTGAGCGATTGGGCAAAGTGAGTGATTGGGCAGAGTGAGCAATTGGGCGGAGTGAGCTATTGGGCAAAGTGAGTGATTGGGCAGAGTGAGCAATTGGGCGGAGTGAGCAATTGAGCGGAGTGAGCAATTAGCGATTGGGTGGAGTGAGCCATTGGGTGGAGTGAGCCATTGGGCGAAGTGAGCCATTGGTCAAAGTGAGCCATTGGGCAAAGTGAGCCATTGGGCAAGTGAGCGATTGGGCAAGTGAGCGATTGGGCAAGTGAGCGATTGGGCGAAGTAAACGAATGGGTGGAGTGAGTGATTGAGTGGGGAGTGATTGAGTGGAGGGTGTGGTGTGATCGAGCGATGTGAGACAGAGAGAGTGGTAATGAAAGTGTTTTGAAACATAAAGAAAATGGTATTGGTAGGAAATTCAACAAAAAAAAAAAAACAATAAGATCTATTCAAATAGCAGCTCCTGGGACACTTGCTGCCTACTAGACTTGTCAGACTGGCCACGCAGACAAAAATATTTTATCTGTAAATATTATTTTCATATCTACTTTTGAATACAGTTACGTGATTTAATGTCAACTGTAACTGTCAATAGTGTAAAACTTGTAATAAAGTTATATATTATTTCATTTATTACACCTCCAAGTAAATACACTTACTATGTATAAATGAGCCACAACTTTGTAAGAAGAGTGTGTGGCCCATCAAGCTGTGTAATTGTTTGTCAGTGGCCCAGCAGGAATACTAACTGAATAGCCCTAGCCTATATGCAACAGCAACATAGGTAATTCACCATCTAACAGATGGCTTTGCATACCTGGTTAATAAAATAAAATTTTAAAAGTAAGTACCTAGTTTTTCACTTAGAGATCCTGCAGATTCAGCATCCTCTGGCATCTCAAAATCTTCATCATCATCATCATCATCATCATCTTGCTCTATTAAGTAGCCTTAAAAACAACCAACAGCGATATTAATCACCAAGATGAACATATTTTATACTGACAAATACATTTAACACGATTGATATGGAAATCTTTGGTACGCTGTTTTGGAGAATATTAGCCAACATAACTGTTAATTTATTTACAAATTATCAATATTTGTTTTTAACTTCAAAATATTTCTTCTAGCGAAGTTACATTTCATTAGTATATTACAGCAATGTAAGCTACCATATGTTGCATGTGCCTCCTTTTGCATTTACTCAACATTATGCTTCAATTTGAAACAGACTTATTGGATATCCCTAGCATTGTGGTGCAGGTCAAGAGAATTAAGCCATAACCGAACTAAAATATTGTATAGAGTTTAGCTGAACTCTTTCAAATTTTACAGTTTAAAAAATAAAACTGTTTCCCTGAGTGTGCTGTACCAAGGCAGACAACCTTTATTAAAACTGTCTGAATTTTTATAATGCAGTAATCAATATATTAATTCTTTGATTATTCACAATGAGAACAATGTGTGTGCTGAGGAGCACGTTTTATATATTATTTAAGCAGTAACAGTGCATTTATTTCACAAACAGATGAGAAAAAACATATACACCTCTCCTTGGAAGGCAACAGCCTAGCAATAAAGTTATTTTCCCTGACATGTAACATAATGTATTCAAACCACATGCATTTCTTTTCAAAATAATTCAGTTCACAAAACCAAATACAGGCAGCACATTGGTCACATAGTACTGTACAGTATGATAACATGGGTACAGCCATATCTGTTTGCAAGCACTTGCTCGCACTGCATCTGTTTTGGGATTTATTGTTATATTTATGAACAAACAAGGACATACTACCCATGCCTTTTTTCTTTATTTTATAATGAAAGTATTCTGGAGAAAATTGCAATTCAAAGGTATATAACAAGAAGTTGTTTATCTATGAGACACCATAAATATATACAGTGGATTCTCATTGTTCCCTTTATGCACGTTTTACCGTATTCCTCATTTATTTATTTTGGTCCTGCCAAAATTCCTATATAAACAATGCTAATTAATAATTGCTTTCAACAATCGCCAATTGTTTGTTTTCCCGTAACGTCCCTTCAAAATAGATGGCACTTTCGCCACAGATTGCATACATAAATTGTTTTCAACACTACACAAATGCAAAACAATCTGGATAATCGATAACTGGTGATATAGATAATATTGTTTACATCCCGTAGCAGTTTTCACGTTCTATTTCGTACACTTCTTTTTCTTCTTCCATGTTTACTGCACTCGTAGGTTGGTGGCAATAAGAAAGCATCTCATATTCTTCTTTTTATGCATTTACATCACCCTTGAGCTGGCAACAACGAGAATGAATCTCACAATCTCAGACTGTTTTGAAAGTTCTATGATGTTATTCTCATAAACAGAATTTCGAAAGACCTGGCAATATTTTGACGGGCATTATTATTATTGAAAGCAATTGGTTGCAGGTTTGTTTACTATTGTACAGGTTTAAAATTTGTTCAGCAAGTACATAATGGTTGGCCAAAATTGTCGTCAGTAAATAAATTGTGGCATTATTCATAGCTGGATTGAACAGAGCTCAGCCAACAAAGGAAGTCAGAACACTGGACGAGAAAATGAAAAACTAATTTTAAAGAGGCCTAAATGTGTTTTGTATATGTAGAAATAAAATGTGATTCCTAACCCTACTTTTTTTTTTTTTTAACTAAAACAACTGCCATTATAGACAAGGGCACGTCCGCCTACATCACATTTTCCCCACTGGTACTAAACCTTTTCCAAATGTTTTAATGCATATGTGCGTAATTATGAAAAACGTCCATTGAATAATTAATAGTAATATAAGACACCAAATCCCCTTAAGATTACAGCATTTGTTAGCTTTCTACAGATTTTGTGCCTGAAAAAATATGTATTATTTGCGCTAGCGCCGACATGTAAATTGAACAGCCAGAATATTGGATCAGCTTGCGGCGTGCTGTTCAGGTTTCACAAAATGGCCGTTATATTGGCATACTGGATCAATACGGGCACGAGCGAGCAGATGTTTGGTTGAACATACGTGGGACATTCTGTGGCGTGCGGTTCAGGTTTCGTTATGACTAAAAGTATAGAAATTGAATGTTTATGTGCACACACATGTGACAGTGTAGGCAATGCACGTTTATTATCATAATTATTATAGCTTTGATTAATTAATCTGAACTTTACATAGGTAAACTTTTGGATGAAATCCAACTTCAAATTACATAAAAGGCAAATTTCAAATTAACCAAACTTAAGAGCATATAAAATCCTATTCTTCCGTTTCATGGCGAGTAAACACGTTGTATTATATACTATTTCAAATTAATTGTCTTTCAATTATGAAGGTTTTACTGTATTTAAGCTGTCGGTTCAATCAAACATGCATTTTGAAGTTATGAACTTTTTCTCAGTTCTGAAATCTACGTTTGCATTCATTGTTTTCCCGCATGCTACGTTCTTTTCTGTTGGTCCACTGAAAAATGTATTTTCAAGAATGCACTGTACTCGTATCTACCGGCAACATGCAAAGTGTTTCCTTTCAAAAATATGTAATGAAGTTGTATAAACAACACAGGTATAATCCCTCATCAACCACAGTTTCTTGAACTAGTTACAATTATCCAGTAGTATTTTCTATATTGTTTCCTCAACTACAGTTGGTGTGTGTGTGTGTTTGTCACAATTCCATCATGGAATTCCCTTTTTTTGTTCCCGTGCAGCATAAAGCAATAAATGCTGTACGTTAGAGGCTCAATAGGGGATAGTGGATAGAAGGTCAATACACATTATTTGTCTCTGTCAGTGTCATGTGCACAGGTCTGAACTTCTCATCCCCTTTAACTCGTGTCACTTCCCACTTCGCTTCCTTAATTGGCTGTCAAAATAAGCAGCTTGAAGCTGATTTTTTTTTTACACGCTGACAGTTTGTTTACTTACTATAGACGTCCCAATGCTCTTGGAATTGTATATACAAGAATCCTGTTTTATTGTACATCTACCTTTTGAACTGATTAATATTATTCTGCTTAAAGTGTGATTTCTGTTGCAGAGGCGAATAAATATGGTTATTGAGATTTGTTTATTTATGATCTTCAAAATGTATTTATAGTTCAAACCATGTCCTTCCACTTGCAATGAATTACACGACACTTAGGCTTTGTGCTGATCTCATTATTTGGCTACAAACGAGTAACTATGCCCTTCGAGGATATTGGTTTAGGCAGAAAAAAATGTATCTATTGAAATAAATTAATATTTCAACAACACATTCTCTCATTTTTCTGCAAGAAGCTACTTAATATTTAATCATGTTGTTGACAATGGGATGCCAAGTTTATGTTTATAGGGTACCAATTTGTTTGGAAGATGTCTGCCTATTGAATAAAAGTAATATTTCATTTAAAAATCACGTTGATATTACACCAGAAACAATCAAAACACTAAAACTTCAAAAATTGTGTTAAAATTTAGTTTTTTTTTATTAGGTCTGGTTTTCTTATATGGCATAAAATCAAATGGTGTTTTAAATGAAATATTAATTATTTTTAACATCCAAACATTTTCAAAACAAAATTATATCCTAGATCAGTACCTACGACCTCTCCTTGTCTCAAAAAATCTAAATACAGGCATTGAGTCACTTAGCAAGTGCAAAGTCAATTTTCAAAACTTTCTCACAAAAAAATCAGTGACTTTATTACAAATAAATCAATTTCAATATTGAGACATGTTTAGAGTTAATAATGCTCGAGAACATCACATATGACCACTTACGGCTAAAAAAAAGTTTAAATACAGTGCAGCCTTAACTTTTTAGCAGGATACAATTATCTGTACTGTAAAATTCCACTCAGTGTTACCGGACATTGACTTTAAATTTGACCCAGTTTTATACCGCCACATTTACGACATACACTTATGGACATGTTGAAGAGGAGAAATGAGATTTTATAAGCACTGTAAACCGAATTTTCTATCTCATAAATTGTAAACATAGGAGTGGGACTACACGCGTATGTTTGTGAACATGTCGTCAATAAGTCAAAAGCAAAAGATAGAAACCGGACAACATAAATACAGCATATACTTATGTATATAAGCACACTGTTGTGAATGACATATAGGAAAAATATGCTAACACACCACACTGGCCGTATGTGAGCCACACCGCAGGTGAGGGGAGCCAAGGGACAGTGGGGTGGCAACCGACGTCAAGAAAGCTGGCCGGAGGGGCCATGTAATATATAGGGCCGCTGGACGCATGCCCACCCCCACTCTTCAACCCACTCTTCACTCATCAGCTTAAGGCCAAGTACAGAAGAACACTTCTGAGGTGCCATTGACATGAGGGGCGTCGCTGGTCAGCAGTTCATTCCACGTCAGGAGACGTAATAGGACAGCGCGACATCTCCACTACTTGACATCGGACGGAGGAGCTTCGTTCAAGCCAAGTTTAAATCAGTGGTAGGTGCCATACAGATAGGGTGCACGGTAGAGTCGTTAGGGAAGCTACACTGTTTTGATAAAGATAAAGTCTGAGAGAATTCTAAATATTGCAATTTATAAAGTATAATTAATGAAGAATTAGAGATTGTAATATATTTGAGTTGTGGATACATTTAGAAAGAATAAAGAGTATATAATTTGTAATTATTTGTGTTACTGATTTCTACTATCTGGTACGTCACCTGCAGTATAGTCCCTGTGATATTTTAGCAACAGGGGTTATTTGGAGAGTGATATATAGAAGTTAAGTAAGAGTGTTGCATATTAGGATTGAGTCAAGGACAGGTTTGGTGAGCGGTTAGCCAGCAAAACTCAGTGGAGTCACAGTGTCTCTTAGTTATTGCAAGTCTAGCCCATCGTGCCGAAACACTGATGGAAGAGCATTAAGGTTCCACCTCTTTGTAGTACCATAGAAATCTTAATTGCATTGTGTAGTAAGAGTATCTTGTACATTGTGTTAGCATTCTTTAATATAGGTAGAATCAGAGCAGTTCTTTGTAATTACGAGGATAGTGAGCAGTGTAGTCAAGGAAAAGTTCCAACACTCTCTCTGTACACTAGCAGGCGGACGAAAAGCTTAGTCATTTTCTACCGCTATGGTATGGCCTTGCTTACGTTGCGCTACGCAGCGAGGACAGGAACATGCCGAGCTCACTTTGCACCCATTATTTGTAGAAGTAGTAGAGTATTACGTTTGCTTTCTTAGTGTAATGCATGTGATACAACAGAACTGTTGTTTGACACTGTTTAAATAGTGCTAAAAGTCTCTTACAGTATAGTTTGGGCATGTGTAGTGTTTAGTAGCAAAACGTAATGTGCTTGTAGTATAGTAACTTAGTTTAAGTACACAGTGCATGTTTTTGTGTTTTAATTATATCAGTACTCAGACATCTCATTTAGGGTATGACAGACACATTTTTATGATAATAGTGAAAAATTTATTAAGTCAGAGCAGTCATCTATAAAGAAACACCAAAAAAAATTCTAGATTAGATAGCCAGCAAAAGCAAGCTATTACGGAAATTATTCATGAATTTCAGGACCAATTTGCACATTCCATTTTGGAACTGACTGAAGCAAAGAATTATCATATTAAATTAGACTTAACTTCAAACAAGCCAATTGCGACTCCATCCTATCACATAAGTCCTAAAGTTAGGCAAGAGTTATGGGAACAAATTGGCAATATGGAAATGTCAGTATTATCAAATGTTCAGATTCCCCATTCTCTGCGCCAAGTCTAGTTATACGAAAGAAATCTGGATACAATAGATTTCTCACAGATTTTCGCAAGCTTAGTCAGTACCTCACTCATATTCAATATCCATTGCTGTGTACTGAAGACATTTGGAATATTTTAAAAAATTCTAAATATATCACTAGCCTTGACCTCTTTTCAGGATTTTAATAATTCCTGCACGCAAACAAGATCGACATAAACTTGCATTTTCGGCACATGACGTTGGGCTCTTTACTTATTGACGTATGCTTATGGGGTTAAGCAGTTCTCCCCTACCTTTTCAACAGTGTATGGACATCTTATTGGGACCCTTACCCTGGAATATAGAGCGATTGCTAATATTGATGATATCATTCTAGGCAATTCTTTTTCCAAGCATATAAATAATATCATGAAAGTATTTCATAGAGTGCATCAATTTGATGTAAAAGTCAATGCAAAAAAATGTGTCTTTGCGGAGCAAAAAATAAAGACCTTGGGTCACTACATCACACCAAAAGGAATAGCAACTGATCCGGAGAAAGTACATGCTATTCAACAACTATCACAACCTAGCAACATTAAGCAACTCCATACATTTCTACGTTTAACATTGCATTTATGCCATTACATACATAATTACACATCTAAAACAGCACCCTTAATTGATTTAACCAAGCAATCCAACAATTACAAATGGGGCCAAGAACAACAAAAGGCATTTTTAGAACTGAAACAGGGTATTCAACAGGCGCCAGTCTTACAAAGATTTGCCGAAAATAAAATTTCCATTCTGGCTTGAGACACTTTGCAAACTGTGATAGGCACAGTACTTTTACAAGACAACCCACATGACAAGTCAAGTCATATAATCACGTTTGCATCTAAGAAACTTTCCAGTTCAGAAACACGTTGGTGCACAACGGAACAAGCACTTGGTGCAGTGAAATACTTCTGTAATTATTTTAGCTGTGGCGATCAAATTACAGCCACATAGGTTTTGGCGGTGCCTTGATATATTACTAGTAAAAGAAAAATGCGTTAACATCACCTTACGATGATCATTGCTATTGTCAAACAACTTAAAATTAAATTTAAATTTTAAAAAATATATATAAAACAAATTCAAATTGGTACATCAAAAGTTTCAAACGTTGAATCAATTATGTACTTTATTAACCAAAAATATAGAAACATTAATAAATATTTCCTGCACATATTTTTAAGTAAGCCACTCTGTCAGTTATCTAAATAATGTCCTTCCGACATATCGTTGGAACAAATTCACCTTGTGTAGTTGAATGCAGTCTACCCTCGTATCGGCCGCAACGGTTCTGGCACACCCCTCTCATGGTCCTTCTTCTGAGGTCAAAGCTTTTATCGTGCGTCTCAATATGTTGGTTGTTAAAAACCACCGCTAGGGTGTGCAGTCGGGAGTTCGTGATGTAACCCTGGCAAGTGCCGGCCAAGCGAGCGTAAGTGTGAGTAGTATGTGTGCAGCAGTCTGTGAGTCACCGGGCCTGAGCACGTCGCGCGCTGTCACTCAGGAATTCGGGCCGCAGGGTTGGCATGTCAATTTCAATTTGTAATTAATGTTTATAGTTAATGTGTGTATGTGAAGAGCTTACGCCAAAATGTTACTCGAAGTCGGCTGTTGTAACTTATTACGTGCAGGCGTGGACAAACCAAGCAGAAAACTGCAGTTCTGGCGATGCATCATGTTAATACGATGGGTAATGGCGCACGGACTCACGGGAAAAGTAAGGCAGCGTATAGTACCCAGATGGCTAGAGTGAGCAGTGGTAATATGGGACTGGTGAGGTCGTAAAGATGGTAACTGCCCTTCATAATATTATTATAAAAACTTGTGGCATGCTTCTCACGAATTTTGATTTATTGGGAACATGTTTTGTAAATTGGATGTCGGTAACACGTATAATTTTGGGTAGTTTTGAAATTTGCGAGCAAGGAATATCACGAGAGTTGCGATGATAATAACTGGGGAAGTCTTATGGTTTACTACTGCAATTAAAATGTTGCATCAAGTTTGGTAACGAGACGTGGGCGTGTGCAAAGTGGATCATTCTCTTCTGGATCAAATCCTTGGAGTCAACAAAGCTGATGCCCTTGCGTCTCCCTGCAAACCTGTGAACATGCATGAAAGCAGCACCTGAAGAAAACAGCTGACTTCTCTCAAGGTCGAATTTAGAGGGCTGCTGGTTCACTACCTCAACATCTGTTGGTGTCACCATCAGCACGTAAGATCAGTGCCGCTGCACAGGTTAGTCCTGCAGGTACAATTAAAATCCCCCCCCCCCCCCAAAAGCTGTTTCATAGTTTTGGAATATTAACCATCAGGATTCGCAATAGTAAATTTAAACTCTCAAATACACACACGCTAGTGATGGCAAAGGATTTATTAAATTATTTTATTGTAATTTATATATATATATATATATGTATATTTTTATTGGCATAAATGTGTAATGTAAATTACCAGGTTTACCAAGGTGAGAGAGAGACTGAAGATACAAATCCTGGCCAATTATTTTGGGATTAACACAATAATGTTAAAAAAAAATTTTTTACGAGAGTACTTTCAAAATTATTTGTGAATATTTTCTGAGTGCTATGTTGATGAAAACTTATAAAGACCTTGTAAACTGAGCGGCCAAGTTAAGTTATATATTAATAAAACTGAAAGTGAAACGTATTTCTGGTGTCAGTGAACATTTTTGGAGAAACACTTCCCCCCTTTCAGAAACTTACTTTTTTTTAAACTCTGCTATCTTAAGATATTCTTTGTAAAAGTAAGATGGTAGTTTTAAGGGTATACATGGTACACGCAGTCAATGGGTTTTAAGTCCGAGGCAGCTTTTTGTCTTGCGAGGGTGTCTGTGCGTTTAGTTGAAAGTATAAGAATGAGGCAGCATCTGACCTACCTGATACCCTGTGGGGTTGAAGGCGTCTCATAACCAGTATCTGTATGGCTGCCATTTTATTGTAGAGACCAATCACGCTAGTCTTCAATATTTGTGTATTATGGTGGACCATAACTTACGCATACAGAAGATGGCAATAGTGTTAGCAGAGTATGACTTTGAACAACGAATCGTCAAAGGAAAGCTCAACACTGTAGCTAATGCATTAACCCGTATTCCCACGTACAACCAGACTACCACACAAGTCATACATGTTAACGATAAGAATTTTGGCAGAAACAGGAATTTTTGCATTATCCATCTCTATTTAAGGCACTTGCTGAAGTATTGTATCAAAATCATCACAAAGATGAGGAAATTAAGAAAATCATTCATAAATACATTGTCAACAATTGAACGGATATGAAACTGTATATTAAACAAGAGGTGCAAAATAAAGCTAAATCAATTATTAGTAAAACCATTTTAAATGGTGAATATCTTCCTACCTACGCAATAGCAAAAATTATTTTCCATTATTTCCAGGTCAATTTAGAAATAATAATGCAGCATTACTTGAATAAAATATCTGCTACATGTGTTGACCCTTTACTTCATTGTCAGACTATTATCGTAGAGGACAGAAAGCAAATTTACTACTTGCCAGCGTTTATGGACAAACAGAAATACATATGAATAGACGAACAATAGCTACATTTGTTTCCAGTACATGACACTAGGTCTCCACTTCTAGGCAAGAATGAGAATGACCCACACATTTCCAAGCTTAAAACAGCAATTACAGAGCCAGATAAGACAGAACCTAGATACCGAAAACTAGCTAGATGCTACTCTATTACTGGTAATGGAGAAATCTATATCTGAAAATTAGTACTCCAGTAGGTGAGAAGTTAATGCTGGTATCCAAATATTACGTCAATGAGATCAGCAGCACATTATGACACCATTTTAGGAGGTGGTCATTTTGGACTCTTTGAGACATTGCAGAAAATTAGTCATACTTACTATTGGGATACTATGGTAGCTGATGTTAAAAATTATATTAAACACTGCCGAATCTGTCAAAAAGTGAAAACATCCAACACGAAACCTATCAAGCAAATTACACCCATTACCACCCCCCTCCCCCGCCCCTCCCAAAAGTGTGAAGATTAAATGATACAGGGCCTCTTCCTGCTACTCAAAGAGGAAATAAATACATTTTAATAATGACAGAGTTTTTCAGCCGCTATGCGATTGTGAAGCATATTAAGGTACCCGTCTATCTGATGAGTGAATGGTGATGCAGTGCGTCTGTAATACACATTTTTCACAGAAACTACTACACATATTCGGAATTTGTTTTCATAAGAAAAGAAATCACGTTTCAGTCTATGCCTGAGAACCATTTTCAAGACACCTGGTGCAAAGGAAACATGATTTTGAAGGTCTTCGAAATTGCTAAAAATGGAATTTCCAAGCTGTTATATCTTAAAATGTACTTAGAAAAGTGGCATGATACTCGTATTGGGTTGCGCATTGAAGTTTAGTACAGTATTTGCACTAGTAAAATGACAGTGTCACCGCAATAAATTTTGAGGGAAACGTGTATTTCTACGGCATGTTTCGCATTTACTGAGTGTCTATCAGGTGGCGCTCTCTTCGGCCACTGACCAGCTCAGCCTGGGCGGCAAGAGATGGGGGAGAAAAGGACCACTCTGACATGCTAAGCCGCTCCTCCCTCTCGCAGCACAGGGTGTGCAGTAAACGCGTGTGAATTCAGCTGTGTCAAGTATACTGAGGTGCAAGAAGGAGCCCAGAAATTCTTTCTGGGACGTGAAAAATTTAGTTTTTTCTTTCCAGTAAGTATGTTGTGGCTCTGGAAGAATGAAAGCTGTTGTCGATAAAAGAAGACGAGAGAAGAAAACCAGGCTAAGGTTACACGAATCCATTACAATTGGTGATATACAGAACTGGCAAATAAGTAACGCAAGACCTCTAAATTAATAAAAATAATTGAAAACAAATTTACTTATCAAAATTGATTGAACCTAATTCATACAACATAAAAACTAGACTCTCAGTAATATAATTCATGAATTTTTAATTTTAAATCATAGACTTGTTTAATGTCGATTGTTGTTTTTGTAATATTCTTTAAAACAAAAATTAAATATTTCATTAGGTTTTAGTTACACTAAATATTATAAGTTGTTCAACCTTACAAGCCTACAGTAATAGATAATAGAATAAGAATAATTTAAAGAATTCTAGTCATCCGAAAAATATAAATCAACACAATTATAAATATTAGGCCAGTAGACTACTGAGATTCGATGAAATTTGGGTGGCAGTTTTTATATTGGGTCTTTAGCACTTTTGAAGCTAAAAAGAGGTTGATAGAACAAACACAAATTGGATAAACTTAACCTTATTCAATAATTCGCTGAAATGTTCTGTACTGTCAAGGAATAGGCTTCTGGGTTTGAGCCGCATCATAAATTTTTTCTTCAATGTTTCAGTAGTAGCAGTTGCCATCATCAGAGAACGATACCTGACCAATTGAGGACAGTCGAAGGAAGAGGTCCTATATATTCTGATATTACAGTAGCCAACATACGAACTTATAGACCAAGAACCATTAGAGAATAAATAGAAATATTAAAACATCAGAATATCATCAACAGAGAAGAAGGTTACAAGTTAAAACAAAATATAGGCAAATCTCTTCATAGACGACATGAAATCCTGTGATGCAAGAGCAGAGAACACAGACTCACCAGGATTGGCCGACTACCTCAGACAGACTGCAATTGGCCAGAGAGTCCAGCCAATCAGGGTAGAGACTACACCCACAGAAGGATTCGCCAACCACCTCATCCGATCAGGAGGAAGAGAGCCTGTAATTGGCCTAAGAGCTCAGTCAATCAGGAAACAGCCCTCCAGAAAAATAGCAGAATAATTGCTTTGCAAAAGTCATAGGTGAGTTGTTGTCGAAAGTGTTTCGTCGAGCAAGTTCCCCAAATTACTTTTATCTCCAGTCTTAACATATTAGTGTGATAAGAACTACAATTACAATCTTGCAAATGTTAACCCATGCACCATCACTTGCAAAACCCACTAGGTGATCCTTAATTTCTGCAACTCCTAAACCATAATATTCTTCTAGTACAATTACAATGCACTCATAAATCTGTGTAGCATTTGGTCTTTCAACATGTTTAACGCAACAAAATATACACGTACATTGCCTTCAACACAGTAACGTGTATACACAATAACTTGTTCAAGAACAGCACATTCTGTCGCATCATCACATAATATGGAGAAAAATGGAGCAGTCTTAAGACATTCTTCAAGTTTCTTTTGCTCAACACTGCCAACAAAATTAATAAATTCAGCACATTTTTTGTCAGTAATATATGTTTCACCTATATCTAAACCTTTCTTCTTGTCCAGCTCACACAGCCACTTGAAATCTGTAAATGGTCTTCCATGTTTTGCAATTGCATGGCTATTTCGAAACAGAATACTAATTTTTTGAAGGGCTTCTTTGTTTAGTGATTGAAGTGCTTTTTCTGCTACTAATTTTTCTGGTTCTGCATTTCTTGAATTTTTCATCTCTGAACACAGTTTATGGCACTGGCTAACGTTGTGCAAAGATATATTTTCTTTCCTGAAGCTGCTGCAGCCAGTGACAAAAGAAGACTCTGAAGTCTTTTCCTGAAATTGTTCACAAGTCTTGCTAAAAATTAAATTTTTATCAGAGTCATAACGAACCCAAGGAAATGTGACCGACCAAGTTCCTCGGTAATTTTTATGCCATGTTGTTTCGTCATACTTCTTGTCATAACAGTGTTTATCAGAATCAGTCCACTGCTTTTTCTCAGGCGGTTTTGAAACGTTTTGAAGATATTTCCACATACTGTAATTTTAACATTTACTATGCATTACTTAAAAGTTATTGAAAAAATTTGTTTACATTAATGGTCAAAGAAACAACAAACACGCTACACATGCCCATAAACATGACACAATAAATTCATATGTGCCAGCCATTGCACTGTTGGAGTATCATACACTGAGCGGGGTGAGCGACATTGTTTTTCCGTTGAGCTGAGTCTATTTGGACAGCTGAAGGGGAAGAAATAAAAACAAGAAAACACCACGAGAAGTGGACTGTGTGTGAAAACGAGCATGTCCAGCCTCTAGAATTCTTTCAACACATCAACACACAGTCTATCTATATCTAGGTTTTGTAGCATTGAAATTTCCTATCTGCACACTGCCAACAAAATCACAAACTGGTGACCTCGCTCAAAGTCAACGAGGACACGTGCACCCAGTTCTGTTATTGGCTTGGAACTAAAATTTGTGCAGCCACTAAACACGGTTCACGACTAGCACGCGAAAATAAGACAACTACCAATTTTTGCATCGCTCATTTTTGCCAGCAAACACGTCACCTGTCCAACGGACAAGTGAAAAATTACATTCACCTGTCTGTGCTGATTTCTACCTGTCTCTGGCAGGTGGACAAGAGTTAAAATCGAACACTGATAGTAATCAATCTCTCGTTTTCTTATTCTAATTTTTTGTAAATACATTGACTATTATTTAATATTCATGGCTGTGCCGTTTATAATAATGTCTGACTTTTCATGTCACCGACATTGTGTAGTAATGTGATTGCGCACTGAAGCACATAATTTTTAAAACAACATGGTTCGAACACCCGATTGTTGACAACTTTTCTCAGTGATGCTTTGCGCCGTCGGGTGTCTGCACATCTTATGAAATACTGACTTGTAAACGGGAGAGAGGACGGGGTGATGGTGGCGGCGTGAAGAATGTGTTTTGTCAAAATGGAATTAGGTAGTAATGCTGGTCGTGACTTTGGCGCATGCCTGCGCACCTTTTTCACTCAAACGATCCTGCTTAAAACTAAATTATTTTGTACCTCCTATAGGACACATTACTCTACAATATTCTTACACTAAATAATTCCAATATTCTTATTTTATATCTGCTTAATGAGAATTCTGAATAAAAACCTTTTATTATTTAATTTGCTAACTTTAATTTATATTAATCTCTGGGCTTTCATGCCACTAATTGATGTTTTGACAACTGTCATAAAACTTTTGCTTTATCTTGCCAAACTTATAAAATCTACAATATAGCTTCCGGTATTTAAAATTGTTTTATTACTATAACATCTTGTAAAATTATTGAATTTTCTGTTTATTATTATTAAGTACACGTTTTTGCACTTGAGTTTATTATGTATTACTTCAGTCTGGTACATTAAATAATTTATACCACTTTAAATTCCTATTTTAGATCGTTTAATAATTTCAGTTGCAATTCTACACATTCATACATCTATATTCCCTTTCTAACATTATTCGTAACCACTGGTATAGCTCCTTATATTTCTAAAGTCTTTCGTTTAAGAATTATCTAACTTTTCCATTAAAACTGCCCTCTCTAAGTGCTAGTTTATTTCATCACTCTTATATTACTGTTTTATTACTACCTTAATTTTTCTACTTTAAACATTTTACTTGTTTCTTTATACGTACTATTATTCTAATTATTTAATACCTTAACTTACTACTAGTACTTATACTCATGACACATTCTCTACTTTAGCTATTTATTGTTCATGGTTAGTTGAATTTTTCATGAGAACGCCCTATTTTTATGATATCTGAGGCTTTATCAGGGCACAGGAGCATCGAAAAGGTGCCTGTATGCACTGCCCTCTTGGCACATTGCTTGCAACTGTGTACGATTTTTCATCTTTACTACATTTGAAATTCTTTTGTTCCTTTACGCCCGTTTTCTGTCTGGAATTTCCCATCAGGGCAGCGGCGCACATTTTGGCTAATTATCAGGTCTACTTCCCAACATAAGCTCTAGTTTCAACGCTCAGGTGCAAAACTAACGACCTCGAATTGTGCCTGATGTGTAATTAATGAAAATGGCAAATGAATATGACATGGGAATAGGGGTACTATTGCAGCTAGTACGACATCACTCGTGACGCATACGCCCGTACATTCTAATCATACGTGAAAGTGCTTTGTCCGCAAGGACTTTGCTACATTAACAGCTGACGTAGTTGTGCCGTTACCTGTTCCCACGTGAGCTCACCATATGGCTTGCTTAAAAGCTATTACACTAAACCTAATAATTACTATAATTTGAATGAATTTTCTTGCACAATTATTATCGCTACTCGCCCATCGCACACAGAGGCTTCAAAATTTTATTTTGTAGCACACCTTAATGCCTTTGGCGTGGTACTTAAAGAATTCTATACCTGTAATGGCAAATAATTTTGAAATTTAACTTTGCGTGGGCAGGAGGGGTTGTCTGCTATAGACGGGGGAAGGTGGTTTTCTGCTTCGCGTACTCACGCTTTCTTCTACTGAATCCTTCTGTCATTTATTTGTGGGAAAATTTTAATTCTTTCTGAAACTCGCTTGGTGCAGAAGGGGAAGGGTTAGGCATCTCCATCAATGTACTGGGATTGGTACTCCAGCTAATATAAAATATACTAATACTACTACAGGCGACTCCACCTGGCTATAAGAGCCTTTAAGGTGACTGGGGGCATGCAAAATATAAAAGACGGGGACTCTTTAAACGTCTTTATATTGTCCTTGTACTCACAAGTTAACAACACTTACTGCTACAATTTGAAGTTCTCTGAGCCTATCTTTCTGTTTTGGACTCTTCTCAAAGTAGTAGAAAATTTCCACAAGAATTTTGTATAAATTTATACAAAGTCCTGTCAAACCTTTTTCTGCAGCTAAATGCAGTTAAATAACAAGCACAACAGAGCACAAGGCAATCTTGTTAATGTGTAAGTACAGCTGTGACATCATTTTTATATCCTACCATTACAGATGCATTGTCCGAGCCCAATGCAACACAATTTGTAACTGGCATGTCATAGCTAGAGATGGGAAAAAATGACATGATTTTTATGCAAAAAAATCGCGAAAAAATGTGAAATTTAATTTTCAATACATAAAAATGTGAAAATGGCAATTTCTTGTGAAAAAATTATGCATTTGGCATGTATAGGGCACACATTTTTATAAAAAAAAAAAAAACCTAACTGTTCACTTACGTTGATAAACAAAATAACCATCCCGCATGCGTAAAATATAAACATGTTGGAATTCGGCCATAGCTGCCGTACATCCTCACTATTATATAAATGCGAAAGTGTGTTTGTGTGTGTGTGTGAGTTGTCCTTCTTTCACGTCAAAATGGAGCAACGGATCAAAGTGATTTTTTGCACAGATATAGTTGGTGGGCCGGAGTGTGACATAGGCTACTTTTTATCCCACTAAAATATCTCAAACGGTTCCGAAAATCTGATGATCAGTACTTAGGTACTGGATTACACTTTTCTTAGGATTACTGAACAGAAAAGCATTGTTAAAAAGAATTCTGTCATTTCTCCTATATTTTTGTCTATGGCCTGTCTTACATTCCTTCCCAAGAGCTGCAGTAGCTCAGTGGTAGAGAACCCATATAATGGGGCTGCAGTAGCCCAGTGGGTAGAGAACCCATATAATGGGGCTGCAGTAGCCCAGTGTTTAAAGAACCCGATAGTGGGGCTGCAGTAGCCCAGTGGCTAGAGCACCCGATAGTGAGGCCGCAATAGTTCAGTGGCTAGAAAACTCAATATTTATTTCAAGTCCTAAATTTCATGCGAACGAAGCCGCAGGTAAAATCTAATAACAAAATAGTTACGCTACTCTACAGGAGAAAGTTAGCTTACATAGTTTGCATGACCACCACCGTCATGCCACAAATGCACATTGATAAACGCCATTTTGTGTAACATGTTGTAGTGGTTTTTCTTTCTCAAGTCAGGTTACCAACCTTGGAATAGTAATTGTGCGACGTATATCTGTAAACATTGCAACATAGTAAACATTTTCTGTCACAAATGTTTTGTAGACAGGGAAATTAAGTTGGAATTTTATTTAATGAACAAACTTTAAATATAACAAACAATAATGGATAGCCATACGATTATTAAGTATAGTGACTATCAAAAGTAAATAAATATATTTCGCTGGCTGTACGAGTACTAGGTGGCCATTAAGTAGTGTTTACTGTTTGTTTCTGTGCTAAAAGAACACACACAAAATAACGAGAGACATTTTCACATTTTGCCAGTGCAAATATACTTGATTTTTATGCTGGGTAATTATTACTGCTAATGTATTTGAAGCCGTTCCTACCTTATTAAAGTTCTTCGGAACCGTGTTTTCATCTTAACTGTAATGCCAATATTTATGGCTACTCCCGAGTCACTGGCGACAGAATTTAAATCCAAAGGATTGTACGTGTCTAATAAAATTGTGTTTTACAAATGGCGCAATTGCAGAGTGGACCATGAAAGATGCGAGACTGTCTTAACACATGTGCAAAGCAACCATTTTATAAATCGGATGCTGTACAATATCAAAATGTTAGAAAATTCTCTTCAATGTTGTACTTTTTGGTGTCCTTTACTTTTAAGTGACTTACAAAATTTTTATTTGAAGTTTAGCATGTTTTTTTTGCAGTCACAACACCGTGAAAAATATTAACAGTGGAAGCCCGGAATACCACAGCCCGTTATACAGCGGATTCGGTTATACAGCGGGGCAATTTATGTTCCCCGGCCTGAATAAATAAATAAGTGGAAAGTGTGCAGTCAGGTAGGTGTGTGGTCTGTCGGCGGGTGGCCATGAGTCAGGGACGTTGATGGATAAGGCGGAGGGAGCTGGTGCATGTTGTCCTCCTTTCAGGGCAGAGATCTATTTTACTGATTGATTACACCCAATATTGTATGGTTTTCCGTATACAGTTTTGTTGCCATGGTGCAATGTATTTGACGGAAGAACTCCTAGTGGTCCTTTTTTTATGTGACCCTATTATACCTATTATGCTGTTTGGTTGTAAACGGGTAAAAAAAAATGTTACTGAAATAACCTTTCCATTTTATCTGGGCATTGGATCAGTGTGGGGGATGGAATGGCTGTAATCCAAGCTGTTATATCATACTTGCAAGTGTCCTGCTGTCACACATTTACTAGCACTTACAAGTTGATATGAAATGTGCATGTATTGTATAGCGTAAGACATTTAAGCAATTACAGTAATCTCTCGCCAACCACGGTATCTTGAAATGCGGTTTCAGTTATGTGCGGATTTGTTTTTGTAGACCTTTTCTCCAAATGCTGTACAAGTTTCTATTATCCAAGGTTTGCAGTCTATGGAAAAATAGCCGTTACTGATGATAGTGGTTGCACATTTCTCAAGCTGCTATTATAGACTTTGATATTTGTTGTCACAAGCAGTATAATGCAATAAATTACTTCATGCCAAAAAGGGGACTTTTGTTTTTTTGGGGAGGGGTAGGGGGGAGATGGGTGCCCGGGAATTGCAGGCCAGGTTAGTGAGAATTCTTTGTCCTAGTCGCATACCGCTGCATCTACCTTACTCTCCCTGTCAATTTTTACTTCCTCATCCCTCCTCTTTTGCTGTAAAAACAGCGGCACATTACAGACTAGTTCATTAAAGAGTGTATGTATGATAACTACAAATTTAATTCAATGCCCTTTTTTAATGATTTTTATTTAAGTTTATGTGCACGCATGACTATATAAGATGTTAATTTTTTATGGTGAGCAATTGTTTATTTCTTGCTAAGTCAATTTGATGTGTGACGTCAATAAAGGTAAGTGTGTGCAAATAAAATATTTTCTTATATTACCATATTTTGGCGAGTTAGGCCCGTGTGAGTGTACAGGCCACATCAAAAGATTTTGATGAAAAATTCAGGATAATTAATATTTCAAGTAGACCACACTAAATTTTTGTATTCCCGTAAACATTGCTGGGCCTCATAGTGCCAGTGTAGAGACTAACATGCCACCTTAATTTTGTATAAATTCAACATATTGACATGATCCACATCTATCAGCACGTTTTCCCAACACCGGGCCGCTGTTATAAAGTGAACCAGCCCTTTAACGATGGCAGTGGCCAGCTGGCCACCCCCCACCCGAGTAATCTTGTAGCGACCAATCAACAGCTGCCCAGCCTGAGGATCTAGGCCGAAGCGAGAGCAGCAAGCCGCTGTCCCTGGCTACGCTGCAGAGGAGCTAGGCGCTCACCCAACTACGTGCACACTTTAATTATAATTTGTATATAGCAGCTATTAACAGTAGGTCTTCCCATTTTTGGGAAACAAATTCCAAAATTTAAGGCGGGCCTCCAAATTCGTGCTTCTAAGTCATTTACAGGCCTATAATTAATCTCCTATGGTGTATAGCTCTGCATAATCATTATAATTATGATGTAGACACTTTGATTATAGCGTGTATACAGCGACTATTCAGTATGTCTTCCCATTTTCAAAAAAAAAATTCTGAAATTTGAGGAGTGCCTTGAAATTCGTGCTTCTGAGTTATTTACAGGCCTATAATTAATCTCCTATGGAATATAACATTATGTAATCATTATAATTATGATGCAGACACTTTGATCATAATCTATATATACCAGCTTCCCATTTTCGAAGTAAAATTCCGAGTGAACGAGCCATTATGGAACAGGCTTAATGCAGAAAAGCTACCTTTCTTTGCAAGCTACAAATAATTCACTTTGTTTTTTGTTTTAGTTTTCCTTTGTACAACGTAAATCAGACAAGCAAGAAACATGTTTCACAACACGTGAGGGATAAATCCCATCTGCAGTGGAAATGTGCATTTGATCTTTGGAGTGAGTTTCCTTTTTCCTCCTCACTTCGTCCCTACCAGACCCAGCAGGAGGCGGAGGTGAACCTCCTCCTTCAACCCGCACAACTCGCAGCGAACATTGCCCTTGGTGGAATAAATACATCCTTTGCGTGGAAAATGCAATTTTTTTTAGTTATTATTGCTTGAATGCATGTGAGCCCCTCCATCACAGCACATTTCTCTTCTTCTGTTTCCCTCCCTTGGGTGCTGTCAAGTCCAGTGATGCAGATAAAAAAATAAAGTTCCAATAGCAAGGGGCTAAACGTTTCATGAGCTACGGCAGTAAATAACAACACTTGCTCCTTGATGACAGATAGGTGCCCAGACCCATTAGAACACGGGCTTTTTTTGCTACTGTACTCAATCACTCCCGGAATAGCACGGAAAGCTATAATGCGGGACTGAGTCATGTCCCCAACAGCCACATTACATCAGGCTTTTATTAGACATTCAATAAAAATACAAAACCCCGAAATTACTGAATTTTATAAACGAAAAAGACAAAAAAAATTAAACCACATTTTCACATCCCTAGTCATAACTATATACAGTTTTAAGTAGCATTTGTCCAATATTTCTGCCAGTTGCTGCACCTTCTAAAGCAACTATTGACAAAAAACCACTTTTAACTATCAAATATTCCTCATTGTAGTAGATTACAACAACTGGATAAAGTTTAGAATCATCATTACTCCAATCAGTTGCAATGGAAAACTGTATTTTCTGCAATATCCCAACTAAACTTGTTTGCTGTTAGTTTTGGTGTGCCCACAGCAACATTTCTTTGCCTCCTCACTTTTAGAATAAATATTCATAAACAAGGGACCTGCATGATCTGCTACCGAGATTGGCAATTCGTGTTCCAATATAAATGATGTGAAGTAACACTCAGTACATATGGTACTAAAACTGCCTCCGTTCACTTTGCTGAAAAACAAACTTGTATTCCCCCCCCACACTCAGCACTTCTTTTGTATCAGGGTGCCTTCATGAACTTTCAAATCTTTCTTCTCTCCATGAGGAACATTAATATCACAGGCACACTGTTAACCAAACCATAATTATTTCCTTTCCTTTCCTTCCTAGAATTGGGTAACCCATCAAAATTGTTCAATAACTTTCTAAAAATACTCGTTTATACAATTTCTTTATTGTGGTTCAATTAGAAATTTTACGGTGATGTCAAAAACATTTTAACTTTGAATAAACTTTGCTATAATCACACAGCCACTAACTCACACTCTGGCACTCTATGACACTTGCGAACTTGCTCCATAATGCAGGAATTCTTTTGTCACTTTGTTAAGATTCGGAAAGACTCTGTAATATCTTGGGGGCCACAGAAACAGGAAAGGGCATGAGCTCAAAAAAATTGATGCCACCAGAAACGTTATTACTTTATGAACATCCTACGATAAGTTAGAGTATCATTTTTTTCAACATTTCTAAGGAAAACAGTAGCCACAATGGCTAACTGATGTAGCAACCTTTGACCACAGTTTCAACCACATGAGCAGCTATAGAAATAAAAAATATCTTTTCCTATTTACACTATACTCCCAGACTTTCATGGAAAATTCCATTGCAACAACTATTCCACCTGCACTACCATGCATTATCAATTAGTGATATATGTGGTAATTTTTACAAATAAACCAGGAGCCGTACAATAGAGCATCAAATTGTACATTGTACGGATAATTTGTACAGCTTGACAGCTATGTAATTGTGACCTCAACCTTTACAATATATCCAAAATGTGATTTCCATTATTGTCATGGCACAGTGTAGCTGTCGGTATTGCATGCTGTGTGATGATGCCAGAAGTACAGCTCAGTGTACATTCACTCAGGAATAGCATCCACAAAGAAGTCTACTGTGATTATGTTGCATGCCTCCTCAGGGCACCCCTCCAGACAAGTGGGACAGCTGTACAATGCCTTGCTACAGTTCCTGCAGTGCTTCCTCTGGTCGCTGGGTATGGCTTCGTAGTTGGGCATGGTGGGCATGTCGCAGGTATCCATCGCCGAAACGTAGCTCCAAGGCCGACACTAATGCGGACTACTCCAGCTGATCTCTTTCTGGCAGGGACTGCAATACGCTCAGTTTAGGTCACCTCAGCACAACTACAGGCAGTTGCTTGTCAGTTCGGCCATTCAGGGTGGTGTCTGTTCATCGTAGCAAGCAGGCTTATTTGCGACTACCTTATCTAACCCTGATTAAGGTGTACCCACAATGCAAAACTGCTGGGCCTCTCCTGCAACACATGTATTGGCAGCAACCTCTACCCATTCCTTCTTGATTGTACTCGCCACCTGTTCTACCTTACACTCAACACTGTACGTTATTTCACTCATAATATAAAATTTTCTTGTCCACAATCGTTCACTAATTTGCTTATACTTTCTATCATTCAGTATACACTGTTTGTTATCTTATCTGCATTCTCATTCACACTGTCTGTTTTACTGTCCAGTTTGTTTACCACTTTTCTAACATAGAAAACTAGTGGAAAGGAAAATAGACTACGGCCGCAGTCACACGAGTAGTCTCAAACATGTTTATTATAGTAAATTAATTCAGTAGCCATGTTTAAACATGTTTGTGAATGAAACTAGTTTCAGTAGTTACGCAACTATAACTGAATTCAAACAAAAGGAAATCCAAACCTCGAAAATAAGCTTCACAATAACTTATAATTGATTCCAACACTAAGCAAGCTGGGTTTTTATATTAATTTTAACAGAACATACCTTATTTTTATTGTAACAGCAAAGCAAATACTGTTTTTTGACCTGGCTTACTGTTTATTTCATCTAATACAGAAATTCCCACCAAATCCAGCCATTTTGATCATACATTCTGTTTACTTCTTAGCAGTCAATGATAGTGCAACACAGAAGACCAGATGTTCCAATGTACCTACAACCAGTTTACTTTGAACTAGAAATAACTGCGACCGGAACAAGTTTGGAGCCAGTATAACTGTGTCCTATACTGAGCATGTTTGAAGTGAATTAGTTGTGTCCCGTGTGACCATGGACTAACACCATTAATTTGAGTGATTACAGATTCACTAACACTACTAATCTGAGTATTTATAGGTTCCCTTACACTAGTAATTTGATTATTTACCGATTCATTAACACTAATTCGACTATTTGCAAATCCACTTACACATTATTTTGCTATTTAGATTTTTGTTAACACCAATGATATCTGCTTCAACACTTTCATTTACATTTCATTATTAGTTTTAGCCACTAAACTTTTCAATCAAAGCTTGCAGTGCATCTTTATGAGCCACCATTTTACTTGTTAACATTCTATGTGAATTTTGACTAATTTTGCAGCCTGTAATTCCAATTTTTTTTTTTTTTTTTTTTTTTTTTTTTTTTTTTTTTTTTTTTTTTTTTTTTTATCTTACTAGTAAATAGCCTACTGGGTAATCTTAGTTTCAAAACAATTTGCTAAAAAAAATTCCTCCATCTCACTTTTCACACCAGTGATGCAACTTTTCCAAAGTTTGCTGGAGTAGCCATATTCTTTAAAGGATGGAGGTATTAATTAAATGAAAAAGTTAACAAAAATTTATCGTTTTATTTATAAACAACTCAAAAAATTATTCCAAAACTTTCTATCTTACCAACAATAACTATAAGTTGTTAATTACAGATAATATTTACATTACTGTCCCTTATCTCACAAAAATTAACACAATCAAGCACTTAAAACCAACCTTTATAAAAAGTTTTAAAGCATATTCTGAATAACTATTTGAATGATATATTTGCTTAGTGTCAGTATTTACATCCAAATCACTATCACGTGCCCATTCAAATCCCACCTTATTTCAATCCAGGTACAGCCAGTCTTTCCTCATTCTAGAGCGCCCTGGGCACCCCCTTACACATACTCTACTCGTCTGGTAACTTGCTCTCCACACTCCACAGCATGTGCGCTTCGCAAGTCGCCATCAAACACACACACTTCCGCCACAATATCTCTCGCCTCTGCAGCCACTCCTCTTCTTAGTTCACTCCTCACCACACTTTGTCAGGTGGCAACAACAAACTCCCAATCCTTCTCAGGTGTGGCACTATTTACAGGGACCAGCGCTCCATCGAGAACCATCTTCACACATTGCAGTGGCAACAGCAAATATACTTAGAAATCTTGCGTAATGGGTCCTGGACTACCCACTGATCCAGCTGTGAGTAGAGGGGCGCTAGTACCACTCCTCCGGCAGTGTAGTGGATCTGCCCAGGGGCCAGGGAGTACAGACCAAGCTCAGTAACCTACTCCCCGTGATGCTGCGAGGGGAAAGGGGAAAAGCCTGCACACAACACTAGGTATGTGCTATTTAGTATTTACAATATTCCCTAGATGCTAATTTACGAGTTGATACCCTGGCATGTAAGTCACTTTTTTTTAAACAATACCGCTATGAAAATGTTTAATAATACACATGGAACATTTCTTGAGTATTAGTAATAGGTCCGAACAGAGTAAAAACATCTTTTCGAACAGTATGAGCTGATATAGTAACCAGTAAGTGCCAGCTTCCATGAATAATACTCTTCAAATTCTGTAATTTTTTTTTGGGGGGGGGGGGGGGGGTATATTCTGCATTAAATGTGTGAATGCAGTTTCTTGAAATACATTGTCATCGACTAGGTAATGTTAGAAGTATTCTGATGAAGTCACGTCCATAATGATGTACGCAATTAAATGTTATAAGTAAAAAGTAATTATTTTCACAAACAATATGCCTAAGCAGAAGTTATAGTATTATGTATTTTAAAAACTGCATAACTGGACTAATTTTCACGAAACTTGCATTAGTGATAACTATTCCCGTCAGTGTGTGCCAAAATTTTTTTTGGATCAATTTAGTTCAACCATTGAGTTTCATTACAATTATTTTCATAGTTCATAATGTAATAACAATGTCATTTTCTTGGGTGTAGTTTAGCATGAAAATATTTGTGTCGTCTATGCAAAAAATTGTATGTTATTTCAATAGGAATTTTGATACATCTGCAAATATTTCGACAATCTCAATGCACACTTAGTGAATTATAAAATTTTCTAGTGAAAAGAAAAATACAAATGCACTTCATCTCAAAAACAAGCAAATAGTTTTCCTTAATTCCACTCCTAAACGTTAAACTATGCTTTAAGAAATGTCTTCTGTGTGAAGGATTACCCAGACAGTATATTATAAATATGTGCCTTTCTTATGATTATGAGGCATATAAAAAGGTAGCATTCAAAATAATCGCAGATCAAAAGGAACATTTGGAATGGCTTACCATTATCTTATAATAGGACAAAGAGTTTACTCTTTTGTTATTCTGTTAACAATTTTAACAAAAACATGTATTCTTATGACTACAGAAGGGTTGACCACAGTTAAAATCATTCGTTTATAGGCTCTCTAAACACAAAAAGAATCATGAAAGAGTAATTATTCACAAATCCATATCATTTACAGAAAATAACACATACAAGTTTATATTATTGATTAAATATTTGTAACGTTTTGTTATTTATTTAATGAGTATGCACTGGATACATGAGCAAACACAAGCTGAAAGTTATATGGCAGCATTCATTTTGATACGTGGAAAGATATGAAAACAATGGACTGAAAGTAAAAATTTAGCATAGTTTCCAAAACTGCTCATCTCATCGTGAACAGCCTTTAATAATGACTGGCTACAACTAAACCAATGATCAATGAACATCGCTGTTACTTTTGCAAAAACAGGAAAAGGAAATTCACATTTCATAAACTGTCGAAAGATCACATTGGTGATGTAAAATAAATTGTGAATAGCTCACCTGTAAGATGAACTTTTCCTTGGCCAGATGTTAAGAAAGCAATTTTTTCTCCAGAGGTAAAATTTAAGTCAAGCTGACTCTGAAGAAATTTTTGCCGCTGCAAAGAGCAGAGAATAAACTCCCTATCATTGTGGTCTAAAATCACAGAAGTCAGTTCATTATCTGATGGTTTTGCCTCCAGGCAAGCCATCGAAACATGGAATGCAGTATCCACAGTTTGCGCATACCGCTTACCCGGTTCAAGTACCAAACCTGCAACAAGAATGCAGTTGATTGTTCAGAACAACTTATCAAATGAAACACACGAAAATATGAAGAAAATAATATTGGAATATTCAATTAATTTATACCAACCAATGTAAAATTTCTTTTCATATATTAGACTGAATGGAAAAAATTTCTAATGATTGTAAGTAACAGATAAAGACTTATGTCAAGTATGTACCATCAGAATACAATGGTACTCCCTAAATGTAGTCACTAGTACTTCCCCAATGTGTGACATGCAACCCATTACATGTCAAACATTACTGGCTGCCAGAATAGAATGATTGCTCGCAGACAGTGCAAATGGATTTCACTCTGGTTTGCTGACAAGATGTGGGCACAATAACCAAATCAAAGGCCTCAACTTTTAACTTTAATGACTCAAATGTTGTTTGATGCCAAAGCAGTAGGTACATGCGAGTTCGAGTCGAGTTTTTTGAAAAACTCGCAACTTTAAGCCAAGTCGAGCCAAGTGAAAAGAATTATTTACCAAAATAAGCACAAAATATTAATAATGTGACATGTTTGGATTACGATTTTCAGTATTTGTTGAGCCCGAGCTTGGGTATTACAAAAAAAGACCACTCGAAACTCAAAGGTGTCAACAAAGTAGCCAGTGCTACTACTCCTGCCTTCAACAACTAACACAATGGAGCTATGTCTGCAATTTGTGGGATAAGCCCTTTTACATAATTAATATGCAAAGTAGATATTGTAGGTGTTTCTTGTTAGAC
Organism: Dryococelus australis; assembly: GCA_029891345.1. NCBI lineage: Eukaryota > Metazoa > Arthropoda > Insecta > Phasmatodea > Phasmatidae > Dryococelus > Dryococelus australis. The sequence continues at coordinate 193,053,042 of CM056996.1, forward strand.
AAAAGGTTTTAGTTCCTCTAATTTCAACACTACCAGGATCTCCCTTGATGCCCTCCACATTTTACCTCTTGCAGCTTATACTGGTGTTTTTCTTTTTAAATTTAATGTTCATCATCCTTGCTTGTTCAACTAACTGATTGAGGCATAATGGCTTTCTTTCATCTCTCCCAAGAACAGTAACTCATAGAAGAAAATTATTTTACTGGGTATATCTGCAAAGTTAGTTCCTACTAAATGTTTGAAAATTTGGGTGAACTAGATACTCAGTATGGCAACCTGAGATACTATATATATATATATATGTCACAAGGGCTACTGAAGCAATACTTTAATGATGACTACTTGTCCAGCTTGACCTGATGGAACCCTTTGCACAAATCAAACTCTGTGTAACATCTCTTCCCTGCCAATTGCTCACTAATTTCTCCTACAGTGATGACCATGTGACTTGTCTTATGTTCTCGTTCAGATCTGACGGATCGAGGCACATACTAAGTTTTCAGTTTGATTTTTCTGCTATTCCCATGGTACTAATCCATGATTTAGCATCAACTTCATTGCTTTTATTATTACTCCCTTCTTAACTAGCCTGTGTAGTTCATTTTTGAGTGGTCTCTCTGAATGCCAGTGATACTCTTTGAGGGGGTCTACTAAGAGGTTCTGAAACCTCACTTGGTTACTATTGTAAATTGAGGAAAATACATTTATCTCTGGAATATCCTTGGTTCTCAGTTACAAATTTGTCAACACTTTCCTTAATTTGTACACCAACTTGCAGCAAGCACTAAGTTAAATACATACATCCTGGCAGCTCAAGCAGGGAAACAACATCTAAATTTAATATCATAAACTAAATCGTGAAATCCTTTTCCTTTCCCAATGGTCTACACCAACCAAGATTTTTAATTTAACCTCAATTGGCTGTCCCATAAACTGGATTGACCATTTTGAACCCTTAAATTAAAAGTATACTATTGTGTGCTACTTTATCCAATTTCACAGCTCAGTTTTTGTCTTCAATACATAAGCTTTCCTGCCACTCATTAAGATGGGTCATCCTGTTGGTACTATTTATACCTGACTTATTTATATGACTTAATATCATTTTGAAATTCCCCTACTTTTCCCTGTTTTACCAGGCAGAATCCTACCATTTGCACTGACCATTTTGAGAAATACTGAAACCTTATATAACATATTTTTTTAATGCTGACAGAAAAAATACAGTCAGTGAAGTTCAATTAAATTACATTGAACCGACCAAGCAAGCCTATCAATATTTCCATCAATACATACTACTGGCTTCACATGAATGTCCATTAAAAACACATAAATACTTTATTTTATACATATAAGTCCTATGTCACTTGACAAAGCTGTATTATTGCCACTTCACGAATTTAAAAATTGATATTTTAAAATGCATATAATCACAATTGCACTATCCTTGATTCACACTACTAACAAAATTTGCAGAGTAGCAGTTATTAACATTTTCCCTGACCAAGGTAAAAATTCCCTGACATTTCCTCATCACATGAAATGCCCTGATATTTCCCCATTTTCCCTGTGGATGGACACCCTACTAGAGTATTGAAAAGCACTTGTAAACTGTCACAGTACACATATATACTAGAACTATCTACTGGGCGTTGGTCAATTACCTGTACATATTGTTTATACTCTGCAAGCACTTGCAAAATGATTGGTGCGAGCCACATTTGACTCATTTCTTACCATATACTAGGCATGCTTTTGGATCACGCAAGGACTCACACAGAGGACACTTATATTCTTTGCTAAACTGCCCTCCCTTTTATTACCTTTCTTCACGTTATTCCTCCAACTGCTGTTCATTATCAACATATCAGAGGCAGTCAGTGCCTTGCTCAAAGTGGGGTTATAAACGCATCGCATGGCCTCTTGTACAGCAACGTCTCATCCCATGGACGATTCAATTTCAAGAATTTGCTCTTCAGCAGTTTCTTCTAGTTGTCAATGGTTGAGTTTGTACTGCTTGTTGCAGAAGATGTGTTGTAATTGTAATTTGAGACAAGTTAACGGAATGCTGTTAGATAGCACTCGAAGCTTTCGCATTCCTCCTGAACTAGCCGGTTGATCAGAAAGTGTTCAAAACAATTCGCTGACATGTGGGTTTGCATAACGTTCAATGGCCTCCTACAGTTTTTTGTAGTTGGTCAAATCATCTTCTAGGATGTTTAATAATGATAGAATTCTAGCAGATGCATTATCCATTATGTTCTGAACAAGGGAGATTTTAACTTTACCTTGAGCATTCATATCCTGTTCCTACCAAATAATTCTATATACTGGTACAGACTATTCACGATAAAGAGACCACTTTATAAGACAGTGCTAAATTTTTCCTTTCAGCCAATTTCTAAAATAAACATTGTCATGTGACTAATAAACACAGTGTAATTTAAACATTTCAACACTCTCAAAAGTTAACATGTGTGGGCAAATTTATTTGTGGTTAATGCCTGTTGAGAAGTCCTTAAAATGTGCTGACTTTACTAAGAATAGCCTACAATCTATTTTACTTTGAATGTTCAAATCCAGGTATAGTTTGACATTAACTCCCATTGCCAGGGCTGTTGTTTGTGAAGATGTTCCACATGCCACATAAATTCACCTTTCTTGTAACATGTTTTACAAAGTGCAACTCAATTGTGCCATGTTATATTTGCAGAATACATTTATACATTTTTTTATTATATATTCAGTGCCGTTTTTAAAGAATGTCACTCTTTTTTTAATGTGGCACTTCTATTTTTAAAGTATGTCATTACAGTTTTGATACATGCTAACTAAAATTAAATTTATGGTATCATTGACATATTTATATTTTATACTTTTTGAAAACATTACTTTTAATATTTTGGTCAGTTAGTGCTATTGTGAGTATTATAATTATTTGTTTCTCAGTAAATTAACTTTGTATTGAGCTGTTTTGAGAACTTTACTTTAGTTTTCACTCATTAGTATGATAGCGAGAATTTTTATTATTAATTGTCTCATGGGTTTTATTACTTTAATTATTGAGGTGATTATTAACTTTCTCCAGTAAATAATACTTTTACTCTCAGTTGGAAATATTTACTAGTTACGTAATTTGTGGAGTGGAAGCCCGGAATACCACGGATTCGATTATACCACGGGGCAATTTATGTCCCCTGGCCTGAATAAATTAATAAGTAGAAAGTGTGCATTCACGTAGGCATGTGATCTGTCGGTGGGTGGTCGTGAGTCAGGAACGTTGATGGATGAGACATGCGTTCTCCCTCCTTTCAGCGCAGAGATCTATTTTAATGATTCATTACAGCCAATATTGTACATTTTTCCGTATTCAGTTTCATTGGTGTAGTGCAAAGATTTGACGGAAGAATTCCTAGTGGTCCTTTCTTTACGTGACCCTATTATACCTGTTCTGCCGTTTGGTTGTAAATAGGCCAAAAAAAAAGTTACTGTGGATCAGAGTATGGGGGGGTGGGGGGGTGGCAGTGCCTTATTCCAAACCATATATCATACTCACAATTCTAAACTATATATCATACTCACAAGTGTTCTGTTCTCACGCATTTACTGGCACTTAGGTTACACGTTTACGTGAAATGTGCGTTTGCTGTATGGCGTAACACATTTAAGCAATCACAATTATTCTATGCCAAAGTGTTTAACTACAGTAAGTTAATATACACGGGAATACTGTCGTAAAAGGAATGCCGACTTCTGTGGTGCATTCTGTATAAAACTGGCTTGCAATGCGAGGGGCTCTGGGTTCATATTCTAGATAAGGTAGGGATTAAGTCCTTTACAGACCTATAATTAATATACTGGATACAGCGCTACGTAATCATTATAATAATTATGTAGACACTTTGATCATAACGCATATATTGCTGCTATTTGGTATGTCTTCCCATTTTCGAGAAAGATAATTCCGAAATTTGAGGCACGCCTCAAAATTTGTGATTCTAAGTCATTTAAAGGCGTATAACTAATCTCCTACGGGGTATAGCTCTATCTGATCATTATAATTATGATATTATGATAAAGACTTTAATGTGTATATAGCGGCTATTCTGTATATCTTACCACTCCCATTTTCAAAAAAAATTCAGAGCGGATGAGCTATTGCAGACCAGGCTTAATGATAAAATGTGGCCTTTTTTTCATGCCACAAATAATTCACTTTTTTTTAGTTTAAGTTTTCCTTTTGAAAATGCATATCAGATGAGCAAGTGACATGTTTCACAACACGTGAGGCACTGATAGATCCCATCTGCAGTGCAAGTGTGCTTCGACCTCTGTTTAGTTTCATTTGAACGTGAGCTTCCTTTCTCCTTGTCACGTTCTCCCTAATAGGCATTCAGGGGGCAGGGGGTGAACCCCCTTATCCAACCCACGTGACAAACAACTTGCAGCGAACACCACCATTGGTGGAATAAGTACATCCTTTGCCTGAAAAAAAGCTGTATTTTTTTGTTATTTTTGCTTGAATGTAAGTGACCCCCTTCTTCACAGTGCATTTCTCTTCTTCTGTTTCTCTCCCTTGGGTGCTGTCAAGTTCAGTGATGCAAATTTAAAAAAATAAAGTTCTGTTATCAAGGGGTTAAACGTTTAATGAATTACAGCAGTAACTAACAACACTTGCCCCGCATTTGATAGATAGGTGCCACGCCCCATTAGAACATTGACTTTTTTGTTTGCTACTGTACTCTGTCACTCCCGGAATAGCTCGGAAAGCTGTAAAGCGGGTCTGAGTTACGTTCCCAAACAGCCGAGTTATATAGGGCTTTTGATATATTGTAGCATTGCAGCTCTCTCTCTCTCTCTCTCTCTCTCTCTCTCTCTCTCTCTCTCTCTCTCTCTCTCTCTCTCTCTCTTTTCCTCTCTCTCTCTCTCTCTCTCTCTCTCTCTCTCTCTCTCTCTCTCTCTCTCTCTCTCTCTCTCTCTCTCTCTCTCTCTCTCTCTCTCTCTCTCTCTCTCTCTCTCTCTCTCTCTCTCTCTCTCTCTCTCTCTCTCTCTCTCTCTCTCTCTCTCTCTCTCTCTCTCTCTCTCTCTCTCTCTCTCTCTATATATATATATATATATATATATATATATATATATATATATATATATATAAAATTGGTATATTTGGGAAGTATTTCATTCAATTGTCAATATTTCAGTCAAGGATAGAAATTCATGTAATATTTAAAAGGTCGAGGCAATGACAACTGGTATTTAATTTAGGTATTTTCATTTTTCAAAATCTATTATTTTTCTTTCCTCATTTCATCGGTAGTAACAGACGTCAAGCGCATATTTTCCTTTTCACTGGGTTCGTACACTAAAAACATAGCCATCGCAAAGCAAAACATGGTGAAACGAGGAAAATAACAAAGGTCACCTTTTGCTGATGTGACCGACTGCTTGAAAACCATATGTTTTCAATGAGGAAACTTTCTACCAATATATAAAGAAGCGCACCTTTCTTGGGTATCACAACAGTTCGTCGCAGCATGATCGTTTGTCAGCTGTCAGTCGGACAGCCTGCAACATGTGATCACGTGACTCGCACCGACCAGCACCCGCGACTTTAACTTTCTTTTGTATTTCGGACATTTCAATTCCAAAATCTATTAAATTTATTTTCCGTCGGTGTGAGGAGTCAATAGGATGCCGGGAGAGAAAAGTAATGATTCTCTCTCATCTTCGTAATTCTCGAAGTGAGAAGTTTTATTTTATAAAGGCAGCCGGTCTGTGTTGGTTTTATTTGTTTGTCAGCTGCGAGTGTCAATTGTTTGTTTTGCCGAGACGACAATAAATCTCGAGACAATAACTTCTTTTATTTATTGGCACTCCTGGTATCAACCAACTTTCATTATTATATATGTAGTCAAAGTCTCCAACTCATGCTGAGCTAGTGTCTGTTGGTGTTTACTGAGAACGAGAGAACAAGAAGTAGCCTGTATATATGAATATATATATATTTATTTATTTATTTATTTATTCTAATCATTTGAATATTCTTTTTGTTTAATTTCACTTCAGTTAAGAACTTGTACTTCCAAAGGTACTTCTTAAACCTTGTTAAAGGCTTCTAGGTCTGTGTTCCTGACTTTCGTTTCTTAGTACGACTGGATGTAAGCTGCTATGTTTGCAGACTCTTGTGTCTCGACATCTGTTGCTACTCTCTCCACACTCAGTTTCTGGCATGGCTGTGTTGGAAAAGTCATTGTGTAATCACGCGCTTGGCTTGTGACTTCACATTAAAAAAACCCAATATCTCTGCATGACATTTGCCAGATTTCGGTGACTTGTCTGTGGCCTTTGCCTCTTGTAGGCAGCCCATGCCACCTAGTGGCAACTGCCAAACTACACCCTTGTCCATCTTAGTTTTTCGTTGTGCCTTTGTTTGCTACTATGGCGTAGCTTTCTGCCCATTTTCCCGACCCTATTCTGCTTGGTCCGTCACCAACACGATGTGGCTGCATCGTATTCCAACCGTGATGGACACTGCCAGGATGTAGTTGTTCTTGTGTTTTTGTAAAACACTTTTTACATCAAGTAGAGTAAGGCCGAGCATTGTGTGAAGTAGGTATTGATATTTTGGTGAAATTTTGGTGTTTCCTTAACATGTGATTGGAATTTATCTCTACCTACCTGGTGAGTACAGTTTTGATTTTCCTGAGCATTCTGCCGTGCAATCATTTGCAATATTTAATTTTTTGGTGCTTTTGTTTTAGTATGAGGGTCCCGTATGGTACCAGTCTCTCCTCGAGTTCTCGTGTTTTCCTATTCTACATTATGGCTTAAGTTCCTATATTCGTCTGATGGCAGCGTCCACCTGAACATTTTGGTGTGGGGAAACCACCATAGTTTTCTTCTGGGAATTCTAAAGCCTAACTTCGGAACTTCTGTGCAGCTAAGTCTCCACAGAAATTTAACTGTTGTGTTTATTTTAAACACTGCCAAACTCACGGACCTTCCTTACTTTTTTTTGGTTGAAGTAATTATACCACTTGATGATATGAATGAATTAATAGTTATGTTTTCAAGGGTGAAGCGATTATGCTAAAATACTTATGGTACATTGAATTACTTATACTGAGCGATTTATTAATATAATAGAATTTTTTGTATGATTTTGATTCACTGTACAAAAGTACATAACATTAAAATTGTGAACTCTGTAAGAGTTACCTACACATTTGTTGACATACTGCTTACATTCTTTACTTACCACTACCAACATATAAATACTACTTACTGGCCCTAATATCTACCATTTCACTAAGTGCCTGCAGGTTAGCCTATGTAAGGGTGCAAACCTCCTAACCTAATATGTCTTATATTATATAGTAAATATATAATTTCAACTACTGACAATTACAATTAATTTCAATTATGGTTCACCAGAGATAGGTAGTATTCATATCTAAAACTAAATGTATGCGGAAAATTCAAATTACGTTTTTAAAAAAACATGTGCATATGCGCACACACACTCATGTGCACATGCACACAAAAATTTATACCTACAGATACCTACCAAACTAAAGGTAAAGGAAAACAAAAACCTAGTCAGTCTATATTTAACAGGTATGCAGTTGAAAAAAAAAATTTATTTTAGGTATTTTCAGAAATTTAATGGTGGGTTCATACTTTTGTACACAGTTTTTTTTATTTACTGACAACAACAATTTATGGGAAATTCTTAGACGCAGTAAATGGAAGACGGCCTAACCTAACTTACCTAACTTCATGATGGGGATGTACTGAGAAAATTGCAGATAAGTTCATGAACATGGTAAGAAGTTTGTGAATGCGGTTAGAATAGGTCAAAGATGTGAATTCCCGAAAAGTGGTATAAAATTCCAGGAATGTGATAGAAATGGTACCAACTTTATGTTATGTAAATCATAGGGAGTGGGTGTGCCAGAAGTAATTTTCTGAAACATTCAAACTCTGTAATTTACGTATCATGAAGTTAGGGTAAGTAAGGTTAGATCAACTTGCATTCCTTATAGCTAAGCAGCAACATAACACAAGAATTACAAAGATAACATGTAATACTACATAGTACAACTCATAAAACCCTGTGTAATTTAAACACAAAACTACAATACAACACTATACAGCCCACCAAACTGAATAACTAAACATTCACTGTTGTTACTAGGGTTGCTAATTGTCCCATATTGTACGGAATTTCCTATATCCTGAGGCTGAATAATCATCCCATATTTACATAGGAAGGCATCATATATTCCCTATCATAGAATCCTTAAAATATAAACTGATTATAAGTAAACAAAATGTTAGTAATTTACAACTCCCATAACTACAGATATGTTTATGCTGCTGCTGTAACCCAATGGCAGAATAATATTCAAGATTACAAATTGATAAGAATTTCTATTCAAAGCCACATAACTGGCTAATTTTGAATTTTCTAGATGCAGCTTGCTGTTGTGTATATTGTGAAAAAATGTTGCCTGATTTAAGTGCTATTCTTATTTATGTGAAAAATTTGAATTGTTATAGTATATATAACAAGCTGTTGCAACTCTAGTTGCAAAAAATGTATCAATTACAAATAGGGCTTCCAGTGTAACGATAACCAAGAAATTCCTTATTGCCAGGGCATTCCAATACTTGAGCTAAATGATAAATGTGATAATGTTCTGAACATTTTTAAGTATGACTTTTGAGTTCACATTTTTTTGTTATTTTAGTAATTTTAGTGTATTTCTTCTTCTAATTTAAGTTAAAATGAAATTTGTTTAGAAGAAAAATACATGTAACAAGATTTCCTCATTTTCACATGAAATAATATATATAAAGTAGTTATTTGAGTGTCTGCCATCTCGACTGTTAAAGCTTGTGGTTAACTTTATATTTACAAGCAAATGTGTTTCTTCTCACTCTCTGTCTCATATAACTTGGCAAGATCATGACAGTCAGTGAGTGACAACTTGTATATGTAAACAAACAATGTGCCATTTACAAAATCCTGTTATCAACTCATGCACAACGAACAAAAATTAATATTACGTTTGCTATTCTGAGTACCCTCCGTATCTAAATGAAACGCAACATTAAAACTTTGGAGTTCTTTTCACATTGTATCCCCACTCTCAGTTTATCTCTTCCAAACATGCTTGATATTAATTCTAATAGCCTACATTAATTCTAGAAGCCTACAAAGATATTGCAGGGTATTGTTGAATGATTTTTCAAATAAGTTGATGAGATACATTTCAAACTCATGTCATTTCAAAACAGTAATAGGAGAAACGACAACTTTTAAAACTACGGAATAAAGAGGCAGACAAACATGCTGCTACCTGTTGAGTAACGCACTCTGCTCGCAACATACACAGCCACTATCATGTGTGCCATCCCTCAGCTGTCTCCAAAACCACTGTCAGCCAGGAAAAAAATAGCTTTTTTGTGTAAAATAACATATTTAATATGCGCCGTTTCAATTTTTTTTATTTTATTTTTTTTTTTTATTTTAGGGCATATCTTTTTTAAGTTTTCACCAAATTTAGTATATTTTGGTATTTTTTGTATAACTGATGGAGTCTATATGTTGATAAAATTTAGACCAATGTGGATTTACTTCTATTTTAAGGCAGTTATAGTGATCCTGAAAGTTTATATATAGTCTTGTATGCACACTTTCGAATTTAGATCACGTCAACTCCGATGTAATTTTGATTTCTAGCTAGCTAGCTAGGCAAGAGAATGCGAAGTGCACACTATAGAAAGTTTATTTTTGTGGCAGATTTAAATCATTTAGGTCTATTTTCACTTTTGAGGTATATTTTGTTAATTAGAATTCTTATTTGTGATCAGCTGGATATTTTTGTCTTGTAAGGACTTCTAATTATACGTAGTTCATAGTCTTTTCGAATTATCTGGGTTAACTGCAACCAGTTTTAGGGAATTTTTAACTTAGTGTTTTGCTGATCACTCACCTATTCTATTTTCTTTTGGTTTGAGGCTTGCTATTTCATTTTACGTCTCGGTCAACTCTAGGCCTGGAAGGCTGGCAGGCAGGGCACATTGTCCTTGCGCTGTGTTCAATGACTCTGTCATGCCCGTTAGGCGATACGCACGGCGCTGGCACAATAGTTTCTGTGACATTTCCACATTTTATTTCATCCTGCGTTGAGCTCGGCAACAGCCGCTGCAGGCTGCAGAAAATTTTAGATGCGTTCGCTTCTCTACGACAAAAACTCAGACTTTGTACCATGCAAGCTGGCCTTTAGGCCAGTCAGACAGTCATTTGTGTATCACAACACCATCTATCAAGAAGTGCGGTACTAAAAATTTTAGTTTAGGTCATCACCACGCACTAGTGGACAGGCTCTCCTCCACTCGCTTTGCGACGCGCATTCACCTCCAGCACAAGCAGAGAACTACACACGACTTCTGTCACTGCTGTCTTCACCGCCTCTATTGAAGGATGTAGTCACTCTAAGAACTGGTAGCTAACTACCACGTAGTTATTTAGCATTGTTAATTAGTGTAGTATTCTAATGAATTATTTATATATTTTTTTGTTGAGTGACAAACTGAATGCTACAATGCATCACTTTGGTAAAGGTTTTGAACCCTCCATTTGGGTGTCAGTCTACTGATTTTTTTATTCTTCTTCCTCGTGTTAGGACCAATAATTAATCTTCGTGGAATAATTTTTTTTTCATACGGTTTTTCTTTTGGAAATTTTGTATTATTTTCGTTCCACCTTCACATTCATAGCAAGTCCGGCCGCCTCCCATGTAGTCTGGTTTCCTGAGGCTTAACCTTTTCGAGCCTCCGTCATCAGCAAGGTGCTGTTTTGGCTGTCAGCACGATCACCTTGGTGGTACCAGGCTGTCATCCAGAGACGTGTGGGCCAAGGTATTGTCTGTGCAGATGTGAACCTTTTTAGTTAATTCACTTAATTTTTCTTGTTTATCAGCTATTATAAAATTTTCCTTTGCATTATTGCATGACAGTTAAGAGTTATTCCAGTTAATAGAAAGACAATAATCATCACAATAGTAAGTAAAGAACATTAATGTCTATAATGACCTTGTGTTCAAGGGCCTCCTTTTTATTCAATGATACCATTATTTCCATATAGTAAACAATCATTCTTGATGCCAAAAACAAAATATAACAATCTATACTAATACAATATAGAGGTAATGAGAGTTTGTTTCTTTGATTATATGTCTCGGCTAATATCGGAAACTACAATGCTGATTCTTGTAATTCTTTCACTATTAGAGAGCTATAAACTTCCAGATGGCCATAGGCTATGTTTAATAATAATAAAAAAAAAGGCCTCCAGAGATTTTAACAATTTGTATACCAAGTCGGAGAAAAATGAACTACTTAGCTGTTTTCTAAACACCTTCTCTACCAAAACTACAGGGCCAATTCTTATAATTAGTTCCTTGTTAGAAAGCTACATTTTCCATATGGACATACGCATAATATCTAGTGGGCCACACAGGCCAAGTGGTTAGAGTAATGCCAAGTGGAGCAGCAGTGGCCCACTGGGTAGAACAATCCCAAGTGGGGCCGCAGTGGAACAGTGGCAAGAGTGACCCCCAGTAGGGCCACAGTAGCTAAGTGGATAGAAATATATCACGTGGGGCCACAGATGCTTAGTGCATGGAGTAATGCTGAGGTAGGGCCGCAGTAGCCCAGTGACAAAATAGATCCCAAGTGGGGTTGCAGTTTCTCAGTGGATAGAGAGATCTCAAGTGGGGCCACAGTGGTAAGAGTGACCCCAAGTGGGGACACAGTGGCCCAGTGGCTAGACAGATCCCAAGTGGGGACGCAGTGGGTCAGTGGATAGATATATTTTTAGTGGGGATGCAGTGGAAATATCAAGTGGGGCCACAGTGGCTCAGTGGATAGAAATGTATCAATGTGCGGGCACAAAGTCCCAGTAGCTAGAGAGATCCCAAGTGGGGCCGCAGTGGTTTAGTGGATATAAATATATAAAGTGGGGCTACATAGGCCCAGTGAGTAGAGTAATGCCAAGTGGAGATGCAGTGGCTCAGTGGATAGAAATATTTCAAGTTGGGATCCAAGTAAGGCCGCAGTGGCTCAGTGGATAGAAATATATCATGTGGGTCCACGGAGACCCAGTGGCAAGAGCGAATCCAAGTGGGGCCACATAGGCCCAGTGGGTGGAGTAATGCCAAGTGGAGCAGCAGTGGCCACGTGGGGATACAGTGACTCAGTGAATAGAGATATTTTAAGTGGGGATGCAGTCATTTTCTTCAGTGAGAAAATAGCTGTGGTGGACGGAGACATTGTGGCCATGCTACTTTTCTAGAACTGTCAAAATTTACCCTACTTACGTAAAATGGACTATAATTGATATACAAGCCAGGAACATTATGTTTAAATTTAATAAGCAAGTCACAATTCCATTTTCTAATTCCAGTGAGACTAGAGGAGTACCATCCAGTGACTGAAATTAGTAATAATCAAAGTCCCCTAGCTTTAAGTCATCTTGATGCAGAAAAACAAAAGATCATAATAAATTTGTGCTCTGACTTTCCCGGTGTTTCAACTCCAAAATTAGGTCGCACAAATTTAATTGAATACAATATCAGGCTGTTGGATTCCAAACCTGTTAAGCTGTATCCCTATGACTTGGCACCTCCAAAAATGTAAATTATGAGAAATACATTTCAGGAACTATTAGGCAATAAGGTAACTGAACAATCAAAATCCTCTCCAGCTTTTCTGTTACCCAAGGTGAAGGTCCATCGTTTAGTGGTGGATTACTAACTCCTGAATAGGCAGATAGATATTGAAAGTGTAACATTACCAAATCTGAACTCAGCCTTTCACTGGTTTGGTAAGGCTAATATTTTAATGTTTTTTTATCTAAATTCAGCAAACCTCAAAATTCCTTTGACCAAAGAATCAAAACATATCACAGAGTTTCGTGTACCGTGGAACTTGTACCAACATAAGGTTGTAGCTTTTGGTTTAGCTACAGAAGCACAAGTACTCACATGACCAGTATTTGGCTCATTTGAAAGAAGTCTTAGTAAGATTGCATAAGGCAGGTCTTACACCTAAATGAAGGTAAAGTTTGCAGTTAAGGAAATTTCTTTCCTGGGGCGCTTGGTTTCTGAAAAGGGCGTCCCTATTAATCCAGATAGAACAAAATCAATTAGGAATTTCTCTGCACCTAAAGATGCAAAAGATATTTCACATTTCATTGGCATGGTAAATTTTTATTCTAAATTCCTCCCTAAATTTGATGAACATCCTGAGCCTCTGATTTTCTCTGAAGAAGAAGGGAGCAAAATTTGATTGGGGTAAAAAACAAGAAGTATTTGAATTTTTGAAACCAGCTATTGCTAGTCCCCCTGTGATTAGAACGGCTGATTTTTCTAAACCATTCATCCTGCAAACCGATGCCTCGAGTGAATACAGCAGTAGGTGCTGTGTTGTCTAAAGAAAGCCCATTGCTTTTGGTACCTGCACCTAGACACATCAGCAGAGAAAAGCCTCATCAGTGTATGAATTAGAGTGCTTGGCAGTTGTGTTTGGAATCAATAAGTTTAGGCAATTTTTGGAACACAAAGAATTTCTACTCGAAACAGACAATCAGCACTGTCACGGTTATTAGCTCCTCACAAGCAGTAAGGGGAAACTAGGTCACTGGATAATAAAAATTTCTTCTCTTAAATTCAAAATTCAGCATATCAGAGAAACATAAAACATTGTCTCATATGTTCGAGAACTACCCTGAGGAAACCACTTCTCAACAGGAAATAAACGTTTGTAATGCTAGCTTTTCAAGATCTAGAGACCCACCAGAAGTCAGACCCTTTTATCCATTGTGTTATTGGTCAGGTTTAGAAGGGTTGTGCACCTAAACAGTATAAAATTCTCAAAGATGTATTACACTGCAAATCTTGTTCTTTAAAGTAGTATAAAATTATTTTGCCTCAGAATCTATGTGACAGGGTATTTCAATATTTTCATTCATCCCCTTTAGGAGCCCAACTAGGAAGTTACAAAACCGTAAATGCAATTAGGTGAACAATTATCTGGAAAGGCATGTATGTACCAAGATTTTTTCAGAAAGAGTAAAAGTTTCTAAACTTTGTGCTTTGAGTAAACCTGCGCAGGATACTAAGTTAGGACTACTTTCATCCGACATTTCAGAGCTTCCATTACAGAAAATTTTTGTGGATTTCGCTGGACCTTTTCCTCACTCTAAGTCTGGCAACACAATGTTGTTGATGTAACGATGCATTTATGAAATTTGTGTAGCTAGTTCCTTTGCATAAAGCCACTTCAGATACCACTATTGCAGCACTGACAAACTACATTTTCATTATTTCAGGGGTTCTTTCTATCATTGTCAGACAATGGTCCACAATTCAAGTCCAGGTCATTCAGGTACATGTGTTTCAATCATGGCATTCAGCATGTTACCACCACACCCTACTATCCACAACCGTCCCACGTGGAGAGGTTCAATAGGAACTTCCATTCGGCTTTCATTGCCTTTCATGCAGACAGCCAGTATAGATGGGATCAAAATAAGTATAAGCCCAACACCCCTCCGTACAATCTCTAGTCGCTCGCAGACCTCCTAACTGATGATTACAAGGACATTGAGGAGATTTGAAAAAGGGCAAGGCAGAACTTGAACCTGGCACACGATAAGTCTAAGAGGAAGTACATACAATAAGGATAGCAGAAATAACCCATTCAAAGTGGGAGACTTTGTAATGTACAGAGCACATGCACTGAGCAAGGCCATCTATAAGAAGGCTGCTAATCTCAGTTACCAGTGGAAATGTCCGTACCAGATACAGAGATTCCTCACTCCCGTTACAATGTCACTTTGTAAACCATCAAATGATCAGTTTGTTGTGGGGGCCCCTCATATTGCAACTCAAGAAAAGTACACCTAACATTAAGTAAGTTAAGGGGCATTGGTCCAGTTTGGTGTATGCATTGTCAGCATGGTTCAGGTGGACTGATCACCCACCTGGACATATACTCGCTTGAGACATGCATGATTTCTGGTGGTCGACCAGGAAATGTGAAAGGGTTAACCCCTTTTGAAACTGAAATTATTTCAGCTAATGGTATGAAAAATCCATGGTGTCAGTTATAAGTTTCAGTGTGCACACTGTTTTGTTATTGTAAAGGAGGCTATGTTTAATATAAGAATTCATTTATTGAAAAACAAATTGATTTTTTAATTTAAAGTGATTGAATTCCATGTTTGTACAGTGCAATCAATTTTTTTCTGTTTTTGCTGTTCATGACTGTTGTGCTCTATTGTCGCTTTATGCTTTTGTCTTGCATGGTTTTGATGACTATGGTTTCAGTTGTGGTCTTTGGTTCTCTTGACCAGGGCCAAGTGTACGTACGCTTATATGTGGATAGGAAAGAATCTCTGTAAAGAAAAATTTTCACCAGAAAAACCTAGCATCTGCCTTAAGAAGGGGGGGGGGGGGGGGGTGGTTGTCATCTCTCTGGGGAGGGGGTCTGTGCCGTTACTTTTTTTTTTTCAGCTTTCCCCTAATTTAGTATATTTTGGTATTTTTGTGTAATTGATGGAGTCTATATATTGGTAAAATTTTTTGGCCAATGTGGATTTATTCCCATTGGCTGTTATAGTGATTCTGAAAAGTTTCTATATTCCAGTCTTGTATGGACACTTTCGAACTTAGACCAAGTCAGCTATGTTGTAATTTTAATTTCTAGCTAGCTAGGCAAGAGATTGCAAAGTGCACACTATAAAAGTTTTTTTTTTTGTGGCAGATTTAAATCATTTAGGTCTATTTTCACTTTTGTGGTGAATTTAGTTAATTGGAATCCTTATGCGTGATCAGCTGGATATTTTCCTCTTGTTAGGGCAACTCGTAATTTTGTGTAGTCCATATTCTTTTGGAATTTGACTGGGTTAACTGCAGTTTTAGGGAATTTTTAACTTAGTGTTTTGCTGATCACTTGTCTATTCTATTTTCTTTTGGTTTGAGGCTTGCTATTTCATTTTACATCTCGGTCAACTCCAGGCCTGGAAGGCTGGCAGGCAGGGCACAATGCCCTTCTGCTGAGTTCAGTGACTTGTCACGCCCGTTAGGCGACACGCACTGCATTGATGCAATAGCTTCCGTCACGTTTTCACATTTTATTTCATCCAGCGCCGAGCTCGGCAACAGCAGCTGCAGGCTGCAGTAAATTTTGGCTGTGTTCGCTGCTCTATGACAAAAAATTCAGGCTTTGTACCATGCAAGCTAGCCTTTGGGTCGGGCAGACAGTCGTTTGTGCATCACAGCGCCATCTATCAAGAAGTGCGGTATTAAAAATTTTAGTTCGGGTCATCACCACACGCCAGTGGACAGACTCTCCCACACTCGCTTCGCAACACACATTCACCTCCGGCACAAGCAGAGAACTACACACAACTTCTGTCACTACTGTCTTCACAGCCTCTATTGAAGAAGTATGTAGTATCTCTTAGAACTCATAGATAACTACCATGTAGTTAGTGAGAGTCAATAATTAATATAGTATTCTAGTAAATTATTTATATTTTTTTGTTGTGTGACCAACTGAACATTACAATGCATCACTTCCATTAAGGTTTCGAACTTTCCATTTGGATGTCGTTCTACAGAATTTTTTTTATTATCCTTCCTAATATTAGGACCAGTAATTAATCTGCGTGAATTTTTTTTGCACATAGGGTTTTTCTTTTGGAAATTTGGTACTAATTTTGTTCCACCTTCACATTCATGGCACATCCGGCTGCCTCTCGTGCAGTCCTGTTTCCTGCGACTTAACTTTCTTGAGCTTGCACGACAGTTACAATTATTCCAGTTAACTGAAAGACAGTAATTATCACAATATTAAGTAAAGAGAACTAATGTCGAATTTAATAATTTTATGACCTTCTGTTCAGAGGCCTCCTTTTTGTTCAATGATACCATTATTTTTATATAATAATCATTCATTCTTATGATGTTTAAATAGCCTTGTCACAAAAAATGAAATATTACAATTATATTGAAATAAATGTTTTTTGTTGGATGTGTTGAAACCAGACATGTGGATGGTTTTTATCATACTTGATTTTATTTGTGTGTTGTCATGAATAATCAGAAAAAAATATAAGGGTCAACAAATTATTAACCTATGGTCTTCTTTATTGCAGTATTTACCTCTAAATATTCTTTCTTATAATTTCTTTTAAATATACTTATTTATATGTCTTTTTGTAATTCTTGTACTACAGGTTTGACAGGTCATTACCGTTGAGGAGCGAGCATGCTGTTGTCTATTGACAACTAGACTAGGGAATGCCAGGGGTGTAACGCGGGAAGATGGGACGGCCAGTACACTCCGTGCTCATGCATAATAGACTCTAAAAGGCCTAATGAACACAACACATGCTGTTCTGCCATAACTCCTGGAATCATGTGTTGCCAGCATTTCTTTATCGTGTAATGTGTACGAACCCATGTTTCGTCTGTATACACTACAGGTTTGTTAGATCCATTTACATTTTACCGCAGTGCACGTACATAGGCTGCACGCCATGCGACAATATCACTTCGCTCTGTTAACATATGTCTAACATGTTTTAAATTGTTAAATTTACATCCCATGGATTCAATAATTCTCAAAAATGTATTCTTATTGCCAGAAAACAGTATCTTTTCTTTCACAGCATTAATGATTTTATGCTGATGCGTGCTCCTATCTAAGTGATAGTGGTTAAGGTGCTGACTACCCTCCTGGGTTCAAATGGTCCTACCGCAGTATATTAAAGATTATACTGGCCCGGTAGGTCGTGGCAGATTCTGTGGGATGCCGCTTAGTGGGAGAATACCGTCAGAAGAGAGGGGAATCAAACCCCAGAGTGAGGTGAATCGAGATTGTTTCCCTTCCTGGGGGTTCAATCTTCCTCATTACTAAGACTGCCAAGAGTCGGGATCAACTTGGGTTCCGTAGGTGGGGGGAACCTCACTCGAGACTTCAACGTTGATCGGGGTGCTTAATGATCTTTGCAAAGTTCGGCGTTCTCTGCGCCAAGCACAGCACTTATGTCCACCCTTCTTGCTGTACATTGAACCAGCCTTCTCATCTTTCTGCAGACGACAGTCCTTAGGGGTGTGTCTTGGTCAGTCACACCCAAGGCCCTAACGTATAGATTTGTAGTCTAGTATTAGGACGCCACCGAGGGTAGGCGAGGGTGCATCGGAAACCCAGGAACTGTGACTTGCCATGTGCAGACTCTAAGCTTTCTCCAAGCTCCGTCTCCTGTGGAGTTCGGCATGCCTCATGACTATTCCTCAGCGGGGTTTTTCTATTGCACCTGTTGCAAGATTTACTGACACAAAAATATTACAAAGAAATAATGACCCAGGATGGTAAGTAAAATAATTCAAATACAGGTAAATTTATTACAGTACTAGGGAAAGGGGAAATCCCGGTTGTATTATAAACTAGCTAAACAAATTATAAAATGAATTACGTAAGTAAACAGGCGGAGGTGAGTCTGGTAAAAATATTTTAAAAACTAGATTATAAAATTTACGTAACTTACACATTCACAGCATCTCCTCAGTTACGGGGCCTTGTCCAGAAGAGTAATCACATCGCAAATGACCTGCTACCGCGGAGTCAAGGAAATTAAATGGGGTAAAGGGTTGCAGGGTATAGGACATTGAGTTACCTCTGGAGTCGAACCGTCCTTGCGGTCGGCTGGTGCAGTTGTGGACGAGCCTTCTTCAAGCTGCAGAGTTGGTGCAGTCTTCTCAGTCTGCAGAGAGGTTGCATCCATGTTGCAGACTGCTGGTGAGGTTGAAGCCGTGTCGCAGGCTGAGGAGAGGAGAGAGGTATTCCGCAGACCAGGGAATGCTCACTGACCTGCGCAGGCCAATGAGCCCGGCATCTCTACCTGGGCGTGCTCTCCGACTTCCTTATATAGTGAAAAACCCCAAGGTAGGCGATCTTCCGGGGGTGTAGGGTAGAGTAACATACCAGCACAGGGGTAGGTTTATCAGGGTTGCGGCAGCGCCACTCATTTATTATCTCCCTGTGTGGAAGTGACGACAAATTCAAACACCTCATCCTGAGGCTGGCGGTATGTGACGTCACAGGGCAGCAGTGGTGCTGCTATCTGATGGGTTGTCACGGGAACTTCTTCCACAGCTAAATATAGGGTAGTGGTTTGTCAAAAATTATTTATTTATTCACGAGGGTTGCGATTACATGCCGGGCTCTGGGTGGGCCATACATTTCATAATGAATGGTGTTAATCATCTTTACAACCAAGGCTGTCCAATGGGTGGAATTCCTTTATTCTGTATGTGAAATTACTTTGCCACTGTTTATGACTTGCCCCGAACTCTCGTTGGCTCGAGATGGGACGAAGTTGCCCATAGAGAGCGCAAGCACATTGCGTGGCATGTTGGCATGCGCCAACACAGAGTGGTAATTTCTTTGCGCACTTCATAATATTCCAAGAATGTTCTGCGTACGACACTTTCATCGAATTCGTCAAGTTCAGTCTTCTTTTGCAGTCGACATTTATCTGGGGTGGAATATGCAGTTCCGTCATTTTCGGCTTTTTCACACTGTCTGGCAATGTCACGCACTGTCTTTTCACTTACACCTAATGCTTTGACCGCCCTTTCTACAGCTTTGTGTAACGGGATAATGAGACCTCGTTTCTTTTCTTCTTTAAAAAATTGTAAAACATTGTAAATAATCTTTCTAATTTGTGACCGCTTCACTTCCAATGATTTGTTTTAAGGAGTCTCCATTCTGTACATAGACCCCGATTACTTGTCAACTCACATTTCCTTCTGTTATGTAACGATAACACTCATAACAACACTTTTACTTTACAGATGAAATAACAGCAGTGATCAATGGTCACTGGAATCTTTTTAGACCAACACAACACTCCGGTACAATGAGCATGGCTCACAGGTGCCCAGGCGTAGTGGTGCAGACTATACACTGCTGTCTACACAACGCGATTGTGTCATACCAACACTGTAGTTCCCCCGACTGCCACCAGTAATTACTTATCAGACAGGTAGCAGCTTGCCATTTGTAACCAGCACACAATTTAAAGATTTATATTTCTTATTTAAACCAAAGGTAGCAGATTCTTTCTTAAGTGATGACAAGGTTACAACAGATACTAATGGATTTATTTTTCCGCAAGTTCTGCATAATTTTTAAAGTAACATGTATTTCCGTGTAGAGCAATTTTCATTACAACTAATTTTTATTGGGCCAGTAATTGTTACGTCTACGTCCATTACATGCCATGTGATTGCAGACCCATTTCCTTGTTGTTTTTGTGTTGTTACTATACTGTATTAGTGAAACTAAGAAAATGGGGCTTGCATGGGTAGTTTTTCAGCAATTCTTACGTTATTCTACGCCACAAATTTCTACCTTGAACTGTTTAGTATCAGTAAAAGTAGAATTACTGCTTTGCAATAGTCAGTGAGTTATTGGCGAATGAAAGTGTGTTTCAAGCAAGTTCCCCGAATTACTTTTATTTTGAGTCTTAACATATTAGCTGTGACATCCAAAGAGAGATAAGAACTACAATTACCATCTCGCAAATGTTAACCAAAATTTATGGTCTCTGACAAATTAAAAAAGTTAGCAAATATTTTATTTTTTGCAGGTTTTTTTTACCTTTACAAGACACTAATTTTTTTAACAGATCTCTAAAAATACCTTAAAATTTGTTTAGCATTACAGTACAATGGCAAGTGGATTAGCTAACAGCGTGTTGACAATATATACAGCCTCCACTTAATGCACCAGCTGATGGTAAAAGGATACATAAATGAAAAGTAACAATTTGGCCCTACTTTCGTTAAAGTGTCGAAACCTTGTCAAGTTACACGAGACAAAAGGTATAGGTGGTTCACAATAAAGTGAGCACTCTTGAAATCAACCTTTCAAAAAATCACTGCCTGTAGCTGCATATATTTTAATGTAGATAACAATAGTAATACTCACAGTTAAGTTGGCAGTGAACTAAAGAAAGTAGTTCCACGATGTAATGCCATACTAGTAGTAAATTTAAATTGTTTTCACCTGTACTTCAGTTTCTCTTTGTTTTATACAAGTGAGAATTCAATTTGGCATGATCGTAAAATACTGTTTTAACACTTACATATCATCACCAGGGTGACGCAATGTTAAAGTTAGCTGGTCCAGTCATTTGTTTTGGTTTTCTTTCCTGTCTGTACTCATGTGTCAATCAACAAAACAGCAGTTCATGACCGTATTTTCAAATGTCATTCATTAACTTAATAAATAAAACCTTTTCATATCAGTACTGAGTGAAGTGGCAGCTTTTTGCTGTAGTTCGTTGTAGTTTCCTCTCCCAGAAATTTTTAAAATTTCACATATATTGTGACAAAGTTGAAATTTACAAAAAAATAAATATTTTTGTTTATATTATATTTTATTCAGATACTCATCTTTTGGACTGTCTCTTTTTGCAAGAAAGAGTCTTTGTTTTTTTTTTGTTAGAATTACATACATATTAGTACTATTTTTTGGAGGAGTTAAAGATTTTTCTGTTTGTCTTTTCCAGGAATATTCCATTTTAGTTAGTGTTTGCAATATAAAGTTCGAGAGAGATACTGTGTTCAGAGTTGACTTAAGCAATTTTTTTCTCACATCTGAATTCTGAATTCTGAAATCTGAGGGAGGGAGGGAGGGAGGGTGGGAGGGAGGGAGACACACACACACTCCAGAACTCAAAAGCCGTGTAAGGTGTTAGCTAGAAGGTAAGATGATAGGATTAAGAGCCACTAGAAGTGAATTGAAGTCATTTTAGTTGTTGGAAGAGTTTTCAGTCATGAATAACTTGAGAACTTCCTAGACATAAGTCAGCCAATAGAAGTAAGTGTGAATAAGGTTTATATTTATTTTTTAGTTCATTTTTATTCGTGGTTTAAGTCATAATGGTTGGTACTTGGCTTTGATGTCTACTTATTATGGTATTCTTCCTCTAACTATTAGCGTATTTTCTTTTAGGCTTTGGATGCACAAAACCTTTTGTCTATAATTTTTATTTTTTCTTTAGGTGCTTTCAGGTCAATTATTAATACATATATATATTTTGTTGTGTTATTACAGTATAAAGTAAATTTGGTTAGCGTTCAAGAGAAGTTAATTCCTACTTAGAACTAAAATGGCTTAGGAATTTTTACATCGAGATGTTTTGGTGTTTTGAATTGACTTAACCTCTTAACGTAGACTTCACTTCGAAACAAACAAAGTTTTAAGACTGTTATCCCAGTTGTGGTTTATTTGTGTTTTGAGTCACTGACACCATTCTCAGACAGTTTTAAGAGCTTTATTTGGAGACACAACTGATTTTTTATTTTATTTTTAAATCCTTATATGAAGGTTAGAGTGAATGAAGGTTAGAATTTATTTTCATTTTCAATCTATAAAAAGATTTGGTGTTGCTAGGTACCTAAACAATAAAAGAAAACATTGCTAGGTCCTATTCTAAAATTATATACACTGATTTCTATGGCAGTTTAAACAAATATCATGTTTTTTTGAGAAAGTACATTTAATTGTATTGTCCTAATATACTATTTGTTGTTCGTAATTATTTATTTACTATTTGATTCATTATTTATTAGTATTTTATTATTATTATATTGTTGTTCACACCTTTCAAAGCCTAATAATTGTTATCTACAATTTTTGTCTGTTGTTGAATTAATTTCATATAGATATTTATTATTATAATAAATACAAGCTGATTTTGTTGGAAATCTAGGTGTATTCTTTTGCTTTATCTATAGCTATATCCACCCTAATTTTTTCTTCGTCTTCTTCTTCTTATCTTCTCTCTGTTAAGGTTATTTATCTCTCAAGGTCTTTACTCTAGGAGGAATAGTTTGAGACATGGTAATGGGTAGATGTCTAAAAGATTAAGGTTTGCAACACACTAGGTTATTTCTCCCAGTGGCCTTCTATCTTTTCACAGAACTCAGCAAGTGTTAACGCACCTCCCCCCCCCCGCACTTTTTTTTTCTGTCCCTTGTTTCCCTCTCTGGTTTGGGATATAATAATTTTGATTTTCTTGTTAACTAGTATTCAGTTCTGGCGTTTTAAGAGCAGCATAACTGATTTTATTATTGTGGAAATTCTTAAAGTATACGAGAGTTAGTTTTACGGACTTCAGGGCGACCCTATATAATAGTCCTGTAGTGGAGGCATTCTTTTTTAACCTGTGAGAGTTTGTTCTGATCGTCGAGTTATTATTATTATTTGTAAGCATCAATAAGCTTTACTTTCTCATTTGGCCCCACTGAGTCATTTTGCATAAGTTGTCTTTCCCCTTTTTTTACTTAGTCCAAATTTACCCCCTTAACAATTGGTGTTTGGCACCGGGTATTGTTTTGCGTGAGGGTGGGTCATGTTTGACTTATCGTCAACAATGTCAGTGGGTATAGTGGTTTTTGGTGCTGTTGAGGGCGTGATTCGGATTCCAAAGTTGGTTTACCAAGTCCACCAGGAGACAGTTTAGCTGAGGGAGCAGAGAACTTAGATTTAGGCAGTAATAACACCAATACCCAAATGGAACGTATCAGATTCTTCGTAGATCCAGGATTTTATTTTGGTAAAAGCTCGAAGGATGTCACCAAGTACCTGAAGAATTTCAAAAGGGCCACTGTAGCAAATAACTGGGACGATAATGGTGCTTAACATACTTACTAAGTTTTCTAAAGGGAACAGCAGCTAGATGGTATGACAGTTTAGAGGACCAAGCTGACGACACAATCACCCATGGAGCTTTAGCAAATGCTTTGAAGGCAGCCTTCAAAAGAGATGGGGAGGCGGAGGACCTAGAAATGTGCCTTTGAATTTGAGTCCAGAGAGTCTATGAGTCCATCAAGGAGTTTGTGTACAACAGTATCTGTAATAAGTTGGATGGAAAAACGTTGGACGAGAACAAAATCAGGTATATTTTAAGAGGACTGTAGCCTACCATAGTAGAAAAGGTTACGATTCTATAAAATAAATCTATATAGCAACTCATACAGAATTTGAGAAATATTGAAGCAGGTAGCTACTATGCCAGAAACAGGTGAGACCTAGCACCCGAGTGGCCTGGGGCTAGTCATGAGCACAGTGGAAAGGTGGCACAGGTCACGAGCACCAAGGTAGCAGTAGGTAGTGAGATGATCCAGCTGCAGAAAACTGCTGAGTTACTTAGTAAACAAATACGTGAAATGGTGGGCCAAATTAAGTGGTTGCGATAAAATAAAGATGACAATAGTAACTCGCATAGAGGTCCTGGTAGAGATCAGAGAACTTCATCCGATCAGGCAAAAGAGGAAAGCAATAATCAGACAGGAACTGGCATAGCTAGACGTAGGCAAGTCCCTGATGGAAGGCCTATTTGTTTTGGATGCAGAAGAGTAGGTCACGTTCAAAAATTTTGTAAACAAACCTTTGGCCAAACAAAACCACCAGTAGTGAAAAGGGAAACTAAGGACAACGAATCAGGTTAGGGGGAATGATTCGTCTCTGCAACTTGAGTTACGCCTTTTATTGAAGCAGGAGTATTGTGTATTCATACCCAGCTATTTGGGCAATCGACCCTGATTTTTGTTAATAATGGAGCAGTTATTTCACTGGTAGATGCTAAATTTATTAGTTCCCAGACAGTTTTAGAGATATACTGAACCTAGAATATTTTCTGGAGTGTCAGGGCAAAGGCAGGCTGTCACTCACATGGTAAACTTAAGGTTTAGGCTTAAAGCGGGTCTGTATACCCCCCCAGAAAGAATTGTGACAGCCCCTATAAATGGAGTTATTTTGGTGTGTGACTTTTTACAAAGATATCAAGAATAGCTATCAAGTAATGTGAAGGGTTGTCATTTATTAAGATTAAATTATCCTAACCATGTTAGACTAGGAAAATCTCAGCCAATAAAAGAAGCATAGAACTTTCATGAGGAAAAATTAGATGTTAACCCTAATTTGCTGCCTGAACAAAGAAGCGAGATGCAAAATTTGCTGTACAAATACGGACACTGTTTCAGTTGGAAGCCAAATCAGATAGGTAGGACACATGAAGAAGTGGTAATTTTAGACACAGATAACAACCCGCCAGTCACTTTAGTCCCTTAAAGAGTGTCACCTGGTGAGACGGAGGTTATGCACGACATTGTCGAGGAACACATTAAGAATGGAATAGTAAGACCCATTAGTAGTAGTTGGTGCTATCCAGTAGTACTGGTGAGAAAAAAAATGGTGAGTATATAATGTGTGTAGATTATCATTGTATGAACTCTATTTTAAAAGACGATAAATACCCTCTGCCAAGAATAGATGACTTTTTGAGCTACCTAAAAGGTGCAAAGTTTTTCAATCATTTAGATATGAATACTGGTTATCGCCAATTGAAGGTGGCCGAGCAGGATCAGGAAAAAAACACTTTCATAACCACAGAGTGAATCTTTTGTTTTCAAACTCTGCTGTATGGATTTAAAACAGCCCCTTCCATTTTCCGAAGATATATGGACAAGACTTTGGTAGGGTTGAAATGGGGTTCTTGCCTAGTCTATTTAAATGATATATTGGTAGCTGGGAGAAATTTTGAACACCTACACAGGCTAGAGCAGGTGCTAATGAAATTTTAAGAGGCCCATTGAACTTTGAAGCCAGCTAAGTATTCTTTGGGTAAGAGGAAATGGAAGTTTTGGGACATGTGGTACATAGTGACGGAATAAAACCTCATCCCAACAAGGTAACGGCAGGCAGTCAAAGAGTTTCCGAGACCCACAGATCCCAGGGGGGTAAGAAGTTTCCTTGGCCTAGCTTCCTTTTATCGCAAGTTTGTACAAAATTTCTCCTTGATTGCAAAGCTGTTATCTAATATGCCAAATAAATCAAAAGTTTGACTGGGGTGAGACCCAGGAAAAGACATTTAGAGAACTAAAAGGGTATCAGGGCTATACTTAGCAAAGACAAGAAGGGAAATTGCATCCGGTAGCCTACGCTAGTAACACACTGACACCGGCAGAAACTAGATATCCCATCACATACTTGGAATGTTTGGCATTAGTTTATGCTCAAGATCAGTTTCGGCCATACATTTATTTAAAACCTTCCACTGTAATGACTGACCACCATAGTTTGTGTTACCTGGACGACTGAAAATGAATGCCCACAGTACTGGCAGAATAACCAGATGACCTTTGAAAAGGTTGGAGTACACTTTGGATATCAAATTTACCAGTGGGAAAAATCATGCACATGAAAACAGTCTCAGTAGCAACCCAGTAGACATAGGTACAAAAAAGGTGAAGATAAGGCCTTGGAATTACCAGTATTCCCATTGCCCGGTTTTGATATAGCAAAAGCACAGCAGGGTGATCCAAGTTTGGTTCCTCTGATTCAGGAAATAGAACCCTCCAATGTCAAAAAAAAACATAGTAAATTGCCTAACAATTTTTGCCTAAAAGAAGGTATTTGGTACAAGATAAATACCAGACCAGCAGGTAGGGAGAAGTTGCTTATAATATCAGATAAATGGAAAGGCGAGATTTTGAGTGAGTGCCACGATAACCAATACTGGGACGACATTTGGGTATGACAAGAACCACACAAAAAATTAGGAGGAGGCATTACTGGCATGGGCTTTTCAAAGATGTAGACACTTATGTTAAGACATGTGCCGACTGAGACACCATGTGCGGGAGTCAGTCTCTGGGATCTACCTTACTTACCCCCTCCCCATCGATCGATCGATCAAGAGAGAGAGAGAGAGACACACAACCTACACACATACACCAACCCAAAGAGTCCGAAATATTCTAATTTACAGACTGTCTCCAAAATAACTCCACCACCACCTCCTCCCTCCACAATCAGGGGTAATTAGGGGTTAGCAACGCAATCACGTGACAACTCTGTGATTGGCTGGTCGGTGTTCGAACAATGTATTAATGTTGCAATATGATTGGTTCAAAGTCAATATGACATCATAGGGCTAGCATACTCATATATAAGCAGTAGGGAGGTCAGCTGAGAGGTATAGTTTGAGAGCAGCTCCAGTGAAAGGTGGATCATCCTGGTGGTTCAAAGTCAATATGACATCAGAGGGCTAGCATACTCATATAGAAGCAGTAGGGAGGTCAACTGAGAGGTATAGTTTGACAGCAGCTCCAGTGAAAGGTGGATTGTCCTGGCTAGCTTGTGCCTCTTCGCATCAAAGTCTTATTTTGCATCTGCAATGTCTTCAGGCACCCCAGAGCTAATGGTAGCTACAGCAGTGCCATAGACTTCTTCGGATGTATTATCAGTAGTGCCTTCAACTTCTTCAGGCATGGTGCCGACAGCACCGTCGACTTCTTTGGGTGGGTCACCTACAACAGTTCAACCATCGACATCTTCAGGCAGGACATTGAGAGTGCCATCGACTTCTATGGGTGGGCTACCTACAACAGTTCCATCGGCACCGCCAACTGGACCATCGACCTCTGTTCCAGCAGCATCTGTATGGTCAACCACCTCTGCTGAAGCATTCCGACATTATAAGTGTTGCTTCTGTGAAAAGACCTTCACGGGTAGCAGGAATGCTCGGCAACATGAGCACTTCAATTGTGCTAAAAAATCTCTGTTGTATGCCATATTTGTATGGCAGGTGCAATAAGCAGATCAGCCGTAGCGACAAATTACTTACACATATTAAAGAAAGTTGTATTTTTTAGGGTGTTAGCGACTGTAATAAATTAATTGAATAAAAAATGCCTATGAATCAAATTGTGATTATTTCATGTTTTCCTACTTTGTCAGAATATAATTAAAATTTAAAAGGTAGAGAAATAAAATAAATTTTATTAAAAAGTATTGTACTATATGTACAATTATATCATTACATAAAAATTCCTTTTAAAATTGAACGACTTTAAATTTAAAACAACAAATATATATTTAATAAATAACGCATGCCGTCAAAGTCAAGCATCATGCTTGTAGGTATATTGCTGATTTGAAATTGTAGTAAAAGAACTTTCATTGGTTTGCATTACATTTCCTAAAAAATTGAAATTCTATATCAGATAAGTAATTCTAATATATATTATCATTATGTTCACATGGATGATCCGTATATTTTTGCGGTTATTGGTAAAAAATAATGTAAACTCAGTGAATTGGTGATCGTCGTTGCTCTACTGTTTGCAAATGCTCTGCAAACAGTTTGTTACTGTTTACCAAATTTGGCTACAGTAGATAATTCAGTTTGGTAATGGGAAGTTATTTTTTTAATGTTGCTGTGTTCAGGTTTATTTTCGTACAGTTCAATTTTTTCTATGCTTTGCATATTTTTTTTTTGCTGTGCAAATTTTATTCATTATTTTAATAAAATTAATTGAGTACCTGAAGTTGGAAATGATTACATATTTCTTTCCAGTACTGGCATGATAGCGCCAACATACTGAGGAATCCATCTCTACATACAGATTGTTCACTATGTCTGTACATTCCGTTGATATTTCTGAGCAAGCTAGAGTAATCACACAGTTTTGAAGCTGCCGCCCAAAGTCGGCCATCTCTAGATAATAATATGCACTTTTGCATTGGTTTATGAATGTAAACTGTCGGAAACACCAGTGATTAAGTTTGTTACTAATACAACAGAGAAAATTCTCTTAATGTTTTCTGTTCCATTCGTGCTGACAGTGCCATTTATAAAATACATATCTAACTAACTGTAAAAGTAAAAATGTTCTGGCTAGAGTGCAGAACTGAATGCGAGGAAACTGCAAAAGAAAATATCCTCATTACAATTGTTTTAAAATGCATATACCTTCACTTCCCACATTCTAAGTTATGTGGTTCTGCATTGTATGTTTCTAAGTAATGATAGTTCTAAGTTGTGTTTTTCCAAGTTATGATTTTCCAAGTTATGATTTTCCAAGTTATGATGGTTCCAAGTTATGATGGTTCCAAGTTATGATGGTTCCAAGTTATGATGATTCCAAGTTATGATGATTCCAAGTTATGATAGTTCTAAGTTGTAATCATTCTAAGTTATGATCTTCTATGTTAGGGCATTTCTAAGTTTTGTGATTCTAAGTTGTGTGTTTTTAAGTTATAATGGTTCAAAGTTATGTGTTTCTAAGTTGTGAAAGTTCTAAGTTATGTGGTTCTAAGTTATAAGTTTCTATGTTATGATTTTCTATGTTATGATTTTCTAAATTATGATTTTCTAAGTTACAATGTTTCTAAATTATGTGGTCCTAAGTTGTGTTTCTAAGTTATGACTTTCTAAGTTGTGGTTTTCTAAATTACAACATTTTTAAGTTATGAATTTCTAAGTTATGACAGTTCTAACTTACGTGAATTTTTTCAAGAATTCTAAGTTATGACTGTTCTAAATTGTGATTTTCTAAGTTATGTGTGGTTCCCGATGATGTCACACATTGAGGTTAGACTGACTGGGCACTTAATCCACACACAGGTATAACACAGAGAAAGTTCAAAATACTGTTTATCCTCCACAATTACTCTTTAAAATAGTAATCTGAGCTCAGATTATAAATATTCTTGTGTATCATACCAGAACTATTCACAATTTTCACAATATTATGCGTAAGCATATAAAATTCAATATTTGGGAGAAAATTAACAATTTAAACCAAAATTTACGCTCAAATTCAGGGCTGCAAAAATAAATAGTATTCCAATAAACATCAACCGGGAAAATATAAATAAACAAATGTAGGTTATATGTAAACAACACGCAGAATTAATTGTGTCAAAACGAACCTGATAATCTATGACACACAAAACTTGTAGCCACTAAACTTAATATTTTACCTCCGTATTTGATGCACAGTGTGATTAGTAATATGGATTTATCTATACCATTTATCAACTAACAATTGAGTTTTTTTTTTAATCAAAATATGTATTTTATGTCATGCAAATAATCTTAATGTACCTATATTTTATTTTAATAATGCATTTACTATTGCATGAGAATAAAGGCTCTTTACTGTAAAATGTGCACTTTTTAAATCAACCCTATAGGCTGTTCATGGTAAAGTGAGCACTTTTTTTGGCCCTTAATATAAACACAATGCAATGATACCAATAAACACAGTGTATATATTTCACCACCCTCAAAATTTAACGCATGAGGTTGCAGTAAGATATATTTATTAGTGGTTAAGGACTGTTGGGAGGGAATTAAAAGGTGCTCACTTTACAGTGAACAGCCTATAGAAAAAATCACTGCTCCTACCTGCACACATTATAACTTGGTAAGTATTGTTCGGTTAGGTCTTTTTGCAATTTAACGTATTGTCGTGATTAAACTTTACGACAATGTATATATTTTTCACTTGTTTTACCCTGCAATTTCCCTGTTTTTCATAACCCTCCCCACTATATTAAGTTAAATTTAATTTTGTAACTAATTCACCGACTACATCAACATGACGTAACATTCCATTTAAATCTTCAAACACTCAAATCACCACACATATATTATAATTTCACTTTATGTATGCATATATTACCAGAGCAACACTCGTATTTGCGGACAATTATTTTATTTAACCCGTCTAACTGAATTAATGGCAATAAAGCACTATTTTAAGCACTCATTTGTAAACCTACTACCATTAAAAACTTCTAACGTCCGTTCAGCGACTTCCTAGAATGCAACTGTGACATGAACAATTGACAACTAGTCATACTACAGAGTATTCAAATTGATGGTACACTGACACAACATTATAGTACATTTCGCACCAATACTACTAAATCATAGTACAAAAATACAAATAATAATTTACATGTGCCCACGTTAAGCCCTTCTCCTTAGCCCGTTTGCCCGTCGCACAAGGTTCCGGAACACAGTGTGTGTGCGGGCGCTCTATGAGCACAAGTGCAGTGCAGTGTGGCAAGGAATGATGCCAGTGCAGAGCAGAGTGAGCTGCGACCATGTACGCGTGGCACACGAATATGAAAATAGACCCTGTAAAATGTCTGTTTATTAATTTTTGCATTTAAATAGCAAGGTAAATTTATACAAGGTGACGCAACTAATAAAGATGCCTGCCTTCGCAGCCCTAAAGCCCTCAGTGTTTTCAAAGCGTCTTTTTGCAATTTTCTGTTATGTTCATTCACGTGTTTTTCATCTCCACATTACCCACGCAGTTGTAATGTTATATCTTACTGAATATTATTTACAGGGTTATTTTTCTAAGCAATGTGTAACAACCGGCACGCAGGGTACGTGTCCGATTTGCATATGTTGTATGCAAAGAAGTAGTGCAACGTGGGGTGCCAGCCCACCAAGCCGGTCAGCACACAGCATAGGAAAATTCAGTATGTAGTAGTTCGTCTTTGCGAGGGGTGTCCCACGTGACTTCGGCGCTCATGTTCCACGTGCTCTGGCAGCCATCATCATGTTGAACTAATCACTTCACTACAATAGTTAATTAATATACAGGAACCTTTCTCGTTTGTCAGTTGTCCGAGACTTTACCGCCCCTACCCTGTGTTTGCATCGCCTGTGTAGGCTTATAAAGCACTACTTTATTTTCTGTGCCCTTATGTCGTGTTTAGCAGTATCACCTGAGCTGATGGGTTAACAAACAGCACCAATGTAAGTTTTCTCCTACGGAGATGTAGCACGTAACTGAATAAATCTCAGCAGTGACAAGTTTCCATTTGTGATTTATTTACAGTTCGCCGCAAGCCATTTAAGGTACGGGACTTCTCCCGCCATTTTCTTAACCCGGAATTTACTGTGCAATTATGTTTGAAATGGTCACGGGCATGTGGGGAGCCCAGATATCCCACAACGCAACAAGTAAGAAAATTATTCAATCAGTATTAAATTTATTCTAAGAGGAGACAACAACTGCATTTGAAGGATTTGCCATGGTCATCAGCCGAACGACCCTGAGGAATAAGTCAGCTCTCCGACTTCACAATATTGTCAGCCTGACAATATTTGGCGCCCTGAGTAATTATCTCCACAAAGAGTCCAAATTACGTTCACCGCTCCTCACCTAACCAATATCCTTATTGACCAACACCTTGGCACACGTCATAATACATGTACCATAAATAGTACTTCAAAAATGTCCCCGGCCAAAGGTAAACATACCGAGCAGATTTTGAAGTTCTACTTAATATATCATCAAGCCTCATAGATATCGACCAGCACATAAACCTTGAGTAATTCACTAGAATTACGTGTTCTTCCAACACTGTTTTACACCTGTGTTGTTTATACCTGAATAACCCTATTTCCACGGCACAAATATACCCTGTAAATGACATTTTAAACTTTAACAATTCATTTCAAACTGTAATCTAACATTTAATACAATTATTTGAGCTAATATAAATATATTCTACATAAATTATACGTATTTTATAGCATAAACACAGCAATCTCGATAATCCTCATCCCTAGACATTTTATTTTGTTTTACAGAAACTACTTGAAGCCCCTATAAAATTCGTAGTAATTTTGATTATTAATAATCATATCTAACATATGCAGGTATTATTTTTCTGATTTAAAAAAAAACTTATTCTGAAATTTTAACATTTCTTTTGCACCAATAGTAAAAGGAGAACTGATCTTGTTACTTTAAATGTTGAACTACGTTACAGAGTTAATGTTCCGAGGACACAAACTAGTATACCGAAAGGCCAATGACTGGACTAAAAATTGTTTTACCAAGCTTTTGTGCTAGCCAGGTTTATTTGACAAAACCCAAGAATAAAGTTTGTTCCAGCTAAATTGAGCTAAGCATATTAAGTACCACATATTTAGTTTATTTTTTTAGAAATGTTGTACGAAAGGTGGCAATTTTGTATGCACACATTTTACTATCAATCTATTCATTAAATTTCAATTAAGAAATGGGATCAGCATCTTAGTTATTTCTACTTATGAAAATTCAGAGCTTTAATGGAATTATTAATTTTGGATCATAATGATTAATCTCTTACCGTCAAATGAGAATTGTTTCTTTCTTTTCCTTTAATAAATCCTTGAATGTTGAATTTTATGAGCGTGATTTGTATAAGTAGTATTCATTGAGATAGTTTTCTTGATAATTTATGAAAGGTTTCTGATACAATTTAACTATGTTCTGTTCTACGAGTGCTCTCATACAAAAGGTATAAGAATATTGTTTGGTGTGTCTTTAAATACATTGCAGTGCCATGTCTATGTTTACTTCATACATAATTATCAGATATAAAAGATAAGGATCATAATCTATGAGGGTAGACACACCTATTTACTGGCAGGGTCTTTGTTTGAAAATAATTATTAATATCTATATTTTGCTTCATTCTAAAGTTTATTTTGTATTTCACGCAACAGCATTCATAGGAGAAATTCCAGCTTCACATGGCGTCGTCTAACCTCTCCTCTTTTACCTCTGTTCCTGGTGCTTGAATGTCTAGTGGCGACTGGGCTACGCACTTGGTATTTAACACTCTTCTGTACAGCTCTTTAGCCCTCTGCCACATACACAACATTTTACTTAACATGAAATCAAAATAAAATTCCTAACCACATAATATTTGAACAGGAATATAGTTCTCCCCGCTGAGCAGGATATTATTCCCAGAAGTAATAACTTCAACAATATAAATATATTAGACGTAAATTATACATGTTTTATTGCATAAAAACACAGCAATCTTGCTAACTATAACATTTAATTTTTTTTTACATTAAACTATTTGAAGCCTGGCTAAAATTCCTATCAAGCATAATTTTTTAAAAAGCCCCTATTCTTCAGAATTACATCTGTCTGAGACTCCAGTAAAGTTAGATTCGAATCTCAGATTCATTTCCCAAGTACACTTGAAAATGTACTGATCCACAAGTACACTTCAAAACCTAACGTATACTACCTTCGCTTGTCAAGTATGCATACTTTGCTAATTTTTTTTGAAAATGTAGTGATCCAAAAGTACACTTAAAATCCTAGTGTATACTACATTCACGATTCAAGTATGCATACTTCCCTATTTTTTTCGAAAACGTAATGATCCAAAAGTACACTTAAAATCATAGTGTATATTGCCTTCACTAGTCAAGTATGCATACTTCCCACTTTCCTTTTAAACATACTGATCCACAGTTACTCTTCAAAACCAAGTGTAGGCCTATACTACCTTCACTAATCAAGTATGCATACCTCCCAAATCTTTTCTTTGAAAACGTTGTGATCCACAATTACACTTCAAAACCTAGTGTATAATACATTGACTAGTCAAGTATGCTACTTCCGGAACTATTTACCCCATTTTGCATACTTGTGCTAAGACTAAGACTATGTTACACTTCTGCAAGTACACTTAAAAGTCAAGCGCAACACTAAAAAAAAAATATATATATATATATATATATATATATATAAATTTTCCCCCACGCTTGATCTAACATTTTTTGTGACACTTCCACAAGTAAACATGAAAACTTAGTGTACACTGTGAGTATGGATACATTTCTTAATTATTTTTAATTTAGTTCCTGTGTTAAGATTTTTGTAACACTTAAATAAGTACACTTAAAAACCCAGTGTATAACTCAACTACACGTGAGTATGCAAACTTATCTATATATTTCTTACATTATACATACCTGTTATAAGACTTTGTTACACAGTAGTTACCCAAACTTGGAGTGGTGCCATAGTTGTGTGACATTAACAGAAAAGTATTTCTTTCCTTGAAAATGACAAAGTGTACTGCATACTTCAAAAGAGATATTTTGTTAACTACTGAATGCTCTTTGCAGAGGTATATCAGATTCATTGCGATCTTATTTGTTTTTCAATCAGTAGGTTACCGAAATCGGAGTCAATTTTATAAGGGTGAGTGTACTGCACAAGTATAATAGTTTCTTGTTTCGCGTAATGAACTAAGATTTTCAGTTACACATTAATCTCTTTATATTAGGAATTAATGGATTCAGTGTAGAGGCGTTTGGTTTTGGAAAAGTAATTCCCCGAACTCAGAGTGGTGCCACAGTTCAAATGACACTGGTTAGAAAAATATTTTTTTTCCTTCAAAATTTCAAATGGTACTGCATACTTGAATAGAGATATTTTGTTACGTACTGAATGCTCTTTGCAACGTAAATAGGGCTGTAATCTCAGAATCATTTTTGAAAGGGAAGTTCACTGCACAAATTTATTTTCTACTTGAGAAATTTAGCACACATTCTCTAAGATATTCTGCATTACAAAACAATAAAGGACACACAAAGAAATAGTTCAACCAGTGAAAAAACCACTCTTCTGCATTGAAGGATGCACAGAAAAACTAGGGAAAAAAGGAGGAAAAAAATTATTGGAAAAGAAAGGATCACGATGTGTATATTGTCCTTGAATTTCAATTATTTATTTATAACATGTTTCATGTCTGTGAACACTATTATTGTTTTATTTTATATATTTTGTAGTTATCTGATTTAAAGACATTAATTTTTTTCTATCTGTGAAGATATATATATATCTCTTTATATATATAATTCTTCTGTGCGTGTGTATGTCATTGAACTGCGATCAGATTCAGGCGAATTTCGTAACTTTGTGTTGTTATTGTGTTAAAATAAATTGCGTGCTAATTGAAATATTACATTCAGATGTAATTAGTGTGTGAAGGGTTTTGAAGGGTAGATAAAAACTATACATTGTGAAATTCGGTGCGGTATTGAAGTGAGTATTTTACATAAATTCCTATCAAATTTACACGTGCGTTGATTAACAATCATCCTAGCCTACAAATTTATTTGTGTAGTTAATTGATTTCATAACAAATTTTTAATATTGTTTTTATTTTAAATTGTTACTTATCAGAAATATTAAATAAAAAAAATATAAGAAATAAAATTATACATTATTTATCTAAAATTTGGTGCAATAAATCCTTTCAGTCCTGATACTTAATTAAAATTTTATCTTAAAGAAATTACTCATATTAGTTGTTGTGCATTTTTTTTACAGTAATTTATTTTTACAAAAAAATGCCACGTGTGTGTGTGCGTGTGTGCACGCGCATGTGTGTGTGTGTGTGTGTGTGTGTGTGTGTGTGTGTATATATATATATATATATATATATATATATATATATATATATATATATATATATATATATATATATATATCCTGTTTGCTGTGTGGCATGATAAATAAATGAATTAATGACTGTTTCAAATTTTGTCCCTCCACTGTGTACCGAGTAGGTACCGCAAAATATCACAATGGAGATATTTTTGGCGATAGTTTGTGTTGTTACTTTATTTACCCTTTGCTAAAACTGTCGTTCATACATTGTATCATACACAAATATGGGGGAACCTACACTGTGAAGATTGCTGTTCTAAATAGTGTTGAGATGTTAATCATCCTCAGCCCTTTAAAACATATGCAGGTAGGGGCAGTGCCTTTTTTCTAAGGTTCATTTCAAAAGTGCTCACTTTATCATGAACATCCTTTAGTCAAGTTATACACAAGGTTTAAGTGTAGGACTACTTATTTAAGTGTAACAAAAATCCTAACACAATAACCAAATTAAAAATAATTAAGAAAAGTATGCATACTCACAGTATACACTAGATTTTCAAGTTTACTTGTGGAAGTGTAACATAAAATGTTAGCAGAAGTGTGCAAATATTTTTTAGTGTAGCACTCAGTTTTTTAGTGTCCTTGCAGAAGTGTAACAAAGTCTTAGCACAAGTACGTGAAATGGGGGAAAAAGTTCCGGAAGTAACTTCTTGACTAGTCAAGGTAGTATACACTAGGTTTTTCAAGTGTACAGGTGGATCACTTACGTTTTCAAAAAAAAAATTCGGAAAGTATGCATACTTGACTAGTGAAGGTAGTAGGTGTAAACTAGGTTTTGAAGTGTAATTGTAGGTCATGTTATCAAAAAAAAATTTGGAAGTATGCATACTTGACTAATGAAGGTAGGATACTCATTTTAAAGTGTGCTTGTGAATCACGTTTTCAAAAAAAAATTCGGGAAGTATGCATACTTGAGTAGTGAAGGTAGTATATGAGCTTTTGAAGTGTAATTGTGAAACACTACGTTTAAAAAATAAAATTGGGAAGCATGCATACTTGACTAGTGAAGATAGTATTCACTAGGTTTAGAAGTGTACTTGTATATCACTAAGTTTTAAAAAAAATAATCGGGAGGTATGTAAACATTACTAGTGAAGGTAGCATACATTAGGTTTTGAAGTTTACTTATGGACCACTACGTTTTCAAGTGCATTTGGGATATGAATCCGAGATCCAAGGTAGTGTACACTTGGTTTTCAGTTGTACTTGGGAAATTAACATGATTCGAATCTAACTTTACTGGAGTTCGTCTGAGAGGTTAAGTGTGTTTGGAAATCTAGATACTTAAACATTTCAAGATTTACAAAATATGGATACTTTATAACAAATTCCTGATAACGTTATAACTATCAACAAAACAAAGTATCCTACGAGGGATACAAGCACAAGTCGCACATGCCGGCATCAGACACTGAACTACATGTGACATTAAGTTACTTACCCCAAAACATTTTTGTATTAAATAACAGAGTATAATCACTCAAATAATATGTGTTGCCTCTCGCAAACTATCCAAATAAATAATTCTAACAAATTACACAAATTCTGTTGTGGTTAAAAACACAAAAAAAAAATTGATATAAAATCAAATATTGCCCTAGCCTCCAAACCGGAAGTTTAGTAATATCCGTTCCAGAAGTTAAAGGTAAACCTTAACAGAAATAAATTAAAATAAAGGAAAATTTAAGAATTTAATTCGACAAAAACACGCGTCAAATTAATTTACGTAGAAATTGTAAAATAATTTTCAAAAAAAATTATTTTCCCATTGTTAACTCATTGACCAACTGTGGGAAAATAGGTGAAGTTTATTTTTGTTTTAAAGATGGGTTTACGATTAATGACTAAAGATTTAGAATTCTTCTTAGGGCTTGTATAACGATCGCTAGATAATGTGTGGAATAGATATTCCATTGATAAGCAATTTGATGGTAACTTGTATTATGAATATTCCATTAGCTAAGTTAACCTTTAGATAAGTAATCTATGGTTTTGGTTCATAATTGTGTATGTTGGCAACAAAAGTCGCTATATTTGAGGTAATATGGTTTATGTTCAGTTGTCAGTAATGAGAGCAATATACATTTAGCATAATATGTATATAAATTATATGATACGCTTCTTTAGCAAAAGTGAATTAAATAGAAACTATGAACCAAACCCGGGCAAACATAGTTGTTCATAATTATTACTGTCGTTGGTGATATCAATCATTTCGCAGCTAGCTTAATATCCATACAATTTATCACAATGCATGAGACTCGATTTCTTACCGTTCAATATTGAGGTTTGTACCTGTGTTCCTTAATTTTATTTTTTAATATTTTGAAAATTGAAGGGGGAAATATTTTATTTCACAAATTATTAAGGAATCCGATTCCTCAAAATGACATTAAGCCTAGTGCTAATATTTTATTTCCGATTTTTTGTCATTCCAAAATACAATTTCCACAACTAAATATAATACAGTTTCCAAAACTAATCTTCTGTGTCGTTATCAACATTCGCTGGGTTTACTTGCATTTTGCAGAACTATTCTACGTAACACTCAAAACAGCAAAACACTTCAATTCATATTTTATATAACATCCAACACCAATATGCATATAAGCAAAACAACACCAATTTATGTTTGAGACACCATTTTGAAGCTTATATAAAGGTGTAAATGCTTGTCAAGCACTGGAAGTGATAGATAGTTTAGCCCCTTGAAAACAGTTCTAGTTAGCAATAACTAGAGGAGGTAATACACTATTTAGCATGAGCCTGTTAGTTAACTTTTAACCTGATGTGTAACTAGAGGCCGTAATACAGGCTCTTAATGACTCGATAAGCACACGGGAAACGGACATTAAGAAGTTTTGCAGTTTTAGCAACTGTTAAGTCTATCCAATTAAAATTGTAGGAGACGTAAGCTACCGAAATAACCTGGTAAAATGGACTATTTTCATATATTTTATACTACACTGCTAGCCTCCAGAGATGATGTGTGAAGTTCGTGCCCCACCTGGTAGCAGGTGTAGGGCAGGAAATGATAATTTTGCCCAGCACCACGTTCGGTACAGCGAACGAAGATGGTAGGGTAGTACGGCCCACGGCCTGTGGTGAACTCTGGATACATGGTCAATTCAAAGGAGAGTAAATGTAATTACCAACTGCCTAACGTGGATTATATTCAAACTTTTTCTAAGCGACGAAGTACTCGGTCACTTCGCAAACCGAAACTAGCACTATTTAACTCTTCTTAAGGGAGGCAGGCCCCGTAAATGCAAAACATATAACACTGGAAATACACTTAATAATGATTCTGCTAATGGCAAGATGGCCACCACCTGAAGTCAGCTGTCGGATCGCTCCTGAATCAAGCTTTGGTTTATTCTTATAAAACTTATTGCCAAGCAACAAAGCTACTTTGTTTATTCGTTTCAAACTTAAAATTACAGCACAAGTAAATTATCTAAAGTTCAAAGGGTAATAAAAATAATCTGAACATGCGAAATAAAATAAACTGCAATAGGTTTTATAAGAATAAACCAAAACTTGATGCAGGAACGATTCGACAGTCGACTCGGGGAGCTGTCATAATTTAGAAACACACAACTTAGAAACACGTAAGTTAGAATTTTCTAAGTTATGCCTGTTCTAAGTTATGTGGTTCTAGCTTGTGAACTTTCAAAGTTATGTGTTTCTAACTTATGACAGTTTAAAGTTGTGTGTTTCTAAGTTATGATCTTTCTGAGTTGTGATTTTCTAATATGCGATGTTTCTGAGTTATGTGGTTCAAAGTTGTGTGTTTCTAAATTGTGTGTTTCTAAGTTATGATATTTCTAAGTTGTGTGTGTTTCTAAGTTGTGACTGTTCTAAGTTATGTCTTTCTAAAGTTATGATGTTTCTATGTGGTTCTAATTTGAGTGTTTCTAAGTTATGTTTGTTCTAAGTTGTGTGTTTCGAAGTTACGACAGTTCTAAGTTGTGTGTTTCTAAGTTACGATTTTCTAAGTTGTGATGTTCCCAATATATGTAGGTCTTATTGGTAAAATAGTTATTTGTGTGCCCATGGCGAATGTTTCCATACGGTATTACTGTCGTCCTCTGCCTAGCTTCTTACTTTCGGAGTCAGAGGTTCCAAAGCTCACTCTATGTTCGTTTTTATAAATCATAATATTCGACTTTGTGTGTTTCCCAGTAGATAGCATTTTTAGAAGGTAATTAATTCGTCGATGTTGATAGATAAGAAATGGAGAAAAACAGATTGGCTAACGAGCGATCGAGAAGTACTGCACCTTGTGCATGCTAGGCTATTTATCAGTAGGCCTAAATATAAAACATTTTCACTGTGTGAACGGAATTGTTTGTAAATTACCAGTGCTCAAAAAATGTTTTGTAGTGTACATTAAAGTTTTAAACATTGTTTTACGTAAGATAAATTTTATATTTGGCAAGTAAGCATGTGTTATTTTGGCATGATGGTAGGTAACTTCCCTTGTCATAAGTTTTATTTTGAAATTAGTTGTCTAACCCCCTGTCACTCTGACAAACTTGACATGTGTCGCTCCTCACCCTAGACTGTTTGTCACGCCAGGTGATCCCAAGCGCAGCACACACGCTCTCGACGACTGATCACCAACGAGCAGTGTTGTGTAGAGTAAGTGCAGGAGTGGACAAGATTTGGCAGTTCAGTGCAATGCACGGGGTGGTACGCCTACCAGCCCAGGAAAACAGGCAGAGTAATACACAAACACATGTATTACATTAAAAAGAGTGGTAGCATTTCCACAAGCACATTTGTAGCCATCTAATAAAGACATGTGACCTGTAAATGAAGTGAAATATGTTTAGACACCTTTATGCCCAATGTTGTTGTTTTTAAAGTATCATTGTTTTCTTTTTCAAATGTTTACCCTCACCACCACCTATGTTATGTCCACCCCATTTCATTTCAACCGCAAGACAAGCCCTAGATATAATTATTTATTGGTGTTCCTTGCAGTGTTTTGAAAGTATGATAGCATGTAATGGTAAATTTGTTCTCTGCATGTGCAAGTAGCTCCCTCCGTGGCACATGGGCATACCACCTCCGGCCCTCATGCCATGGCAGGAAGTCAGTCAGCAAGTCGCACCCAGAGGGGGAGGCACGCGTAAAACTACGCTCGTGCTTTTCCCACCCGGACAGTATCAACCTGTACAAGTCATTTTTCAGCAAGTTAAGTATATCAGGAACCTTTTTCGTTTTCGCCATCCGGGATACTCCCCCTCGTCTCCCCAGGAATCGTATCGCCTCGGGAGTTTTCAATTTAATCAGCACACCTAACCTTAATGTAAGCCTAGGGCTTTATCTACTGTATAGCCTCTGCCACAGGTTCAAAGTGAGCAATTGTATAAGTCATTCTCCTGGGGGAAATATTCAAGTTTGCAATAAACTGCATGAACTGATGAGTGTGTTTATTCGATTGCCAAAAGACATTTCAGGGGACAAGCTCCTTAAAACCAACCATTTCATGATGCAAAGGGTAAATATTAATTTTTATGTGTGCTGCAACCTAATCAAAGTACCGTGAGTAGCATTTATGGGTGTGTAGTTTGGCCCTGGCAATCCACGTGTAGGAAGTTCTGTTTTGATTATGTCAACATCATATTAATTTGCAATACCAAGCGGTGATTGGGCCACCCGAAGAGCAGCTTGTTTAGAAAACACCAAGGCCTCCACATTAGGTGAACTACTGTAAGATCTACCCGGGAATGTGGTCTGGGTGATCGGCCTGCAGCACCCCGGGGTTACAAGGACTCAGCTACTTCAACAACGCAGTGATGTTTGGCGCATATCAGGTATACAATTCCTAACACCTTTTCCAGATTCTGTTCACTGCCTTTGTAAATCCCAATGAACCCCATATCGTCTAGTCAAGCCACATCAAACTGCTTCCAATAAGTTTGGTCAAATAAAGTGGACAATATTATGACATCATTGTAAGGTCATAAACACCATCATTTTGTCTGAGAAAGTTGGATGGGTCCAGTTTCCATTAAAAAATTTGAAAATTGGACCGGTTCTAAAATTTATTTGATATTTGATGGTCTCACTCAATCACAATCGTGCATGGCAAATTGGGCCTCAAGAAACTTAAAATAACGAACAATTGCTGGAAACGAATTAAGTTATGAAGACCATTTGTGTAGAAGCTGTCTGGGCATGAATGCTGTTTTAAGTGAACACTTCACATAATATTGCGAACTCAGAGACATTTATTTCATTGTACAGAAAACATATCTTATAAATTATATTTTAATTTAGTTAAGAAATGAAAATATATTACAATATTACTGACATTTCTTCCTGTATGGAGTGCATGGAAAAACAAAAGTAATATTTAACTACGAAAACAATTTTTTAATAATATTTGAAATTAGATTATCCCAATAAAAATGTTGACAGTGCGTCACATTTTCAAACACATTCAAGATTATTCGATAAAATTTGTTGGAAGGAAAAATTTGATGGCCCTGTTTTTCTTCAAATTTGGTTGTCAAATAAAGTTGAAGACAAAAATTTCATGGTGTGACAGGGGCTTAACGATTTTCCCATCTTAGTATCATAATATACTCAAAAATGGTAAAATAGTATTATCTCAACTAATAAGAGAATACATTTTATTAATCATTCAACACAATGCTTAAAGGTTTCTCTGTTGAAAAAAAAAATATTATACTGCCGCCTATAACCTTAACCCTTTTAAGTCCCTATGCATGTCCATGATCGTGGACATGTTGAACATAAAGCATGTGATGTATGACTTTTACTGTACACAGAAAATAATCCGTTTGCTGTGTTTTGGGGATTGTCTTTATGAGTAATCTGATTTACCAAAGTTTCTGTTGCTCTCATCTGAGGTCTGACATCAGTGAACATGCAGGCAACACGTTATTTAATGGGTCTCAGAAGCACGCTCAACACAAGTACAGTGCATGCTAAAATATTTCACGAATGAAACACTTGAGTTCATTATTTAAGCCGGGGCCGAAAGGATTAAAGTGTTTTATATATTCCACTGTGATCTTATTTACTCACTGAGCAGCTTCGGTTTCACGAATCACTCATATATATTTAATATAATCTCAAGCCTAAGAGACCACATAAGTGAGATTTTAAAAAATATTTGTGAAAATAAAACATTAAGGGCTGACTACAAAATCAATATTTAAAGTATTAGTTATCTGAATGCATAATAGTTTTAAACAAAAGTTTTAACCACTGATTATTCTCCTAATGTTTCTCAATATACATTCCCCCGGTAACTTAAGTGCTGGTAAG
The DNA here is from genome assembly GCA_029891345.1 of Dryococelus australis. Taxonomy (NCBI): domain Eukaryota; kingdom Metazoa; phylum Arthropoda; class Insecta; order Phasmatodea; family Phasmatidae; genus Dryococelus; species Dryococelus australis. Next base: position 193,096,571 of record CM056996.1, read on the forward strand.
GTTTATTCTACTCAGTTTAGAAAGCTGAATGATATTATTTTGACAACTAAAATTGTTCTCCTCTAGGTAAGCGCTAGTGTCGTATGCATACCAATTTTTTTATATTATCTATATTAAAAACCCAATTAATTACAATAATCATAAATCAATATATAGTATAAAAGGAAGTCCTTAGCGAGTGCATCTGTCTGTCTGTATGACTGCGCCAATCTCGAGAACCACTGAACGGATTTGGGTATGGTTTTTACTGTTATGATCTGCATTTATCGGGAACTCGGAAAAGAAGTTTATCGCCAGCGCGCTCTCAGGGAATATGCTGTCTAGTCCTTTAGAGATATAACAAAATCATGTATGAAGATTGGTGTGAAATTAAATTATTTACAAAAAATCAGTGGTATCATACATCTATCATTAATAGATATGAAGTAAGAAGCATACTTACTATTTAAATTATGTTCTAAAAGCATATGTAAAATTCACTGTCTTTTATAACTATAAAGAACTAGTTTTTTTAATCAAAATAAATCAATTCATAATTTAAACAGTTGAATGTTAATAAGGAATGTCCTTTACATTATAAAATTATCGCCATTAATTAAAAAGTTATGAAAAGTTATGTGAGAAAGAAGGTGCCGGTAATTTCTAAAATCGAGATACTTGAGCATGGACCTATACGTGTACGGGGGTTGAGATAAATCTGGCGACCACGCAGTGACATATTTTGCGATTATATGCTGTTATGTCTTCATATGCTTTTATATTGGGCTGGCTAAATAAAGTGTTTTGTAAAACAAGAAAGAAAGTTCCAATAATAAATTAATTTATCATGAAATCTTGATACTCCAGATTTATTAATTTCCTTTGTTAAAAAAAAAGTGGTTAATATCAACACCAGATATGCTTATTAAAATATGAGTGGCATGAGACATGAGATTCCAATACATAGCAGTTTTAAGCCTACTTTCTGTAGGAATGACAGGGTAATGTGTGGTAGGTGTATGTGTCTGTATATGTGTCCCACCTTTTAATTTTTGAATTTGTGAACCAAATTTTACCAAACTTGGTAAACCTACACATATCTTACTTAGTAAGTACACCTAAATCCTATAGGTTTTGACTATGTCAGGTGCTTACTTTTAAAATGCCTGCCATTTTGGAAGACAGCATCACATGAAAAAGCAAAAAAGTTAATGTTATAACTCGTAAATAACTCAACCAACTCTCACCAAATTTGGCACTTAAGTAGTACTCAGACTCAAATTCATTAGGCAGTTGTTTTCAAAATGATGACAATGTTAATATTTTAGGTTTATTTGTTACAAATAGCATACAATTTAATCAATTTCGAACAATTCTTGTATGCTCGCAGTTTCGTTTACAAGCATCATATATGTAAAAAATAACATTTTTCGTCGTCCATTTTGTAAGATATTGCCTCGTGAATTAGGTTTTTATGTCATATCTCTCTGGAAACAATTAAGTACCCTAACCGATTAGTTTGTAATAGTGCAAACAAATAGTAATGCGGCAGGTGATGTATAAAAGTATGTTTATTAGGTCAGACAATTATTTTCAAAATGCAATTTTAGTTTAGTATTCTACATCGTCAAAACAACATAGCCCATTCCAACTTAACATTTTATGCTAGGAATAAACATTTATCCGCCATTTTGTAAGATAGTGCAACACGAACCAGTAAAGTTTTTATCATATCTCGGAATACAATTGACCAATAACTACTAAATATGCCAAATGAATAGTACCAGTAGTAGGGAAATGATGAGTTGGGCACAAGGCATTGGGCATGGGAGCACAGGAGTTGGGGAGCCACCATGTTGTTATTTCACCGTCCGCCATATTGGATATAATTAACCTTTACCTCTGACTCACGACCTTTGAGTTTGACCTTTGAAATTGACCCCGGGGACCTAACCCCAAAAAAAACTTTAAAAATCCCAAAAATCCTCCAAAACTCCCAAAAAATTAAAAAAATTAATTAATTTGAAAGAATGTGGAAAAGATGTATTATTAGAAAATAATGGAAAGTTTTAAAAAATATTTAATAAGGATTCCCAAAAATTTTCAATTTTTCCTGGAGCAGGTAAGAAGGACCAGCGATCCAGGGTCAGACCCAGGTTACCCTGGGGTTAGGGAAAGTGGACCGGTCGGGACCTTTGAGATTTGACCTTAACCTTTGCCCCCCAAAAAAAATTAATCACAACAATTTCCAAAATGAAACAAATAAGATGTCATTAAAATTATTAATAAATTTGTTCAAAGTTAATTATTAAAAAATTATTTTTAAAAAAATATCTTAAAAACCTTAAATTTCCAGAGGTTCCTACCACTTCCGTCACCTAACAAATTAGTCGGCATGCCTCCGCCCTCTCGCCCATTCCCAGTCAGCTATCTTGATAGGCGACTGCCATCTTGATATGTGATCATCATTTTGGTGGCAACCACTATCTTGGTATACATTACTTGTCCACCATATTGGAAGCCAGTTCCCATTAGCAAACGAACTTTTACCTGTGACTCTTGATCCCTGACCTTGATGTTGACATCATGAACTTGAATAAGCTTGAAAACCAAAACTCTAAAATAAATACATGTAAGTCCTCAAGCATATCAGATTACAGACTACTACCACCATATTGGATGCATACTACATCGACCTTAACCCCATGACCTTGAATGACCTTAAAAACAAAAACTCCAGAAAAAATACATTAAAGTAAGACAGCATAATACATTACAGACTAGCACCACCATAAGATGCAGGTATACTCGACCTTAACCCCATTCCCATTACCTTGAATGATTTTGAAAACATAAACTCAAGAATAAATACATACAAGTCAGCAAGCACGTGACAGTACAGACTACTACCACAATATTGGATGCAGACTACCTCGACCTTAACCCCATGATATTGAGTGACCTTGAAACAAAAACTCGAGAAAAATACATAAAAGTCAGAAAGCATAACACAGTACAGACTATCACCGCCATATTAGATGCAGGTAAACTCGAACTTTACTCATGAATTATAATGACCTTGAAAACCAAACCTCAAGAAAAAATACATTAAAGTCAGCAAACACATTGCATTACAGACCACTACCACCATATTAGATGCACGTGACCTTCACATTGTATGTTTATGTAACTAAAACAGGTCCATCATACTAATAGCGACCACATGCATTACTTTTATAATCATGGTATGGATTTATATAGGCTTAATTGGCTTTAATTTTAATTTCAATACTGCTAGCTCTGGAGACTTGGAACATACGAGGGCAGCTAGGACGATAATCATTTGTGCTCTTCTCAGACACCAATTGACACACTGATCCACACCAATAAATCCCAATTCACACCAATCCTCACTAATTCTCACCAATCCACACACCAATCCTCACCAATTCATACCAATTCACACATAAATCCACACCAATAAATTCCATTCCACATAAATCCACACCACACAGCACATAGAATTACGTCGGAGTGAAATGTGTCGGCTAAATACTGAAAATAGCCATCTGCCACATGGCCATCAAGGTAAAAACGACTCGTTTAACAGCGAGTTTCGATTATTTGAATATCTCCTCACCTGTATTATCATGGATAATTGAGGTTCTACTGTATTATCTTAATATTTGCGGGACCTTGCTCGTTCTTGTTCTTGTATGGGGGATATTGCACCAGAAACTGGAGAAAATCAAACGATCGAGTAGACACTGTAATCTTGCCAACACCCGAAACGCCTTCGAGAAAAACTTTTTTTTATTGGGCAAAAACTCGCAAAGTGATAAACATAAAGCTACTGCAAAAGACCGTCGTGATGATTGTAGATATAATTTCATTTCCAAATATGAAATGTTCATAGAGTTATACAATTAATAATTCGAAACAGCCGACGTATGAACCAATAAAATAGATTGGAGACAGTAACTGTCTTTGCCAAACAATTAATGTTAGGATTTGAATGACCGAACCCAAATTGATTCTCAGTCCTGGTATGATGACGAAAATGTTGTTGATGAGGTATTCTTCGCGTAAAACTCTATTGCTGATTGCCATTAATATCAAAGTAATCAGCCACATCATATACGATGCAGTGAAACAGTTTTCGCGAACATTTACTCGTTCCGACATGGTTTGCGATGATCTTCTGGTGAGTTGAGGGAGATTCATTAAGGTGTATATATATATATATATATATATACACACACACACACACAAATGCGTGTAAAAAAACGAAAAAAAAAAAACTTAAAAAAAAAAACTAATTTATATAGTAAGGGATTTCTTTTTCTTTTCTGTCTCAAATCAGTGTTTTGTGAGTGAAGAGCATGCAATGTAGGAAAATGAATTTCGCAGGAAGGAACGTATTAATGTTCAGTGACAGTCGCTGCCTGAAAAGATGATTAAATTTGAAGATAAACTGTCTGCTAAATGAGGGTTTGTTGGAACCATGCATTTAATTAAAATTAATTGGTGAGGAAGTTCGATCGGTGATATTCTGATTTATTTAAAAAGCTTTTCTTTGTCCACAATTTTCGAAAAGGATGCAAGTTTCGTACAAAACCCGACAAGTGAATTTGAGATTGAATTTTAAAACTTTATGAATCACCATCTCCCTAAAGTGTTGATGTCCATGCGATTGGATCCGATCTTGATGGAACAATTTCTCACGCTGCTGACGACCATGTACAATGGTGAAAACTTGACAGAGAAATGCGGCAGAGTTTGCAGGCTAAACAAGTCGACGAGGGGACGATCCTATCGCATGAAGCTACGATTGGTAGATGCGTTCGATTCTGGATGCATCCATTGCAAACCCTGCAATATTTGGACGAAATCGCTAGAAGTTTGCAAACATTTAAGTAAACTGGGTTTGGATGATCAACCAGTATTACATACTGTCCGGCATTGACCCAAGTACATCTCTAAACATCATCGTCGCCAATTACTTGAAGCCGAGGCAACAGGGTGCACTCACGATTAAACATTCAAACATGATAATTTCTGAAAATATGAACAGATTTGAACTGTTTGATAGGACAACCAACGATTTGGTTTTCACACACAATGCAATGCACGTAGGCGCAACTGCTTCGTACACGTGTTTCAAGTACCCAGTGTTATACACAACAGCGTGTTTGGCAAATTTCTCCATAGGTATGGCCTACGAGTTGGACTCGAAACGTCCTTCGAGTTTGGTGTCAGAGGCGATTCGACTGCAATTATGCATTACTCGAAAATATGTCCGAGGTGCGAAAAAAAGATGAAGCCAACGAGATATCCGTTGATGAATATAGGAAAAGACGACGACTGTAAAGACGCTGAGATCGTGGCACATAACGTATAAATATAAACACAACAGTGTTAAGGGCGGCTATGCTGTCGTTTCGGAAAATGTATTAAAGGGCATTTTTCGAAATTTTGAACTTCAGTTCTCTGTTGTCACTACCACTTTATTCAGCGACCAATCTTTTTTCTACGTTGATTTTTAAATACGGAATTTTCTCGAGTCGAGATTGTACAAAATCCTGCACAAATGGTTGGAAATCCCATCCATGTGGCCCAATCCGAAATGGGTCTGGGCCAAACGACTACAGGCTCAGTTAATATATATGAGCAACACAAAACTCTTGTATTCGCATGAAGATTTGTACTTTAACAATCACCTAGCTTTGCTCTTTGTGCAAAATTGCAAGATTATTCCCCTTCCAGAAAATTTACACTAAGAGACCTTTTGCATCGTCACCTTCATCAGCTCGTTGAAAACATACATGTCTTACAAAAAAAAAAACAGATTTTTTTTCACATATTTTTTTTAAATTTCGGGACCTCTGGTGAATGTCATCAGCGAAAGAAGAATTAAATCCATGGCAGATGCGAGGGTAACCAATCGAGAGTTTCAGATAACAAACGCATCGGGTTTAGCAACGATATTAAACATGCCCATTTTCAGCAGAATCCACGCCGAACATTGCGGCATGGAAATTGAGTAATGAATATGTTTATGTAAGAACTTTAAAAAAAAATATTGCAAAAAACTACCTTGTATTTTTTTCAATGACCGATAACCAACAGATCCTTTTCATCACCTCTACTATCCAAATCCAATAATACAGAACTTTAAGACTTTTCTAGTTTAAATCGGAAAAATGTGACAAATTCACACAGTTCCATAGAAAAGGAAAATGTTTCAAATTCTAGCATAAAACAAAGTGTTCGTGATACAATTGAAGGTGTTGTTCATGAAAGAATTGTCAGTATTAGGAAAACAACCGCACCGACAGAAACCTTTTACGTCGTCACTTTTATCAGATTGTTAAAAACATACATGTCTTATGAAATTACGGAGGAAATTGAGTAATGAATATATATATATATATATATATATATATATATATATATATATTATATATATATATATATATATATAAGAATATTGAAAAAAAAAAAGTTGTAAAGCTACCTTGTATTTTACTTCTATGCGCGATAACCAACCGTGCCTTTTCATTACTTTTACAATCCGAATCCGATAATAAAGAACTTTATGATTTTTCTAGTTTAAATCAGAAAAATTCAAAACCTTTTAATACACTGATAGAGGGAAATGAGGAAAGTGCCGATAATGATTATTTATTGGGGTAGAGACGCGGATACAAACTCGTACAATTCTATTGAACATGAAAATGTTTCAAATTCTAGTGTGAAACCAAGTGTCGTGATACAACTGAAAATGTTGTAACTGAAGTACCTGCCAGTATTGTTACTCGAAACGAGACTAGGGGTAATGGAATTATCAGGTAAAATTGAAGATGCTGTTAGGAAAACCACTACACCAACAATAAAAGAAACAGATGCATATGCAGATTAAGTTTCCGAGTGGTTTATCGACAGTTTTGGTCCTGATATGTTGTCGAAAATGGAAAAACATAAAAAGACGATCGAAAAAAATCGTAGAATAATTTCAAGAAGCAAATAATGGAGCTAAACCACCTCTCTCTTATGATCGCATAAAAATGAGTCTTTTGTTCTAAGTGTGTGTTTGGTTATTTTGGGCACAATTCTAGGCTTCAGTATGGCACTCTTAAAATGTGCATTTAAAATATGTGCTCGAAGGAGAAAAAGTCTTCATTTTATTTACGTATAAATTACAAAAAAAAATTACATATATAAATAAATTACTTTTTTTTTTTTTTTTTTTTTTTTTTTTCACAATTGTTGTTACATATCTTTTGGATTTATACACAATGCATAGAGCTCAATCTTTAAATACTGCACATTACTGCTGCAAAGATAACAAGTTATGTACATATCAAAGAAATCAAAGTAATCGTTATTTTCATCGTATCCGTGTAACTGAAAGTCCAACATCCACTTTACATACACTTTCACAGATAGTCTCGACACTCTTTTATGATCGAAATCAATTCGTAAAAACATTTGTAGGATGGTGTAGACGTTCAATTCGTTGGCTCGACACACTGGTAATTCCAAGTTGTTTTTTTTTCGCCATGGTTAATGAGGTCCGTGAGTTTGCCGCTGTCGCTATTTCCTTTCTCATAACAATTTTTTGAAGATTTTTATTGTAATTTTTTTTAGGATCTTTATTAAAGGAATTTGTAACTGATTTTTCCACCCGACCGCAGGCATTTGCCATAAAACAAAAACTATTCTTCACGGGTCTCATCTTGTCGGCAAACATGACGAAAATGTGATATTTCCAACAAGTACAGTTATCGTACTAGTACAGATCGAATCCATTCAAGTTGACCGAGCATTCGCCGCATGGAACACTGCGTGTTTCCTCGACAAATTCACAATAGGTGGAAAAGAACAAACTTTATTATTTTTTCAAACAGTCTAGATTCGGTATTTAATGCGGATATTAAAAAAATTAACATGTGCGTTTTAGTGATTCGATGACGAATAGACAGCTTCGTTCGAATATCTTCACCTTTGATAATTTCATGGCTTGGTTTTTATTTTTGGTGATTGCATAATTTACATACGAGTGTGTTGGTTTCAATCTCATCTCCCCTCTTAGCTTGAGCGGCGACATTTACGCGCTGATGATTACACTCGGTGTGTAAATCTATAGGAATTTTCGGAGTCAGCAACTGTTTGAACAATTCCGAATCGACTGCTTAGCTTTTACTCGAGCACTCTGATGCGTTCGCACAATAGATCTATCTGTGAGAACGGTCGAATGAACATACTGGTTTTCTAGCTTTACTGGTTTACTCAATTTTTTTTTCTATGGAGCTGCATCTTTCAAAGTTAATTTTTATTTTATGTTTGCAGGAACCATTTTCCTCACTGCCATGATGGGCCTGGATGGAATCTTCCGGTGATAATGGTTGGGCTGTTGATTGCGATGACCCCTCATTCTTTTTTACAGGACGTTTTTGTTTGTAATTAGTACTTGATTTTTTTATGGGTTCGACAGCAATGGCAGTTGGGACTTGAACCTCTTTAGCCGTTTTCTCTGCAGCAGGCTCCGTAGTCGATGTTGGCTCATTCGTTTCTGACACGGTTGCCATCGTCTCTCTCGACACTGCAATCTTTACAATTTCCAGAAACAGGCTTGGTATTTTACTAAAACATTGGTCCACTTTAACGACTTTCTGCCCTATGTTGTCGAGATCCATTTCCAACAGATAACTAATCTCTGGAGTTCGTTGTTGCACGTTGTCTTATATACAAGTAAGTATTGAAATTTTTTTTCTTCTGCTTTTTGTTTTCAGTTTTTTCCCCCTTCATAGAAAGGAAGACATTTTATTTCAGGTACAACTTGTTTTAGATGCCGGCGGTGGGAATCCCATTGTGATAGGTCATCAATTTGGTCAATTCTCGATGGGGCTTGGAATCGGCCGGCATACTTTCGAAGGAGGTAGATATTTGGGTAAAGAAATTGGGGTTTTGTCATAAAGATAATTGAATAAATTGCATTTTTGTTATATTGATTTTCAAATAGGACGTTGAACAAGTCCTCTTTGTGACAGAATTGATTTAGGTAGTGCTCAAATTCCTTGTATGAGCACGAATATGAAATCTGTGGCAGAAAAAAGTAATCATCCCTCGACTCGAAATTGGCATTTTTATTAATGTGTTGGTAAAAAAAGTTGGTAAAAAAAATTTCGAGGTCTATTCGTTCCGCGTCGTTCACACCATCAACAAAGGGAACAAACGTGATTATGAATTTTTGTATCTTGTAAATTAACTCTATCGAATCGAAATGACAGTGGGTGACATAGGGTGTGAAACGCCTGTACAAGATACCCGAATTGTAAAACGAACTCTTGTTTTGTATCAGTATTTGAGATGCATGCGGAGAGAGAAGAATTTCCAAGTTTGATTTGTCAATGTGGCTCGAGTTACGCAAAATTGCAGGTGACAAACACGACCTCCAAGTAATCATCGAAAATGGTATCGAGGGGAAGGATATCGACGTATTTTGAAATTGCAAATTTCACTGCAAAAAATAGGGATTCTCGTGTACAATTTCCGACAAGTCAGCCAACAGCAACGTACTTTCGTCTTCGTAATTTTTATCGATGCATAAATTTCTATATATACAAAGCATTGTCTTATTTCAAGATGTATATATAAAGTATTACAAAAAAAAACACACCTATGTAAAAATATTAGCAATATGGGAATGCTAAATGTAAACAAATTATTGTTATATTACATCATCATCAAACTTCCAGAGAATAAATTTAACGACTTCGTTGTATGTTTCGGGCCTTGATACTACATCAGAGTGATTAATTTCGAAGCATAATAAAAAATTTTGGATGCAAAACACATTTTAAATGACTGGTATTGTGATAATTAAGTGATGGAGTTCCAGATAGAATCGGATCACTCCAAAAAAGCGATGAAAGGACTCGATGTTCTTTACAAAACAAAAGGCAGAAACATCGGCTACAAAGCTAAATTCATCAATTACTTTGAACTACACTGCTTGTTTTGTCCATGGAAAATCATGAACCCGCCACTACAAAACTTGTATCTGCAGCCACAATTAAATTTTTATTATCACTATTACCTTACAAAAAATGTTTTACCGAAAGATGTTTCCTAGCCAATTATGTAAAGAATCGAAACCTTCCTCACGAGAAGTTGGGATCTGGGACGAAAAGAGAAACTCACAGAAAACATAAACAATGTTTTCGTATCCAATCACACGAGATCCGTTCCCCATGTATAATCGAATATCGCTACGTTGGCTGTTGAAAGCGAACAAAATTACTCTCCTTTTGAGTACGATTGTAGAAATCGTTTATGCCACAATGATGCCAATTAATAACTGAGGTAATGATTTACAAAAAAACGTATTTTTTTAATAAAAATGCATTAGTTTCGAGATAATCCACTTGTGTGTGTTGTAATCGACATTAACCCTCTCCACCATTCCTACATTCAATAACCAATCACATTCCAGTATTTCACCTCCCCTCCCTTCCGTTTATTTCAGTTTGTCCTATATGGCCACGAAATCTGGAAACAAGACGTCAATCGAAGGCGAGAACTCCCAGAACAGAAGAGGACTCTGGTAAGAACAAAAAGTAAAGTTATTTATTATATGCCTTATGTCGTTTTTCCAGATTTCGCCACCATATAGGTCAAACTGAAAGAAGGTGCAGGGAGGGGAAGTAAAATGCTACAATATGATTGGTTTTGAAAATAAGAGTGGGGGAAAGGAATGTCGATTTCGAAGCCGTCTGGCAAAATTTTGTGGAACTAGTTCCACAACATTTTGCCTAATTATGAGAAGGTCTTATTAGTTATATGATATTTCGCCCGATACTGGATAGGTTTTATTAGTTCCACAATATTTTGCCTAATTATCGATAGGATTGATTAGTTCTGCAACAACCAAGAAATAATATTTTTTTTGTGAGTTTATTTATTTTTATAGTAAATATTAGTTTTATTTGATAATTAATATAAAAATTTAATTTTAAAAGGTGTAATGTTTTGGCTAACGGAATTCACCCATAATGTTCATTCAAAGTAACCTAATTGATTTTGGTTGTAAGTTTGTAGAGAAGGTGTTGGTTATTGGAGAGAGAAGGGGGTTAGATAAACTCTGTTATAAATATTAAAAATTGAATTTTAAAGAGTACAAGTGGGGAAAAAACCTTGAATAAGTCCAGTTATAATAACCTTATTATAATGTTGGTTTATAGTGATTGTGTTAGTTGGTTGGGGCGGTCAAGGGGAATTGGACAAACTTTTTATAATAAATATAAAAAATTGAATTCTAAAGGGAGCATTTGCAGGGCTAAAACCCACAATGTCCATTTACAGTAACACTATTATGATGTTGTTTTGTAATTTAGGTGTTGGTTGGTGGTGTTCAAGGGGAATCAGATAAACTTTAAATTAATAATTAATATACATTATTAAATTTTTACCAGAGAGACTTTTCTTATTCCAAAATTGAATTCTGGCCACCCCCTTCGAAATTCAAACACGCTTTCTTTCACTTTTGGCTTACCAAGTCTGGAATTGCATCAGGTGGTTGTTTATGCCAAAAAAAAGAAGAATAGTAACTTAAAGATATAAAAAAATATTTACAAAAATATTTTTTTATAATCATGTTGTAGCCGGCTAACAGCCAGCAGCGCCAGAGCCCATTACGGCGCTCACCACGTACGTGTCATGTGTCCATGCACGTGCGCAAAGAGGCCAATATTTTTTAACTCTCACATCACACCACACACACACACACATATATATATAATATATATATATATATATATATATATATATATATATATATATATATATATATAATGTGATTTGCATTTGCAGGGATTAATATGTCTTGAAATATTTTTAAGTGCTTGTTATGAACATTTTTGGTTATGAAATTCAAAGTGTCGCGGCAACAAGATTAAGAACACTGATATTTCGGTGTGAACGCCGTAATAAAGAGACACTGAATTAATACGAAAATTCATAAGAAAATTATAAAAATGTAGTACATATTTAATTTAGTTTGCACCTCTTTTATTTTTGAAAGTATAAATATTTTACTCGGTGTGAATAGCACTTCCGCATATGTGAATCCCCTAAGCCGACCATGTTAGGTCCCTGCGACACTTGCCTCTGGACAGTCTGTCTTAGGGAGTTGGTGAGGTAAGACACTGTCACGTGCACACTACAACTTTTGTTTACTGATGAAGGTTTCCATAGTCAGTTTAGTTTACCGGTTAACATTTGCTTGTGTACATTTTTCAGACAATTCCTCAGCATAATGCATCTGCTTAAATAATATATTTTGCCTTGTGGTATTTTTCAAACTTAATCTAGGAGAGAGAAGAACGATGTCGGACAGGTCACATGACCCACGTAACTTGAATCAGGCACCGTATGCCTATGTTAGTGGCATTTCAGTGTAATTTCTGTGTTATTGATATGCGCAACTTTAAGGGATTTGTTTTTATGTATGTATTTTAAGAGTATTTACATGTTTGAATATTTTATGACAATTTCATATACAACCACATGGCTAACCTATGCCAAGTCTATATCTGCATCATCCATGTAGTTTGCGAGTTAATTTGCATAAAATCATGTACACTATACAATTTATTTCAGGGTTCTATGTATGTTTAATTCAGGGTTCAATGTATTTTTGTGTAATTGATGCTTCTTGTAATTGACCACATGGTCATGTTAATGTTAGGTTTTACCACCATCAGGGATGCTACACGCCTGCAATCACTTAAATCATAACAAGGATAAGTTTATCTCTCAAAATGATATTTTTAAAAATAATTTGCCATTTTCAAGAAGAAATATTACATTTAACCTGCATCACGTGATCCGCTAGGAACATTATCCAGTGTCGTCCGCGCCCCCTAAGTTTGTTTTCACACATGTGCTTGTTTATTGTTAATACTCATCTACTGCCCCCATCAACTTTGAAGGGTCTTTATGTATATTGTGTAACTTTGCAATTTATGTACGGTGCAATTACTTCCGTCCTAGCCAGCTCTGTGTGTAGTCCATCACCATACTACAAACGTGTTTACGGGCGAGCCCAGACGAGTTTGCATTAGTAATATCAAGTAGTCACACGTGTTAAAATGTTTTCATCAATGGTTTAATTTGTAATTCACAGTGTCTTGTCTTCAGGTAAACACCATCAGTGCACCCTGGTGAGTGTAGACTTCTCTTGTGAAGGTTGTGCTTTCACCCATCTCGGTGATATCATCCATCTAGGTGTGCACTAGATTTATTTCGGGCTGGGGAACACCCAAGTGGAATTAGCTAGTCATGACCGAGATAATCATAATTTAATTGGCACATTGATGCGAATGCGTAGTAACATAAAAGCAAGTATCGCTAACCTTCCTCTTTTATTCAGCAGTGACAGTGTCCTAGCCTCATGAATTTTATAAAGTGAATATTTTTAATCTGCTGTTTAGTAAAATTTTAGTGTTGCAAATGTGTTTGTAAGTACACACAGGTGAGACAGACACACAGAACCTACACCAACCATGAGAACCCTGAGTCTCAAAAGTGCGGTGATTGGGATGCAACACTGGCACCCATATTACCAATAAGTATTTGTGTCATCATTCGTCTCATGTCTCACCTGACGGCGTCAAGGGACATTACCAAGTGGGGCCAAGTGTGTTCAACCACGTTGTGTCAACTGCGAGAAGATGGCAGACATCATGCCTGAACATACACGAGATGGCATCATGACTTTTGTGTCGGCAAGCGTGACACCCGCGACACCCGCGGTCACAATCGCAAATGATGTGAGCACGCTTGTTAAACGCTGCATAAACTGCAGCAGAGTCAGTCAGGCCAATCTACTTCCAGAAAATTCATGGTTCCAACCCTTTTGTCAGTGTACTGCCGGTACTGCTTCTATACTGTCAGAGCAACGCCTGTGCACGCACACCAGTTGTGACGTGGCGAGAACCAAATGGGCGCAGTGCCAACACTGTAGGAAAGACTCGCAAATTGAGATGCATAAGGCCTACTGAGTTTACTATCTACCACGACAGTGTTATAAACTGTGATTAGTGCCATAAGATGTACTGTGTTGAGATCATGCCACCGATAACACCTGAGGTGAAACTCACGCCACTGCCATTTGTTGTTACATACATGCCACAGGGTTTAACCGGGCTGGATCATAATGTAATATTGCCAACTTTTGTGGGACAAGATTCCGAAGTCTTGGCCATGTGCGAGGAGAAGTTTAACAGACATGGTGTACACCGTGAGGACTGGACTAAAGTCACAGCCAACCGACTGAGAGGAAAAGCAGCCACATGGTGAAATGTTGTAAGAGACTATTGTGGTATTGTGGGAGGTGTTTTGCGATTGGTTGTTTGTAAGATTTGATACTGACTCAGATGTCATTCAAACACAAGCATGGCTGTATTATGAACATGGGGGTATTGAGGAGTTCATACAGCGTAAGTTAGGCTTATTCAAGTGTTTGAACCCAGGTCAGCCAACATGCAGTGTTTTAGAGATCATTATCGCCTTGTCAACACCAGACATTAGTCCGTAACTGAGAAGGGCAACAAGCACAAGTGTCGAACAGTTTACGCGCGAAGCAATTTGTATGAACAGGACGTGCAGGCGGGACAGGCATACCAATCCTCGAGATTGAACTTCCACGCATCAACACCTACAGTGCTGCCAGATGATATGCGACCGCCGCCAATGTTTATATCCGCCATTTAGAACTGTGGACACAGAAACTTTCACAATTGGGGAAATAGTTACCAGGGCAACTGTTCGGAAAACTAAGTCAGGAGGTTGGCAATACCACACCTGCTCCAATCTCATCAACAGGTCGTATCACTCTGACTAATGAATGTACAAAAGTATTCCAAGTAACTGACAGTACCGCAAATGCGCAAAGAATATATGTAAAACTTGAGGGGAAAAATTTCATGGCTGTTATTTGCACTGCCACCATTCACAATATTGTACGCGATGGATTGATACAAGCTATAACAACTAGAGTGCCACTGCGACGTTTATAATTCGCTACCACACACCAACAGAGAGAATCAAGGAGTGTTATATATGTCACGGTAGGGATCCAAGAACTGTGTACCAAGTGCGATGTTTACACTGTGCTGAACTTATGCGAAGAAGTGATTTTTGGACTGCCATGGCTTGTTAACAATCACGCCATGATAGAGCCTCATCTGAATCAACTGCACGAGGGGACACATGGCTGATGGACTGTTTACAGCCTGGGAACAACACAACCAACAACAACCGCTGTGCTGCTTGCTGACTTCGAGCACGAGGTGCCTGCTAGACATAAGCAATGTCTGCAACATCTGCTAGACCAGTATGCGAGTGTGTTCCACAATAAGGGGAATCTGCAGTGCACCGACGTCACGGAATATGCGATCATCACAACACACAAGGACCCGGTGTACTCCAAGCTACGAGACCCAGGTATTTTCTTTCACCGCGTCATCAACCAGCAGGTATGTAGATGCTCAATGATAATGTTAATGAACCTGCACAAAGATTCTGTAATTCACTTCAGGTACCACACTTGCTCCAATAAAGATGGTGAATGGCGATTCTGTGTTGATTCCCTCCTCCCCCCTCAATAAAATAACAGTAAACATGCTGCCACCAGTCATAAAAATGAAAGACACTTTGTCAACATTAGGACCATCTTCAGTATTCACATCTCTTGATTTAAAATATGGTCATTGGCAATTACCTATCCGCTCTCAAGATATAAAAACAGCATTTACTATTCCAGATGGACAAAGGTTACAATTTGTTGTAATGATTTTGGTTTAAAGTGTGTCCCTGCAACATTTCAGAACTTAATGATAAACGTACTTGATGGATACATAGGAGACTTTGTGATGGCGTAGTTCGATGATGTACTTGTTTGGTCTAACAGCTAGGAGGAGCATTTGTGCCATTAGAGCCTTGTGTTTGAATGGCTCGAACATTATAAAATTACATGCAAAGTGGAAACATGCAAGTTGGGTATGAGCAGAATGCAGTTTCTAGGACACTATGTAACAGCAACGGGATACGAACCAGAACAGCAACACATACAGGACATTTAAAACAAACCGATGTCCAGATCATGTAAACAGTTAAAGACATTTTTTGTCTGATTAATTGGTTGAGGGAATTTGTGCCAAACCTTTCGTTAATCACTGCACCACTAACTGCTTTGCTGTGTGAGAAACGAAAATTTGTCTGTACACCTCAAGCTGATCAAGCGTTTAAATATATTTAAACTTACATTCCAGAACTGTAATCCACTGTGTAAATTCAATCCAGAGTTGCCCATTGTAGTGCAAACAGATGCCAATCAAGAAGGTATTGGGACCATGTTGTATCAGGAGGGAATACACGGGGAAAAACATATAATTAGTTACCACAGTGCAAAGTTTACGGACACAGAACGTAAATATCACATTAACGAACAGGAATGTTTGGCCATTGTACATGCATTGTGGAAGTACCGGCCGTACTAGCTAGGAAGACAGTTTATGCTCAAAACTGACAACCAATGACGTGGCAGGAAAAACCAACGAGCTCGCGAACACCTTGTCCAAATTTAACAGTAACTGATGATGCAGAGGGGGAAGAAGTGCTACCACCTTGTTGTGCGATACCAACTGCAAAAACATAAAGCTTTGTTTTACAATGCATTGTTGCCACACAACCTTGTGAACTTATTTCTGTGAATGTACGGGACGTGTTAAGAGAGGTACACACTGCACAAGAAAATGCCCCAATTGCTGTGCAACACCAGAAACACTGCACCACATTGTACACAGAGCACTGGAGGGTAGTGTACAGAGAAATACAACCCAAACCACCTGGTAATTGTGTGTGATGGTGGATGTATGTGCTGCAAGAGAAACGGGAACTTGTATTAAAGTATGCACATGACAGTTTGGAGCATGAACACCCAGGATCTGAGGAAACATGAAGAAATGTGCAGAAATTCTTTCACTGGACAGGGATTCAGGGAGATGTTAAGAAACATGTACAAAGCTTTATCACATGTAAGACCAGGGAAACCATGGAGAGTAGATGGCGATGCTCTCCAACAGCCAAGGCTTCCAAATGAGCCATTCAAATCAGTAGCCATCAACATCATGGGCCCGTACTCACGTACAAAAACTGGTGAAAGGTTTCTTGTTGTTACCACAGATATATTTACCCGTTGGACAGAGGCATTCCCAGTTAGTAATGTCCATGCACACACAGTTGCACAAGTAATGCAGAATGATTTTTTTTTCCGAATGGGGAACAACCCGAGTATTTGCTGACGGACAATGGTACATAATTTGTAGGGTGAAAGTGGAGAGAATACTGTCCCAGGTGGGGAACAGAACACCGTACCACCCCAGCATACCATCCCAGTGCTAACCCAACCGAGAGATGTAACCAAGACGTAAAAATCCAACTATATGTTCGGTTAGGAGCAGATCACACTTGGTGGGCCGAATTGATCCCAGGGGTAATATTTTGCCTAAGAAATACAGTAAATGCGGCAACTGGGAAGACACGGGCCGTGATGGTACAAGGTCGCGAACTCCATGCCCCCGGAGCACCCCGCGAAAACCCACCGAGACCACCTGAACAAATTGTCGAACTCCAGGCACAAATACATGAGGAAGCCAGGGCGAATCAAATCAGCTACTGTAATGTGTGTATAACGGAGAGCAAGAGGCCGCCACCAGAACTGGTACCCGGAATGTATGTGTATATAAAAGAAAACCCAGTATCGGCAGGGGTGAAAAAGTACTGTATTGAACTGGCACCTAGATGGACAGTGCCAGTGAGAGGGGTGGAAAAGATGTGAAATTCCACGTATTTAGTGAAGTTGGGACCAAGATGTGTCACGAAATGGCACTGTGACGACCTGTGTATAACCTGACCATCTGTAGGGAAGAGAGATCAGGAGACGTTACATCCAGTACTTCACCGAACCACGGGGAATTTTACCAGGGAGTACACAGGGAAATGTCAACACATACAATGAGGAAAACAACAACACTGCCATGGTAACACCCAGCCAAGGGAATGAACTGTCATTTAGGGGGTTTATACAGACAGAACACTCAACACCTATTAGTGAGGAGGTAGAAGCAAGTAGTAGGGAAACATAATTTTTGGGTTTTGCTGTCAACACCTGTAACCACACATCCAATCAAAGTGATTTTAAAGGGTTTTCGAGTGTACATGAAGAGAGTGGTAACCAAAGTGCACACTTAAATGAAAACACAACCAGTGCCAGTGAGTTGAGTTTAAAGGGGTTTCCCCAAGGCACAAGTGAATCCGGTTGTAACAAAAGAATAAAGTTAAATTTTGAATCCACATGTGAATATGGGATGCCTTTCAGAGGTTTTATAGTTCCCACAGAGGAAAGCATAGTAGGGAAAGTGAGTTAAAAAGGGTTCAGGGAAAGTAATAAGGCAGTGAGTGTGACATCAAGTATTAACAAAGCGTAACACAGCACTGGCAAGAGGTGAGGCGAGTCACCACTCACATTATTATTCCTGCCTACACCCCCACCCCTGCAAACGCAGAAGTAACCGACGACCTCCAAGGCTATGTTTTCTTTGCTGGCCAGAGCAATGTTGCACTGTCCCCCACCTTCTTGGCCATCGAGGGAGAAGTCGTTTGATGCGACTAACAGCCAGCACCGCTAGAGCCCACGACAGCACTCACCACGCACGTGTCACGTATCCATGCATGTGCTCAAAGAGGCCAATATTTTTTAACTCTCACATTAATAACATTTTGCAATGTGAAACATATTTTGTATGTGTATTTGCAGGGATTAATATGTCTTGAAATATTTTTAAGTGCTTGGTGTTGTAAAAATTCTTGGTTATGAAATTCAAAGTGACCACGGCGCCGAAATTAAAATACTGATATTCCGTGTGAACGCCGTAATAAAGATACACTGAATTAATATGAAAAATCCCTAAGAAAATTATAAAAATGTAAAACACATATAATTTAATTTTTGCCTCTTTTCTTTTTCAAAGTAAAAATATTTTACTTGGTGTGAAAAGCACTTCTGCTTATGTGAACCCCATATGCGGTCATGTTAGGTCCGCACGACGCTTGCCTCAGGACAGTTTGTCGTAGGGAGTTGGCTAGGTAAGACAAGGTCACATGCACACTACAGCTTTTGTTCACTGATGTAGGGTTCCATAGTCAATTTAGCTTACTGGTCAACCTTTGCTTGTGTATGTTTTTCCAGGCATTTCCCCAGCATTATGCTTCTGCTTAAATAATTTATTTCGTCTTGTGGAATTATTCAAACTTAATCGAGGAGAGAGGAGAAAGATGTCGATCAGGTCATGCGACCCACGTAACTTGAATCAGGTGCCATCCTCATATGTTAGTGGCATTGCAGTGTAAGTTCTGTATTGTTGATATGTGCAATTATAAGGGCTTTGTTTTTATGTATGTATTTTAATGGTATTTTCATGTTTGAATATTTTACGGCAATTTCATATACAACCACATGGCTAACCCGTACCAAGTCTTTATGTCCACAATCCATGAAGTTTCAGAGTTTATTTGCATAAAATCATGTGCGCTAAATTTATTTAAGGATTCTATGTATGTTTCATTCAGGGTTCAATGCATTTTTCGTGTAATTGATGCTTTTTTTTTTACTTGGTCACGAGGTCATTTTAATGTTAGGTTTTACCGCCAACAGGCATGCTACACGCCTCCAATCACTGAAATCGTAAAGAGGGTAAGTTTCTCTCACAGAATAATATTTTGTCTGAATTTAATTTGCCGGTTTCAAGAAGAAATATTGCCATTTACTCTGCACAACGTGGTCCGCTACAAATATTATCCAGCGGTATCTGCACCACCTAAGCTTGTTTTCACACCTGTTTGTGTTTATTAAGAATACTCATCTCATGCCCCATCATCTTTTAAGGGTCTTTGTGTATTTTGTGTAATTTTGCAATTTGTGTACGGCGCAATTACTTCCGTCCTAGCCGGCTCTGTATAGACTGTTACCACACTACCCACGTGCTGGTGGATGAGCCCAGACGAGTTTACGTTAGTGATGTCAAGTGAGCACACACGCTAAAATGTTTTCATCAAGAGTTTCATTTGTCCTGTATTCAGTGGAAAACTGGAAGTCCACCCTAGCGGTTGTCGGTCCTCTTCCCATTTGAAGTCTGTGCTTTCATGCACCTTGGTAAGATCACCCATCTAGGTGTGCACTAGATTAATTGCGGGCTGGGGAGCACCGAAGCGGAAATGGCTAGTCATTACCGAGATAATCATAATCTCATTGGCACATTGATGTGTATTCATAGTAACAATAAAAGCAAGCATCAGTAACCTACCTTTTTGTTATTCAGTAATGACAGTGTCCTCGCCACATGTATTTTGTCAAGTGATTATTTTCAAAGTGATGTTTAGTAAAAGTTTAGTATTGCCAACGTGTTTGTAAGTACACCCCGGTGAGACGAACACACAGGACCCACATCATACCTGAGAACCTTGAGTCTTAATAGTGCGTTGATTAGGAAGCACTGCTGGCACCCATATTACCAGTAAGTATTTGTGACATCGTTCGTCTTGTGTCTCACCCGACGGCATTAATGGAATGAACCACATTCTTTTTTAAATTATTTATTTGTTAAATAATTACACCATTGCAACATACTCATTCCTGTAAAGTTATTTGGAATTTCGATTTTTATTGTTGAGATATTGCAGAGATTTTGCAAGAGATCGATGCTGGCTTTGGGTGAAGAGATTTTTTGGTTTGCTATGTCCAGCATATACATGCATAATACGTGCAACAAATTATTGGATTACTTTTTGACGATCATGGCTTGAGTGATGTCGGCGATGCGATGAAAAAGTGCCACGGCACCTTGTCTGGCTTTTTCGGCCTTTTCTTTATCTTTTTTGGTCATGTTTTTGTAGTGATTATTTTTTCTCAAGTATTGTAGCACATCTTCGTAGACCCAATTAGTGAATTGTTCAGCATCAGGTAGTTTCGAGTATGTTGTCTGAGTATATAAAGGAGGTTCTGCAATGAAGTTACTATGTGATTGCCAATTGGAAGGGATTTCGAAGGTGCAGTCCGCAGTACCCTTTAAATCTGCCCATGTTCTTCTCCACTTTGTCCTGACAAAGTCTGAAATGACATTACATGGTTTTTTATATCCAAGAAATAATGCAATATGATTTGCCTCTGAACCAAAACTGTTCGATTCCATTGCAATCTACTAGCGTAAAAATACAACAGTCAAAGTTTTCGAAATTCGAAATATGAAATGAACTCCTCTGCAATGACATTGTTGGTTCAATGGTTGTTTCTTATGTAAAGAAAAATTGTTTACAGAAATATTTTTTGATACAATTACGTAATTAACTAAGTTTAATTTTTTATTGATTTTTTTTTTTTTTTTTTTTTATCATTTGAATGATGCTGTTGATAACATTATATAAATTGAAATTCCATTCTTCTATCATATTAACGATAGTGTTTATAACATTATGCACATTGTAATTCTCAGCATCCAGGTTGAATCTGATAAATGTGCAATTTAGCTTTTTCTCGATTTGTTTTGTCGTTCGATTTCATATTCGATTTTTTGCGATTGTAATTAAATTCGTCGCATTCGACTGCGATGTTTTAATCCAAAAACTACAAATATTCTCGGTAATTATTGATTGTATATTGTAACTAGTAGCTAAGATGTTTGAAACAATTCACAATTACACTGGTGTAATCTTGTTCCTTTGTTCTGGAAACGAGATTCAGTTTCAAATCGATTGCTTTGATCAGTTTTCATAGCAGTTATTTTGATATTGATATTCTCGAATTTTTTATGAATAAATTAAATCCTTTTTAATTGATGAACATCGTATGTTTTTGCCAATTAGAAGAGGTTTCACTGGTGAGCACCAAACGCTTCAAATCTGCCAATGTTCTTTTCCATTTTTGTTTGACTAAATTTAAAATTTCACTACAGGGTTTTATATATCCGAGGAATGTAGCTATATATTTCCCTTTGAATCATAACTATCTCATTACCATTATTATCGACGACCACGAAAATCCAAAGTAAAAATTCTTATTTCTCGACAACTGTAGAGTCCTTCTAATCAACGATATTTCGGTTAAAATGGTTTAATAAAATTACATTTAACTCTTTACATATACATTGATGCCATCGGGTGGGTGACGAGATGAACGATGACACAAATATTTATTGGTAATATGGGTGCTAGCGGTACTTCTCAATCACCGCACTATTGAGATTCGGGGGTTCTCAGGGATGCTGTGGGTTCTGTGTGTCCGTCTCACCCGTGTGTAATTACAAACACTTTGGCAATACTAAACTTTTACTAAACATCACTTTGAAAGTTATCACTTAATAAAATACATGTGTCTAGGACACTCTCACTACTGAATAAAAGAGGTGGGTTATTGATGCTTGCTTTTATTGTTACTATGCATACACATCAACGTGCGAATGAAATTATTGTTATCGCTGTCATGACTAGCCAAATCTCCTTGGGTGCTTCCCAGCATGCAATTAATCTTGTCGACGCCTAGAAGGATTATCTCACCGAGGTGCGTGAAAGCACAACCTTCACAAGGGAAGAGGACCGACAGCCACTAGGATGGACTGGCAGTTTTTCCCTGAATAGAGGACATGGTGAATTACAAATGAAACCCTTGAAGAAAACATTTTAACACATGCGACTACTTGGTATCACTAACGCAAACTCGCCTGGGCTCGCCCGCCAGAACGTGGGTAGTATGTTGACAGCCTACACAAAGAGCCGGCTAGGATGGAAGTAATTGCACCATAAACAAATTGCAAATTTACACAAAGTATATTAAAACCCTTAAAATATGATGGGGCTCGATATGAGTATTCACAATAAACAAACACATGTGTGAAATAAGTTTAGGTGGCGCGGATGCCACTGGATAATGTTCGTAGCGGACCACGTGTTGGAGATGAAATTGCAATATTTCTTCTTGAAAATGGCGAATTAAATTCAGACAAAATGTTATTCTGAGAGAGAAAATTACCCTCTTTACGATTTCAGTGATTGGAGGCGTGTAGCATACTTGATGGCGGTAAAATCGAACATTAATATGACCATGTGGTCAAGTGCAAAAAGCATTAATTACTTAAAAATACATAGAATTCTGAAATAAATTTAGCACACATGATTTTTCGCAAATAAACTCTGAAACTGCATGGATGGCTCATATATAGACTTGGCATAGGTTAGCCATATGGTTGTACATGAAATTTCCATAAAATATTCAAACATGAAAATACCATTTAAATACATACATTAAAACAAACCCCTTAAAATTGTGTGTAGCAACAATACAGAGATTAGACTGAAACGCCACTAACATAGGCGGATGGAACCTTATTCCAGTTGTGTGGGTCGCGTGACCTGTCCGACGTCTTTCTCCTCTCTTCTCGATTACGTTTGAAAAATACCACAAGGCAAAATATATTATTTAAGGGGAAGCATAATGCTGGGGAAATTTCTGCCATCATACATAAACAAAGGTTGACCAGTAAACTAAGTTGACTATGGAAACCTACATCAGTGAACAAAAGTTGTAGTGTGCACGTGACAGTGCCATACCTCGTCAACTCCCTACGACAGACTGTCCAAAGGCAAGCGTCGCACGGACCTAACGTGGGCATCTTAGGGGATTTACATAAGCGGAAATGCTATGCACACCGTGTAAAAAATGTATACTTTAAAAATAAAAGTGGTGCAAACTAAATTTAATATATTTTATAATTTACATAATTTTCTTATAGATTTCACATTTTTATTCAGTCTCTCTTTATTATGGTATTCACACCATAATAACAGTGTTCTTAATCACTTTGAATTTCATAACGAAAATTTTTCACTACAACAAGCACTTTAAAATATTTCAAGACATATTAATCCCTTCAAATACAAATACAAAACACATTTTAAACTGCAAAATATTATTGATGTTACAATTAAAAAGTATTGGCTTCTTTGCGCACATGCATGGATACGTGTCATGTGCATTGGTGAGCGCCATCATGTGCTCTAGTGCTGCTGGCTGTTATCTGGCATCAGCACAAATAACAGGGTATTTTTTTATCATTTTATATTTTACAATTATTTTAGAATAGAAATATTTTTATCAAAGAAATTTCTTGAATTTTCTTCAATTTCTCCCTTTCATTTAGTATAGGTCGTATCAAATCATTTTGTATGCTTTTATTTGTATTCTTGAATACTTTCCTTTAATTTTGAATTCTTTAGCAATTTATTTCAATTCTGAAAATTTCAAGTCTTCTGAATTCTTTGAAATTGTTTTTTTCTGGGATATATTTATAATTAAATATTTCTTCCATTAAAATATATCTGTTTAGATTATAATATAATTTTATTTTTATTTCTTTTCTAATAGCTTTTTTCTTTTAATATAATGCTTCAATATCAGTTTTTTTTAATTTTTTTATCATTTTGACGTCTAGATGGTTAGTTTCAACTTTGTCAATCGTCTTCATAAGATCTCGTTTTCTTTTACAGGAATATCATCTGATTTTTAATTGTTTTCCCATTTCCCTCAATTCAATATAATTTTTATTATCAAGTTCTGTATTCTGAATGTTTTATTTAGTGATTTCATATTCGTTAGGATATCGAATCCAGCTGTTTTCCAAACTGCTTGTATTGTTCCCCATGATTTTTTTAAAGTTGAATTTTTCGAGTTGTTTCTGCAATACCTGTTAAATCCAACATTAATTTTTTTTTTTTTTTTTTGGTCATGCGACAACCGAAGAGATCTTCTGTCCAACGGCATTGCCGTGGCAACAGTTCTACAAAAATTTCAACTGCCTATATATACAAAAAAAAAAACAGTTTTTTTAAATATGGCTTATTTATAAATAATTATTGACATTTAGCTAGTGTCCTATAATTGCTATCTTTCTAAACATCACCTATTATAGTTTTGAAATATATAAAAATTATTGACTTTTAAATGGTGTCTCGAAATTGATTACTTTCCAAAATTCAACTTTTATATTTTTTAAAATTATAAACTGTAGTTGAAATCTAACTTGTATACCAGTGCCATTATACCACAATTATGCCATAAAGGGATAAGAATATGCAAACAAAAAATGCTTATTTGATAGGCCTACATGTTATTTTTACAATTTTGGGATTGATGTTGGCCTACTCTGATAATTTTACAAACATAAGAGTAATATCTTGTTTTGTTTTGTTTAATAAGTGTAGTGAATCTATGTAACCAATTACTACATCTCGAGTAAATTAGAGAAAAAAATATTTTATTTATAAACAAAATATAAAAATATTTTATTTACAAAAAAATATATATTTGTGAAATATATAATACAGTTATAAAATGTGATTTTTTTGTCAGTCATCTTCAAATTTGTTGCAGGGAATTTCTCCATCTAGCCATTCCAATCCATAGAAACTTTTCTTCAGTAGACCCACAGATGTGGAGATTTGTACTGCAGAAATTCAGTCGAACTATCAACTATCTCTTCTGTTGTAAACCCGCACTAAACACTGCATGTAAAGTCTTTGATACACTTTATTTCAATTTTGTTGTTTTTGGAAATCTTTCCATTTTACCACTACATTATCGTAGAACCACAAATGCAATAATTTCGAATTTCTCTCTGCACACATAAATCCACGAAGTTGTCTCCAACAATCATAATGTCCTGCATTCCCATATATAGCTACCAGAGTCTTAAATTATGGGCATGTGTAAGTTTTTTGCAAATTCACAATTTCGAGGTAGTGATCGAATTTGCACAACTTCTTTAGCCATTGTATTTAATGTGAACACATAACATATATTATATGTTTTTGTAATGGCTCCTTATCAATTGAAATACTTCCCTTTCAATCTCATCATAGGGAATTTCGCCCATCCTGCCATTCCAATTGGTGAATATTTTCCATCAGCCAATAATTAGTCTTTTTACTTACATCATCCAATGCTTTCCTCGGATACGGAGATTTGAAGAGCCGCCTTTCCGTGAAACCAACAATGTTGGTGACTGCCAGTTCCTTCAGCATATATTCGCTGTTGTTATCACGGAAGCCTTGTAGATTGCAAAATATGTTGAATGCTGATACTTTCGAGTGTATCAAGTGCTGGCTCGAAGGCGAGTGATATGTCGTGGTCGATGCCATCATATACCTGCCGTAGTCGTGATTTGTTTTTTTTTTTACAATGCCTCGGCGGATGTCTTGCATAACAAATTAAAAGCGAAGACTCATTGAAAAATAACAATGACAAGATCATTCATTGTTTGTTTTTTCCGACATGAAAAATATATATGTAAAATATTCTGATTTTGCTATTAGTAATGCTTTGGACGACTGAAAATCATTTTGCAAGATCAAGCCAAAGGTTAACTACCTCGAATCTATATTTTACGACAGCTACCAACAGAATAGCAAATTTCTGTTTGTGAAACAGCGCCCGGTAAATGTTCTAAACATCTACTTTCTACGACATTGGTTCATCAGCGTAAATAACCGCGAATGGCATCCCGTACTCACAAAGTTGCCAAATTTTTGTCGATACTTCCAATGTGTATTGTGTTGTAGTGGAAATTAAGGAATTTCGCAAGTTTTGCATATATCATTACTTAAAAAATTAGTTTGAACAAGATAAAATTTTTAATATTTTTACCACCAACTGCGTATTAATCGTCGGTAATTATTGGGAAACTACATCATTATTTTTGGCTAAGTGTTGTCTCTTTTAATTTTTCATTGCACATCCGTTTTTATTTATCACGGTTTGTAGTAGTCTGTTATTTTCATTCTTGAGTTCAAAAAATTTGCTTATTCTGACTAAAATTAGAACTGGATGTGTAGAAGCAAATAGAATAGAAACATAGATGAATACATGGAGTTGATTATAAAGTTATTGCTTACTAGGACACTGTCATTACATATGATGGCTCTTCAAGAAATATTTTTAATTACTCTGCTGCACGATTATGAAAAAAAATGCTACATTGATGGGCGAGCGTGTTAACTGATAGAATCGTGCCAATCATCTACCAGATTGTAAGCATCATTCAGTAATTAGCTGTAATTGATAAATTAATTTTTTTTTTAATTTTTGGTTTTTAGTATGTAATAGTACTTTTGAACGTCGATCGGTATGTCGTAACCACCCATATTCAAATTATGCACCGAATCATGTATTAAAATGTACGGGCCCATCGTTATCGGAAGTTGTTAGCGAACGATAGATACAGATTTCGTTTTTCTATGCAACACGTACAAAACTTTTGCAAATTTATTGGCTTATGGAAACTGTTCGATAAACATTTTCGCGTGCACCTAATTGCCCGCCCTCCACAGCACCACTTTAAATTATTTTGTCAAAGTCGCTATGAAATGATTGGCTCTGTGAAATTGGTTTTTACGTTCGTCTATTAAAGCACCATCTAAATCGATGACTACGATGCCTTGTGCTCACCTTTCCTTTGTGAATTTTCTTCTTTTTTTTTGCTCTCTTATCGGCCAGTTTGCAATTGTCTTCGTCTCCGTTAGCAATTCTCTTATTACTAAATCCTTTTCTCATACCACTGTATCTGGAATCGCCAACCACATCGGAATCTTCACCATTACTTCTGATTTATAACGCAGAGTAAAATATGTTTCATACATTTAACGGTAAAAAACACATAAGGACATACGAGGATAATTAGCACAAAAAAGAATGTCCAAAGTACTATCGATCGGTCAGCAAATATCAAAACTGTTGCCATCGGATGATAACGATAACATTTCTGGGCACATTTTGCTCGGATTGTTGAACAATGTCAAAACCTTGAGAAATGTTCATCCATACATATTGGGACCCTGGCTTACCTGATGTTTGCCAAGGGGGTAGGGAAGTTCGGCCAAACGAGCATGTTTATCAACGACGATCGTGCTTTTTTCCCTCCATTTCTCGAAATGAATTTCATGTGCACGGAAATTGTCTGGTAGTTGGAATGCAGGTACAAGCAGTTGGAATTTAAACGGCATGTGACAGTAGCATTCAATCAACTTCACGTATCGCAAAAGATATTTTTGGCAGCAACGTACCATACTTCGAATGTCATTTCCACATCCCCCACGATCGTCAACTGGTGATCGTCCAACGTATCACTGAACTCGTGGTGCAAGCAGCACTTGGTTTACGCAAAAACGTCTGGTTTTACAGAGACTATGCACCTTCTTCTAGAGTGGAAATGGTTCGATTCTTTGACGACTTTGACCGATAATTAGAAAAAAATATATAAGATGCTCTGTAAAAAAAAATTTCGCTCAATATCGAGCATTTGAATTATGTTGTAAATGGTACAACACCTTTGATTCAAACTTACACATACGATGACCGAGTTTTATACATGCTGGTTAAAGCATGAACGAAATGGTATGAAAATTGATTATTTTGGAAAGGTTTGATACATATTTCAAATATAAATTTAATTTATCTAGACTAGTCCATCTGCCCATCTCCATCGATGCGACGTGGTTCATTTACATGGGTAAATTTGGCAAAATGGTCCAATTGCCATCAGAACTGGAAGCCATCGATTCTGAACTACAAAATCGAATTTCGGTAAATAATTTAACAGATCCCTTTGATTATTTCTACCTTATTGCATGGGTGGTTATTATGACGATTTCATTTGTGTTGAAGCAGCCGATATTGGCGGGTATATTTCAAATACATTGGCTTTGAATGTAATCCTTTGATTATGTATTTTTTCCTAAGAGAGAGTGTGTGTGAGAGAGAAAGAAATGCATTGATGGCTTCCTACTCGATTAGCATCATTTTTCAAGCTGGATTATCGCTAGTAATATTGTTGGTGTGTTGGTTTTTACTACATGCTAAAACTCCAATATATTATCCCACGAAATCGGGTTGAGTTTGGTTTAGGTTGAAACCAGTCAAAAATGAAAAACTTAAATTTGTCACTTTGTGTAAAACGAATAGATATTGCAAGTACGAAGTTTTTGCGACGGGCACAGAGGATGCGGAAAGCTCGAAAATTGAGGTGAGTTTTATCGGTGTATCGGACAGAACACCTCACGAACGGGGATGGAATTTGGAGAAACAAAAATGTTTCAAATGTAGTCACACGCAAACACTTTCACCGAAACACGTCAAAGTCGGGACAGATTGTACAATCCAACTATGCGGTGATTTAAATCCCATAAAAGTAGCGTCAATCTCCCCGAAACTGAGCATTTCCGAAGGTCTGCAGTTGATGTACAGTGAATGTAATAATCCGAACTAGGTCGAATACATAACATACGAACAGTATTGAAACTTGATGAACGTCGATGGTTCCGAATCCGCAAAAAAAAAAAAAAAAAAACTCGAGGATATGTAAATGAGATGCAAGTGCGATCGTAAATTGATTTTGGAAGTATGCTAAAAGAAAATGACTTTTGATGGCACAACATGCCGTATGAACATTGATGCGATTAGGATGGAATGGGATTTTAACAATATTTGTGTCGACAAATTGAACGAAATCAGATCGCCTTACATAGATGTTGCTTACATTGTTTGAAATTACGGATTACCAGAAATCGTCACATGTGAGCACGGGCTTTCTAAAAGCCGAATAATATGTCTACAACCCGAATGTTCGCAAAACTAAAAAGATTATTCAGTGCATCCATATCAGATCAATGCCTATTTTTGCCGAAATGGAGAAATCGAACACTTAAAAATAATGTGATCAAAAAGTAAAATATTTGCATCATGAATGCGATATATGTCGCCTGACTTATCCCTACATTGATAAAGTTTTCAATGTAGACACAAGCAGTTGTCAAAATCCTACCCTCTCTGTCTTTCCCGTTCTCTGTCATTTTCCCGAATACCAATCACTGCAGTTAAGGTTTAAAATAGTGCCGGATATGAACAAATTAATTTTATCCACACAACGCTATAGAAATAAACAACTACAACGCCATCGAAAAGCAAATAATCTTTTATAAAAATGGAAAAATAATGCATCGAAGTGTAAGAGTGTTGTTTCAAAAAAAAAATTTAATTGTGGTAAAGTTCCTTTCGAAGAAAGTATAATTTCCGTTAAACCTACACTAAAATTAGAATATAGGAAATACATTGTAGACTCAAAGTTGTATTTGGCGAAATTTTTCGCAGGTGTTTTCTTGATGTATTTTATGGAAATCATCGATTACAAGAAGAAATTTTCTTCGATTTTATACAAAGGGTTAATAAAATACAAAAATTTTTGATTCCAAAAAATATATGCGAAAATATAAAGATGTTGCAAATTTGGCCGAGAAGGTGGAAGATGGTTATTTAATTGACTTTATTGTTGCGAGAAATACACTACAAGTTTTTAAATTGTACCTTCAATTTTCAAAGTCTTTTGAATTTGTTCCTAATTGACTCGAGGCGATGATATGGTACCAGGACAAAAAATTTATTTACAACTATACACTTTTACAAAATTATTAATCTTCGCACATTTTTTCCCCGGAAGGGTAAATTATGTAAGGTATGAATTGGCTTTTTGATGGGATTCGATCGCGATTCTTAGATTGTCGTATACATTACTGATAATCTTTTAGGTGGCCAAGTTAAGCAAATCCATTCCAGCGAGTGCAAGGGTCGCTTTACTTGCTGTTGTCGTATGTTCTTTCCATGAATGCTTTACAAATGTGAATACTATAAAGTTATTATTTGGGGTTTATGTTTTTACTATTTTTTTGCCCCATTCCTTTGCAAAATTGATGATGAATTCGTCAGAAAATGGGGTCGTTTGGTTCGACGAAGGCGATGAATCGTTTTCTTCCCTTATGGCAAATTGAAACTCATCGGGTAATGTAGCAACTTGTGGAACAAGGAATAAATTCCCCTCGGGAAGAACATTTATTTGAATTTGAGTCGTTGGGTCGAATTCGATCAGTACGTTTACCTCATTTATCTGAGTTGGATCGTTTCCGTTACCACTTCCCCCAGCCATCAGATCTTCATTCGAAGAGATTAGATCATGCGATCGTAAGGCATTGAACATTACATAGTGGTGTTTGTTGATTACAACACACAGACGAGTTTTTAGGAGACTGGAAGGTTAAAAAATCTGATAGGTTGTAATCGGAAGAAATATTTGAATCGAAAATGGCAGATTTGGGGATGTAGTTAATTCTTGTTGTTGTAATTAGGGATTATCTGTCACCACTATTGTTAAATTGATTGAATTATTTGAGATTTTACTTGCATCATGGCTAGATCGATAGAGGAGACATCTTGCAAATGCCGAATATGCGTCGAATTGAAACTGGGCTGTTCTACCGGCTGCGATTTAAAATGTTGTGGCATATTTGCACTGATCGAATCCGTGACTTTTATTCGTTTGTTCGGCTGGTGTGCTTTTCCATTTGGAAAATCAAACGTGGTATTATCGTAGCCTGTTGATGAAAGATTATCTTTGGTATCGAAGTTACTCGATTCGTTATTGTGCCCGTGGGATTGTTTGTAGACGAATTTGCGACTGATGCGCATTTATTGCACGTGCCTGTAATTTTCAAAATGGTAATCGTCAATCACCGGAACTTTCACGTTAAAAAAATCTTGAACCTCGTTGCTATCAGCTAGGTAAAAAGGAAACACCAAGACATTTTGCAACACTGTAAAACCCATATCGAACGATTTAATGACGTTTATAATTGCTTCCTGGGGATCAAAACTGAAGACTTGGATTTGGTTTTTGGAAAATAAAACGTTTTCCCTGATGATTTCATCAGCTATTTTATAAAATAATCTTAATATATAGGCATTAGTAACTTATGTTGTATTTATGTTTTATCTTGTCAAGTTTAAAATCCAGTGTTGGAAGTTGTTCTTTTAGCACTATGTATTCAGTACCGCCACTACTTTTGAAAGTTTCCGAATTTAGTGGCTGTTCGGTGAAAGCTCATAGTTCACAACCACCATTATACAATACAATCATTGCTTTTCGGAAATATTTTGTGTTTCAACCAAAAGCATCCACTCATTGACTCTTGTTGAAGTTTTGTCTTGTGGGCAGCCTGGTTTTATTGTACCACTCTTGTACTTTTTCTAAAATAATTCGTTTCTTAATTATGTAATTATCGGGTATGAAATTCGAGGTAAGCTGGTTTTGCTCTAGTAATTGTTGTTGTTGATCGTCAAGTATGTAATTAATTGTTTGTTGTTCTTGCTTTGGTAATTCTAGTTGTTTGTTGGATATGTAATTATGAGGTACGAAATTTGATGTGTATTGGTTTTGCTCTAGTAATTGCTGTTGTTTTTGTACGAGATTCTCGAATGTATAGTTGTTTGCAACATCTGTTTGAAACATCATGTTCATGTCGAAAATGGGAGGTGTGCCTATTGCTAATAGTTCATTTAAATACACAGGAGATGCCTGAACCTTGTTAATTATCGGAATTCTTTCAGTTTGCGGTGCCAATAACTCATTTAAATATGCAGGCTATGTCTGAACTTGGTTCACTATGGGGTTTTTTCGTTTTGACGTTTTACTTCACACAATTTTTGGCATTGTTGTGAAAATCGAATGCGAAAGTCTCAATGCCTGAGAATTGAAGATGTTGTTCGTATTGATCGATATCGTGTGTTCGCTTCACCAATTTCGTTCGACGAGTCCCAGCCAAGGTATAATGCTAATAACTGACTGATTGATTCAACATTTGAGAAATATTCTTAAACAAATATGGCACATTATAAATACCAGATTTATTTAAATTTAAGAGAAATTATTCTTTATAACTGTTAGGCCTAAACCGAAAGTTTTAAGGATGTTGCGAATTGCTAAATCAACAACAAGGGTGCGAATATGGATGTGGTCGTTATAAATAAGAACTCTTCCACTGACGATTTTACCAGACATGATTTTCGCTCTTATATTAGGTATTATGGTAGCTTATAATTTCGAACATTTGTTTTCCCAACGGAACTATTTGAACGTGTCGAGTATAACGAATATGAAGAGGAAAATATATCTGATGACAAGAGCACAGAACTCAAATTGATGGGTTAGATGCATATACAAAATATATAAATAAAAAAACAACTTGTAAAAAATATTTTTAAGTAATTTTTTTTTGTGAAAATGCGTGCATGTACATTAGATACATCGCAAGTATTTTATTCATCAGTTCAAAAAAATAATAATAATTTCTATAAAATCCATTGAAATATTCCTTGAAGTTGTTGAAACAGGCATTCTTGAACATTGATTCACCCAGTGATAGAAATTCGTGTCGGAGTTCGCTAACGACATACGTTTTGTTCTTTTCCTAATTTTCCGATATTATACGACAAAGTTCGTAGTCGATTTTTTTTTTTTCGGTTATTGCATTTTTCCAAAGCTGCTTTCATAAATGTATCGAATGATGATTGCAAAGATGGAACCAATTTAATGTGTTTGATGATGGAATTGGTGTTGCGTACAGTCTGTGCTTCGATGGATCCGTTCAGCCACATTTGAACGAGAGTGTATGCAGTTAGGAGATTGCATTGTTCGAGGATTCGACCGAACCACATTATATTTTCCGACTCATCTTCATATTTCGAATCGAGGATGGATTTTATAATTTCCATGTACTGATGACTGACTGCTCCATCATTCACCATTTCCGATTCTAGTCGGCCGAGCTCGGCGAAATGTATAGCCACTCGTTTCATAGCCACCGAGGTATTTAGCGCACAAGAAGAATCACCGACCACTTTTTTCGTTTGTGTGATGGTCGTAAGGATTCCCGTCAAAATTTCCACAAAACAAGATACGTAATTTTCAAGTTTTTGCTCCAATTCTTCGTGACCATCATCTGGCTCTATTCGCATGCTAATGCGAGTAATGGGCATTTAAGGCATGGTATTTACATTAGGTCTTTGTAAATGAATAGGTGAGTGTTGTTGTGGAGAGGGAGGAAAAGAGTTTAGTGGCTTAGAAAAAGGTTGCTGGTTCGTTATGAGAATTTCAGAGTCGATAACTGTGGTCTGAGTGGTTGAAGTTGCAACAATGGAAACAAGGTATTTTGCTGTTGCTGTTGTTGTTGCTGCATAACGATAAAAAAGAATCTTGTAAGTACTGTGGAAAACCCAGATTAAAAAAAACAATGAATGAAAATGTTCGCACCATCGTAGAAACCAGTCTGATTCAGTTTCCATGTGTGCCGAAAATAGCATTTGGCGAAAACACAAACATGGAGAAATTATCTCAAATGCTGAACCATGCGGAATTTTCGTCACATTCGCTAGAAAAAACACAAATCACTTCACAGAAAGGTGACAAACTTTTAAATGATTTAGAGACTATGCTCTTTGGTTTAAGTGAAGAATTTTCAGAAAATTTAACAGAGCAGGAATCTACACTGGCTAAAATCAATAGACTATTTCAAAAACGTGGGTACACTTGGTGCAAAAATTGGCAATTTTCAGATGCACTCTGCTATTGTAAAATAATCTCGAACATTTAACAGCCCAGTTTGAAAATTTATTCCTGGGTTACTTTCGGAATCCCAAGAATGCGAGCAGTTTATTTGGAGGAGAATCAAATTCTAAGATTACATCCGTGCTGGACCCATGCCGAATAGAACCCCAATTTTCTTTCAGTGATGTAAATGGCCGCGACCAGTTGAAAGCAGAACTCAAAAATTTTTAATCTATAATATTTATGGACGAAATCGACGAGACAGTTTCGCAAAACTTGGCAATTCCACCCCATTTGCGAAAAGTGGCAATTACCCTACAAACAGGTCTCGAAGGAGGTGTTCAAATGAAAAATAATATTTTAATTGTAGTTGCAACCAATTACAAAAAATCAATCAGATCTACATTCCTCGAACGAACCCATGCCTTTTACTTTATCAACTAGCCGTCGGAGTGGTCTCTTGCAGTTGTTTAAGAATCACCATCTTAAGAACTGGGCTGAAGAATACCAACATCGGGTGATTGAAAATATTTCTCTACCACAATACCTCACATTTCGAAACGTCATGTCCATGCATGATATGACAAGATTGGAAAACTTTAAAGACAAGCCGTTCTCATTCGCGATCGTCAATCAATATCTACTCGTACAGATACCAAAGGAAAATTTTGCGAGTCAACACATTTCATATGAAGCGTTGCTAAAAGTACTCGAAAGTGCAAACGAATCGACAGTGTTGACTTTGCGTCTCAAAACTATCTACGAACTGTGCCAGAACAGCATCATGACAAATTATAGAATTTTCTTCAGGCCAAACTTCGATCATTTCAACAAATCAACTATTAATACAATAACAATGAATGCAGAAGAATACAACAAATTTCAAGATGGCACGTAGTAAAAACCAAACGATTTATATTGATTATCAATTGTGCAAATTAAACATTTCTCAATCACATTTTCGTCAAAATCAACTACCGACAATAACTTGTAATTCGGCAGGTTTGCGTGCATTTGCAATAGATACACTTTGGTGATTATCTGTCTGCATGTGGTCGAATATAATTTTTTTTCCTTGTTGAATATATAACGATAAATATTGTGCTGCAACGAGTACTTGTTTAGATGTGATGCTAATATGTTACATAGAGGTCCCAGTCCATAATCTCTGTGGGACTCTTCGAAATTCTTTGGCGAACATTTCCAATCGACCATCACCAAATCACCTTGCTTGGACTTAAAAAGAAAAACATGTCGAAGGTTCCACAAAGAGCGAAATCAACATCTTGTACTCTGAGCTCCGATGTATAAGGTGTCCAGCCTTTGACTTGTCTAACATTACGGTCGAAATCTAAAAATTGTGCACATGCTTTGTCTATCACTACGGGTAGTTTTTTTCCATTAGATTTGTAGTAATTCTCGATATCTGATGTAATTGAATTCCCTAACCAATAGTTTCTCCACAGATTTCTTTCCCCCCCCCCCCCCCCCCCTTTTTCCCTCGATGGCGGCTACCGGATCGTCATAGGTTCGGAAATCAGTGTATGGTCCGATGTAAAACTTGGGCGAATTCACGATGTAAGAGAACATTTTTTAAAATGAAATTTTGGAAAGGTGTTTGAAACACATGTCGAAGCAGTGATAAAGGTTTTACGTGGATAATTGTGCACTGAACACTTGTGAGTTTTTTCCTAGAAATACCAAATCGTACAAGTCTCCCAATTCTATATGCCCCAACATTGTTATTCTCTTACGAAAGGAAAACAACTAATGCGATCTAATAGGCGCCTCTGTCTCTTTATATACCCACTTCTTTTGTGATTTAAAAAAACTTTATATTTTAATTTTTTTCAGCGCAACAAGGTATAAATAATCCTTTTCCTCGTTAACAAAGGAATGTGGAAAAATATTAAAATGTTTAAAAGTTTCCACAATCTCCATTCGCAATGAACACCAAATATTGTTCAATTGTAATGCCAAAGAAATTTGTCCTTGAACACTTTCGTAAATTTCGACCTGTTTGTAAATTGAGAGTAACTTTGATTTTAAATTATAAGTGTAAAACTCGTTGAGTTTTTTCACGAATTTATTGTATCTACTGGATGTATGGTCGATATTTTTCAAATAGAGTAACAATTCCCACTTGTCATTGTCGAGGAATTAGTCCAATCGAGTCTCATCTTAACTCTGCTTCTTTCGAATAAAATAGTCTAGTCTTTCTATGCGCAACATCTTGATACGTGTAGTAAATGTGGTCTATAGAATATGGATTATGATTGCTAAACTTGAGTAGATCAGACATACTCTTTATTAATAAGAACTAATTTTAAAAAATCTGCCAAAACGTTTCTATACATTTCGAAATACTTGAATCGGATAAAGTCTAAACTTCCGAAAACTTGCGTGGATCACAAATCGCGACTTTATGAGTTGTGCATTCCGACAGACAACTTTATTTGAAGCAAACAGATTATCGACACATCTCACACATACATCAATTACGTCAACATTGTGGATTGCTGGACAAAGTTAAAATTGAAATTGATGAGTGTTTACCTTCAGAGATTCGACAAGATTAGTAACAATTACTTTGGTGATAAACTGCACGAGTTTTTTAAATTCGAGGAAACGTTGATGAAAGAGCATAGGGATGAAGTCACAGACAAAAACACGGGAATGTGCAAACTGGTCAACAATAATTGAGTGTGAGATATCAACAATGTGTTGAAAGACTATAATGTTCAGTTCGAGATCAGTCAATAAATTTACATTAATGGGATTAAATATCCCATGATCCATCTTGGTGAAGAGCGAAAGTATCGTTTTACCATTTTATCATTATGCATGCAAACTACTAGTTTACATCAATAATGGGCGGTAATGGGGTTATAAGTTACATAATTTTTTTGATTGTCACTCACAATGTCATTGGTTAAAAAATCTTTTCCACTGTCAAACTTCCACAGTTTCAATAGTGTGATTTTCATACCAGTCGACCGAAATTGGAATCGAACAATTTTGTTTCAAGGGGAAAGTTATAGCATAATTTATTGACTATAGAAACTCACGTTAAGTAATTTTAGATTGTGAAAGAAATAAATTGATGAGAATGTGATTGAAGTGTGAAGGGAGTGGTCGGAACTGTTCCCTTTCCAAAATTCAATTTGATATAATGCCAAAATTCAATTTTTTATATTAATTATTAATAAAAAGGTTATCTGACTCCACCCCAGTAAAACCTTCATTAAAAACCTACATCATAATAACGTTACTTTAAATGGACACTGAGGGTTTGAGCCCCACAAATGCCCCCTTTAAAGTCCGATTTTTCGCGAGATTTCACCTGAGGGCTCCACGATCGACATTCATTTCCCCATTCCTACATCCAGCAACCAATCACGTTGCAGTATTTCACTTCCCCTCCCTCTTTCCTTTTTTTCAGTTTGTCCTATATGGTGGCGAAATCTGGAAAAAAGTCATCAGTCGACGCCGAGAAATGAATGTGGAAACACTATTCCTCCTCCCAGAGCAGAAGAGGAATCTGGTAAGTTGTTGAAAGTAGGAGGGGTGGGGGGGTAATGTTGATTACAACACACATAAAACTAATCGAAACTAATCCATTTTTATACAAATAAATTCTTTTATAAACCATTACTGCAGTTACTGATTGGCATCATCTTAATGTCACAAATTCTACAATTGTACTCAAAAGGAGAGTAATTTTGTTTGCTTTCAACAGCCATCGCGACGATATTCGACGACACATGGGGAACGGATCTCTCGTGATTGGACACGAAAACATTGTCTACGTTTTCCGCGAGTTTCTCTTTTTGTCCTGGATCCCAACTGCTCGTGAGGTAGGTTTCGATTTTTTTCTTGGTCGGCTCGGAAACATCTCTTGGTAAAACATTTTGTAAAGGGTAATAGTGATAATAAAAGTTTAATTGTAGCTGCAAGTACAAGTTTTGTAGTGGTGGGTTTGTGTTTTTTCATGACAAAACAAGCTGTGTAATTCAAAGTAATTGATTAATTTAGTTTTGTAGCTGACGTTTATGCCTTTTGTTTGGTAGAGAACATCGAGTCCTTTTACTGCTTTATTAGAGTGCTCCGATTCTATCTGGAACTCCGTCACATGATTATCATAATACCAAATGTCAAAAATATATTTGCACCCAAAATTTTTACACACTCTTTGAAATCGTCCACTCCGATGTAGTACCAGGGTCGAAAAAAACAACCAAGTCATGAATTTTATTCTCTGCAAGTTTGATGGTGATGTAATCAAACAATAATATGTTTACGTTCAACATTCCCATAGCGTTAATACTTCGTTTATAGGGGTATTTTTTTTTGTAATACATTATGTATATTTCTTGAAATAAGACCATGCTTTGTGTGTATATATATATATATATATATTATATATATATATATATATATATATATATATATATATATATATATATATATATAATATATATATATATATATATATATATATATATATAAATTTATGCATCGATAAAAACGGCGAAGACAAAACATGTTGTTTTTGGCATACTTGTCGGAAATTGTACAAAGAGAATCCCTCTTTTTTGCGGTGAAATTGCAATTTCAAAATACGTCGATATCCTTCTCCTCGATACAATTTTCGACGATATCTCAGACATTCTGTTTGTCAAATGTGATTTTGCGGAACTCGAGCCACATTGGCACAGAGCGTGTTATTTCTTGTATAATTACATTCACGAATCAAACTTGGAAATTCTACTCTCTCCGCACACATCTTGAATCCTGATACTAAACAAGAATTCGTTTTACAATTCGGGTGTCTTGTACAGGCATTTCACACCCTATGTCACCCACTTCCATTTCGATTCGATAGAGTTAATTTCCAAGATATTAAAACGAATTAACCTCGAAATGTTGAAACTTTTTTTTACCAATGTATCAATAAAATGGCCAATTTCGAGTTGAGAGATTATTTCTCTGTTCTGCTTCAGATGTCATACATTTGCTTACACAGGGAATTTGAGCACTACTTAAATCTACTCCATTGCGAAGAAGACTTGGTCAACAACCGATTTGAAAATCAACAAATGAAAATTATTTTTATTCACTCAACTTTACAACAAAACCCCAATTTCTTTACCCAAGGACGCCGGCCGATTCCATGCCCCATTCAGAATTGGCCAAGTTGCCGACCAATCACAATGGGATTCCCAACACCGGCACCTACGACAAATTATACCTGAAAAATAATGATAAAATATCTTCCTTTTTATGAAGGGGCAAAAAATGTGAAACAAAAAGTGAGAAATAAGTGTGTGTGTGTGTCAATATATATATATATATATATATATATATATATATATATATATATATATAAGAAATTTACCCCGCACACATATAAGAAATTATGGAATATTTCATATATAATGATAAAAAAAATTAGTTTCTTTTAGACAAGGATAGCGAGCAGTGGTTTCAAGGAAAGGATGCTGTAAAATTTTTGGAATACTTGGATACTTGTGATGCCATTATGAGACCTGTTCCTGTAGATTAACGGGCAAAGTAGATACAACTCGTAGAATCAAATAGTTTACCATCATTAAGCTATCATGGAAATTCGAGATCCATTTTCATCATGGAAATTGGCCTATATAATTTGATTATGAAAACGTGGTTGTCGACAGGAAAAGATTCTAAAGATTGGGTAGTACGCCAGATTCTACCAACCATTGACAAACTGGCAACATGTCGTTAGAGAAATCGATAAACGACTGGAGGGTAAAATCAGACGATTGACAAAAGTTTGAAAAGGAAAAATGTTTGCAAATGGAGAAAAGAACGATAGTATAAACATATTTTTTTTGCAAAGAAAAGGTAAATCTGTATTTAAAATATTTTTTTATTGGCTTTCGTACTATTCATTGTTCAAGTTTCCATCCGCATATTGTTGGTGTGCAGGCAATCCAATTTCTCGCAAAAATACATAGAATCTGGTATGAATTACATACACGGGTTGACTGGTTTCGAAAAACTACCGACCGTCGTGTTGAAGGAGAATGTGAGTGCAGATGACAGCGAAAATGGCGACGAGTTGTTTCTACAAAATAAATGCCTATTCGGCCATTACCTAGGCGAGAAAGACGTTCCTGTATCTTGCAACTCGATTTGTAATGACAACAATGGCGAATTCAAATACAAGTTGTTTTCGACCGAAACAATCATCAATAACATTTCGTATCGAGGTGCCTACTGTATGCCTTTGGAAGCAGCTGCTTGTAATCCCCATCTAGGTAAAATAATTTATGTGGATGACAAATACATTTGCCTTCCATGCTATCCGCACTTGTTTGGAGGGATCGGTTCCAATCTGATTGTCGGTTGTAATTGATCAATAGTGGATAGAGCTACGAATGCAACATACACCGATGTGGTACCCAGCACGTTTATGATAGAGGATGCGGACGAAAAGTTGGATGATGGAGATTACCGGATCGTGTGCACCGAGCAATCAGACACTTTACAAAATCGATTGATTCTGTTGAATAATGGCCGCGGTTCGAGTACATACCAAATAAATGTGCTTCGATAATATTCAATGCACCGGAAAACTTTATGCCAGATTACTCCACCGGTAATTGTGACTGTGGCCAACAAATTTTAAACTTGAATTCCGACCCCAAACTTCCATGTACAAAATGCAATTCGAAATGGGCTGGGAGCGACCTGACCATACAAGGAGCCCAATATGCATTCGGTATAGCACGCCCATGTATAAACGTAAATACCGATAATTCTTTGAACAAGCAATTAAAGATATCTTGCTCTTTCGAATATTGAAACAAAAGAAAAAAGAACGAAAATATTGGAATGAAGGCAAAAAATTATAAAAAATTATATATTGAAATAGATAAATAAAAAAAAGTAAAAAAAATCTCTTTGTTTTTGCTCGAGATTGCGGCTATAAAAGAGGAGGTTAATTGTTGTTACTTTAACAGTCGCTCAGAAGAAACTCGGCACAATGGATACCCCTAGTAAAACTACTAACAACAACAGCAGCAGCCCGAACCACAACTGTATCAACTCGACAATAGTGCTAATACTTTGACTAATCTCATGGCCGAAGATCGCAAATCAGTCAAGCGAAAAAATTACGAATGTTGTGACGAAGGCGGAGAAGCTCAAGACATTGAATAATTTATTCAAGCATCAATCAACCAACAACCAGAGGGGAAACCAGCTGAGAAATATTAATGGGTCGAGAACAAAACATGTCTACCATGCACTGTCGTAGATAATCCGAAGTAAAGTTTGTTACAATATTGGGTTAAATTGATGGCAACTACTTAAAGTTTTATTGCAACGATCAAATAAAGGGGAACTCGAGTAATTGTCGCTCTGAATATGATGAGATTACCAAATTTATCCGACTGTTGACGAAATACCTTCAGTTGTTTAACCTACTCGGTTCAAACATTAATCTCGTCAATTTGAACGATGTCGACGAGATAAAGATAAGCTCTCAAATTCCGTTTGTTGGAAACGAACATTTGAGAAAATATGTCTTTTTCACGATAGATCGCAATTTACTGAAAAAGATTGTTCGCAAAAATTATAGTGGGGGAAGTTTCGATTCGTGGTACTTGATCACAGACAAGGTGATCCAATACACTCTTTCGACTGTGGAAGAAGAAAACATGGAACATGTCGACCAGATGATTGAACTAAAACAAAGATCTCCCTCCTGCTACTTCAGAATAAAAATGTCAAGTTTTGAATCATGAAATCATGGATCCTGCTGGTTTAGAAACGCTACATAAATGCTAGGATGAAATCCCAACAGTATTTGCCATTTTTCGGTATCTATACAGCAGTAATGTGCAGTATTTAAAGTTTGAGCTCGCTGCATAGTGTATCAATCGAAAATATATGAAACAACACTTTGGAATTTTTTTTTTGTAATTTGTTTGTGTGTGTCTATATATATATATATATATATATATATATATATATATATATATATATATATATATATATATATATATATATATATATCTATATCTGTGTGTGTGTATGTATATGTATGTGTGTGTGTGTGCGCGCGTATTATTTGTAATTTATATGTAAATCAATTTTAAAAAAATATGTAGACCTATTTGTGTTTATTTTTTTAAGTACACTATCTACAAGGATGATTGTTAACCAAATGAAGACATTTTTCTCTTTTGAGTAAATTTTTTAAACACACATTTTAAGAGTGCCATACGCATATCTAGAACTATACCCTAAATAACCAAACACACTCTTCGAACAATAGCTTCATTTTTTATGCGATGAAAAGTTAGAGATGTTTTGTTCGTAGCTTCACTATTCACCTATTGAAAAATTTCTACAATTTTTTGATCGTCTTTTTATGTTCTTCCATTTTCTACAACATATCAGGACCAAAACTGTCGATAAACCATGGGGAAACATAATCTGAATCTGAATCTGTTTTTTATTGTCGGTGTAGTGGTTTTCCTAATAACCTCTTTAATTTTACCGGTAATGCCATTACCCTTAGTCACGTTTCGAGTTTAAATACTGGCAACTCCTTCAGTTACAACATCTTCAGTTGTATATTCGACACTTGGTTTCACACTAGAATCTGAAACATTTTCACATTCAATAGACTTGTCGAGTTTGTATTCGCATCTGGCCCCAATAAATCATCATTATAGCCACTTTCCACATTTTCCTCTATCAATGTATTAAAAAGTGTCAAATTTTTTTGATTTAAACTAGAAAAATCGTAAATTTCTGTGTTATTGGATTTGTGTACTAAAGGTGAAGAAAAGGCATAGTTGGTTATCGTTCATAGATATAAAATACAAGGTAGTTTTTTTACAATCATTTTATTTTCAATGTTATTATATATATATATATATATATATATATATATATATATATATATATATATATATATATATATTTCTTATATATATATTATATATATATATATCTTATATATATATATTATTATATATATATATATATATATATATATTATATATATATATACACACATTCGTTACTCTATTTCCTCTTAATTTCATAAGATATGTATGTTTTCAACAATCTGATAAAAGTGATGACATGAAAGGTCTGTACCGGTGTGGTTGTTTTCCCAATACCGACGGTTCCTTCATTAACAATACCTTCAATTGTATCACCGACATACGAATTTGTATCCCCTTCTCGTCTCATAAAAGGTGTCGAATTTTTCTGATTTAAACTAGAAAAATTATAAAATTCTGTATTATTGGATTTGGACAGTAGAGGTGATGGAAGGGTACTGTTGGTTACCGCGCATAGAAATAAAATAGAAGGTAGTTTTCTTACAATAATTTTTTTTTATGTTAAACGATTAAATGTTGTTTAATGATAAACGAATTATGACCGAGTCGGGGAACCGTGTGAGCATTTATACCCATTTGGTA
Source organism: Dryococelus australis (assembly GCA_029891345.1). Lineage (NCBI taxonomy): Eukaryota > Metazoa > Arthropoda > Insecta > Phasmatodea > Phasmatidae > Dryococelus > Dryococelus australis. Next base: position 193,140,633 of record CM056996.1, read on the forward strand.
CATTTCCTTATCGATTTCGGCCGCAATTTCGTTCAAGGAAAGTTTCGGGGAATTGATTGCATCTTTAAATTCGAGAGTACCGTCGAACGAAACAAATTTTCCACCAGTCCCAGGTAGTGATGAATGTTTCCTTTGACGCCGCTCAAAACGATGCGAATTAAATTTTCGCCCAATAAACTCGGTGATTTTAACGAGTATACAAATGGGAGCGATTCGTCGTGAAAATCATTAGTGATGCCATTTGCCAACTCGTAAGTTTTCTGGTTCACCTCGCAAAAGAAATTGTATGTTTTCCTCGAGCCGTATTTGAAATAAACAATGAGACAAAAATTTTCCAAAATATCTGCTGTTGGTTCCACCAAGTCGTAAACGTGGGGTACGTCGACAATCAGTTTGTCTAATGCTTCGCGATTTGTGTCGTCATCGAACCATTTCAATGTGTAAATGTTGTGAAATAATTCGTATAATTGGTGAAATCCGTGTGTTTTGGGTAAGCTTCGTTTATGCATGAACAGAATATGAGTTTCGGTATGTTTCAACCTCAATTTATTAAAAGAAATGTATATACTGTAAATAGGAGACATGTTGATTATAGCTTCCTTGACGGCGACCACATCCGAAACCACGTACAATAATCCCGTGTCTCCATCGATGTCGGCATTCTGATTCTTCAGGATCAACGGCGAGACAAACAGTAAATCTGTCATCGCAAAAGCCACTCGATCGATGACGACGATCGAGGCAGGATGTATCACTGGATCTCGTTTGAGTAAAATGACTGTATCCCACCCCATATTGATGAATTTCTCTTTTTGTCCATCCACTATGTTGGACAGGCCAAAGAGGACGATTCGAGAGACGTTCAGGTCGATGACTAGCGATGTTATCCACGTGTGAGGAACGATGATCTCGTTTGGTCGTAGATCGGCTCGTATAAACGATTTGACTGCACAAACATTTTATTTGTAGTGACAGTAAATTCCAGCGCATCTGGCTCCTGGTACCTTGCAACATTGTCTTTATCGATCCATTACAAAATGTAATGTCGAAAAACGTTTGAATCTCGACAAATGTTAGCTTGACGCAGCGAAAAATTTGCTCGTCCAAGACGTAAATAGCGTGTTCGTTAACCGTGCACGACTCACTGCCCTTGCATGATTCTAACAAGAGTAAAAGTGTATATATTTTCTTCCAGTTGGCATACATTTAATTGTACTGCCACGACTTTACCCGATCTATTAAATCCCGGTACCATTTCCCAGGGGATTCTGGAAACGATGCAATGAGGGAATCAAACGAATCCAGAATGGAATGGGATTTTTTTTTTTTTTTCGAAATTTACTGGTGATTACCAATCATCTTGGACAAGATGACCAATTCGGGCATTTCGTCAGATTACAGCATATTTTTAAATTTTGAAATTCATTCCTTCGAGTGCATTTTCAATTTGAGAATAACAAAACAGCACAAATAATTGGAATTGTTTTTTAATTGTTCCATGGCCCTGCGAATCGACCGACGGTAAATGTATGAAAATTTTGTTTGTACAATGTAAATACCAATATTGTTTTGCACCTCGACTAAAGCACGATTTTCTGAATTTTTCCTAAACCACCAAGTGTTGAGGATACACCTCATTCGTTTTGTGCTATCAATTGGCCAGTTTTTTTTTTTTTTTGCTTGTTCCAGGGCAATGTCCGACACTCGGTTCTTTTTTGTATGCGTACTTCACCCGTTGGCTTTTTATTTTTCATCCATCAAGTGAGACTCTCTCGAGACTCGAAAAAAAAATTTCAAACAGAAAATTGCAGCAAGTAAAAAAATTACGCGAGGCAAAGTTAAGGGCAATGAAGCAAAAATGTTGGCATAATCTTGAGGCAAACTTGAAAATTGCCTCAACTTTGCCTCAAGATTATCCCGTAATTTTTCTTTTTATTACGGCATAATCTTGAGGCAAAGTTGAGGTTGCCTCATCTCTCCCTTCTCATTACCTCTGATTAGAGTCATTCACTCACATAGCTTTGTGAATCCACTCGTGATGCGAATGGATGGTGTTGAATAAAAGCATCCATTATCTGCATCGTTACCCTCTTTGTATACTAGGTCATCGACCGTGAATGTAACATCAGAGACGATTGCCGGTCTTTTATAGGTGACCCTGACGAATCTGCATCGAAAATCAGCTGGTTGTTTATCAATTGAGTTATGTTTCCATAACGACACATCTCCAGTATAAGAAATGGTTCCGAAAAGTCGACCAAATAGGTAATTTCCCTTCAGAATTTGTTTTTAAGTACGCAATAATCATGTCAAACGTATGTGATGTTTATTGTCTTGCCACAGGTAAAGAAAGTCGTGTGAAAATTCAAGTCGGTGACCACCCAATGCCGTTTATCGATTTTTTTCAATGTCTGCGACAGTAAAACATAAATCGGTGAACGCGAAAAACCTCTGTGATCATTTTCAATGATATTGATTGAATACATGACAAGAGGAAAAAAATATATATATAATGTTTCGAGATTTGATGGAATTTATACACAATTTTTCTGTCGGGCGATGTTGTGTCAAATGGACCGAGATGGGAGATGTTCGATATTTGCTATTTTTACCCTACAACACAATGATCGTGAATTATAAAGGAAAACTATCAATTCTACTCCCGAAAGAAAAATCCAATAAAACCAACATGACTCGAGTAGGTGAAATTGACTATAAATGCAAGGGACAAAGGTTTGAGAGAAAAACTATAAATCTTAAACTCTCGACTCTGATAAAAAAAACTAAATACCAACACATGTGAAATTGGTTACTTATTTGATGATATAACACCCGAACAGTATTCGGCAGTGCAAATCGTCAACAGACTACTCGAACTTGGTATAATAAGAATCTGAGTTTGAGTATTTATAGTTTTTTTTTTTTTTAGTTTTGCAGTAATAAATTTTTTTATACATACGATATTGATATTGTCGTGGTTTTTTATAAGTAGAGAAAACATTCGAGTGCTTTAAAATATATCATTCGTTACAAAGTGACTTGGTCGTTATGGCGATGATACCAACAACGATAGTGATGTTGGTAACATCAACAATGGTTATGCTGGGAATGTTGTTACTATCAACAATGATAACAACGATTGGAATATGACATTTGCTATAAAATAATTTTGCATGAAAAATAAACAAATTAACATGTACATTAAATAAAAAAATATTTAAGAAAACTGCATATTTTATTGTTTATTACAACGAAATTTTGACAGTGTGTGTCATCATCGACATCCCCCCCAACCCCACCCATTCCTAATTTGAACAACCAATCACATTGCAGCATTTCATTCATATATATACAGTATATATATGTGTATATACTATATGCTATATAGTATATATTGATTAAATTATATTTTTGTTCTTACCTTATTTCTCTTCTATTCTAGAGAGAAGGAATGTTTTATGTTGCTCTGTCAAGCTCTCTCCATTGACTGAAGTCTTTTTTCCACATCTCTCCGCCATATAGGCAAATTTTAGTATTGTGTATGGAAGCGAGATTGTGGCGTACTCTGATTGGTTGTTCATTTCCCCCACAGCTAATTTCAACAACCAATCACGTTACGACATTTCATTTCATCTGCCTTCCCCTCATTTCAGTTTTTCTATATGGTGGAGAAATCTGGAAAAATTTATGTCAGTTGACAGTGAGAGTTTGACCCACCTATTTGTCGACTTGGGTTAAGACATCACCCCAGTTCGATGCCTCAATGTGTCGTTAAATCATGCTCATTCATCGACTTAGGTTATATCACACTCATTTAAAGGATTAATCTTATATCCATTGTGTTAGGTTATGATGTCACACTCCTTCATAGGATTAATCCTATATCCATAGACTTATGTTATGATTTCACACAACTTTAAGATGCCAATAAAATATATATTTTAACAAATTAAAAATTTAAAAAATTAAAAAAATTTTCCTCAACCAATGCCTTATATAAGGAAGACAGACTGAACAGGAATGTTGGAAAGCAGAACAGGAACGATTACACGCACTTGAATGTGAAAACAACGTGGAACAGGAACGTCAATGTGCTCAGGAACGAGAATACAAGATTGCCAACATTTTACACACTAACAACAAAATATGTTTTCGATATGGTGACTTCGTTGATTTTACAACGTCCCAAAGCTTCGTGTAATCTGAATTGTATCGGCGCATAACATTTCGATAGCAAACAGGAGGCAAAAGACGCGTTCAAATCAACCTTACAAATGACCGTGTTAAAACAAAAAAAAACAAGTCGACCGCTTGATATATCGAGTCGTTAGGGGTTGGTATTTCATACGGCGTCAAATCGACAGTTACAAACCCGAAGAAAACGAAGCAAAAATAAATAGATTACCTTTTTTTGCAGAAATTTAATGTTTATGACGACATGGGTAGCAGCATCAACATCACCAACATCATCATAGATAAACTAAGATCGAAGCATAATCATCTCAACGGTCGATGCTGCGAATTTGATGTTAGGGGCAACGCATGTATGTTGTTGCTCGTTCATTAATGTTGTATTGGTATCACTGACACAGAGTTGATCAATTTCGTCGATGCTTGTATTCACTACATGTCCACGAATCCGGCTCATAATTTGGCTAACAAAAACCGAGCAAATGTTAGTCGACTAAAACAAATAAAAAAAGTAAATGAATAAAAGAATTTTTAAAGAAAGGTAATGAATGAAAACAAAAAAAAAAAAGCAAGACTATAAATTTTGTATATATAATAATAAGTTGTATAACTAATGTTATTCAGTATGGATAAACTACTGATTCACACATTACCTTCCAACTGTCCTCTTCTCTGTTACGAGAAGATTCATCGAGACACAAGAGCCCCAAAATATTCAACTCTGGGATCAGCTGCTTGTGATTTATAAGCCGACGCAGATATCACGTTAGCTCCAGGAGAACGACGTGCACTACCTCTGTGTCTTCGATTACTGTATCCCGCTGGTCGTTTTGGGTAAATGATTCCTCGTTCATCGACTGGAAAACAAGGACATCAACGTTATGCCAGAGTGTGGGATCCCAATTATCGTGGAGAACTACACATCTGCATCTGGAACTTTGCACCGAATGAATTGACCTTCAACAAAGGAAACCACACTGCACAATTATTAATTCTTCCATAAACACGACCTGTTATTTTCGAAAGTCGTCAATTAGCCTTGACTCCGAGCGAATGCTGTGAAGGACTTTTTGGATCTACTGGATGGTAAAGCTCACTGTCAAGCTCCCATTGGAAAAATGTCGGGTGTAAATGTGTTTTTGTTTGATTATATAACTGTTAAACTTTCAGAGGATACCAATTATGATGCAATGGTATATTTTAGACCTACAGTGGATACCTATTATAATGCACTGTTATGTTTCGGACCAAGGTTATACATAGGAGTGGATTTTTTTTTCGAATACTGTATGAAAATTTTGGATATGAAAAATGTTTTGAAATTCTGGCACTATTATAATCAGCTATTCCCATTTGTTCTACAATCTTTGTTTGAAATAAAAACATTAAGCAGTAGAGGCTGTTGCAAATACACTTTAAAAAGAAATTTAGATATTCCCTAGAAAAGCATTGTGGTTGACGAAGAAAAGAAGTTTATCAACTTTAGCTATGTGGATTTTTTGGTTTGCTCGTGGGGATACACTAGTATGAAAATGGGATACCCTTTTGAAGAAACATTAAACAAAATGAAAAATTTTGATTTGAAACTACAATTTAATTATTATCGTTTCTTGCTATCAAAGATGGCATTGCTGGAAAAAATGAAACAAATCATGCAAGAGATAGAAAGTTACCTGGATAAAGATAGAAAACAAAAATTGGCCGAGGCCATAAACGAAATTTTTGTGTCATAATTCCAAAGATTCGTTCCACACATACCTTCCAAGATTGCTGTGATGACTGTCGAGAGTGAAGGGAAATACACTCTACCGATATGTAAATACGAGGAAAGAATTTCGTACCATTAGTTATGAGTGTGATAAATATTTACTGTATTTGAAAAGTTTTGTAATGGAATAAATAAAATATTTTTCAATTACGGTTTATTTTTATAAGGTGTGAAACCTGTCGACTGAAAAAGTAGGTAAAATAAAACGATAGCAATGGTAAAATAAAAACAAACACTTGCAAAACAAAAATATTAAAAAAAAAAAAACTAAAAATTACTGCAATATAAATGTCGAGTAAACAATATTGTTCAATATAACTAAACAACCGATCCAAGCAATGTCAAAAGTCGGGATTTAGTTTTCCGAGGTGGCACAAATGCCACCTTGTTTGACGTCATAACAACAGTCGACGAATGAGTGTGGTGTCATAACCACAGTCGACGAACAACTGCAATCGACGAATGAGTGTGACTTCATAACCACAGTCGACGCGACGAATATGACGTCATAACCGTAGTCGACATACGAGTGTGACGCCACGGCAGGCGATGAACAAGGGTGACGTCATAACTGCAGTCGACGAACGAATGTGATATCATAACCACAGTCAATGGCGAGAGGTGGACAGAGAAACATCAAGCTTACTCCTCTCCGAGTACAGAAGAGAGATAAGGTAAGAACAAAAAATGTAAGTTATTTAATAAATATAGCTTATATCCATATATAAGGTATATTTACTATTATTGTAGTGCTTTATTCCTTTTACTCTGGAATAGAGGAAAGTTGATGTTTCTTAGTATATCTCTCGCTGTAGACTTCCGATTTGCTGTTGAAAGTTGGAGTGGGGGGAATGTTGTAATCACTTTGACGTAGTTCCGAGAAAACTTGCAGGTGTGTGTTTGCAAATCGTTGTGTGATGTAATTACATCGGTGTAGTTCCGAAAAAACCTACAAACGTGTGTTGCAATCACATCGGCACAGTTAAGATAAAACCTACAAATGAATGTTATAATCACATCTGTGTAGTTCCGAGAAAATCTACAAATGTGGGTCTTGTAATTGCTTCGGTGCTATTCTGAGAATACTTGCAGTTGTGTGTTGCAATCGACACCCCCCTCCTGCAAACACTTTCAACAACCAATCAGAGTGCATTATTTAATTTTCCCTCCCTTCCCCTTCGCCAAGATTGCCTATATGGCTGAGAAACTTGGAAAAAATACTTTAATCGACGGCGAGCACTGGACAGAGACACATCAACCTTCCACCTCTCCAGAACAGAAGAGAAGTAAGGTAAGTACAAAAAGGTAAGTTAATTAATATATAATATATATAGTATATATGGTATATATACTATATAGTATATGTATATACTATATACTATGTAGTATATGTTATACTACATAGTATATAGTATACTACATATTATGTAGTATATATTTATTAACTTACCTTTTTGTACTTACCTTATTTCTCTTCTGTTCTGGAGAGGAACGCTGGATGCATTTGTGAATAATCCATTATGTTCTATTTACAAAAACTTGAATAGACTCTTTGTCACCCGATACGAAAAAATCCATTTGATTTGAATTGCCTTGTACAAAAAATAACAGGAGTGAGGCCTGAACCGGGAGTGTTGTTTGATGCTTGCCGAAATAATTTTTCGGTATGTGCAAGTGTGGTAAATAAATGTCCACATTGAATTACGTAAATAAACAAATGTAGAACGATACCGACCTTCAGCAAATCTTGCTCAAACAAATCATGTATAAAAAATAATAAATAAATAAAATAATTATTTTTCTTGTTGGCAACTCAATGGTATATAACTGCAGGAACGCATCAAACCTCATCAATCAATCTCTGTCGTCGAGAAGAGCATTATGTCGACGAGGTGTTATAATCATGGAGTATGTGCCCACCAACCTGCCTTCTGTAATTGTTTTATTTGTGGATACAATGCTCAGTGTCTCGACATATATGATTTGCCTTCGCATACATCAGAGACAGAGAGATAGTCTTGGCCAAATTCCTCGATGGAGATCGGCAGATGTCGAGAGGGTGAAGATGATGATGCTGCAGCCGCTGCCATAAATGTTCCTGTTTCTGTTTTAGATGATGAAGTTCACTCTATTTGCATTATTGACTTTCAAGGTTTTGAAATTCATCAAATGTAAATAGGTTTGTAATTCCTCATGTTCGTCGCCGATATTGGGAACATTTTGATTGTCGGGTGCCGCCATCCCCTGATAATTATCACCATTCATTTTAGGCATTGTCATTTTGGGAGATGTAGATATCACATCACTGCCGTAACTATCAACGTCACTGAGTGAAATTCGACGACATAATCATCTACGTTCTTGGTATTCCTCTCTGAGTTTTTGTTTGATTTATTTAACCATATGATTGTGTTTGAATGGTTGGCTTAAATGATTTTCAGAGTTGTTACAATGGTTTTGGAACAGGGTGGTATTTGACGATTGATTAAAGGTAATCCCACCCTCTCTTCTTTATCGAAACCTTCAGATGGTAAGCAATTATACTCGTCACTTCTGGTTTCGTCATCAGCCAGGCAGCCATCATCATCATCGCCATGATTCGACTCTTCAACAATGCGAGTTTGTAGAACAGGCTCGAATACGTTTGTTGTCGAGACACAGTGATGATGCGGGGATTGTGGGCGAGGTGCGGGACTATCATGAAAGGTAATCGTAGGCCCCAGTGAATGTGTTTGGTTGTAATTTTGCGATAGTGGGGATCTGGGTGATTATCGGGGTGGAGTTGGGGGTCTGGGATGAGATTGTGAAGGAAATAAAAAAATTTTCATAAATATTTGCGAAAATGCGACCTGTGCAAAAAGTATTTTAATATCATTTTGATACACTTTATTTTTTCCATAGGAATAAACACCAACATAACATCCTCATCACCGTTTTTAAGTTTTAAACGAGTCGATAAACTCAGATCGACATAAAACAAGTTCATTGCTTTGCGAATCACCATGTTTAATATAATGGTACTAGAAGTGGGTAAATCCATAAATATTTGATGAGGAAATTTATGTGGGCCATTGTAACGAATTTTGAAATTACAATTTTTAGATTTGTACGAAAGCTGTCCAATTTTAAAATAATTGTAGTCTGAATTTTTTTTCTCATGACTAAAATTTGTAATGTATAACTGAGATGAAATTTAATTCATTTTTTGTAGGTCGGTTATAAATTTTAATGAAGCAATGTCATTTCATTAAGTTATTTATATTATAAATATATATTTTACAAATACATTGATTCATTTATGAAATTTATTTATTTATTTATTTATTTATTTACACAATACAATTATTCCTTTTTTTACACAAGAGTTGTTATACTGATAGTTAAATTTTCTGAAAAGATAGTTCCAAATAAAATCTACATTTGCAAGAGAACATCTTTGTTGATATACACTCAGATTATGAAAACCACAGGTGCCACATTCGATGGGAAATTTCCTTGTAGCTATTACGAGTTTCTCGGCATACATTCCCAACTGCATCAGAAAGTGTATTTTTGAGCACCTCTCACAACGATGTGTCGGATCCAACTTTCGTTTACGATTTTGCGAATTATTTCAATGTTCATCATCTGATGATGTCTGTAATATGGAAGATTCTAAGGTATGCCGTGCATTTTCTGGTAAAGGTACGAATTTTGCCCAAAATCACCCAACATACTCATATGTATGTGTGATAATGGAACCGGTCTTTGAAAATGAGCCCTTTTTTGTAGCACATCCAAATTCTAGGGGAAAGTTTTCACCAGCATAAATGCCAAATTGAATATCGATGACCATCGTTTTATACAGATCTAAATCTACTTCATCCGTACATGATATTTTGATGTAGTTTAATTGTGGAATTTCGTTCAAAATTGTTGCTTGATTGAACTTTTCGAGAAATTCTGGCCATGACAAATGTTCTATGGTAGCTTCTTTCCAGAAGCTCATCTCGTCATAGTCCTTGGCCCACTCCTGTAGTGATTATGTTCCTTCAATGTTCATTACGATACGAAATGTGTTTTCCTTAGTTATACACACTTGTTTACGCACAGAAAAAAATTATTTATTGCAATCTTCCATTGCCCTTTTCACGTTTTAAGTAGTTAAATCCCAAATAAACCGAACTATGGGTAGTGCACAGGCCCAAGACATTTTTTTTTGGCATTGGCAAATTTTTCCAAGTCCGTTTGAACCACTCATGTGGCAAATGATGATTTTCTTCCTGGGCACTCTCACTTTTTTCGTAAGTATCTAGCCTGCCCTTCATTTACTACAATTATAAATTTAATACATGCTACCATCAAAATAAAACGAAATGTTTTGAGTTTGATGCATTTCTTGTTAATTTCCAAAGGTTTTCCGTGCTCTTTCTTGTAAAAATTGCGATTTTGTTCGCGATTAGACATACTCTTTACCAAGTGTATGTATGGAACGGGTCTAGATATATACGAAATGTTTGACCCTCGTTGTGTAGTATATCCGAACTCCAGTGGATATTTTTTCCCATGATATCAGCCAAATTTAAAATCAACAACTAAAACAGAAGCTAGAAAAATATTTTCCAACAGCTTGCGTTTTTTATTCTGGCCTTTTTCTACTCAGAGTAGATTTTTTGTCCTCTTTATTGGAGTCGCTTGAAGACCCTGAACACCCATCACTACTGTTGGTACTACTTTGTCTTTTCCTTTTTAAACAAAATTTTCGCACTTCCTTTATACTAAAGTCTTGTTCTTCTCTTATATCAAACCTTTTCTCTTCTTTTAAATAAGACTTTTGTGTTTCCTTTATATCTTCATCAGTCGAATGTACCTCTTCTTCTTCATCATCAGTGTCACCATCTGTATTCCATGTTGAACGTCGTACATGTTGTTGATAATTTCTCCAGTGGTCTATCGAAGAGTGTTGTATGGGTTCAGCTTCAAGTATACCATTCAAAGGCTGTAATTGATGCACTTTATGTTCAGCTCCACATTCACTAAACATCTTGTTGAAATACTACTTCGTCGCTGGAAATAGTCAAGGTAGATATCACTTGGAAAGTTCTCGCAGTCACTGAAACTGCACGAATGACTGCTCTGTGATTGCCGATGCCTATATGTACGAGAGTGCGAAAGAAAGTTTTTTATAAGACAAAAAAAAATCACCAACCTTATCATGAATGGAATTACTCATTAATTTTTTTCGCCATTTCTAAAACCCGAGTTTGCCAAAGAGCTCGTGACATCGCCAAAAACCATTTTGATTTTTCAGCACTATACACTTTATGCAACACTGCATTCTTATTGCAATGCATTGAATATTCAGGTGGAATGTTTTTACTGTCAATTGAATGTTTATTACATTCATTGCGTAATAAACGAAAAAAATGAACATCGATGCAAATTTTAAACATAATTAAAGATTAATACGTTCGCCATTCAAACGACGTGCGAAAAAACATCTCAATGGTGATGGACATTCTCAACATGCGGTCGGCCTTCGATGTGACTATACTCGAATATGGCGAAACTTTAATGACTCCCGTAAAGCATACGGGATGGAGAGGTTCGAAATCGCCTTTGAAATGGATATGGTTGCATTTAATGCTGGCCGGAGAAAATAATCGCAATATAAATGATAATTACGCCAACATTTATCACAGTTTAATCGAAAAATTGAATTTTTTTTATCCTGTGTTTCATGTGTTTCGGTGGTTACAGAAACAAAAAATCAATGCTTAAAATGCTCGCGGAAAATAACTTCCTGCTAGATTATATAATGTTATTAATTCATTCGAGCTTCGGAGATGAGAACAATATTTCACAGATATATAACGGCCCCATGGTGATAGTTTTGCTAACGCTCGAGTATCAGCAGTTGAAATTATGCATATTGGGCCGAGATGATAAACAAAAAACACTTATTTCGGTAAATGGAACCACTTGGTGGTGGGTAATTGAGAGCAACAATGACAACGAGGGAGGCGAGGGGGATGATAGCAGTGGTCAATTTGGTAAATGTAAACAACATTCGAGACATGAGAAACTGGGCGAGTTTATCGAAATCCACAAAAGCGTTTTTTTCCTTCAAACAGTTAATCACGTATATTTAAATTTTATTCGTGAAAATTTCGTTTAAGGAAACATGCCTGGATTTTTTTGCAACGATGGAGAAAATCAACCTCGTATACATATGTAAAAAGTTATTTACAAATTTCAATCAGAAACGGTCAGTTACGATTACAAAGATTAATGTATGAAAAAGACAAGGGGTATTTGATTTCTGGCAGGATAATGCGAAAAGACTGTTTTCGAAAAAAGAACATCGAGATGAATTACTGGTAATGTTACAGGAAAATGTGCTGCATTCACAAAACTTCAGTGCTATGGAATGAATATATACTAATAGATTTTAATAAATATGTGCACACATGTTGCCTTAATGCAAACAAGGTTAGGCCTAAGTTGTACTTATTTTCTTGGTGTATTCGGAGGCACCAACAATTACACATTGTCAATCACGCAGCATGAAATCTCGAGATCTACCCAGAGCTTAATTTATTTGTAATTTAAACAAATTTTACAATCTGGATAACTGTTGTAAATTGTGTATCATATTTGAAATTAGGTTCTTAGTTTCAGGTAGATTCAAATAATCTACTATTTGTCAGTATTGATGTAGTAATAAATAAACTTCATTCTTTCAGCCAGACCAAAATAAATCCATTAAATTTTTTCGTATAAAATTATATTTCTATCAGCCTAGTATGTAGCAGTTTCCTGATATTTTGTGCTAGGTAGTGTACTTCTGTAAAAAAAACCATATAACATATAACTATTTTATCAGTGTGTACACATATGTAGTACATATGTATATCATTTTTCAGATTGTTTTCATAATTGTACTACCTGTATCGTTACAGCCTATAATGTATGTGTAAATTGAATACTGATAATATTTTACAATCAAACAAAACACATGTTGGCTTAATATTATTTTTTGCTTTCAATCCTCCTGTGGATCTTACCCACTGTACAGTAACATGCAGTATTTGTGAGGTTATCATGAAATTTATTCAGCTCGATAAAAAACATTGATACCTTGCATCCTGTATACAAGTATTATTTCTTGTGTAGCTGTGCTTAGCTGCAGAATGGCAGCTAACGTCAATAGTTAAAAAAAAAATTCTATCCATCTCACTCTTGCCCATCAAAAATGTTTACCAAGTGACTGTCGATGATACGTTTTGGACTATATTATTCGTCGTCAACAGTGAAAATTTGTACGAGTCGCCATTGACTAAACAGGCAGTAGTTATAAACGGCTTTATAAATGTGTTGAATTTTAAATAAAATCAGTTTACTGTGAAATGAATGGATTCTCTACGAGAATTGAACCTGCGATACCTTATTTTCAAGGCAGGTGCGCTGTCTCCACTGTCGTCAGGGTACATGATTTATTTCCTATATAGTGAATGTATGTTTTGTCGAGGGTTGTGTAATTACAGTAGTTGCAAGTGCTGAGTTTATTTCTTGGACGGTAATGTATACTATTCATGGAAAGGCATGACTGTCATTGTGGTCTGTGCTTCCGTTCAGTTCGCAACGAGAGCTATGCTCGTGATGTGCAGGTCTTCTGAAAGAGCTACACCAGTTGTAGAATTTCGTACAGAATTATTTATAAGAGTGTAGCTCATGGATGTAGAGATATGGGCGCCTTTTCACATGTATATTTGAGAACATCTATTTGGTAGTTCTATTCAAGAAAAAGTATGAAAAAACAAATTTTATCTTCAGAATTATCACCTTAGACCATAATGCTTTCTAGGCTCATAATGGCAGAAACTTGTAGTAATAATTATTTAAAAGTGCAACCTTAAGATAGGCTCTACCTGCAGAAAGCACATGTAAAAATCAAGTTTATAGCTTTGATAAATAGACAATTCTAACACTACACAGGACAATAATATCACAACTACCTTCAATCCTACAATTAAAAAAAATCAAAGAAGGAAGAAATACTATCTGTTGTCAGAAAATGAAGATGATAATAAGAATATGATTACTTTTAGAAATAAAATTTAGTATGTTCCCTATGTATGCCATGATAACTCAATAACAAAGAAATGCAAATGAATATTAAGCTCGATCAAATGCTCCATGAAACTGCACTCCTGCATGTGCCATCGGCCAGCAACTTAGTCTTACAAAACAATGAAAACTCTCGATTGTGTGACCTTGAGTCTCACATCAAATAATAATCAGGACTTCTGAGACTAAGTCTCTTTGATGAATCACTATCTGGAGAAGTTTGAAACAAAAGTTCATATGAAAATTTGACCCATGTATAACTTTAAAGGTAAAATACGCCTTACTTGACATAATGTAGACACAAAGTCATGAAGATCTGGTTCCCATCTAAGTCAAAGGTCCACCAAACCATAAGTTATGAAACTTGGACAGCAACATCGGTCCAACTCGTAGATGTAGCCATCATCAGAGGTGGACGATACTCTCCAGGACTGCAGGACATCCTCTACACCACAAATCATTTGGCTCGGCAGGACACTAGTATCAACTTCATACTTATTTCAACCAATTTGTTTTACAGCAGTCTCCATTTCGTGCCCTCTGAATTAATGTTCGCACAAAACATTACAAGAAAAAACAAAAACCTCTGCCTGGTTATCTTCATGATATCCTCACTTCTCCATTCAGTATAAATGGCACAAATTAACTGTAAAAATTATAAATAGTTTTTCAAGTGTTCATACTGAAGCTTTATCACAATTATTTAACAAAAATAAAATACATTAAACATAGATATTTAAGCAGGGGATCATGTTTATGCAGTTTAACATGTGAACTATTGTATGATAAAATGAGTATCAAGCAAGATGATAAGTGAGAACCAACTGTAAGGGAACTCCTTACACAGTTAAGGTAAACCTCTGCTCTGCATCTTCTAAAAGCATAGTACATACATGCTTGATGTGTGTGTGTGTTGCAATAGCTCCTCACTCGTCATGGGTAATTCGTTTCGTAATGAGCTTCTAGTATTATAAATGGTGCAGACTCGAAATAAATACTTGTACTATTTGCCCCAGCAGTGTCGTCTCTCTCTTGCATGACTAATGTATGTTGTTTCATATGTGCTTATGGTTCTGGCACTGTATTCGTCTCGTAAAGGGACATGCAATCGACTGGTCTGCAACCTCACAATGAAGGCTCGGTACACGAACCATGAGTGCAACGAGTGGCCGGTCGTGTCCGAACGTACTACTACTACGGGCTTGGGCTGTGGGGAGCTTGAGAGGGGTGATGGCATTTGCGACACGATGTACAGACTGTCTGGAGAATTTAAGGCTCGGTACATGAGTGTACGTCGGAGACAGTTGCCTGTCGCACAACAAACGTCGGGTTGGCCGCTCCTAGTGATGGCTACAAGTAATGATTTCGGTTTGTAAGGAGATATAGGGTGGCCTGGTCTTGTCCAGCATAGTTTAACACATACACACCCTGTGCTTGTGTGTGATTGTGCTGGTTGGTAAGTACTTAATGATTATTTTTTACTTTGCATTGGTGTGTATCAGTGTTGCCCTTATTGTTCCCACACTTCAAAAATGGTACTTTTTTTTGTCTCAGTACTCGTTGCTCACATATTCGCTGGTAAATGATTTTGCTGCTTGCCTCAATGCATAGCAGTGTCGTCTCTCTCTCTCTCTCTCTCTCTCTCTCTCTCTCTCTCTCTCTCTCTCTCTCTCCTCTCTCTCTCTCTCGGTGATGGTTTCGTTTGTCAGTTCACAAGGAAAGTCCAGGATGGCCTGGTCGTGCGTAGCATCGTCGCAAAGTACAGCACCCGATACTTGTGCTGAATCGAAAACGAAAATTTGGGGGGGGGGGGGGGGGTGACCCATCATCGGAATTATAGTGGGAAGGGGCATTCTGGCTCGGGAGGTCACCCTCGGGTCCAGGCTGGCATTGTGGTGGGGAGCCCCTGTGTCGTAGAAGGAATTGGTTATTCAAGATGGTTACCATCGGGGTGGAATGGAATAGGGGGCAGTTCGCTGGGATGAAAAACAGCAGGTGGGAGCAGCTTGGACAGGTGTGAGCACGCGGGGAGAGAGGAGCTGGCATTGGGGGTAGGGATCAGGGCTGACATCATGGTAGGGAACCAGGAGGATGTGCACGTTTTCTAGGAAGGAAATGAGTCTGGGAGAACCCCCAGCATTGGGCAGCAAGATGGTTGGCATCGGGGTTGGATGACAGAGTGTGAGACTTGCACTTTTCCTGGGATGGAATATGTGGCTGGGAGCACTCAGGGAACATTCCAGCACCAGAATGAAAAAGCAGGATGTTCATGGATTCGAGATGATAGGACGTTAAATGAACACATATCGGAAGGAGTAATCCTTGTTGGAATGGGACAAATAAGGGGGAATGAAACTCGACATCTTACCTGGTGTAAACTAAGGTGGAATGACAGTGCATGAGACTTCGCCAGGATGTTAGGTAAAAGGAAAGCCTGCTGGTATGGTAGCCGCTTCCACAGCTAGGTGATGGTGTGAGCATCTTCAGTGTTGGCAATATCATTATTAACAGGTAAATCCAGAAGGAGAAACCTCGCTGGTTCGCGATATCTGGTGGGGGCCCATGAGAGTTTCTCCTCACTGCACACTGTCTGATGAGGACATCATTGGCTTAGACGACTCTAGAAGGGATAATATCGATGGTTCGCGATGACATGTCAGGTGAGTGCATAGGCCAATAACAGTATTTACTTAATTTTTTCTCCTAATTGCACAATGTCTCTCGAGTGCATCATTGGCTTAGGTAGGTCCAGAAGGAAACAACCTTGCAAGCTCACAAAGACAAGTCTAGCGAGTGTGTGTAGGCCCATGCTAGGAATTCTTCTTCTAACCTTGCATGCATATACAATTTCATATATATATGATATCTCATCTCATAACACTTACCATGCAACGGTGAATGTGGGGTCAAGGTGTCGGATTGATAACCCAAGGATAGCTGGAATGATCCCCCTCATGTCTCCATCACTTTTTTTAGTTATATCACAAACAGTTCGCAAATTGCAGCTCACTGCACTTATATCTGTGAAAAAAACTTACTTGGCCATGAGACCCTTTTTGCTGTCAGGAGTGATGTCTACATTATGAATTTGGTAGTTGTATCTAAAACGGTTCGGAAATTATGGCCAACTATGATTATAAGTATACACAAGGTCTACTTGACCCTTCTACCATTCACATCATACTGGGCGATGCCTATGTTATCAATTTGACAACTATATCTTAAATGGATTGGAAATTATGGCCAACTATGCTTATAAGTAGAAATAGGGTCTACTTCACTCTACTATCTTTCTCGTCATCATTGGTGATGCATATGTATAAATATGACCACAATATTTTATACAGTTCGGAAATTACTGCTATATATGCTTATAAGTAGACATAGGGTCTACTTGGCCCTTCTACCATTCTTGTAGTTATGGATGATGCCTATGTTATGAATTTGACATCTATATCTTAAGAGGTTTGGAAATTATGACCAACTATGCTTATAAGTAAAGATAGGGTCTACTTGATCAACCCTTCTACCATTCTCATCATCATGGGTGATGCCTATGATAAGAATTTTAAAACTATATCTTAAACAGTTTGGAAATTACAGCAATCAGATATTGGGTATATTTGGCCCTTCAGTTCTTGTTGTCGTGGATGATGCCTATGTTATAAATTTGACAACAATATTATGGCCAACTATGCTTATAAGTAGACATGGTGTCTACTTGGCCTTTCTACCCTTATTGTCATCACAGGTGATGCCTATGTTATGAATTTGATAACTATAAATGAAATAGTTTGGAAATTACGGCCAACTATGCTTATAAGTAAACATATCACATAAAAAGGGATTTGGATTCATCTATGTTCATGGAACTATAGTTTGACGTTTCGTCACAAATACATTGCATTCAAATTTTACGCCCGAAAACCCCCATGTTTAAATCGTTGTACGAAGAAAATGTATAATTTTATTGAAATAATTCCTTGTAGACGTAAAATTAATGTAGCTCTTCAACACTTCTGATCTATTCAAACAGTTGTTTCAGGCTTAAAACAATAATTATTTGCATTTGAAATCAATATTTATTTCATATAAACACACAGATGTCTATGATGCCATACCAACAAAATGGTCTAGTGAGATAAACTTGTCTATATATATTACTCTACTGAAATTCTCGCAAGGGGCACTATCTGTACTCAGTTTTTGTAAGTAAAACTCTTTCTACTAGTGACAGCGCTACCTACCGAGCGCGGCTTTGTACTAATATTAAGAATTTCTTTAGAATAACTTGGTGGTGGTCATTTCCATAGATTGTATAAGAATGGGGAATAGTTTTCCATGGGGACTTCGCCATATGGGTAGTTGTCCAGAGGGGCACTCAAATGTTCACATGGTATGTATTATGTAACGAAGATACTAAATTAAAAAAAAAAATCACATCTCACAAATTTGAAATACGAATCTAAACGGTACAAAATGTTTATAAATAGGTATTTACTTATATAACTCACCTATTGGGTGAAAAGCTGCAGTTTATGGTAAACATTATCACTATTTCATTCCTAGATGTCCGAACATGTATACACATTACACACACAATGTAGGCAGAAAAATGGAAAGTTGCACCACTGAATCATGTTCGAAATACAGGCCTATCACTGATAGTTTTTATCTTAAAAGGCTCGTCGTAATACAATATGTTTGCGACAGCTGATTCGAGGATGAATTTAATACTTTACTTCCTTATCAGAGAGACCAGACATATTAATAGTTGCTTATCATATTTCGACTTGAAATTTTATCACGTGATGGAGTCTTGAGATGAGTTTCTGTTCTTTAGAAACATTCGAATTAATACTCAGTTCTTCAGTCGTACTGAGCTGAAATTAGTTTCAAGTTTCTGTTCTCAAGTGAGATTAGATTGTGAGATACATTTGTTTTTATCTAGCGTAGCAAAGGGCCCATGGAAGCAGGAATTGAGGTCTTGCACTGTTTCTTATATTTAGTTATATTTTCTCCTGTTTCTTGTGCGGAAATTCATTTTTAAAATACTACAATTTACACAGGGCTGAATAAATATTAACAATTCTACTTGTTCTGTTGAAAGACAATAGTAATGCAATTTCATGGACACGATCTAAGAAGTTTATAATAATACATGCAAAACAATATCAAACAAATATTACTATCCCTTACTTCGTATACACGGTAGTAGAACTAAATTTTCACATAAGCTATGCTTCCAACCAATAACTAAACAAAAATAATTTAATGCTGTTATGCAGTTTAATATTTTTTAAATAAATGTAAAAAGTACGCAATTATCGCTATTATATTAATCGCAACATAATGTTTTGTATTTCCAGCCCTTTACAAGCCTTTACTTCGGATAAATGGCTTCTATAATTATATTTATTGTTAATTATGTATGTCGCACATTACGAATTAGGGATGGCCAAATATTCCTTTCGATTCGATTACCATGAATCGAATTCAATCGAAACGTTCCGATTCAGATTGCAATTATAATAGGACTCTTTGATTCGATTCATCCGATTCAATGCATCGAATAATTCTCATTTATTTTCTAAAACTGTGTTGAAGTGGGCAATTTTTAGTAAAAAAAAAAAACCTAAATTTCTAAAATCCGTCAGAAAATGAGCAAACTGATGACTTATTATTTTTGTAATTTGCACTATTATAAAATGGCAAATTATAAAATTAGGGATTTGTTATTTCGGACACTACTACTGACTGGGGCAGCGAAGACCTATTACTTTCAAATGTGTATAGGTATGCTAGTTAATTGCGATAAAATATAAAACAGTCTAGTTAGAGTACAGGAATTCCATTTTGATAACCTATATTACTTCACCAACAGAAACAATGAATACATAGAAGCCCTATTTATACTGCAATTATGTAACTGTAAATAACCTAATTGTGTTGGGCAAACTGTGTGGTATGCAGGTATGCTGTCCGTACCATATGGCACTCATGCACTGACAATTAAAGACAGCTCTTTACATTAAGGTTGTGATGTGCCCCGAAACCCTGGGGAACTGGCGCAGTGATGAAATATAGTCCTGAAGAGTAGAACACATGGCACTTGAGGGCAGCCAATATGGATCGCTTGTCAGTTGAACATTGTGCATTCGCTGAAGAGACATTGTTTAAACCCAGTCAATCTGTGGTAGCGAGACAGTACACATTTTGTTGTCACTTCAATGTCGGGAGACACATTAGGGTACCTGATCGGCATACCACAAAGACATAGGTGGACAAGTTTCAGACAACTACATCTGTGATGGATATGAAACCCATAGGGAGCACGAAAACTGCGCGAACACAGGAGAATATTCAACGTGTGCGATCCACTATGGTTCACAGACACAAATGTTCCGCGCAGAGGCATGCAGACGCACCGAAGCTGTCAGACAAATAGTAATGGTGGATTTTGCATTTAAACCTTAATTTCCACCCATACAAAATCCAGTTCGCATAGAAATTTTCAGACAGACACTTGCTGCATGCAAATTGTTCTGTGAATCAGTACTGGGCATAAGGAACAAGCAACCTGATTTCATCCATCGCGTTATCATGTGCGACGAAGCAAATTTTGGGTTGTCTGGTTGTGTAAATAAATAAAACATGAGACACTGCAGAGATGAAAACTCACAACTGCACTCCTAACCTCTTCACAACCAGAAAGTGATGATTTGTGCGGAATATCAGCCTTTGGAATTATAGGACTCTACTTTTTTAAGGATGGAGATAGCCATTCAGTTACTGTGAAATCTGAATGATGTATGTTAATTGAATTTGTGTTCCCTGATTTATACAGCCATGACATTGACCTGGATAGAGTTTACTTTCAACAGGTTGGGGTTACAGTGCATACTGTTCGTCACTCTATGATCACATTATGGACGATGTTTCAACATCGCATACTGTCAAGATTTGGCGACATTCTTTGGCCGGCCAGATTACTCGACTTGTCTACATGTGACTTCTTCCTGTGGGATTCCTCAAGAGTAAAGTGTTTGCAACACATCCAGATGACATCAATGCTCTAAAGTAGCAAATTGTGGACGAAGTTACTGGCATACAAGCCGCATCAGTTGTGCATGCTATGGACAGCTATGCAAATGTTTCAGGCTTGATGTATGACACCTCGCAAGCATTATTTCAAGAACTAAACATGAAGTGCTGTTATTCTATTACAACCAACAGACTACATAGTGCATGTGTTATAATTTGTCACTGTTGGTGAAGTAACGTTGGTTATTAAAATGGCTTTCCCACTACCTCAAACTAAATTGTTTCATACTTGACCTCGATCATATGCTGGACAACTAATACACATTTTACAATGGTAGGGCATCGCTGCTCCATCCTGTATTTACTAACTACCTAGACACCAACCAAGTGAATGGAAACATTGTTCAAAAGTAAGGAAATAGCCACACAACAGGGATTTCGCACAAAATTTTACAATGTTCTATTTCCCAGAACATGAGCAATAACAAGTGCAGAGAATCACGCCCATGTATAGGCAGTTCATGGTAAACTGAGAACATTTGAAAGCCGTGCATACGATCTACTTGTATGCATGTTGTACATTCTCCTACTGACGCCATCTGCTTCCCCTAGCCTGTTGGCCCGCCATCGCCGGCAGACGCTGCATCTACCAGTACTTTACCTAGCACTCGTGTGCACTGGTTGGAAAGTGCTCCGCAGCGGTCGAACCATGAAGACCTCAGTTACGAGTGTGGCGGCAACGGGGCCGAAGAGAGTGCTCATGATGCGAGCAGGAATGTACGAGTGTTGAGCAAGCCATGTGTGCACACACGCACGTGTCTTAAAACGAGACTGTAAATTTGGGCCTAAGTGTAATCAAGCTTAATTAAGAAATGCTCAATGATGCACATTCACGAAATGGCCAATCAAGTATCCCTATAATATTTTGATTCCCCACAGACCTTAATTACAGTGTTTTGTATTTTTCATTAAATATCATTTTTGCGTGTTTCATCAACATTGTGTTTCATACAGTGTAATCTGTCAAATAAAGGGTTCCTGTACCAAGGGTAATTGTTTTTGTAAGGTTTTTTTTAGAATTTAAAGTAATGTGGATGTGTTTTCTGGAGTTTGAAAGTGTAAGAAAATAATTCATGCGGCTGACTAGCCCACCAAACCTCGACCAGCACGCCGTGCGGGACAGTTAGTCATACCATGGTGTCTCGAGGAGTTGGACGTGCTGACCAATGGGGTCACATTTCGCTCGCTTCATCTTTAATCACCAATCACTTCACAGCAATAGACATATATTTAGTGAAACCATTGTGTACTTCACAGCTGCCCAAGGTTCTCCACTCCTTGCTTTCCGTGGTATAGCATCGCCCAGGAAGGCTTAAGTTTTCATGTAAGTTCTTTGTTGCCTTCGGGCCTATTTTACAGTGTCGCCCTGCTGACAGGTTAAGCCCGGCACCATGTATAAGTTTGCTTCCTGGAGGAGCTATTAATAAAACCCAATGATTCAACATAAAATGGTGTATGTTCTCGTTTGGGTTGTGTAGGGGAAATAGCGGTGTGGGCCACCACCTTTTCCACCAATAATTATGGGTTATGTATCAGTGTTTTTTATTATCTTTCACTGTTTTTATCTACGTACAACTAATTATGGGTGTGTGAGCCACCTCAAGATCTCACTGTGCAGTGTTTCAGTAACACAACTGATAGTATATTAATTACGATGGCCGGAGCACTGGGACGACACCACCCATAGGTCGTCGGCACATGACTCGGAGAGGAGAAGGGTTTGCTCTATGCTAGGTAGTTGGTATTTCAGTTAAAATACATGGTGGCCGCCATCTACTGGTTGAAGGGAATTTGAGAATCTACAAAACATTTACCTGTCCCGCTCCCAACCTTAATGAAAACCACTTTGCTCCACTACCTTGCTGTCAAATGGCGCCCAAAATGGGGTGTGTCCTACCACCAGTATTCCTTTTCAAAACACCATTGTAATTTTCTCAAAATTTTCCACATATTCTACAATCATAGCCTGTCCTTTCCTGCTTTTGTTGAACTGCGCAAACATCGAGGAGGCATAAACAACATCTTCTGTGCACATCTATACCCGTGGGATGCCATCGCGATGCCAAGACCACCAGGAAGACTATGCACATGGTGCAAGGGAAAAGCGCTAGGAATCTGCAAGGACACCGCCATTACCATCACCACGAGGGAGGAAGCAGAAGGACAAGGGATAGCGGTCATATTTGTGCACCATGATATTAGCCAGCTCGCACCACCCAGGTGCCGATCAGAGAATGGGACTGTAATTCCTTCTCCTCCACCCACATGGCGTACACTTGAGGCAGATGATGGAGGAAAAGAAATGGGAGAAGGAGGAAAAGATAATTGCCTCCTTCTTGTGCTATCCGCTCACATGCCAAACAGTTGTGCATGCCTGCCATGCGTTGACCCCTGCCTCGTGCTGCACTGAGCAGGACAACCGTGCCATGATGGCACCTCCATGGTGCCAAGTATCGCCTACTCCAGACCATGATCCCATGTGCTGCACATCCATGCCCACTCTCTTGCAACCACGTGGACAGGAGCAACAACATGATGGCTGGCCGGACCAGTAGTGACTCCATCGAGTTCCTCTGTCCGCAGTGCTTGCGACCACAACCACAGGACTTTATTGCCAAATATGGGCGTGACTCTACATACTGTAAGTGTACCCGCCAATCCAGCACAAGCCTCCGTGTCGGGAACAACCACGAAAGAGAAGTGTGTGTGAACAGTGAACTAGAAACTTTGGAAACAAAATTCAACATTAACATTTTAGACAACCAGACAACAAATTGGTAACATGAACTGTTCTGCCCACATCGGTACACATTCTTATTAAAATGCCAACTGTGTAGTAACTGTTTATCGTGCAGAGTACTTGAACAGAATGAGTTGCAAACAATTAAAGGGCTAATATTTTCTAGTACGAAGTGCAGTACACAACCCTTACCTCATAATCACGTCAAGCATAATTGGGATAAATTCTTTGTCGAGTTGTAAAGAATAAACACATGAATCCGTAACAGATGTATGGGGAACTCTGACGGAAGAATAAGCAGCTGTGACACATGCAACATTAGGATCCACCTACAGTGTTAAACGGAGACAGAATGGTAGACAAACAGTGAGGAAAAGTTCAAGTGTGGAGACTGCACTGTGAAAGAGGAAGCCACACCTTCTGAAGTACCCGACGTTCAGAACATGTCCACGGTACTGCCCAGGGCGATAGTACCCGAGTCACGACCACTACCTGTAACTACCCTCCAGTACCAATCTTTGCCACAAATACCAGTTACACCATATGTTCCGCACCAGCAACCGTATTATTATTCACCTATATACACTCAACATTTTCCAGCAGTTATGCCAACCGTACAGAACCAGTTTCCTACCTCAACACCATTTCCAAATTTAACAACAGATGTAAACAGAGACACAATGGCTACTCCCAGTGTTAAAAATCGCACTGGCATACCATTTCGACCAACGCTTACGAGGTTACAGACACTGCCAACCTTTTCTGGCCAACTGTATGACGATCCATTTGCCTTTGTACAAGATGCACCAGTAGAGGTATATGGTGTCGGAAGATGAATGGCCCAGATATTTTGGGAAGCAGTTAGAAGGAGACACACTGCAATGGTGGTGATCGATGATCCATTATGGACTTAGTTGGGCAGAGTTCATTCACGTGTTTCAGTGCCACTTCGGAGGTACGTCCTCACCTCAATCCAAGCTCAAAGCAAACTCACGCTCCATGAACAACATGAGGGCGAAACGTTAATCGTATTCTTCAAAAGGAAAACACACCTGGTATGAAGATTTCATCCTGGATTGAGTGAATGGAAAGTCCTCGAAGTGATAGCAGAGACAGCACTGCCAGAGTACATACCAGCCTTAGTTTCACTACAAACAACTGTCTCACAGAGGAAGGAGGAGTTAGATCAACTAGTGCAGGTCTGGCGTAGACACCAAACGACACAGAGTTCACCAGGGGTCTATGTCATACCAGCACTGTGAATGAGCTGGTCGCGGCATCTGAGAGGGATGCCGACCGTACAGGGATGAATTTAGAAAGAACTCCCAAGGTGTATATAGAGTGAGAGAAGACAGAACCATCAGTGAGAAGCAAGGACCATAACGCACCCCATGATGGTGATGGCAGCTGTTGAGCCCCCTAGTGACTGTCCATCGATGGGAGGTGATGCAGTACCTCAAGAAAGGATACCACCAGAGGACACAGGAGGTCTGGAGCCACCCGACATGGAGGTGCCGACAGAAGTGAGCCCAGTAGGCGATGTCGACAGGTCCGTTGGCGATGGTCCATCGAGCCATACCGTCGAACATGAAGAACTGGAAACAGCACCAGTACTTCCAGAAGAGGACGAGGAAGAAGAATAACCATATCCCACCCTAGCGACACCACCTGTAAGCCTGCAGGAAGGAAATGCACCACAGCTTTGGGGCAGGACCTGACCTACTGGAATGCTATTACCGGGTCGCAACCAAAGTGAAGAGAGTGGATGGATAAGCAGTGAGGACAGCGAGAGTGGTGGGTTGGCCAGTCCACATCCTCTCCAATGTCCCAAGAGGCGAAGACTGCCTGTGCAGGAATGTACCACCTGTGGTAGCCCCACAGTGCTCTGAGGAGTGCAGGTTCGTACACAGCAGCTAAGGAACAACAGACTGCAAGCACGTAGAGAGGCCTATATGCTGCGTCCTCACTGCAGGAAGCAGAGGAGCTGCTCCTGTTGTGAGTGAGTCACTGGATGCAAACGGTCTCGTGAATGAAAGGGGGGGATTTGATGTCATCTGCTTCCCCTTAGCCCATTTGCCCACAATCACCATCAGCCGCTGCAACTACCAGTACTCTACCGGGCGCTCATGCGCTCCGGTTGGAGAGTGCACCACAGTGGTCGAACTGTGCAGACCTCAGTTACAAGTGTTACCACAGGGCCGAAGAGAGCGCTCATGGCATGAGAAGAAAGTGAAAGTGTTAAACACGCCTAGTGCACACGTGTCTTAAAAGGAAACCCTGCAAATTTAGGCATAAGTGTAATCAAACTTAATTAAGAAATGCTCAAGGACGCCCATTCACGAAACTGCCCATCAAGAAGCCTTAATTACATTGTTTTGTATTTTTCGTTAATTATAATTTTCACGTAATTCATCCTCAGTTCATTTCATACAGTGTAACATGTAAATTAACCGATTCCTGTGCCAAGGGTAATTGTTTTTGTAACTTATGTAGCATTAAAATAACGTGTATGTGTTTTATGGAGTTGAGAGTGTAAGGAAATAATCCATGCAGCTGGCCTGCCCGCCAAACATCGACCGGCATGCCACACAGGACAATTAGTCATACCATGGTGCCTCGAGAAGTTGGACATGCTGACCGATGGGGTCACGTTTCGCACGCTTGGGAGGCGCTTCATCTTTATTCACTAATCATTTCACAGCAATATACATTAATTTAGCAGAACCTTTATGTACTTCGCAGCTGCCAAGGATTCTCTACTCCTCCCTTCCCGTGGGATAGCATCGCCCGGGAAGGCTTAAGTTTTCACGTAAGTTTTTTTATCTCCTTCGGGCCATTTGCACAGTGTCACTCTGCTGGCAGGTTAAGCTCCTGGAGGAGCTATTAATAAAACCCAATGATTCAACGTAAATGGTGTGTGTTGTCATTAGGGCTTCCTACAGGCCATAGAGGCGCAGGCCCCAACCTTTCCCACGAATCATTAAGGGTTATGTATCAGTGTTTTGTATTATCTTTCAGTGTTTTTCTCTACATACAACTAATTTGAGGTGTTTAGGTCACCCCAAGATCTCACTGTGCAGGGTTTCATTAACATAACTGTTTAGTATTAATCACGACAGTCGGAGCACTGGGAGGACATCGCCTGTAGGTCGTCGGCACACGACCCGGAGA
This sequence comes from Dryococelus australis, assembly GCA_029891345.1. Classification (NCBI taxonomy): domain Eukaryota; kingdom Metazoa; phylum Arthropoda; class Insecta; order Phasmatodea; family Phasmatidae; genus Dryococelus; species Dryococelus australis. The sequence goes on from CM056996.1 coordinate 193,167,716, forward strand.
GGATAAGAGTTTTCACTAGGCTAGCTTATTGGTATTTCAAGTAAAATACCTGGTGGCCATCATCTACAAGTGGAAGAGCTGGCAAGAATCTATGGAACATTTACCTGTCCCGCTCCCAACCTAATGAACACCACTTTGCTCCACTACCTTGCCATCACTACCTTATGTAAAATTAACCATGGACCTCATTACTTTATTCATGTGCCATGAAGCGAAAGTGTTTATAAAAAAAATTACAAATTGGCTCATTTTTACACTTCATCACATCAAAAAATAAGAAAGGAGAAGTGACAAATTTAATTTAAATTATCACAAATGGTTACATAACACTTTTCATTCGACATTCGAATATGGAACTACTTTCCCTCCATCATTATAAAGTTTACTGGGTGCATATCACTCAGTGCGTCCGTTCAAATATATGGTGATAAGAGCAATGACATTTATTTTAACAGCTTTTACCTTGGTAAACCAACAAGTATTAACTATTCAGGTTAATCTCAGCTAAACATGGACAGAACCAGAACTGCATAGTGAAAAGCAAACAGGGTATAAGAGTAAGGTGGAAATAAGCTTTTAATATTATTAACATAAAATTACAAACAAGTTGTGAAAATATGTGAATATAAACAATCTGACAATCGTTGGTAAAAATCTAAAGATATGAATCGATTCAGAAGATGCATCTATAGTCCATTCCCGATTGGAAGCGCCTAATGAAAATCAACCCTTAAAGAAACACTCTTGGCATAACATGTCACCTGTTCTTTTTCAATAACCTGTATTTCAAAAATATATAACACCGTGGTTACCTTTAAGAGTACTGTATTACTGAATAAATAACCTTCATCTTAATATCTTCTATAACTTGTAGTATTTATTTATTTTTTAAATATGAATTAACAATAGCGAGTGCAGCGACGTATTGGCAATGAGCGGTAAGAAATATTTCACAGTTAAAAAATTATTTTAACCTCATTTTTTAGTATATTATTGTAAATTAAAGTGTGCCTATCTAAATATTTAAATATTTAAGTAGCCCCAGTGGCAAAATATCACATCTTTACAGTTTAAAATAACAGAGGAAAATATCGTGAGTAGGCTGTAATGGTACAGTATTGTTTTATCGAGCGAGAAAGCAATTGAATAACTGTCTGCTGGCGAGGCTTGTCGCACTCTTTCTCTTTCTTCATCTCTTTCACACTAGGGAAATTTCACTTCCCTAGTAACCTAGGAAATTAAACATATTCTCAATTGTAGCATATTCCATAATTATTACAGCAAAGTAATGTTTTTTAAATTTTCAATTTACAACTGAAAAGAAATTTTAATGTTTGAATACATATTTTAATATATTTAAATATGAAGGCGGGGCAGTTACCTGGTGAAGTTGGCAAACTTGGCGAGCAATGACATGGCGTGTTGTTTTTTGCCAAACGAAATGTAAATACTTCAAATTAATACATCATTTTTGTAGACGTTGTGATTTTTAAACCTACCTAGACAATTTACTATGTTGTGATAAATCTGTGTTTCTGCTGCAGTAATAAATATACTGTTAAAGTGTGTTTCGTTACCCCTTGTGTGTGAAATAGCATGGTGTGGCTGTTTGGTGGTAGTTACACTGCATCTGTGTGTGCGTTATTTCAAATATTTGTTTCGCACCATTTATACGTTTTAAATGTGAACTGTTTTTATGACGAAGCTATACATTTACATCTACGTCTGTTTATTTATCAAAATGTTATACCTTTGCCCTAAGGGTTTGAAACACAGCCATGTACTGTAATTTGCCACAACCATAGAAGAAAAATACTAAGCCCAGCCCGATAAATTTCAATATACGTAATAAACAGTTAGTAGCAAAACATATAAATATGAGCGCTATAAAAATTATGGTAGGCTTATTTGTGTGCATGTTCACCGCATTCTTTTAAAGTTTGTATGACAAAAAAGAGCAACACGAGTTGCGTGCTTAAATTTAATGTGTCTTTTTCGTTTGACTTAATGCTTCCTTTTAATATACATGTATTGAGCTATGTCATGGAAAACAAATATGGTAATGCAAAATAACCACAAGAACTGTCGTCAATTCAGGCATTTTTAAAACATTATAAAGCTGACCTAAATAATGTTAGAGGCCTAAACTGCTATTCATAGGGAATGGTTTTTGGAATATGACAGAATTCTTTGAAAAGTTGTAAACAATATACAACACATTTGACAGGTATAAAAGTAGAAGTCACATTTCAATGTCTATTTTTAGGTGTAGCGAAATTATTCGAACATATGTACACACACAATGGAATGTAAACATTTATTTTGACAGATGCTACAGGGCAGTCACATGGCAATGACTGTTTATAATTGGCGGAAGTATACGAAATGGGCCTGCAAAGCAGATATTTAGGAGGGTTCCGAGAAAGTCGCTTCCAATGGCGAATGGACTAGAAACATTTGCATCGATTCTATAATTGGCAATAATCGAAACGTCTGAATCGATTCAGCTACTAATCGAATCGGAATCAGCCATCTCTATTAAAATGTAAAACCTATTTTCGCAATCAAATATATTACATTCAACCAAACATTAAACAGTGACCAAATTCGAGTCTCAAGTGACATACAATAATACGACTCTTATCTATTTTATTAACATGCACATAACTTGTAATTATTTTATTATATGGGCTACAAATCTTTCTATAAACACTTCTATTACTTTTGTGCTGAGGACAGAATGCAACATTTACATTCCAAATTTATTAAAAACGACACACTGGTTTTATATTTATTTATTTTTTATTTGTCCTGTTTATCCCATATGGAGTAAAACCATTTAAAATAAATACATTTTCGTATTTAAATGTACACATACGACCATCTATAGGCTATCCATGGTAAAGTGAGCACTTTTGAAAGCCCTTTCATTTTGGAATAATAGTCAATAAATGTAACTTATTTTTGCCTTTGACTTTAACTTTCGAGTCCAATGAAATATATGCACTGTATTTATTACTTACACAGCAATATTTATTTACAAAAGATCGTTAAGGAATAAAATAATGGCTTGAGGAAAAAAAGTAACTAAGGCCTCAAAAGTGCATACTTTACCATGAACAGCCTATACAAACGAATACTGTGTAGAAATTGTATCTCATGACATCTCTCAACATCTATTACCTGAAACGATATTTATTAATTTTCCTGTCTCCTTTGATACTAGTTCTGGTGACTATTAATAAGATGTAGTCTCAAGAGCCTTCAATTAAATAGCTAAAATGAGTTTTAAGTGAAACCACTCTCAGGTGAGAGCTAAATCAAAACTAGTCTCAAAACGAATCTCAAGATTCGTTTATTATACAGAATATGTTCTTTAGAAGAGTCTCAAGAGTTGACACACGACTATTAATACGGACCTTATAGGGATGGACTTAATGGAATGACGAAATACGAAATATTCCATTTTCAAAGATCATTCAAGTGATCGATTATTCGTATTCCTCATTTGAATATTTTAAACCGAGTGAATCGCTCGGACTACCCAGTACTCATCGCTCATCATTGGAATGTTAGAGCGACCGCCACCCAGGGTTGCCAACCAAACCCGAATTCGGGTACATGAGCCAGAAAAATGAATTTTGTACCCGGTACCTGACAAAGATGATGTCGGTACCCAAATGTACCCGAATTTAAACTAAATAGGTCAAATTATTATTTTTTAATAATGGTAAAGAATAAAATGAATTAAATACATTGATATTTTTACAATTCAATAAACAGCGGGATGCCTCATCATATGTAATTTTAATCTGTCAACTATAAGTGGACATAGTTATGCAGTGGTAGACCAAGTGACACAATGCATGTTCAGAGAAACAAAGCATTTTGCGAATGTTCTTAGGGAAATTATTTACCATAGTACAATTTCCGAGCATGAATGTTAATGTACTATCAAATGTATTAAATTTTCTTTTCCTGACAATATATTGTTCGAAATATGTACAAAGTCTTTAATTTTATCAAAAAAGGCTCTTGGTCTAGGAATGCTGTATGTGTTATCTAGGTTAATTGGAGATAAAAAGGCAGGTTACAGATAGTCTATTATTGCAGAATTCGATATTTTTCATTTTAGTCACTGTAAAAACAGTACTAATGTATACATCTTTTAAAATTCCTAACATTCATTAATGCACCAGAACTATAGCAAATAGTGTTTAATTTCTGAGTGTTATGGTGACCAAGGAAATCAAAGTTTAATATTGTTTATAGGAACTGAACAATGTATATACCTGGGTACATAATTAGGTATTCACACTTTGTTTTTGAGAGTCTTTCAGAAATTTCTTATGCTCTAAACAATGTATATTACTACAAAACTATATATATATATATATATATATATATATAAATACATACATACACACACACACACACACACAGAAACACTTTTGGTTTCCGATATATGCCTTTCAGAAGATTCAAACAATACAAATATTCCAATCATCAGTCATGATTATTGTTTTTAAATGCCTTCATCACCTATCTCAAAATGAGATTCCCAGAAAAGCCATCAGTGTCTTCCACATAATTAGTACCTGTCAAATGTCTGTAAAAAGGCAAACAATCTTTGGGGATAAAGTGGAACAATATTTTCAGACCTAGCAACTTCTCTGTGCATAGTGGTTTACTATCTGGCCAAAATTAATTAAGTTTTCTTGGAGAAAAAAAAAAAAAAAAAAAAGAAGATTTCTCATTGATAAATTTCCTACCACTTTTTCCCACCATGTGTTTGTCTCCTTGCAACTTTTTGGCTTTAGGTGACTTTTGACAAAATTGACAGGGGATGTGATTTATTTGACGAATTTCTTTTAAAAATTAACCAGATCACTTTCTTACCTTCAACTGATTTTTTTTCCGGTTTGTGATAGATCCTTTTAAGATATTATGTTCCTACGAAGTCTTCTCTATCCATTTTGTACACTTGAAAGGGTTTTGCTTCCTACAACACTTGATGACTTTTATGTAATCTTCTGGAACACACAGTAATTGTTACGCTTCAATGCCGATTCTGTGTTCGAAAAGTCTGAATTGTTTCTTCGGGAACTGTCGCCAGATACCAGTATTGGGTTATTGTTTTTAAGCCTGAATTTTATGATGAAGAATATGTTTTCGTATGTACCAACAAATCTCTTGAGCCCTTCTCCCTGCTTCATCTTCAATCCAAGTGTAATAAAATTTCTTATAATTATTTTGAATAATGGACGAGACAGTTATTATCAGTACATAATGTATTAACAGAATGTTGTATTGCAAATGGAATAGTTTCAGCAAGGCAATTTGTTGAGGTGTTGTCTTCATGATGAATGTAAAACCAAAGATAAACAATCATTTTCATTATTTGATAACAACATATTACGAGGCCACGGTGGTATAGCGTTTGAGACTACTCACCTTCCACCTAGGCGAATCGAGTTTGATTCCCGGTGGTGTCACTTCCAGATTCTAGCATGTGGGAATCATCCTGGACGATGCTGCTGGTCGGGTGGTTTTTTCTGGGGTCTCCTGTTTCCCCCATCCTTTCAATCCGGCGCTTCTCCATACTTATCTCACCTCAATCCTCATTGGCTCTCAAGGCCACAATGTTGAGCCGCCCAAATCTTGTCGTCACTTACTAAAATCATGTTAAATATTTAGGTTATTACCTAGGGGCATTATCTTGATTATGCAGACCATCTGAATAAAAAATCTGCAGCAGACAATGAAACACTTCCTTGAGAGGATTTTACATGACAAGGTACAGAATCCATTTATCAGCAGTTTACATGGTATGTTTGGTCAGTTAAACAATCGTGAAGTACAACAGGATGAGCTTCTGAAACACCTATATTGTTTACCTGCATGTCATATTCAGAATCTCGAGGAAATTAAAACTCTCTCGGTGAGTTTACCTACAAAAGAAACAAACTAATGTTGTATTTATATGCCAGTTTAATTATATTAAATTTTCATACCAGCTAACACTATTTAAGACATGAGGAACTATGAAATAAAGTGTCTTTATTTTGGGCTTAGATTCATCTCTTCAGTACTATTAACCATTACATTTGTGCAATATTGCTATTTACCAATTCTACATAACAATAATACATGTAAATATTTTAAATACAAGAATACGATAGTGTATTAGCGACAATAGGCTGGTTTACTCATTTTGAAAATATTCAAAGTTTTTTTCCTTTTTATAAGCTTCAACATTTGCCATCAAGTTATATCCTCTTGATGACATATCTTTCAATATCATTATTACACTATCCAACAATGATTTTTATCAGTTTAAAGCATCAAGCAGACTGACTGACTAATAATCATGACACATATAACTATTAATTATCTTTCGTTAATAAACCAAACGACCTCCATATCAAACCCTCCATATCAAACCCTTGTCGCTTGGTCTTCGATTTACTTGTATCTTGCTACTTAGTCTATTAATGCAAAATTGTACAACAGAGTTACATTACAATAAATACAAATTATCTTTATTGGCTTTATAAAAATGTTTATAAGAAATTTTTTTTTTCATTTTTTTATAATATAGTTTGCACCTTGTGCCACTAGAGTCCAGTAATAACTAAATAAATGCCATTATGACACCTGATCTAACATTGCATATCTACATCCAAGTATGGGATTCCCCTTACTCCCAGTAATATGTAGAATATTTTCACAAATTGTTCATAATGTCATACAGTGTTTTCGATGTGGGTTCATACAGTTATATGTTCTAGTGAGTATGCACACACACACACACACACACATAATATACATACACACAAAAACACACACACACACACATACACATACACACACACACACACACACACACACACACACACATAATATATATATATATATATATATATATATATATATATATATATATATATATATATATATATATATATATATATAGTAGACAATTTCAAGTGATGTTATTTTACCAGGAAGTTTTAAATTAAATTTTTCTGTGAATATCTTTTGTAGCCTATTAGCAAGTTCTATTATTTATAAGATGAGCCTAAAATAAGTAGTAGGTTTCTTTACCTCAATGGGTTTAGCAGTGAATTTATAATAAAGTAAAGATAGCACTAGTGCAGTGTAGACACTCAATTGTATAGAATGTTCACATCTTTTTTCGTCTAAACTTCTATACAAAAATGCTAACTTGAAAAATAAAAATATGAATTCTCCAGAGCTTTAAAATTAATTTAATGTACTGTTAACTTGGTTATAACCCATATTAATGTCTAATATTTTTAAGTGCTTAGATATGTGTTTCCACTCATTTGATGGTTAGTTTTTTGCTTATTGGTGTGAGTTCCTTAGGCACAAAGAGCTGAGAGCTTAAATAGCTTCCATAAAATGATCTCTTGTAAAAATGCAGACCTTTTAACGCAGATATGAAAGGAAAATTAGATTGAAGATTTAAGATATATTGTGTAATTTATTGGCATACTTTTTTGTTGAGACTTCTTCCTTAAATTTTTATTTATTGTGTATGTATCCAAAGTGTACCTAAAATATGTTTGTGTACCTGAATGTATCCGAATTTCATGGCTACCGTACCAGAACTCTTCAGGCAATCGTTGGCGCCACCTGTAAGTCCTACTCCCACTACTCGTCGCTCATCACTCGTCACTTGTCTCTCGAGCAGGAAAGACAGATAGTGGCGAGTGCCGAGTGATCATTCAACCAAATATTATAGATCCAACTGTCGTTCAACACTGCCGTACCTGCGGCATGCACTGTTGCCAGTTCTCCACACAAATGAAACTATTGGGGCACAAACAGTCGTTCTAAACACTTTAAACATGGGAGTATTGTCTATCCAATGTAATATATTACCTGTTGGCCAACACTTGGATGCACTAAATTATTATCTCATATACTATTAAATTATTTCAGGCAAAGCAATTAATTTTATTTATGAGTAGTTTTTGTTATTATCATGATAATTCTAAATTTAAGAGTAATGTAATACCTGTAATAATAACAGTGGATATTATTCTATATTCAACCGATTTTCGTTAAATTTGGTTTAGTGGTGTATTTTTTTGTCCTGCCTCCCCAGATATGGTTTTCGCCCTCACCCTCTTTTTGGGGATTATGTTACTAATCCTATGACTCGACCTATTTTCTTCAAATTTGGTTCAGTGGAGTAGATCTTTGCCCCACCCCACAAGATAAGGATTTTGACCTCCCCCCTTTTTGGGGCATAAGCCTCCCAGGTTTTGGAAGGTGCATTTTTCGACCTATTTTCTTCAAATGTGGTTGAGTGGTGTGGCTGTTGGACTCTCCCCCCGAGATAAGGATTTCAACCTCTCCTACTCCTGTTTTTGGGGCATAAACACCCCAGGCTCTTGAAGGCACATTTTTCGACTGATTTTCTTCAAATTTGGTAAGAGGTTGTATTTCTGTTCCCTGCCCTCCCACGATGAGCAGTTAGGTCCTTTGTAAGCCTTATGCTTTAGGCCTTAAGTCTTAAGTCTTACATTTAGAATGATTGCAACTGCATGTCGGGTGTCGGGATATGCGAGTGAGCACCGATAGATTCGAGCGAGCATATGCCGAAGTTCGAAGACTACATTTCACCTTCGCCGCAAATAATAATTCATAAGGTTACCTGTTTCACCAATGGTGTACTATATTCAACACCACTAACAGTTTAGGGCTGTATAATTTATGGTTATATGATAGTATGAGAATCATGAAAAAAAGAACAAATAATTATACAAAATAATGTAACACTAGATTTACCCAAACAAATGTATATTACTTTTATATGCATTCTTTTTATTTTGATACATAATTAATGCTTCAGTCAGGCTGGATTATATATAAAACCTATGGTTACAGATTATCTAATAATAAATGTTGCAATAACAACAATGACAATTCTTGAATTACTGTTTAAGAACAGAATGTAATTTCCATACAAATATGTCAATCTTTTTCTTTGAAATCCAGTGTTGCCAAAATATTATGTTAGTATGTATGGTACTATTAAAAATACCTTTTATAAATTAGAAATGGCTATTGTTAACTTCTGCTTACTTATATATGCTAGTTTAATGTAGTGAATGAGCAACTGCTAAAATCTTAAAAAAAAAAAATAAAAAAAAAAAAACTGAAATTTTTCCTTATTTTGTTAATGTTGTACAAGGCAGAGCATTCTGTTACCGAGTGCGCATTCGATTATGGAATCATTCGATTACATGAATCACTCAATATTACAGTTCATTTGATTACTTAAAACATACGATTTTGCCCACCCCTAGACTTAAACATGTAAATGAACAGAACGGGAGGGTTGGTAATTTGAAGCAGTAGTGATTAAACTAGGACAGGAAGGGCCAACAGCCAATTAGAAGATATATTATGCTTTGCTTCTACCGCCAAAGCTGGCTGCCATTCGCCAAACAGTATTTTTCTACACCACTGCTATAAAAAAGTATCCCAAAGACTGGTAATCACAGTTGCATGTATAGTATTTTACCTCAGAAGGAATTGTATTTACATTCACAATGAAATTATGGTATATTTGGCTATTATCGGCAAGTGGTTATCGTTTATGGTACGAGGGCAAAAATATGGTACTTAATGAAAATTATGGTATTGGCTGGCAACACTGAATTGCACATTCGCTGAAGCATCTGCTTGGGCGCAGATTTCTCTGCTTTTTGCATCGGTACACAACTCTTTGCACCTCTGTTTTTTCATTTTTAATTCCATTTTGTTTCAATGCTTGTGAAATTTTTTTTTTCATCCATAGAAACCTGTATTTAATTGGCCCCCAGATGATTGTGTTTGGCCCTTTAGATGTTTTTTTTTCTGATTAGGATCACGGACACTTGTGATTGTACAGAAATACTCAGTTTTACCTCATGCTGATAATTAGTTACAAGCCCTACTAAACTTAACTGGTTATTATCAGTAATACAAAATAGTTTAGGGCCAATATATAGTGTTTTGGCTCATTATAACCAGCTATATCAACAACTGCTTGTGACCTGGTTTCATCATCAAAGCGCTTCAGTATTCCCTCTGAATCGAAAATTCGAGTAATCACGAATACTTTTGTCGAGAGGAAACAAAACGAATAACTTATAATAAGCCCCCAGGAACACAGTAAATGCAAATGCAGGAAAAATACAAACAAGATAAGACACTGGGTTCACAATTTGTTGTAGCAATGTGGCGTGTTAACACTTACTTAAATTGGTATAAAAGAGAATGTAGATAATTATGTGAAAAATGTAAATATACGCCACTATCTAACAAGAAACTCATACAATATAATATATAATATTATATAGGGAAATTAATATTATTATATTACAATTACTATAAGGGGCTGTGACCAAGCAATAACTATTTTTGTTAGTATTATTTCAGTAGTATTGTATTCTTAATTGCATTATTTTAATTAAAATCTATTGTATTATCACAGTATTTGTATGTAACAATATCATATATAGCCCAATCCCCACTGAAAGCAACTTTTTTGGAGCCCTGCTAAATATCTATTGGCAGCCCCATTTCGTATTATTCCGCCAAATCTAAACAAACATTGCCATGTGACTGCCAAGTAGCATCTGTTAAAACCAATGTTTACATGCCATTGTGTGTGTAAATGTGCTCGTATACTTTCGCTACACCTAAACATAAACATTTAAATGTGACTTCTTTTTTATATGTGATTACTGTTTACAGCATTTCAAAGAATTCTGTCAGTGGTCTATTTCAAAAACCATTTCGTACGAATATTACAGTCTAGACCTATAAGAATATTTAGGTCAGCTTTTTTTACGTTTTAAAAATGGCTGGATTGACGACAGTTACTATGGTTATGTTACATTAACATATTTGTTTTCCACGACATAGCACATTACACGTAATGTACGTCACTATTTTGCCGCGATTAGGTCAGCTTTTTTTACGTTTTAAAAATGGCTGGATTGACGACAGTTACTATGGTTATGTTACATTAACATATTTGTTTTCCACGACATAGCACATTACACGTAATGTACGTCACTATTTTGCCGCGACTGTGTTTAACACTGTTACAACTGCGGGGAAATTAAATATAGTTTTTAACTTTTTATTATTGATATGTGTTGGGTATTTTTCTTTAAAAGACTGCCTCAGTTCGAATAACGAAAGAATAATCAGTCCAACGAAAAAGAGACCATAAAATCAAGCACACAAATCGTGTCGCTTATTTTTTGTCACACAAACTTAAAATATAGTGGTGAACATGCACACAAATAAGCCTACCGTAACTTTTATTCCTCTCATATTTATATGTATTGCTATTTATTGTGTATTAGGTTTAATGAAATTTATTGGGGCTGGGCTTGGTAATTTTGTTGGGATTGGTGGTAAATCACGTTACACAACTGTCTTTCAAACACTAGGACAGAGGTACAACGCTGTGATGAATAAACATACGTGGATGTGAATAAATAACTTCATCACAAAAACAGTTCACATTTAAAATATATAAATAGTTCACATCAAATATTTGAAATCATGCATACATACAGATCCAGTGTAACAATCACCATGCAGTCATGCTATGCTATTTCACACACAGCGCTTAACAAAACACACTGTAACAGTATATTTATTACTGCTGCAGAAACACAGATTTATCACAACATCGTAACTTAGGTTTAAAAAACCCAACATCTACAAACATGATGTGGTAATTTGAAGTATTTTTCGGAGTAAGTATAATTTATGCTTTGTTTGGTAAAAAGCAACACGCTATGTGATGGCTCACCATGTCTGCCGTCTTCACTTTGTTTCTGTCCCACTATCATATCTAAATACATTAAAATAAGTATTCAAACATTAAAATCTCTTTTCAGTTGTAAATTACAAATTCAAAAATCGTTATTATGCCGTAATAAGTGTGAAAATGCTACAATTGAAAACAAGTATTATATTAATTCTTACTAGCCAAGTGAAACTTCCCGAGTGTGAAAGAGACAAAAAGAGAGATAGTGACAAACATCGCTCAACAGAGAGTTGCTTTCTCGCTCGATAAAACAACACCGTACCATTATGGCCCATTCACAATGTTTTCCGCTGTTATTTAAAACTGTAAAAATGAGATATGTTGCTATCGGGGAAACCTAAATATTTAAATAGACACAGTTTAATTTACGAATAGTATACTAAAACTAGGTTTAAATAATATTTTTAACTGTGAACTATTTCTTACCAGATGTTGCCAACATGTCGATGCTTTCGCTGTTGTTAATTTATATTTAAAAAGAAATAAATATTACAAGTTATAGAAGATATTAAGGTAAAGTTTTATTTAATCAATAGTACAGTACTCTAAAGTTAACCACAGTGTTATCTATTTGTGGAATACAGATTATTGAAAAAACAGATTGGCATGATATGCCTAGAGTGTTTTTTCAAAGGTTGGTATTCAGAAGGTGATTCCAATCGGGAATGGACTATAGCTGCATTTGTATAATCTAAGTCATACATACACTCGCAATTAGGCTACCACCTGGTGGCGATCTCTCTCACCTCTCCTTTACACAACCAACTCCGTTTCCACTCCCTTCCTGAATTTACCAACCCCTCTCAGAGATACCAATTCCTCCCTCAACACATTCCACTCCCTCACAGACCTCATAAGCATAGACAGCCTACCCCGCTCCGTTCTCCTCCACACCCTCTGAAGCTTCTCACTGTTGTTTCCTCTTCCTCTAAACACCCCCTTACTTAGCTTGCAGTGTAGCCGTCCCCATCGCCCTCTTCATTCACCATCCTGTACATCCTGACTAATCGTTCAACTTTCCTCCTGTCCTTCAATGAGCTCCACCCCATTTCCTTCATCATCACTGATATCCTATAGTTCCCTTCTTCCTCGCAATCTTGCCCCAGCCTTCTCCATCTACCCTTCACCCATCTTGCTGCCTTTGTCTGCACCTTTTCCAGTTCTCGCACCTCCACCTCCACATACGGGTCCCATATTGTTGCAGCATATTATAACATTGGCTGTACCATTGTGCCATATGCCTTCTCCTTCACCTCACAGCTGATCCCATTCAGCACCCTTCCCAGCATACCCAGAGCCCTTCTTCCTTTGCAACCACCCTCTCTACCTGTTTTTTCCACCTGAGGTTTCCCTGCAGTACAATCCCTAGGTACTTATATTCTGCTGCTTCTTCTAACTCTTGTCCGTCCCATCTGTACATGTCCCTGCTTATCATCTTCTTCCTTGTGAACCCCACTACCTTAGTTTTTCTTACATTTATATTCATTTTATTTTTTCTGGTCTACAACCATATCTTATCAATGTCCGCCTGCAAATTTCCGCAGCCCTCTTCCACCTCAGCATATACAACACAATTTTCTGCAAACAATCTGATTTTTCCTCTAATCCTCTAACACATGTCATTTAACATTTACCATTATGGTGAATAACAAAGGACCCAGCACGCTTCTCTGTGGTACCCCTGATGTAACCTCCTCTTCCTCCGATATTGCCTCCCCCACTTTCACCCTCTGCCTTCGCCCCCCTGAGAAAGTCCCCTATCCATTCCACTACCCTCCTGTCTGGTATCAGCACCTCCACTTTCCTCATCAATGTCCCATGTGCACCTTATCAAATGCCTTCTCAAAATCTATGAAGCAGACATCCACCTACTTCCCCTCATCAACTACTTTCACCAGATCCTCTAATAACCCAGCCAGCTGAGTCTCACATGAGTATCCTCTCTTGAAACCATACTGGGACTCCTCCAACCAATTCAGATTGTTCATAACTCTCACCACATACTGCACCACCAGCATCTCCATTACTTGTCCTGTATTTGATGCGAGACTCACCGGTCTGTAGCTGCCAGGCCTCCCCCTATCCTCTCCCTGCTTGTGTATAGGTACCACCATAGCATACTTCCAATCTTATGGTAACTTACCCTCTCCTAAGGACTTTTTAAACAGCACTTCTAAATATTTCGTCTACTCCTTGTTACCAAACTTTAGTGCTGGGTTTCCTATCCCATCTGGTCCCCCTGCCTTACTGCTCTCCAAACCCCTAATTACCTTTTCTATCCCCCACTCCCTCATCTTAAACTCACTATACACCCCCCCGAACCCTGTTTGTCCCCCTATTCCAACCCTCCTTTGCCTCAAACACTGACAAGTACTGTCCTTGCAGCATCTCCGATTTTTCTTGGCCATTTGTCGCATGCCTACCATTCCTTCCTGTTAGCAGAGGGATCCCTTCCTCTCTTCCCCTTAACCTCCTAAAATACCTAAACAATTTCCCCCATTCCTTGCCTTCTCCTTCTTCCACCATGTTCCCCAGAAATACATTCTTTGCCTGTTTGATCTTCCTTTCAAGCTCCCTACCCATTTGTTTCATAATTTCTTTAGATCTTATCATCCCTTTATTTCTCCACTTGGCATGTAACTTTCTGCATTTCTTCTTCATTTTCAAAATCTCCTGTCCATAATATGGGGGATCTCCCCCAGTCCATATCCTTTTCATTGGCACAAATTTCTCCAAAATAACCTCCATTAATCTTCAAAACTACCTCCACAGCACCTCTACACCCTACTCCTTAGACCATTTTTTAAACCTCTCTCTCAGGAATATTTCTGCTCCCTTATGTCTCCTCTCCCATACTGCCACACCAACCTTTCTGCCATTTGCAATTCCCTCATCCTGCCAATCCCAATTTCCACAGCCGGGATATGATGGTTGCTTATACTATCCAATACTATTGCACCGACTACAGCATTCCTAGGTCTAACCAACACCACATCCAGCACTGACCCAACACCCTCCTCATTCCATCTCGTAGGTGTTTCCACTACCTGTACTAATCCTCTGTTGACTAACTGTGCTGTCATTCTCTGCATTATGCTACCCTTTCCTTCTGCACCCTCTACCCATTTCACCCCTGGCATATTCAAATCCCCTGCTACAACAACCCACTGCCTGTCCTTTAGTCTATCGACCCTGTACTTGATCATCTCAATTGCCTGCCAGCCCTGTCCTGGTGGTCTATATGCTGCCAGCAAAGTAATACTCCGATTACTACTACCACTCAATTTAATTTCCATTACCTCGACATCCTCACTAACCCATTCTATCGCCCCTTTTAGCCCCTTTCCTTACACACACCATTATTCCTTCTCCTCTCCCATCCCTGTCTCTTCTGAAAATGGTGAACTCATCCTGCCTACACTCTAGTACTTCGTCAGTCAACCAAGTTTCCACAGCTACCACTATATCCACCCCATATCCTTTAACCTTTCCCCAGAAGCCCTCCAGCTTGTTGTACACACTCCTACAGTTCACCACCATTATCTTTATACTAGTACTCTGCTTTACCATCCTACATTGCTTACCTGCTATCTCCACCCCCGCGGCCTCATCAATACTATCCTCTCCATTTCTCTTCCCTTCCGTTTCCTTGCTTCTAACTGATTGCTATTTCAACAACTGCTGCTCTGCTCTGACCCTCTCCATGCAGCCAGCTACTTCTCTACCTAGCAGATCACCTAGAATCCTCTTTCCCTTTTCTGTCAGGTGAACCTAGTCCCTACCTACACTTTCCCAGCCTACCAATTTCCTTCTATCTTTAAATGTAGTCCCCGAATATTATTGACAATTAATATATTCAAAGAACCCATATGAATCCTCTGAATCTACTCTATGCACAAAATAAATTAAAATAAAAAAAATCTGGTTAAACTCATTTCATTATAAACCTTCCATGTTATCTTTAGTTTATGATTGATATACCTGCAGCTGCAGTGCTACCTGGCGGCGAACGTGGCGAAAAACTTAAGTTGGCAAACTAAAAGCGATTTGTTTCCTAACCATAGATAATATGCCAATATTGCCAATGGCCATCTTGTTTTCTTGTTTGAAACGTTGTGCTAACGTCGCTGAGTGATGGATTGTTGTTGTGTTTTGAATACTAATTTACATTTGTGTGGGGTGGACAGTGATGTGTGTCATATTTGGCTTGTTTAGTTAATGTGCTTCAGTGTTTACTCCAGATGTAGGCAGACTTATGTGTGGAATTTGTATAGTTTTAAGTCCATTATGAGCGCCGGTTCCAAAAGCTGTAAGTTTCAGTTCCGTTTTGTCTAGTTTTGAGGGGTTGTGATGATTCCAGAGGGGCTTGTACGTTTTTTGTGGGAAATTATTTGCGAGTTTATTTTCTCCAAAAGTAACATTCTGATGGAAAAAGAGGTACAGGAATGAGCTAATGTTTTTTTTTTTTTGTGAAATTGTCTCTACGAGCCAAGGCTCGTATAAAAGAGGCTGTACAAAAATTATTCGTATGGCAACAAATCAGCTGTACAAAATATAACATACATTACATAGCATACATTATTAACTACAAACTTGTAAGTAGACTATTTAAGACTCAACAGTGAGATAATTAAGAATAGGGGCTTTTTCGTAAATCGAAAAAATAATACCTGGATATGTTAGATATGATTGTTAGTAATCATAATTAATAGGAATTTTGGAGGGGCTTCAAGTAGTTTTCTCTAAAAAAAAAAATAAGTTATAGGAGGTTTATCAAGATTACTATGTTTAAGCTACAGAACACGTATAATTTACGCCGAATTAATTTATGTAGGTTCAGTGAATTTTTTTACATGTAAGAATAGCATTTTAAATATTTAATCTGGAAAACATAAATTACGGGGTATATTTATAGCATGATGCTGTGGTTATGAAGGTAAACAACACAGGTATAGAGCTGTGTTGGGACATAGTGTAATTCTGGTGAATTTAATGCTTACCTGGTCTATATTTATGAGAGTATAAAACATATAAGCTGGCTCCACAATAGTGCGATGCATTGCGTTGTGATGGGTTGTGATGCATTGAGAATTGTGTGAAATATGAGTGTTTCTATTCTTTTATAGCAAGGTGTTATGAAAATGATGTGTGTGTAAAAGTTGTATATTGTGTTGTGTGATATTTATTAAGTAAGCTGGGGTGTATATAAAATTAATATCTGCTGTTAGATGTGGTAATGATCAAAAGTATACTTGAATAAAATAATAATGTCCGTGTAGACTGTGGACAAACCCTTTGCACGAAACTAATTTTGCAGTTCAATACTTTTATTGTAAGTAGTTTCAGTCAAATTAGACACTGGTAATAGTCTCATTGCAGTCTAATATTGTATGAGCAGATATGCAAACACTTTCACAATGATAAAATATATTGGAAGACATAATTATTTAAATAAAAGATCAACAAGAAAAACCCCTTAGGATATTTAATAAAAGGGAATGTAAGATAGCACAACATGTAACTTATGAACAAAATAACTCGTATCTCTTTCAAATCAAATAATATTAACACTTAAAATATTTCACATTTCCTGCCGTCAATGTACTGATTAGATAGAAATTGTGATGGAAAATTGAACCTAACTTCATTATCTAAGCAATCAACACTCCAACAACAACAGTATAACGAATTGCATAATGAATGGAGCATAAATTCTGCACAATGTTATAATCACTTCAAAATTTCAGTTCTTGGTAGCTCACTTGGTAAAGACATTATTCTGACTATTTGTATTTCTCAGACCTCTGGATTTTAAATGTGCCATCTTTTAAAATAAATGTACTTTACTGAATTTCGAATACTTGTGTGATATGAAGGGCACAACATAATTAATTACTAGTGTAATAGTTCAAAATTAATCTGTTAATAAATCTCATGGTCATTAAATACTTTAGACACACTGAATATAGGCCACAATATTGACACTAATTTCGAGAGACCTACTTGTGTATCAGCGATGGAGATGACTGCAGACCAATCACCAAACATTCTGTTAGAAAGTCAGCCTTTTACCAAGTTGTTCCCTCAACTCTGGTAATCATCTGCTCCAGACGTGTGTCGCTCCTGCGCTACAACGGGCTCACGTCCAGTCGAAGGTCCTCATAAATGTAGGCGTCCTTGCAGAACTATCATATTGGCGTGCCTTCTCATCCCATGATTGAACTAAGACTCTTATTTTAAAAGCTTCTCTAGCTCTTTAGAAAAAATTCCTGCCCAACAAGCAGTCTCTACAGCATTGTCACAAATTCAAATCAAGTGCCACTCTGGTAGGACAAATATAAAATTCTCTTAGCCGACTGACCAAGGATTTTGGATGTGTTTAGCCAGATACGATTCACAAAATTGTCAAATATTAAAAATAATCACTGGATACATCTATGTTTGAAGTAAACGGGATAATTACAGTAATTTGCCCAAAAAAATAATTGTGTGTAATTTAATGAACTAATTTGATATACTACAAAATAATTTAATAAGCCTCTGATCTTAAATATTATGCTCATTCAGTAAAAAAAATTATTATGGTTGCAGGAAAAAAAACTTATATTTACAAACATAACCTTGCAACGAAAAATAAACAATAAATTTGTAAACACTATTGGAAAACAACTGTAAGGGAAACCTCTTACAAAGGGAAGAGTTAAATTATCATATACCTGTGTGTGGTGATTATTGTGATTAAATGGATCAATGTTGTGGCATACCTAATAATGTACGCCGTATGAATGATTGATTCGGTGAGTAGTGATTTATATAAAGAGATAAAGACAAACTACGTGCGGCACCAAACGACCCGGCCCCCCTAACGGGCGAGTGCTTGGCAGCAGGCAAGTTATTTTTATCTCTCATACTGCACGCCAAGGTTAAAAATTTAGAACACGACAGCTCATAGTAACATTAGTTCGCTTGTCGTGCGCACAAAATTTTCTAAATCCGTAACCTTGAAAACAAAATCGCCCATAAAATCCGAACCACTGTACCAAATTCTGTGAAACAAACAGCAATTTCATCACAGCAATACAATTATAAATAAATGCAAATATGAAGCATCATTAATAAATGCAAATATGAAGCATCATTAATAAATGCAAATATGAAGCATCATTAATTATGTTACAGTCATCACAAACAACAACCAAATACAGATTTGATATTCTGTATATTGGATCAGAAATCAACTATCAAATTACAACCATAATACACCACAAGGGTGTATTCCTCCTAATGAGTTCCCTTCATGAGTAATTTCACTGTCAACTTTCAGTCACGTAAGTGTATGTATAGGTGCTGTTATAACTGAATATTTCTGGGTCGTTTGGTGCAAGGGTCTGCTAGGGGTTATACTCACACTCCTTTATGGCACTAATGATATACACAGTGTAATGCCAAGAACAGCACACTATGAAGAAATGTTATCTATGGGTTAATAAAAAAAGGAAAAGAACAAAACATAAACCGATTATTACGGCAAAACATATTTATTATGGATTAAAACACAATTCAGCATGACCATAGATAACATTTATTCGTAGTAGGATGTTGGTGGTATTACACTGTTTATATCGTTAGTACCATAAAGAAGTGTGATTATAACCCCTAGCTGACCCTTGCACCAAACGACCCAGAAATATGAAGTTATAACAGCACCTATAAATACACATACGTGATTGACAGTTGACAGTGAAATTACAGTTCATGAAGGGAACTCATTGGGAGGAGTACACCCCTGTGGTGTGTTATGGTTGTAATTTTATAGCTGATTTCTGATCCAATATACAGGATATCAAATCTGCATTTGGTTGTTGTTTGTGATGACTGTAGCATTAATTTTCCTGCTTCTTATTTGCATTTTTTTGTCATAATTGCATTGCTGCTATAATTGTGGTGACATTGCTGTTTGTTTGACTTAATTCGGTACAGTGGTTAGGATTTTATGAGCATTTTTGTTTTCAAGGTTACGGACTTAAAATATTTGTGCGCGCGACAAGCTCAGTAATGTTACTACAAACTGTGGCGTTCTAAATTTTTTAACCTTGGTTTACGCTATGGGAGAAATAAATAACTCGACTGCTGGCCTGCTGCCAAGCACTCGCCCGTCAGGGGGGCCGGGTCGTTTGGTGTTTTTGCGTGAGTTGTGTCTTTATCTGTTTGTGTTATCTATGGCCATGTACAGGTTATATCTTGTTTCTGATGTATATAAAGGTGATTCGCTGCTTCCCAGTGCTGTGGCAGTGGAAACCACCTTATCCCTCCCCTCCCTTGGGGTTACCTCCTGGTGCCCTTTCTGGGAAACCCATGAATAATGGATAGGCTGTAGCGCTACTTGGCGCCTTTCATGCGTCACAGCCCCTCTTTCCTGCTGGAGGTTTCGACCGGTCTGGCGACGATGCAAGAATGTTCTGGTGAGACTGGCTGGTGCCTCGGCCGTCCGCAACTCATTAACGGTGTCGGGGAAGATTCTAGCCACCGGGTTGCGGCAGTGTGTGTGTGTGTGTGTGTGTGTGTATATATATATATACACACACACACATATACAAACACACACACACACTGCCGCAACCCGGCGGCTCACAGTCTTTGATGGAGGCCACCTGGCGAGTATGCGCGGGAAAAGTGAAGTGTGGACGATGATGGGCAAAGTGCGGGGCGTGAATGCACGGATGGTGTGAAACAGACGAGTGAAGCCTACTGTGCGTGAGGGCGCTTGGAGGACTTAAGAACATTGCGACTGGCGGTACATGGACTGAACTGAGGTGGGAACTGAATGGAAGTGTAATACGGATTATATTGTAAATATTCAAACTGTCAGTTTGGACTTATATTTTATAGAATATTTGAATAGGTTGATACACTGTCTATTGGGACTGATCGTTAATTATTTAATTTAATTGATTTTTTGTATTAATTATAAATAGTATTAGAGTAATTAGTTGTGAACAGTAAGTAATATCAATTTATTGTGAGATTTTGAGCTCAGAGAATTATGCTGTAGCTACTGTAAATAGAATAAGGAAATTATAATGAATTCTTTTCTTTGATTAAGACCTCCATCACTTAACGAACTTGGTATAGCCCATTTAATTTCTAGAGAGAGAAATTGTAACAATACTATTCAAGAGTGTACTACCACATGTGATCTTTGTCAAAACCTCCTCCAGAGTATTTGTGAGACAAAATACAGCCTATATTACCCAATTAGGTATTGGTGGAATGAGAATAGAATTTATAATATTTGTTCATGATATGGTTTTATTAGCAGAAAGTGAAAGAACTACTAAAAGATCTGAATGAAACTTGTGAGGAGTATGGAATTAGAATCAATACATCAAAAACAAAGAGTATGGTATTCAGTAAAGGAAGGAAACCAGCAAATATTAAGATAGGACATGTTAATATCAGCCAAGTAAGAGCATTCAAATATTTAGGTAGTACGATAACTGAGGGCTTGAAATGTCATCAGGAGGTGAAGACTCGTATTGCAGTAGCGAAGGAAGCATTCAATAGGAAGAGGAGATTAATATGCGGAAAACTAAATAAAGCACTGAGGAAAAGACTTGGCCAGTGTTTAGTATGGAGTGTGGCATTCTATGGGACAGAGACGTGGACACTGAGACGTGAGGACGAAAAAAGGCTAGAAGTGTTTGAGATGTGGATGTGGAGGAGAATGGAGAGGATAAACTGGGTGCAAAGAGTGAGTAATGAAGAAGTGCTGGAAAGAGTTGATGAAAGGAGAAAACTGCTGAAAGTCATAAAGAAGGAAGAAGAACTTGATGGGACACTCGTTGAGACGGGAGTGCTTTGCTATTAGACGCTTTGGTAGGAATAGTTTGTGGAAAAAGATTGAAAGGAAGGAGAAGATACAAGTTGATATATGACATCAAAGGAAGCGTAAAGTATATGAACCTGAAGAGGTTGGCAGAATACAGGAGAGCATGAAGAGATGCCACGTGAAAACCTGCCTGCTGGGGAGAACACAAATGATGATGATAATGATTACCCCATGAACCAGTGTCATTATTGGTTGACATTTTTGGACCCCTCCTAAGATCCAAGGCAGTAGTTAAAGAAATTTTTGTTATGTTACATCTATTTTCTAAATTTATTTAACAGTAGTCAGTGGTTCAAGCAAATGCCCGAATCTTGTTCCAAAAATTAAAGTTGTATATTACTGAAGTTGGAAAACCGAAATGTATTCTAGGTATCCGAGAAAGGCAGCCAATTCACCAGCGAACTGTGGTTAAATGGGATTGAAGCAACTTAACATTATACTTACTACTATCTATATCTATAAGACATCCACAGAGTAATCCCGTGGAAAGGAGCATGAAATCTATCGGAATGATGTTATGTATTTGTTTTAATTCACAACAAAGCTGGAGGGTTGAGATACATTTAATCAAATTTGTTATAAACCATACTGTTCACGTTACCACGGGACAAATACCGGTTGAAATTCTGTTGGCTCAGCGTCTGGTGAGTTCAATAGAAGACCTGAATGCTCTACCAATACTTGACGTCTGCACAGTGGAAAATGACCCTGAAAAGGTGTAACAAGAAATGTTAGATTTAGTAAAAAAACGATTGTCTTGTCTGCGGAGAGTAGACAGCACCATTACAAAATAGGTAAATAAATTTCAAATCAACTATCTCTTTACACAAAAACTTTTTCTCACATTTGAAGGTCCTTTTAATGTTATAGGCGTTATCAAAAACAATTGCTATGAACTAGCGGATTTAGATGGACAGCCCGTGGGCAAATATAATATTACCCAACTGAAGCCTTATAATCTGTCTAAGGTCTATACCCAAGTAAATACTGGTGACAATTAAATGTTGACATTGCCTAGCAGCCAATAATTTGTAATTGACTTGACTGATGTATAAGCATACAAATAAGCATCTCAGAAGCTATGCTGCAATTTGCTATAGATGATCCTGACAAGAGACTGTTGCAGAGCCTTGAGTACTGGGTAAATGGTTTATATGGTTATTTTATGTCTAGTGTTATGTTCATTATTCATTTATAATTTAGTGTCTTGTATTATGTTGTTTTACCGTACCCGTACGTTTGTTTGCCAGTCCTGATTACGTATGGATCCTATGTTGCTGTGAAGTTATGATGTTTCCAGTCGTTTAGGAGACGAATAAATATTGTTATTGGAAGCGCTGTATTTAAACTACAGTTGTATGCAGATGATTTGAAAATGCCAATAATTATAGGAGGAAGATAAATGCACTGCATAACATGGCAGCGACAGACACGCCGCATTCAGTGATTCACTTACGAGCAAGTTGCCCAACCTACCCGAGGCTGAAAATCATATTGGTAACCTTCATGAAGAAAAAGAAAAAATAAATAGAACACACATACATAATTACATATGCATACATAATTACATACGCATACATAATTACATACGCATACATAATTACATACGCATACATAATTACATACGCATACATAATTACATACGCATACATAATTACATACGCATTTGTTATCTTGTCCAGGTTAGTTGAGTAGTACTCACAGTTTGGTTTTCTTATTTTTCATTACGAAACAAGTGATTTAAGTAATTATTTATTTATTTTGTGGAGCAGATCAATCTTCTTGTCGTTTTCTTCTTAGTGTTTTTTTTACCTGTTGTGCACTATAAGTTTCAGCTGATTTGTGTAGTTTTTTTTAAATATATAATATTGAATTGTAGTTGTAAACATATGTATTTGTTGATGATTGTGTTGTCCTTGTAAATAATTTCTATAGTAAAACTAGTACATTTTTGTTGATTGTCAAATAGAAGAGTTATTAGAATATCCATTTGAAATTTAAAAGAATGAAATAGTATTGTAGAAAATCCAATTTCTAGCATGATTTACTAGGGATTGAGAAAGCAATTTTCCTGGTAGCAGCCTATCCCTTAGTTGTCAGTAGGGTCTTCGTAATTTTAAGATAGGACTATGTGCTAATTACGATAAATTACTCAGATGGTAATTATCCTCTAAATACTTGTGACACGAGGCACGATAGTGAGGTGTTCTTCACTTCAAGAACGACTTCTTCGCTACATAAACTTTGACGTGTGTTTAAGAGATGGTGGGAACATGAAACAGTGAACTCGGTCAATCAATTAAAATCTGTGGAAGTGGGACTTCTGGAAAGAAAAAAAACTGATAGTTTTCAAATTAAAAGACTATAACTACATTTTCGTTCCTCACGTGATAAGGATAGCGTGACACACGTATGAAAATATTGAATGCAAATAAACTGATTCCTAATGAACCCCTATGTAAGTTTGTTACCAGTGTAAGCATCGTAGAAGCATCTTGAGGATGTTTTCTTCTGAGTTCTATAGGATGTTCTCACCAATGGAAAACCAGCGTGACAGTGACTATTCCATCCAAGGAGGATGTCATCAATATCACTTTTCACTGATCAGTGTATCAAAATTGTGCTTGGCAGATTGGATTTTTGATGGCGGCTACCTTTACCAACATAACTGAGTGCGGAAAATATTCCGCGTTGCTTCAGTTTACCAACATTTCTTAATATATCTAACAAATCTGTTATGTATTATAATATTTGTTGTTTAGTATTTTCTCTTATTGTACATTTGTGTA
Source organism: Dryococelus australis (assembly GCA_029891345.1). Lineage (NCBI taxonomy): Eukaryota > Metazoa > Arthropoda > Insecta > Phasmatodea > Phasmatidae > Dryococelus > Dryococelus australis. The sequence goes on from CM056996.1 coordinate 193,192,263, forward strand.
TGTCTCATGTTAATTATGTCTACGAGTTGAATTATTACTTTAATTATGTGAAGAATTTTTGTTATCTCATGATGTTTAGTTGTAAGACATTGTTAGTATTGTTGAGTGATTGTTATTATGTCTAGTGTAATTGTTATATAATGATTTTTTTTTTACCTGCTGTCAGATTCCTCAAAATGATTTAAAAAATTTTCAATTACTCCTTACTTTACAGCTCTCTCTCCAATTTTAATTGTTAAGAATAACATTAAAATTGTTGTCACACCTAGAGGGGAAATTAGTAGTAAAATGTTATACAGATGGGTATTATGATGTTAACTTTGCACTGTTTATATTCTTTTCTCTATGTTTGATCAAACCAGACTTTGGTCATTTTATTTCATACGTGTTTTGAGCCCTTCCAGGAGGTAGTCATCGTAATAGTTACAGTTTATTAAATGTCCTTATGTTAATAATCTAATTTGATATTTAAAATAACACAGAACTTAGATTTGCAAATTATTTTATACTGTATGTCAAATCATATAGGATTAGTGAAATTGTTACATAGTTTGGTAAAAGTATTGCAATATGTTTTTTGAAAAGATTTATATTTAATGTGAGATATAAATAACCAAGGAATAATGATATCTATGTAGTTTAGCTTTTGTCTAAATAACAAATTAAAAAGGAAGACAGTTGGTTATGCAGATTCTAGAAGAATTTGTTAATCCAGGAATCATATGATGGAGTACTTAAAATGTTGTGCTGCTAATATAGGTGATTAACTTACATAAAACAACACAGAGGATTCCTTATTTGTCTACGAAGGGAAATTTTCAGCACCAGGATGTGTTATAAGGAGTTTTTACGTAAGGAATTCAGTTACATTCCTGAAATTTGAGTCTCTCAAATTTGTTGGAAGTCTTACTGTATTGTATGAATCTCAAGTAAGACCCATCCATTTACTAAGATAAATTAGTTACCTATATTTTTCAAGTTGTGACTAATGGATATATATAAAAAGAGGGCAAAAAGAAGTTCAATGAATTTAACATTTCTATGGAATGAAACTTTTTAAAGTTTTAAACTTCAATAATGTTTAAACATAAAGAAAAGGCTGAATTTTAATAGTTGAAATCTAAAATGTCAATGGTTAAACTTATTTTGAAAATTGGATTCAACAGCTTGTATTTTGATAATTTCACCCAGAAGCCCCAAATGTAAAAATTTAATACTCTCAAGCAAGAGCTAGCCGCAGAGGCAAAACAACTTAGTAAGTTTTTCAACAGTGTTTAAGATTCACTTCAGAATGCAAAAGGATTCATTTCCTCATAATTTTGTGCGCCTCGTATCATGAGTATTACTATTTGTGGTGCAATAGTCATAATTTATCTACATGTCAGCTAAAGTTGACAAGTTGTGATTAATTTAATTAATGTTTAGTTGATGTGCTCAAGTGTTAATTGTGTCATCTTGTTGTGTTTCTTGTTGATAATACGTTCTACTAATCTAATCAATTGCTTGGTGGTAGTGTGAACATTTACTTGAAAATAGTATTTGTTCATTCCAGTTTCAAGTTACACCAGACATTTATTAAGTAATATTTGACAGAATAAGTAAAGTACCAAAAAGAAATTATATTCCAGTATTTAATTAGAAAAGGTATTATTAGACGTACAACCTTGAGATCAACTTCCTTTCTTCCAAATAGAGTAAAATTAAATTTCTGTTGTCACCAGTTTACTATTACAGAAATAAAAATTTGGCACCGCAACATGGTGGCCTCAATCGAGCAATGAAAAGATATTTATCATGTTGGTTCAGCTATAGAGAAAATTTTTGCACACTAACGTAGTAGTAGGAAACAGTTTATACACTTATTATTATTTTACAGAACATAATTAGGATGTTTAAACTTAGTCGCAAGGAGGGAAATGAATGAATGGGTAGTGAGAGAACCGTATTAACTCAGGAGCTCGTTTTATCTGATAAGTAATAGTAAAACTGACAAAATTATTGATTCAGCTTCAGGAACGATGACTGATTCAGCTTCAGGAAAATTAAGTTTTGAAGGAACTCCTATCCTTAGTGCTACTTCTAGCATTGGCGATGATGATGTAGATGACAGCACACAAGTAATGAGAAATTTTTTAAACGAGGAAATGTCAAACTTACTAGGAAATGTTTCAACACCAAATGTCTCTGGTAGTTAAGGTACCTGGTTTCATGACTGCAATGACACAAATTTTCTCTGAATTGAGTACAAAATTTGATTCACAAAATGCAAAAAAATGGGAAACTATAGAGGTTTGGAGCAACACCTGACTAGTGTGACCCAGAAAATTGTTTTGAATGATTCTGCAAATTAAACTGCAAACACTCTTGCTGAATTCAGGAATACTGTACACTTTCGCAAAATTGATGTTCAGTGGGACAACAAGGTTGTGCACCACCATAAAGGCATGTGAAGTGGATGCCCTTGATGTGGGGTACGCACAATCTTCTATTAAGCAATTCTTATGCACAGGCTGTCGCCCACCACTTGCATCCTGTCGCGGCTTTCCTTGTGGCATCTGGCTGGCCCTCCTAGGCAGAATTTCATTCAACAAGATGCCCCTGCCTCTCAAGGAACTGCATGTTTTGGCTTCGAAACACTGGCGTGGAGTTGAGTAAAGATAGTTTTACAAGATTAAATTTCTATGGCCTGTATATATCCGTTCAAGTAACCTTACTCCCAATTCATAACACTCAACCTCCACCAGTTCATGCCTCGAACACCTCTGGCTTATTTAAGGAAAAAACTAAGACTGTTAGTAAAATCTTATTTCCTTTCATTATGTGAATTGTATTGGAGCAACTTTTTATGTTTTTGTCTGAAACAACATACTAATAGTAGTACTCACTTTTGTCCTACGTTATTGCGCCATCTGTAATAAAGTGGTGTTTTGGAATTTTATTTGTTTAAAATAAAAGTAAAATATAAAAGTGTGCTGTTAGGTGGGCACCTTGGAAAACAATAGTGTGTATGTTCTGACCACAAGCCCACACATATAATCATTGTATAAGACAATTGAAATTAATATTGGTTTGATTGAATGTTCTGAGAATAATCATTCAATTATTCAAATTGAAACAACTTATTATACCACTGTTATGACATACAGATAATGATATCCATGTAATCAGCAATACCAGAAACCTTTAAATATCTTGATAAAGGTGAAGTAGGGATTCATTACGATAAGTTTAATATGGAAGCAAATTGCAACGTAGAATAACACTAAACATGACAAAACAATACCCTTTCAAATAAAAATCTTGTAACTAAACTATTTACAAATCTGTGGTGTCAGAAATATAGTGCGACTGAATAAGAATTTACTAGTGAAATTATTAAATTCATTCACAAATATTATGTGACTAACACAGCAGTGGAGAAATCTTATTGTGATTTAGCATTATAATTCAGAAAAGTCCTTTTATTTCAAATGTTCGAATTTTGAAAACCTCGGATAACTTTCAGTCAGGAGCACTTTGAGATTTCTACTTTTAGGCCTCTGGTTTTGTGGCAAACTGTCCAGGAAATCTTGAAAATTAACTCAAATTATTTCTAGTTTTGTAAGAATTATGAGGATTTAAATTTTACTGCAAGTCTGAGAATGCTCAAATCAAAATATTCAAGTACAGTACACACTATTTTATTCATGCTTCGCTTAACCGGTTTTCAGCTTATCTGTGCTGCTTTTTGAATTTTGTGGAAATCTACTGTAACTTCTGCGGCAAGGCGATGCTGTTAATATGTGTCGTTTTACAAGCAGCGGTACCATGTACGTCTATTGCTGTGCTGCGGGAGCTGATGTTTATCTCTTTAAACTGTCGGCCTGTCACAGAGACCTGCACGAGTCCTCCATTTCCGCCCTTTGTGAAGTGCATATCCAACCGCCTGGAGGCCGTGTTCGAAATAGCAGATTTTGTTGACAAAATGATCACATGACCTGACTTTGGTTACAAAAGTGGTATTACATTCTGTAATTTGGTATTTTGTATCATGCAGATGTTAGCAAAATTACAAAGTGCCATGTTTTTTACCTTCAAAACACATGCGCGAATGCACAAATTAATTGTTTTTTAAAACAAATAATTGTTCATAAAAATTCACTAGGCATTTTTATAAAAAGCAAGAAAGTGTTGCCGTAAGTGCTTAACACGTGACTGTTGACAATGTCCAAAGTAAAACTTACGAAATAACAACTTATGAACTAATGAATTTGTCATTTTGGACACAACCTCAGTAACCCCCCAAACCCCCTGCTCAACCAAAACCTAGGCACACAATCAATTCCAACATCACGTCTTGCCAGTTTAATGACAGCCGGCCCGGGTCATTGTTCACTTTGTAGTGTTATTTTCTCAATGTCAACAAAGCATAAAAAGTCATTTTAAACTATCGCGGAAAAGTTAGAAAAAAATTTTGAGAATGGAGTGTTATCAACAAAAACATCAGTCTGGGTGCCAAGTGAAAAAAAAATTGATGACTTTTTCAATAAAGGCACTGTTTAACTTTTGTTACATTTTTTCATATCAAGTGTTTAAATGTTTACAAAAAACTTAACGTTTCCTGTGTATTAAACTTTTTTGTGTATGTAAGTGTGTGAAAATTAAATAAACTCCTAGTAATAGAGGTTGTACTGTATTGTTTAAATGCCAGGTTGCCTCATTTAAACTTTCAACCAACTATGCCATCTAAAGGACTGGTTTGAGCTATGCACGTTTTGAAAGCGACACACACAATTACGCACTGCTTATGTATGTCGCTTGCCTGCGCCTTGCACCGGCTGTGTATACTCAATGTGTCATGAATTACATGTACTCAGTGCAACATAAATATCAGTTAACACAATTAATCACGAGTTTACTGTTAATGATTTTAATTTTTATTATCTTGGATGAGTAGGCCTCGACGAGTTAATGTGACAGCAGGACTAGACTGGAAACAGCTTATCTTAATTGAAGTGATACATCAGTGGAGATGGCTGCTGGTATCCTGAAGAGATCGGAGTTGATAAGTCCTTGTTTATGTAGTAGTACTCTCCAAACTGTGCATACAAGTGTAAATGATGCTGGTACCGTGTCTCTGTAACACCGGGCTGGGGTCTCATGATCGTTGGCAATTGCAGGCTGTCCTGTCGGAGCTACCTCGTCGTTGAACTCTCTCGTTCCATGACTATCTTGCAACTCCTCTTCTACTAAAAATTTGCAAGCTTTCTTGCTGGAAATTCTATTTTAACAACTAGTCCTCGTCTTATTATTCGTGTGTTCCTAACAAACAATTTCACTAGGACAAAATAATAATCTTCCTTGTCTGTAGATCACAGATTTACATAATGTTACTTTAAAATCTCAATAAAAAAATTTATTAAGGAAAATTTATATATGTAAGTTTGTGTCTGTCCTAGAGTGAGCTGAATAAAATTATACTTTGATCAACATTCATAAATTAGCCTAATCATTTAGAATTTTACAGATTATTATTTGTCTCACTTCAACGTACTTAAATAATAAAATAAACATAAATTGTATACTTGACACATTATTGAGTTTAAAAGACATTAACAATAACCTTGACAAATTTCCAAAGATAATCTGGCATCAAACTAAACTGTAACATATTAAAACAATTTTGGGAACCTCTGGTAAGGCTACTCCTTACAGAATAAACACTTAAAAATACACAAAATACATGCCTTAGCTTTTACACTATGTGTTTAAATTACATATACACTTTGGCTAAAGGCTCACCTTGTTACTCATTGCTCCTGTTTACTTTCGCCAACATTCTACCTCAGCCTTATGTTGTTTTAACTCCTCTTTAACCTGTTTGAACGTCGTTTCTAGCCTCAAGTTGGCCATTTCGATTTGCAGTGCTAGTTTGGCTTTAAGTTGATTGCTGTGTAAGCTCAGTTCTGAAAAGCTGTTCATTTTTCGTGTTTGGTTTTTCTAAGCATGCATGAAGCTATTCATTTTGTTGTTCGAAATATGTATGCAGCACTTCAGTCTGTTTTTCAAAACGTGTATTAAACTGTTCAGTCTGTTTTTAGAAACATGTATGAAGCTGTTCAGTCTGTTGTTTGAAATGTATTTCTCGTTGCAAATCCATCTATCTTGTCATCAATATTATCTGTACAAATTTATGCTGATTGTTTTGTCCGCTAAGAACTTCAGTTGGAGCGGTACTAACATTTATATTTCCTGTAATAGTGTCATTTCCATGAAAAATAATTAGTTCACTTTCATCTGTGTTTTCTTGGTGTCATTGTTTAAATTTTATTGAACTGTTGTGTAAAAAATATGGTTCCAGACTTTCTTATACATGTATTAATGATTCTGGAATAGGTTCTAAATGTATTGTAATATATAAGCAGTTATGATAAGACTTTATAACTCAGTTTTTCGTGGACCCCAATACTAGGTAAATTATTTCTGTGGTTATTTCTCTGTAATTTAAATTTCTCAAATAAGTGGTATAGTTCAGAAGTGTCCAATTTCATCAGAATTTTTGAAAACTTTAATTGAAGTGTGTTTTTTGTGGCATGCACAAGTCTATCAAACAAATTCACTATAAAAACATTATATTCAACAAATTGGTCATCACAATCCTTTTAGTGTTTGTTCCACAGAAACCCCAAAATTGCATCATGTACATTCATTTTCCAACTGAATTGTAATATATGTCCTGACACCATAATATGAAATAATGGCATTAAATATATGTCTGTATTACAAACCAAGATTCCAATATAAAACAGTACAATAAAAATGCCAACAAGGCCTTTCAATTAAACTTTTGATTTATGCCAATGTACTCAATACCTTTAACATACATTCCACGTGCACAATACACACTAGAAACTGAGCCTACCAAAGGCACCTGAATGGGAAATCATTAAAATGATTTAACAATTGAAACTTTTATTAATATACCAAACTCTGAGAGGAGGCACTCTGAGGTAGCAGCTAAGGCAAAGCCCATCTCCCACGTAGTACACAATTTACACGTTAAAATTACAAAATTAAAAAATAGGACACAGTTGCATAAAATTAATGTAAAATACCAGATTGTTTGTTACAATTCTTGAATATTGATAAATGACCTGCAAGTGGGTGAAGAATTCATGATGGCAAATAACGTAAGAGCGAATGTCGTGCAGTAGACATTTAACTTTCACGGAATGCTACAAATATCTCTGCGGCAGGCAGACGTCAGCAAAAAAACATTAACGTAGACTGTACACCATAATACCGCACTGCACAAAGTTAACCTGAACCATAATTTTGAACGGGAATCAAATCCAAAGGGAATTTTGAATACACAAACATTATAAATCCAGGTTGAAGTTAACTATCCGCAATAAATATATATATAAATAAAACAAAACTAGCTGACTTGTTGTTCAGATTCAAAAATAACCCTGAATTGACTCAATAGAATAATCTATGAAGTCACTGAAAGATACTGTGTGGTAGAGCATTATTATCTTTGCCAAATCAAGAGGTGTGCACTGGAAACGCTTCATGTCAGTTAAGTCAGCGGCAAGGTGTGTTCAGAGTATGGCAGAGTACTCTATGAACTAGTTTTACCATCTGGTCTACTGCAGTGGTCTTTAACACTGAGTGAATTATCAACAAAACCATATACTTAAAACTAATCCACTTTATTTGTGCTACTCTATCACAGAGGGGAGAGATTCCTACTGAATTGGACTTCAGTTGGCGCAAATATAGGAATAATTTACCAACGTTAAATAATTGAAATACCAGAAGTTTAAATTAACACTGAATATTTATTCAGAATTAAAACAAACTTAGTAACAGTGCCATTGAATTGTTTCAACAAAAAAAATAATTAAATCATTAAGCTCTTATAGACAATGACAGTCAACATGTTAAATGAAGCTATGCAAGTAGTTAACTCTAACACGCATGTGTTGCTTAGAGAAAATTATTGTTTTATCAAAGTATTGCTTATTTTAGCATTTCAGCATAATTTTAAAACAAACCAGGTATTTTACAGTATAAGGCATTAAAACTGGAAATGCAAGTTACACTCAGTTTACTTAGCTCACTGCTGCAAGGAAATTTCCACCAGCACAAATATAAATATTAGTAAACCAGAATATTCAACCTTAGCACATAAATTAAGTAAAGAATTGACAATATAGAGAAAAATAGAGTATTATTGCACAATAGGTCAATGCCAGTTACAAAAAGGACTATATGAAAATTATTAATGTAGCTGACCGAGTACTAACATCTGTACTGGTCTTGCTAACATAAGGTAGGTATAACCTCAAAAGTTAAATATTCAATATCTCAACAGAATCTAGAGGTTTGAGTATTATGTGAAGACAAATTCCATTTATCTCTGCCTGGTTGATTAGTTCCCGCTAATGTATGCTGTAACTGTGAAGAATCTGCACTCTTTGATGGGCTCCCAAAAGCATTTAAGTACAGTAATTGGTTTCTGCATGGTGGAATGTGATTTCTTTTGAATTTGGGTTGGTTTGAAAGTACAGGTACATGTTGCTTAGCAAACTGAATATAAGTTACAAAACAGGTTTTCAAGTGTATTTAAAAAGAGTGCAGCACCACAAGTTTTAATGAAATTTTCAGTGGTAAATTTACTTTACAATAGCCAGATACACTTGAAGACTGATTAATATTCCATGTGGGCTAAGGATGCAAAAGTAAAATGGTTTAATGGAAGCTTCATGTAATAGTATATACAATCTACAATAAAATACAGTGGAAAATTTTGGTTTTGGCTGTCCAACCTTCTATAAATAGCACTCACTAGGTATACAAACAGCATTTTTGTTTTATTTTCTGTGAACTCAGGTGATGGGCTGGACGAAGCAACATGTGCTGTTATGGAAACATCCATGCTTGAAGAAGAAGGTTATTTTAATCCACCTACAATCTCCGGGGCTGCTGTAAGTGAGGCAGGAAGCAAGAAGCAACTGGAGAGTCTGTGTCGTGTGTGTGCCAACACCGGTGACTATTTCATCCCTATATTTGGGGGGGAGGGTGTGGAGCACCAGCTGGACATGAAAATACAGAAACACTTGCCCATTCAGGTGTTGGAGACTGACGGTCTGCCAGCCCAGGTGTGTTACCAGTGTGCTTCGACACTCATAGCATGGCACGACTTGGTTACTGCTTGTGTTGAGGCTGACAAGAAGTTGCATCAGCTTCTGCAAGAGGAAGAGGATGAGGAATACGAAGATCGTGAGGAAAAAGTCATAGAGGTAACTGATCTCACATTATTCAGTGCATTTTGTTCATAGCAACCAAACATATTTGTCAAAATTTGAAATTAGGTGCACATTTCAAGCCATTTGAATACAAATGTTATACAGTGGAACACCTTTTTTACACTTTTCAAGGGAACAAAGCAAAAGCACATCCTCATGCACCTGGTGGTGCATGAGGCTGTGCTCTCGTGTTCTAGCACTGACCAAATACACATATAGGCGTACATTTTTTGCCAAATATTTTATTTAATCAAAGATTTAAATATTTAATATTATTGACTCAAAATTGATGCTATTTTCCTTTAAGAATAAAATATTACATGGTTAGAGATAAATTTTTTTTGCAAGAGATTATTATTTGCAGGGTTTTTGCCTCATGCGCCTCAGTGCTCTACTGCGGCTGAGCATGGATGCAGCTCCACCAGCCAGTCCTTTGCACTGGCTGGAGTAGCAAAAAAAGACTGTAATTTCACCCTTATCTGTACCTCCTCTGTGCTCCCTCGGCTTCTGCACGTAGGCAGGAAACAACAGTGTCATGTGCTTGCTCCATGTGGCTGAAAAACGTTCAAACTAAATTCACCATCACTCTAAAACTATCCACTGAAATATGTTCAAAATTTTACTGGAAAATCACTAATATTTTCTAACTGTGATGATGCAATCGTAATCTTTTCTCTACTGAATAGCTTTTTAACATAAAAAATGATGAAACACAACTCTGTTTTGATATTTTTCTAGACATGCACAGGGGAGAAAGTAGCAAGCAAGATTGATTTTTTTTTTTTTGTACCTAAAATGTGAGCCATAAGAAACTATGTTAATTTTAACCAGAAGTTTTCAGAATTTTTAAATGTACAAATTTAATGAGAGTTACAATATCTTGTCGTATTTGATGCAAATAAATGAACTATATCTCTCAAAAATCTATTTTAATGTTGTGAAATTTTATAATAAAGAAGTAATTTTGATGATGGCCAATTGCTGTGACACTGCCTAAAAATTGTGTTCAGTTACCTCTTGTAGTAAATATATTAGTGACCCTTTTATGCTGTTCTATAAAATTATTCAGTCATTTTTTTGTGATAGGCATATATCACACATTGGTACTATGAAGAGTGTACCCGCAAATTATTAGAATTGTAAACTGTTAGCTATTTCAGTAGCTTCTGGAGATAGTGTGTTTTTGAACCATGCCGAGACATTTTTGCTGCAGACCTAATCTTTTGTCCTAATCACTCGCGACCACAAGCTTGATGAAGGGGTATTGGGAGGGGGGGGGGATATTGCTTACAGGAGGAAGTTCATAGTACTAGGACAAATACCAGGTAGGCGCTTGCACATTCCCCCCCCCCCCCCCCCCCTCTCTCTTCTAACAGCCCAAAGTCGACCCAAGTTTCAACATCTCGCGGCTTTCACTCTACTGTGTCACGTAATTTTTCGTGTAACACTTGCCACTTCATTTCACTGCCATTCCACAACCGTTTAATCTACTACCCTAATTCCTTCACCACTGCATTCAGTGTTCATACCTACACATTTGTTTTTCTGTTCTTGCATTAAGCTTTTATATTTACCCATAACTATTTTTTTCCTCCACCCCTGTACACCACTCTTAAGTGCTCCCACATCCTAAACCACCTGTTCTCTCTTTCTGTTTTAATTTAAAATATACTACACCTATCATCCTAATTCCTTCATCACTGCATTCCTTGTACATTCTTTCATAATTGTTTATTCTGTCCTTGCATTTTGCTTTACCATTTGACAATAATAGGAACATTTAGAGTTTGCTGACGATCCTCAATTAATAAAACTTGCAAGAAATCTCTTTTTAGACAAAGGATTTACTGTGGAAAGAGACAAAATCAACAATAGTTATTTAACAACTCAAAGCATGAATTAAAAATAGTGACCTAAATTAACTCAGTGCCACTTGCATGTAGTAGGCTGTGCAAGACAAAAGTCACACCAGCAGTAATGCTATTTTCTAATTCAGTTTCTACAAAAATATATTTAGGACAGTGGCGGATGCAATTGTACAGAAGATTGGGAACCACATGCCGTACGAAGTTGTACAATGTTTTATTCGAACCCGAACATTTATCAGAATTAGGAACTTAATACTGCTGCAGAAAACTCCTGGAATGAGAATAGAAGAAAACAATAAAAAAAATGCTAGTTAGTACAATAACCATGCAGTTTTTACTGTTGTATGTTGTGGCAGAAGTTTTATATCAAATGCAATCTATTCAAACATCACTTGATTTGTTATACAGTTTTTTATTTTAAAATGCTATGTGCACTTCATCTATGCTGAAATACTTTTACATTAGTTATAACTTGTTACATTTAACATACATATTTTAATGAAAATAAATTGAAATGTAGCCATTCCTGTTTGTCACAAGCATTCATTGTTACAATGCTTACAAAAATCTATTCATGAATAGCCGAGTGTTTAAGCATTCACAACACTTTGTACAATAAAAACAGATAACATTATCATAAACTTTCAATATTGTGATACAACATATTTTAGAGAATTTGAAACAAATAACATAAAAAACAATATTTGAGTTTTAGTTTTTGTGTGCATTTATACAAATCAAATAGAATTACGTACCGTATTTAATTTTGATAAAAGTCGTACATATAGTCCACAATGTATTATTTACAGTGCAGCCCATGGTAATATACTCCTAACTAACATCACTCTCCTTGTTGAAAAGAAGCCAGTGCCACTACTTGAAATCACATATTATTACTTTGTAATGTATATAGCGAATGTACAGTAAACCAAACATCTCAAAATGATACTTAGTTTGCAAAGCTAAAACATAGCCCGAATGCAGAACTACACAACTGCATCATCAATGTTGTAAAGTGACGTGTATACAAATTTCTAAAATTTTTGTATTACAGTTACAAATGTTGAACAATTATAATATGGCTGGATCTTCAGTATTACAAACAAAAGTTATGTACCAGAAAGTGTTTATTAAACTGTTAGACTTCTACTTCCCTGCAACAAAAAATTAGTGCATTGAAAAAGGTTTTAAAACATTGTGTACATTAATTTGAAGTTTTATACGTGAAACTGAAATCAAGAAACTATCAGAAAACTGAAGTCTGTACGTGTAATGATGAACATAAAAAAAAACTATTCCACTAATTTTTTCTCATATGAAACTGTATGAATATGACATGGTGACAAACTTTCTTACTGTGAAGGAAAAGAAAATCAGTTCACTTCATTTTGCTTTTACGTTTTTCCTGTTCCTCAAGAATGTAATATAGGTCTCTGATTATCATGGACCTAGCGTGTCTGGTATCAACCAGTTCAAGTAACAAACAGTTTTTGTAAAATCTTTCCAGCTTCGGAAACATTTGAATCTTCCAAAAATCATGTCTTTCAGTTCTCTCTACTTCAATATCCATTGGTGTCCAAACACAGAGAAGACAATATTTTATCCTTGAAATATGGAGTTGACCTTGTATCTGATAACGCTATGGGGGAAATGAAAAAAAGGGATCTTTAAACCACCACTGTACTGGCAAGCGTCAGGTGGGTTTCTCCCACCGGGAAGAGACGTCAGTCATAATGGCCCTAGTCATGGATACTCAGTGCAAAATAATACTAACGACCATTCACTTTCTGGACTCTTCATTGGGAAAGATCGTTGTTTTCCGGTCAAGGTAGGCCCGCTCTTAAGAAATAGATGGGTAATGTGCATACAAAATGAAAAGAAACATCAAAGTTTGTATACCCATCTTATTACGTTGTTACGGTGTGTAGAACTTCAAAAATATATCAACCGTATGTGAAAGTGGCAGCTACGAATTTTATGCATTCTGTTAACTTTATTACACTTCTCTAATATTTTATCTGCATAAAGTTATAAAATTCAAGCTATTTATTAGTTAACATATGTTTACTCTGCAGCATATATTATTATTATTATCAAAAACTAGAGTCATGAAGACAGAATAATTACTTCTGTTACAGTGCTACACAATATACTTTCAATTCTGAATAATATTTGCCTCATCCAATCAAATTCACAATTTACAGTTTAGAAAGTTCGGGTATGTCATAGTTTGCCATAATTGTTGTCCTTTTGCAAAGGGTGGTCATTCATGTCTATCTCACGTGTCTTGTCTGCCAGCTCGTCGACGGTCTGTGGCCGTGAAAGCAGAAACAGATTCCTGAATGAAGGCAGGAGGGTGTGGGCAATGTGTCTGCCCTTCTGTCTGCTCTGGGTACACTCGCTTATGCAGACGCTCTTTTTGCTTGACGAAGAGCTCTATTTCCTCATCAGGGTGTTGTATGCGTGAGTGAAAGTCAGTAATGAGCCCTGAGAGAATTTCATCTCCAGTAAAATGCGAGATGATTTGGGATTTGAACTGGGGCCATACCTCTATAAATTCTTCGTACCTATCCCACCATTTTCTGGTAGGTCCGTTTAGTTGGTGGCTTGCTCTGCTCACCTACTGTTTTTGGGGGACGAGGTGTTTTCCTCAGCCCCGTTCACATTTTTTAATAAAGCTCCTGTTGTCCTCGTAGTGTTTCTCCTGGAACTCAGCTAATGCAATCTCGCAGGGTATTCCTTGGGCGATTGGACTATTCCGATTTATCGGGTTGGGAGGTTTGTAGGTGTGCTTCCGCCTACATACCTCGCATTGGTACACTTGCCCTTGGTTCTGGATGCATTCATCCATCCACTCTATACATTGTGGTGAAATTCTCAATTGCATAAAATGCAATGGATGATATATTGCTCATATCCTTCATATTCAGCCAATTGGTAGACCCTGGTGTTTGTGTAGCGGGGTGTGTTGTTCCATCCGAGACACATGCAATGGAAGTCGTGGTTGCAATAATTGCATCTAATCAGGTTCGTGTCTCTGCACGTCGGGATGGGGCAAGGCGTGTTGTTTGTTCCAGTGGTGTTTACCTATGCTAACGCACCTCACGTTTCCGGGAGACACTCTTCTTGGACATTTTTGGTAATGAGTGCCACGGGGTGTTTAATTCGACTCCCCAAAGTCTGTTATGGGCTCCTCTGCAAGGAGTCATCAAGGGGGGGGAGGGGGTGTTACTGGCGTGGTCTCAACTCTCAAGTCTGAGCTACCTAGAGCTGTTGGCGCCACGTTGGACGCTAATTGACACGTGCTCCTATCTTTGAAATAATGGTTTGGGTGCTGAATGCATGTTTGTTGCTACTGTAGCCCTGTGTATCGCGGTAAGTGCTGTGGGGGCCGCTTTGTGGGAAGAAACCGTCTGAGGGGAGGAGAATCAAACCCCAGAGTGAGTTAAACCGATTGTTTTCCGTCCTGGGAGAACAATTTTTGTCATTGCAAGAGCTGCCAAAATGTGGGACGCCAGCTGAATTGGGGGTATGTATCATGATACTGCTTAATCAATGGCAATGATATGGGTGGATGATCCCGCCGGAGGGGTTGATCGCAGGGGTCGCATATGGTGGTGTGTTGGTTCGTAATTTACTGGTGAAGTAGCTGCGCAGGTTTTTCGGGTTATCTTCTGTGGTAGTTGAACCCTAATTACCTTCTCGGAAGCTAAGTGAATTACACATGAATTATGTACCTCCTTTTCCTCATTTAGCTTGGGCGGCGGTTTAGTTTCTACTGGCGGGAGGGTCTCAGGCTGATTATTTCCTGATCAGACCATTGCTGACAAATACCCCAGTATGCGTCTAACTCTGACTCGTGGTCAAGGGGAATGAACGGAGAAATAGGTCGAGGTGCAAAGTCGGGTTCCACCGATGTTAGCATGTCGTCACTTGTAACTTCGGCGTCTACCTTGGAGTTAATTAGTCTCTGTAAAGCTCTCGTTCTCTGCGCTGGTTATGGCACGGGATGCCGCCCTTCTTACTGTGCGTCTGACCAGCCTTCTGTCCTTTCTGTAGACGTGCAGTCCTGGGGGTGTGTCTTATTCAGCCAACCCCAAGGCACTGACAGTTAAATATGCAGTCCGGAAATAGGACACCACAGAGCGTAGGCGAGGGAACACTGGTAACCTCAGGAGAAGCGGCGTGTCTTTTCAGTAATGCTTTATGCAAGCTCAGTCTCCTGCGGAGTTCGGCATGCCTCACGACTAGTTCTCAGTGGGGTTTTCTATTGCACGTGTCAACAAGTTTTGCTGACAGAATATTAATAAAAATAAATGAGCAAGGAACTAATATTAAAATTATGGTAGTCAACAATTTAAGTTTTATGTTATATTTATTATTATGATTTTGGAAATGGGAAATCCCGGTTGAATTATACAGGTTAGCTAAGAATTAATTAGATGACGTAAATATTAATTCAGGTGAAGGTGAGCCTGGTAAATTAGAATAACGCAAAATTATTCAGACTTCAAATTGTTCATTAATCTACGCTCTTTACAGCATATCTTCTCCAGGGGAATTTGTCCAGAAGGGAAAAATGTTGCTACGATGTGCTACCTCGGAGAGGTAGTGACTGGGCTAACAGGGGTGCAGGGTTTGGACATTGGGTAACCTTGGGCAGTCTTCAATTGCAGGAAGAGCCTTCAAGTTGCTGAAGAGGTTGAAGCCTTCTGCAAGCTGCTGGAGAGGTTGGAGCCTTCTACAAGCTGCTGGAGAGATTGGAGCCGTTTGCAGGCTGTAGGAGAGGAGAGAGTTCTTAGTCAGACCCTGGGTGATCTTCCGAGGGTGCGGGGGTGTTGTAGCCTTTCATCACGGGTTGCTTTGTCAGGGTAGTGGCGAGCGCTGCACATTTCTTATCTCCCTGTGCTGAGGTGACTACAAGTTTACCATCTCGGCCCAAGGCTTGGCGGGTGTGACGTCACAGGGCAGCAGAGGTGTTGCGATCCTGTGGTGTTAGTTTAAACTTCCTTCTCGGGTATCTCGGGATAGTGGTCCGTTGGGTAAAACAATCTTGTCTCAAGGAAGTGTTGGAATCTGGGTGGGCAGTACAATCCATAATAAAACATGTTAATTATTTTTACATCCGAGGCTGTCCAGCACGTGGAGTCAATTCTATTGGTACGTGAAAAGTACTCTGTGACTGTTTGTGACATTCCCCGAGCTCTTGCTTACTCGTTGATGGGGCAAAGTTGCCTGTAGAGAGCGCAGTCGCGCTGTGCAGTAATGTGGCAAGCGTCACATTACATACTTATAGTGCTGTTTATTACTACACACATTCATATTGGCTCTCAAGACTCTCAATGTTGAGAGCTGTCCAAATTTCACGTCTTCCTCCTCCCCCCTTTCCTCCTCCCCCCTTCCCTCCTCTCCACTACCATCACCACTTATACATACATACATACGTACATTTGTATTTAAATAACTCCACATCCTAAATATCCATTTTCTGACACCATGTAATGTCACTCTCCTCGTTATTAGACACCAAACACATTACCATTATGCACCACATATTTTTATATTAACTCCGTACACTATCACCCGGCACAAGTATCCATTTTACGACATATCGCACTAACAGACAAGGGTTAAAGTAAAAAAAAAAAGCTTTGTTTCTGTTTCTAAACGTGATCTCCTTTTTTTTCCCCCTGCTTTCATTTATTTCCGACACACACTTTGGGCTGATTTGGATACCTACCACACTTTTTGTTTACTACTACTATTTAAATCATCTATACGACCAAGACCTTAATGTCATTAATTATGTTACAAAAATGTACAGTTGACCCAGAAATTTCAGTTCTGTATATTTTGAAGCTACGATGGGAATATAAATGCTCTATCTGACAACTTCAGAATTCTAATATGAAAAGTCTTAAGCCGCAAGCCACTAATCCCCTTCTCACACTCTGGATGAGGAAGTCACTTACCACTGACCAATTATATTCTTCACACAAATCTGATTTTGTTTGATGTTTCTCTAGCTGTTGTGGTTTGTAGTTCCCCTTCTCACACTCTGGACGAGGAAGTCACTTACCAGTCCAATTATTTTCTTCACACAAATCTGATTTTATTTGAGGGGGCTCTATCTGTCGTGGTCCGTAGTTCGACTTCTTAATGAGTACTGTGCCTGTGAGGTCATCAAAGACTGAAGACCCCGCACCTGTTGAGTTAGCACCTCATCCAGGCCGTTAGCCTAATTTGCCCCCAGTGCTGCAGCGTGGTTTTTTGCTGATTTATGGTGCCTCTCATAGCACCACTTGGCTATATTGCTCTCTGTCGCACCCATAGTGTACTTATGGAGCTGTAACATCAAATACGAAGTCTCATAATTTTCTTTTTAAGTATGAAATTTTGGTCTAAAATGACGGGACTCTAATGTGAAATGTTCATTTTTCAGTCTTCAGTATGTGTTTAGAAATGGATTACAAAAAATTGTTTGTCTCTTTTCTCTGTAATTATGTTTATTCTAATTTTAATAATATTTTAAGTGAACTACATATGTTAATGTGTAAAAATTGTTGCTGTTAAGTGTGCTTCAGTGTATTTTGCACTTACTTGTTTACCTTCAAGTATGTAATATCATTAAGCAAACAGGATTCCCATGAAGGGAGTGAACAATAACACTACATGAATTGATGCTTCACAGTAAATTCAGCTGTAATGGTAATTTGCTTTAGTGATTGTTTATCTCAGTCAGCTTTTATAGTGAAGTTCCACTGCACTTTAGGCTGACCATCACTTTTTTAATTGACGTGATTCTTAAAATGATGATTCTTGATGTGTCTTGTGGTTTGCCGCTTTCATTATTATAATTTCTCAAATATTAATGCATTCTTGTATTGCTGTGACCTTCTGTGTACCTGGATATTTTTGAAAAGTGTATGAGACCTGTGTAGGAATTCTAGATTATTGTGCAGCAGGGTCACAGTGGTGTAGTGGTTATATTGTTCGCCTCTCACCTAGACGAACTGGGTTTTATTCCAGACGGGACTGCTCTTGGATTTCCGCATGTGGGAATTGTGCTGTATGATGCTGCTGGTTGGCTGATTTTCTCAGGGATCTCCCAGGGGCTACAGTGGCTGGGCGGTTAGCCTACTCACCTCTCACCAATGGAAACCGGATCAATCCCCAGCTGGGTAACTCCCAGATTTTCGCATGTGGAAATTGCACCGAACTATGCCACTGGTCAGCATTTTTTTCTCAGGGATCTCCCATTTCCCCTGCCCTTTAATTCTGGCATTACTCCATACTTACCTCGCTTCATTCTCATTGATTCTCAACACCTCAATGTTTAGAGCTGCCCAAATCTCTTCACTCACTCACTGGAATGTTGTGCTACACATCTTAACACCTTTTCAAATAATTTTTTTTTTTTTTTAAGTTATGTTATGTCACTTGGTGTACACCAGTTATTTTGGAAACATTGTTTAAAATATTATGATGGACATATGTGAGCTTAGAATAACTTCATTAATAGGGAAATATTTTTTGATTGCATTTTTTGACATAAATTGAATATTGGAAGATACAAAGTATTTCCTAAATGTGTTATTTTTAATGTTACAGTTTTTTAATGAACCACCAGTAGATTCAGATGGAGGAGATGAATTCAATGAGCCAAGCACATCAGCAGCTGTGGTTAAAGTGAAACAGAGTTCACCACCTCAGAAAAGAAGAACTACTGTAAGTATGTTTATCTTGACTATTCAATAGCCTTCTATTGTAGTCTGTCTCTTGTATGGTTTCCACTTTTTGCAGTCAGGGCATTTGGAAGGTCTTCTAGAAGGTTGCTTATGTAGTCAAAGTCCTTCTGGTAGGTTGCAAGGACTTTAAGGGTGGCAGAGAGCTCTAGCACCAGGAATGGTAGAGCAAGCAGCCAGAGCTGAGAACAACAACTGGCCTCTTTGGGTTACTCCTGACTTAATCCTTGTCCGCGGGCCCTTTTTGTCGAAGGGGGGTGGGGGAGCTTTGCCTCCTGAGTGAAGCTGTCTGCTAGCGCTGCTAGCTTCATCCCTTGGTCCACTGTAGAACTATGTGACTTTGGAAGGTGTTCTTGGCTGCTCAGCCTATATAGTACAATCACACTTTGGGGAGGTTGATGTGACGTCTGACTTTGGGTGAACAGTAAAAACTGAAGTATCTGTAATAGAGCCCGTGACAAGGGGCATATCCTGTAGGCACATGCGTAGCCTCCAGTACTGTTCTAACCCTGCCTGGGGTGACGTGAGGGCACATTCAGATGAGGCTAAGTTGTGTGTAGTATAGTCAGGATATGTATCATGCATCAGTGCTCACTTCACATATATGCTTTATAATACAAATATAGTAAAGAATAGTTCAAGTTTTATATTTTACGCCAGTGCTGTGTATTTTGTGAAGTAACATACTTTCACATGCATTGATTCTGCATGCTTATAGTTTCTATTCGTGTTTTATTTTGGGCATTTGTCTTGGTTTGCTATTTTGTCCTTGTTGGCACATGACTATTTTTGAGTGATTTTATTTTAATAACTTCAGCTTCAGCTCTATCCCTTAGGTCCCTTGCATGGAGTTTGAAGGTTAATTTTATTACGTTGAGAAGTGTGATTGTACTGTCTGCCTCACAGCTTTTATTATTCACCGGTCCATCATAATCATGCTAAGAGGACAAGTGAGTTCATTTACTCCCCGCTAGATTACACTAGTAGTAATATTGCTTCTCTTTGGATTTGCACCCACTTCCAGCCGGCCGGTAACGTCACAGATGGAAGTCGTGCATTCGCAGCCCCATGCTCAGTGACCACCCATCACCCTAGTGGCATTAGCCAATGAGTGTTGGGCACCGGCCCGCGTCTCTGGACCAGGGGGCTGTTGCATGATCATTTACAAGTTAATAATATTAGTGTCAGTACTTGTAACTTGTAGAATTGTGTTGCACAATATCAATTTACAAATCTACAAGTTACACGTTGTCAAACTGAAAATATTAGTGAATTTTAGAAGTATCTGTTGCTTAATTGACTGTTTTTTTACAAGTTTGTAAAAATAGTTAGTTTACACTACTATATTTTCTACAAGTGTTTACTTGCTTATAGTTTAAACTTACAAGTGAGGTGGTTCAGGTACTAGGCTTTTGTGTTTACTTTTATTAACGTCACTATGCAGAACTTGTGGCTAGATTCATCCAGTGTAGAAGGTGAATTTGGAGTGCAGTATCAACAAAGGGTGCACATTAATTGGAGGAGGAAATCATATATGTTAAGAACAAATGTAATTTAGAAAATGATGCAGAGTGTAATAAATTCTGAATGAGGCCAAATAAGGTAGAATTATTGCTCCAGAAAATTAGATTAAGGTTTGAGCATGCTACAAAAAAGAGTGGCACTTTATCTCCTAAGTGACAGATGTGAATAGCATTGCACTGGCTTGGAAAAGGAGCCCAGTTTCATACGGTGGCAGATATGCATGGGGTACATAAGACTACTGTTTCTAGAACAGTTACTATTGTGGTGCGTGTTGTAATCAGTGTCATATTTAACACAGTGGTTTTATGGCCTGAAGACATAGCTAAAGAAAATGATAGTTTCTACCAAGTAGGAAACTCTCCACATGTTATTGGTGTGATTGATGGATCTCTCATATCCTTTGATTCACCTAAAGTAAGAAGAAGCTTTTGTTGACAGACATGGTGATCACTCTTTAAACTGTATGTTTGTGTGTGGTGCTTCTTGCTTGTTTTATTATGTTGGCACAAAATGGCCTGGCAGTGTTCATGATGGTTGTGTCCTACGAAACAGTATATTGTGCCAGAGAATGGAAGAACATAATCTTTTTCCTAATGCAATACTCTTGCAATACACTATTTTTTTAGTGCTGAGCCAATACAGAGTTTTACCGATACCAGTACGAACTGATACTTCTTTCCGATACAGCATATATCCGATACTGATAAAATTGAATTATGAGCAATGAACTGAAAAAACTTCTAATAGCACCTAAAGTATTTTGGAACATTGATGGAAATATGTGTTAAGTCAGTATCACACTATGTACTATTTGATGCATTAAGTAAACATACAAAAAAAGAAAGCAAATAAGTTCCACATAAATTCTTTGAAATCGAAGAATAAAATCAGCATTCAAAAAATACTTTAGTAATAATCTTAGGTCAGGGCAATTTAAACAATTTAGGTTTTAAACTTATCAAATAAAAATATTAAATCTACGAGGTTGTGTGCCGTATTTCTCAGCATAATTCAACTTTTTTATATTCAGAAAATGAAAAATTATTAGTATGTTTAGTTTTTTAAATTCAGCACACCCTTATTTTATTGAGAGTAAAATTGAAGCACTGCCATTTGTCTGTTAATGTCAGATTTCGTACTGCTTTTAAAAGATTTTAAATACTGAAATGACAACGTTGAGCTGAGTGCGACCCCTGCAAAGCTGGTAATTCGGCAACCCGCAACACAGGCTACTGATGATTATCAGTGCTTGTCATAGCAGGAGACAGTGGGGTGACAGCCACAGCTCACTCCCTCCCTTATTCTTTCCTCTTCCAGTAGATGATCATCTGACATCAGGGTAGCTTCTCCTGCCATCCTTTAAGCCGATATTACACGATACCTGCAGCCTTATTTTGTTCTTGTACAAACTCTATAGTCCATTCATCAAGAAGCGAGAGTTGGTGTTTGTACAATTGAGTGCCTGATACCAGAGTGAGCAGCAAGGGGTGTACAAGCCAGCAGGCATTGCTGCAGTGTGCCCTATGCTGTATTGGTGGCTGGGCACACGATTGTCTGTATTGTGTTGTTATATTGTGTTAGTCTGATTGAAGGTGTGACTTTAAATGTGTTGTTCTGTTACGTGCAAACGTAAGTACTTCTACACTGAACTATCTGATGTGCCATACTCTGTTCTGTACCAAGCAGGTACTACTGGAGTAAGTCCTGCAACAGTTTATCATGTAATAAGTGAGTATAAATCCACACACACCTTGAAGTCACCGAAGAAAGAAAAACAATGCCGGAAGTTTACAGAAAGTGTTAATGGGTTGAGCAGAAATGCGATACGGAGGAAGGTACATGGTTTTTACTTCCGTAATGAACTGCCAGCTGTGGATAAAGTTCTTGCTGTTGTAAATGATGAACCTGGTTTACCTGCTTTTCGGAGAACCACATTTTTCCATGTATTAAATGAACTGCACTTCAAATATGATAGACGTGGAGAGACAGCATGCTGATAGACAGGGATGATATTCAATGTAGGCAACGTTATTTGCGTAGCATTAAACAACTGAGGGGTGAAGGATGATCACTTTATCATCTCGATGTAACGTGGTTAAATGCAGGCCACACACACGAAACAGCGCCTGGTGGATGCCACTATTACATTATCCAAACAAGCATACCGGTCTGGACTATCAACCGGTAATAAAGGCCCTTCAGGCAAAGGAAAACGCCTCATAATCATGCACATTGGGAGCAAGGTAGGCTTTGTGAAGGGGGTTGGTATTTGAGTCGAAAAGGACTGGAGATTAACATGAGGAGATGTGTATTGATTCCTTTGAGAAGTGGTTCGAAGGTATACTCCCTTGACTTGAAGATAATGCTGTTATTGTGCTTCATAATGCGCCATACCACTCCCATAAGAAGGAAAGAATTCACAATGCAAAGACCAAGAAACAGGATATACAGGACTGGCTAACAGCAAGGAATATTGATTTTGAAGTTGGCATGTTAAAGAAGGAATTGCTCAACATTGTTAACCAGCACAAGTTAGCATATAATGCGTATGCAGTTGATGAAATGGCTAGGGATGCGGGTAAGTGTGTTCTGCGAATTCCTCCATATCACTGCAAATTGAATCCTATAAAACTGGTTTTGGCCTGAATTAAAGGAATTGTTGCAGCAAAGAATAGGACATACAAGTTGTTCGACATTAAAGTACTTCTGGAAGAAACAATACAAGCAGTGACTCCTGATGTGTTGAACAAACGTGTGTGCCATGTGGTCGAAAAGGTTGAAAGTGAAATGTGGAAACTGGATAACATTATAGACGAGAAGGAGGATACTTACTTAATAAACCTTAATGATGACAGTTCCAGTTCATCTGATTGAACGCGATTGTTGTTGTGTGTTGTCATTTGCAATATGCATAATGACGATTAAAGTTCATTTTACATCATTCATTTGTTTGTGTACCCCATAAATGTCTGTGTTCTGTTCGTGAATAACCAGTATGTTTCTTGTTCCCTTTTGTTTGCTTGTTGTTTCACCATTGGTGTAAATAAATAGCACGATAGAGTGTGTTATTACTAACCATGTTGATGTTTATGTACTCCTACTATGCGGTGGGTCTACGGTGGTGTGGTCAGACTACTCGCCTGGGAATTGTACCTGATGATGCCTCTGGTAGGCAGGTTTTCCCAGGGACCTCCCATTACCCCCCTGACCTTGCCTTTCGGCTCTGATCCATACTTGTCTCACTTCACCAACATCGGCTCTCATGACCATGCTGTAACGAACCACTCAAATCTCTCCACTCTACTCGTAACACATGGTCATGATATTACATAGTTGTCTACTTGATATATACACTAACAGTTTCGTCAACCTTTGCATATCCGTGCATGTATTTCTCCGCTTGCATACCGAGTATTCCGGACACTCCTGTGTACAGGCTGCGATCATGTGAACACTGTAAGTTTTCACTGCCACAGCTTACCTTTGATCTTGTGCACTTGCTTCGCGCCATCTCACTTTGACGCAAATACACAATACAAGCCCTGGTGTATGAGCTGGTATACCAGCCGCTATATGAGCCGTCATGAAAGATTCATATTACACGACAGCAGTTCGCGTACAAGCATTTGACATCTTCGGTGGGTGCGCAGTGTGTGGTTTGTAGTAAATATGAGCCTAATCATAGAACTGTAACCAGTTAGTAACTTGCGTGGGCCTATAAAAATACTGGCTAGCACATCTTAATATTGCTATATTACTGTTTGCCTTTTACATAAATTGATTGCTTTCTAGTATAATTTCATTAATTTTCTTGAAAATGTTCTGAAGTTACTAAGAGTACAGGTGTGTTATTTTTAATTTTGACGAAAATTACCGATTGGTTGCAAAGTATAGTTTTTTCTTTACGTACCAGGATATTATCTGTATGTAAAATTTAATGATAGAAAAAGTTTCCCGCGGGGTTTCTAACTGATGCCCAAAAGTTACATATTCATTGCGCACCCCACGACTTTACCACTGTACTACCAGTTCACTCACAGTTTCGATAGTTTATATACCATATATAACGTAAGAGTTTGAATTAATTTTTTTCATACATTAGCTAATGTTTTAAGTATTTAGATCGGTTTTAAGCAGTAATTGAAAGTTGGCGTAGCCAATAGTTTTCGTCGTCGTATTTGAAATCTATTTGAAAGTTTTTCAACCTCACGGATGTAATATCAAGATGGAGGCATTCTTTTCTGTTTCTTCATCAACTCATTTCAAGTAGTAGCCATGGGGAGTGCCCTACGCTCTGAAACTGCAATGTGATTGGCCAGGGTATGAGAGCTGGTATGGAACCTGCCACGGAATAAAAGGACATGTCCAATTACCAAACCTGGTATGAAATTTGGCCGTACAAGTCTGGAAATGCCATGACGGGTGCCACACTAGCCCATATACCGGCCGCTATGGCAGACCTTGCACAAGCTTTTATGGAATCTGGTATAGTGTAATATCGCCTTTACACTTCCGTGAGTGACAGGCTTTCAGTTAGTTCTTGGAATAAGAATGGCAAGTGCTGCCTCAAAACAGCAGCAGTTGAGCATGTCTTACTCTAAAGTTGCCACCCTAATATTGTCTGGTGTTACTCCAACCTATAACCGACCGGCCTCTTGCTTTCTTCTCTACCTCCCTCCTGTCCATCTCTATCAACCACCCTCTGCCCCTCCTAGGCCATTCATGACTGGACCGTTTCTGCTCCCTCCTGCTTGCACACTCTTCCCTATCACTTCAAGTTTTCTGCCTCACTCGTCGTGACAAGGTTGCCAATTTCAACAGGATACAGCTGTCAACATACTCACCTGCCTCCTAGCCCACACTGCATCCTTTATGTATATATCGACTATGGCACCAGCCCCCCACCCCGTCTGTAGAAACATGTGCTACTGGAAACCAAAGTTTACCATGCATTGCCAATGAATTATGTTGTGACAACCACTGGCTCATGGGTGAACAGTTTCTTCAGTTTCTACAAGTGTATTCTAATTATACACTACTTTGTAAATGTTTTTGACAGTAAACATTTTCGTATTAATCCGCTTTTATATTCAATTATAGCATGTAATCGAGATAATTTAGAAAAAGATTTTCCATCACCTCTAGCAATGGCTGTATGACCCCACTACATCATGATCCGGAGAATGAGGTAGAAAGCAGGTATAATCACAGACTGAAGGCAACAAGACAAGTATCGTGCTTTAGACATTTTGAAAGAAAAATTTTCCTGTCTCAATTACCTTCCTTTAAACCTTACTTATATTGGTTTGTTTGTAAATACTGTGCAACTCTGCAATTTTGCCAGGGATTAAGGGTATAACAATGTTATTCCTGTAAATAAAAGAGGCAGTAGATTTGGAATACAACAATATTTGGGCCTCATAAATACCTTTAAGTGGTTGAGAATGAAGTTCAGTAAGTAGGAGGTTGTGTAAGACAGCAACAGATCTTACAGTTGATGATGTAGGCCACTGAACTTCATGCACTGCAAGAAAAGTGATAAGGGAGAAGGGATTTTATATGTTTAATTTACATTACACATTATGTGCCTTATATTCAGTCTTAAATAGTTTGTCAAAATGCAAATTAGTAACTACACTAATGTTTGCCAAACAATAAATGTTTAATTAGGTATCACTTCCGTATTAACCCTCCAATTTTGTAGAAATATTATGCTTTCATTTAAGGAAAAAGTGTAATACATGTGTTAGAGAAATTAATACAATAGTTATCTTCACAATTTATCTAAGTATTTCACCTTTTTATTTTAATTCCTTGTATAGAATTTAGGGATATAATTCTCATTTGGAAATTTTATTAGCTGTTTCTGATAAGGATCCTCCTCTTTTAGAAAGTAAACTTTCTGTTCCAAGTGATTCATCACCTTGAACCACATACACTTGAGTTTCACCACCAGGAGAGCCTTCTGTAAATTTTGAGGTGCTCAAACCCAGTTCCCTCTCAAGTTTTAAAATTTTCAAAGATTTCAAGTTACTTTCTTTCTCCAGAACTTCTATGGAAAGTGCCAATTTCCATTTTCTCTGTGATTCATCTCCTTTTTCTGATTTTCCCAAAGAAATGTCCATGTTTGACACTTTCTGATTGCCTCTCTCCGAATTGCAAAAAAATATGTTTGTAACTAATTTTTGTCCTGACTGTTTAGTTTAACATGAGTCCTATTGTCATCACTCATTTGCTTAATTTTATAACTTATTTAACTTACTAATTTTTAAGAGAATTTTTGCTGAGGGTGCTATGAAACTACGCATTGAGGGTGCTGCAGTTGAAAATGAGCATGTTTCTATTTCAATTTCATCCTCCATCTCGAGGAGAGGTTCTGCGGCTACCTCCATAGTTTCTGGTACATTCAAACCAGTTATTGTTGAGGAATCCTTGCCAACTTTCAAAAGTTCCTCAATGTTAATATCTGTTAATTTGGCATTTGGTTCCCTGCCTGTACCTGTTCTCCTTGCATTGTTTTTATTTTTTCCCTGGAAAACCAAATTAACATCATTTTACTTAAACTGTTTCCAGGAAATATACTTTGTAAGGTTAATGTAAAATAGTAGTAATAAGGCTATTGTAATTAAATGTCACAATAGAAAAATCTCAGAAATGAATTCTTATATTTTATGTAAACATCAAAAGTCACAATAAATACTAACATTCCATTTTATAATATTTTCTGGTTATTAAGTGTGCTTCACTTGCCCCACAACCTACGTTTGAACAGAACATTTGCCATGATAGTAAATTTTGCTCGTGTAACAGTAGGAATTTTGTTGGTCCCTTCAGAAACTTTATAACAGGACACTACTGTATTTACATAAAGCAAACTAAACTTAGATCTAAACAAACCATCCAATAAAAAATTTAATGTAATATTAAATCATGTACCACATTAAGAGTTATGGAAAGAACACAAATTGTAAACAACCATACTAGTTATTTGCACTCTTCCGGTAACAAGGTTAGATTAGGATGACGTAAGTTATTTTAGGTTATGTTGCAATACAATGCTTTACTCAGATTATATTTAAAAAATTAAATTAATCGATTAAAAGAATGTAAAGTACTTGCCATTGTAGATTTCCATACATTAGGCCACCAAACATCCTTTAAGTGTGTCCAATCTTTGCCCAATGTAATGGCACCCAATTCTTGCATATATGAACATACCTCCTTCCATTCTTGCACTTTTTAATTCTTTGTAAGTGTATTACTCAATCCACCAAACAATACAGATTGTTTTTCTTTAATTTTTTAGAGGATACATAGTTTTAATTTATGCTGTTCATCACGCTTAGGGCTCGGCTAGACTGATAAGCGAGCGATCTGCGAGCGCAAATCACTGAGCGTGTCACTAGCGATGTAGTGGCCACACAGTGCTTGGCAAGAGCGGAGTTGCATGCTCATGTCAGTGAATATTATGGCGTTGAGGAGGCGTCGTCTCATGCTGTTCAAGGATGACAACGATGAGTATATTGTGTTCAGAAGGAAGCAATTTGGTGTTCGTCCCATCAACAGGGTGAGGCAAAGGTATGGAGAATATCATCTATATCCTCAACTGAGAAGATACCCAGACAAATTTTTCTGATATGTCAGGATGTCGGTTAGGACATTTGATTTTATTTTGCACAGGATCAAAGAACAGATCAAAAGAAAACACACAAATTTTCGACAGGCTATTTTCCCAGAGGAAAGTCTGGTTGTGACATTGAGGTAAGGGATCGCTACCTGTGTTTGTATATGTAGGTGTGTGAATTTATATATATATATATACACACACACATATACACCCATCGGGAAAACTTGGAAATCAGAGGAAATGTCAAGGAATTCTGAGTGTCAGGAAATATCAGGGAATTAATCAGTCAGGGAATTTTTAATAATTCAGAGTTCAGGTATTTCATGATCGTTGCATTTATTGCGGATATATCTTTTTGTTTGTACTTACCTGTGCATAAACTAAACTGATGAAAATTGCATTTTTAACCCTACGTGATTGTGAAATGTTGCTCTTAAAAACAACTATTTCTGCTGTGTCCATAGACTGCGCATGCGTGGTAACTGTGTTTTTCCGAGTCCACTCATAGAGTAAATATATTAACTAGAGCGCTGATCGACAGGCTTCACAGCGATCAACAACTATTTTGAAGCTAGTTATTCGTGTACAATTTCTACCACAAGTCATGTGGCTTTCCGCTATATAACCAATGCATTTGATGTTGACACTCAAAAAATGTGTACTGGGCATTGTCAATCAGCGCTCTAGTCATACATTTTCTCTATGAGTCTTCTGCATGACTCGTCCTATAAAGATGGCTACGCAAAGCAGCTGGAGTGAATAATTTGGCCTAACTAGTGGTAATTGGGCGAATAACATCTTAACATGTGTTCAGAGTGTACTTGAAATAAATATGCGACAGAAAAGGATAAAAGTAGGTTTTCTAGTTGTATTCTGTAGAAAGTATGATAAACAGCAATGGTTGTTAACCCTATAGTTTTGTACCTTCGCTGGGAAAATGTGTTTGTTAATTGTGCATTAGTGTAGGCAGTTGCATTATACATCATTTTATAATCTTTTGCAGGTATGTTGTATTTTATTGAACAATGTGTACCACTAATAGGTTTCTTTTATCAGTTGCAGGGGTGTTATAAACATTTTGTGAATATTTCGCAACGTACTTTAAAAATAGTTATTACGAATGTGTTGCACATTTGTTTATAAGAAATAATCCCAGCGGTGTTATATTCTACATTTAAAGCCAACATTAGTAAATTGGCGGCAATTTTGTGATTTTTATTTGATATTGTGTAATCTCTGAGTTGACACAATGCAGAACACAATTCAAAAAATACGTCATCAATCTTTTAACCAGAATAGGTGTCGCGATAATTTTAACTAAGTAGCAATTGAAACACTGCCTTAGCTTTTCAGCTGTGAACGATACGGTAACGTACGTACAAATTTAGGTCTACAGAGCTAACTAAAGAAAATAAAATTCCATTCATCCATCTTGTTAACCTCTAATAAAATTAGGTCTCGCTGAGAAAATAATGTTCAAAATAATAAGCCCCTTTGAAATGAAAACTGTAAAGTAACAATAACGTGGAAATACGAGACAATATGAATATATTTGGGAAAGGAATATGTGACTTCCTTAGGCACAGAAACATGTTAATATACCGCGAATGGCGGCTTCCATGACACCATGGCATCAAATTTTCTTTGGTATAATACAGCCAAAATTACGTGGGTAAAACAGTACAGTGATAAATTCAGTCCGTGAGATATTTTCTAATACTGTAGTAGTTATGTGCATTACATGTAATAGTGATTTGTGTGTGTCAGTATTGTGATTTTTAGAATTTAGAACATATTGCCAGTGGGATTTATCACGAAACATTTGAACTGAAGTTCTTTTACCTAGCTTTGTCGATTTACCGGTTTTTGTGGAAATTGTGGTTTATTGGTGCTTTTCATTATACAAACTGTTTTGAGTTGTATGAAAATGTCTGAATATTGGTTTGCATGTGAACTCACTGAAGAAGACTGCATTAAACCACTAATTACAGTAGATTCTCGATTATCCACTTTGCGGCTTAACCGCGGCATATTCAGGAAGATTAAAATCAATTTTGGAAATTAACTCAAAAAAACACTGCCAGAACGAAGTTATTTAATAAAATGCCATTTTCAACTAATGAAATCTGTAACAGGTACTCTTTGAAAATAATTGTGGTATGAAACATGTTTGTGTTTATCGATGTAAATGCACGTCTAAATGTGTTCCCGATGGTGCGACTGGCTTAGTTATGTTGTAAGACAGGGAACTGACAACACCGCACAACTCCCTAGCCTAGCTGCCGCCTGCCAGGTTTAGCCGAAACCCGGCCCGACTGCTGCATTCCTCCTGTGTATCGCATTCCTACGGTCAGTGTCGGTTGTATCTCGCCAGTCAGTAGGGTGCATAGGATGAGTCTTTTATGAACATAATTTGTTCGAAGAATGGCTATCTCACTTTGTATGTTACGGCTTCTGATCCAGACTTCGACTGTGAAATATTTTGCAATTCTCGTCTGAAACTGTCTTTCAGGTTTTGCCACTTTTTTAGCTTCAGGCCCTAAAAGTGTTTTCAAGAATATTACAATGATGAAATATTAAATGTATATTCACACAAGGTCTTGTACCATACATTTCACAAGTACATTTCTGTAAGTTAAAGATCACGACCCAACCCTTCTACAATTAATAACTTTTTCACAGTTAGTTGAGCAATTTTGAAAGCCTGCTTAGATTCTTCTTTTGCAATAAAACAAATGTTAGGTACCTAAATATATTAATATGATATTGAATATCTACACTACTTACGTAAACAAATGTAAACAAATCTAAGTGGCCACCAACGAAAGAATTATTCATACATGACCAACTTAATATGTAAAACTATTTACCTCAATTCGCTGCCAACATTTCACAGTAAGGAAGCCACACAATGTCTACTTTGAAGTGTACAGTAGTTATGACAGTGATTGGTTTCAAAGCTTGATTTCAAAGTGTGCACTTAACATACTATATGAAGTGAAACTAAAACATTAATATAAAGCACTATGTTATAGATACTTAATTAGTATATGCAGTAACAAAGCAAATATGTGCTACATGTAATGTATTCATGACAAAGTTTACAATGTCCACAATTTCAGGTTATTTAGCTTCCAGATACCTTGCTACGGGGGTCGTCATTCCACTCTTTAACATTTTCATTCAGACTGGGAAGATCTACTGTGAATGAAATTATCTTTGATACATGCCATGCAATTTGGGATCAACTAGTACGATAATTCATGCCGGTTCCCACAAAAGAACATCTACAACAATCTATAAGTGACTACTATGCATATTGGAGATTTCCTAATTGTTTTGCCTCTATTGACGGTAGGCATTGTCAAATTAAATGTCCGGCAAGCTCTGGTTCTCACTACTTTAATTATTTAAAGTATTTCTTGGTAGTGCTACAAGGGGTCGCAGATGCTTATACGACGCTTTTAACAATTGAAGTTGGAGGCCGAGGTAAACTAAGTAATGGTGGAACCTTTGTTGGCTCAACTTTGTTCCCTCTGCTCGAAAATGGGTCTTTAAATGTACCATAAGACCAGAACCTACCACATTCTCGCATAACGTTGCCAAATGTTGTTATTGGGGATGAAGCTTACCCACTAAAACTGTACCTCATGAGACCATACCCTAACATGAACAAAACTTCAACATGATGCTTTCTACAGCTAGACAGTGCATTGAATGTGCATTTGGCATTTTGCATGCAAAATGGCATTTTCTCACAACAGACATAGGAACTTCTCCTGATAAAGTTTGTATGTTAATACAATGTGCTTGCCTTCTTCACAACATTGTCAGAAGCAAGGATGGCGATAGTGATCGTGACTACTGTAATTTTGTGGTGGACATGAACTCTGGACATGTCATACATGATAACATGTACCATGCACATGGCAGAAGAAACAACTGCACCACTAATCAAGCCAAATATATTAGAGACTGGATTGCAGATTACTTGTATCATGATAACCAACAGTAATTCTTATTAAGGGAACAAACTTTGCTGTTTATGACTGCATTTCGTTCACTGCATTACCTTCGTTTTGTTCTAGTCAAACCATCTGTGATTTTTTTTTCGTTTACGCATTGCTTTCCATTCTTGCAACTATTATTTTTTCTATCAGTACATCTTGAATGTTCTTGAAAGGAGGCTGTTGACTACCTGTTCTTACATTATTAAATTCTTACTTATTATTTACATATATTCTGCTGAGAATTATAATCCAAATTGAATAATATAATATTGTACTTGTTAAAACTATATATTTTTACATTAATATGTATATATTATATTTATAATAAACATGCCACAGGTTTTATGTTAATGTAATTTATATTTTCTAAGTTTCTCGTGTTCCATTTGCTAATGAGAACAAAATATGTCGGATAACTTTTTCAACGTCTTGCTAGACACCTTTCAGTACAGAACGTGTTACTGTTTTCATGACAAAAGTGTCGTGTAGCGCACTACAGCAGCTGTAGGCATGCACTACTATGAATGTTAATGAGGGGCAACGATGCATATTTGGTTTATGTTCAAATCCACCTCACTGTTGACACTGTTAATTAACTGGCAATATATAAAGCTAATAATATTACAGTATCGTTCTTTTAAGGATTTGTAAATACTATAATAAAGGATAAATCTTATCGCAAACAAAAAGGCTTCAATGACTAACATTTATCACAAAGTATAAACCTCCTATCTAGTAACTGTTGTTAATACCTGGCATTCCACACAAAGTTCCCATATATTGCCACTTCTAATCAGTAGTGGCACGATTCTTATAATCTTGGGTATCTTTCCACAACACCGGATGGCACTGCACGGCGCTGATCAATAATTCCTTCGACGCCATGTTCCGTACACATGAAAATGCGAGCGACCAATGCTCGGGAATCAAATTATTTGGTTTCGTAAGTGATGACGCTCAGCATCATTGCTCTGTCATGCGCGATTGCCTAGAGCGAGTTTGGCCATCCTCATAAACTTAAGTTGGTTTGAATTCTTTTCTTCCTCGCTAGAGATCAATGGTGATTGCTTTATCGCCCTGTCGCTCACCAGTCTGGCTGAGCCCTTACCCATTATCATTTAACCAAAACACAACCTCATGCAAAATGTCAACTAATAACCTCAAAATTCAATTGGAAACAAAAAATCAGAACAGTTGAGTTATTACATGCACACACACACACACACTCTCTCTCTCTCTATTTCTATCTCTCTCTCTCTCTCTCTCTCTCTCTCTCTCTCTCTCTCTCTCTCTCTCTCTCTCTCGCTGCTACCAGGTAGTAGAGAGTGAAATACTTTTAACAATGGTGACTATTAGGATAGCCTGTAAAACAGTATTTCCTAACCCAGTCATATTTTTGCGTGCAAATCACGTGCTTGTGAGTCACCTGTGTGTTGTAAATAAACGTTAAATGTGAATGCATGCTTAAATGAAAAGAGGCAGTGAGACACAGGTAGAATCCCTGTAAAGGAAACAAAAATATGCCAGTCATTTGAGACACAAAAATGGAACGTGAGGGCACGTGTCCTGACATCAGTTTGGAAACAGAGCAATCCTTTCTGTTTCTTATCTTCGTAGCGGAGAGAGAGCAAGCTAAGATTAGTGTATGTGCCTGAGTGAGATATTGAGTGTATCCCTTTTTTAAATTTTTTGTTGATTTGACGGCGGGCATGTAACAGGTGTTCTAGACGCCAGATGCCAGGGTGAACAACCTTCACCCCACCTTTCCAGCTGTTAGGTAGCAAGGTTAAGTTCACGAGAGAAGGGGAAGCGACCGAGTGTCGCCATGCACAGAGCAGTGTACAGTACAGAAGCAAGAGAGAGAAAATTGCTCTTGTAGGAACAGCACCGCATTCCTGCAAATTAATTTTTGCTTATTCACCCATCTCTCTGAAGGTGGTGGCTGAGAGGAATGTTGATGAGACTTGTGGCAATGCACTTTCACATCAGGCTATTCAGTTAGCAAAAGTTGGGTAGAACACTATTCTCACTTCTCTGCCTTTATAATTACAGCAAAGGGAATATGTTCTGCTTTGGCACAAGGATGACAGGTAGAGCCCACTGATACAGAGTCTAGTAGAGGAGATACGTTCTATTTCTCCAAGAAGGAGGTTCTTTAACCTTGGCTGCTTTGTAGATTGCTAGTTTGGTGAAGTGCTGGTGAATCGTAAGACAGGCTTGCCTGCAAGTTCTGATACGCTTCCTTCAAACCCACATGGTAGGCTCCTGCACCCCTCTGTAGCGAAGACTGCTGATCGAAGCAGTGTAGCTTTCAATGTCACATATCTTCCATCTCTCCTCAGAGATGAGATCTGATCTCATCGGCTCAGATGGATGCCATAGCGGAAAGTGCTAGTACTCTACAGATGCTAGGCTTCCAACAACCTGAAGGATGAGCTTCAGTCGCACGGAGAGGAGGTGAATTGATGCATGATGCTTTTTGAGTAATTTAATTTTAATGACTTCAGCTCCATCCCTCAGGTCCCTTGCACCGAGTTTGAAGGCTAATTTTATTACATTAAGAAGTGAAATTGTACTATCTGCTTCACAACTTTTATTATTCACTGGTCCACCGTAATCATGCTAGGAGGACAAGCAAGTTCATTTACTCCCCTCTAGATTGCACTAGTAGTATTATTGTTTGTCCTTTGTTTTGCATCCCCTTCCAGCCAGCAGGTGACTTCACAGGCAAGTCATGCATTCACA
The DNA here is from genome assembly GCA_029891345.1 of Dryococelus australis. Lineage (NCBI taxonomy): Eukaryota > Metazoa > Arthropoda > Insecta > Phasmatodea > Phasmatidae > Dryococelus > Dryococelus australis. Next base: position 193,227,075 of record CM056996.1, read on the forward strand.
CACCCCGCTCAGCAACCACCCCTCACCCTAGTGTCATTAGCCAATGAGAGTTGGGCACTGGCCCACTTAACACCAGTCTTCAATCCCAGTGCTTGTCACTCGGGATCTGATTAGATTGTAGCCAGTTCTTTTCAGTTGTCCAGCATGCATTGCTCAGGCACTGACCAGCCAGCAGTTTTTGGATCCAGCACGCATTGCTCGGTTCTAATTAAATGGCCTAGTCTTCAGTCCCAGCGCTTGCTGCTCGGGATTTGCCCCATTGTTGTGTCCAGCAGGTGTTGCTCAGGCACACATCCTGTTTGCTACGTTGAGTTTTTGTATTGTTGCCATCGTTCCAACATGTAATGCTGGGATCAATCCCCCCTGTCAACTGTTTACATCAGCAAATCTTGTGTTGTGGTAGGATAGGCTACGTCAGGAGCTTGCCGCTACGTATCCTGCAGCCCCCCCCCCCCCCTTCAACTACCCTGTAGCTACAGTATATCCTATCCCAGTCATTTTATAGACTAGCATCTTGTCACGTACTTGCTTAGTTCCCCAAGCACGTCTCAGCGATACTGTGATGTTGTTCCTTTAACATGCACGCTAACAATGCAAGAGATTCTGCTACAGTAATTCTTACGACACATCGTCTTATTTTGAGTCGGTCGCCTCTACCCACCATCCTGACAATAGCTTTTGAGGTTTGATGCCTGCGCTGCTGGCCCGAAGCTAGAGTACTCTCACCATGTTTTCATTTTCCTTTAAAATAAAATGAGTGACCAAGTGACCTTCAACTTGAGTACCCCTCCATGTAGTTGTAGTACCTTGTAGTTACACTTGTCATGTGCCTTACACAGGTACACTGTCTGCGAACCCCAAAACTGTCTTAGTGATTACTTCTCCTCGGAGCGGACTCCGCTGAGGACCTGTAACCCCAAGGTGGTGAGACGGTTACCAGGCCATGCACCCTAGTGATGACGTACGTAATGTCAATACAAGCAAATACCCGCAATTGCGTTACAGCTTGGTGGGGTACTTTCCACATCATAATGTCTTTTGTCTAAAGGAAGGGTTTAAAAGAGAAACTCAGAGCAACACTCGCATCAGGTCTTATGCATGGGTATCAACACTATCTAATGAAACAGATAGCTAGCCTTCCACCCAGAGAACAGGCACAAGTTCTCAGTCACTTACAAGAGTCAAGAGAGATACCTGTACCACGTCATCTGTTTTCACCACCTGAGCACTCCGGACCTGTAGCATACCCAGTGTGTGTTATTGAGTACTTGAGATGGCCTGAGTTACCTCCTGCTCCTGTAATTGCTCACTTGACTCCAGCTGTACTGCTTCCTGCATCAGTGTACAGACCCCAGGAAATTCTCGCTGCACCGCCAACACCTGTGACACCTGCCCCACAGAAAACAGAAAACAGTTGCCATATTGAAATGTTGCCTAGTTAGCCTTCCCTCCACAAGCGTCAAATAATACTAGCCCAACCAGATTTCAGGCCCTGCCACATAGCCACAAGGCAGTTTCTATATTCAGGCAGAGCTCCTTCACCCCAACAGAACTGAACCCCCTTAAGGTGATAGATTGGCACATCTGTTTGACAAAAAAAAAGTCCTGGGAATTACCTTCTAATGTTTGCCACTGCCCATCACGTGTCAATGTGACTGGGCAAGGCTTCTTAAACTGCTTGCTCCAGGGTGTCATTAATGAAATTAAGCAGTTGTGAGACATACATGGGTATAAGTATTTCATTTATTCCAGACCACAGTTTTAAAGCTGGTTGTTTTGGACCTACAAATACCTAAAAGCTTTGCAATACGGATGGACCCTCGATGCTGCTATACCTCAATATCATTGATACTTCATAGTATTAAGTATCACATGAGAATATCCTAAAATATCGAATTTTAACTTTGAACTAATGCTATTTACCATGCATATATTTTTCAGAAGCACAAAATCATGCAATTCCAATAATATTTGCACACTCTGTTTTATTGTATAATTATTGCAGCTGAGTAACAGTCGTACAGTAAATTTTAAATACTGAAAAGTGGAAACTAATCTCAAAGTTAAGAGTATTTTGTAACTCCATGTGATTCACAACACGTAGCACAGGTGGAAGGGGAAGAACCAAAACTTTAAGTACCCTGTCAAATTGTACTCCTTCCCCTCAAGAAACATGAAAGTGGGATGGGTGCCATTGTAGTTGCTAGGTAACCATTTACCCTCTCATCAGGCGTGTAAGGGTAGCAAGCAACATTGAGCCTGGTTGTGATTAACTACAGCTTAGTGTACCCGAGGATAGTCGACATCTGCTGACCTGCGGTGTGTGCTAGGAAGTGACAATTGTTACAAGAAGCAAGATGGCTAATGATGCAGGCTGGTCAGTGTGTGAGCAACAAGTGCTTGACAGCTGCAGGTGAGACAATCGGGTCGGTTCCTGAGTGACAGGCGCTGGGAAGGAAGACTGCTGCTGGAGATGCGGGTCGTCTTCGCTTTTATACAAGTTTTGGGCAGCTGCCACTGCTGATTGGCTGGCATGTGCCGCTAGGGCGATGGGTAGTCACAGAGTGGGAGGTGCAACTATGTGGCTTGCCTCTGTGACATTACTGGCCAGCTGGAAGGGGGATGCAAAACATAAGGAAAGTGATAACTACTAATAGCGGGAGTGAAAGAATTTGCTGTCTTTAAGCATTGTTACGATGGGCCGGTGAATAAAACAATTTGCAAGGCAGACAGTACAATCTCACACATTAAGTGTATAAAGCTAACTTCCAACTCTGCAACAACTGATCTAGGGATAGGACAGACGTTAGTCAGTATTCACGAATCAATATTCTTTATTGAAATTAATGTGTGCATGTTTATAGTGCTGATTACAATATTCATTATTTTTGTTGTTCATTTAATGAGTTAACAGTGGAAATTTGAGCCAGGTGATGTAAATACCAACTGTAAGTGTGTTTTATATCTGTTCACTGTTTCTTCACACTTTTTTTTTATCAATCTATTGTAAAGTCTCCTCATGTGCAAAGTGTTTGGTTTTTACCTAATTATGTTAGGTATCAGAAGCATTTTATACCTGTATAAACATTAAAAAAATAAAAGTAGGACTATATCTTTGGGTGAACCTGAATTTTATTTGTATTTTACCTATAAATTATAATATTTACTTTCTAATTAATATGAATAAAAACAGTGAGAAAATAAGTGTGTTGTAATGCCTAGTAAGGAATAGTTCTTATGCAAAATATTATTACAGTGAGTGCACATGAATGTGGTGCGTTGTCCCTTTGGTGTAATTTTCTAAATTCGGTTAAGCTTTGTTTGTATGTATGAGGCAGAGGAATATCCTGACAGCAGAACTGTGCATATGAAAAGTTGGAGGTAACCATGAATGGACTATATGCCACTAACAGTATGGATAACCTCATGTCTAACTCACACCATCCCATGTTGTTACGATGGTTCGTTTCAGGATTGTTCGACTTAAAAGCTAAACAGCTGCACATTATTTCTTGCACTGTTGCAGGGGAAAGGGAAGCAGCAGCAACGGAAAGCACAAGTAGAAAATGCTTCATGTGTGAGTGATGCTAAGAACAATACTGTTCCAGTTGCCAGTAAGGAGGCCTGTGCTAGCCCAAAAGGAGTTGTGGAAAGTGCCTCGTCCACCGAAAGGTAGGAAGCACGTCATACTTATTTTTACTGACAGCAAGTTCTTCCCAGTGAGTTTATTGTAATATGTACTTGTATTTTAAATATTTATTTATTGGAAGACTGTTGATATTAAACTGAATCACCAGGTTATAATAAACCCTTGCTGTAGGCATTTTAAGAGGAACACTGACCGTTCCATGGTTATAAAGATATGACAATAATTTGAAAACCACATAATCCTAGTTACAGTTCAATTATTAAAAATTACCTTACTTTGTTATTACTGTGCTAGTTCATTTGGCTGGACCCTCCATTAAGTTCTGGTACACAGCTGATTAAATTATTTTACGTCTTGTTTAACATGGTGAATAATCTGTTGGTCAAGTCGGGATGGCATGCAAATGATGCTCACGCTCATCCCAATGATGGTCTGGGGGATTCAAGTGGGGGTTTTGAGTGGGCCAGTTAAGCAGTCCCATCTGATTATCTTAAGCCATGATGCAATTGGCGGTGCATTACGGACAGAATTATCATGATAATACAGGAAATGGACATTTCACACCATTGGTGCAATCTAGGAAGCATGTTATTGTCCATATGCCTTGGTACATGCTAGAGAGTTAATCAATTCACTAATTAATACTTATCACCCAAACCAAGGGAAACAGCTTGAGACCATTACACTACTACTACTACTGAATTTTAGTGTGGAAAACTACACCTGGGTAAATACCATTCTTCACCAGGTATCTTCCAGGTTTACAGAGGGTCATTATGTGCTAAATCAAGTAATGTGATCCATTCTCCATTTAAAACCTTCTTCTAATATTCCACAGTCCAATTATGGGGGTATTTGAGCAGTCTCAAATGATGTTAGTCATTTATGTATGTGACAATTGGTTTTCTGGCAGTACACAACCATGAAAACAAAGTGCTATCACCTCTCGGTTAAAAAAACTTGTTACTGGCCTCTACCTGAGGACAACACACTTCAGAGTTCACCAGTCCTGATCAGTTAGTTTCTTGGGCCTACCAGTGTGATATGATGTTTTCACTTGACAGTGACATTACTAACAGTGGACTGAAGCACATTCAACTGTAAAAAATGTGATAGAATCCCTATATTTATGGGCCCCTTGAAATTATGTATACAACTCATTCCAACAACTTATAACAGCAAACACTTGTATTATGTTAAAAGTGTTTGTGCCTTTCCATATAGTATAGCATCCTAATGGGCAAGTACATTGGGAGCAAAGGGGTGTCTGGTGACTTTTGACCGTATAGTGTATCTTATGTAAGAATGGTCTATCACACAAAGGAGTGTACTTTAACAGCCAGTTAGTGGTACAGTGGATTCTGTATTGTTTTACAGTTGACTGAAGAAAAATTTAATACGTGTAGGCACACATTAGATGTGAACAAGACTAGATCCAAAAAATACAATGTGTAACCTCAAAATTACTGTTCAACATACTGATATGATTATAATTGGTGTACTTAAAGAGGAATAAAATAAAAACAATAGAAAAGGGAACATTTGAAACCGTAAACGATACTGTAATTTCTGAAAACATGTAAGTAAAATCTCAATTCAAATTAATTATAGACCTACAAATGACTTAGATGCACGAATTTCAATTCCCGCCTCAAATTTTTAATTTTATTTTTTTTTTTTCAAAAATGGGAAGACCTACTGTTATAGCTGCTATATACACATTATAATTAAAATGTCTACAGTATTATTATAATGCTTATGTAGCGCTATACCCCATAGGTGATTAATTATAGGCCTGTAAATGACTTACCCCCTACCTTACCCAGAATTTGAACCCAAAGCCCCTCGGATTGCAAACCAGTTTTATACCGAAGGTGCCACAGAAGTCACTATACAACGCACGTACATTTCATGTAAACGCAAATAAATTGTTAAATGCTAGTGATGAACAAACGTGATTTTAGTGATGTAAACTTGCAAGGATTACAAAAGAAAAACACGTCAAGAGGTTGCCAATTTTACAAACAGTAAGTTTGCGTGTTTGGTAAATAATGCATTTGTAAACCGTTACTATAATTATTGAAATGCACCTGTCTATACCATAAATTCGATTGTAAGGTTAACTTCTGCCAAACTCTATGTGTGTGTGTATATTGCTGCATCTGTATGAATTTCCTATGGGGTGTAGCTCTACTAAATCATCATAATTATAATGTAGAGACTTGATTATAATGCGTCTATAGCAGCTATTCAGAATTTCTTCCCATTTTCGAAAAAAAATTCCGAAAGTTGAGGCACGCATCAAAATTTGTGTTTCTAAAAGTCATTTACAGGCATATGATAAATCTCGTAGGGAATATAGTGCTACATAATCATTATAATCATGATGCAGACTTTTGATTATAATGTGTATGTAGTGGCTATTCAGAATTTCTTCCCATTTTCGAAAAGAAATTCCATCTAAAAATTTGTGTTTTTAAGTAATTTACAGGTCTATAATCTATTCAGAAATTTGAGGCGGGCCTCGAAATTCATGCTTTGAAGTTGTTTACAGGCCTATAATTAATCTGCTTCGGGTATAGTGCTATGTAATCATTATAATTGTGATGTAGACACTTTGATTATAATGTAAATATACCGACTATAGTCCATTCCCCATTGGAAGCAACTTTCTTGGAGCCCTGCTAAATATCTACTTGCAGGCCCATTTCGTATCCTTCCGCCAAATGTAAACAAACATTGCCATGTGACTGCCATGTAGCATCTGTCAAAATCAATGTTTACATGCCATTGTGTGTGTACATGTGTTTGTATACCTTCGCTACACCTAAAAATAAATATTAAAATGTGACTTCTACTTTTATACCTGTCAAATGTGTTGTTTACTGTTTACAGCTTTTCAAAGAATTCTGTCGTAGGTCTATTTAAAAAAAACCACTTTGTACGAATATTCACAGTTTTGGCCTATAACATTATTTAGGTCAGCTTTATAACATTTTAAAAATGTCCGATTTAACGATAGTTCTTACGGTTACGTTACATTAACATGTTTGTTTTCCATGACATAGCACATTACACGTAATGCACGTTAATATTTTGCAGTAATATTTTGGTTATTTTGTTGGGATTGGTGGTAAATCACGTTACATACTCATGGCAAAGGTACAACGTTGTGATAAATAAACATACGTGGATGTAAATAAATAACTTAGTCATAAAAACAGTTCACATTTACAACGTATAAATAGTTCACATCAAATATTTGAAATCATGCACACACAGATCCAGCGTAACTATCACCAAACAGCCACGCCACGCTATTTCACATGCAGGGGTTAACGAAACACACCGTAACAGTATGTTTATTACTGCACCGGAAACACAGATTTATCACAACATTGTAACTTGCTAAGGTAGGTTTAAAAAACACGTCTACAAACAGGATGTGGTAATTTGAAGTATTTTTCGGAGTAAGTATAATTTATGCTTCATTTGGTAAAACAGCAACACGCCATGTCATGGCTCGCCATGTCTGCCAACTTCACTTTGTTTCTGCCCCGCCATCATATCTAAATATATTTAAATAAGTATTCAAACATTAAAATCTCTTTTCAGTTGTAAATTACAAATTAAAAAATCATCATTCTGCTGTAATAAGTATGAAATATGCTACAATACAAAACATGTACAACTTTATCGCATTCTAGCGAAGTGAAACTTTCCGAGTGTGAAAGAGACAGAGAGAGAGAGAGACAAAGCTCGCTCAGCAGACATATGCTTCAAAATTGCTCTAGCTCGATAAAACAACACCGTACCATTACTGTCTACTCACAATATTTTCCGCTGTTATGTAAAAATGATATATGTTGCCATCAGAGCTACTTAAATATTTCAATAGGCACAGTTTAATTTACAGATAGTATACTAAAAAACTAGGTTAAAATAATAATTTACTGTGAACGTTTTCTTACCGGCCGTTGCCAACACGTCGCTGCTCTTGCTGTTGTTAATTCATATTTAAAAAGAAATAAATATTACAAGTTATAGAAGATATTAAAGTAAAGTTTCATTTATTCAATAATACAGTACTCTAAAGTTAACCATAGTATTATATATTTGTGGAATACAGGTTATTGAGAAAACAGGTTGACACGTTTTGCCTAGAGTGTTTTTTGAAAGGCTGATTTTCATAAGTTGCTTCCAATTGGGAATGGACTATATACAGTATGTCTTCTCATTTTCGAAAAAAAATTCTGAGCGAACTAGCTATTGTGGACAGTCTTAATGCAGAAAAGCGGTCTTTCTTTGCATGCTACAAATTATTCACATTTTTTTGTTTTAGTTTTCCATTGTAAAATGAAAATCAGACGAGCAAGCGACATGTTTCACAACACGTGAGGCACTTACAGATCCCATTTGCAGTGGAAGCGTGCTTCAGCCTCTGTTTAGGTTTATTTGGATGTGAGCTTTGTTTCTCATTCTCACTTCCTCCCAACCAGGCTCAGCAGGTGACAAACAACTCGCACCGAACATTGACCTTGGTGGAATAAGTTCATCCTTTGCCTTGAAAGCACTGTATTTTTTAGTTATTCTTAGTTTAATGCATAACCCCCTTCATCACGGTGAGTTTCTCTTCTTATATTTCCCTCCCTTGGGTTCTGTTAAGTCCAATGATGCAGATAAAAAAATTAAGTTCCGATAGCAAGGGGCTAAACGTTTCACGAGTTGGGCGGTAAATAACTCCACTTGCCCTGTGTTTGACATATAGGTGCCACGCCCTATTAAAACATGGGCTTTTTTTCCTAATGTACTCGGTCACTCCCAGCATAGCGCGGAAAGCTATAACACGGGTCTGTGTTTTGTCCCGCAACAGCCGCGTTATATAGGGCTTTTACTGTATATGCATTAAAAATGTAGCTCAAGCCACTCCACTCACAATACATTAAATCCCTCACCAAGGATATAAGTATGTGGGCATATATTCGAGCTAAGTTGATGTAGTAGGAAAATGCATCTGAAAACATATAAAATTACAAGTATAAATTCTTTATATTGTTTAAAACCTGGTGGACGTGGCAGCTGTATGGGACCCTCCAAGGCAAGTCCGACTAAAAGCAGGCATAAAAGTGATCCTTTAAAACTTCTTCTAAAAAATACATGAGACAGTTCGGCAACCAAGAAAAATGTTTAAAGAATAAATAAATTATAATGATTGAGGTCCTACGAAGGTGAGCTATTATAAAATACATATGGCACACAGATATATGAATATGTCTCAAACAAGCGAGTTGTGGCGGCGGCGTAGTAACAGAAAACAACTGGCCGGGCAGCAGCCAAATTGAGTAGCGGTGGCACGCAGTTACGACTCAAGTGAAATTTACAAGCAACAAATGAATAATAAATCCTAACATACTACACCAATATACATTTTAGAATGTGCTAAGGAAATTCATTTTGAATAATACTTTATGCGTACCGCGCTAAAAATTTACATGCATGGTCAACGTGGTTTTGGCTGTGTGAGGTCACACACACTTCGCTAGTGCTAGTTAGATGTTTAAGCTACGTTTCTTACTAGCAACTTGCACTGGATGAGTCGGTTGCCAACTGGGAACAAAGTTTTCTACTATTGGAGTGGCAACTTTCTTAATCAGGATTCTAGTCGGTTTTGCAATACCTACCTTACTAGGGGTTACGTTGGTCGTTGACGTTGGAGCTGGAGTTGGCTGGCTGGGACCGGCGATTCTGCTGGAAGGCTGATGGATGTTGGTACCGTGCCGACCATCAGAGTACCGCTGACTCCACTTCACGGATTATTGGCTCCAGAACCTGGGGTTAGCCGCCCCAAACCTTACCCTGTACCCTGTACGAGAGCTTGTACAACAGGATGGTATTCCCTGACAGTATGGATGTGTGCAGGGAAATAAATATAATTAGATACTGGAGATGAAGTTCTCTCCAGAAGACGGGCGAGTGCTGCACTGTCCCGCTTGGCTTGCCTACTAAGAGTAGGTGGGTCTAATATACACGCTCGCTTGGCGGCTGTATAGGCTGCCTTTTACTCCTTTCTTTGTAGAAAAAGGGGACCACTACTTTAAGAGCAGTTGGTGTAGTTGCCTCTACCATCAAGTAGAGACGTCTGCTGATCCAGGAAGAACAGCAGCGGAAAGTGTGGTGTAGACTGGTGAAAAAGAAGAGCTTCTGGTAGATGGTGGTTTACGATAATGGTAGGTTCTGTTAGCTGGTGGTGTTCGTTGACAATGAAGCCTCTGGTAACTGCAGGTGGCTGCAGCAGGAGCTTCTGGTAAAGGCTTCAGGAGCCTCTGGCAACATTAATGGTAACAGCCTCTGGTGGCTGCCGAAGACTGTTGAGCAGTAGAAGGCCCGAGCACACAAAGTGTTAGAGCGAGCTACTTGAGCAAGGAAATAACTCCTGAGCCCAAGCCTACGGACTTATATAGTGCTCTCGACCTCGTGCTAATGATGTTTGTCGGTCGGGACGGGGGTAAAACCCCCGCTCTCGGTTTATCTTATTCTGGGCACCTTGTGACAGTTGCAGGATGCTTTTTGACAGATGTGGTGGTTCGTGACAGATTGTTTGGCGCTTCGTGATAGTTTTATCCTGGTGAGTCATCACATTTCAGGAAGGCTGGCGTGAGAGGTGTGACGTGGTTTCACACGTGGCGGCTTGTGGGCTCTCGGGGGTGGGGGGGGGGCTTCTTGGCAGCTTTCGCAACCTTTTATTCTCATGTTTAGAAGAATCAGTCTCCAAGGTACTGGTGATCTAAGGACACTCGTGAAAAAGATGTTGCTGGGATTGACCCTTCCTTGGGTTATGTAGAAATATGTGAGGCTGATGAGTCGTAGTCATAGTAGTATAACAGGAAAGCCTCACACTAAACTACCGCTACCCTCTAACATTAAGGCACACACAAAACACAATCCAAACTACAAACCAACTTTCCCTTAATTATAAAATACACGCACGAGTCACCATTGATGCCTTCCTTCCATTGCAGTACCATATTAAATATAATAAATCTCTTTGCTGCTGAAGCTCGGCCCTAGATCCTCAAGCTGGGCAGCTGTCGGTTGGTCGTTACAAAATTACTCTGGCGGGCGGTGGCCGCCCGTCCGCCGCCACTGCCGTCGTTACAGGGCCGGTTCACTTCATAACAGCGGCCCAGCGTTGGGAAAACATGTTGATAGATACTATTCACATCAATGTGTTGAATGTATATGAAATGTAGGCGGTGTGTTGGCTTCTGCATTGGCACGATGAGGCATGGCAATGTTTACGGGAATATAAATATTTAGTGTGGTCTACTTGAAATATTAATTATCCCGAACTTTTCATCAAAAACTTTTGACGTTGTCTATGTACGCATACGGCATCACTCGCCATAATATGGTATCGGTAACATAACACATTTGATTTGCACACACTTTTCTTTATTCACTTTACACATAAAATTGACTTCACAAGAAAAGAAACAATTGCGCACCATAAAAAATTAGCATATTACGTAGCCGTGGGCACACATTAACTTAAAAATATTCATTGAAATAAGGGCATTGAATTAAATTAGAAACTATCATACATACACTGATTAAGAAACTAGTCTGTGTAATGTGCCGCTGTTTTTTCAACAAAAGAGGAGGGATAATAGAAGCAAAATAAAGACTGAGGGTAAGGCAGAGGCAGTGGCATGTGACTAAGACAAAGAATCCTTACTGACCCGGCCTGCCCCCCCTCCCCTACCTTTCACAGACAATACACCAGTGTCCCCTTCTGGCATGAAGTAATTTATTGCTTCACGCTGCTTGGGACAACAAATGTCAAAGTTTATAATGGTATTTTGAGAAATGCGCGACCACTAACATCAGCAAGGGCTAGTTTATCATAGATTGAAATCCGTGGATAATAGAAACTAGTACCGCGGATGGAGTAAAGGTCTACAAAAACAAATCCACGCGTAACTGAAACCGCGGTTGGCGAAGGATTACTGTATCTATTTTTAGACGTGCCTCAAATTTTCGACTTTTTCGACCTTATCTTTTCATGGTTTCACGGGATTGGGTCGTAACAGAGAGGTGGTTGTAATAAATGAAGTCGTAATAGAGGGGTTTTACTGTACCTAGTGCGGAGCTCTACCGTACTGTATACCATGGTGCACAGAAAGAGTGGCCGCCCAGAATGTGTGTGGGTGCTCTACTGGTGTACTGCTGTTGCGAGTAAAATCCCCAGTCACGTGCTATCACTTGGACAGGCCTGAAATCCATTAATAATTCCTAACGTCAGCAGGAACTTATGGAGGCTTAATCTTCGCTAGCCAGGTGAAGGTGACGTAGTCCTAGGCTAACAATGGCAGGGTAGAAGAGCATTATGATACTTACTTGAACTGGTACTACTTATATTATGTTTGCCCTGAAGGGGTCGCAGTGTCTAGTGTGTAGATGACGTTGGCGATAGTAAGAAATATTTCGCACAGTGTGTGGTGAAGACAGGCTGGTATTGGTAAGGAATCTTCAATACGAATGCAGTGAAGACAAGGTAGTAGATGTTCTCTAACAAGAAGTTGCGATGGAGACCAGGGAGTCACGAGTATTTGCTGGTTCTGTTGGGACCTGCACAGCATGCAGTGAAGGTCTGGAATAGACTGTTTTAAGGGCTGCGGCCCACTATTTATACTCTGGCTGGCACCTCCTGGCTGTAGTTGTGGAGGTGGTAAGTATGGCATAGACTCTTGGTTTGTGACGTCAGTGGCTGGTGCTGGTTCCAAGCTGCATGCTCTGTGATCATACTAGTAGTGGCATCTGGCAGCGTGCTGCTGTACATGGATAATCTCGTTGCATAATTTTGGTGGCTCAGCAGCCGGGTGAACAATACAATCTTCAGGCTGGAATGTTCATTCTTGCATTTGTAGGAAAAATTCCTGACGTCTCGTGATGCGTGGCAACAATCAAACTCCGTAGAATCAAGCAGTAAAGCTTGCTCACTGATGAGGCAAAGTCAATTTATCATTGTTGAAAAGATGTCATCCATCAACATAAATGATTAATAATCACTAAATTAATGAAATCCATCCATCACTTTGTCAATTTTTAAGTTAAAAATGTCACTTTCAGCATTAAGAATGGTTATCAGCACTGAAAGCGATGAAGCGAGGATGTATCTGGCTCTCATCATGTGCAATGGACTGTGATAAAAGCAACTGCTGTCCAGAGTTGTATTTGTGAGTCAGTTTGTAGCAGGCATCTGATTGCATGTCCAGGAAAACTTAGCGTAATAAGTTGTCAACAAACTTTAATCAAATCCTAAGAGAAATCAAAGTCGTAATTATACAATAATATCAAAAGTGAAGTGAAAAGGCAAACGAGTAAAAGTACGTTTACAGGACAAACACTTTACAGTAATCGCATCAATTACAGAAACATTCTGCCTTCTGCCTCCTGATTGGTGGAGGGTGAGCGCAGTTAATACGATATTTGCTACTGCTTGCTTGACCTGGGTGGAAGGGGGGTGGGTGGCATTTATTTTTAGTTAAGTGATTTGGTCAGTGCATAATTCACCAAGAGAAACTCACTGTGCAGCAATGAAAGAAAGTTCAACAAATTATTTTTTTGGCAGAATTCCCTCAAATTTCTTACTTTTTTCACATAAACTTTTCACCCAAATTTTTTACAGTTTCTGAAAAACAAGTAAGACTGTCTCTTGTAATGGGGCAGATTCAGAGAGGTTCTAATGTAATTACATTTTAGGTATTCATCTATTTTGTGGTACGAAGGTTATGTTTGCTAGACAATGTAATGCAAAAAATATTCTGAATATAAATTAATAGAAACAATAATTACAGTTAATAAAATAGATTTTCACTAATTTGGTTTTATTTTGTCTTAACTTAAATTTTGGTGTAATGCTGTATACATATTAACATGTATTTTGGTTTTATTGCCATTCACCATATAATCTTGTCTTCATTAATTTGTTTTGCTATGCACATATAACTTTCTATCTTATATTCCTCGTATATTTTAAATTAATTGAATATTTTATATTAAACACACAGTAGTGCTATATAAGACAGTATAAATTTAACAGTTTAAGTGCTGTAGTCAGCCATCCATTTGGGAGGTCATCTGTCCTGTTTTTGCTTTATAACTGTTGGCTGCTCAGTCATATAAATGCATTTCTTTTGATGGATAGAATTAAAATTTTTGTAATTAATCTTGTGTTCTGTCTCTACTGTAAAGAAATTTTTCACAGCAGTGATGTTTCTGCTGTACTCTTTTTCCTTTTGTAAACCTAACAGTCACTTTGCTAGCCGTTCCTTCTCACCATCAAACAGTGAAAAGGGTTCAAAGGAACACTTCATTTCTTGTTGGTTGTTTTTGCTCAAGTACTTTATCACAGGTTGTAGTTCAGTACAAGTTCTTGAAAAATGTGCATTTATTTGTGCTCCTTTTTCTTTGCTAAACCAGTCACTCACCTCTGGTCTTTGAGGCTGATAGATGCTAAACACAGGCACCTAGTCCGAAAGTTTTTCTGCCAGACATCAAGGAAGCTGTTATTACTCCCGTTGTGGAATGTGTTGTGTACTAATCATATATTGGCTAAAGCAGCCTTGGTTTGGTGAATATGGACCTGTTGTCTCTCAACTTCATCACTGGTTTGAGGCCATAATGGTGTTTACAGTTTTTGGTGAATACTATTTACAAATGCAGAAGTCACAAAACTTGAGCTTTTAAATTGAGGATCATTCTCAATAACAATTGTCTCAGGCAGTTCATATCTCTTAAAAATATCGTCAAGCTCTTGAATTCCGAGGTCATTTCAGACATTATTGTAGCTTTATAGAAGCAACTGTTATAGTCATCACCACCAAAATATAGAAATAAACTTCTGGCGAAAGTCCAAAAAAGACAGCACTCACTTTTTCCTACATGTGGTCAAGGATTTATGACGGTTCCAGTAGTTTGGATGGTTCAGTTTTGCTAACTAGTTGACAACCATAGAATTTTTTTACAGAAATCTTCAGCTGGTCTAGTAATGTCAAACCACTGCACTTTTGACTGTAACCGCTGTTTTGATTCAACACCACCTGGGTGGCACTTGTGAGTGACCTGAATTGCTTGTCCTCTCAAACTAGTGGGTAGTAATATGTGTGTCCCTTGTATAACGTCATTACATGCACATATATCTCGTTTTACTAGCTCATACTTTAGTTTAAATGGCCATTGTTTGTGCTGCATGTAATATTTTAACTCTTGCAACATAGGATCTTTTTGTGATTCTTCCTTTATTTCTACCATTGTCAGAGCATGTGGCACAGCATTCTCTGTTACCGCACATGCAAATTTCCTTCATAAAAGCTCTTTGCTTGAGAGTTGCACTCAGGTAATAGAAGGGACAGACAGTCAGCCAAGTTACTTTGTCCTGGCTTATAAATAATGTTTAAATGATAGCTCTTAATTCTCATGACCAATCTCTCTTATGTTCTCGGACATGGTTTTGTCCTAGGAGAAAACCAAATTCAAGTGGTTTATGATATACTGTAGGGTCAAACTTAGCACCATGAATATAATAGTGGAAGTGCTCACATGCCCATACTAAGCTCAAAGCTGCTCTTTCTGTCTGACTATACTTCTTTTAGACTACAATAGAGAACGACTTGCATATTTCGCAATCTGAGGTCTCATTTCAATGTAGTAAAATAGCTCCCAGGCCATTAAAACTGGTGTTTACCACAATCACCATTTTTACTTTTGGGTAAAAAAAATTTGTGTGTGGGATAAAGCAATTACTTCCTTTGCATTTTGGAAAGCGTTATTCTGTTCTTTTTTTGAATTAAAGTCATTGTTTTTATTCATAGTAACTTCCGAAGTGGTTTGGTTGTTATAGTGAAATTGGCCATGCTTGTCCAAGGAAACATTTGGGATCTTTTTTTGTGCATACGGATTTGTAGTAGTTTGTAATGGCTCCTGTTTTATTATGTTGATATGATTGGACTGTGTCCATTGCCGACCATGAGAATAAATAAAATTTATAGATGCACAGACAAAAATACCTTTTACAGCATCTCTAACTAGGAAAAGCGATGTCTCACTTGAAGGGGACAGATTCCAGGCCCTGAAACGTTGTGAAGACTTGTAATTATTATTGTGTACAATTTTTATTTAGGCTCATGGTCAGCAATTGACACAGTCCAATCATATCAACATAATAGTATGAACTCACCATTGCCATTACACTTCAAAGATAAGGCTCTTATAGGTTTTATGCTGGCAGGTGACACAGCTTTTAGATCTCTTTGAGTTCTTTATAGTGAGCATAACAGGTGATATCCATTGCTAGTGATCACTCACTGTCTATAATTTCCTGGTTAACTTATTCTTTAAGATGATTTTTCAGTGTTCCACGGAGCTGTTGAGGTATTCAACAACCTGCTGTTGAGGTATTCAATTATCTGCATGGGCAATAGATCTCACAGTTTTGCCAGTGCCTAATTTTAACTGATAAATTTGTAATTTTCCTACATTTGCAGAAAATACATTAGGGTAGTGTATGTGTAACTTTTTTAATTTGATGCCAGACACTTTGATTTGTCTGTCATTATGCTAATTGTATGCCTAACTTCAGAGCATCCAGTGTTCTTGCAGACTCGTCACCTATAATAATTTATTCATGTCCTTTGATTACATAAAATTCAACATTTTCGAGTGTAATGCCTGTTTACAATATTCAAAACATGCTGTTCAAAAGTATAGCTTTTCTATGACAAAAAAATAATTATTCAAAGTGTGCAGACATCAATTATAAGACTTTTCATCCTCCTTGGTTGAAGATTCAGGCAAAGTAAAATGAATATCTTGTACATATTCTCCTACACTGTGTAAAAATAGTGCTTTTTTTCCTTTTATGTGTTCTGCTCTGTGTAACGATAGTGCTTCTTTTCCTTTGTACATCTGCTATATCTTTAGTATTGATGGGACAATTTAAGGTTTTTGTTGATTCCGATTCTTGATTCAATTCCAAAATTTTTGTTTCGATTCTCGATTCTGGACTCAATTTGATAATCAATGAATGTTAAATACATTGCAACATTTCATTTATAGTTGTACAGTTCTGCATTTCACACAACTTACAGCAGGGACTACAATGAGAGTGAGTGAAAATAATTTTTCTTAGTTGAATTAGCAAATTTAGTGGCATTAACTATTTCGTTCAGTACTCTGTGGAAGAAATTTATTGTTCAGTCATGTAGAAGTGGCCCTGCTAGGTAAAATGAATATGTCAACATCATGTGATTTCATGAATATTGCACATTTCCCAAAACAATTAAATTTCAAGGATGCTACGGTAAACATTAAGACAAGTCATATGCATATTCTTTTCGTAAATTTTTCAGTGTGACATTTTTAACTTTTGATTTTGCTGTGGCTAGCGGCGTTTTATAACACCCCTGAATGTAAACCACACAAATCAGTCGCAGTGCACTCGAGGTTAAACATACATTAGCACGGACAAAATGTCCAAATGGATAGACATTTTTCGGTGGAATAGATAATCAAATTGTCCCATCACTAATCTTTAGCATTCAAAAAATATTAAAAACTCCACACCCCACATTTTTAGCATTGGTTAACAGCAGATTCCCACACAGTTGGGTCAGAACATTACACATATGAATGATGCTCATATTAGACATACCAAAATTATAGAATAACCTGTAGCACATATTGTTCATGCTACAATTATTCTCATTACCAAAGTAAGTTTGCTTGTATATTATGAAAACAGTTACTCATTTTTATTACTTTCAAACGTGTAATCGAATTGGAAACTGCATTCAAATACCACAGTGTTTTGCACAGATTAGGGTAAGGTGGGGTGTGTTTGTCGGGGTGTACAGCGAACAGAAAATGTGGAAAAAGCATGAAATATACTGCATTTGAAATGCTGCAGGAAATGTACTGGGAATTTTTCCGAATGGTGGGAATTCTTTTCTGGTTTATGAAATTTGCATTAAAACTTCACAAACTGTGCCAAGAGAACTTAACAGTATATCTGAGCCACTTTAAAAGTCGGAACACCGGAGCAGGCTACTAATGGTGTCAGGGTCCCGTGAAAGAAAGAAGGAATTAATAATAGGAGTTATGCAGAGTCTGCTGTGAAGGACGAGGGTAGCTGGGTTTGGTTTATTACTTCACAGTGGGAGAAGGGTGTGTAGGAATGCCAGCGTTCTTCACACCACTTGTGTAAATTCATGTATGAACATGTGTATGTGTGTTGTAAGTAGATTCCATTTTGCATAGGTATTATCCAGTTTCGTTGTAACTTTGAAAAAATAAGCCATAAAGTTGTGAGGTGCTATTTTTCCTCCATTTCATATATATATCATTCTCTCTGACCTCTCCCTCCCCCCCCCTCTTTTCTTTTCCTTGCGTGGCCACACCCTTGGTCACCAAATAGCCATTCATAAATAGTTTATGGCTAGCTGTGACATAGTGGCTGGCACAGACACATTCACAGAATTGGTTCTAAATAAACAAATAATTTGCAGGCAGTTTAGTTATGAAATAGAATTGTAAACAAGTTTACATGAAGAGCATATTCGTAAATTCATTTGCAGTTCCAAGAGTGGTTGATCACTGGCATTTTTCAAACATTTTGTTTATTTTCAGCATTATTTTCATTTTCTTCCAGTCGCATGTTAATGCCATTACACATAAATTCTAAAGTTTTCATTGCTAATTTTTAAAACTCAAAGTTCAAATTACTTTTGTTTATTTTGAAATGCTTAAAAATTACGAGAGTTTTTGAATGTCTGGTGTGCATTGGTGGATGCACCGGTGATTTTTTGAATACGCGGCAGGCATGCATGACGTGAGGTTCGCTATAAACATATGTTTCGAACTGCACCAAACTACACTCAAGAGTTGCAGCATTGTTATCATAAAATAAAATAATCGTAACAATTTTTAAAATAAATGTAAGGTTCACATAATTGCACTACTCTCACAGTAGATACCTATTATTTATTTAGTTATATACCTACCAAAATATATAAATTAAGTCTTCAGTGGTGGAATGTAAACATAGGGTTTGAAGAATGAATTTCAAATTTCAACGAAGGAACGGATAGTCACTGACTTAAAACTGATTTTAATCAGAGTTTTCAAAAGTTTTTAATAGCTAATTGCAATATTTCTTGCTTTTGGTACTAAAATTCAAGGTTAGCCCAAAATGCCTGTAGCTCTTCAAAATTTTAAATCAATGAATTACCAGAAAAATTAACATAACTATTTATTTTTAGTTTTGTGTGCCATAGCTGTCAGCCAGATACATTTCAGCACAGTTATCAGCTTTTCTAGCATATTACGTATGAGTGAAAGCAGAAAGTGCTTTATTTATTACAAACAAAAATCTTTATTTTACAGTTTTAATTGCTGTACATGTGTTTCATTATAGAATTTAATATAGAATTATGTATAGAGTGTACTAGGCTTAAGATCATTTTTTTTGTTTGTTAGCAGGAGCTGTAATGTGTTTTAGACCATGTTCTAATTGTCACATTTTGTTAAGAAAATGGTCTCTTAAATAATTTTGTCTGCAAAATCGATTATGTATTTTGGTAATTTGCATTTTGTGTTTTGTTAACTTTAAGTTGACAAATTACAAATTGCCACCATGTCAGTTTTGTGTGTTTGAAATGTTTAAATATAGCCTATTTGCTGTTCACACTTTTTGAATCAAACCTCTGAAAAAATCACCCCATGTATGACGTGTTTGGTTGTTACCTAAATATATTATGAATCACAAGCCATTTTATACTTGTGTTATACACCATTCCCGGTTACTTTGCACTTTTCTGAAGCCCTGCTAAAGTTCTACTTTTGGTTACCGATTACGTTTCCTTCCGCTACATTACACATAAACACTTCCATGTGACTACCTTTTAACTGTAAAATGCTTTGTTTACTGTTTTCAGCTGTTCAAAGAATTTTTGTCATATTTCAAAAACCGTTATATACGAATGTTCACAATTTAGGCCTATATCCGTATTTAGGTCAGCTTATGATTTTTTTAACAATGTTTATGTTGATGATAGTTCTTACGGTTATTATTTTACATTGTTAACATATTTGTTATACATGACATAGCACATTACATGTACACGTTAATATTTTGCAGCGACTGTGTTCAATTCTGTTAAAACTGCGGGGAAAGAACTGTAGTATATAACCTCTTGTTATTGTTGTGTGTTGGGTTATTTCATTAACAGGATGGCCTCAGTTGGAATAAAAATTATAACAGAAACAACCAGTCCAATGAAATGACACAGTAAATTCAAGCATGCAACTCGTGTTGCTTCTTTGTTGTATGTAACAGCGACAAACTTATAAGATAGTGTTGAACATGCACACAAATAGGCCTACCGTAACCTATTCCTCATATTTTTATGCATAGATGCTTACTGTTTTCTAGGTTAATTTAATTATTTATTTTAATTTATCTGGCTGGGCTTAGTATTTTGTTGGGATTGTGCCAAACATTTAATTCACAGAAATGCAACCATGTTACACATTCGTGATTCAAACACCTACAGCAAGGTTGAAACGTTGTAAATAAACAGAATTGATTTTCAAAGTATTAATTTTGTCATAAAAACTTATAAATTTTGCATGTCCGATATTTGCCATCACACTCGCACTGGTCCAACTTGACGGCAACAATACTCCCTCACACACAGCAGTCACTATATACATTACAGTATATTTATTCCTCCCATATAAAACAAACATCACAACATCTGTTTTTTTCCTAGGTAGGTTTAAACACGTGTACAAACTTAACACTTTGTTCCGCAACACAAACATGCCATGTCATGTTGCATTGTCTGTTGTTGCCAGTCGCCACTTCTGCCAACTTCGGATGTGTAAGAACCATCCCGCCATTACATCTAAATATATTATAATAAGTATTCAAAAAATCTCATTTCACTGGTAAATTTCAAATTCAAAAATCATTATTTTTGCTGTAATAAGTAGGAAATGTGCTAAAATTGAAACCCGTGTTTAATTTTTCTGGTGCTGTAAGCAGTGTGAGACTTCCCAAGAGAGAGAAGAAGAGAGAGTGACAAGCTCCACTCTGCCTGTTGAAGTTTCTTCCTAGGACAAAGGAACATGTCCCTAGGGCCTACACACAGTAATTTGTGCTGATATTTTAAACAATGAAATATATTTCCTTCAGTGGTACCAAAAAATTTTAGTTTATCAATAGGCAACTTTTTATTTACAAATACGATACGAAATAACTAGTTTAAATACTATTTTAACTGTGAACTATTTATAACTAGCTGTTGCCAACACATTGCTGCTCTTACTGTTTTAAATTTGTATTTAGTATGAAATAATTATTACAAGTTTAAGAAAATAGTCATTTAAAATTTCATTTATTCAAGAAGTTAATCACAGAGTTATATATTTGATACAAGGTATTGAATAAACAGGTTGACATGTTACTACTAGGGTGAATTTTCAAAGGTTCATTTCAAAACATCCAAAGAAATAGTGACTGGACTATAACTTTGTTAAATTAAACTTTTATGTATAATTTTTCTTATAAATTATATTTCTTTTATAGTTGATATGAATTAAAAAGGGAGATGACCGGTGTGCTGGCAAATGCCTAGTAAGAAATAGATCTAATGCAAAATATCATTATACTGAGTGTGAACGAATGCAGTGCGTTGTCCCTTTGGTGTAATTTTTTATACTTGGTTAAGTTTTGTTTGCATGAGGCATAAAAATATACAAAAAGTAGAAGTGTAGCTGGACTCCAGGAAATTTGAAAGTAACCGTGAATGGACTATACACGTATAGGTAGGGTTATTGAAATAAAGAAATGTGTATTGTACTAACAAGAATTATTTCGCAAAAGAAATTGCTGAAGTATTCTGGAAATAGGTATTTTCTCATGGTAGAGTTTTTAAGTAACAATTGTGCATCCTATTTGTTAGTTTAAAGTTGAAAATGCCCTCAAACAACTTTCGAGAATAATTACTATTAATTTTGAGATTTCATGGACTTTTAATTTTGAAATCATAATACCAAAATAATAGTAGCATGGCATGCTAGACAGTTTGTTATGTTGCAAAGACTAATAGCCCAGTGGCAGACGCCACTAATGTAACGCCGTATTTGTCAGAAGTGTGACGACCGGAACATCGCAGCTCTGGTTCACTGTATCGGTAGATTCATGAAACTCAACTGCACCATATTAACATTAGAAAAATAAGTTCTCCAAGTCTCTGCGTATTTCCTTTTTATTTTTAAATTCCAAATAAAATGTTCACCATCTTACAATATTGCAGAATCACAAACAGTTCGAGACAACACAAAAACTAACATCGCCGCAGTAGTTCAGATACTAATAACGTCACTCGCTCTTGCATCACGAGACAAAGGTGAGGCACGTCATGCTCTCATCATGGCTGGTAAAATTAATCTGCACATAACAGGTGCTTGGAACTGAGGTGGCCATGTGCCGACCCCACTAATAAGATATTCCTGTTCCATGGCTCCACGTGGCAGCAAAGAAAATAATATACTCACTTGCAAAAAAAAAAGGAATTTAACCAATAGTCTGATTGAAAATAAATAACTATTAATAAATAAATATATTGGAACATTACATTGTGGTATTCTGACTAAAACCATGGGAAATGCTAAATACAAAACTACGAAAAATGAATTTCGAAAGGAATTTGAACTCTGCTGACATAAATCAAGTAAATTAATTTTTTATTTTGGCCATATTATTTTGTTACCATAGTGATGAAGCTATATTTTCTTGCCACGGTGATGAGAATTTAATGCCTTAGAATGGTGAACTATTTAGATGCGGTCTTGAAAATTGATGTTTCTCTGCGAGCTGTTCAATTACACGTGGGTTTAGTGTAATAAAAAATATGTTTCTCTGTGCCACAGTTCTTGCCCGAATGTTTGTTTTCATGGTGGTGAAAATAAATAGTGATGATGTGTATATTTACTGCAGTGGTAGGCAGTTTCACTCTTATTTTGTTACAGCTGTGTTCTTGTTACTTTAAATATTGGTCATTAATGATTTTCTTTGGCAGCATGAGTGAAAATCTCTTTCAAATGCAGTAATGTTACTTCAAGCAGTGATGATTTTTGTAATTTATACATTTTTGCCTGGTTACAATGGTTTGTGTTTATGAGTCCATTTCTGTGTGTATGCTACTTGAAACAGCAGGTTTAAGACAATTATTAGTTGGTTTCTCAATAACACAATGTGATGCGGTGTGATGAACTTCAGCGCAGTGAGCTGTAGCCAGAGAGGCTGGCTGGCTGTAACTGGCCACTGCGATAAATATGTCAGCTGGCGAACGTTGATTTTGACGACAGAGAATAAATAGCATTAAAAATAATACTTTGTAAAAAAAAAAAAGAGGAAAGTGGGAAATACAGTATGCAACATGAAAAAACACTTCTTAGTTACATGTATTTATCTACAGCAAAAGTAAACTTTAATTAGTTGAGCCGCTTGTAATCAATAATTTATTTATATTTCTAGTATCTCTTGTATTATTTGTCTTTTCTGTTAAGTTATAATTGCTGATTTTCTTTGCATATCATCTCGCCAGTAGTAACTTATTCATTCTAATTATATGGCAGCATGGTGTGAGATGACCTTTGCTGCCGACCTTAATATTGAAAATGCATTGAATTTTGTCTGTTGGCGTTGGATGTGTTGTGCTACATTATGTCATTGTATCGTGAAACTAGTTTTAAGTTCAACAGAAACATTCACAGGAAAGTCGCGTGACTTTTATTCTAATCATTAGTTTCTCGTTTTAACTTTTTTGATGTATGGAAATTCAAGGAAAAAGCAGGAAATTGAAGTGAAATTCAATTTACAGTCTCGCTGGACACCCTGATTAGTGCATAAGGTGAATTAATGTGACACACAACTTCTACTTCTCTTCCTCTCTTTTCTATCGTCCTAGAAAACTATCGACAACTTACGTCACCTGAGTGTGTGTCCACTGTCGCACTCTCGCTCTAACTCGCTCGATAAAGCAGTGTGGTCCGTTGGGGTACGCAACCTATGGTGGGCTAATCTAGGTGGATGAGAGTGCTGATTCCCTCCAGTATTGAATGAGTGGTGGTTGACCAGAAGGGACGACGTGTACGACCTGCTACCACGGAGTGCAGAGGATTGACTTGGGTAATGAGGATGCAGGTGTAGGGATGTCGAGATACCTGGAGTATTAACGTATTTACGGCATTACTGGAAATTCCCCTGAATCTCAGTTGGTTTCCTCCGCATGCTGCGGGAATGGAGTTGGAGCTTCTTGGAGTTAGTAGGAGAGGCTTCGCATGCTGGAGAGTCTTCACAGACTGAGGAGAGAGCCCTCTGACCTTATTCATGTCTGCGGGCCGACGAAGGCTGGCGAGAGTGGTGTGGCCTATCCTTATATAGGGAAAATTGTAGTTTGGTGGCTGCCCCAGGAGTGCGGGGGTTGCTAGCCTCATATCCCAGGGGTTGTTTTAAACAGTGTAGTGGCTTGCACCACAATTTATTATCTCCCTGTCTGGAGGCTGTTAACATATTTACCGCCTCTCCACAAGGTTCGGGCGGCAGTGACATCGGCCGCAGGGTGCTGCTCTCTTTCAGCATCTCTGCTGACTAACTTCGTCCTCACTGCTGTGTCGTTGGCTCG
This sequence comes from Dryococelus australis, assembly GCA_029891345.1. Classification (NCBI taxonomy): domain Eukaryota; kingdom Metazoa; phylum Arthropoda; class Insecta; order Phasmatodea; family Phasmatidae; genus Dryococelus; species Dryococelus australis. The sequence continues at coordinate 193,251,474 of CM056996.1, forward strand.
GTGGGTTAAACAAGCTTCGACTTCGGGGGTGGTGACCGCATGTCTGCGTATGAGTTGGCAGTACAATTTCCATTTATTATCAACGTGTCTGTAGTAGTCCGTACTGAGGTGACAGAGGTGTCACTTCTCTTTATATAGTTAAAATTGTAGTTTGGTGGCTAGCCTCATATTACATGGGTTGTTTAAAACAGGGCAGTAGGCCGTACCACAATTTCTTATCTCCCTGTCTGGAGGCTGTTGACATATTTACCGCCTTTCCACGGAGGCTCGGGCGGCAGTGACATCAGTTGCAAGGTACTGCTCTCTTTCAGCATCTGTGCTTACTAGCTTCTTCCTCTCTGCTGTGTTGGTGGCTCGGTGGGTAAAACAAGCGTGGCGACCTCATGTCCGTGTATGAGTTGGCAGTACAATTTCCATTTATTATCAACGTGTCTGTAGTTATCCGTACTGCTTGTCAACCCTATAGCCACGAGATTCATCGCCTGCCGGCATGTGACTTTCCCCAAATTGCTATCATCGTGTGATGATGGAGGTGAAGTCGCAGAGTAGAGTGTGCATGCTCGCTGCGCAGTAGAGTGGCATGTGTCAAATGTAACTTGACACAAAAATGATTATGAACCGCTTGTACTGTATAATATTCAGGTGCGAATACAAATCATTACAAAAATGAAAGGAAATTTATTGTTCATAAATTAGGCAATATTCAGCCAACGATAAAATCACACCAATATAGTGAGTATTGCTTACAGTCTGTTACGATAGAATTGACTGGATTGAACAGTTCCTACACTGTGAATCCCCAGTTTTTCCGATTGCACTTGAAGCTGTAAACTGTACAATCAGTTGTAGAAAATTTTTAAGACTTGTTCATAAGCACAATGAAGGCATGCTGCAATAAATACAATATATCTGGCATTCCTTTAACAAGGTATCAGTTCTCAAGACCACAATATTAAGAGCCACTCACATCTCTTCACTTCACTTCTTCTTTAACAAGGACAGCAGCAAACTTCAAAATTATACAATACACCTTTACTGTCTAATAGTACAATAATTTGTAGCCCCAGTATTTTGACTTGTTGGGATTGCATTTCTTTTTTAAGTTGTGTTTTTGCATTTTGTTTTTTAAGTTGTGTTTTTGCATTTTGAATGATATTCTCCTCTCTGGCTTACAATCCCAATGTATGAGAAAAATTAAGTGAAGCTCATGACATTTTTAGTTTTGTTACACTGTAGATACATCATTCATTGCTAACCGTGGCAATGCTACATGTTAATTTAAGTAATTTCCGTTCGATACTTTTCTCTACCCTTCATTTATGTGAGTGCATCTTTGCCCAGGAATAGACCAGCTACCAATGGGTTTGTCGAGGGGGAGGAAAGAGATGGTACAGTTTAGGAACAGAAGAAAAAATGTGAGATATTATTCTTATCCTTTCCTTTCACTCTTACCTGGGATAGAGAAAAAGAATAGTAAAAGTTGTTGACATTGTTTTGCCATTACTAGTTATGTTACAAGTTTGTGGACCAAAGATGACACGTATTTAGGCTTGTAGAATGAATTATATTATGAATAAATAAAAGGTCTCATTTAAATGAGTTTGTTACCCTTCTGTTTAGTATGGAACACGATGGTACACTCAAATTATCGCTGTGACAAATGTAATGCTGTAGCTCTTACGTACTTGTAATGGTGTATTTCCACTGAAATTAAAAAATTAACCATTGGGAAGAGCTTGTTGTTTTTTGTTTACTTTTCTATTTACTGTTTTGTCTGTCTCTGTGCTGTTTGTATTTTGAATTAAACTTTTTGGGGTAACATGTTGTATTTTTTTATATTTATATGGTTTAATTTACAACATTTGAATAGTGTCTGTATTTACCAAACATTTGCAAAGTGAGAGAGCCATAACTTTGTGAATCGTACATTTTAGTTTTCATGAGGTCTTTCTTTAGGGTTTAAGTTTGGAATTGGAACATTCTTGCAGATGAATTTCCTGCGGGTAGTTTTTATTACATTATGACATTTTGGTTTCTGTGTGTTTCATACCATCAGAGGTTTATTAATTTTTTTAGGAATCCAGATTTCATTTTGACATTTCCATTCCTAATTTGTATTATATTAAAGTTAGGATCTTTTTTGTACAATTATAGCTGGTGTAATGTTTGAATCTATGTAGAAATTTTTTAAATGCATGAATTTAGTTAACAGGCCAGTAATATTTATTTATATAAGTAACTTACCAAATTCCTTTGATGAAAAATCAAAGAGGAAAGAAACCGCAAAGCTGGCATATTTATTCTGTTTCATTGTGGATATGCTCTCAAGTAGATGCTCAGTCTTACTTATTGTATATCATCTTGTAGCGCACCCCTTCCTCCTAACTCTGACCACTGAACTACTATCTCACTTGGAAGCTGATATTGAGTTAATCAGTTAATACTCTCACTTGTGAAGGGGATACGCTCAGGAGTGGATAAGCTCAAGAATTTATGACTCGATGCCTTTATTATGACATCAATTACAATTGAGCAATGAATACAATAAACATTAATCCAAACAAAGTAATTCATATATTTCTTACAGGAGAATACTCGAGGTTGCTATTATGATTAATTACACGAGTTGAGATCAATCCCCCTAATCATTGCCAGTAATTATTAATTAATTAATAGGAGGACCTCGAGGTTGCTATTATGTTTAATTATGCAATGAGTTGAAATCAATATGCCTAATCCTTGCCAGTAATTATTAATTGATTAATAGAAGGGCAACAGGGTCTCGAAAGGTAGACTTGGACCTAACTGCCAAGCCGAATTTATGCTCACCATATAATTCACAGCAGATTGGCCTAGAGCTCCTCCTCCAGGCCTCGATGTGGTGATGTTTTCGTCTTTGTTGTCGGCTCCAATAACTATACGTCATGACACTTCGATCGCTGTCGTATCTCTTGGGGGGGGGGGGGGGGGCCTTGATGCACACCCAATATGTACTCATCAGTTAGTGGGTCACGAGAATATGCTGTGCCAACATATGGCTTGCTCCAAAGCCTATATACCATCGTACCTTAGGCAGTTTGTGTGCGGCACCTTGGTTGCGGCTACACTTCCCCTTGTTAAATATGCAGCCATCACGGCTGCAGCAGTGGTAGTAGTATTTGGTAGTGGAACCTTCTATGATAAGGTGTAGATGCACGTGTAGTGGCCGAGGAGCTCAAGTGTAGAGACGATCGTAGGCGAATGGTGGCATATGCGATATTATTTAGTGGCAGTATCGTATACACAAGACTAAATTCGAGGTTATGTTTTACAAATGAGTGGTAACAAGTTTAAAAATTAACTAGGTAACATTACGTAATTGGCAAGGTAGGACAAAGATGTAAAATTACAGAATGTGATGTGATGTTATTAAAAAGTAGGTAACACAAGAATGTATTAAAAATTTGAAAGGTCGACCTTGATATTAAAAACCTAATTACTGAAGACCTATGTACGTTGTGTAGCGGAACCACAGGATAGAAGGAGGTATGTCCAGCGCCACATTTAATGTTAAATTGAAAGAACCCCCAAAAGCTAGACAATGGGCATGGGTAAGAGGAGGTTTGAAATTTGCCCGCACGTGGTACTAGTGTGTTCTACAAAGTGCCAGGAAAGTTAGTACTCTTAAATAAATTACACTTTGGCCAAGTGGTATACCTGCTACCTGAAACAATATTTTAAAATAATAATTACAATTAGGAATCCTTAAGTTGTTCACCACCAATGATACGGTTCGTAGATTCTACCAAACTATTGCACCTAGGATTATAGGCCGTAGTTGTCAATTTTTTTATACTAAGGGATTTGAGAAGTTGACTTATTAATTCATTTTGGAAGCTGGTACTACGGTGTGTCAAGATTTGTTCCGGACAACTGAATTATAACACAATGTACTTAATGAATTCTGTGCACGTGGCAGTGTCAATTGAAGGTACTGCCTTTGCTACAACATATCTAGTGCTGTACTCTGTCATGACAAGTATGTACAGTAAAACCCCTCTATTATGACCCCATTTATCACGATTACCTTTCTATTAGGACCCCATTTATCATGGTCACCTTTCTATTATGACCCAATCCTGAGGAACCGTGAAAAGTTTGGGTAGTAAAAGTCGAAAATTTGAGGCAGTCTAACAATAGATACAGTTTCTGCCCACTGTGAGAAACTAGCCTTTACTGATGTTAGTGGTCTCTCATTTCTCAAGCTGCCATTATAGACTTTGACATTTGTTGTCCCAAGCAGCGTGAAGCAATAAATTTCTTCATACCAGAAGGGGATACAGGTGTATTGTCCATTTAAGTGGCCGAAGAGGGGGGGGGGGGGGAGCTGTAGGCCAGGTCAGTGAGGATTCTTTCTCCTAATCACATGCTGCTGCCTCTGTCTACCCTCTCTGTCTTTTTTCGCTTCCATTATCCCTCCTCTTTTGCTGTAAAAACAGCGGCACATTACAGACTAGTTTCTTAATCAGTGTATGTATAACTTCAAATTTAATTCAATGTCCCTTTTGTAATGATTTTTTTTTTTAAGTTTATGTGCGCCCATGCTTACGTAATGTGCGAATTTTTTTTGGTGGTCATTTTTTTTGTGAAGTAAATTTTACGTGTAAAGTGAATAAAGGTAGGTAAGTGTGTACAAATAAAATATGTTCTTATGTTACCATATTTTGGCGAGCAAGGCCGTGTGCATGTATAGGTCACATCAGAAGTTTTTGTTGAGAAATTCGGGATAATTAATCTTTTAAGTAGACCGCACAACATTTTTATATTCCCGTAAACATTGCCGGGCCTCATCGTGCCAGTTCAGAGGCCAACACGCCATCTACATTTAGTATAAATTCAACACATTGACGTGAATTACATCTATCAGCATGTTTTATCAACACTGGGCCGCTGTTACGAAACGGCCCTATAACGACGGCACTGGCGGCGGCCGGCTGGCCCCCGCCCGCCAGAGTAATCTTGTAGCGACCGACCAACAGCTGCCCAGCCCGAGGATCTAGGACCGATTAACAGATGCGAGTTGCAGCGCCCGGCCACGCTTCAGAGGATTTAGGCACTCGCCCTGCTGCATGTGCACAGAAATGTATTCACTTCAAGCCCCAGCACACTAGTGAGCCAATGTATCTTCATATATATTATCAATAAATAAAGTTCTGTGTTTTGCTTCAAACATAAGGCATCTCCAACCGTGTTTACTTATATTTTAATAATACATAGTTTAATTTTTCACACACTTTCAATAGCCATGTCATACTGTGTTTGTCTTCTTTTTTATGACAAGGGGTGGTCCAATATGCCTTTCTTGGGTATTAAATTAATCAGGAGACGTCCAGCTATTAAAATATACATACCTCATTATATTTAATTTAAAAAGGTTCAATACATGTTGGTTCAAGTGTGTTGGGGTTATTTTCTTTATGATCTGTAAGTTCACTTGATACAGGGTTGTAATAATTTTACATATTGCGTGCATTGGGAAAATTTCCTGGTTTGCTAATGCCTTGGCTACCTTATTTCTATCCTGAGTTTGTAATTCATTCTTGAAATAGGTCTTTATGACGTCCCAGTGGTTATTAGCGTATTTAACAATGTTTTTCTTAATTTTGTCTTGTTAAGAACCCTCTTGTAAAACACACTCTGCCAAAGCTCGGTATAGGAATGTGCAATTGATCATGTGATCTTTAACCTTGTAGGTAGTGTTGTTTATGATGAGCTTGTGTGTGTGTACATTTGGTTCAGTAGTGATTCTGCTTAAGGCATCGGGGAGGGTATTTAACTTTGCTTTCACAATATGAGGCTCAAAATCGTACTCGCTAGGGGTAATTGCCATTTTCTGAATCCTAATGTTATGTTCCGTCATTTTAAATACTTTATAAATACTGACGGAAATGATTGCAGAGATAACGTATGGCCCCAAATTCTCGTTCGGTCGCGTTCCAGTGCAATTTCAGTATTGATAACTTTTTTGACGCGAATGCAGTGATATATCGCTGTTGAGTGTGCGGGTCTTCCTGCATGAGCACTCCACCTACTGTGTCATTACTTGCGTCACATACTAATTGAATGCTGTTTCTCTCATCAAATCTTTGCAATATGGGTGCGTTTAATATAGCTTTTTTAAAATTAACAAAGGCTGTTTGGTGGGCATTTTCCCAGTTATAAGGTACATTATGCTTTGTTAATTCTATGAGAGGTTGTGCGATAGTCGCATAATTTCTATTGTATCTTCGCAAGTAGGAAGTCATTCCTAGAAATGTTCAGAGTTGTTTGACATTGATTGGGGATGCCATGTGTTCAATGTTGCATGATCTTTCTCAGGATCTGTGCAAATGCCTTGGGGAATGATGATATGTCCTAGTACCTTGAAGGTTTGTTCAGCAAACGTACATTTCTTAGTATGAACTTTAACATTGAACATTCGTAATCTCTCGAATATTTTTTCAATATTGGCTACGTGTCCTCAAGGGAGTTACCGAGAATAAATATATCATCAATATACGTTATAGCTGCTGTCCATCTGAGAGGTCCTAATAAGGTGTTTATAAACATTTGAAAGTACTGAGGGGATGTACTTAACCCGTTGGCATTCTTTTGTACTGGAATTAAGCAACTCCGTCAATCGTAAATGCTAATTTAAAATGGTCTTGCTTTCTGATGGGGATGCTATAAAAACCTGGAAATAAATCGAGACTGGTTATGTAAAGGGAATTCTGCAAGGCGTTCAAAATGTCCTCAGTCCTAGGTAATGGATACTGTACCCTAGTGAGATATTGGTTTAATTTGCGAAAATCAGTTAAGAATCCTAACCTGCCATTTTTCTGGGAAACTACCAAACTTGGTGCAGGATAGGGAAAATCAGCTTGTTCTATAATTCTGGCCTCTATCATGTCGTTAATTTGAATTAAAAGTTCATCTCTAATTTTGGGACTAATTCTATAAGGTCTCGTTGCAATTGGTTTATCGGTTATAAGATCTAGCTTTATCTCAAAGTTTTTTGCCTCTGTTAATTCTAGAATGGAATTAGTAAATCTATCTTTATAAGAATTAATAATATGGGCCATTGCTGCTGTCTGCTTATCAGTTAACTTTTTGTTGACATGTGGTAATTTAGTGTTGTCAGTCTGGAAAGCATCTAATGCATCCAAAGAATTTTCAGTGGATGTATTTGTATCCTGCGCTGAAGTGTTTGAGAATAACTGTATCTGTACCAGTTTGTTGGAATCGTGTGCACGAATAAGCATAATGTTGTATTTCAATATAGGAATGTCATATCTTTTGATGAAGTCCACACCTAGAATTAAATCCTTCTGTAAATTGTCAACAACTAAAAAGTTTTTTGGGTAAGTGCGCCCTGATATACTTAGATTAATATTAGTTTCAAATTTAGGTGATGTTAAAACAGAAGTGGCGCCAACTAAGGTTATCTGCTCATGAAGAGGCCGAAGGTGTTGGTTAGTAATCAAAGTACTCGCTATGCTGCTACGAGCGCACCCAGTGTCAAGCAATGATTAATACGTCTGTAATGGTTACAAGGACACGTGGTGTCGCTGTTCACGAGTTCGACATGCTGACAGTCTACTTCTAATGTGGGGTGTATTTGTTTACTCAACTGTAGGTATGAATTCAATGTAGTAGAGGATAAAAAATTATTTACAAGCTAACTTATATACCTACTATGAGGGATGTTGGGGAATATGATCGTAGTATCCCAGAATATATACTAATAAAGTACTACCTCTGGGCATGCTACTGGATTTTACCACTGCATTAGCGACCTTTAGAGCATAGCTGTTTTCGTGACGTGTGAAAATGTAAAATTTGTAAATTAAAATTGGTATGGTTTGTTTGAAAATGACAGTGAGAAAACTTCAAGATAGTATAACATCTTTTAAGGATTCAACATCAGTAATCAGCAAGGAATCAATTTTCAGTGATATTTGATTGTTCACTTTTACATGTTACCTTAGTGTAATTAATATGACTTTGAAATAGTTTATATTTAAATTATTAGGCATCCCGCATATTGTCCTGAAGTAGTTATTACAACTTGATACAGGAATTAAAGTTTTCAACTATTGAGGGGTCAAGTCTCAAAAAATTTAGTTGAGTCAACGAAGATTAACTCGTCACTTGAGTAGAGTTTTTTACAGCAGATATTCAGCTACTGAATGTGCAAGTCAAGTCATGGTGCTTTTAGTTTATAAACAACAAATATTCACACCTAACAATTACAGTTTGTGTCTTACAAATCAATAATTTTACGTTGCTGAACTGCTACAGTTTGGCCAGAATGTATACAATAACTCGGCCACATGTCTTTACACCTGGTGGAAATTTGTGATGTTCGGCTGTGATAAAATCCAGTAAGCGTTATATTCAGGACTTGAACAATTTGGCTTTCTAGCGAAGCGCTTCCTTTTTGCCACCATGCTGGGCGACATCAGATAATCTACCCGTAACTTGTCTAGGTTGACAGTTAAAGTCTCAGAATGACACAAATACATACACCTATAAGACATACGGTACTTAAAAGCCTTTGTCTCATGGCGCCGTAACACCTTCAACAGAAATATGCATACTGTAAACTTATTACTTTTCTGATCTAATTACTATTTGTTAGAAAAAAGAAAAACTACTGTATTAGGTAAAAAAACTTTAAATTTTGACTGCTTGTCTGCTCACCCAACGGCATGCTGACGGACCAGCCTGAAATCTACCGTCCCACTCCACCCCTGTAACAGGTATAATTTTTTTTATATAATCATCATACCACTGACATGGCCATGTCAACTATAGTCATTCACTCATCTGCAAGAAGGAAAAAGTAGTGCTGCAAATCACTTACCCAGGCAAAGAATTATTTTTATTGGTAGATGTTAGTTCCAAACATTTTTGTTGGTAAACTGTGACTATAAAAGGGAGAGAAAGTTGTAAGGGGTGGGTGCTATACTCTTGTACATAAGAACACATTTGATTTACATTTATGGTGCAAACTAGATTATAACTAAAAAAAAAAAAGTTATACTGAACTTGACTAAACTTTCATAGAACTTGAAACTTGACTTACTCGACTCGAGTTTCATACAACTTGACTTGATTTGAATCAAAGTTGTAAAAATAAAAAAATATGTAATTTTTAAGTGTTGTAATGATTAGCTAGGACAGCCTTTACTACCTAAAAAGCACTGGCTGCATGTCAACTTTAGACAGTTATAAAAGTAGGCATTCTGTTGATAACGTAAAAGATTTATTAAGACACATTAAGTGTTACCACACAAATGCTGTATTTATGTAATTTAAAACCACCGTTATATACAGTGCATTAGGTCCATTAGTGTGTGGTCTACTATGTTGTATAATTCTACTATCAAAGCAATTTGTAGGTAAGATAAAAATGATCACCATGTTATGCTGCATATTTGTGTGTGCAAATGATAAAGAAATATATGAAGTATATAATATTGCCTGATATTGTTGGCAACTGTTTTGATTTTCTCAAATATACCCCCAGGAAGTAGCGAACTTCAGAATCATTAATATAATTCTTGAAATGAATAAAGGACCAAAAGACTTTATATTTGTAAATCAACGACATTGCAGTTTTAAATGAGCTGAGCAGTTATCAATTCACCATACAGATGGTGAGAGCGAGCAAAAGCTATTGCTTCTGATTCAAGCTGTTGCTCCAAGAATAAGATTAAATTATTTACTTTGTATTTGTTTACACGTTCAGAGATTTTGGTTTGGAATGTTTAAATAATTGTTTTGGAAATTCCCAAAGATGTTTTTCAATTTGATATAATTTAATAGAGGCTATTCAAGGTAAAGTGATCACTTTTTGAAGCCCTCTCATTTGGAATAATAGTCAATAAATACATTTTATTGTAGCCTTAGGCATTAACTTTTGAGTCTGGTGAAACATATTCCCTTTGTTTATTACCTACATGGCAATATTTATTTCAAAAGTGGCAGAAGGATAAAAAAAATGGCTTAAGACAAAAAAATAACTATGGCCTCAAAAGTGCTCACTTTACTTTGAACAGCCTATAACCATCACTATGTCATGATAAATTGTTTAAGTTTTGAAATATGTGAATACAAAGTAACGTGTTTGAGTGTACTAAGCATGTGACATAAACATGAAAAATTTAACTATAATTTTACTTTTATAGAAAGAAAATAAAAATGAAGCTAACATAAAAAACTAATTGGAATGGTGCGCTTATGCATTAACAAAAGCAGGAATCCAATTATTAGCAATGGACCTCTGTATTTGGACAGACATTAACTTACTAAACCTTCTGCTGGAAATCATTGAAAAACAAACTCAAGATCATTTGTGTCATTAATAATACGATGGACCCAATAGCAGCTTAAATATAGTAATCCAAACTTAGAAACAATATTTTCTTTTATAATTCAATAGTTGCGAACATCAATGTTTATTTAAATTTTTTTAAATCAACAACCTTTAAAAATGATGTGTGTGTACATGCACGCATCCATGCACACCCACATCCACGCACCTGCATGCACCCATGCGCACACAAAATATACATATCATATGTATATACATATTATTGTTCACAATAAAGTGAGCACTTTTGAAAACAACCTTAGAAAAATGTCACTGCTCCTGCCTGTATATATTATAACGGGCGCACTGAGTAACATGCATACAGTACAGTTGGTAACGATGGATTGAAAGTAGTTCCATATCTTAGTGTCTGGGATATAAAGAGTATGATGACCATTTGTAATAACTTAAATTATTAATTTCACTTTTTATTTTTTATTATGTATCAGAGTGTATAAATGAGCATATTTATAAAACATTTACTTTTCTTATAATTTAACAGTTTCAGTGGACCGATGCTTAGCTAACGTGATGAAGTCTTTGCCAGTGTTAATTTTATATAAGGCTGAAGAATACAGAATGTGCCTACAAATAGATCTTAAGCAGAGCTTTCAAAAGTGCTCATTTTACCAAGAACCTATACCTGCTCATAATTCTGAGAAAGTTTAGGTTTGAGGAAAAATAGTTAATTTTATTTTACAGATAATAATGGCGATTACTTTTACACCCCTTGGAAAATATTGTTAACGTTCATGAAAAGTGGAAACCTCACACTTAATTGATGATTAAAATCTCTAGTATATTTGCAAAAAAAATTACACCACTTAGAGAACTGTTAATTTTATAGATAAGGATAAACATATTTGATTTCAGGGCTTACAACTGTGTGTCAGCTGCTTCAAGCAGAACAATTCTTTTTTTTGTATTATTCCACTTTACACATTTGCATGGACATAGTTTGGTGGTAGTCAAATGCTCAAGAGTGTAAGGCACTAAAGCCATAAAAAAATGTATTTTAATATATGAGTAGACACCCTGAATCATTTTTAATGTGAGAAATGTTAAATATCCTCCTATGAAGTGTGTCTTTTAGAAATATTATAGCCCAAACTAAACATTATTAGTCTCCATGAAGGAAAAAATCATTGTGGACTAAGGATGTACAAATATTTGAATGTTGGAATAGTTGCGAATAGTAAGTTACAAATGATTCACATTCGAACTTCAAATATCTTATGCTAAAATTGCTAATAATAACATTCCCGTCTGAAGTGGTTATTGCTCTTACGTTATATACTTACTCATTTGAAGTCATTCATTTAAACTTCTGTTTGATTGTTGCCAAAAATATATAAAAGGATAAGAATTCAAGTACTCACAGTTTAGTACTTGTCAACAGGTGCATATACACACATGCACACATACACACACATGCACACGTACATGCACACATACACATTTTTCATGCAGTTGCATGATCACGACGTTTCACTGGCTAAGCCAGCTTCATCAGGCAACCCAATGAAACTGGCTTAGCCAGTGAAATGTTGCGATCGAGCAAACCATGTAAAAAATGTGCTGTCCTTTGTGTGTGCCTGTTGACAAGTATTACACTATAAGTACCTACTTGAATTCCTATCCTGTTATATATTTTTGATAGCCTAGCTACTTGCAATCTTAAATAGCATCTTTATTCCTTTGTTGTTGAGAGCTGGACCATTTATAATAAATCATGACTACATACTACACAGCCACATGTGACACACACATATATTTTTGGGTAATTCCAGAGAAATAATAGCATTTTATTTCTGCAAAAACATTTAAAAAGTATAACATTTTGGTAAATTTTTGAGAGCACAAAACAACAGGGTGGACATGTGGACCATGGAACAAGATATGGACACAAATACCAACATGGTGTTGTGTCATAGCTGTGGTGGAACGTGAACTGTGCAAACCAACAGCGCTTTGCACATCCTTATTGTGGACAGTACGTGTCTTGTCTTATACTGTTTACTTGTAGAAGATGTGAATGCAGTCTTGCCAGCGAGTATGAAATGGACAAAAGATTTTTCCTTGCTCCATATATTATGAGAATGCAGCGTGGCCTGCAATTTATTTTTCATGTCATTTTCTGCTTAATGTTAAGTAATTGTCATTTTATTAGTTATTAATCGGGGTATCTACGTGAAAACCAAGATTTAAGTGATTTAGTGGATTGATGTTCTAGAATGAAATGTGGTGATTATGGAAAATTGACATAATCACGTCAGTTTCAAACTGGCCATTGGCATTCAAGTTAAGTGAGTTTGTAAAACTTACTTTATATACAGAAAATTTTTGGTGAGTTTGTAAAACTTACTTTATATACAGAAAATTTTTGGTGAGTTTGTAAAACTTACTTTATATACAGAAAATTTTTGGTTTATTCTCAACTAAATTAATTTAAAATGATTTCAATTTGTGAAGATGTGCAGTTTTTATTCAAATAAAATTGTTGGGTTAGTTGAAACATACAGCTCCTTAGCTTCTTGTTTATAGGTGTTGCACAATTGACGTAGTTGGAATAAATTCATCATAGAATATAAATGTTATGTGGCTGATATCCATACTAGGTAGTGTGCAGTTGCCATAATTTTACTTTCTTAATAATAAATACATATGTCATACTACACTGATATATATGCAAGTTTTGAAGGAATATTACTAAATAATTACTACTGCGGCATTGGTTCGACTTCATGTCTCGTCGATACTGCTAGTGACTCTGTAATTGTATGAAGATTGTGAAATTGTTGTTTTACAATTTCAATAAAACTGAGTTAACTTTTCAGAGATGGAATTTCATTTTTTTTTATTTCAACATGGCGTCTGTGTTTCATGTATTGACTGAGTGAGCTAGATCTGACTTTAGTGTGCCAGTTGTCACACTTGTGACTTTATAGCGTTACATTTATGATGACTGCCATAGGACTATTAACTTGCCTTTCCCACATTACATTTACGGCTGTCCAACTGCAGGGCTCCATTTAACACTGCTGAAGATGCAGTGTTTGTAAAAATAGTAGCAGAACAGTAGTTATGACTTGAAGGCAGATCCGAACGAGTTGACGAGAGGCGAGAAGCGAGCGGTAAGCAAAACAGCAGAGTTCCATTCCAGCTTCCAGAGTCCAGCTTTCCATTGCAGTGTTCTAGAGAACAACGAAGAATCTAGGTACAAACAACATACAACCACCTGCAACAGGGTACAAGGTATTTATGCATTTATCGAGAAGTCATCAATGAAGTCAACAGTCATCAGTCTTGAAGCCTTCAGCCCAAGTAAATACATCACAATTTATTATATTTAATTTGGAGGTATAGGTTATGTGGTTAGAAAATTTGGAATTTTGCAAGTGTGAATATTGTCCATTTCTTGTCATGTTTTCTGTTGTTTTTAAGTTTCTAAATGTGTTTGTAAATTAGTTTCTATATTACACTAAAACAGGCAGTTTGTTTACAGTCATACAGAATGGCTGACCCAAGGGGAAGGCGAGCAAGAACAGAGGAGAATTTTTTAGGGTTTGATGATGTGGTAAATCAGGAAACTGACTTAAATGTAGACGTAGAATATGAATAAGGGTTTTGCCGACTTGAAAGTATAGCTAAATGGCAAAAGGAATGAGATTAGGGAGGAATATGCCACAAAGGTAACCACATCAAATGCTCCAAGTAATTATGATAAAAAGTTAGATGATATTTGTGAGAATGTAAACAAAGAGGTTAATACAGAGAGTAGAAATGTAAATGTTATTACAGATTGTGACAATGCAAGTCAAGAGTGTAGAATTGTAGCATTTGTTAGTGATTGCAATCAGGTAAATGAAGAGTTTTGTATAATGGGTGGAAATGTAGAAATTGTTACTGGTTGTGATTATGTGAGGGAGGAATGTCATGGTGAAGGTAGAAATGTTTTAATTAACTTAATTCCTATAAGTGAAGATCAATTGCTGCAGCAAATTAATTTTGGAAGAGAGTGTACCTATATGTTGTGGATTTAAATTAGTTGAAGGAAAAAGTAGTACAGAAAGAGAGATATCAGATTAACAGGGTGAAACCTACTTGTAATAAACTAAATATGCAGTTAGTATCAGATGTTGTGTTACCCCAGTCAGAGTCGAATGAGAATACTGTAACATTAGTACCAGATTATTGTGAAAGTGGGAGGTACTCTCAAGTGAAATGTTGTGATGTATCATTCAGAAAGAAATTTGTAAGGCAAAACGAAAGATTGAAATACAAAGTTAAACAAGTAATGAGGAAAAAAGAGAGGAAAAAGGGTGTTAGATGTAAGACAGTAGGGAAATGTGAAATTTTAAAGTACAGGGGGAGGAAGACTGTGAGAAAGAAGGGATGGAAATGGAGAGATAGCATGAGAGTGTTGTGGAGGAAGAAAAGTAAAATAAATAAGGAAATAAAAGCAGACAAACTGCAATTTAGGTTAAGTAGATGATTAAGCTTTAACATTTCCTTTTATAGTTTATTAATATTTGTCTGCTGCTATTTTTTAATACTTTTATGCTACAGTGAGATAATAATTATATGTTAAGTTGTTTATTTTGAATAAGTATCTTGTTAAAATAAGAATATGAGATGAAGAGAAAGTAATTTCATATTGAATACAGGATGATGGTGTAAAGGAAAATATTTATTTTTTATTTTTTTTGAGGATAGGCAACAGTTAAGACATTGTTAAGGTGAGTGAAATGATTGTATGCTAGCCAGTAAATGATTATTTGATAAAAATTATTAGTATGTAATAAAGAGGTTAATTTTTTTTGTAAAAGAAAGGATATGCACATGTCAGTCCATTAATATAAGATATTAATGGGTAAAAACGAGGCAAAAGGTAGTATGGTTCTATACAAGGTGTATATGAAAGTATGTTACAAACTTTATGAAGTAATTCTGTGTCAAAAATTAGGTATAGTTATATAATGCAACATATAGCCTAGCGCAAATCGTAAGGGAGAAATTCACCCTTGAAAATAGAAAATATATGTAGTATTTTGGCAAAATATCATTAACTACTTAAAAATAAAGTACAATTCTCTGGATTTTGTTTTATGCTAACAAGATCAGCAATCTGTGAAGAGATTGTTTTGAATACCTACCACCTTCATTAAAATAACGGGGGCAGCCACCCGCTGTTTGGCTTAATTTTCCATTGGATTCTTTAGAGGTTTTATGCCATCAAGAGGGTCCAATGAACAAAAAAGGTTGTCCTGTTGCAACACCCTCAGGCAAATTGTTTTCAAGTAAAATTGAATAGAAACTGTGTTGCCTGGGGGGTACACGTCCACAAAACACAGGAAGAGTGACTGAACGATATGCGAGTTAGCAAGAAACAAATAGTGCACACTGTAATGTAAATGTTCACAGCGTTATGTGCTATGTGTGAGTTATGAATAGGTTACGAGCGATGCCTGGTGTATTCAAACTTTTGTTGTTTAATTGCACATAAATTTAAATACTCTTTTCATAAAGTTATGGTATTTTTTACATTGTTTGGTGTGGTGCATTTACTTGACAGAAAGTGAAGAGCAACCTTATGGTAGAACCTTGGAACATTGCCTCGACATTTACCGACACATTCGTTTGAATACACCAGGTATCGCTTGTTACCTGTTCATAACTCACACAGACTCACACGTAGCACATAATGCTTTGTACATTTACATTACAGTGTGCACTATTTGTTTGCTGCTAACTAGTGTATTGTTCAGTCACTTTTCCTGTGGTTTGTGGGTGTCTACGCATCAGGCAACACAGTTTATATTCAATTTGACTATAAAATGGTTTGTCTGAGGAAGGGCGAATTTCTTCTTTAGGATTTGCGCCAGGCTATAAGTTGCATTATATAACTGTACCTCATTTTCAACTAGGAATCACCTCACAAAGTTTGTAACATACTTTCATATACCTCATGTGTAAACCAATGTTGATTAATTTTGAGAATAATTATTCATGAACATGTAACTGTAGAATTAGTGTTAAATTTTTTTGCGTGCTTTCAAAACATATGTACCTCTCTGTTTTCCATTTTCAATGGTAATATCTAAATAAATATTTCTGTCAGGTCAGGTGTAAAGGGTGACGTCTGCCACCAGTAATTTTCAGGAAAGCTGGTACTACCTGTGCTCTGATTTTTTCCTTCTTCCTTTTCCATTAATTGTCCTACTTCATTTTCCACTGTTCTGATTCTGTCTTTCTCCTATCTAGTCTGTCGTGGGTGGCATGTGATGACTCTTCTTTTAGTTGTCTGGGGGCCGCGGTGCCTGAGCAGTTAGCCTGCTCACCTTCCCCCAAAGCGATCCGGGTTCAATCCCTGGCCGGGTCACCCGATTTTTGCATGTGGGAATTGTGCCAGACGATGCCATTGGTCGGCAGGTTTTCTTGGGGATCTCCCGTTTCCCCCGCCCTTTCATTCCGATGCCGCTTCAGACTTCAATCACCCTCATCGGCTCTCAAAACAATGCGGTTAAGTGCCACCCAAATCTCTTTATTCACTCACTTCACCTACTCTTAGTTGTCCAGTGGGGCCCCACCCTTAAAAATCTATCCTACCATCTTTCATGACTTGAATCTATCCTCGGTTTCTATTATGTGCTTTCTTCCATGCAATTTTCTTCAGACAAATTGTTAGGGGCTAGCCCTGCCCCAACCTCTTAGTACAATTTCACTAAGAAGAGGTTTATAATTAAATGATTTGTTATGTAGATCATAACTACTATATAATTGGCTGCTGCAGTTATCTTGGTGACTGCCTCTAAAGCAGTTGGCTGATTGCTGCATTTCTTAACCTAAATATTCATGTGGATTCTAGAAATCATGGATGTTCTGTTTTTACTCTTTTTAAAAGAGAAGCAGAGGTGTGGAGTAGGAGAGAGTGAGTAGGGTAGTGAGGAGAGGAGGAAACAGGAGCACAGTGTAAGGAATAATTTTGGTAGGAAAAATAAATTAAGAGTTTTCATGTACTTTTTAGTGTTATAAAGAACACTCTACTAGTTGTATTATTTTATATTTAGCAAACCTTGTAGTAATGTATATTTTTTGAAGTTTGTAGAGATTGTATATGAATTAATGGAATAATTTCATAATGTGAAAGTTGTGCTGTTTGTTTGCCATTAAAGGTAAGGTTTGTTTTATTTGTGTGTAACTATGAAATTTAGTACTAGTACTTTAAACAGAATACAGAACTGTAACAATAAATGAAGACCTCTGGTAAATAATGATAACCCTCAAAACGGCACATTTTTAGATATAAAATGTAAATAATTATATCCATCGTTCTCTATGGACTAGTTCAAGAAGTTTTAAGTTTCCTCAACAGATAGCAGAGCAGCGTCGCTTCGAGAAATGTTTAAACCACACACATCTGCAGTAAATAATTACGACCCTCATTTCAACATGGCGGATCAAGCAAAAGCAAGTAGGAGTGTCACTATGGACCATCCTTTTACAAGAGGAAGATATGGACATACAACCGCGGTATACATGACTGTGGAAATGGTGTTGGGCATTTCTATGTATGGAATGAGACACTGGCGAAAAGAGGATCAGAGGAAATAGTAAGTTGCGTGAAAAAGTAATTTGATGACAACGATATTCTTGGAGACACTTTGGTGGCCATATCGGATAACTGTTTTGGTGAAAATAAAAATTGGATTTTTTTTTTTTTGTTATGGGTGATAAGTAGTGGTAGATTCAAGCTGTGATGTCTGAGCGGTCTAGGGCTGAGCACAAACACTCAATAAGAAATAATCAAAGTCAGCACATTTAGTAAAATCAAGCACTGAAACGTCTACATTTACAATAATACATCGACTTGGCAATGTGGCGGAGGTTGACATGGCGTATGTCAATGTAAAACAAACTACATTTACGACTGGCAGCAAAAAAATATTAGAGCCACGGTGATGAAGGAGGTTGGAGTCTCAGCGCAGCTCAGGCGAGCCGTCCCAGGCGGAGATGTGCAGTCTTTGGCATCTACCTCTGAAGTCCCCTTCCTCAGGCTGTGCATGGCATAATAAAGCAACATGAAAGTAGTGGGGAGAAGTCTCCCTCCACCAAGAAGTCAGCACATGAGCAGTCTCCCACCAATGAGAAGTCAGGGCATGGAGAGTCGCCAACCAATGAGAGAGTAAGGTTAGGGCATCAGCCAATCAACTGGAACTTTGCACATGGCCCCAAAGTGTGATATTGCAATCATTTGACGGGAAAATAACGTGTGATACAGTGCATGATTCCAGGAGTCATGGAATTAAAATATCGTAAAAAAACAGGTTGTATTTCCTGTCAAAAGTGGTTAGTAATCGCAGTTACGCGGTGCTGAAATCACCGCAGGCAGTAACATAGTGGATACAGCTTCCTGCTGCAGGCACTGCAGAACTTGATAAGTTGCGAAAATACTTCATCAAAATCTTCTCTCTCTGAACTGGAAAGCCAGCAAAATGCCCGTGGCACTACATCACTCCCTCTTTTAGAAAAGTTTTGTTCGGGCTGAGCAAAACTTTAGAAAGATATTTGGCTGAGGCTACAAGCGAGTCGGTCATCAAAGTGAAGCTGGTTGAAATATAGAATCTGTGAGTGTAACTTCTCTATCAGAAACAACAGGACGTAGACTCGCCAGCAACGAAAATTCAGGTTTCCGTTCGGCCAACTAGCAGCCATCGGCGTAGCAGCGATGTTGACACAGGAGTCTTCTTTCTTGAAGCTTTATGAAATTGCTTCCATACTCGCTGTCAACTGAATTATAAAAGTTAATAGAAGGGGAATGAAGTTAACCACTAGTCCATCAAATAACTTTAAAATTAACTGAACTCAAAATGGGAGTACCATGTCACCTTCCTCATTATTTAAGCTTGCCTTTGTAACCTTTCAAAGTGCAGCTAATACATATCACATACATGATATATACATTGGATGAACATTAAACATCAACACATATTACAAATATTTGTTACAGCTCTGTCTTGCATACCAGGATTATTACTTTTTTTTAATAGGTCAGTCATCATTTATTTGTAATATTCATGAAGTAATTGAACAAAAGAAATATTATATTGTGGAATATATATATTTATAACACAATGTATCTTGTGTTCATTGATCAAACTTAAATGTCTTGTTTTCATACTTGAGTTGAGTTATCTTCATATTAGAAAAAAAATCAATTATTATATTACAATCAAACAATTGAATAAACACACTGTTATAGTTTATGATCGTTGCTTTGACACATCAGTGTCCGAATCACACAGTATCCTTTCTAACTGTACTGCAGTGTACCAAGGTTCGTATTTACGTTTTTTACATGTTCGGATTCTTCCTCCTGAAGGCCCTGACTCCTTCATTTTACGAAATGAGATACATGTAATAATTACAGTTTGCGAAATTAGAACATTCGTTTATTTGTGCTCATAGCTGAATTAATACTGGCACATGTAAACATGTGTTGCAACCGTGCACTAATGACATCACATGATGAAAAAAAAGAAGAGTGGGGAGATAAAATCATGTAGTGTTGTTTACGTTTCTTACAAAACTGTTCCATGAATAGTCTCTTTCTAGAGGATAAAAAGTAGTAATTCGATCACGTAACACAAGAACGTGCCGTTTTACACAATATTATTGCTGCCATATTGTTGGCTCTGGCACAGAGGTTCAGCCATCTTAGTAAACCGCACTCGCATTATAAATAGGCTTAACTACACTTTAGTAAGGTGCTAAGAACAGCTGTGTGTACTTCCGCTTTGAGCTGAATGAATACTGGCCCTTGCAGACAAGACTTGCAATGGACATCTAAAGACGTTATTAGCACCGAGGTAAAGTATCGACATGTCTTTAGACGTTATCAGCATTGAAAGGGTTAACTGTAACAGCAGTTGACCTTTTTGGTTTATATAGAAATTTAGTAATATTTTGTGTTTGATTCCAATCCATACCTGGTATATTAAAGCCACCAACCAGTATTAATTTGTCTCAATAGGTAGCCAAATTTGGACTCCGAAAATTTAAAATATTCTTTAACTTCGACTACAGATAATTGAGGAGGAAGATATAAGTTTCCTAATGAAGGTTTTTTTTTTTACTAACACTGGTAATTTGTACCCACACTGAATCAATATTATTCTTAAAAAAATCTTATTTTTATACTGCATGTGGAAATTTCTTAGAATTTACTGCTATTAAAACTCCACCTCCTCTATTAAAGTTTGATAAATTTGGGTCCAAGTGTTGGCACAGCGGTTTTCCCTGGCTTAATATGCTAACAGCTTCCCCAGCCGTGTCAGACGTATTGGAAGATTGTACAACCATTGGAAGCCTTTGTTTGCACTAAATAACTGTTCATTCTTGAGTCTTCCATTAAAAGGATTAATGAGGCAGCCAGCTGGCCAGAAAACTGTATTGAAGATCCTATCAAAATCTGCTTCTTCAACAACTGCATGAAGATAAGAATAAGAGTCGTATTTAGCTTTCAATTTTGCAACTTTCAGATTTGAGACTTTCAGTTCCTGATTGATATATGTTACAATATCATTTTCTATCATTTCTAGCGCAAAACGTAAAATAAAAATAACTTTCATTTTCGGCTTGGCTTTTTTCATGTTTTAATTTTAATATTCACATTGTTTCTTACTCCCAGTTGAACTTGTTTATATGCCCCATATGGTTTAGTGTGTGATGACCCACTTTCTGTGGAGGCCCTTGTCCCGTGCCTGCGGACTTTCACGAAGCTGTCACCATCAGCGGATGGATGTTTTGTTAAAGGGTGTTGATTGTGTTCTTTGTTCGTGCAGTGTTGAAAGTTCTCGCTGCCATGTTTTTCACTACTAAGAACATTTTCAGCAGCACCATTTTTAGTTTCAAGGTTTTTGCCCACAATTTCACCATAAGCTTTTTTTTCCCACTTGGCCGCACAATGGCTCCGAGCACACTGAACACACGTTTCCTATTTTCATTAGAGTTTTGTACACTTTCAAACATTGCCCGTAACAATAAATTGTCCTCTTCAGGTCACAGACCTCCTTAGTTAATGTATCTATTTTTTCACATAAAACTTCAAAGAGTGCTTTAACATTTGGATCCATTTCAGCTATATTTTCATAAGTTTGTTTTGTTTTATCAAGCTGACTTTCATCAATCAATAAAGACAACGTATAGTTTTGTTGACCTGAGATGGTAGATTTATCTACTGCACTGTTTTTAGTATTCTTTCTTGGGGAGAAATTAATCATTTCAGCCACATCACTGCATTTACCACAAACAAAACTTTTAGGTTCACACTCCAAAGTCATGCACTGTAAGTGGAATCGTGATTCACACAATCCAGTACATTTCACAGATTTCTGCTTCCCACAGATACTGCCACGTCTGAACTCAGGGGCATAGGAAAACCTTTTCTTCCATCACTTTATTCACTAAATAGCGTAGACCTCGTGGGAGCAGAGATAGACGATATCTTCATCCCACAAGTGCCAAACGCATAATTATATTTATATTTATTTATTAACGAACTAGAGTGCCACCGAACAGTACAGGACCAATAACAAGGTGGCACCTTACATACAAACATACAGATATTACAAAACACGGAACATTAGACAAACAAAATAAGGACATTGACTTAGACATAACAGATACAGAAAGCAACAAACAGGACACACACAACAACT
Source organism: Dryococelus australis (assembly GCA_029891345.1). Taxonomy (NCBI): domain Eukaryota; kingdom Metazoa; phylum Arthropoda; class Insecta; order Phasmatodea; family Phasmatidae; genus Dryococelus; species Dryococelus australis. The sequence goes on from CM056996.1 coordinate 193,273,590, forward strand.
AACTACATATTAATACAAGAAAAAATTTAAAAGAATAGTGAATTGAACTTGGTAAATGAAGTGTTGAACTATGTATATAATCAATCAAAATAATATTACATTAAAAATTTTTATTGCTATATAATCTGTACAGATCATTGAAAGTTATTTTTCTTCCCAAGAATGGATCAAATTCCAAAAAATACTTATTAAAATTAGTTACTCATCTATTAATGAAATCTTTTTTGATATTTAATTTAGAGAAAGTGTGTGATAGTCTATGTGTATAAGCAGGAATTTTTAAACCTACTTTCCTAAAAACTACTTTACAATAAATACATCCTAAAAAGGAATGAATTAAGAATAGGGCATAATTGATGTATGCTTAATTTTAAAGGTTTGTTTTGAATCTAGATAGCTCATTAATATAATTAAATTCTACTTGTGAAGGAAATCTAAAAGCAATTAGTTTAAATATATTTTTTTGAATATTTGTAAGTCTATTGGCATCAATCATTGTGATGTAATTCCATATTACTGAGGAGTATTCTAGTTTATAATGTACTAATGAATAATATAAACATAATAGTGACTCTGGGGATGAGGAAAAATAAGTAATAAATTTAATTAACCCTACCGTATGACTAACATTATTAATTAAACTATCAATATACACATGAAAATATAATTCAGAATCTAAAATAGAGATCACGCATGTGATCTACTTTATTTATTAAACTATCATTAACATTGTATTTGTATGTAAGTTAGTTTTATGGGAAAAAGAAATTCAAAGGGTCTTTCTTATTAATGTTAAATTACATTGCATTAGCATTACACCAATTATTGATGGATAAAATATCTTGTTGCAACATTACACAATTGCCATTGTCTTTAATATTTCTGTAAATCTTTAGATCATCTGCATAGAGAAGACCACTAGAGGGACTTACACACCGATGGTATCATTCATAAAAACATTAAAGAGCAATGGTGCTAAGGTGCTTCTTTGTGGAACACCAACGATACAAGATGTGATGACGATAATGAATTTTTAATTTTAGCTATAAATGTCTGACCAGAAAAATAGTTAGAAAACCACTTGATGTAAGCAAGGGTAAGACCAATCAGTTGTAATTTTTGCAAAATAATTTTGTGTTGACAGGTGTCAATGCTTTTTGAAGGTCGAAAAAAATAGTCAACTTGGTTACTAGAAGTAACTTCAGAATAAAAATTATTAACAAAGGTAAATAAATTGGAAGAAGTAATTTTCCCTAGTTGAAATCCATGTTGAGAATCAGAAATGGAAATCACTTTTTCAAAAACTTTAGATAAACTACATAATAAATATATTTGTCTGTAATTGTTTACATCATATTTATTGCCTTTTTTTAAATATAGGAATTACAACTGCTCGTTTCCAGAGGTTTGGGTATATACCACTTTTTAAACTGAAGTTGAAAATGTGAGTTAATAATATTGGGGTAAGAATATCGGCACAGCCTTGGGATTTCGTCACAGCCTGTAGTCTTACTACTTTTAAGTTTTCTGATAGCGCCTAAAATGGAGCCTTGTGTAATATTAGGGTATTAATGTCCAAATTATTTGAATTGATAACAGGTTGAGAATTTTTATTAGAAAGTGACTACATATCCTTATGCAAAATGGTTAACGAAAATATTCACAAATAATTCAGGGTCTTGGGTCATAATGTTGTCAGCAGTTAAAAGTATAATGTTCTTTATAACAGTTTTTCATGATTTTACAATTGGGGTTACATTTGAGATTATCATTAATGTAAGTTTACCAAACTTTTTTTGCATTTTTGATTTTTTCTTTAACCTGTTTCCTAAGTTCAGAAAAATGAGAATAATTATAAACTGAGTTAATTTTTTTAAAAATATCCTATGAAGTGTTCTTTCTTTTTTATAAGATCAATCACATCTTTTGAGAACCATATTTTTTTTTTTTTTTTTTGACTGGGGTATAAAACAATTAAGTAATAATTGTAGATTACAAGTAAGAAATTCGACCATTGAATTTACATCATCTATTTGATCAATCGGAAGCCAATCATAATTTTTTATTGCTAAGTATAAAGATAAATAATCACTTTGGATAATTTCTAAAGATATTCTGATTGCAAATTTTTTGTTTTTCAATTTCTATAGTACTGTGACAACATAACGCAGGATGAAATGTATTTTTTATCTTCATCCACTAAAGGATCAAAAGATTTCACAATATTAGTATAGAAATTAGCAAAAACTAGGTAGAGTAATTCCAAGTCAGGTTTGGAAAAATTAATTGGTCAAGAGAAAGAGAGCTTATCGTTTGTAACAGAGATTTACTTTTTAATATATTATAATAATAACGAATATTTTGAGTATGCAGGATATTCCTGTCTATATCTGGAATATTAAAGTTGCCCAATATTAGTATTTTATGAGAATAATTCCCAAGTTTAGCTTCCAAGAAAGTCAAATACCTATTAAATTCTTCCACAGAAACTTGTGGAGGAAGATAAATGTTTCTTATTACAATTTTGTTAACATTGTTACACGTTATCTCAACCCAGATGGAATCTATTTTTTCATAGAGAAGTTCAGATTTTTGCTCAAAGTGAGTGAAGCAATGTTTATATATCGCTATTAGAAATTTTGGCATCACGATACTTATGAAAAATGGCGTAATGTTCCGGGAAATAATGTGCGTTAATAGTTAGGTGATGAAACCAAGTTTTGGTTAAATAAATGACTGGAAAATTGGTACTATTAATATTTTGTGAAAAAATGAGGCCTTTAGGTGATGAAACCAAGTTTTGGTTAAACAAATGACTGGAAAATTGGTACTATTAATATTTTGTGAAAAAATGTGGCCTTTTGTTCTTAACCCCCCCCCCCCCCCCCCATTTTAGTAATATACCTCAAACTCTCTGTATGGCATATAACAGATTGATTGCTAACACCTCCGAATGCCTAATGATTATTTAAGAATTTACTGCCTCAGCTTCTCTGGCCGTAGCATTCGGTTGTTCCCTATTTAAAGCATTATCAGAGCTAAAAAGTTGATCACTCTGCAACCTGCTGAGGCATCCCGCAGGCCAAAAAACCGTGTTAAAGATACAATCAGAGTCGGTCTCTGCCACAGCAACATGCAAAGAAGAGCAAGAATTGTAACGTGTTTTCAGTTTTGCACTTCTATATCGGAAACTTTGATTTCTTGATTTATACAAGTTAAGATGTAATTTTCTTCAACCTCCGGGGAAAAACAAGAAACAAATAATGCCTTCATTCACAGTCTTGCAGTTTTTGGGACTGTCTTGATGGTCATGTTACTGCGCATGCTGAGCTGAATATGTTTTCTACCAACTGTAGATGGGTTGCTGACGCACTGTTTTCAGTCGAAGTCTTTGTATCCTTCATCATCAGCAGTTGATCAGTGTTCCTCTCTGACTGAAAAACATCCTTGCCGTTCTCTTGATTAGCTTAAGCTGCAGAAACTACACCTGGCTGTGTTCTATTGGGAGCCTTATCAGTTGAAGGAGAGAAGTTACGACCGACCGTTCTTGTTCTTCCCCCCCCCCCCCCCGTTATACCACTGTATGACTTTTTTTACTTGTTTATCATTTCAGGATGGGAAGCTTCAGAACCAACACATGATGCAGCACAAGAGTTACATAGCTTTTTAGTGTGTAGGAGGGTGTTGTCCTCCTCAAAATCCTTGACCTCTTTTGAAAGATCGTTGATCTTCTTACACAAAATTTTGAACATGGAATGCACACTAGAATCCATTGTTCCTGCAATTTTTGTAAATGTCATCCTGTGACAAAGTAGAACACCTGTCACTAAGTGCTACAATAAGTGTTAATTCGTTATTGCTCTTGAGGATTTGTTGTTCAAATTGGCTTGCTTTTTTTTTTTTTTTTGGAGAGAAATCAAACAGATTTCTTATCTCCTTACAGTTCACACAGAGGTATTCATTTTCATTAATTAGTAGTTCCTGTGCAATGGTTGTGAAGGCGAGTTCCGCATGAAACAAAACACTCAATGAACTTTTGTTTTTTGAAAAACGGTTTCCCGCACAGTGATTCGGACACTTTACTCACTTATTTCCCGGAGAGGTAATTCAATATCACTGGAGGCTAAAAATGGAGGGGAACAGTGTAGCTTCTGCAACTCCTATAATTATGAAATAAATTCTTGGGAACAGGAACTTTTGTGTAGTATACAAAAATCGTGATTAGTCTGCGGACTCTTATTTGAAGGTTGCATTAATGTATTTTTTTGTAATACTTATTTGGTGATTATCATTATATTTCTGTGTTACACAACAATTTTTGTTCACGTTTATAATTTTACGAAGTTCTATCTACAAGGTTTTGTTAGATTAATAGAATTTTATTGTGTTTTGAAATTTTTTAAGTTTTTGTTGAATTTTAATTTTTGTTAATATTTTAAACCAATATTTTTAGGACTCATGGCTATTTTTAGGTTTTTTTCAGTTTTTGTGTAGAATTTTTGAGATTTCTAATGATTTTTCAGGGTTCCCAGGAATATTCCAATATTTTTTTTTGTAATTTATTGGGATTTTCTAAGTTTTCAGTGATTTCCAGTGACTTTCTTCAGTTTACAGTGATTTTATGATATTTTCAGTGATGTTTTGATATTTTTAAGGTATTTTGTGAGATTTTCAGGTATTTTCTTGTGATTTTCGGGGATTTTAATAGATTTTGTGTGATTTCCAGGGATTCTTATTGATTTTTGAGTGGTTTTTTTTGCAGCATATTCACCAATTTTCTTAGTTTGTTGCTTTATATCTTCCAAAGTTTGATTTCAAAAGTGCTCAATTTACCATGGACAGTCTGTAATAAGTTTATATAATTTTGCACCTGGCCTACAAACACCAAAATAATTAAACTTTTTAGATGTTTTCCTTGTTAATAAGACTTAAGTTTTTTACTCTCCTGAGACTTCCTAAGAGAGTTTTTACTGTAGGGGCCACCTAAGAATACCATTTTCAGTCAGAAACAGTATTTTAATGGTATACACACACCACACATGTTTTTCAGTCATCAGAATGTTTTTAAATGCTCACTGTTATATGTTCAACAAAGACAGGAACGTTGATACTAAATATGTATGTATGTAAAAATTTGCCAATACACAGGCCTCTATTGCTATGTAATGCCACAGAACAACCCCCTTTTTTTGTCCTGTGCTATCTTAGAGAACACACTTCTACCATATATCTAATACATTACTCATGTATTTGTTCCTTGTAATGCTCTCTACAACCATTTAACACTATCACATCAAATATTCTCACTATCTGATAAATATAAGTTGTGTGCCTTTGCCACTGAAATACTTAGGAACATGTACCATTTGGGGGAAAATTTATGTATATTAGGTGCACAGTATTTGTGTGCATTTGTTTTAGTTTTTTTTTTCTATGTTTTGTGTGTTGGGTGGATGGGGTAGGATGGGTTGAGGGATGGTATTACAGGGTTCTTGTATACATAAGTATTGTTTTTGTTTATATACACCAACATTAAGTATTCAGTTTGTAATTGCGTACTTTTGAAAGCCTTGCTTAGTTTCTTATTTCTTTTTTTAATTTTTTTAATGCCAAAAGTGTGAGTTAGCTTTGTTGCATAATGTGTTTATCTATTTACATAATGAACTTATTACTAATATGAGTATATTACGGAGCAAGGTGGTGCAGTACTGAGCAAGTTGGCACAGTGATAAAACAGTAATGGACTCTCATTCAGGACGACCATATGGGATTCATTGAAACACTTTTCCAAACCTTGAGCACATAGTTGTGGCAGTGAAGACTATGTGGTGGTGCTAGTAGAGAAGTTTAAACGTTCTCAGTGCCATCTTGAGTTAGCAGATAACAAACACTTTGTGCTGCCTGTCCTGTGGAATTCCACCTCCACTCTTCAATTGATGGTCAAACGAGTTTTTGTTGAACCGAGTTGCTTTTGTGGGGACAGAATATATTCAATAATTTATAATTTCCTTTCTATATTGATTTTAACGATGGTGTATACAAAATGTTAATAGAAAAAATAATTTAAAAAATGTTTTTGTTTGTATACATAATTATTAAATTTTTCTGTCATAAATCATCTTATTCTAAACATTATGTATGTCCTACTGCTGTTATAATATCCTTATTTCTGTTTTCAAAATAAAACCTCTCATTCATATTAAAGTATGTTTTATGCTGATACCGTAAAATAAGCGCAATACATTTATCCACACCAAACAGCACCATTTCACGTAATTTAAAAATGTTTGTTACAAAATTTAGTTCGTAATGTATGTATGTTGAACAATTGTTTTATTTAAAGGTGCAAGGTTGAAATGTCAATATCTTGCAAACAAGTGGTTTTCTTTGATATCTAACATATTCATGATACGTGCATATGGCGAAGGGCAATACAGTTGGAAAACTGACTGTTCAAATAGATATGTTGGTGAAAGTAACTGACATCGCCTTGTCATTACTTGCGGGACTTTACCAGCAGTGCTGTTTTTTGCAACTTATCACAAAAGTGGGAAGAAAAAAAAATGAAAAGCTTGTTTTTTGCTGTTTTTTTGGAGATAAAAATACAAGTATGTACTTAAAACAAAGCAATATCAGGCACAGTCATGTAAGTTATGTCATCATAAAGTTTTACTTTTAGCTCGTAAATACAACTGGTGACAGAAGAGGAAACCCCTTTTTAGCTCTCGGCTGTGCTATTCAGCAAATTACCGGTAAAGTCTGAGAAAATTATAAATGCTGTTCAATTCCTGCATGTAATAAAATTTACATATTCACAATTTTGCCTTTTGTTTACAGTTGAAGTTCTTCCACTGACACTGCACACCTCAATGTTTCTCTTACCAATCCTTTTACACACAATGTAGATGTTCTATGTCAGAGAAATATGAATGCTCGAGTGATGTAGTCCAAAAAAATTAATGCTTAGAGTGAAATGAACTGATTTTGATGCTCTAACAATTTCTGGTATAAACAATATCAAAGTTTTCCAACTTACAAAATATTTTCTCACTCCAAGCAAACTAGTGATACAAATTATATAAATTAAAGGCAACCATACTAATTAGCTGACAATGTACTAATAAAAAATACGAAAACACTTACAGGATGATGCTCTTAAAGGATAAATGCTCTCCTTGGTTAAATAACTAGAATTAAAGTAAAGAAGTGTTTTGTAGTGAAGTATAGCAAGTAAGCTTTCAGCTAAAAGCGTGCAGTTTTATATTCCCCACCTGGGTCCCATGCGATGAGTAACTCTGGTAGTCTGCAGTGAGTAATACCCAGAACCGTTCGATTCCTGTTGACATGACCTTGAGCATGTGGTGCCTGCCTGTACATTCCCATTCCTCTTCACTCCGCTTTCCTACCCCCTCCTCCCTGCACAGGTTGACACACTTTACGTCATTCAAAAAACCAGCCCTGTATCTGACCTGTCAGTCACTTCCTTGCTTGTTGGACAGCGCTGTGTGCTAGACCTTCAAAACCATGACCTTCATGCAGTCAATACCAGGGCAACACAAAATTTTATGTTGTACACAAAGCCTGGAGGTTGACAGTGTGTATACCTAAGTCGCCTGTGACCTAGGTTCCATTCTTGGTATGGCCATCCTGATTTTAATTTGTGAGGGTATGTTCTCCTGCGAAGTCCTTGTCGCTGTCTGAGGGTACTCAAGACACCCAATAAAATTAAAGTAAAATAATTAATAGAATAAAACAAGAGAAGCCCAATATTTGTGGACACTAATTTTCAACATCACTTTTTCAGAATGACATTTAAAGCCAATTTCAGTATATATTCATTTAAAGTATTGGTTATTTGACCATATGGTACATATATACAGAACTGTAAATTGTTGGTTAGTATCATACTGTTTCTCAGCACATCTTTTTCAGGTTAGGAGATTAGTATTAAGCTAGGCACTTATAAAGATAAATCTGACAACCGTGCAGTGATATTTGGCTCACAGTCTGGTGCATCTGCTGTTTGATGTGCTGGTTAAACTAAGTTTGTTTGTAAAAATGGAAGCAAGCATATGTAATAAACAGTTTTTTTTAAATTTTGTTGCTTCAGAAACTTAATCATTAATGTTTTTGTTTTAGAGATATTTGCATTATTGGAAGCAATTGTATCTTTGCATTAATAAAATTTCATGCAGTATTTAGATTGGCTAATATAGCAGATGTTCCCAACACATATCAATTTTTAGAACTGATATTGTAGTTCTCATAGCCATAAAAATTTCTACACTAAGTGGGAATCATTGTATTAACATAAAATTTTGCTTGTGTGATGGTAGGTGTCCAATACAAAGAAATGATTAAAATATTATTGCACCAGGACAGTTTTCAACCCATTTGCAGCACAAAAAGGGTGCCTTCAGTACCTCGTTGGACTTCCTCATGCCTGGATACATCCATTAGTACAATTTATTGTAAAATTGAGCAAGTGATGTACATTATCTTCTGGCAAATTTGCTTACAGTTGTTGGAAATTTTTCTCAAAATCACTAAACAGTTTGATGTGGTGGAGGCTGGTGCTCTATGTGGTCCCACAAATGTTTAATGAGAACAAATCAGGTGACTAGGCAGGGTATGGAAGAATAAATTTGAAGTAAACACTCTTGTGAAATCAGGTATTGTTTGTTGGCAAGTGTAATCTTGCTGGGAACTGGTTCCTGGGCACTCAGCTAGGAAAGGTAGTACATGTGGCAGTAGGATGTCTTCAGCGTACTACTGCATTCAGTGACGAACTTGCCACTACCAATGATTAAGAAAGATTGTATGTACAGGGTCCCTGAAACATCATGCCAGTAGTAGGGGTTGTGTGTTATTGTAAAGTGAGGTAGGGATTGTAGCTTTTACTTGCACTTCCTCTTTCACCATAGTAGTCATCTGTTCCCAAAAAAGAGCCATTATTAATTGTTAAAACCACTACATTGCCAGTTTGTTGAAATTTGTGTTGCTCTGTGCTAACACTGTTTCAGATGAAGGTGAATATTAAGGTGTCACTTGTAGAATAATATGACTGTTGTTGGGTTCATAGATTTCCCTGTGGTAAGCATCTGAAAATGCTTCTGGTAGGCGTATGGTGCTTTAGTCAAGCAGCTACATGTTCCTGGATGGTGGCCAAGGAAGTGGAGCCTCTGGCAGACCCGCCAACCCTTACGATTTTCCCGCAATGTTTAGGGAAATGTTCGCTCCTTGCAATTTTATGGGTACTCTCCATATCTTACGATTTTTCTCTCCGCCGGATTCCAAATTCATGCAATAGCTGCGGCTGGGCTCTTGGCTATTGGTCTATGTGAAAATTTCACTTAAATGTCGTATTTTCATGATAATTCAAGGTGTTGCCACTTAACCGGGAAATAGATAAATATGGGGAAAAGCCATGAATTTTATAAAGTGCCGGGAAAACCTTGGAAATGCCAGGAATTTTTCTGCTAGTTGGGAACGTGCATGTGCAAGAAATTTTTCCATGCGCTCGCAGCAGCTGTTAAGATTCACTCTTATGTAGTCTTATTTTGTCTTGTTTTTAGTTAAATAAAATTGTTAGGTGGTTTTTATGATCCTACGGTGCATTATTATGGTGACACTGGTGCCAGTAACTGTACATTAGTTCATTCTGCAAAAGAAGAAAACTGTTGCCATCGCCTCGAAGTGTGTGCGCCTGGATGCAGCACATTGATCAATATCTTACCCTGCATGCATCCAGTCATATGACAATGGAACATGGCACACACTGACTGCGGCTAGACAAATGCTTATGTTGTTTGTTGTTGATAAACTGCAATTACGTTTCAGTGTTTGAAAGTCATTAATATTGTCTCTTCGCACGAGTAATTTGTGTTAAATAGTAAAAAATATTTTAATTTCATACTACAGTATTTGTGGTTTTGGTTTTAAATTACTTAGCACGAAAAGTCCATTGATGTGAAGCGTTTTCTATTTGTGGTCATGAAGAGTTAGATGTTGATAAAATTTTAACGTAATACCTACATAATTTACATAGGTAGTAGCAAGGTTATGTAAACTTTGCCGGTATGTTTGAACATCAACTGCACATATTTATTTTGTGGTTTGGGAGTTGAGCATTTTGTGCGAATGATGTCGGATTGGCGCAAAGGCAACGTATTATAAAGTTTATAGGTGTTGATATACTGATTTTTAAATTTTTCTGTGGTAAAGTATGGGAATGAGCCTTCATTCAGGTGATACAAAACAAAGTAAAAACAATTTTGGTGAGTCAATTTCACATCTTTGAAAATGAAGAGGAAGTGCAGAAATTTACATGCCAAGTGGAGAAGTGAAGGGATAATAAGATCTAAGGAAATGATGAAACAAATGGGTAGAGAGCTTGACAGGAAGATCAAACAAGCAAAGAATGTATTTCTGGGGAACATGGTGGAAGAAGGAAAAGGTAAGGAATGGGGGAAATTGTTTAGGTATGTCAGGAGGTTAAGGGGAGGAGAGGAAGGGATCTTTCTGCTAACAGGAAGGGATGGTAGGCATGTGACAAATGACCAAGAAAAATCGGAGATGCTGCAAGGACAGTACTTGTCAGTGTTTGGTGCAAAGGAAGATTGGAATAGTGGGCAAATAGGGTTCGGGGAGGGGGGGGGTTCATAAGTTTAAGATGAGGGGGTGGGAGATAGAAAAGAGAGCAGTATGGCAGGGGTCCAGATGGCATAGGAATCGCAGCACTAAAGTTTTGGTGGCAGGGAGTTGGTGAAATATTTAGAGGTGCTGTTTAAAAAAGTCCTTAGGATAGGGTAAGTTACCACAAGATTGGAAGGATGCTATGGTGGTACCTATACAAAAGCAGGGAGAGGTTAGGAGGAGGCCTGGCAGCTACAGACTGGTGAGTCTCACATCAAGTACGGGAAAAGTAATGGAGAGGCTGGTGATGCAGTATGTGGTTATGGTGATAAACAATAGGAATTGGTTAGAGGAGTCCCAGCATGATTTCAGGAGGGGATACTCATGCGAGACTCAGCTGGCTGGGTTATTAGAGGATCTGGTGCAGGTAGTTGATGAGGGGAAGCAGGTGGATGCCTGTTTCATAGATTTTGAGAAGGCATTTGATAAGATGCCCCGTGGGACATTGATGAGGAAAGTGGAGGTGCTGATACCAGACAGGAGGGTAGTGGAATGGATTAGGGACTTCCTCAGGCAGTAAAGGCAGAGGGTGGTGAAAGTGGGGATGGCAATATTGGAGGAAGAGGAAGTTACGTCAGGGGTACCACAGGGAAGAGTGCGGGTTCCTTCATTATTTACCATAATGGTAAATGACATGGGTTTGGGTATTAGGGGGAAGTAAGATTGTTTGCAAACAATTTTGTTGTGTATGCTAAAGTGTAAAAGAGGGGGGGGGGGGGGTGAATTTGCAGACGGACATTGACAAGATGTGGTTGTGGACCAGGAAAAATAAAATGAAGATAAATGTAAGAAAAACTAAAATAGTGAGGTTTACAAGGAAGAAGGTGATAAGCAGGGACATGTACAGATGGGACGGACAAGAGATAGATGAAGCAGCAGAATATAAGTATCTAGGGATTGTACTGCAGGGAGACCTCAGATGGAAAAAACAGGTAGAGAGGGTGGTTGCAAAGGGAAGAAGGGCTCTGGGTATGCTGGTAAGGGTGCTGAATGGAGTCAGCTGTGAGGTGAAGGAGAAGGCGTATGGCACAATGGTACGGCCAATGTTAGAATATGCTGCAGCAGTATGGGACCCGTATGCAGAGGTGGAGGTGCGAGAACTGGAAAAGGTGCAGAGAAGGGTAACAAGATGGGTGAAGGGTAGGTGGAGAAGGCAGGGGCACGATGATGAGGAAGAAGGGAACTATAGGCCATCAGTGATGATGAAAGAAATGGAGTGAAGCTCATTGAAGGACAGGAGGAAATTTTATCGGCTAGTCAGGATGTACAGGGTGGTGAATGAAGAGGGAGGATGGGGAGGGTTACACTGCAAGCTAAGTGAGGGGGTATTTAGAGGAAGAGGAAACAACAGTGAGAAGCTTCAGAGGGTGTGGAGGAGAATGGAGTGGGGTAGGCAGTCCATACTTGTGAGGTCTGTGAGGGAGTGGAATGTGTTGAGTGATGAATTGGTATCTGTGAGAGGGGTTGATAAGTTCAGGAAGGGAGTGGAAAAGGAATTGGTTGGGTAAAGGAGAGGTGAGAGAATTCACCACCGGGCAGTAGCCTAATTGCGAGTGTATGTATGGAATACTACTTGCAACAGTCTTATTTCTAGGTTAGGTATGGCCAAGGTACCACGTCTCTTCAGTGTGTATTTATAAACTGTTTGCTTTAATGTTTCACCGGCTTACTTGTCTAGCAAAAGTGATATAATTTTTATGTGAAATTACCGCTTCCTGTATTTTAGGTGTCATATGTATCTGTTAGCAGTGGTAATTCAATAAATAAAAAATATAGGCAAACACTCGCACGAAGCTGTACTGTTATATTTATTCACCAGTAGTAACAAAACAAGAGTGTGTTCGCCAACATGTTAAATAACACAGGGTGGAGTTTGTGAGTTGTGGATAAACGAGGGTCTTTTAGAAGTATTTGAAGTGTGGAGAAACGTTTTTATAGTGATTTGCCTGAAATACGCCAGCTTTAGTTTGTTTTAATAGTCTGGTGCACATACATATAGCTGTAAGATGTGAGAAAAATATAGAACAATATGTCCAAGTTTTCAATTATGCATATTCTGAGCAGTTTCCATTCATTCTGAATTTGGAGAAAGGTGGAAAGTATGCGTTGTATAGCTTGTGTCGCTTTGACATTACTATATGTCATGGTGGGAAAAGTGACACTATAAATCATGTTAAAAGTGCATTTTTCTAAAAAAAATTTTGTACGGTTACCAGAATTTTTGTGATCATATGCTAGATTTTGTAACTCACGCAATGTGCTTAAAGTGCTGGAATATTTGGTATTATTATATTAGCTGAATTAAAAAAAAAAAGTAATATTTGTGTCAGGCTACATATAATATTATTGTGTTCTCAGTTGATACATATGGCTCAGAAGTATGTATTGTTGCGTCTTGAAATAATTATTATAGGCTGTTCACAGTAAAGTGAGCACTTTTTAAAGCCCTTATAAATTGTTCCTTTCATAAAATTTCCATCTTACTGCTGCTTTGTAATATAAACGTTGCAATGTGACCATTGAACACAGTGTATACATTTCATCACCACCAAAATTTAATGTCTTAGGTTGCAAAAAGATATATTTATTAGCAGTTAATATCTGTTGCGAGGGCCTTATTAAGTGCTCACTTTATCATGAACAGCCTATATGTTGATTTACTATCAAAATGTAAATCAATAATTTCACATTTTCGTAACAATACCGGTAACAGCCGATAAAACAAAAAAATTTATATAAAATGCAGCGACCCGATTATGCATTATTTTAATCATTCTTCAATCTTCTTGATTTCAAACTTTACAAGTTGGCAGGTCTGCTATGAAACCGTTTGTGCCTATCTGATAAGTATGCAAATGGTTTTTCCCATTAGTATTTTGTCAGGGTCTAGTAATCAGATGGTCTCTCCTATTGTGTCTGATGTCGAGGGCCAGAAATAAAATACACTGTTCACTCTCAAACACCCATCTTTATTGTGTGTACCAGAAATTGCATTGGAAGATACCTTTACAGACATTGTCCGTAGATTTCATACACGAAAGATACTCATTTCAATACACATCACTTTTCAATAGTGGTATGTCTGTTCAAGTAATCAAATGGTATTTTCCTATAGTGGATTGTCAGGATCATGTAGAACCAGCATTTCACATACCAGTATTTTGACATTTCCACTGCTCACAATACACTCTTACTTTTATGTCAGAATTGCCCGAAACTTGTAATTTGGCACACTTTCGTCCGTGTTGATAACCACACTATTATCCAGCTTTTTTCCAATTCTTTCAAGAGTTTGTATGGTGGTCTTGGGCAGTTTCTCTGCATGCTATATTATTCATTAATCACACGTTGCAAGTATTGTGTGTGTCACATGTACTATTCTGAGAACTGTTATTGAATGCCACTTGAAAAGCAATGATAGTGCTTTGTACAATGTATGTGCATGCGAGTCAGTGGAGTTAATAACACTAGTGTCTACTATAAGAGAGACTACTAGATAGTGTTAGCATCAACCCTAAACTGTGTCAATAAACAGAAGCTAAAACTAGGTAGCAACAACTAGTCTGAAAGTCTGTAGCTACAACTACCACTAGTTGTAACTAGGGGGTAGCAGTATCATAACATGAGTCATCACTGTTGCCGCTTCGCGTCCCCCTCCCTGCACAGACGTTCCCCCAGCAGTTGTGTGTAGACCTTGCAAGGTACACATGGTCGGTTGAATAGGCGGTCGTTATCAACACTGTATTTACATTCGATAGCCTGCGTTGTGCGAGTAGTGTTACGTGGGCAATCATGACTTCTAGTGAATCGACGGACGATGATGTAGACAGCAAACAATTCGCTGACAGAGCTTTGTTTGTTAAGTTACTGTGTGTACACCCGGTATTGTTACAGAAATCCAGAGTACCCAAAATAATGAACGAGAAAAAACTCGTTTGGGATGACGTAACAGAATACGGTCATGCTACTGGAATGAAAGTCACTCATGCGCAAATGAGTAAAACACTTCAGAACATGACGAAGCACGTGAAAACAAAAACCGGATACAAAGACCACGGGAAATAAAAAGATTAAGTTGAAGGAGTGGGAGAAGCAGTTGTTACTTCTGGGGGCTGTAGACAATCCGATATTTACCAAAGTGCAGGGTACCATGAACGTGAGCGGTACCTGGATCTGCATACCACTTGTACAGAACCATCGGATGTCAGCAACGGATCCCCTTCAACCTCACATAACGGGAACGTGAAAACTAACACACAGTAGAGTTATGTGCAACTGGGTGGGAAAAAGGTTGCGTGTTACAAGAATGATGAAACAAAAGAGATGTCCACACCGCAACTGCAGAGAGTTGTACTTTTGCAGCAGTCAAAACCGCAAAAATTACTAATCGAAAAAGAAGAGAAACAGTTGGACATCCTTAACAAAATATACTGCAATAAAAAAGTGCAAACAGATGATGTAATTTTAATAGATATTACGGAATAAATATTGTCCTGTAACCATTTCTTTCCAAAAAAAAGTACAAACACACACACACACACACACACACACTCACTCACACACACATATATATATATATATATATATATATATATATATATGTGTGTGTATATGTATATATATACACACACACACGCACGCATGCATGTGTGCTGGGCAGTGTTGCTGGGTGCAGCTATGACAACTGTGAAGCTCCTGGTGTGAATTGCTCAGCAGTTGTGGCAGTACGGCGCGCCAAAGCCCACTGTTCAAGTAACTGGTGGCGGTGCGGCATCACAGTAACCACTGCCACTGTCCAATGCAACCATGCCACTGCGACGCAGCCGTTGCCAGTCACTTCCATTGTACAGTTCTTGCAAGACATGGCACTGGTGTCACGGTAGCGACACACCGCAACACCAGCAAACATGCACTTGACCACACCCCTAGGACCTGTTTGTCGAGTATTTATACATAGGTACAGTAGGCCTATATATGTGGACTGTATCACTTTGTGATCTCCTAGATGTACAAACATATCCTACCTGGCTGTGTTTGTACTATGTATACGTATGTAACGCTTTACTTGTTTTATTCATTGATTCATTTTTCTTTTAGGATGGGTGCATTTCTTTGTTCAATTACACAAATGACTTTCACATGCATGTATTGACATCATACACTACATAATGGTCTGACGCTTTCGTTCTCCTTCTAGCTTTGTTTGAGGACTCTCATTCATTCCCAGTCCGACGTCTTCATCACCTATGTCTCCGTTTTCATCTACTTCAGACTTGGTGTCCTCGAACTGGTCGTTCAAATGTTTGGCCACGTTGTGAAGCACGGCACAGCTTGCTATCAATTTGGATACTCTCTGTAATGGAACTCTTACACAATTACCCAATATAGGGAACCTCTTTTTTATCTGACTGAACACTCTTTCAATAATTACTCTCTCACTTGCGTGTGTTGAATCGATGTTGGATGTTGTTTGCTGCTGGCTTGAATGGTGTAATAAACCACGGAGATATACCGTAACCTGAGTCTCTGAGCTAGCAAGCTGAACCATTATATTGTGATATTACACCCCTAAATATGGCGCTGAAGCTATTTAAGCGCCATATTCTTGCGTCATGTACGGAGCCCGGCCACTCAGCACACACACTAGTGAATGTTTCTTGCGCATCACAGGTGGCATGCACATTGATACTTGGATAACCCTTCTGGTTGATATATTCATCGTATGTTGCTGGTTTCTTAATTTCAATATGCGTGCAATCCATGAGTGTGTTATCCGTCTTATTCACTGTTGTCCGTTCAACATGAAAGTCTTCTGCCACACCGATCTGGAATCCTGGATCTGCAACGTAATGCAAGAGTATTTCCATCCGGTTTCTCGGCATTAGTGCTTTACCTCTTGTTTCATCACTTTCCGGCAAAAATGCAGTACTTAAGAAATCTATTCTATCACTTTCAAAGTGCATAAGCAGCTTGCACATATCGATGCCTACCTCTCGTCTTTCACTATAACGTTTTCTTTCCCCTCACGTGCATAAACATGGCCATGGCTATGACAACGTACTGGCTAACAATAACCTAGTGTGGTTCCTCTCGCACTCTGAAATAAGCTATTGGGGACTAGTCTTATCTACCCAGTGTTAGCCTATTATTCACGGGTTAGCACTAGGTATTTGGAACTTCCAAGTTACAACTAGATGGCTAGTGGTATTTTCTTTTTATTCACTCAGAATGTAGTTGCAACTTGAAGATATTCTAGTGTTAGCTTTAACTACCTTTTATTCACTCCACTGATTATTTCACCAAACTTAAATTGTTAGCGTATCACTAATCATCATTTACCATTGTACCTATGTACTTAATTGGGCTATACAAGTTTTTAAAACAGTAAGATTATTAAGATGCGTTTATAAAGTGTAAATGTTTCCATACAAATTTTCAGTGGTGGTTTCATTACTCGCTAACCCTAAATATATTATTTTAACTTTTTTTTTGTGCATTTTCACTCTTTATAATTACCCTGGATTTTTTACTTTTATACTTTTGTGTGTATCAGATGATGTGTTGCAGTATCAAGGGCTTGCCTTGCTTTGAGTACTTTGGGTTAAATCTGGGAATCATTGGGTCAAATCCTGTAAAATCCTTGGAATTAAAAATACTTTTGTTTATACAATGACCGTATCAGCAATAATTTTGTTTCCTCCTCATTGTGATATCAATACCAAACACAAAACACAGTCAACAAATTGGGATTGTGTGCGCAAAACCGGCAATGTGTGGCAAATGTTCTTTTCAATAATGGCCTTGGCCTTTGCATGTGAACCATGCATCCAGGAACAGAAATAAGTATATAACTGTATACCCAAATACACTAGAGACCAATACCGCACAGCTCTATATAAATAGCATAGGGGAGTGTGCAAAAAACCTAGTAGCAAGAGGTGTTACCATTATATTTTCAGAAATATTTCGAAATTCATAACTGTGTTTTGTTAGAAACTATTTTCCACTTTTTAAACATTTGACATATTACTAATTAATTAAGTTTTGTCATCTATTTTTGGCAATTGTTAAATAAACTTTCCATGGAGAAAAGAAAGTTTCTTCCTCATATCCACCATGTTGGTATTGTAACTTTACTATCATTGGAATGTACTGTTAAACAGAGGTGTTGCTGTCTGCTGGCTGTAGGCGATAACACTACTGGATTTTCTTGCAAAAATCTTCAAGCTGCCTATATACTCACGCCCGTGAATAATTAAGCAAAATATTTTGGACATATGCTATTGAAACAATGGCGTATGTCCAAAATATATCCTTTATTATTCACCTCCGTTGTGAGAATCTTTGAAACACATGCTCATTGCTGCGGGCGCTGGTGTCACATTTACGCAGCAGCCATTTTGAGTAAGTGCTGTGTGCACGCACAATATTTTTTGCATGTTGAAAAAGGTTTATGTTTTCCAACGAATCACCTTGTTTGAAGTGAAATACAATCAAAAGTTTTGTAGATGACACTTGCGTTATTTATGTATTAATAACAGACATGAATTTTTGTTGTGAAAATAAAAATGTCGCAGTTCCGAAGGCAATATTTGGGTAAATGGAGATAAACTTGCAGTGGTCTTACAGCTCTCTAAGAGCCTTCTGCTAGACTTGTTTACATTTCTTTGTACTGCATAGTTTTGTTACACGTAATAATAGTTTAGACAGATTTTACATGTTACATTAGTTATGGTGCCTCAAGTATACAACTTAGTTGAGAGATAAAAGATCGCAAGAAATTATTTTGTACACCTCACTAGTATATATTTGAATAATTTCACAGAGATTTTCTTAGAGTTAAAAATCTGTTAAAACGGATAAAATCCGTTAAACACCAGGCCTGGGTTAAATTACTGTGGGCAAGGGGTTCTTTTTGTGTTTCATTGTGAACTTTTTCAGTACTAGAAACAAAATTATTTTATGTCTATCTAATGTATTCCCTGAAAGCACAATTTATGAAATCGTACTGAAATACTACATACAGATAACCTAAGAATCTTTGCAAACAAGTGTGATGTGTTATATCTAAACTGAAGAATAATTACTTTTCTGCAGGAACTTTTAGCAATCTTATATAACATTTTCAAGCATAATGTGAAGTGTTTTCTTGGTTAAACAAATTATTTCAGAAAGTTTGTTACTGTTCATTTGAAAGTGATTTGAATGATTAAGATTTCTTTGTGTAATCAATAATTTGGTCTTCCTCATCATTGTTATTTCTATAGAGTAAATTGCTGCATTAGATGTTTGAGATACATCCAAATTTTTTAGTTTCATTTGAGACATGTTTTACTTTAAATATCTTCATAAATCTGCCAGGGTGTCCAGCCATTGGGAAAAGTGAGAAATGTACGGAATTAGAAATACTGCAGGAAATTTACGGGAACTTTTATGAATGGTGAGAATTCTTTCTGGTTTATGAAATATACCTTATAACTTCAGAAATGGCATAAAGGGAACATAGTAAAAAATCTGCACCACTTTTAAAAGTCCTAATTTCATGGTGGTTACTAATAATGGTGTCAGGGCAGAAAAAGAAAGTGAAAGAGGATCTCAGAGGAGCCCATGCTGTGAAGTGTGAGGGTGTGCAAGGGTTGGTTTATAGAGGCAGGGTCTGCAGGAAGAGGTGGGGCACCACGGCTTGAGCCTGGCCACATATGTTAACCTTGTTGTATACTGCAGACGTTTTTGTAACAAATGTTGTTTGTGGAATTATACAATATAATGAAGTGTATTAATTTGGTGGGATTTGTCTCTGTGTATTTAAATGAGATTTAAAATGGTTGCTCTACTTTGGTTGTAAATACCTCCCCTCCTTTTCACATTGTGATCGGCTACACATTTTTGTATTATGCAAAATGACAGCATGAACAACAACTATTTCACAGGACTGTGCGACTGAACACAAGACACTAAAACATTCATATTTCTTGTTGCAGAAGCAATCTTTAAACTGGTAACTGCCTGTTATGTTACATTGAATTAGTCATGTATTGACAGACAGTATCTTGTCTGGGGAAAAAAAAATGTATTTTTGCACACAGTCTAATTTATGGCATTTGGGGATCATCATTTTTGTGTAAATAAATGTCTGAACGTCATTTCTTTCCTGTAAGTGGATTTCATTTTATGTGTGTACCATCCAGTTTTGTTGCAGCATTTGCTATCTAATTTAAATAAGACGTAAGTTGTTGGTGACTTTTTTTGCAGTTCCTTTTCTTCTCTTCATTTTATCTTCCTTTCAGTCCCTCTTGCCTCTCCCCTCTACAATGTTCCCTAGATGCACTACACCCTTGGCCCCAGCCGATTGGCCTTTGGTCATAAAGTAGCCAATCATGAATTGCTTATGGCGGCTGCAACATTGTAACTTGCACAGACTTGGGTAGAAAAATTGGTTCAATATAAAAAAATCATTTGCATATAAAATATATTGTAAACAAATTTAGTGTCGCACAAGGCTCTGTATAATCATTGGATGCATATAAACCTAAGTTTCGAACTGCGCCAAACTGCACGCAAGTGTTGCGGCATTGTTGTCTTAGTATAAAATAATTGTAAAAATATTTTTGTTTTAAATAAACGTAAAGCTCGTAGATTTGTACTACTTTAACAGTAGATACCTTTCATTTATTGTTTTACTTGTCTAACAAGATATACTAATTAAGACTTCAAAGGTGGAACGTAAACATCAAATTTTAAGTGTCATTCAAATTGCAATGAAGAACGTGAAATTCAGTGACTCAAAACAGTTTTTAATTAGTGTTTTCAAAAGTATCTAACCAATTGTGACTGTATATACAATATAATTATAGTGTGACGCGTGCTGCTTATACCAATATACCAAACACGACTACGACTCACCCTTACGTACTTCAACAACTTAAGGAAACGACTGCAAGACGCTAACAGGATGTGATCCCGGGAAGGGTCGTTGATACTACTTGGTTTCCGGACTGTTCCTGACCTGCCCTTCTCTGTCTACTAAAGAGTCTTAAAACCCGAGGAAGGGTCAGACCAAGCACGGAGTTTTACGAGTGCACCGAGAATAGTTTCACCTTAAATGGATTATTCCTGTACATAAAATGACGGGTATTCAAAGCAGCAGCCTGACACCTCAGCCTCCCCGAAGCACTCGGCAGACAGTGTCTCGCCACACCGCCGAAGATGACTGAGTGCTACCAAGCGCCCGAGGACATATACTGAGCATATGATGGTAGTTCTCCCACCTTGCTCGCTCCAGGCACACATCACAGGGGCATGTCACACCTCCCACCCCTATCCGGCACGCACCTGTCCATGAGCCAGATATAAGGCAGTACGCGGCAGAAGTCGGCAATTATAGTCTCCAGTAGCTCGCGTCAACACTTCATGAGTTCTTCAACAACCACCAGTGGCTAATGCCACCATCTTTCAGAGGCTTCAACACCTTATGGTATTCATTACCACCAGAAGCCAACATCTGCAGAAGATAACACTTCCTTTGCCAATCTTCGTGGGTCGACAACCACCACTGCTTGCTGGTAGTGGTCACCCTGTAAGCTAGTGCCTCTTCTAGGTAACCCCCATAGGTATAGTTGTGTAAGTTAGAGTATAATTATCTACTTGCATCTTAAGTAATCTTAGGAGCGGGCCACCTCCACCGGTTAATTGCGTAGCTTTTACTTCCGCCACACAAACCTGCTTGTTTTACATATGAGTCACCTAGTATTTATTGTTTCAATAAATACTAATTCTTTATCATATACAAGAGTTCTCTGTCCTAGGAGTAAACCTATCTGTCACAGAGTATAGACTTCAGAAGGGGTAAGCAAGGGACAGGGCTGATTTATTACGAACCTAGAGTAGGATGCCAAATCCCCTTCAGGGGTCTGCCTGTCACCACATACACCTCTCTTTCAACTGCCACCCATTCTATGTACCCGGTGTATAGAAGGCTAGAGCCTCTACCACTAGGTATATACCCCACCGAGGCGGGATAACCACCTCAAGTTGTATTGCTGACCGGAGCTCCTAGCTAAGGTGCTGGCAGGGGTATTTGCTTGGGACTGGAGGCCCTACCTTTGTTGACCACACCTGGCAGTGGCAGGAAGATGGTCTATGACCCACAACTCCAGGTGCTTGCACTGTTTAGAGCCAGGGAATGCACCGTCAGCCATTGTCGGCATATACGCTAGCCAGGACTTTGTCAATTGATTGCCGTTTCCGAGGGGTATTGAGTGTGTTGTATTTCTATGCCATTCCACGTCAGGCACGGAGCTCAGAGAGCTGTGAAGAAGACAGAATTTAGTATTGCTAAGGTGGTGTGTGCAGCCAACTTTGTCGCTCCGGGAATCGAGACCCCATAGGGGCAGGCCCAAGCCGCTCGACGCGGGGAGACAGGCATCACCCATCGGTGGTTTTGTATTCCACTCCACCCCGACTATGACAAGCAACGAGTATCATCGGGTGGTTCAGGTCCTGGTTACCGGGAGCGACAAGAGGCTTGGGCACGCCAATCTGCACTTCGGCAGCTGGGAAGGTACGCAGTGGAATCGCCGGCACCTTGTGAACACCACATCAGCTCCACAACCGCAGAGGCCAGGAAGACAATGGAGCCCACCAGACCATCCTGTAGCGTCACTACTGCTTCGCCGAAGCCAAGTATGTCGAACTCTGGTAAGTCAGTGTTGCCCGAGAGAGCCAGTGTTCCGGTCCGACATATCGCCCTACCGACAGTACTGGGCTTTGTGCCCAGCCGACAGCCCACGCTGCCAACTCTGGTGATCAGTAAAAGACTGAACTAAGTTCTCAGTATAAATGCGCAACTGATCTAGCACAGTCCCAAAAGCCATTTGCACACAGACTGTTCAAATGGCATGCGTCAAGTGTCTACATCATTTTTATAATATTTTTATAGTTGTATATACCATCATGTCTGAATTATAGGTCTATACCTTAAGGGGGTGGCATCCTTTATAAATTGGCTACTTATTGTGTATTTCCGTTCTCGATATTACTTTAGTACACCATAAGATCATAACTGAGTTCTTACAAGTTCATTTGTTTGTTTTTTAAATAAGTTACTAAGGAATAAATAAGTTTTTACTGTTTATTTATTTTCAGTTGCTCCATGATGTGAGGATAATTTTACGAAACTTACATGTTAAAATCTAATGTGATTGTATTCAATGCTTTGACGTCTTTATTTCTTAGTTTTCATTTGTAACCCTCCGAAAAAGGTTTATTTCTGTACTCCTCGAAACTTACAATTTTGACATACTTTTAAAATTACTACTACAGCCAAACGTAAGGGAGCACAGAGAAACTAAAGAGGTCAAATCACGAGGGAAAACACATAGATTCAATTACTGACTTAAGTATCTAGTTAAAAATAATAGCTGGTTGAGATATAACAGAAAAAACAGATTTTTAGCAAAAAAGCAAGGAGAAAGTGGTGCCCTCTTCACTATGTGGCCACTGTCCGAACTCGATGAAGGCCTTGCTTGTAAGAATTCCCGGGGGGAGGAGGAGGTGGTGGCTGAGAGTGCACAGGTAGGAAACAGTGATGACCAGTTACTTTAACCCAGGAGGGAGGGGGGGGGGGGCGTAGTTGCTTGTAAGCCAAGGCTTGGCGAGGAGCCTTACTGTTCTCGGAAATTAAATGACGACTGACAGTAACAACTCTGTACAGCCCTTCTTCAAATAATGTCTAAAGTTCAAAGAATAGCAATTTTTTTTCCAAATAAAAATACATTTTAAAAATTGTAAATCTATGAGTATGTAGAGGTACTTTACAACTCCTCCCATGCACAACAATTTTTATATAGCTATCTCAACCCAGTATTCTTACATAACGAATGACGATACAGATTACCAGAATTGCAATAAAAATATAGGTAATTGGAGCGAATATAACTATGCCGAATGAACAGTCAAAGATTTATTCGGAGTTCAAGTGTTGATGCGCTGCGACACATACAACACTATGTATAAAAGTTCGTACTGGTTTTCGAAAATAAAATTTTTGTTATAACGTAAATATTACGCAGCCTACATTTTTGTCGTACTAGTTTAATAACAAAACTGTATCTAATTTGTTGTACATCTGTTCACATGCTGCTCACAAATACTGCTCAGACTGAACTATTCCTTCCAAAGAGATTGGTGAGCAATAGCTAATAAAACTATTCATTTTTGTGTATCATGTATGCAAGTTTATTACAGATATTGATGACATATAATCCATGCTTTTACTGGAAAACCTCAGAGATACAGTGAGTGTGCAATGGTTGTAATAAATAATCAGTAAGGCTCTTCAATACATCTAAATGAGTAACATGCAAACTGATTTTGGTTGTGTAATGACAGTTCCTTTTTACTATTTCCATCAGCACCAAATTATCACCAAAAAAAATTATTATTAAAATATTATGACAGATGTCATAATATTTTAATGTCATAAAATTTTACTATTGAAATATTTTACTATTTCAATAGTAAAAATCAAGTAGAGTTCCTTATTTTTTGGTTTCAACCTCAACGGGATAAACTAGGTAATTTTATTCATGTAAACATTTTATTATTTGTCAAAAAAATTCCAAAATTTTGTTTTGTAATATTTATTAGGAAAGTCTAAAACGATAAAGTACTGTAACAGTATTTCTTTGTTCCTTTTTAGTTTTTCTTATATTTCAGTCACATTTTCTTGTGTAAGTTTTATGCACTCATAAACTTCAACTATATAAAACAATAATGAATTTTTCCTATTCATCTGATCCTTCACAAAACTGTATCTAAATAGAAATCTACGAGCTTTGTTTTTTGATACGTTTGTGGAATTCTTTGAAGGCATTTTTCCTAAAACTCTGAATGCTTCTCAGCATTTTATATGAGGAGTTCTAAATCTGAAAACATCGTCAAGCCCATGAGGGTCTCATCTCAGAGCTACGGCAAATAACCGCATGTGTGCATTGGCCAACTGACAGCATAGTCAACATTGTAACAGACTGCTGTCCTGTCCTCTCATTGTAGTTCTCAGTAAACACCACCGAACTAACTCAGCATGAGTTGGAGACTTTGACTACATAATAATGAAAGTTTGTTGATACCAGGATTGCCAATAAATAAAAGAAGTTAAATGTTTACTGTAGATTTATTGTCGTCTCGACAAAACAAACTATTGACACTCGCATCGGCAAAACAAACTATTGACACTCGCATTGGCAAAACAAACTATTGACACTTGCAGCTGATGAACAAAAAAAGACAACGGCAGACTTTATAAAACAAAACTTCTTACTTCAAGAGTTACGAAGACGAGAGAGTATCATTACTTTTCTCTCCCGGTGTCCTATTGACTCCTTGCACCAACGGAAAATATATTTAATAGCTATTTGAACTGAAATATCCCAAATACAAAAGAAGGTTAAAGTCGCAGGCGCTGGTCGGTGCATGTCACATGATTACTCTTTGCAGGCTGTCCGACTGACAGCTGACAAATGATTGTGCTGCGATGAACTATTGTGATATCCGAGAAAGGTCGTGCTTCCCTATATATTGGTCGAAAGTTTCCTCATTGAAAACATATTGTTTTCGAGTAGTCGGTCACTTCAACTAAAGGTGACCTCTGTTATTTTCCTTGTTTCATCATGTTGTGCGGCGGTGGCGATGTTTTTAGTTTACTAATCCAGTGAAAAGGAAGAGATGCGCTATTGTCTATGACGTCTGTTGACAACGTCTGTTACTTCTAATGAAATGAGGAAAGAAAAATAATAAATTTGGAAACGAAAATATATGAAATACAAACAAGTTGTCATTGCCATAACCTTTCAAATATTACATGAATTACTATCCTTGACTGAAATACAGACAATTGAAATACTTCCTGAATATACCAATTATATATACCTAACTGCAATACTACAACATGCACAAGTACCAGAGAAGTCACTCAAAGCAAAGCAGAGGAACACTTTTTTTGCCCAGTACAAATGTGCCAATGTCAAAACAAAAAAAAATAGTGTTCTTTGGTTGGCACTACTACACATGAACGTTTTCCATACGGCCTTAGAAGACAGGTCTGGACACTATAGCTTGAAAAGTTGATGCCCTTATTGACCCATTTAGTTCGTGAACTCAGCCACAGAGTGCTGCTGCCGAAGTAATGCTGTTTGATATGGCTAGCATAGGGAGGGGAAATTTTTCTTAGGGAAAATGATGTTCATATCTCTCTGATGTTATCTTTATACCAGCTACGCTGACAACACTAGTTTGCTTGCAACGCTCTGTGGCTACTGCATGAACTAAATCAGTCAATAAGGGGGTCAATTCGCTAACATTATTAGACAGGCTAGTGTCCAGACCTGTGTTCTACGGCTGTGGTTTTCAGTATAACATTTCAATTGTCTAATTCCACTCATTTTAATAAAAATGTGTTCATTGTTCACATCTAAAATATGTAGAATTACATCCAAAAATAAACTGCCACTATGAGATGTCAAGTGTCGGTACACAACACCAAATCATTGTTAAAACACAAACTCCCTCACATCAACGAGAATGCACGGCCATACGAGATTGTAATGCTAATATCACCGCCAACATCGTAAAAAGAAATAAGGATATATATATATGTAATCATTGTACTTCAGTCTCTACAATTTAATCAATATTACTATATTTTTATTTTCATTTCCATTGAAAAATATTAATAAAATGATAAGCAGTTTATTTACATTATATCAAGTAATTGCCTGTTTTTTAAATTGCTGATATTGGACTGCATGAGAATCCACTATGGATGCAGGCAAGATGGCAGAGACTAACTGCATCACGATTCGAGATTATCTATAGTATGAGGAATGTTACATCTTGCCATAATATTGTATAAAATATTGTTTATGGTTCCATACTCTCTTCACCAGCTATTTTTATTTTATACTGCAAAGTTCACAACAAAAAAATCATTGTCCACCTACGAGAAAGAGAAGCAGACAACTGTAGCACCTTGTGGCATTTTTGTTCACCCTGAGATACTATACTTTGGAGTCAGCCCAGATGGAATTTTGGAGAAAGATGGCATTGTTAAGGTAAAGTGTGTGCTATCTATAGGAAACATGTCCATTCGTGAAGCAGTAAAATGTAATAATCTCTGCATTGAAATAAATAATGAGCAGTTGCAACTTAGAAAATCACATCGGTACACATAGACCTACTAAATACAAGGGCAACGCCAAACATCGCACAGAAAATTCTGTGACTTGGTAATTTATTGCGACAATGAAATTGAAGCAATACGGGAAACATTATGTTACCCAAACTGCAGAGATTTTATTTGGAGTGCTTGTTGTCGGAATTAGCAGATGTATCAGAAGAGGAATGCGCATCCTGAGAGCTGCAGTATACATTGCAAGCACATGCAGCTGCAAAAAAAAATAAATAATAGTTGAAAATGGCACGTTGTAAATATTTCAGATAGTGTTTCATTTTTTTTTTTTTGCCAGTTTCACAAAATTGTCTGTAGTCTTTGTATTATAGTTAATCATGACAATTAAAATAATCGTAGTTGTTTAAATGCATATAAATTTGTTTATGAGTATATCATGTTATCATCAACATTTGATGCTGTAAAATTGCTGCCATGGTTCTGTACTTTGTTGGTGATACTAGGAAGTATGTATATTTTACTTAGTGTTTGTGGTTATGTATGGCACCCAACTTGAGTAATTCAATTAATATTGCTTCCTATATTATTTTTGTTGTTGTTTGCAGTGCCATTTTGGCTTTAAATTAGTTTAATTTATGTAGGGCCATTTTTTTTTTAGTTGTTTGTGGCCTTTGTATATTGTTTGTGTCAAGGACTCACTGTATTTCTTTGTTGAATATGTTTTATGGTTATGGGCTTTTTGTTGTAAAGACACAACTGTTAACCTTATTCCTTAAAATATACCCTTGATTACTAATTATAGTTTTTAGAATAGTGTTATTCATGAGTATACATAAGAGGGCCTGGTCTCTACCCTTAAATCCCACAATTGTTTAACTTTGGTAATGTTGATTAAATTAAGGAGAAGGGATGAATGAAAGTGTGGGAATGAGCTGTGATTTATGTTTTTGCGTGTAGGGATTGCTTTAAGATTACTTTATATACAGCAAAATAAACTTCAGAGCACTCATGCTAATGTGTGATGATTTTCTTACCTAATAAATAAAAATATAAAGAAACTTTATTTCACTGCAATTACAACTGATGCCAAAAATGTTACAATAGTTGAGGTGCAAGCTATTTGCAAAAGCTATCGGTAGTATTTCTTTTTTTAATATCAGTTGCTTTAATTAATTTTTGATAGTGACGATACTCATTTCACCAGTCTCGAAAAAATCATACTCATACTAGAAAAACAGTGAATCCAAATAAAATGTAATGAATGTTTATTCTCATTATTTATAGCTGTAATTTTTAAAATATTTTTAAGCACATCTGAATTATTTTTTAATGGATACAAATGATTGCTAATAACAGATCTGCATGGTCTGCTGCAGGTTACAGCCGGTGGTAAGTCTGTAAGCTATATGTGTAGTTAATTTGTAGTTTAATCAAAGTAAACGCTCACATTTAAATACTATCCTTTTCAACAACTTTTTCTTACTGTAGAAAACTGAGTATATATTTTGCACAGAACATAGTTAAAATGGTTAGTAGTTCAGGCTACTTTTAACTATGCATATGGTCCTATGTTAAACACAATACACCAAAACAAATTATTTTTTCCACATTTGTTGTTAGATCTGCTTTTTTTAATCTTTAAAAATGACATTACGTACCTGATCCACAATTTTGAAACTGAAGAAAGAGAGATTTTTTTTTTACATTAACATTTGGCAACCAACCAACGTTGTTGCACGCTAAGTCATATTTGTACACTGAGAAAAAATATGGTTGTTGGAGCAATCTAGATTGTTAAAATTGGGACAGTCATCTATCTGATAGGTTGTAAGCATCCTGTAAATATTGTTAACATTGGTATTAATGCCTACAGAACCGTTTGTTGTATGTCTGTGATTGTATCTGCTACTGTATATTTGGTTGCTACAGCAGAGAACTTTGTTCCTACTACAAAACAGATAGTACTACCAACAGAAGATCAACA
This sequence comes from Dryococelus australis, assembly GCA_029891345.1. Lineage (NCBI taxonomy): Eukaryota > Metazoa > Arthropoda > Insecta > Phasmatodea > Phasmatidae > Dryococelus > Dryococelus australis. The sequence continues at coordinate 193,302,455 of CM056996.1, forward strand.
ATATCTGGAGTGTTCCCACAAAAATTGAATTGTAATAACCTAACAGAATGTTCTGTTGTTAGTACTGTACAGTTCTGAAATCTGGTTTGAGGGTAACAGCAACAAAATACATTTCTGTTAGGTTATTACAATTCCAGTTGTGGGAACAATCCAAATATTATTAAAATAGTTCTGTTGGAGGTACAATCTGTTTTGTAGTAGGAAACACAGTGCTCTTGTAGAAACTGTATGTACAGTAGCAAATACAGTCACAGACAGGAATGCAACTAATAGTTCTGTTGGTATTACAATCTACGTTAACAATATTTAGAGTGAGATCCAAATGAGAAAATAACATGCACAAGTCCAAAATGTTTTGGGCAAGTCCATTGCCACTGCACTAAATAGTGGGGTTGTTCAGGTCAATACTGACAGCGGCAGAGTGCGGTTGGACAAAAACTTCTCAGTGTGTACATGTTACATGTCGAAAAAATGTAAGTCACGCAGTATGGTATTAAAGAATGATATCAGTTTGATCTGTATAGCATTAAGCAGTGTAACATGGTTTCCCACCGTCTGGTGGCGAGTGTAAAGAGTCCTCCCTAAAATTGGCACCCCTATGTTCCCTCCCTCAAAGCTGCACAAAGATTATTTCTCATTTGTACTTTTACCTACATCCCATCAGATAGCTGTCTCATTTTAATAGTCTAGATAGTTCCTACAACCATTTTTTTTCATGGTGCACATTTTGCAAAACACGTGATATCTAGACACAGTTGACACAATCTGATAGTAATAAAAATATGCTAAATGAATGATTAAAAATCCTTTAAACAGGCCTACCTTGAATGAGTTCAATTGTGTTTACACCCATAAAAGCCAGATTTGAAGACCATAATTTTTGTTCTTGTATTATTTAGTTGTATTTGATGCTGATGAAATTTGCTATTTATGCAGGATTGTATGTCATTCATTTGTTGTTTGTATTAAGTGCAACTCTATTGCCTTTCTGCATATAGCAAGTATATTCTGTATTTCGTATTCTAAGGTATGTTTCTGGCAACCCTTTGTCACCCTAACCAAATTCACAGTATCCATTTCAAATCAAATCATCAGCAAACTGGTGGCACCACATAAACACTGCATTTTAAAGTCTGGGTTTTTGATTCAATACTCTCAATCATGATTGAATTCGTAAACCAAAAACATTTCCACCAACACACATGATTAAATATTTTGTTTCTTTGCCAGTTTTGCCTAGCATTAATTTATTTTGCAGTTTATTTCAAGCAAATACAAGAAATTATGCTAATATTTCCAATTTTGCATGTTGTAAGAATGTTATTTCAACATTTGTTAATGCAAGTATTCTTTAGAAAATTCATGTACATGAAAACAAATGTCATAAAACTGAAAATATAAAAATTTGAATTTTTTTTTTGAGCAACACCTGTAATTCGTAACAAGCCCTGGTAATTCATACAAACCATGGAAAATCCATAATACTTGGCACCCCTGCAATAGGAAAGATTCTCGACCACACACAACTAAAACACAGTTTTTTTTTTCTACAGCAGTACTTAACCATGAAAGTTTATACCAATTACTGTAAAATTTAAACCAAAACTAAACCAAACAAGATTGAGATTGATGATTTCCAAAAATATCTGACCATAAACCTGATTTCTTACATTTGGAATACTTGGATGCCTACTCTTAGCATCCACATAAACAACCATTATCCGTATAACTGACTGACATCAGTGCATTTTTATTGTCCATAGTCTGGGTCCTTAGTCTCTTCAAAAATTTCAGAGCTCCAATGATATGTCTGTTCTTAGTTATCACTTAAACATTGCATCAGTCATGAGCAAAACAGCAGTACATACCTGGAACAGGATCCGAGGCCGCAGTAGTGTAGTGGTCAGACTACTTGCCTCCCACTAAGGTGAACAAGGTTCGATTCCCTGTAGGATCATCCAGACTTTCGCATTTGAGAAATGTGGCAGACATTGCAGTTGGCCGGTAGGTTTCCTTAGGGTACTGCAATTTCTCCCACGCTTGCATCCCACCTTTGCTCCATCTTCACATCATTTTGCCCTCACCAACATTCAATACCATGTTGTTAAGTATTGACCAAAACCATTCAACTCATCTCATGCATGGATCCCACAATCACTTCAAGCTAATTGGGCTTGATTACCACCAATCCACTTGCTATATTCTTATCACAAAAAGTCTCTAAGCAAAGCAATTTTTATGTCTAGTCAGAGATGTATTCAATCAACATGTCATGTACCCTCCTTAATCACAAAATGGGTGTCTTTAATTGGTATGGCGATTGAATGAGCATGTTTTGCCATATTCTTTGTGTTACCTGCAAAAATGATAATGCTGCTTTGCCATATGTTTAGTCTGATATACATTTGTGTATGTACTAGTAATCCGATTGTGGAGTATATTTATTAACTACATAGACTGCCAGAGACAGAAACACTTGAAGTCACATGGGAGAAATATACCATTATTACTAAGTATTTACATATGTATACTTTATAAGTAGTTTTTTGCATGTTAGCTGGTGTAAATATTTTGTTTGTTTTCCTTATGTTTTTATGCTTGATTTATAAAACATAAATAAGAAATACTGTTTGAGAGAACCTTTGTTGAGCTATATTTACAAATGTTGCATTTCTGTGCATTGTACGTAAAAGCAAATTATTGAATACAATGTGTCCTGACATTGAGATTTGAGAGAAATACTTAGAGAAAAATATGAATGAAGATAAGGTTGTAAGTTATCGAAAGTCCTTTTCAAGTGGTGGCAAGTAGGTAAGTAACATTCTATAAATTTGTGTTGCAGGTTACAAGAAGCAAACAGCTCTAATGATGTCATTTTTTCATTAGGCAGTAGTTCAAGGCTTGTATCCGAGAAAAGCCTAGATAATTTCATGCCTTCTTGGAACATGAATTTTATTGCTTCTGAAGGTAATATGTTTGTACATGACACAAGTGTTACCCATATGGCACATTCTGTAGCTGTACAGGCTGAATGCTATCCAAATGTGGAAAAAAACTATCCTCTTTGTGACAATCCAAAAGTTGTGCCTGTTGAGATTGGTACTATCAATGTGGTTGCTCAAGATGAGACTGGAGATGAAGATAAAATCGTGGACACACAAAATATAGAAATTGTATTGCATAAAGATGATGCCAGATCCAAAAGTAGTGAATCAGACATCACCATTTTTAATGGAAAAACATTAATGGAAGAGCCTATATGTGAAGGGAACTCTAGAACTGGTGCAGATTTTTTTTATGAACATGTATATAAAAGTGAGGATTTAATTGTGAGCAATGAAATTTGTATCTCAAGTGAAAATAGAGTAGATGATTACATGAGTATAAAAAATGACATTTTGCCACTGGAAGATCAGGAAATATATACAAGACATAAAGTTTCCGCTAGCCCCACTGTCAATTTGAAAATAGATTGTGAGATTTACAACAAAGATCAAAGTGTTTTGATTGAAGATCATAACAGCACGAGCAGTGAAGTAAACATTAGCCACAAATTGAACACCAGCCATGAAATTGTGGTTGAAACTGAGAGAATACTGGACTATGAAAGCAGAAATGTGAAAAATAAGAATTTAATAGTTTTAAATGTTAGCAATAAAATGAGTATTACATCTGGAACTGGAATAGATGATGCCAGTGATGTGAGTGTAAAAACGGATAGGTTTTTGTGTGAAAATGTGTTAGTGAGAAAAGATGGTACTGGTGGCCAAAATATCAGTGCAAAAACTGGACCTGGAATTGACGACGACTCAAGAGAACGAAGTAATGACACAGTTGTTTTCATTGAAGGTGATCAGAATTGTGTGTGCAACATAATGAATGTTGGCAATGAAGTTGTTGTTGAAAGTGAGATCAGCATGGATTGTGAACACGAGAATGTGAAAAGTGATATGAGATTATTTAATTCTATATGTACCAATTATAATGAAGATGCTACACATGAATCAATATTAGGGAAGAGAAATTCTACAGGTATCTTGGAGGCTAAGAATAGTTATTCATATGGAAGTATCAGAAGTGAAAGTGATGTGTTAGGGAATGATAATTTCATCCCTGTTGAAACTGAGAGTACACAGGATTGTGAAAATAAGTCCATTAATACTCACATTGGTCATGACATTTTGGTTACTTCTGAAAAAAGTTTTGAAAACTTATTCAACATGGACACGAGAACTGATTTCTTATCCATAGACAGCAGTACCACATTAGCAGCTAAAGGAGAAAGTATAGACCATGATATTCTGTCAGGTTCAGTGGTAGGGAAGATGCAACATGTGTGTGACAACAGATTAAAAAGGGATGACAGTGCTACTTCAAATGTTGATGAGAAATGGACTCAGTTGGAAAGTATGTATGAGTTATTTGCTGATTTGGATAATGATGTGAATTGTAAAAACCAGCTCTCTGAAAGTCCTAAAGTAGTTTCAGCAGAAGAAGATTCTAGATGTGTAAGCGATGAGGCATATTTTATACATGAAATGCTTGTGGAATGTGATAAAATTGCAGTTTGTGACAATTCAATATCTATCCCTGAGACTCGCTTTTGTGCACAAGAAAGGTTGTCTGCTAATGTTGAAAAAAATTCAGTAGATTCAGGTTGGGAGAACGTGTGTACATTGACCATGGATAATGTACCTGCAACCAGTAGTGAACAACGAAAACAAGAGGTAGAAAAGTTATTCAGCTGTGAGTTGTGCTTTAAAGCTTTTAGGTTTAATGAAGTGCTACAAGCACATGTACTCAGAGTCCACAAACACAAGAAATCTGCAGAGAAAAAATTTAGTTGCAGTGCGTGCAGTGCTGAGTTCAGGTCATCATCATTATTGAAAGAGCACTGCATCTCATGTGGTGCAGAAAATGAAGTGGTGTTCAAATGTAATTATTGTACTAAAATGTTGAAAGGTAAAGTTTATATCTCAAAACATATCCAGAGGCACTTACATCAACAGAGGTAGTAAAACACCTAAATTTTTTAAAGAGGAAATTTTTTTTGCACACAATTGCAGAGTATTGTAACAATTTCTGTTTGTGTACATGAGTGATGTGTTGAAGAATACAGTATTGCAAAAAAAAAAAAAATAACACTGAATACAGTTACCTCTGCGCTATGAGCATTTGACTTAAAACTTAACCTTCAATGCATCTGGTCTTTATAAACCTCGATGATTTGCCAGATTTGTAAGGTTCTTTTTTTTAAATGTGATAGTTGTACTACTTGTTTATGACCTCAATTGAAGCTAGTGTAAACAATTTAGCATATTCTTGTAAACTTTTGTATTATAGATTATATTCAGCTTGTCTCTTGTAATATCATTATGCAGTAATATATCACTTGGTTAGTTAATGTTGTATTTTTAAATGTTTAATACTCATTCCTCCAGACATGAAACAAGTTTTTCCAAATGGCACTGCATTCTTAACAAAACCAGCTTGAAGTATTTCAACATTGAAAGAACTGGTTTTCATTTCGAAAAATTTTAAGAAATGTTTACATTGTATGATATTTGAAGAATTATTTCTTTGTCCATGCATTAAAAGGATACACATGACAGGTGTCTTGAAAGTAGCTTATACTTCTGAATGCAAAGTTCTGGATTCAAGTCCTTGGGTGTCATGTGTGTCATTTTTACATGCAAGTTAAGGTTAATGTAGTGCATGAGATACCCTTTACCCATTTATTGATTGGCATAGAAACATTAAATGTCAAACCTTAGACCTAAAAATAAGTATTATTTTTAATATTCATAGGTTTTTGAGTCAGTTTCAGTTGATGAGAAAAAAAATTATTTAGATTTTAATGTTATTTATCTTTTATCAAATAACTTCTGTGTCATTCAGTATTTTACTAGCACAGTTCTAATACAGATCCTACCTGACTCCATTCATAGGTAGAGACCTGAAAATTTAGCGATTACGATAACGTAAAAAATAACACGAATTTTCATCTAAAACACGAAATAACACAATTTTTTGCACTTGTTACAATTCACGAAATTTACAAAACTAAGTATTATTATCACAAATTCATATTTTTCATAAACCTGCTTCTTGGACTGATTTGATGTGCTATTGTGAATTTAGAAACGAAAACGTTATTCAATCAGTTATTTTCGTGGATATTATTCGCAGTACTTGCGAATGGTTATGCTTACTTTTCGTCGCGTCTGTTTACATCATAGGTGTAATGAGCGCAGGTGATGAGTAACTTTAAGTGAACACTTCAATGCACAGCGCTGTGATTTATTTGGCCACAACAGAATGAAGTATCTTCGTGAAATGTTGATGTCTACCGCTCATCATGTTATCTATGGCGGGCCAGCCGAACTCGTACATCCTAATATTTGGCGCGATATATTTTGTTTACAAAAATTCGTAGTTACGTTTTGGCAAAACTTCTCCTTTCTTCATAATTGAAAATTGAAAATAAAAAAAAAAGTTTGTGTACCATTATTAACGTAAACTCTATTATTAAATTGAGTTAACACTTTTTTTATCTTGTCTTGCAGCTAAGTGTGTTATTGTCTCAATGTGTCATAAATTATAATTGTTTAAAATACCTAAAAACGTAGTAAGTGGAAGACAGCGGGCAGAAGAATTTCGTAGTGATGGTCTTTATGCTTCAAACACATCTACATTAATGTATAAACACTGTAACTCTAAAGTTTCATATGAGTGACAAGATATTGTTTTAAAACATGTGAAACATGAAAAACGTGTTTTGAATAAACAAAAGTTTGTCACCGTCCCTCCCTCCCCCCGGCAAAAGAATTCATACTTCTATTGCTGGAAGTTTTAACAGTGCAAAACGGAAAAAGGCTGATATTGAACACATGGCCTTCAGAACAACTAAGGCTTTTGCAGTGTCTAGCTTGTACCCATAAAGTATGTAAAAAATACCCTCTCCCTTTCCCTATTTTTGAGTATTTATTTATTTCTGAAATAATTTTTGGGAATGGTAAAAAAATATAAAATTTTGCTTTTATATATATATATATATATATATATACATACATATATATATATATATATATATATATATATATATATATATATATATATATATATATATATATATATATATATATATATATATATAATATATATATATATATATATATATATATATATATATATATATATATATATATATATATTATATATATATAGGATGTGAAGTTCTTTGTTCCTTAAAGATGTAGTACGTGAAGGTTCCTGATGTCTGGTATGGATTAGAATCCTAATTTAAAAATGGTTGTATTTGTGTGTGTTGTGCTTCTCTTTAGTTTACCAAGATTTTAACAGGGTTATGGGCTCAGTTGCATAAAAGTAAGCTGATGTGCAAGTGAAAGTGCTAAGGTCAAAAATAAAAAAGAAAGGAACTGTTGCTGAATGAGTTACTGGGAAAATTGTTGCTAACTGATTGATTTAATATAACAACCTTCGCTGATGAGGACTTCAGCAATTGGAATTTTGGAATGAGAAGTGTATTGCAAGAGACTGGAATATTAGACGCGATCTTGAGGATAATTTTATGAAGAAAGGAATTCGTAACAGATGACAGCTAAACCAAATCATATTTGAATATAAAGGAAACTTAGCTAATCATTTTTTGGCTCTAGAATGACTGTGTGCACAACTGAATGATGTGGGAAATAGTCTTAAGGAAGAAGAAAAAGTTAATTTTGTCCTGTTATCAATGTCAAAGTTATATGATGAGGTAGTTACTGCACTGGAAAAACTGAGCCTAGAGTTTGTGAAGAACAGATTGCTAACAGAAAAAGAAAAACGGAAGGAGAATTTAAAAGTGAATGTTAAAACAGATTATGCCTTTTCTTTTTTTTTCTGTGGTCAGAAAGGACACAAAAAATTTCAATGCAGGCTACATAAGAGCAGTCTTAATGATACTCAAAGTAGAGGTTATGGGCATAATCGTGCTGGCAGACACTTAGCAACTTGTAGTTTTAAGAGGTCAAAATCCTGGTGTTAGTGGAAGACAAGAAAATTTTCAAGAAGCTAGAAGGAGGTAATTTCTTTCATCAAGCAATAGAAAAGATCGTACAGGAGGCAATGAGGATCCCACAGTTCTTTTTATACTGAAGATCACAAATTTAAGGATGCTGCATATTCTGTAAATTATGATCACAAAAAAATACAATGATAGGTTGACAGTGGAGCCACAAATCTCATAATTAGTAGTGATGAATATTTTAGTGAACACATTAAGTTAAAGGAACCTCGTAAAATTTATGTTGCTAAAAATGATACCAGTATTGAATCAGTTTCTCTAGTTAATATTAATTGTTCTATATTTTGTAAAGGTGGTAAACACAATTGTATTATTAGAAATTTGTAATATGTACTTTATGTATCAAAGAATTTATTATCTGTCAATAGGCTAGAGGAAGCTGGTATGTCAGTAACATTTAGGGATAACATGGTATTGATTATGGAAAATAAGAATTTACTATCTGTTGGGTATAAGCGAAATTTTTTATATGTTCTTGAGAATGTCATCATTGACAAAATAGAAGGGAATTTAGCTAGGGTAATTTTCAATTATGGCACTGTCATTACGGTCATATGAATACTGAGTATCTTAAGGTTTCCAATGTGGTGGATGGGGTATATTTTGAAAATACTTATAATTTTTTTATGTGAGTCTTGTTTATTTGGTAAAATGTGTTGTCAACTTTTCAGTAATAAGCGTACAAGGTCAAACAAGCCATTAGAGTTAATTCATAGTGATGTATGTGGACCTATCTCACTTGAACCTTGGAATGGGAAAAAATATATGGTCACATTTAGTGATGATTTTTCACATTTCATTGTGGTTTATCTTATGGAGAGTAAAAGTGAGGTGTATAAATATTTTTAAATCTATTGTAATGTGGTGTCAATTTTGTTCAATTAAAATATACATAAATTGAAATCTTAATGGCTGAGAATATGCATCTAATGAACTGCAAGATTTTTGTCAGTAAAAGGGAATTCAAAGACAATTCATTGTTCCTTATAATCCTGAATTAAATGGAGTGGCAGAAAGAATGAATACAGTTATTAGATAAAGCCATAACAATGTAATCACGCTGCAAAACCGTGGGAAAATAGTTTTGGGGGGAGGCTGTCTATACAGCAGCACAATTAATAAACAGAAGTCTAACATCTTGTCATAAAAAAACTGCTTATGAAATGTGGTGGGTCGTATCCAAATGTAAGCTATTTAAGAGTGTTTGGGGCCACAGTTCATGCTTATATTCCTTATCAACTTGGGGAAAAAACTAGATTCCAAATGTCATATAATCATTGTGGGTTATAATCCAACTGGTTATAGGATGTGGGATAAGGAGAGACAAAGAGTCATTGAAGACAGGAATGTAGTGTTCAGTGAGAGAATCGACCAAAGTGTAGATCATTATCGTGGTGAACAAAATGATTTTGAAAACATACTAAAGTTGAGGGTAGTATAAATGGTAGTTTAGATCATTTTGAAGAAAGAAATGAATCAATCAATGAAAGGGAAATATATATTAGAACAACAACCTGGTGTAGAAAAAAGGTAGATAAGGAAACCTACGACTATATAACAGATTGTGAGGAAGATGATTTATTGTTTGTTCTACACGTATAATCAAATGATTATGTTCCCACCAAATTTGAGGATATTAATTTTAGACCAGATAAAGAGCTTTGTTTGGATGCGGTTGGGGAGGAACTGGAGTCGCTAAAAGAAAATAACACTTGCGAAATTGTAAGAAAACCGAATAAATAACAGTTAATTGGTAGTAAATGGGTATTTGCAAAGAATAATATTAACGGTTCGGTTATTTCTAAGGCAAGGTTACTCAATCAGGGATTTCAACAGAATGGACATAATGAAGATATTTACTCTCCAATCGCAAAATTGGAGACATTCAGGATATTATTAGCTGTTGCGGTTGATAGGGATTATTCCATTCATCAAATGGATGTCAGGAGTGCTTTTCTATAAAGGGAAATTAAAGAAAGTGTTTATCTGAAACCACCATTAGGGACAAAAATTAAACCAGATTGTGCTATTAAATTAAGGAAAGCATTATATGGTCTAAGATCACCCAAATCCTGGTCTGAGAGATTTACTGATTCAATGCAAGAATATGGATTTAAACGTTCAGATAATCACCATTGTATATATCAAAGGAAATTTGTTTATATTGTTAAATGTAGATAATTGATTAATTTTTGGCAATAATGTGTAAGACATTAATTTGTTAAAATAATTTTTATGGTCTTAAGTTTAAGATGAAAGACTTAGGTTCAAATGATTTGAAATATCTTTGAATTTCCATTAAGAAAACTGAGAATGGCTTATATGTAGATCAAACTGATTAATTTAATTGCGTTTTGAGGAAATTTGGTATGTCAGAATGTCGTTCTGTTGAAACACCTATGGATGTAAATTTTAGAGTTAGTTAAAATTATATTGTTAACCCTAAACTCGAAAAACTGTGCCACTCGTGTATTGGTTCTTTGATATATGCTACTGTTGGTGCATGGTCAGATTTGGCTAGTGCAGTTTATAACCTTACTAGATTCCAAGATAAGCCTTCAGATGAGTTGTGGAACTCTTTAAAATAAGGTTCAATATACCTTAAGTATATTGAAGGCACTTTGTATCTTAAGCTGAAATACTACAGAGACAAGAATGCATCGCCTTTAATAGGATATGCATATGCAGGCTATGCCAGAGATTGTGACAAAGTCTACTAGTGGCTATGTATTTAAAATCTTTAATAACACAATTGTTTGGAAATCAAAGAAACAGACAGTTATTGCTCTAAATACTATAGAAGCTGAGCTTATTTCATTATGTGAGGCAATGGTTCAGTCATTATGGTTGAAAAAAGTTATTATACTTTTAAGTATTGATTGTAAGAGAGTCACCATTTTTGAGGACAATGAAAGTACCATTAAGGTAGTAAAAATTGCAGACTAAAAGCGCTTAAAGCATATTGATGTAAAATACAGTTTTGTAAAACAGGAGATTGAAAATGGAACTATTAATGTAATTTATGTACAAACACAATGTCAGTTGGCAGATATACTGACTAAGCCTTTGGGGCAACAATTATTTAATGGTTTTGTAAATAGATTAGGGCTGTCTAGAGAATAAGTGTTGATAAAAAATTTCACTTTGGGGGAGTATTGAAGGGTCAACGACACGTTTGTATCTCAATTGTAACCTGTGTCAATATATACAGGATGTGAAGTTTTTTTTTTTTAAAAGATATAGTACATGAAGGTTCCTGATGTCTATAATGGATTAGAATCCTAAAATTAAGAACATTATATTTATGTGTGTTTGCTTCACTTCAATTTACCAAGATTTCAACAAATGTAAAAAAATTTCAAATGTAAGTGTTTTCAAAGTGAAATTTCTAGAAATTAAAATCAAAATTTTTAAAATGCTATTTGTTTTTAAATAAAAAAAAAAAAAATATTATTTTGTGGCGCCCGAGCAAGCCTTGCAACTGTGCTCTCTTTTTTTCATCTACCTTCTTCCATACACTAGGCAGTTAGAGGGAGGGTGAGGGACACTTTGGATGGTGTCCAATATTACCTAGCAGAAGGCACTCTTATAGATATATGTATTTTAATGTTAGTTTACGAAGAATTAAGTTCATGTTGTACTCCTGGAAATAAATAATAATACAATGGAAAATGTACTTACCACATTTACTTATTAAATATTCTTTTCTAATAGTCTTATTAATTTTTAGTAACCTCAGAATATTTTTCTTTTATTAGACAACAAAGAAAATCTTTTACAAATATGACATTCACGTTTCGTGTACGGTAACAAATAAAAAGAGGTATTTAAACTGGATGTACAACAATTTTTTAAAAAACATTAAGGAGCAGCAGAATTTCATGTTATGGATTCAGCATAACATTTTTTTTCTAACCCTGAACTTGTGCTTCTTACACACAAAATATTATAAATATCTAGCACTAAGTTACATTATAGAAAATTCACCCTGAATAAATATTAATTTCTAGTAACAAACTACTCTACGAGCAGTACGAATAAATGTAAAACAGCCTTGAAATACGGTCACATTAAATTACTTCTTGCATAAATATAATTAAAAACTTAAAGGAAACGTAGAATTTAAGAATCTCAGCAAAATGATACCACACAAGTTTTTGCCTCATCAAAATGTTGATCTAACTGTGAAAATTTTAAGTAATGGGCAGTGGAATTATCGATGGAAAGTATTGCTAGAGAGGACAGTCGTTCATCTAGCATTGTTGATCGCAAGTACGTCTTGATTAGTTTCAATTTTGAGAACCTCCTTTCGGCACTAGCTACTGTTATAGGGATCATCAAAATAATTCTCAGAGCAATCTACGTATGGGAGAAACTGCCATGGAGATAGCTGTTGTTTAAAAACTGAAGAACCTGCATAGATGATCCCTGTCCTGAAGGAATAATAAACTTAAGGTGTAACAATTCGTCCTCCAACTGCTCGGTTTATGTCCTGGATGGCTTCGTGAAGATTTTTTGCAGTGAGTGGACAAATCTTCGAGTACAGTTAATGAAGAGGATGTATATTATACATATATGAGGATATTATACATATATAAGAGGATATTATACATATATAAGAGGATATTATACATATATAAACGGGTACATATTATAGGAACATATTATAAGTTATGCATGAGGAGAACATAGGACAAGGTTTTGATTAGCGTTATAGTAACATATATTATTATAGGTTGCAGGAGCTCAATGATATATCCAATGAAATATTAAATTTTAATGAGAAAAATCATAATTGTTAAAATTAGGCTGACACCACAAATCCCTTAACATACCACATGCACCAACATTCAAGCATTAATCTAACTGGTTATTGACTAGTTGTGGTCGAACTTGCGTAAGTATGGGCTCCTGGGTGGTAGTTGTAAATTTTTACACGATGATAAGAGTTTGGAGAATGAAACGTAGTTTATTTATTCAACAACCAACACATTTTGTCTTGCATTTGGTATGTCACACAAAATATTATAACTGAATCAATCAGCATCAATAAAATAATTAGTTTGAATTACCAGTTTAGCAGTTTGTGATAGCTCTGCAGGATTTTCCCAACTTTGGAATATAACATTCCAAATTAAAACAGAATAGAAGGGTAACTCTTCCTTCCCTTCTTGTTCATCAACAGGGATCTCATTTTGTACATGCTAAGCCAATCAAAAACCATGATGCTGGACAGAAGGCTTTTAATTGTGACATTACACTTCAATGAATTACCATACTTTTTTTGAGAATAAACCCAAACATAAAACATTCCTTTTGCACTAACAGAATCGATCCTGAATAATAATCTTGCATACTTTTTAACAATTCCACCAGAGAGATTAAAAAATAACATTACATATACAAAGCAAGACCTCAATTATTGCACTACAGTGACATTTCCAACACAACATTCAAACATGTTAATGAAGTTAAACACTGATAAAATGGGTAATTTAACATAATCAAATAAATACAAATCAGGAATTAATAATCTCATAAAAATTCATCTCATGCAAATAAATAAGGTTTTTCTTTTCAGTACTACTGTCACATGAATACACAACTATGTAAAATAAGAATACAACAATTTTGTCACAGTAAATTTTCTATATTGTAGAGAAACCCCACACAAGGTTATGATCACTGAAGAGCTGAAAGCATTCTTTAACTGAAGCTAGGTCTTTATCTAGAGTTGGATAGAAAAAATCTCTCCAAAATATCTGTTCTGCAGATTGTTGCATTCCCTTGTCAGGTGCCTTGTACTCAAACATTTTCTTCTTTCTTACCACTCATGTGTTTTCTATGAAAATCGCTTCAGATTCCAACACTTGTGCATTCTTTCTTGTGATACTATATCCGTCATCTTTGTAAAATGAAAAACTTTTTATGGTCCCTTCCATCAAGCGAGGTAAAGTAGCGAGATCTATTTATGCCATCTGCATACATTTACTGATCGTATTGATCTGAAAGAGACTATCATACCAGGCACAGAGTGAGATAAGAATTTTAAAAATTCAAAATCTGTTTGACCAGACAGCGAGCTTCGTGACTCAAAACTGGATCACCTGCATGTGTTTCTGAAATCTCTTTCAAAGCTTCACAGATCTCTTTTGGCTGAAATCTTGACAGCTCTAACACATTTGATGCGACTTTCCCACCTAGTTTCACTTAGTGGTTTCAGAGCGAACTTTGAAATATGCTTTCGCAGAACACGCCAACATTTGGTAGAAGCAGCACACACATCAGAAATGTTATTGAGAATTCCAAACAGTGTCATTCCTACTCTCGTTTCTGATACTGCTTCAGAAACTACATAATTTAATGAGTGGCAGCTGCATGGGACAGATGCAGCTCTTGAGTTGAAAGCCTGAATCTTGGTCTTCACCCTTTTGTGCTGCCCTTTTGTATTTGCTGCATTGTCATAACTTTGCCCATGCATAACTTCCAACTTGAGGTTGCGCTCTGTTAAAGTATCAACAATGTGCTGTGATAAGTCTTCACCAGTAGTACTTCCAGCCTCTTTAAAACCATTGAAATGTTCCTTCACACTGATGAAATGTCAACCTTAAGATGATTGAAATTTATTCGGAGTGGCTAACATCAGGGGTACTATCTACAATAATTGAAAAATAGCTAGCTTTCTTTACCTTTGAAATTATTGTGTTGAGTATTTCTTTGGTTAACATATTTATAAGCTCATTTTATATCATCTTGGTGGCATAATGGTCTGAAGCATCATGATTGCAAATTCTTCTAATATGCTCTGTCATAACTTCGTAAAACTTTCCCAGCAATTCAACGAGGCTGAGGAAATTTCCATTGTTTTGGGGGAAAAATGCAAGGGTTGTTTGGCCAGAAGCGAAGTTATGGTCATTAGTCTCTCTAAAACACATTTCCAGTGATTTATTTCACAATTTACTAGTTGCTGGTGGGCTGCATCAATTGTCTTGTTAGTTTTCAATCCTGCTTCTGCTCAGTCACAACTAGATCTTGGGTGCTATGGTGACCGTTGATGCTCTTTGTCGCACACCATAGTGTCTTCAATCTCTATATCAACCCGAGGCCAGCTGAGTTGTAGTGTTTTTACAAAACATTTTGCAGCAAAAGCAGAAAACACTGTCTGAAGTCATGGAATAAATCAGCCAACATTATTTAACTTCCTTTTCATTTTCCAATGTCTTAATACAATAACTTCCTGTATGCAGCAGAGGGTAGTGATTTTTTTTTTTTTTTCAAGGGTTGATTTTGAAATTTAAAAGTGCTTACTGGACAGTGAGCAGTCTATAAAGTCATTATCACTTTACCAAATTGTCAAAAGTAAAAATATTTTTTATTACATTTTAAAGAGAAGGGTCTAATGCAGTGTATGACTTGTATTTAGCAAACTCAACAACTACTTTGAAAAACTATTAAAATAAATGTAGATTTTTCTTTTTTTGCAAAATGAATGTATTATATTTGTGGAGTGTTGTAACTGCTCAAAATGTTGTAGAGATGTAGAGTCTAGTTTATGAATACCAACTAATTACAGCATTTCCCATAAATCAAAAGCAAAAGTAAGCAGTAAGTTAGATACTACACAAATGCACCCTGCTGGGAAACAGTATCCAGAAAAATACAGCTTTACTTTATTCACAGTTTATACCGCTTAATTTTGTGCTTTCTTCGACACAACAAATATTTGCTGTGTTGAAGAAAAAAAAAATATCCTTATCATTTCAATAGCATTTGAAAAAGAAATATTTGTTGTGCCGAAGAAAGTACAACTACTAAGTGGTATAAACTCTGAATTAAGTAAAGCTGTATTTTTCTGGATACTGTTTCTCGACAGGGTGTATTTGTGTAGTATGATACAAAGTCTACACTTCTGATTCTTAAGTCCCTTAGATACAATAAATTCATCACATGATGGTTACATTTAACAATATATATCTTTAAAACATTGTGTGTCTGCATGTGTGCAAGTACGTACGTGTGTGTAATGTGTTGCATTTCAACAATTTATCTATTCTTCTGAATATTCAAAAAAGTGCCTGGCATGAATCAGTAAAGTGTAAATTTAATAGTCAAATTTCAATATTATGTATGTCTTACTCCTCCCTTAATAAGCAGGACAAACCAACATAAAATATACTTGCGTCTAACTTGAGTTTCTGTGGCTATGGTTACTTGAAGCATCGTATCAACAATTGACGACACCATTTATCGCTCCATGTCTGAATAATGGACGTGATGCGAGCACATTTGTAACACAGTACACATGATTCAATGCCCTGCGTAGACAGTAATAGAAGCTCTGCTGATCATGCATCTCGCCCTTGGTCAACTTCATGACAGCACTTTGTTATTGCCCTAGCCAAATGGTCATGCACTCACAATTCGGGTAAAACATGTACAATAAGGGTTAATATGTAAAGTAGATACTTTCCCATCTACTTGCTCTTCACTTCATTATAGCAGGGAAACACTGCATGTGTATGTTGTGTTGTGAAGTAGACTATCCTGTTCAACTATCAAATTCCATCTTGTTTCTTCGTTATCCCAACTCTACCATGATGGTAGATTCTATTTCATAATAATTAGAAAAGCTTCCTCTCTTAGTTTCGTGAATTACCAAAATTCAATCTGCTAGAAACTTGTCATTCAGTAGAACTGCGAATGTTATGTTCATTAGAACAAATGCAAATTTTTATACACTTTAGTTTTTCAACACACATTTTGGCTTCCCTTTTGACCCTGTGCCCTGTGTGGTGGCACCTGTCGCACCCCCCCTGAATCCGCACCTGGATCCTAAAATACGAGTCATAACGTAATGGTGTGAGTTAATAAAATTTAATTTGACAGCAGTTTTTTGTTTAGTTATATTAGTAAAATAGATTAAGTATTGATTTTGATATGAATACGAGAACAAAAAATGACAATGTAATTTCATCTGCCTCTCTATCCTTTGCCAGAACATAAGTCAACCATCATCTGTCGCTGCAGACTGCTACTCTGTAACCACATGTGTCACTTGGAACCAGCATATCTTTGGGGGTTATCACAGGAAACTCAAAAACTCATTTAAAAAGATTTTCCAAAACTTAAATTTTTGCCTTCAGATGAAATCATGTTGTTTTTGGGTGCTGGGAATGGTTTACGAACAGTTCAACCAATATGTAAAAAAAAGCACAATGTATCCTTTTTGTGTCACAATAGTGAAGTCAACCTCCAAAATGTTCTCATTTGTCCAGTCATCAAGTTTTCTTGCGGTCATTTTCTACTCTTTATTTGACTTTTGAGACTTGAACGTGCTGCCATTCCCTTCGCTGTGCCTCCTATAGTTTATTCATGGTCACTTACAACTTTTCTGAAGCTCTGATAAATTTCTACTTTCAGGTTATTCCTGTTCCTCATGCAAACGTAGTTTAAACAAGTCTAGGAAACATTAAAGAGACAACGTGCCATATTTGTGCACACTCTTTGTAATAATACTTTGCATGAGAACTATTTCTTTGTTTGCATTACCAACACCCCTTTTTTTCTCAGTTTTTATTCACATGCTTTATGAATGAAATGTTAATAATATAAGTAAACTTCAATTTACTTTTTTGTTAACAAAAGTGTATCTTTTGTGATACATGACATATTTTGAAAACAACGAAATGTATCGCATGTAAGGTGATTTTTTAGAGGTTTGATTCAAATAGTGTACTGTCTATTAGCTATACACCATCACATGGCGCCTTTCCCATTAGGGGTTGCTGCACCATTCTGCATCAACATGAAAGGCTCTTCTTCAGAAAGTTTGGGAGTTTCTTGTAAAATAGGTAGACAGTAATGCTGTAGTGCCTCATTCAGATATTACAACAAAACTCAAGTGTTTGATTTTTTCCTTCTGAATCCCTGAAATACGCTGTAGATAAATACAAATTTGTCTGATTATTTGTCCATTTGTATCCTTGGCGTTTCCTGAACCACAAATGAATCATTTTCTGAGAAATTGCAAACCACAGGGACCTCTGAATCAGACAAACTTTTTTTTGTGTATTTCATAAACATAGTTTATTGAAAAGTAAATCTGTAATTTTGAGCACTAAATTAATATACAAACTGTTGAAAATTTTCTGTAGTACTCCTACAGGGAAAATATGGAAAACCTGGAAAAGTCAAGGAATTCTGCACTTATGGAAAAGTCAGGCAAATTTATATGAGGTCAGGGAATTTACATAAAGTAGTTATAACTTTAGTAAAACTATGTTACAAAAATGCATTATTCATCTGTTTCTGATAAGTAACAACTTGTTGCAATTCATTGTAGCTGACTATATACTATGAATAACAGAATTTTGAATATAATAGAGTACATAACTGAGGTTGACTATAAAGTATTATTTTCAGATGCTGAAAAGTTCTCTCGATGGGCCTGTCTCACCTAATAAATCACTGCTGTTGTAGTGGTATGCAGGATTTACCTGTGAATTCAATGTGTACTAGTGTTCTACAGCAGTGGCAGAAACCTGGTGGAAAAAAAAAAAATCAATCCAGCACATGTAAAAGAATGTATATTTGCTAAACAAAATATACAATCCAAAAAAGGAGACAATATACTTGTTTACTAACCAAGCTGAAGGCCAACAATGTTCCCACATCATCAGAGATAGCATGAATAATCCCTAAACTGGAACATCGGTCTGCAAGACTGCCGTGATTAGCACTACCTGTGCTGGGAGTGCTGTAGATATGGTGGCAGAGCTGTGGGTCTATGACATCTTCACTCAGGAGTTTGACTCCAAGAAATGAACATCGGGACCTTCACACTTGCTAAGTAGCAATCTAGAAGTTTTACAAACCAACGTTCCAGCAAGAGTGCTGTTTTATTTCCAGTCTGTCAGACTGTGAGACTTCTCCGGCTAATATTGTTTATCATGGGAAAAATTAATGTTTTCCTGCTTTTCGATATTCCACCATCCTTTTGCACAAACAGACAGGTATAATGTTTTATTAAGGCCATCCAAATTACAGGGACGTACCCTTGCTGTTGGTAAAAAAGCTACTCCAGGAGAAGTATGGTGCCTACTTTTTACTTATGACATAACAGACAAAGTAGTAACACATACAAATGAGGGGAAAAAAAATTGTGTTCTAAGATTGAGAATCCTGACACTGTAACATATAAAGACACAACATAAATGAAATAAATCCTGTAGTTGGAATTATGGTCTTGTGAAAAACAATATGCAAAAATTGTTTAGAGCCCTGAGGTTTTATTGTTCAGACATGAGGAAAGAGGGAGATTATAGACTGAGCTGCTGCTATTTCAGATGTCTTCAGTTTGTAAAAATGAGTCAATTCACAGCAACAGGACCTATGGAATCACAGCCTTTAATATTCTTAGGAGATAATTTTGACAAATATTTGGAGATTTGACATCCTTTGAATTATAAAACAGGTCTGGAATATAACTAATGGGCAGCCGCTATGCAAAACTTTAAGAATCAACCTGAAACTGCACTTTTTATCTTTAAAGTGAATTTTTTTAAGAGGTCTAAAATTTGCAGAATATCTGCACCTACTGAATTGCTGACCCATGTGTGTCAACATAGTAAGGTTTCAAGTAATAGTTAAAAACTGATAAGCTGATATCATGTGGCCACACATGAAATGTATTTTTGGATTTACAGCTTTAAACCCCAAATTTAGTTCAATGAAGATGAGCTAAGAATGCTTTAAAAATTCAAAAAAAAATTTGTGACATTAAAACAACCATCAAAACTGAAGTGCAGTCTTAAATAAGCCTGTATTGTTGTAAGACCCTCCTTACATCATTTGCTGTGCAGTGTGTAATGTGAGAAGAGAATATGATAGTGGTGTGAGGTAGGGATGAAACATGTATTTGTTAGATAAGGTATGTAGTATGTAATGTGTTGTTAGTGCAAGTGTTCTTACTGAGAGAATGTGCAAATTTCATATTTCTTATATAGATTAATAAAAAAAAAAAAAAATGATAACTATGGTAAATTGTATGTTTAGGTTGCAAACTCTTGTATTTTGACTAATTTGTAAATGGATTCTGTTCTTGAAATTTAGTGATGTATGGAAAAAATCATTGCTACATGTAAAAATTCAATACATCGTTTTCACAAAGTTTAATTAGGCATAATGGATTCACTGTTCTTTGACATTATTTGACACCAATTGAAAATTGGCACTCAAAAATATTTGAGATATTATTAAAATTTGGGATTGTTTAACAATGTTCATTAAAATTTCAAGCAAAGAGATATTCATGGATCACATGTAGGTTCACTTATAATTTCATTAAGTTTTAAGATAGTTTAACAATGCCAGTTTAAATTCGAAGCAAAGATATTCATGGCTAATATGTATGTTCACTTACGTCTTTACAAGGACACGAGTTACAGGTTGGAGGCATTTATGTGTAATAACTCTTTAATATAATCTTCTCATCTTCCAGGTATTTCAAAACATTTAACATTCTATGATTTCGTAAAAAGAAAATTGATACTGTTTCAACATAAACAAGTTCCAAGAAATCACTTATTAATGCAAAACTTACAACTGTTAGGTTCCTATACAGATGCTGATGTTATCAAACTGATACTGTGAAGATGAAGTCATTGCAGCTGCTTAAATTAGCATTCAAATCAGTCCAATTTTTCATGGCATCTTATTTCCTGCTCACTCTCCAAACATTAAATACTGGCTATCTTGGGCTTGTATCTCCTAAGTTATGGTGGGTAGTATAGGAAAGTCAGCTACTCCAAGGAACCATAATTAAGTACATAGTTAAGCCACAATGAAGTACATGATTACTTCGCAATTAAATACGAAGTGTAGTTCAATTTGATACAAAGGATTTTAAATTCTGAATAGAAACTTGCAGATTACTGCTTCCCCCCCCCCCCCCAAAAAAAACTAGTTAAAGGAGTGAAAAAAAAATTAAAAATCACACTTAACACTTTAATTGTACATATACTGTACAACATAATAAAAATTAAAATAGGACATCTGAGTTTTTCTCTGCATTGCAAAGTAGATTCCAGAGAGAAACTATAGTTGATTATAAACATGGGACCAATAATTGAACCGCAGTAATAATAAAATAATACAAATCCTATGAAATAAAAAGCAGTCTCGGTATTGAGTTAAAAAAAATAGTTTTTCTCTGCATTGCAAAGTAGATTCCAGAGAGAAACTATAGTTGATTATAAACATGGGACCAATAATTGAACCGCAGTAATAATAAAATAATACAAATCCTATGAAATAAAAAGCAGTCTCGGTATTGAGTTAAAAAAAATAATAATTGAACCTGGGGCTGGCTGCAAGTTATAGCAGTATTAAAGCAAAAACTAATCACAATATTGCTGAATATAATTACTACACCTTAACTTTGTGAATGTAATACATTATGAGCATAAGCTGTTCTGAAAAATCAAGTTGTTAATAAGCATTATAAAACTTTGATACAATGCTCTTAATTCTTAATGCAGAGGTCATTGCTAAATAGCAGTAATGAACATTTTACAAGTACATAACTACATGTTTTTTTTGTACATGCTTAATTTAAAAGAATAACATTTCTGTTTTGTAATTGAGTATTTTTTAGCTGGCAAACATAAGAATAGTTATAAAAAATCTTTTAGTTGATTGTTACAAGCATGTGTAATGTTCATACGTGTTAAAAAAATGATGAGAATAATTTTAGTTGAGTGAGACATTACATGGAAGGAATTGCCTACAAACAAATAAGTGAATACTCAACAGTCTGCAGATAAGTAAGTAATCTTCAACGAACTTTATGTTGCAGGTTACAAGAAACAAACAGCTATAATGATGCCAGTGCGTCAGCAGAATGTTGTTCAGTGTGGCTTATAACCGAAAATGAAAGAGAACAGTTGTTGTTTAACATGATCGAGGAAACTAATAATATTGGTTCTCTTGAAGATGATGATAATAGTACTGAAAATCAGTGCCGGGAGAGTTACAGTTTCTTGGCTGATGAATATACTAGATGTAAAAGCAGAAAAATAAATTATGATGCTGGAAGTGGAATTGCTGAAAATCTTAACATGGGCAGAAAAAATAATGGCTGTGTGAGAGGTTATACAAATGTTCCAGATGAATTGGTCAGAATGTGTAATGAAGTTATTGAAGGTGAACAGGAGCATTCAACTTGTGAACTCCATTCAGAATCAAAGTATTCAGTTTTGCTTAAAAGTAATGTTGGATGCATTAAGGATGATAACCATGAAGTAATTTTTGAATTTGAATGTGTGACTGATAAAAATGTAGGCTCTAAAAATGTTGACTTAGTCTGTATGCAAAGTGTAATGAGTGACAGCTGTAAGGATCTTGTTGAAACAGAAATTGCAAACAGTAATGAAGCTTTAAAGATGGAAGATATTGTTAACATGTCTTTTGAAGTCCCTACGTATACAGCTGACATAGTTTTCCAAGAAATGCTTACCGAAAGTGAAGCACTGGGAATAGAAACATCAGTTTGTGATGCAGGAACAAATAATACTGATAATAGTACAAATAAGACTGACAATAGTTGTCTTGAAATCAGATGTGAAAGGAAAGAAATTGATGTTAGCAGAGCAAAATTTCCTCATAGTGAAATTGAAAATATAAACTGTAATGAAAACGTGCACCTTGCTGATGGTAATACTAGCAGCATAGAAGTTTATCATAGTGAAAATGAAACTGTTGGTAAAAAAATGGGCTTGGAAAATTGTGTTACTAAGAGTGTTGCATTTTCTGTGAGTGGAATTGAAGATGAAAACAACAAAAAATGTGGCCTGGAAGATAGTGATAGTGGCACAGTGATGCTGATGCACCTTCTGAGTGAATGTGAAAATGAAAAAAAATGATGAAATAGTTAATCTAGCAGTTAATGAAGTTGGCAGAATAGAACTTTCACCAAGTGGAAATGAAAATATTGAAAATGGAAAACTGGCCTTGGCAAATAGTGAAGTTGGCATAGTGGAACTTTCTCCAAGTAAAAATGGAAATTGTACTAATAATGTAAAGCTGGTCTTGCCAGGTATTGAAGTTGGTAGAGTGAAACTTTCTCCAAGTGGAAAGGAAAATAATACTAGTAATGGAAAACAGAGCCTGGCAGGTTGTTATGCTGGCAGAATTGAACTTTCTCCAAGTGGAATTAACAATGACAATAGTAATGAAAAACAGGGCCTGTTCGGTAGTGAAGCTGGCAAAATGGAACATTCTCCAAAAGTAATAGAAAATGAAATAAGTATTGACAAACAGTTTCTAGCAGGCAATGATTCTGGCAGAGAGGAACTTTCTCTAGATGGGATGGAACATCAAAATAGTAATGGAAAACTATGTATGGAAGGTAGTGATGCTGACAGAATAGAACTTTTGCCAAGTGGAATCAAAGATGAAAACAGTAATGAAAAACAGGGTTTGTTGGGTAGGGAACCTGGCAAAATGAAACATTCTCCAAATATAATTAAAAGTAAAAACAGTAATGAGAAACTGTGTGTGGCAAGTAGTGATACAGACAGAGTGGAACTTTCTCCAAGTAGAATAGAAAATGAAGGCAGAAATGAAAAACTTGCAATGAAAGCTGTTGATCAATTAACTAATGATAGAAGTATATGCTCCAGTGATCGAATATGTCTCAACCATGAGCCAAAAGTTGAAGCAGATTTTGTATGTTATTCTAATGTTAAAACTAATACTATTTTGCATAGAAACAAAACCACATGCAAAATGCCCAGGATAAATTTAACAAAAAAATTTAATGGATTGGATAAAATTGCAGTGGTAAAACTGAAACGAATTAATGCAAATTTGATTGATAGTTATAGCATGAGCACTAAAAAATTAAAACATGTTTCTGCATGTGTTGTTACTTCAAACAGGAATGGAGCAAATTCAAATGTGAATTCATTAGAAAGTGGTGATGCTATCCATTTGTCGGTACATACTAGTACAAATGAACAGGAAATTAATACGTTCAAGTGTTATGCCTCTCCTAAAGGTGATCACTTAGATAATGTTTCCCAGACTTGTAAACAAAGACACAAAACTCCTAAAAGTGTAAAATGTTTTGTTTGTAATATTTGCAGTTCTCATTTTGAGCAGTATGCTGTCTTGAGTAAACACCTTAAGTCATATCATAATTTAAGAAATGAACTATTAAAATGTGAACTTTGTGGTAAAGAATATAGTTCTATAAGATGTCTTGCAAAACATGTACTTATACATTTTGATTCTCGAAAGTTGAAACTTCCGTGTGCATTCCCATTTTGTTCAGTGAAATCGATATTGCAGTTAGAGTATTGTTCTCATTTAAAAAAACATTTTCCTTACCTTATGTCATGTGAGATTAAAGGTAAAAAGTTGGCTCGTGCAAAACACTTGCAGAAAAGGGGTATTCCTCACCAGAATGGCCAGGGTTGCGAGTGTGCTTTTTGTGGGTTGTTTTTCAAATGCAAATCAGATTGGACTTTACACATGCAAGAACATTTTAATGTTGCCAAACAATCTAAATCCAATTTGAGGGACAAAAACCAACAAGAGAAACAAGAAAAGTTGTGTGATATTTGTAAAGTAGAATTTTCGTCATCAGTAGATTTTCGACAGCATTTGGCTGTGAACAAGGGGTGCCAGAAACATTATCAGTGTATCTTTTGTGACAAGTTGTATACCAACCATAAGGACATGATAAGCCACAAGAAAATTGTGCATGGTGAAGGTAGGGAATTCTATTGTGCAATATGTGGAAAATATTTTTCTAAAAAATCTGTACTAAATTCTCATGTAGAATTTCATTTTTCATGTGATTTTTGTGGAAAGAAGTTTCTCAAAAAAATTCATGTACGTGACCATATAAAGGTTCACACAGTAGAAAAACCATTCAAATGCAAGAAATGTCAATTGTGTTTTGTCTTCTTGAGTAGTTTGCTTAGGCATGAACTGGATAAGCATGACACTTACAGCTAGAAATAATAATGTTTAATTTTGTAAAATTACTACTGTCTTTCATTGCCAGTCAAGTAACACATATTTGAGTGAGCAAGGAAATAGAAATACATTTGTTACCTTAATAACATGGTTTATATGTCTCCGATACAAGTCACTGTTTTGTGGTACCTTTAAAGAGGTTTTAAATTGGCAGTTGTGAAATTCTTCAATTAAGTTGAGGTTTTTAAGTGTTTTCTCCATACTATCTCTGGGGACAAAAAGTTTTACCATAGTACACTGACCAAATATTTTTGTTTCTGTGTGTAAATGAGATGTTTAAGTTAACTTTTAAAGAAATTAAGAAAATTGTTAAAATTTAGGGCAGTAGAATTAACACAAAGCTTGAGGAAGTTGTTTAAAACAATATATTTTAAGAGTAGGTCGTGTCACGACAGTTAAAAGCTAACAACTTCCAGACAACAACATCCAATGGCGTTATCGATCAATGCAGTGTTGCCATCTAATGCGCTATAAATGAAAATGCTAGAAACAAGTTAATAATATTCTCAAATTACAAAACTACGTAATTGTTATAGTTGTCACTCATGAAAATCTTTTCATTGTTATTTAACACCCTCCATCAATGAAAAAATTACAATTCCAAAAATTGTAATCAGTCCTACATCTCGACAGAATCTTTCAAGAGAAACTTTAGGTACTGCCTTAGTTAAATTGTCAGCAGTCTGGTTGTTAGTGCTAATATATTTCAGATTAATCACTCCACTGTTCACTTTCTCTCGTACAAAATTAAATCTGTTCTCTATATGCTTCATTCAACTATGAGAGGCTGAATTTTCGGCCACATAAATGGCAGCCTGGTTGTCTTCGTTAATGATTATAGGACAGTTATTCTTCACGCCACTGTCTTGAAGTACATTTTTGATCCAGCAGTCTTCACTCACTCCACTGCTTAACGTGACGTACTCTGCCTCTGTAGAAGACAAACGGACACACTTCTGCTTCAATGAGAAAACCTGTCGTTGACCTTCTGTTTGTGGGATCACCTGCATGGTCAGAATCAACAAAATCGTCTACAAGTGGGGCTTCATAGTTCTTGCAGAAAACTAATTTGTAGTTGTCGGTTCCTTTGATGTACCTCAAAATTTTTTGAAAAAAAAAAAAAAAAAGAAAAAAAAAATCTTTACTTGGGCGACTTATTGTTTTAAAATTTGGGTCTATTGGGGTCGACGTTGGTCTGCAGTCTGCCATGTTAAATCTTTCAAGTGTTGGCTTCAAATAATCACCTTGATCAATTTCAATTACTCCTTTCGAAAGATCTTGAGCAATATTTATTCCTAAATAACTGATCTTATCTTTACAATCTTTCATATGAAAAGCAGATTCAAATTTTCCTTTTAAAGTTTCAATGAAATGCAAGTCTGGCAAAAGATTCGGATATCGTCAACATAAACCAAACTATAGATAAACTTCCCTTTGTGGTTCTTGACATACAAGCAATAATCTGCTTTGGATCTCGTAAATCCTTCCCTCAGCATAAAATCATTACAATTTTGAGTTCCAATTTTTTGGAGACCTTTTTAATCGATGTAGGGATTTCTTGAGTAAAAGAACCTTTCTATTTTGGACCATTCCTTCTGGTTTCTTGAGGTAGACTTCTTCTTAGATTTCCCCATGCAAGAAGGCATTTTTCAAGTTCATTTAATGGATCTTCATGTCCCTGTTCACAGCAATAGCTAACAATATTCTGAGTGTTAGAAGTTTTGCCACTGTAGCAAAACTATCACTAAAGTCAATGAGGTGGGCTTTAAATTTGTGTTGCCACTTAATGCACTATAAAAGAAAGTGCTAGAAACAAATTAATAATATTCTGAAATTACAAAACTGCGTAATTATTAAAGTTGTCACACCTGAAAATCTTTTCATTTTATTTAACAAAATTAAACTGATTTTCTTTTTTCATTGAGGTCATATTAAGCGGGTAAATACATAATTTTGTTCAAATAACTTTAGAGGGGTAAGCAAGTTGTTGGACATGTATACTTAATTGTACATCAGTATTCAATGTGCATGCAAAGCCCGGGAAGTGTTCTTATTTTCAAGAAAAGTAATTTTAATTGTTGGTGAATAACTGTGTGGTATTTTGGAGTGGTAGCTACATAACAATTTTATGGTAAAAATTATTTTGCATCAAACATCCATAATTTTTTTTTCAAACTTTTTGTTTACACAGTTTTTAATAATATTATTTAATGAAAGAGTAGATCACTATTAAGATTAAAGTTTCTCATGTTGTGGTGGATGCAAACGGATTTAATGTTATGGTAGAACTTTATTTAATTGAGAAAATAACCTGAAAGTCTTAATTGTGTTAACCAAAATACGTTGCAGAAAAATTCTTTGTAACTAACAATATTCATACCATGTGACTAACAAAAATGAAGGGTTTTGTGTAAATGGAAAGAATGGTTCGGTAGCACAAGACCTGTTAAAAGTTCTTTTTTCACTACAGAGTTTCGGTAATAAGAGACAGTATCTCACTGTTACATTGCCAGTGTCTGGCTATGTAGTTTTTTCTTGTATTCAAACAATCCTTACCACATGAATATTATAGCAAGGTACAGTGTTTTAAGCCAAATGTAAAAATTTGCGACTTAAAGCTTTTTTTAAATTTTTAAACCAAAAATTATTCATTATGCAATAACTGTAATTACTTCTTTCTTACTTCTTTATTTTCAGCAACTTCTTTTTTGGAAAGTTTTTCTTGTAAGTTTGGAAAAAGACAATTGTGTCAGTTTACCTGGACTCAAATCAGATAAAAAATTGCATATTTAAAATTTTGCCTTTTCACAAACTTGTCTGCATCTTCATATTGTTTAATAACACTCTGCAAGATACTTTTTCTATAATGGTGTTTTAGTTGCTGTATATAAACTCTGTTTAGTGGTTGCAAAAGAATTTTACAATTAGAAAGCATAAACATTATTTGATCTGTTTGCTTTTCAGCTTGTTGTTCATCAGTATATTGAGAAGAATTGCCCAAAGTCATTATTGATTTTGCTGGCAAGTTTTGTTTCGTTGAAAAAAAGTACTACCTCTGGACTAAAATTGTCATTGAACCAACCCAAAAAAACCCATCCTTTGGTCTATTTTTTTTATAGACAGTTTGTAACCGGAAACATTTTTTAAAATGTGGCTTTTCTACAACTTTTGATTAAGATTGAAGTTTGTGTGCATTTTATTTTTATAAAATTCAGGTTCTTTAACTCTTAGGAAATTTTTTCTTCAGATTAATGTTATGGAGTAGCATCTACAGAATATTCTATTTTTGTTTCCTTTGACTTATCTGGTAACAACACCAGCTCCTAAACTTTTTTAATAAATTCTTCTTAATGTTGATAAATTTTATAATCATCTTTCTGTTTTGGGGTCATAAATGGTATCTGTTTTAATTCCATGAACATAGGCTACAATTGACCATTTTTCACCATTTTTTGGTCCTCGTAACACAGTGATAACGTTTAATGTTTGTTTTTCCAATTTGTCATAGTCTGATTCCAACACAATCTTTAATTCAGATTTCAAAAATTCAAAGAAAAGCAAAGAACTATGAAAATACCTTTTGGAAATGTGAAAAGCTCTGAGCAAACATTAAAATAACTAAATATATGCAATGGTGGAGCTTAGTCCTGTTTGATTGCACAACAAATAGTGAATGTTATTTGCTATTGTCTTAATTTTACAATTATTTATTGACAAGTTAGTTTCTCTTTTAAGGAAATGTTTCCACAAATTTTTTAATTCATTGCTTTGTTGGCTGAATACATTTCAATTACTTATAATACATTCTGTTTCTTTGATTTTTCTTTTAATTGGAAGTGTTTCTGGAGTAAGTGGAGTTGCATTTTCCCAAAATATTGTAACTGTTTCCCCAATTATGTTCAGCAAGTCGGGAGTTTTGAGTTTTATTCTTCTTTGTGTTATTTTTATGCGGTTTGATTTGAATGGAAAGAGGTCTGCCAGTTTCTTCTAAATACATACAACCACATTTGTAAAGATTTGTGATTTGTTTATTGTTGGTTTTACCATAGTTATAATACTTAATGTAGCATTTGAATTTGTGTGCCATAATTCAAGAATGAAACATGCAAGTGTATGTTGCATTGTTCAGAGAAATTTGGATTTGTGAAAATGTTGTTACTAGGAAAGGGTTTTTGTCCTTGGTATGTAAATGATTTTGCCATCCCTCAGAATCAATTTCCCATCTTTAGATGAGATATGGTGTATAGTTGAAATAATTTATTACTAGTGCGGAAATTAAATAAATTTCACAATACGATGGGTTATTGAATGCTGAACTCAAAAAAATTATGAAACTTAACAATCAGAATTAGTTTGCATCAAAAGAGACATTTTTAGGTACAGTGAATGTGATTTATGTGGTCTGTGTGGAGATGTGCAACTTGCATAGACATGATTTGCTAGTAAAATTGTTAATTTACATATTTAATTTGAAAGGACATGAAACTGTGGAATTTGTATATATTGACAAAAAGTTGTGTGATTTTTGTCTGAATATATTTTTGATAAGAAGTCTTAGCTGTTTTTTTGGTATTTGCCTTGATTTTACTTGCCAATGATAAATGTGCATTAATGTGGCTGCCTTGTGTGGGACCAGCAGAGTGTCTCTTGGCCACGTTTCACAATGTTGTATTCAAATGGCAGTTGGAGAACTGCTGAATATTTGCTGTACGTGCAGGTTACCATATGCAGATGAATTGGCTGATTATAAATGCACAGAGACAGTTTACATACTGGGAATACCTCTTTAAAATGCAGATCATAAGTGTGCATGTAATCACAACACCTGGCATAATAAAAAATGCGGACAAGAATGAAAAACACCAACAGAGTGTATCAATCTGCATATGAGGCTCTCTTACACTTGAATACCTGGGATTACTGTGAGAGGTGTGTTGTGCAGTAGAGTGCAGATGGTGGCTGCACAGTATTCCTGCCATATAATAACTGTCACTTCCATACTCATCACATAAGTTTAATTATTTTGAAGGTGTTAAGATTGGTGCATGTGAAAATAAACATACAAATTATATATAATGATCTCTGAGTCACCTGTGTGCTAACAATGACCTAGTCCTCCACAGGCCGCGAAGCAGTTGCAACCCTCCGTCCAATTACAAACCTTTCGTCAGATGAGCCATTGTACACACTATTTGTGTGCGTGCTAGAAACATTTTATAATTAAATCATTCAAAAACTGTTTACTTTCCATAATAGGTTGGAGGGACAGGTTGCAACGACTACATAAATCTAACCATCAAAAATACTTTGACTTTGAAATTTTAATGATATCCTTATTTTGCAGTTTGCACTTCATTATATCTGAAAGAAAGAAATCTTTAATATCCTTGATGACAATCCACAAGTCTAGATGAAAGAAAACCTACTACTGTTGGATAGTGGTTGTACCTGATTGCTAGGTGCCCTATCATTACAAGTGTGTGATAGCTTTCAAAAAGTCTTAAACTTGTGATTCCAAAAATAACTGTGTACTGTAAATTGTGTGTGGAAGTTCTTAGTTACGCTAAGGGAAAACATGAAAATCACTCTGGGGGTCTTGATAGTTAATAAAACTGGGAACAATGTACATTACGTTTTCAACATGGAATTGCTGGGAAAACCTTCCAGAACAAATGGAAGCCATAAGTCAGTTGCATAGGGTAACAAATATGAATATTCCTTAACTGTAGAAATACGTTGCTCTCGCAGGAAAACTGTTTTATTCGCCTGGAACAGGGTGAAAATGCGGAATACTCTCACTGTAGGAACCAATCAGGGCAGGGCGTTTTATTACTTGGATCCAAACCTTCTACACTTCAACCGTCATCCCTATACAGCTCTACCTCATGACGTCTATCATGTGAAAGGGGCTAGGAATGCAACTCATCTTAATCACTGACAATAATTACACTAAAAAAATTACATTCAAGGGGAGGTATCGCACACCCTAACAGATAATAAAATTCTGTGCTAGGCTCACTTTGGGCTAGCGTCCTACAGTAGGTCTTGCCTGCTTGGATGTTAATGGTGGAGAGAGCGATCTAGCTTAACTGACTGGCACTTGCTAACATGGCTACAGTACCAGCCGATCATAGTGCAAGGTTTAAACCTGCTGACCAATCGTAAGAAACACAATAGTTTAAAAACCTCCCAATGAACCACTTCCAATTGCCTAATCTATTAAAGGCATACAAGAAATGGTCTCAAAAGGGAGATACAAAATTATCAAAACCCTGAAACAGATACAATCTGGAGACAAAAATAAAATAAAACATTTTCACTTTTAAATACAAAAACATAAGCTATGTAAACTATCCCAATTAAACATATATGATTGCCATCGGTACATCTAAAGTTAAAAATCCTATCCTTGAAATAATCATAAAAATTGGGTTGGCTGTGTTGGTGACACTGCAGTTTGTTTTGTGTAAATAGTCTATGTTGACGTGCTCGGATGCCTTGGTTTTTTTCGTGTACATTCCTGGCACCGCTTCACTTGATCATATGGGGTTTTAAGGGTATCACTGGATTGCTTTTCAGATGCTCTTTCCAACTGTAAGACAATTTCTGTGTTTCGGCTTGGCTTTTTGATGAGCGTAGGCCAAAATTGTGTTAAGTTTTCTTATTTTTTTACATTAAACTCATACATTTTCACCATAACAATGCCACACAAAGGTTTTTATACAGGCAATCAATTGATCTTGACGAGAGCTGTCAATTGAAATTTAAATGGGCGTTGTAGCTTCTCCTAGTCAAAAGTTGTACTATGCCGAAGTTACGAGACATGGCGAAACAAACTCAAAATTCCCTCCCCTCCCCCCTCCTGACATGCATGATTTTTCGCAGTCCTCACTCAAAATTAACATATTCTTTATCCTTTGACACTCGAGATGGTGAAATTAAATTCTAAATGTAAACGATAGATTCAAAACTGCAGTGCCTAACTGTGTCCCCCGATTTTATCATCAGATTTTCTGGATTGCTTCCCACTACGGTCACAAGTTTAAAGACTTATTCACATCCAAAAAAATTATGAACTTAAAAATAAATAAGTTCATCAATTAAATGAATATTCAGAAAGATGTATTGTTTGAGGGTGCTACAAATTTTTATCAAAATGCTTTTGAATACAATTGCTTAATTTAATTTCAGTTGTAACTATCACAAGAGTAAAACTTGTAATCAATTATATATAATTTATTTTATTAAATCTTTACACGAATAAACTGAGCTATGACTGTCATATGTCAGTGAGCCCTGTCAAGCATTGCAATTTTTGTATGTAGCCTGTTGGAAAAACTAATTAAATGGCACTGCATAGCTGATTCATATTGGCAGTATCTGCAAAGTGTGGCTCTTAGCCATTTCTATTAATTAAACAAAATGAATATTCATGTCTAAATATAACCACCAAAGAAAAGAGCTGGAATGCCTTGTACTCTATTAATTTTGAGGTATTCACATAACTGAAACACATGTTTTATATACAAAAAAATAAGCTGTTATTAGAGTGAAAAAAAAAAACATGTTTGTGGAAATTGAAATATAACCAATTAACGAAACAAAATGTGTGTAGTTATCATGTTTTTAAACTTCTTAAATACTGCTGGTTTCATCCAACAAATACAAGATCATGGGTTAAGATGTAATATCCAAAGTTGTAATAGACTCTAAATCACTTGATTACATATTTAGTGCACATTTGATTTAGGCTGGTTGGCATTTAGACTTGAAACGTTTGCCCTAACTATAAGAGAGTAATATGTTGTGACCATGACCACATGAAATATGATGGAAGTAATTCTGCTAAGAAATACTGTAAAACCTCCCTCAACAAATATTCCATGCAATAAAATATTGTTTCCAACAAAATGTACACTAGTCCCACGAAATGGGTTGGATCAATGTACTTTTCATCTCATCTCCATGCACCAAAATTTATTACATTTGGAAACATGAAACTCTGCCTTAGATATGGGGACTGCATGCAGCACTTCATACAAAATGCCTTGACACATCACTTTTATGACCCTTGTGTCAGTAGTAAAATATTTCAAGTATCACAGCTTCAATTTAATTTTATAATACTACTGGTGTAGACATATAGCTATAGTCTATTCACGACTGGAAGTGACTTAACCATTGAAAAACCACCCTAAGCTTAACATGTCAACCGGTTTGAATAACTTGTATTCCACAAATATATAAACCTGTGATTAACTTTAAAGTACTGTATTCTTGAATAAATAAAACTTTACCCTAATATTTTCTATAGCTTGTAATATTTATTTCGTATTCAATACGAATTAAAAAACAATGAGAGCAGTGATGTGTTCACAATGGCTAGTAAGAAATAGTTCAGAGATAAATATTGTTTTAACCTAGTTTTTTGCTATGCTATTTGTAAATATTTAAATATTTAGGTAGCCCTTTTAGAAACATATTTCATTGTTACAGTTAAAATAACAGCGCAAAATATGTGTAGGCCCTAGTGACATGGTGTTTGTTTTTTCGATTGAGGAAGAAACTGTTGGCTGAGCTGAGCTTCTCGTACTCTCTCTTTCTTTGGCTTTCCCTCCCTCGGGAAGTTTTGCATTGCTAGTAGTTCAGAAAAATTATACATGTTTGAAATATTAGCATTTTTCATACTTATTACAGCAAAATAAGGATTTTTGAATTTGTAATTTATAACTGAAAAGAGATTTTGATGTTCGAATATGTATTTTTATATATGTATTTAGATGTGATTGCAGGAGGGTTGCAAATTTTTAATTGGCAAATGTGGCGAGTTACTACATGACGTGGTGTTTTGTTGCTGTGTGCGACATGAAGCGTTAATTTCTCTTGCACTGAAAAATACTTAAAATTACCACAACTACTGTGTACACGTGTTTTTCAAACCTACCTAGGCAAGTTATGGTGATGTGATAAACCTGTGTTAGCACGGCAGGAATAAATATACCGTTACATGTGTCGTTAACTGCTGCTTCGTGGTTGTTAATGATTGTTCAGTGTATGTGTGATTGCAAGTATTGGACATGAGAAATTTATACATTTTAACCGTGAGCTGTTTTTATGACAAAGTTAATTATACGTTTGTTTATTTATCATAGTGTATCTCTGTCGTAGGTGTTTGAAACACAATTGTGTAACGTGGCCATGTTTTAATGATCTGAATGTTTGCCACAATCCCAACAAATTTCTATGCCCTGCCGGGATTTTATGTTTAAATAATTAAATAAACCTAGTAAAAAATAAATACCTATGCAAACAGATGATCAGAATATAATATATGGTGTTTGTATTTATGTACATGTTCACTAATATCTTTTAAATTTGTCGTTGCTATGTACAAAAATTTAGTGACACGAGTTGCGTGTTTGAATTTACTTTATTTTTCATTGGACGGGTTGCTCCTTCGTTTCAATATTTAGTCCAACTAAGGCAGTCCGTTTAACAAAATAACCCAACACACATCAAGAACAAGATTTTAGATACTTTCTTCCCACCACAATTGTAACAGATTTTTTTGAACAGCTGTAAACAATGAGATATTGTGAGTGGATATGTTTACAACTGACAATTAAAATTACATGATCATAGTTAGTTAATTACCTAATTTAGTACCAAGTACAATGTATATTATTACCTAAAGATGATATTAATGTTGGTTACTCTTGCTGTATGACAGCATTACTTTATTTTTAATAGTAAACGTTTCTGGTTACACAGACAAAATTACAAGGCTATGAAATCCTATAAGACTTGTATAATAGGCACATGCATACATGAACACATGTACACACAAACACACAGTGGAATATAAACATTGCTTTTGACAGATGCCACATGGCAAAGTTTGTTTACATTTAGCGGAAGGATACGAAACGGGCTTGCAAGTATATCTTTAGCAGGACTGCAAGAAATTCTCTTCGTGTCATGACTAGACTATATTTCTATAGCTGACTTGTTTGCAATTTGTCTTTTATGATATTTTGTTTTACTTTTAGCAATAGCGAACAAAGTTTAAAATTTTGTTGTTATGAATTCTTCTCTTCACATATGTAAAGTAATTACTTATTATGTAAAATAAACATTGATTTGGAAAAGCAGCAGCAAGTTGACAAAAATTTTAAAATTATACTGACCTTGCGTCCTAAACTAAGGCGGCAAGGCAGGATTTGAATAGACCTAGCAAAACCAATCAGAACACTAATAATGGCAGAAGTCAAGTAAAAAACCATTTTTCTGTACAGTGTAAGGGTAAGTTGAATGTTTGAAACAATTTGTAATAGAAACAAAGAAGTGTGGTCATTTGATTTAAGTATGTTCTTTCAATTTTTCTTTCATGTTTCACAGGTATTATAAATTGAAAACTTTCTTTGGTTATCATTCTCATATTTCATATTGAAGGTTAACATTATTATTTTCCTTTCCACATATATATATATATATATATATATATATATATATATATATATATATATATATATATATCCTCTTAAAAATATCATAAAAACAAGGAGTTTCGCATAGCTCCTACTTGATACCAAAGGCCAAGACCATAATCAACAATTATTGCCAAATGTTTATTGAAGTATACAAATGTCTACCAAGGTTTGCAATAGTTTACAAGTGTTTCAAATGTTTGCAAATGGTTGCAAAAGTTTATCCATGGTTTTTAGTGGTTACCACCACTTTACGTCTTGGTGACGACATAGCCACTAAACTCTTATTACAAAAGGTACAGTAACTATTGGATTTTTGGCTAATAGGCCAACATTTTGCAAAATTTAAAAAACTTTAAATTATTTCCTGGCCATCATGCCCCCTGCCTAACGTCAAAGTGACATAAGTGACCTGTTCACTCTATGAGCCATTGGTAATTAAATAAGAGTGCTACTTATTTCATGGTAGAAGCTTGCCCCCTCGAGGTCGCCGAACTGACCCCTAGAGCAGTGCGTACCAGCATTAAAAACTGCTCCACCCTCTAGCGCTACCAATCAAATTTATTCCCCCTCAAAAAACCGTATTTCTAAGAAATCGTTGGGGCTTTCAGTTACTCCTGGGAGGGTTCAAGCTAATCACAGCCAATGGCAGAAGACATTACCATTTATTTGACCGACGCAGCGGACACCAATTTCCCTTAGGGGTTATGACACAATGAAATTTAAAACACTCAATAAGATTACAGTATGCCCTTAACTTCTGTCCTCTGGACCAAGATGCTGGAAAAATAACTTAAAAAAAGTCACGTTTTTGGCAGCGCATGCACCATCCCAAGCTTGTCACCAAGCTTGCCGTCGCCTGTGCTGCGCTTCTACAATGAATCACTGAAACATCAGTCCACTGTACACTTCTTTGCCAGGCCATGTTGTTACTGTATGTGAAAAATAGGCACGGACATTAACAGTTATCTTCGCGGTACCTCAGATGTTTTAAAATCTTTTTTGTAGTGATGTGATACTGGCAAGAACATCACAGTTTAATTTTATTAATGTTTTGAGCCACATCGGAGAGTTTTAAACCTCAAAACAGCGTGTGAGAAATGTTCGTGCGTAACGGGCCATATGCTGCACAATTGAACAGGTTACCAGGCAGACACAGTAAGGACTTTTTGAGAGCTTGTGCTACGTGGTCACAACCTACTGGTTTTAAGAGTGTTTTTACTTTGTTTTGCAAGTTGAAAATTATTCACACACGTGCTGTGACGGGTTGCCTGTCACATTATGAATGCTGTTATTAAATGTGAAGAAAAATCCTTAATCCTCTCAACTTTTTTGCATTAATCCTCTCAACTTTTTTGCATTACAAAAATAAAAATTCTTTTACTTACGCTGAAAAAAATGTGTGAAAATAAACAAGAAGGTAGTTATAAACACTCAAAGCTGATATGAAGGAAATAACCAAGAGAAATGAAATCTGAAAGTTGTATATTTGACCATGTTAAATTGGCAGCGCTTTATAATATGTTCCGTAGATTCAGTTGAAAAAAACTGATACTGTACAAAGTATTAAGACATGTTGTTTCTATGATGTGCCACGTAATTTTTCATCCTTCGGTGCCAAACAGGTGTGAACAAAAACAATGCTAAAGACGAAAATATGTGTAGCCATGTCAGTACATTTTGTCAGTACTGTATCAGATTTGGGGAGTGTGCACGGTGTTACATGTGTACATGGATCTAAATGTTATACCTAAATGGTGTACAGATGTTGGAGTGTGGCAGGAGTTGAGAATCATTAAATATGAGCATGAAGGTGCCCAAATTATGAGTTACGATCTATGTTTGGGCCTGCTTTTTGTACATCAATTTGTTAACTGTAATTGAATTGACCATAAACACAGATTATTTTCAGTCACAACTGACCTTTAGGACATGTATCAGTTGTATGTAATAACAGTGGGTTCAAAGTAATGTTCAGAAACATTTTTGCTAGCCACGTGGTTAGAAAGAAGTTGTGTGCTGTTTTTATTTGTAAACTGAAAAATAGTTGTTTACTTCCACTTTTCCAATGCAGTACAATGTTTATTTGGGTCAAATGTGCCATTTTCTCTGCAGAAAATCAACATTCGTGCTGTTTTATGTTGCGAGGTGAGTACTTGTAGAGTTTTTGTAGCAGATGTTGGTGATGGGAGTTGTTCATATTTGGTTTATTTATTTGGTTGTTAGGATATTGTACTGCCTGTCAGCTAGCTCCAGGTAGAGAATTCTCACAAAAAATGAGCGTTAGCAAATCTGGAGGGCACTCTGATTTACCTTCTTTGTACGTTCCTGGTAAAACTATATGGTGCATGTAAATCAAAACGCCTTCCCACATCAATTATTGGTTGTGCTCTTGGAAGCACATTGTCACGGATTTTGTGTGAATTCACCTTTCTGGAGCTATTTGTATATGTGTCTTACATATTTCATGCATTCCTGCATTTCTTGTAGTTTTTTCCCATTTTTGCTTAATTTTATCCAACAATTACCCTGATATTCATAGCCCTCCCTATTACCACAATTGGTACTATAGACTGCAAATAAAAATTTATACTATATACTGCAAATAAAACAGTGTGGTTATGCAATTATGATTCTGCATGATTAGTACTGCTGATACATACCACTTTCCAAAATGTTTTTCAAAAACCACTATTCTTCATGTTGTCTTACAAGAAAAACAGCCTAAACCAAATGTTGTGGTTATTTTAGAAATGTTTAATTAATAGAATGCTGTATTTAAATCATAACCTAGAAGTTACGGAAACACTGAAGCATTGATAATTATTTAAAATATTAAATACACTACAGGAAAATGAATGAATGAATGAATGAAAAAGAAAGGAAGAAAAAAGAAACACAGTAAAAGTGATTGAGAATGGTTAAATTAGCACAATCCATTACTAGAGGGTAGCACATGAAGTGATTGTAAGCGCATTGCTAGAGAAGAATGTGGATTTAAATTGGGACAGGCAAAGCACACAGACATAACCAGTTTAGCATTGAGAGACGCATGTGGTTGCAAGGGCTTCACTGTACTTTGGAG
Organism: Dryococelus australis; assembly: GCA_029891345.1. NCBI lineage: Eukaryota > Metazoa > Arthropoda > Insecta > Phasmatodea > Phasmatidae > Dryococelus > Dryococelus australis. Next base: position 193,341,156 of record CM056996.1, read on the forward strand.
GACATTTGAACATTGTTTGCATGCCAGGATGGTGAAGGTGAGCCCCGTTCGTACAGTGAACTTGAGTTTAAATGGGGTCAAGTAGTGGGACTCAGCTGGATGGTCATAACGGAGATTTGCGGAACATTGCATGAGAAGTATTAGTAGTGCATCAATAGTGGCGCTGTTGGCCTGAGGAACCTGCATATTTATGTAAACCTGTTTCCAGAAGTTGGCAACATATGGATGCATGCCAAGACCATCACATTGTATGAGAGACCATAGTGGATCGCACAGCGACCACATAACTGATTAGACATAATTTCTCTCATGGATTGTCTGCTAGGGCCATCAACAATCATTTACATGAAGTTGGTAGGCCATCTTGCGTGCCATTAGCCAGACTTCCCCAGGCCTCAGTATCATGCAGCCTGCCTCTGGTGATGTCGAGAAAGGAGGGAAGAATGGCAAAGCATTATGTTCAGTGATGAGTCCCGATTCTGCCTTTGAGCTAATAGTGGTCGAGTGCGTATTCAACGTCGGACTGGTGAGCGGTATCTTTCACAGTGTATACAGCAGCGACTCGGGCCAACTCCTGTGATAAATGGTTTGGGGAGCCTTATCCTTTGATGGCCGTTTGCCTCTGTTGTTATTACAGGTAACATTGACCAGTGCACGGTACATAGTGAATGTCATACTACCCGTTCTTCTACCATTTTTGCAGAGGCAGGGGTATGGACTTTTTCAGCAGGACAATGTCCGTCCACATTCTGCTCATGCCACCCAACCAGATCTTCAAGGTGTTTGTCAACTTCACTGGCCAGCCCATCACCAGATTTTTCCCCATAAGTATGTGTTGGACTGGGTTGGATGTTGTGTGGCCCCATCTCTTGTGCAGCTGAGCCACTAAGTGCAATATGCATGGAATTCCATTCTGCAGGATGATATTTATCACCTCTATGATCGTTTACATGCAAGCATTTCTGCCTACATTGCTGCTTTAGGAGGAGGACACTGTAATTATTGAACAATTTGTTAGCACACTTCTGCAAATGTGAATATAATTCTAATATCCTGTGAAGTACCTTTCAGGGGGTAATTTTTTCATTTTCCAGTAAAGTATAATAATTTACACTTATTCTCCAAATCTACATTTACTACATGTTTCTAGAGAAGCTTTGGAAACTATTTACGTACTATACTTCATTTACTTTCAGAAATTCATGTACATGCAATTTTTTACTTGTACACCAGGGTATTTGTGTTACCAATGTGGCATTATACTGCAGTGTGCTTAAAATACATTTTTATATGGAAACAAATTGTATTTTGTTGCCCCTAAACATTGATAAAAAACTTGTGTTTCCAGACTGCCATATCTTAAAATATTCTTTGTGACTACCTGTGAATTTAGTTTAAGACCCCGGATTTAATTTTGCTACAATCTTCCCATCAGTAAATTTAGAAGGTCCTCCCACAGTAAACACTTGATGAGAAGACCACATGCCAGTTCACCACTTGACATATAGTGGTGATGGGACACTTGAAATTTGGGCCAGTGTTTCCTTTATTGCTACCTTGCTTCTGCATGTAAAATGTGGAAAATAGCTCTAGGTAGGTAGGTGCATTAACCTAGCACTCTATCAGTTAATATTTTGCACTTACAATGCAATAGGCAGACCAGACATCTTTTTTAAAGCAGTCATTGGTGATGAATCTAACTTCCGACACTGGCATTTGCTAAAGTCATTTTCACCAACATACAAAAAATTTAACGGAGGTAAAAATTTGAAGAATTTGGCCAATAGTATGCAGACATTTCCTATAAGTTTTGAATATAAACTGATTGCAAGATAGGCTTGCCTCTGGGGTATATAAACTTTTTTCCATTTATTTAACAGAAATATGGCTCTTAACTTGGAAAATACATATGAATGGTTCATCAGTTAAAAAAGTTAGAAATTCATTCTTTGTCCATTTCATATAAGTATAGTAAGGAAAGTCACTGTGACCAACATAAACAGCATGTGAACAGTAAATGGTCCTATTTGAAAAATATTGTATATCAGCATAGGTGGGTGTATGTTACGTTTGTGATAAAATTTAAAAATAGTTTCCAAGTTTAATATTGGTTGCTGCAATATTATTGTAATTTTCAAAATTATGTGCATTGATCCAGCAACCAAAAAGTTCTATGTAGGAAGTTTTTAGTTGCCAAACTGTTAGTATTGATCTTCCCAACCTGAGTAGAATAAACCTTTACTTCTCCTGCAGCCTTACAGAGGATTAACACTGTTCTATAGTTGGGTGTGAGTTTAGGAAACAGTCTTGAATGAATGTTGGGCCATGATATGAAGACTGGTTAGAATTACTCAAATAATGTGCATAGTATGTACAAGAGAAACTAAGTCGCATAGCATCTCAACACTACAGCATCTGTTCATGAATGAACCATAATGACTGCCCTTGCACTGCTGTACATCTATATGTATATGTACTGTCATCTTGATGATATGTTGACAAGCCACCTCAATTTAATTACCTTGCATGAAAAACCCATATAGAGCTTGTTCCCAAAATTTGTTTCTGTTGACAATATAAAATAACCATTAAAAATAGTTTTGGGATGTAGCATTTGGCTCTAAACCTTTTCAAATTGTTAATAGTACCACCTTAAAATTTTGTTTGTAACTGTCCATGAAATTCAGATTTTATCAGATATTAAATTCTGATCTTATCGGATATCACTTAATTAGCAACAATTTTCTACTAGGAACCACTTATATGTGTAACCTGTGCCACGTTTTGATATTTAATGTTATTTGAATGGAACTAGGAAGCTATGAATACATTATTTTTTAGAAACATAGACCTAACCTTGCAATTGTTTTTATTAATGTTTTTAATAAAACAGGGAAATTACTAAATAAGTGTAAAAACCTGTGCAAGGGGGCTGCCTTGTTTCTTGTCCTGTATTGAGTAATAGGTCACCATAAATTTTCTAATTACATTCATGCCAATAAATATTTTTTGTAATGTGTTAGCGCCTTTTGCAGTGTGTTAGTAGTAATTATGTTTTAATTATGATGGTAGTCACATACTTTGAATGATTTGCTTTAAATAAGGTTTGTTTGAGTCTATTAGCCATACAACCAGAATCTATCAGCATGGATAAGGATAAGCGTTCACATTTTTTTGTGTAGAAAATTGTTTAGCAGGTTGGAAAGTTGTTACTTAATACTTTGTAAATTAATGATTTTGTTTATTGAATTATTAATTTGTTCCTAATAGTGAAACTTTGTGTAAAATTATGGTATGTAGGTTGTTATTACATATTTTTGGAGACATCCCAAAAAAACATGGTTTTATTTTTGTGTCATTGATGTAAAGAAGATGATCAGCAAGATGAAGCTTATTTTGTGTGTGCATGAACGTGGGAGAAGGGTACGTCGCAAAATGCAATGCCACTCTTCGACCTGTAATGACTCCGTTTGTCTTGCAGGTGTCGGGTCATCTCACTGACAACACTCAAAGATTTCCAAGCGCACATGTCACTGAAGCAGGAGTGCAAGTCTGAAGTTGCTTCACTGAATGTGGAACTTACACCCATATGGGTGAAGCCAGGAGACTATTGTGTTAGTAGTGATCAATTGACAGTGCAACAGAACTACCAGTGTTGTTGTCTGAACCATCCATTGGGTAAGCAGCAGATATCAGTTATGTTGGGTGCACCAGTATCCAGCACAAACCATTGCTGTTATAGGTGGAGAAAGATTCGCAAGCAGGAATTGTCAAAGAAATCTCATAACTCAAAAACAGAACTTACAACTGATGTTATTTCCAAAAATTTTCCTTTTCAGCATGTCAATAAGGGAAGCTTTTCCAGTCTTCATAATATAGGTACACTAGAAAATAAAAAAGGTGTAGAAATTCTGGACAGGGAGGATATTAAAAAAGAAGAGATAGAGGAAAGAATTGTCACACAAGAGAATAGTGTTGATAAAAATAATTTAATGTTGAGAAGTGGTAACAAAAAAAGTGACTATGAAAAATCTAATGCAAAGCGTACTTTATTTCACTGTACAGTATGTGGGAAAAACTTTTCTTTAAAAGATAGTTATTTTCGCCACATGAGAATTCATACAAATGAGCGACCATTTACATGTCATGTTTGTGGTAAACAGTTTCGTGACTCTGGTGGGCTGTCACGCCACCTCAAGGATGTGCATGTTGGTATCAAGAATTTTCAGTGCAGTTATTGTGGCAGAAGCTTTGCATCTAAAGCCACAAGGGATGATCACCATCGTACTCACACTGGCGAACGGCCTTATGTCTGCGATTCATGTGGGAAGACCTTCAAGTCAAAGGCTTCTCTGTACATTCATAATAAGACTCACTCAGACCTATTTCCGCACATCTGCTCAACATGTGGGAAAAGTTTTCGTCGTCGTCAAGAAGTGTTGGCACATGTAACTACACATACTGGTGAAAAACCACATATTTGTGAACAATGTGGTAAAGGGTTTCGTGTACGTGGGGAGCTACAGCGACACAGGTTGATTCATTCTGATGACAAACCATATGTATGTACAACATGTGACTCAAATTTCAAGCAGCGGAGGTATTTGAGAAACCATGAGAGAGCTCGTCATGGGAAGCAAAGTTTGTTGTAATTTTCTATGGTCTGCATTAGCTGTGAAATATAATTCCTTCATTGTCAGGTATATGAAATTGTTTGAAGTGTTTAGCTAAGAGTTAACGTTAAATTTTTGTGATATGCTTGTTAATCAAAAAGTTCTATTTTTTTTTTTCAATTTTGAACTGTGATTGTTGATTTTATTAATTGTACTTCAGTGTGTTTGTTACTAATTTAGTGAGATGTGTGAGTGCATTGATTTCTGGTAGCTGTACTTAAATTAATTATTAATTTTTATTTTTTTATTGTAGTTAGGGCCAGTTGTATCAATATGATGTCGATTCTAGTGTTACCTAACACACTGTAAGATTAACCCCTTGGTAAGAGCAGAACTGTGTTGTATCACCACATTTGTCTCTTTGGTTAGATAACAGTGTTAAGAGGTTTGGTGGTTTTTTTATGTATATTTTGGCAATGAAAGTATTGGAAATGCTGTATTTAACCTGAAATCTGTGTTGATTTTAGCAAGAATGTTTATTTATATTGACGCGTGCTAATTGCTGTAGCTACCATGGATTGTAGAGGGAATGAACATTGACTACCCTCTCAGAGCCTAGATGGATCTACGACGGCGAATAATACTACATTTGTTGGTCCGGCGGGGCGTGAGGGGGTTATGAACAGTAGTGGGCCATGTGGTGGTAGGTTTACATCGGGCTTGAGGGGAATCAAACCCCCAGAGTGAGACGAATGGATGTAGCTTCCTGCCCAGGGAGATCAATTCTCCTTACTATAAGGGACGCCAATATGCGGGATGCCAGCCGTTCCAGGAGGTGGAATAGGGGTGATGATTAATTTAACGTGGAGGTGGGAGTGCATGTTCTGGCAGGGGAGAACTTTGCAGGAAGGGGGTGCAGCACAAGGCCCGGTATTTGATTGGGACCGGAGTCGAACCCGTACAACCTTCCCAGGCGTTAGCTTGACTGTGCAAAACCTATGAGGCTCTATGTCTTCTGGGTGTGTAACCCAGATAAGTCTGCCCGAGTTAAGCTTGACTATGCTAGTCAGGTGTTAGCTTGACTGTGCAAAACCTATGAGGCTCTATGTCTTCTGGGTGTGTAACCCAGATAAGTCTGCCCGAGTTAAGCTTGACTATGCTAGTCAGGTGTTAGCTTGACTGTGCAAAATCTATGAGGCTCTGTGTCTTCCAGGTGTGTAACCCAGATCAGTCTGCCCGAGTTAAGGAAATTACACTATACCAAAAACACCACGCTATGAGGAACATGGGTAACTAACTAAAAGGAGTACACAATCATTTAAAATCTGACATATTTATTACGTAGTTCGCCCTGGAGAGTCCTGGCTAATAATAAATAATTCAAAAAATTGTAAATTTAATAAGCTACCTTGCTAAACACTGTACTAAAAATCACGGGACGTACGTGGACGTAATAGAACTCGGGCGAAGGCAAACCTGGATAATAATAATAAAATCCTAAATCCTTCGGCAACTTTACAGTGCGCTAGAAATATTCCTTGGAAATAGCAACGCAATCTTTACAGTGTGCTCAATCCTACCGGAAGTTACTCAGAGAGGTAAACTACAACATGCCGGCTTTTTACTACGGAGTCACAGAAAGTTGACTGTGGTAAAGGATACAGGGGTCAAGGTGAGGTTTACCTGACGATGGAGTAGCTGTCTCTCAAGCTGATGAAGATGGCAGGTCTTAGTGGAGTGCGCCGTGTTGCAGGTTGCGGAGAGGAGAGAGTCCTCGCAGATTGAAGAAAGCCTTGTTTCAAGCTGAGGAGATTTTTTGAGCAGACTCGAGAGTCCTTGTTGGACTAAGACAGGAAAGTCTTTAGCAGACTAAGGAGAGGCGAGTCTGTAGCAGACTGAGGGTGAGAAGTCTTTGCAGACTGAGGAAGGCTTGCGTCTTCTTCGGCCGGCGAGCTTGGCAGATCTGATGGTGCTGGAAACTGGATTCCTATTTATACTAAATTTTCTTGTATCAGCAGTTCTGCAGTGTACAAGGGGTGTAGTGTAGCCTTACACACGGATGCGTCTTATTGGGGGTGTAGGAGCGCTGCTTATTTCTTATTATCCCGCAAGGAGGCGACGACAAATTAAAACCCCCGTCTTCGAGGCAGGCTGGTTGTGATGTGACAAGGCCACGAAGGTACTGTTATCTCTCGGCGTTGCAGGAACTTCTTCCAGGGCTAAGCAACGAGTAGTAGAAATTCACAAATATTTATTTATTTAGCGAGGGTCCCTTTTGCATATCTAATTTCGGATGGGCAAAGGGGATTGTAACTACGCATGTAATTTACAATGAAGTATTCGGCTACTCAGGTTTGTGGGCATTCCTAGCTCGATACTTTTAATTCAATTTGCCGCTTATATATTTCACCCCTGAGTGCGGATAGCTCTTAGATGGGGCAAAGTCATTTGTCGAGTTCACATCTGCACCGCGCAGCATGTTGGCATGCGTCAATATTTATTCTGTGATATTTATAAGTTACCTAGGCAGATAAACATGCTGACTTGCAAGATCTCAAATATTAATATTTAAAGAAGTAAATGTCTCAGGAACGACAAAATATTTTTTTAAATTAGTATGTTTTGTTGTGTTTCTGTAGTACCTATGTTTCAAAATTTATAATATGTGCTATTGCAATTTGAATATTGTCCATAAGATACTAAAAATCACAAGCGTAATGTTCTAAGGATGTGAAGAAAGTTGCAGCAATATTTAATAATTTTAATAAAATATGTGCTGTGTCGGCTGCATCATTGTAGTATCAAATCTGTGCCATTGATTTGTATGCTATTTTCATGGGACAAACATTTCTCGTTTTGGTATTATGAAATGAGATGCTGAAACTCAATCTGCAATGTCTGAATTTGTTTTCTTCAGAAACAGAATGCGTCAACAATTAATCTAAACTGTATTGTCACTCTAAGCAGTTCACAAATGTTAACAAGTTAAAAACAATACCATTCGTACAAAATTGGAATAACGTTGAAGTTTGGTGACATCGGATTTATATGCAACTGCTCATAACTTAATTCATTTTTTTATTTTACACAGAAAGCAACATATTACATGTTGAAAACTTAAAATATGTTTAAGACATAATGTGCAAAGAATTATTAAATTGGTTTAAATTAAAACCATGATTACTATGAACATTTATTCGCCCACCTAGGACGTCTAATTATTTAAATTAATTCTTGGTAAAAACTGTAATTATATTGATTAATATTGAAATTGATTGCTGTAAATATCAGTAGTAACTTTGTAATGTGATTTACAGCTGAGTCATGTGGATATTCAAACGTAAGCCACTGTATTCATTCTTGAACTCTAGGATTAGACAAAATAACACTTCATGACGAAAACTTTAAAATAAATTAGATTTTAAGTGAAATACTATGTAATGTACCACTGTGTGGAAAATATGTCGTACAAAGCCATTGTGGTGTGATTTCAAATGCAAAATTTACGACATAGCCTCTCTCCCATTTAAACATTAGGCCTAATCTCCAAGATTTTTTTTTCGTTATAAGTATACCTCAATGCAATTTTACAAAATTTTAATCTTGTAGCATGGACATGTTTAATTGATAATAGTGCAAAAGTGAGTACGTATACATTTTCAATAATCTCTTCAGATACTGATTATGAAGAGTTCTTGATAGGGAACACAAATTTTTCAAAATAAAACATGTCTGCATAGTTTGTATTCTTTATATGTACACAAATCTCATATCTGTAATCTACTAAATTGATCCATGTCCCAATAGCTAAAAAAGTTACCTCGTTAAAATAATTTTTCAATAGTAGAAATTATTTGCTTTTACGAGTCTCAAGGGTTGTCCACTTTATTTGTTTTTTTATACTGTCTGTCTGGATAAATGCTTAACAGATCATCCCATGCCAGGCTAGCTAACAAGATAAAATCTCCGGATAGCAGTAACACGAGCTCATACAACACATTTTAAGCGTAACATGAGAATAATTTTTATCCAGAGTGCCAACCCTTGATGATACAACTTGCCCTTAGTTAGGTAATTGTTGAAGCCATGACATGTATTATTGTGTAACATTGAATACAGTGAAACCCTGATCTTATGAACATGGTCTCGCCATAACTGTACTATTTTTTAAGTAATTTCACTTCTATTAAAAAATATTTTTTTTATTCATGTGGCCTAACTTACTTATGATGAACTATAACTGCTACTAGAAATAAAGAAATGCTCATTTTAATTAGTCATGGTGTTTTTAATATAGTTCATTAAGTATTTAGCAAATTGTTGGGTGCTACGTGAATATTCATTCAAATAGCAGCATTATTATAGATAAGTTTGCACCATGAAGATGTTACTCTCCATTAGTTAGTGAAACCAAATGAAACGTCATCTCCAAAGATCAGTCAGTTGAAGTTTGATATGTTGTGTTACATGTGAAATGTAAATTTTCATCTTTTAGAGTGGCTAGGAACTCATTTATATTTATGTACACGTTTTGGAGTTCAGAAATATTTACGAACAAAAAAATGCAGCATTTCTGCTTATAATTGTAATTTATCAAGTGTAAACATAACTCGGTTAATTATGTTTTGTGTTTTTGATAAATTAGGATCTTTACAAGAAATGTAATCTGGATACATCATAAAAAGGATTGTCTGTGGTATTAATGTAAGTTTTATAACCGTTTCATATGGTTTTGCGACATGTATGTTCTGTGAGAGAGGCTGTGAAACTCGAGTCCACATCCACAAACACACAAAAGAAAATGCCAATTCATGAGTTCAATGAAATTGTAGATTTTAAACAAAATAGATGCAGATGAAATAAAATATATTAAGGAAATCAATTTTTGTTGATGTTACCTTGAGTAAGAGTATGTTATATTTGTATGTGTGCCATTTATTTTATTATCTGCAACTGTGATAAAAATGAACTAATTCTGCACAAACTACATTTCAAAGCTATGCCCAAATAAGTAAATCAGTGTTAAGTTATAACTTCTCATTGTTTTGGTAGTTTCATGAAATGTTTAATGTTTTCTAGTTGTTTACATACTAATTTCTGAGCTGTTAAAGATTCTTCATGCCTGATTTATTTTGAGCATTCAAGGCCTCAAAACGCATGAGCTCTAAGGCCGTCTTGCTCACTCACTACTTATCTCATCACTTTAACATGCAAGGTACTCAACTTGTGTATAGTCTTTTCATTGGTGATATGCCTGAACATGACTTTAAGGGGTGATCCTGTATTTTTATGGAATGCTAATAAAGATTAAAGTATATAATGTGTCTCCTAGGACAAGTAAAGTTTTAGTGTAGCAAATTTAGCATCTAAAACTTACGCTGAAAACATCTGTTTTAGCTATTTTTACTCTTAAAAAAATTATAATTGGAGTTGAACTGAGAACTTGAAACTTGTCTTTGGGAAGAAAACATTTATTAAATGATTTTAATGTGGAAGCATGTGTTTTCTACCAAACCTCTGCAACACACTTCATGCACCAGCCAGATGGAAATTGAATTTTTTTTGTGTACTTTTTGTTAGGAAGATGCCAGTGCCTATAAATATGAGTTAGGCTTCAGTTCAGAGGGAGTTAATAATTGTGCATGTTCCGCAGCAAGTGACTTTCTTTGCAAAAACCACAACAGCAGAGTGTATGATGGAATTTCATGATCCTGTGACATTTCAAATGCCAGTCTCAAGGGCCCATCAAGTTTCTCCAGCAATATATTTCAGTAACAAAAAATCCCACTTGTGAACTGGAAAATCTAGAGCTTAAAGCATTAAGATTTTCTTCAATTGTGCATAGAAAAGCTGAATATGACACATCATTCTTATTATTTATTGGTGGAAGATGCACATGAATGGTAGCTCTAAGCTGTACACTTTTGTACCTTTTCTCCAATAAATCCCGTACTACGTTATAATTCTTATCATTAACTGAAATGTTGCTTACCAGGTCCCGTGGTTCTCCTTTCAAACAGCTCAATAAGTAGTGGAGTTTCTACACTTTACTTAGACTAGGAATTTGCCCAATCATAGAGTTAAATAGTTCAGAAAATCCTGTCCACTCGGCTCAATTTCCTTTAAACACAGGAAAAGGTAAAGTTGGCAGGACTGCTGACTGTGACGCACCGTGTATAGTTGCATTACACTCACTACCCAACGAGTTTAAAGATTGTCGTTTGATTCTGTTATATACTTTACATAATTCCCGAAACACTAGTTCATGCACGACAAATTACTGTTGCACTTCTTCTATATTATACTTTTGCAATTCCCGAAACACTAGTTCATGCACGACAAATTACTGTTGCACTTCTTCTATATTATACTTTTGCTGGGGGGATTTCCACACAAAGTACAGAAATTGACCTTCACTTTGTTTCTTTAGCTTATAACCTCTTCAACCACAATCTCGAAGTCCTCAATTTTTGAGGCATCATCTTCTAGTGCTTCACATATTTCCCTTGCACTGTCAGCTTGTGACAAGAGTAAATTAAACATCATATGTAATGCCGGTGTTGTTGCTGCCACCATTTTGTGTGACGTCATTAGCTGTTACAATTCTGAAAGTGGACTGTATTTATAATCAAAGTACTTAAGCTCCCATGGTTTACCAAACCACACAGTCTAGCCTAGAAATAACGAACGTAAGCAAGTATACACTGCACTCATGTCCCGTTTGCGTAGTCTACTTCCACCTTTCACTGTACATATATCCAGTTAGCTTTCTTAACCCTTACAAGTGTTAAAAGCTGTCAGGGGTGTTACACATTATAAAGTAACTGGCATCGCGTGCAATTACACAAATTACACATAGTGGTTACATTAATCCAGGCCATTGCAACCAAAAAAAGGTTGAGCACGAATGAACACAAACCATCACCGGCCGCCATGTTAGTTCGCACTGAGTCAACCAAAACAATGGCACCAGTATGGCCAACCAAATAAATAAGACACACACACAAACAGTATTATGCACTATACACATCATGAACTATAATACTGCAGGTTAAAGTTTTCTCCATTCATTTTTTCACATATGAACTTAAATGTAATGTCAATATGTTTAGACTTTTTGAATACATCGTCATTCTTTATCATGTTGATAGTACTAAGATTGTCAGTGTTTAAGTTCACAGATAATTATTCACTATTCAGCTCCTTGTATACAGACTTCAGAAACGTTAGTTCTTTCACACACTCACAGGCATAAATAAATTCACTTTCTGCTGTGTTCGGTGACACAACAGACTGATGCTTGGTAGACCAGGTAATTGGGTTTTCATAGTACATAATGACATATCCTGATGTACTTCTCCAGAATGCTTTATCACCGGCGTAGTCTGCATCACTGTAGGCGTTGATCACTGTGGAGTTTACATCTGTTGAGTACTAAGACAACTAAAACTAAGTCTTAGATTCTGTGTTCCTTGTAGAGACGTAAATATTCTCTTGACTTGTTATCTTCTACATTAGGGTTGTCAGTTTTTCTCAAAGCTACTTTTACAGCATAGGTAATGTGTGATCTGGATCTGTTGTCAGATACAACAAGCCGCCAACTGCTCCCCTGTTATGAAAATTCAGATTTTTTTTCTGTTTTGTATTTTTCTGCACTTTCAGTTCTTTGAATGGCTGGGGTTTTAATAGATTTCGAGCAGTCCATGTTGAACATACTCAGCAACTGGGAAATGTAAGACTTCTGGTGAAGGACATCTGAGTCAGCAGTATTTTTAGTTTCATTGCCTACAAAAATTTCAGGGTCATTAGTTATTCTGACTTCAAACTCTGTTTGCAGCTTTAAGCAATACATCATTAGTTTTTCTTTCCTCACTTGATATGCATCATCAAAATTTCCAAAAAGAAGAAAGACTATTTTTACATCAAAGAGCTTAAAAAGCATTTTTTTGTATTGTTCATAGGTCGCAAGAAATTACGTGGTATTCACCGATGTGACTGAGTTGAATGTTTCTTCAAAATTGTATCCTGCCGTTTGTTATAATGTACAAGTCTAGCCATGTATACGTTGTCCTTGATGGAAAATATCCACCAACTACTGAGCAACCATTGAATTTCCTTGACACTTTATTCTTCTCAACAAACTCAAAAACATTGTTTTTCATCAGGGAGAATATTTCCTTCTCAATTGCCTTTAGCCAATGCTCTTTACCTGCACCAGAAATGTCTTCTTTGTAGGACAGTGGAATGTAGTCTTTTAGTTATATGGGCAGTTTCCCTACCCTTCTTGCTCATTTCCCATATGTGTCATTGTTCTCAGTAGATGCATTATATCCCAGGTTACTAGTTTCAATAGTGTTGTCTCCATTCGGATCAGTGTGAAAACCATAGAAGGGTTCATTACCATCACTGTCATCTTGAATTGTAGTGTGTACTGTCTTTTCACCGTTGCTGGCGGTGTTTTGGTTTTCTTCACTATCTTCACATGCATTGTTTTCTAATGTTATTTCATTAAGGGGGCACCATCGAACAAACTACTTCAGTGCTTTCAACAAAAGTTACATCTCTTGACAATTCTGTTTTTCTTTTTTATGTATTCCACAGTCGGTTCCAGTTTGATGAATATCCAACCATGACGAGATTCTTGCTTCTTTTATCCAATTTTTTTAACCTCTTCAAATCCTTTCATAAACCACATACCTAAACAATTTCAGATTGGAAAGATCAGTTCGCTCACCAAACCACAACTCGGCAGGAGTCGAGTCAACAGTGACAGATGGCTTCTGTTTAGCAAATATGTGGATGTATACTGAACATCTCCTCACATTTGTTAATTGAGGCCAGACTTAAAAAGGAGTGCTGTTGTTTTTTCCCTCAGTGTAGTTGTGCTAAGCCTTTCTGCTTGGCCATTGAGTTGAGGAGAAGCTGGAGGAGTATAATTCACCTGAATACCCCTTTCTTGACACCAGTTATGGAATTCTTAGGAGCTATACTCACCTCCCATACCACACTGAAGCTTGTATACCTTCCAGATTCCATTTTATTCTGCTTCTGCAAAGTAATACTGTGTGGCTTCGCAGAAATATGATTTGTTTTTAATCAGATCCACATTTTGAAGTGTCCATGTTCTTCTAAAGGTATCACAAAATATACTTGTGTGATTTCCATTTGCCTTTTTGCTTTTTTTCTCTCCCTCTTCCTCTCTCCCCTCCCTCTTTACCACTCCCTCTCACTCCCTCACCATCCCTCGCTTCCTCTCTCCCCTCCCTCTTTACCTCTCCCTCATCATCCCTATTTCCCTCTCATTTCCCCTCCCCCCAAATTGCTTTCTCTTTATTTATGTACTGCAAGTTTCACACTGAGTTTCCAAAGGAAAGGTTAGTCAGTTTTTTCATATTTTCAAATCTCGAATGTCCCAGTTTTTAATGCCATAACATTATGTCATTCACTTGTTAACCTTAAGATAAAAATGTTTCTTCACAATATGTCTGCCTTACTCTATTCATGCCATTATTGTGTCCTTAACACCTACAATTTTAGTACCACCTTCACTGATCTCAACTCTGTCTTCAGTGAATTTAACACTACCTCCACTTCAGTTTTATTTTTCACTGACACAAAATTTTGTTTGTTAAGCTTGGAACATATAACACATCCTTTAGTATACATTCTTTTATGTCACGTGTAAGTTTACCACACAAGTTTTCATCTGGATGTCATGATTTCAGAATTGTTGTAAGTAACATTCAACAGAGAACTGTTCATGTTGGCCATAATTGCACCCTGAGTCAAGAATCCATGTTCCCACATGGCCTTTACTAGTGGATTCTGTTAAAATGCAACCTGGGAATTTTACGTGAAGCAGACTTCCGGCCCTTGTTCCTGAAGAAGCAGTTTTGTTCACTGTAATTATTCGTTTTGCAAAGTTTAGACCCCATCGGCTTCAGTACACAGTTTCTAGAAATGTAATTTACAGCAACCAGCAAAGAGGACAGAATCTTCCCCATGATCATCTCACAGTTGATAACATTACCTAAATTTTTAATGTAACAGATAAGTTCTGAAGTTCAGACAGGCCTGTCAATTCTGAAATTGAAAAATGCTGGAAGTAGTGAGTTTATATTGTGGTTAATCTCACTTGTAAATTGAACATAGCTTGTTAAACATTTCCCTCGTGGTATTGCAAGACATGATGAGTTAAAAATTACCTTTGCTTTGTTAACTGTTTTAACAATGTACCTTTGTGTCTTGGCATCCTTCTTTCAATCCTTGTATCATTTTGTGGCGTAATCTTCACCACTATAATATTGTTGCACAAATAGAATATGTGGTTTTATACATTTTTGGTGTTATATTACTGTCTATGTTAAATTAGGTGCTTTTATGTATGCATTTATGTATGAAATGGAATGTTTTTATATCTGTGCCATATTACCCACTGAAGCAATTTGAGTGATAACTCATGGTACTTAAAGTTGCATGTACCCTGCCTATTGGTTGAAGGAAGATAATAATTAAATAAACACAGTACATGTGCTACACACAAAAGTAAGAGAGCGTGACATAGGTCGGAGCCTAGACACAAGTGCTGGGGTTGCTTTATTTCTGTTCGTTCGCTTTGCCCATGGGACGTGAAATTGGCCATGTTGGACCTTGGCAATGGTGTAGGGGCTTGCTAATGTCCACTCTGGAATTCGAACCCTGGACTCTCATTGTCAAAGCTTACTGGTAACGTGATGTAGACTTATGTTTGGACTGTCGTTTAACTAAGGAAGAGTACACTGACCAGTGTGATGTCAGCATCACGAAGGATTTTTGTAAAATATCAAACTAAAATTGTGGAGTGTTGCATTTAGGTGTTTTCTCATGTATAACTGTGGTCGTGTTGGTTTCCTAGTCAGAACAAAATCAGGAGTAGTTAGCACAATACGCCGCCGATGCCTTACCACTGTTATGCGTAATCAAGATGCTCTCTGCTGCTGCGGCCGGCTGCTTGCATGAGGCGGCGGCCGAACAGCGGCCGACACCAGTTGCGGAGGAGCGTAGCTGAAGAAGTCCTCATATGTTAGAGTAGGTATTTGGTTAGGAGGGCATTGTGCTAGGGTGAAATCCAAACCTAGAAATGTCTCCTGGTATTTGATAATATTGAAGTGTATTGGATGTGGCCCTTGCGGAAGTCTAGTAGGTGGCTCGAATAGAGGAGGTGGTCTATCAACTAGAATAGCCACTTGTTCTAACAATGAATTTAATAGCTTTTGGACTTTGATTTTCCTGTGGTATTATACACCTCCCTTTTTTACATATTGGCATAAGTTTGACTTGCATGAACAGAACTGGGAAGTATCTGGTGTAGTATGAACAGAACTGGGAAGTATCTGGTGTATCACGCATTTCTGCCATGTGGTACTGAGTACCTTACTTCCCACTAGATTTACACACACTGATATTCCTGCCCGGCCTTTTATAGCGGTGGGTGGAACGTATAGGATGTAAGCATCTCCGTAGGGTAGTCAGGTGAGGTTTCATTGTGGGTCCAGTGGTCAGCGCACTCCTTTCTCCTTTCCTTCTGCCTTTTACAGTGGTGAGGTGGAGTAGGGAAGAACCCCGATCACTAAAAGCCAAGAATGAAAGGTGTTTATCTGCCTTGGTGGCTCTTATGTGAGGTGCCTGCTATTCCTTAATAAAATAGTTAAAAATTGCCTGAAGTGCTTGTATTGGATAATATTTAATGTAATATTGTAAATGCCTTAATGGTGTGTTTGCAAACAGGGAACACTAGAACAAATAGAAATAAAACAATTATACAAGTTAAATGAGCTTTTATTAAAATATATTTAAATGATGAACAGAACTTTGATTACATAGGTTGGCTACAGACAGGGAAAACAGGGAAATTTCAGGGAATTTTTGTGCACATTAAAATGTTTACATTATTTTTAATTCTCCTGTGCAAAAATGTTTGATGTTCCTACAATTGGTGGCGTTGTGAAAGTGACTTTTGCTGAATGCTGGCTGGTGAGTTGGAACATCAGTATTTGTGGCGTACTTTAAACCGGGAACCAGTCTATGAAAGGCTCCTTATGGGGTGCCACAGAAGTGATATTTCATAAAACATGAAATTGTTTGCAGACTTGTTGAAGTAATCACGTACGACTCTGGTTGGCTTTACACCTAACTAGGGATCCTTGTCGCCTACTCTTCCTTAGTGTGGCTGACTTTAGTACTTTTCTTTATACCATACATCCATAGGAGTGGTGCAAAGAGTGGCGAGCTAGGAAAGCAGTTACTGCCTCAAGTCCAACCTGAGCTGTAATCCAGTGCCAACTGTCCTATGCAGTTTAAACCCTCCCGACTGGAGAGGCCTCACCTCCCAGTCCCTCCACACTCCCTATTTCAGCCTCCTTACAAGACCACTGGGATAACAGGGAACACTAGAACAAATAGAAATAAAACAATTATACAAGTTAAATGAGCTTTTATTAAAATATTTAAATGATAAATGGGGCTGCACTATCCTAGTAATAATAATAGTATAATCAAATAACAATTGAAAATTAGAAAGGGGTTTGACTTTAATTCAGGCGAAGGCATCCTGAAGCAAATATTAAGAGTGTATGTAATTGTTATGAGCAGTAAGTGAATTAATAAAATGCTACAATAATTTCGTAAAGAGGGAGTGTTCTCAAGGAACCAGATTAATTTATGTTAAGCAGCACCAGAAGGGTGCTGAATAATAGTGTGGCTGATACCAAGAAGGAATGTCGTCTTACACGTCTATCCAAGGAAAACTTGGAGGAATGGTTAGGTAAGATTTGACGGTGCTGGCAGGACCCTCTGGTAGGCGTTGGTGTCCGGAAGGCCTCTGGAGCTGGAAGACCCTCTTGACTGCTAGTGGGATGGTGACTGGATACCTTTATCTGTGCAGTGCTCTCCCGCGCGGTAGGAAGGTACTGATATATCTTGCTAACCCGTGCATCCTGGAGGCTGTAACTCTCCGGCGGGTGGTGCTCTGCTCTCCAGCGGCGGGATTGAGCTACACCGTGGCCGTCCTGGAGTAGCGGGTGATTCAAACTATAGTGGAGGGGTGATGCTTGTGACAGTTTCTTGGTGTGGTATAGTATTATGTAGGAGCACGTGTTAGATTCTTAATATGGGGGCTGTCCGAAGGCACTCTTGTAGACCCGTGTCGTGTCTCCCATTCTTCGTTCCGTAGTGAGTTGTGACTGGCCCATAAGTATTAGAGCTTTCCAAGATGGGACGCAGTCACAAGTAGAGTGCGCATGTAAAATGTGCAGAAAGTGTCACACGTGTGTAAACTGTTATTTGTTAAATGAAGGATTATTAAAGGTTTTACTTTTGTCATGCTTTTGTTTGTCACTGTTTCTTGATATGAGCTAAAATGTAAAATGATTTTACAAATACGTGTATTGTGTGCTGTGCACAAATTAGAATAGGTTGGTTTGTTAGCAGCATTTTAAACTGTGCCATTTACTTTCCTGTATTTAAATATTTAAAATTTTATTATTGAATACAAATGTTTTTATGTCAACAGTTTTGTGGCGATATTAGTGTATTTCATTTTCTTGAAAAAAAGTTTTGAGTTGTAAGATGTATAGAAATAGGGCTCTTTCTTATACTATGTCATAAGAAAATTGTAGATATATATTTATTTTTAATATTGAATACAAGTGTTATAAATTTTATTGTCACATTAATGTATCAATTTTATTTTCTTGAATAAAATTTTTGATTTGTTAGATAATTACAGATGTGGCAGTTGAATTTGCTGCAGCATAAGAAAACATATACGCACATATTTACTTATTGATTTATTAATGTATAAATTTTTATATGCATTTTATGCCAGGTCAAGTGTCAATTTAATGGTATGTAAAACATACTGATACATAAATATGATGGAAATATCTTGTCTATACAAAACTATAGAAAACTATAGAGGGAGAAAAAGAAGAGATCAATAAAGAACTTAAGAGTTATCCAGTGGTCAGGGGCTTATGGCTGTGGCCAAGAGTATATGAGGCAGATGATCCTTTCATCCACATCAGACCCAGTCTGGGGCATATGGCATAAAATATATTTTGCAATATTACTGTTTAGTAATGAATGAAAAAGGAGATATTTGATGTTACTGCGGGACTATCAGACTAACATTATATAATACTTTTGAACTAAAATGAAAGAAAATATTTTTTGTTGAATTTTCTCAAGTTTGTTTGAATCTGTATTTTTTATTGGATTCCAGACAACTGAACAGTATTTTAATTTAGATCTAACCAAAGTATAATATGTAATTATATATATATATGCCGACCAACAGTACAATACCTATGATAGGTGGGCACATAAACATACAACATAAAAAGACAATACATTACACTATACAGGACAAGTAAAAACAAACAAGACAGACAAGACAAACACATAGGACAAACAAAGAAACAGATTATACATGGAGAACAGAAAGAAACTAATGATGAACTAATTTTCACTATAATGTGCATATAGAAATTTAATACTAAATCACAAAAGTTATAATGTATAACATTTAAAAAGCTCCTTAAAAGTAATTTTTCTAGACAAAAATGGGTTGATGCCAGAGAAATATTTGTTGTAAATGTTAGTACATCTATTGACTAAGTCCTTTTTGTATGTTACAGAAGAGAACATGGGAAAGGTCCTATGAGTATATACAGGAGTTTTTAAACCTACTTTATACTGTACAGCTTGACAAATTGTAAAAGCTAAAATGGAATTAATTAAAAAAAGAGCATCGTTTTTTAACTTTAGTCTTTTTTAACTTTAGTCTTTAGTCTTTTTTAACTTTAGATCCATTGCATTTGTAATACACCTATTACAAATGGGTATGATGTCCTCTTGTAGCAACAAGCAATCTGAGACATCTTCAATACTTCTATAAATCTTAAGATCTTCAATATAAAGAAGGGCATTGAATGCCCTATTATACTGATGATATCATTCATAAAAATATTGAAGAGTAAGGGTGCTAATGTGCTTCCTTGAGAAACACCAGAAAAGACGGGACACGAACTAGGGAAAGGAATTATCTCATTTAACAGCAAAGGTTGTGTTTAAAAAATAATTGGAAAATCATTTGACATAAGAGTGATCTATTCCTAAAATTTTCAATGTTTGTAGAATAATTTCATGTTGGCAAGAATCAAAGGCTTTCTGTAAATAAAAAAAATATAACATCAACTTGATTTCTAGTAGATACATGAAAATATAAATCGTCTACAAAATTATATAAATGGGAGGTTGTCGTTCTACCTATCTGGAAGCCGTGCCCTGATTAAAAAATTTAATTTTTATTAAAGAGAGAAGTATGTGTAAATATTACTTTTTCAAACATTTTTGACATGCTACACAGTAAAGAAATAGGCCTATAGTTATCAACATCCAGTTCATTTCCCTTTTTAAAAATCGGAACAACTGCGCACTTCCAAATATTGGGATATGTACCACTGGTTATGCTTAAGTTAAATATATATGTTAATATAGGGGTGAGAATGTCAGCGCAACATTTAATTATAAAATTCGGTATATCATCACAACCTGTAGCCTTACTACTTCTTAGCTTTTTAATAGCCCATAATACAGATCCTTACATATTTGTAACAAGGTCGTACTTTAAATTATTTAGTGTGTACTCCTATAGAGTTATTGAGTATGTTATTACTGGTGATGGGTCATTTTGGGGTTTTCATGTCTTTGCAATGTATTTTTGTATTTGTGCTGTTTCTGATTTGGTTATTGTATTGTATTATATGTTAATTTTTATGTTGTCTTGTAATGTGGTGCCACCCAGTAATTGGTTTTTAACTGTTGGATGTCATATAAAGCTTAATTAAATAAAAATAATAATGGGATTTGATTTCCTAGTAAAAGATATATGCACAATCTTAGCTAAGTTTAAAGACATTGATATAACATTATGCTGTGTTAGAATTGCATTTATATAATTTTGCAGTAATTTACAATCATTTACATCTTTAATATTTTTGTATATCCTAAGATCATCATCAAACAAAAGAGTACTTGGGTGTCTTAAAACTGAAACAATATCACTAATAAAAATATTAAAAAGTAACTGCGATAAAGTGCCTCCTCGAGGGACTCCTGACAAAACTTTAAAAGAAGATGATAATGAATTTTCAATCCTCACAACAAATGATTTATCATTAAAATAATTAGAAAACCTGTGAACAAGGATTTGTCTAATCCTAAAGCATTTAATTTTTTAACTGTAATACTGTCCTGGCACGTATCAAAGGCTTTTTGCAAATCAAAATAAATAACATCAATTTGATTCATTAAATCAATTAATATTTGATCAGGGTAGTTTACTAGTTTAGCCTCAAAAAATAATAATAATACTTAACTTCCACAATTGTTAAGTAAGGGAGAAATATATAGGTTACCTAAAAGAATTTTTTTGTTAATGTTAGTGATTTCAACCCAGACCGCATATATATTATTTTTTAAGAAATCATACTTTTGTATTGTACTTGGAAATATTAAAGAATTACCCGTTGTTGAAACCCCACCACCTCTATTAAATTGAGTCAATTTAGGATCTCGATCTTTACGAAAAATTGAATAGTAGTTTGAAAAATAGTGAGAATTAACACTTTTACAATTAAACCATGTTCCTGTATAGAATATTATAGGGTAATCTAAACTGCTAATATTTTGAGAAAATATTACAGATTTGGTTCTTAGACTTCTCACATTTTGATAATAAACACTAAATAGATCTTTCTTACTATTTATTTATTTCCAAAGCAGCTACTCCGATTGCACATCTAGTCTTTAGTTACATTTTTGGCTCCCCCTGCCATCTCAGCAATATTAAAAGATGGATATACATCAACTGTAATATTATCTGCATTATGTGCATTGTAAAGTAGTTCACTTGGAAGGTGACCGTAAAACGGACTGCTAAGACACCCGGCCGGCCAAAAAACTGCATAGAAGATTCTGTCTAAAGTCTGACTCGCCTACAGCCATGTAGAAAGAATAGGAATCATACGTAGTTTTTAAGCTTAGCAACTTTTAAGTTCAACACATTCAGTTCTTGATTAATATAACCAACAATTTCTCTTCAATATTTATATGAAAGACATCATCAGTGTAATAAGGCATTCAAATGCTCTTCTTTATGCTGATGATCTTAAGATTCATAAACGTATTGTACGTAGTCTTGGATTGCCTGATACAAGAGGACATCACAGCTATTAGTAATTGGTGTAGCGTAAATGCAACAACAATAATAATATTAATAATAATAATTATTATTTATTTATTTAAGCTTTATGTGCAACCCAACAGTTCAAAACCAATTACAAGGTGGCACAACATATACAAGACAACATAAAACAAACACATAATACAAAACTAGAAAATAACAAAAACAAACAAAAAAAATTACAAAGACAAAGAAACCCCAAAATGACCCATCACCAGTAATAACATATTCAATAAAGTTAGACCTTGTTACAAATTTGTGTAATGTTTAAACAGCTCTAAAAATGTTAACATTTTTCCAATAAAAGGATCAAAGTTATAAAAGTATTTGTTATAGTGTAGTATACATATATTAATATCTTTTTTAAATGGCGAAGTTATAAAAGTATTCATTAATCAATGTCTATAGCTAAGTCCTGCACAGTTATTAACATATGAGCAATTAATAAAAAATAAGAAACTATTTACTAGAAATAAGGCATAATTAATTTTTCATGGAATTAATAATGTTTGAGAAATATGTCTTAGCAATTCATTATCATAATCAAATTTTTGATTTATTTGAAACCTAAAACGAATAAGTTTAAACAATTTTTTTTGAACATTTTCTATCCTAGAAGAATCGGTGGCTCATAAAAAGTTCCAAATAACAGAACAATATTCAAGTTTTGATCTAACTACTGCATAATACAGACATAGTAAAGAAGCAAAGGAAGAGGCTGAATAAGTAATGAACTTATCAAAATCTAATGTCCTACTTATGTTGATAAATAATCAACATTATGATGAAAGTGCAATTTTGCATTTAATATTATCCCAAGGTCATGTATGCAATCAACTTTACTAATCAATAAACTATTTACATAGTACTAATGGAGAAATGGGGCTTGTTTTCCTAGTAAAAATATATGTTCAATCTTAGGTAAATTTGATGACATTGAATTATCATTACAGCATCTTCAAATTGCATTTATGTTATTCTGTAGTAGTTTACAATTAAGATAGTCAGCAAACGAAGAGGACTTGAGTGTCTTAAAACTGAAACAATATCATTAATAAAAATAATTTAAAAGTAATGTCAGGAGTCCCTCCTTGAGGAACTCCTGACAAAACTTTAAAAGAAGGTGATATTTTAAATCCTTACAATAAATCATCTATCATTAAAATAATTGGAAAACCAGTGAATAAAGGATTTGTCTAAACCTAAAGAATGGCATTTTTTAACTGTAATACTGTGCTGGCACATATCAAAGGATTTTTTGCAAATCAACATAAATTACATTAATTTGACCCTTTTTAGTTATACTTTCGTGAAGTTCATTAACAAAATTAAATAAATTTGCTGTAGTTTGTTTTTCCTGTTTGACAGTCATGTTGGTAGTTTATTAGATTTTTTGTATAAAAATTAAGGTGTGTATGAATTATCTTATCAAAAATTTTTGAAAAACTACATAAAGATATTGGCCTATCATTATTGACTTCTTGTTTGTTCCCTTTTTATCGATTGGAACTACAATGGCTTGTTTCCATAAACCAGGGTAGATATTACTAGATAGACTCTAGTTAAAAATATGTGTTAACAAAGGACTTAAAATATTTGCCAAGCTTTTAGTTACAAAATTCGGGATAATATCAATACCAGTAGCTTTTTCTACTCTTGAGCTCTTTTATATCCCACAGTTCCAGACTTTGTGTAATTGCGGAGGCTGACAGCTGCAGATAATTATTGGAGCTTTTACTTAAATAGTTATTACGATGTGTATTATTCACATACACCCCAGAAAAATGTTTAGCGAATAAGTTTGCAATTAACTCAGGTTCATGAACCATGGGATGATAATTTTTTTTTTCTATAACCTTTTTTCATTACTTTGATGTAATTCCAAAAAATGGTAGGATTAAATTTTAATGTATTGTTTATATTTTCTTGCCACTCAAGTTTGTCAATTCAAATTGTTTCTTTAACCAATCTTCTATATTGTGAAATCAAAAATAATTTTCATCTATTTTATTTTTTTGTATAGTCTATAAAAAATGTTTTTATTTTTAGCAGTTTGATCAAATCCTTAGAAAACAAAATGGGATATTTGCTTTTAAAAATGTTCTTTGTAGGAATATATTGATTTATTATTACTTGCGACTCGAGAGTTAAAAAATCAACCATTTGATTAACATCATCCATGTGAAAAATCGGGCTCCCATCAAATGTATTAGAGGCAGTATACAAAGCTAAATAATCTCCCTTCTTATAATCTTTAACTAACAAAACATAATTTCTATGTATGGTGTAGTCAACATTTGTATTGCAATAGCAATACAGTGCAGGATGGTAATTTTCTTCATCAATCAATTATTAGTTGCATATTTCACATTTAAATAAAAGTTTGAAAAAACCAAGTCTAATGATTCAGTGAAAGGTTTTGTAATTTTTAGTTGGTTAAAATTAAGTAGAGACTTTTAGTGTAGGAGTAATTGACCTTTTTGTTTTACATAAAAATGGTTAATATTTTGGGTATGATTGGAATTTCAATCTATGCCTTGTAAATTGAAATCACCTATAATTAATATTTGATCAGGGTAGTTTACTAGTTTAGCCTCTGAAAATTTAAAATAATACTTAACTTCCACAACTGTTAAGTAAGGGGAAAATATATAGGTTAGCTAAAAGAATTTTTTTGTTAACGTTAGTGATATCAACCCAGACTGTGTGTGTGCGCGTGCGCGTCTCTCTCTCTCTCTCTCTCCCCCTCCCCCTCCCTCTCTCTCCCTCCCTCCCCTCTCCTCCCCCCTCCCTCTCTCCCCCTCCTCTCTCCCTCCCTCTCTCCCCTCCTCTCCCTCTCCCCCTCTCTCTCTCTCCTCCCTCCCTCCCTCCCTCTCCCCCTCTCCCCCCTCTCTCTCTCTATATATATATATATATATATTATATTGTACTGAGAATTTATACTAAAGTTATTAAACCATGTTTCCGTTAGGCAAATTAATGAATTTGCCAATCATGTTTAGGGGAAAGTCTAGGGATTTGGTTCTAAGCCCCCTTACATTTTGATAATACAATTCAAACTCCCAAACTGACATCTATTGTTCTTAAGAGCACCTTCGAAAGCCTGTGCATTATTTAACTGATGATACAACTCCTCCAGCTTCTTCATTCGGTTGACAAGTATTAACAGAGGAGGAGTCATTTTTAGGTGTATACAGTTGTTCATTTAGTAGTCTCCCATAGAAGGGACTGATTAGGCAGCCAGCAGGCCAGAAACAATGTTAAATATGCAGTCAAAATCATCTTTCATTACTGCTATATAAAAATATGAATAGGAACTATTTGGTTTTCAACTTAACCACCTTCAAGTTTGTAACTTTAATTTCTTGATTTATATAGGCTACAATGTCATTGTCATGTACTTCAGGTGCAAAGCGTCATAGAAATATCACCTTCATACATGGTCATGTTACCTTAATTTTTATGCTAACATTATTGCGGACGCCCAGCTGTTCTTGTTTTCTGGGAAATGTCGTCTTAGTTGCTAACGCACCACTTGCCATTGAGGCCTTCGTGCCGCCCCTGCTGATGACGATGACTTCGTCAGCAGTTGGCTATTTTTGTAGCTCTGACTGATCTGCATGTTGAGGAACCTGTGTTGCCAGCTGAGCTTTTCCTTGATGGAACTTATTGTTCTTATCAGAAGCGGCTGCAGCGTCCACTTTTTTCCTATCATTTCATTGTAGAACCTTTTCTGAACATTATTTTGATTAGAAACTAATGTCTGTGTTGATTCAGAGTTATCTCCACATAACACACACTGGTTTTTATTTGCTGTTTGTAGGCTTTGAAACATAGCTTGCAGTAGCGAGTTTTCTTCTTTAAGGTCTTTGACCTCCTTGGAATGATTGTCAATCTTATTACATAAAGTGTCAAACATATTATTGAATTGTAGAATCCATCGTTTCTGCTATTTTAAACATTGTCTCTTGTTTCAAGGAAGTAGACGAATCGTTATCGCCCAACGATATTACTAATTGATTGTCTTTACTATTACCTGACATAGATTTACTGTCACCTATCTGCTTTTTTTTTTATGTGAAAAGCCAAACATGTTTATATCTTCATTACACTTTGTGCATGTTTCACAAAGATATTCACTGCTGTTACTCGTGCCAGTACAATTACAATGGAATCTAGTCCCGCATGAGTCCATGCACTCAACAAACTTCTGTTTACTAAAGAAAGGTTTGCCACATAATAGACATAAGTGCGAGCTTGGGGGCATGTAGAAACCCTTAAAGTTCAAACGTAACAGTGTTTCTGACACTTTATACTTACGTATATACTCTACTCTGTTAATTACAATATTATTGACAACATATGTATGTATAACGGATAGTTTTCCTTGTAAAAGTGATTCACATGGTTTTAGATTCATTTAATGCCATGGCATTATCTATACACCAATTCCTAATAGTAATATCCTGCTGTAGCAGTACACAATCCCTCCCATCCTTAACACTCTTATAGATCTTTAAATCATCAGCGTAGAGAAGTGCATGAGAATGTTTTACTACACCGATAATATCATCTATAAAAACTTTAAATAGCAGAGGGGAGAGTGTCCCGCTTGGGGAACCCCAGACAATACTGAAAAGGAATTGGAATAAACATTAACTATTCTAACAACAAATTTTCTGCCAAAAAAATTGTTAACCAAGCAATATATAAATCATGGAGGCCATGTCTTGTAATTTTTTCAAAATGATCACATGTTGACATGTGTCAAAAGCTTTTTGAAGATCAGACAAAATAATATCCATTTGATTTCTAGGTTAAAACTTCTTTATATAAGTCATTCACAAAATTAAACAAATTAGTTGTAGTAGTTTTTCCAGATTGGAAGCCATGTTGTGTTTCTATTATTAAATTTTGTGTATGAAAATTTAGAAGTCTTTGTATTACCTTATAAAAAATCCTTGGAGAAGCTACAAAATAAAGTTATAGGCATGTAATTATTAATATCCTGCTTGTTACCTTTCTTTAAAATTGGCACAACATTTACTTGTTTCCAGATGGATGGAAAAACACCACTAGAAAGACTACAATTAAAAATTTGAGTAAGCGGTGTGGTTAATCTAGCACAGCCTTTAAGAATAAAGTTTGCAATATCGTCATAACCATTGGCTTTACTACTTTTGAGCTTTTTGATTGCCCAAAGTACCATACCTTGTTTAATAGTAGGAGTATTAATAATTAAATTATTCCCTTGAGGTTTATTTGAGCAATAGTTAACAGTTTTTTGTACATACGTTTTAGCAAAAAAACTACCAAAAATATTTGCAAGATCAACTGCATCCTGTATTGTTTTATTATTAATAAACAAAGTTATATTTTCTTTAAAACCTTTCGTCATTGTTTTAACATAATTCTAAAAATCACTTGGATGATGCTTTAAATTATTATTAATCTTTGTTAACCAGTTTAGCTTATCTGATGTGATTTTATCCTTAGCCAATTTACAATATTCCAAGAACCGTTCATAATTTAAAACAGATTTAGTTTTTTTTATGTAACCTGAATAATGTTCTTTCTTTTTTAGTAATCTTTATCAAGTCATAGGGAAACCAAAAAAAGATATTGTCTATTTTTTCCTCCTTTGCTTAGGAATATACTGATTAATCAGGAATTATAAAGTACTAGTTACATATTCTACCATTTGATTGATGTCAGTCATCTGAAAGACAGGCGTCCAATTAAAATTGTTAATTGGTAAGTACAGAGACAAGTATTTCACCTATTCTATAGTATCTAAAATAAGTGGGATTATTATTGTAAGTAAATTTTCCAGATTCTGTTGTACCATAGCAAAGTAAAGCAGAATGATAGATATCTTTCTCCACAATCGGGTCAACAGATTTATCAACTGTAATATAAGAATTATAAAAAACTAAATTGAATAATTCTGCCGAAGGTTTACTAAAGTTAAATTGCTCCAAATTAATTAGATTTGTAAACTGTAAAAGAGATTCTAGTGTGTAATATTCTGTACATGTAAAGAATTCCACTCTATTTCCGGTATATTAAAATCGCTGACAATTTGTTATTTGATTGGAATAATTTAACAATTTAGCCTCTAAAAATGTAAAATAATCCTTTAAAACTACTGTAACTGGCAATTGTGGATGTGGAGGAAGGTACAAATTGCCTATAATGATTTTATTTTAATTAGTACTAGTAATTTCAATCCAAACTGATTCAATATTTTCTTTATCCAGATAAAATTTTTGGGTGACATGCAGATATTTCAAAACATTTATTGCAGTAAGACACCTCCTCCTCTACTGAGTTTAGTTATCTTAGTATCCTTATCTTTACGGAATATACAATAAGTACAGGAAAATAATATGCATTAATACTATAGTCATTAAACCAAGTTTCAGTAAGACATATAATGGCATAGTTAACACTATTAATGTTTTGCGAAAACACTTGTGATTGGTTCTAAATTCTCTTACATTTTGGTAACAAAGATAAAAATCTCTGGACGGCATTAACAAAGTAAAATAATAACACCTCTGTCTGCCTCATTTTACTTATGTATTTACAACGGCTCGTGCCATCTCATTAGTTTGTTCCAAAGTTTGTTCTTCTGTAGTAGGCACATTTATGTGACTATGTAGCTGCTTGTTCTGAAGCCTGCCGTAAAATAGGCTCATCAAACAGCCAGCGGGCCAAAATACAGTGGTGAAAATTTGGTCAAATTCAGAATCTACCACAAAAACATAAAAGGAAGAATATGAGTCATAGCGAGTTTTTAACTTTGCCACTTTAAGGTTGGATACTTTCAATTCTTGATTTATATAAGTTACTGTGTCATTTCCTGAACTTCAGGGGCAAATCTGGACACAAACAGCGCTTTCATTTTGGGTTTAACCACTTTTGGTACTATTTTAATATTGATATTGTTTCTGACACCCATTTGGATCAGCTTCTTGGAAACGGCCTGCCGATCAGCCGGTGACCCACTTTCAATGGTGGACTTAGTATAAGTCCACACTTGTGGACCAACACAAAACTGTCGTCATCAGCAGCTTACTGCTGAGCTTCACCTTTTTCATTTGGACGAACAAACGGCGTGGTCTTACCATATGCTACTTTGTTATTTAAATTGCCGGTCAAGTTTGAGGATGTAGTTGAACTATTACTAATCATTTCACTGTAAGTTTACTTTTTATTCACAGGATTAAACCTAGAAACTTCACATTTAGCACATACAATTTTTTTCATTTTTTTTCGTCGCCTGAAGACTTTCGAACATGGCCCTTAAGGAGAATTATCCTCTTTCAATTCTCATACTTCTTGTTCGGTTCATCAATTTTAGTGCAAAGCATCTCAAATAAATTTTTTACTATAGTATCCATGCTTTCCGATATTTGTTTTGATGTTATATTAGCAACCATGAGATCATCAAGCACAATGTTTACAACAGAATTCTTTTGTCTACTCGTCGAACTAGATTTCTCCGTCACTGTATTTTTACGAATACGTTTCGGTGATATTCCAAACATATATTGTTTGTTGCTAAGATTCATACATTTATATTCTGCACTTGAGTCAACAACACGCAGATCATGGATCTGCAACCCATAAGAGCCCGCACACTTTACGACATTCTGTCTCCCATAAAATGGTTTACCGCATGCTTGACACAAATCGGAACTTGGGGGCATATAAAAACCCCTAAATTCCAAAGGTTCGGGCATTACCGACACAATTTCCACTAAATAAACAACTCTTTCACAGGAGTAAAGGTAGCACACATCCTTCCTCAACAAGCGCCCAGCCAACAATTTTTTTTTTAAGTGCTAGCCAACAGCGTAAGCCTATAATATGATGGCACTGATACATAGAAAACTAACTCTACATAACAACACACAGGAACAAAAAACACAAATACAGGACAAACATAACATAAAGATAAACAATAAACATAATGGACATTTGTCTAAGAATAATACAAAATTAGTGGTTAATAAAGCTCTAAACAGGTAAAAGGATTTGCTAAGTTACAAACATGCTACCGACGAAGTAAATGCTTATAAAGCTCCAAAAAGGTTAATTTCTTATCTTTGAAGGGATCAAAGTCATAGAAGGATTTAT
Source organism: Dryococelus australis (assembly GCA_029891345.1). Lineage (NCBI taxonomy): Eukaryota > Metazoa > Arthropoda > Insecta > Phasmatodea > Phasmatidae > Dryococelus > Dryococelus australis. The sequence goes on from CM056996.1 coordinate 193,371,198, forward strand.
TAAAATTATTAACCCATCTATTAGCAATATCTTTTCTGTGGTGTAGCATGGAAGAAATTTGTGTAACTCTGTGTTTATAGTTTGGAATTTTCAAACATACATTATTAATAACGACAGAACAATACAAATATGACTGAACGGCATTGACTAGAAACAAAGCATCATTTATATCACAACATGCTTTAAGTGTTAATGTGTTAAATCTACGAAGCTCATTATTGTAGTTGAAATCCAAATTATTTGAGAATCTTGTAAAAATAAGTTTGAAAATCTTTTTTTTGTTCATATTCTAGTGTGTTCGAGTCAGAAGTTGTAATGTAATTCCATATGACAAAACAATAATCTAATCTAGATCTAACTAAAGAATAATAGACACAATAGTGATTCAGGTGAAAATGCAGAAAAAGTAACAAACTTAATTAAACCTAAAATACGACTAGAATTACGTATCAAACGCTCAACATGAAAATGAAAATAAAATTTATAATCAAGGGTTGTTCTTTGATCAAGAACATATTTTACTATATTTAATGGATTATTATTAACAGAATATTTGTACATAATAGAATTTGTCTTCCTGGTAAAGGAAATACATATAATTTTATTAATATTCAATGACATTAGATTATCAGTACACCAATTTTTGATTGCACAAATGTCATTTTGTAGATGAACACAGTCCGTACTTTCTTTGATATTTTTGTATTTTTTAAGGTCATCAGCGTAAAATAAGGCTTGTGATTTGCGTACAACATGGACAATATCATTAATGAAGATGTTAAAAAGTAATGGCGTTATAGTACCACCTTATGGAACACCAGATGATGCATGCTAGAAGGAAGAAAGAGAGGTTTCAATTTTAACAACAAATTTCCTATCAGAAAGATAATTACCAATACATTTAATATATGAGTTGTCGAGTCCAATATATTGTAGTTTTATAAGTATTACTCGGTGTTGGCAGGTAAGTGTCTGTGTATGACTTTCTCAAATATTTAAAAGAAACTACAAAAGAGAGAGATTGGCCTAAAATTGTTCACATCATGTTTGTTACCTTTCTTAAAAATAGGAACGACAATTGCCTGTTTCCAGAGACTGGGATAAACGCTACTAGACAAACTATAGTTGAAAATGAAAGTTAATATAGGAGTAAAGTTCCTGTGGCCTTGCTACTTTTAAGTTTTATAATAGTCCATTGAATCATTCCTTGAGTGATTGAAGGAGTTGATACAAGTAAACTATTTTCAAATCATTTGCTTTGCAAGTTGAAGTTCTAGGATGACTACATATACTTCAGCGAACTGTTTACCAAACATATTAGCTACAGCTCTAGGATCTTGAACCATTTTACCATTGGATATTAGAGTTTTGGTTTCATTGTATCCATTTTTCATAGTTTTAACATAGTTCCAGAATCAGTTCGGGTTATGTTTCAATTCGTCATTGATTTTGGATTACCACTTACTTTTATCAACTTTTATTTTATCCTTCACTGCCTTCCTGAGGTCAAAAAAACAAGAATAATTATAGTCAGATTTGGTTTTTTTTTATATAGTCTGAAGTAGTGAACTATCCTTTTCAATATTTTTATCAAATCATGAGAAAACCAGATGGGATATTTACTTTTATTTCTTATACATTTAGGAATAAACTGGTTAATTATAAGTTAGGTTTGACTAGTTAAGTAGTCCACCATATTATTTACATAATTCATAGAATAAATAGTTCTCCAATCAAGTTCATTTAATGCTTTATACAGAGATAAATAGTCACCTTTTTATAGTTCCTAGTTTAGGAAGAATTGTTCACACCTTTTTTAAAGTAAACCATACCTTTGCAGACTAATGCAGGATGATAAACATCTTCCTCAACAATTGGGTCTACATATTTTTCAATATTAATATAAAAATTTGAAAAAACCAAGTCTAATAATTTTGAAGAAGATTTGGTAAAGTTATGCTGTTCCAAATTTAATGAACTCAAATATTGTACGAGATCTTTACCTTTAAGTTTATTATAATAATAAGCAATATTCTGAGTATGTAAGCTAATCCAATCAATTCCCGGTATGTTGAAATCACCTACAATAATTATTTGATAAGGTAAACAGTCAATTTTAACTCTAGAAATTTAAAATAGTCTTTAACTTCATTAACAGACAAATGTGGAGGAAGATATAAATTTCCAATCAAAATTTTATTGGGATTGCGTACTTATGATTTCAACCCAAACAGATTCTATTCCATCTTTCAGAAACTCAAATTTTTGAACAGTATGAGGATAACATTCGGAATTGATAGCAATTAGGACCGCACCTCTTCTATTGAGGTTAGTAATTTTGGGATCACGATCTATACGAAAAATACTGTAATTATCTAATAAATAGTGAGAGTTTAAATTGTTAGTTTTAAACCATGTTTTGGTTAAACAAATGATTGGATTATCAACGCTACTAAGATTTTCTGTAAAAATCAGTGATTTGATACGAATACCTGTAACATTTTTATAGTAAACATAGAAATTATTATCACTCCCAGATGACATAAAGTAGTAATTTAAACACCTCCGGCTGCCTCAACATAACTTAAGTTTCATCATTGACGATTCCTCCAGCCACCTTGTTTGAGTTGCTTATCGCAGCCAAAACCAATTCTACAGTCGTAAACTTTAATGCGCTAGTAGTGCTAAACAGTTGATTATCTTGCAATCTGTCGTAAAAGGGGCTAATCAAACAGCAGGCAATCCAAAATACAGTATTAATAATACAATCAAAGTCTGATTCTACAACAGAAACGTAAAAGGAAGCATAACTGTCAAATCTAGTTTTTAGTTTGCCAACCTTTAAATTTGAAACTTTAAGTTCCGGGTGGATATATGACACAATCTCATTTTCTTGGACGTTGGGATCAAAATGACACAAATATTGCCTTCATACATGGCTTCACAGTTTAAGGAACAGTTTTAATATTCATGTTGTTCCTAATGCCTACTTGAATTTGTTTCCTCACTGTAGGCGGCCTTGTAGCAGGTGACACACGTTCAGCCGAGACCTTTGTTCTGCGTCTGCCAACAAAACTCTTGTCATCAGCAGCTGGGTGTGCAGGAAGTTCTTGCTGATCAGTCATTTTTTCAGACACACTTGTTGATGGCGTGGCTTTACCATATGGTAGCTTGTTGGCCTCAGAATAAGCAGCAGATATCTGAATTTTTACTAACAACTTCACTAAAAGAATTTTTTTAGGAAGATTAAGAGTTGCGCCAGCAGCAGAACATACTGACCAGACATTTACTTTAGTACTCTGCTGTTTTTCAAACATTTCCCGCAGTAATGTATTGTCCTCTCTAAATTCTTTCACTTCCTTAGCAAGTTCGTCAATCTTCATGCAAAGAGTCTCAAATAACAGTTTTACACTCGAATCCATGTTTTCTGTTAGTTTCACAGAAGTTAATTTCATAGAATAATCGTCTGGACTAGCCACTTCAGTGTCAACAAGCGTAACTTTAAGAGTATAATTTTTATGACCATTAGCACTAGATTTTTCTACCACATTATTATTTTTACTGTTACGTTTGGATGAGAAACCAAACATATTTGTTTCATCACTGCAGTTCACCCAGATAAAGTCTTGCCCAACACTTACTGAAACATACTGTGTATGCCAATGAGCGCTGCATGAACCAGCACACTTTACCGATTTTTGTCTACCATAAAACGGTTCACCGCATTTTTTACATATGTCCGTACTAGGGGGCTTATGAAAGCCCCGACAATCCAAGGGTACCGGAGTTTCAGACACTTTAACTTCTAAAATACCACAATCTCGCAGGAGCGGAGGTTAAGCACATCCTCTCCCTACAAGCTCCAGGCTGATAAATAATAATAATAATTTTATTTTAATTTCATTTCATTTATTCACACATGTTGAAGTGTCCCCGAACAGCTAGAAACCTTAGTAGAGGTGCACTTATACATGAAAAACACAACTGTTACATAACAAATAGAACAAACCATCACCAAAAAGAAATACAAACACTAGACATGATAATGACATAACATAAACATAAAACAAAAAATTTTACTAAACTAATATAATAATTATGTATATAAACTAAATAATTAAAATTAATTATAAGGTTTGTGATGTAATATTTGTTTGACCGAAATTTTGTTGTTAATAAAAGGATCTATATTTAATACACATTTATTTACATTATCAATACATTGTTTAATTAAATCAAAAGATCTGTTTGAAGATATAAATAATAAGGGAAATCTTTGATGATGCTGTGGGACTTTAAGACATATACTATGTAATATTTTTGAGTTATTTACATCACCAAATAACACAATTTATCAAGAAAACAGTGTCTATTACTTTTTGAAACAAATAGTATTAGTATTAAATTTTCCTAGAAGCATATTATAAACAAATTTCTAATTACCTTTTGATATAAAATTTATTAAACATGAAACGAAAAGCTTTTTGTTTAATTTTCTCAATTCTGATTGAGTCTGTATTGGTGATAGACTTACAAACAACTGAACAATATTCTAACGTAGATCTAATTAGAGTGTAATATAAACAAAGAAAAGAATAATAATTTGAAGCAGAATAAGTAAAATATTTAATAAGTCCTGAAGTTCTGTTAGTTATAGAATATATTTTGAATAAAATAATATGCCTATATCTCTTACTAACTGTGTTCTTTGAAGAGCTGTACTTGATCATATTTTGAGAAAATATTACAGATTTGGTTCTTATACATATCACGTTTTGATAATAAACACTAAATAGATTTTTCTACTATTCATTCATTCCCAAAGCAGCCACCTCTGATTGCCCATCTAGTCTCTATTTATATTTTCGGCTCCCCCTGCTGTCTCAGCAGTATTAAAAGATGGATGTACATCAGTATGATCAAGACTGAGTACTTAGAATTTATATTATAAGTCTTCGAGAAAATATAATAATTATAGTTTTGTTTTCATTCAATTTAATTTTATTCTGATTACACCAATGATGAACTGAATTAACATCATTCTGTAACAAAATACAATCTTTTATTGAATTAATAGTGCAACATAATTTTAAATCATGTGTATAGATATACGTGGGAATAATGAAAAACTTTACAAATATCATTTATAAAAATGTGGAGACAATGTTTCACCTCGTGGGACACCAGATGTTCTTGAGAATTTATTATATTATTAGTTCTTACAGAAAACTTTATATTACTAAGATAACTGCTTAACCAATTTAAACATATATTTTCAAGCTTAGATAAAATTAATGTGTGGCTGCAAGTGTCAAAAACTTTGCTTGTATTAAAATAAATTGTATCTACTCGTTTACATTAGATTATTTTATTATGAATAGAACTAACACATTCAAAAAGATTTGTTGTGGTAGATTTCCCTTGAACAAAACCATGTTGTGAAGGATTAATACAAGACTTAATATTAAAAGAAATGTGTTTATGTAAGATTTTTAAAAAAAATTTTGAGAATAAAGTAACCAAATAGGCCTATAGTTAACATCAAATTTGCTACCTTTTTTTATGAATTGGCACTACTACAGCATATTCCCATTTGTTAGGAAAAGAATTGTTTGTAAACTATAGTAAAAAAAAATGTACTAATATAGGTGCTAAAAATTAAAAGTACATACAACCTTTAATTATAAAATTTGGAATGTCATCTGAACCAGTTGATTTAGATGCCTTTAATGTTTTTATAGCCCATAATACAATATCATTGTTAATGAGAGTTGGTAGTATTTTGATTTCATATATATTATGATATGCTTGTTTGTATGTTATATTATCCTTATTATATACTTTAGCAAAATTATTTGCAAAATAGTTTGTTTATTTGACCCTATCATTAATAAGTATATTATTTTCTCAAATTTGTAGATCTTGCTGATAACCATTTTTCATTATTTGAACATCATTCCAAAATTTTTCAGGGTTAGATTTAACCTTATCATTTAATCTATTAAGCCAAGTATATTTGTCTTTCTTAATTGTGATTTTAACTAAGCGTCTGAAATTTGAGAATTGTCCGTAATCATTTCTATTATTACTTCTTTTATGTATTCTAAAAAAGTGATCTTTGCATTTAATCAGATGTATTAAGTTTTTAGAAAACCAGTGTGGGTATTTGGATTTGGTTCTCGTAACAAATAGAATAAATTTATTCATAGCCTTGTTTATCCTATCATACTTTTTTGCTAACTTCTGACATTCTGTAAAGTATTTCTCAATTTTGTAGCATTTAGATACTGGTATAATGAAAGATAATCACCATGACCATAATCTCTATATTGTACATGATCAAGATTAATGTTTGAAGATGCACATGTTGTTTTAATTTCAATAACTAACAGAATTCTTTGAAAAGTTGTAAACAGTAAAAAACTCATTTTATATAAAAGTAGGTCACTTGGCAGTGTTTATGTTTAGGTGTCATGGAAGGATACGTTATCAGTAACCAAAAGTAGAAATTTAGCAGGTTTTCCGTTAAGGCTGAAGATATCGTGAGGAGATTTTAAAAATACCACCACTCCATAGTTTTCTTTTTTTTTGTCTTGGTTATTAGTTCATTATGTAACTTATACATGTTTTAATAGTTGGTTATGTTTAGCATTCGTTTATCTGTGTAATAGTGCTGAATTAATTATTTTTGACAGCTAAGTTTACTGAATGTCGTTCAAATATAATTCCCCTTATAATTAGAAATAATTACACTGCATCCTTTTACAGAAAATCGAGTATGTTGATTTAGTATGCATAAAGCAGTGTTGTGTAACTCAGGACTGCCTGTTGATTTGAAGTGTTTTTTAAAAATTTCATTTTCCAAAACTGAAGTATTAGTAGTAAAACAAATTGTTATGATCACAATGACACAATGTATACCCACAATAATATATAAATTTTGAAAGGTTTTGTTCAGTTGGCATTTAAATTTGTTTGTATTGCCCCTTGAAAAGTGTAAGATAGGATTCATAGTACTGTATATGGCATACTTGAAAACACATTTTATGTAAAACATTTATTTCAGTAAATGTTTTTTGAACCACAGTTGGATGCCAAGCCTGTAGATAAGGCAGGCCAACCATATATTTATCATGCTTTCCCTTTGTTTTCATCCATACATCAAATCCCTTCCCTCTTCAAAACCTGAGGAGGAATTAGAATCCCAAAGTGTACATGTTTTGATGGTGGTTAACATGGTTTATGGTTTACCATTTCCAGGCAGTTTAAATCTTTTTTCTTCCTCCCTAACTTGGCATGTACCATTTTTTTTCGTAATATTATAACTAAGTACACTGAAAAGCAGGGTAGATTCACTTGATTGTCAAATAATAGTTTTTAGTAAATTTGGTATTGCCATTCAAAATTATTTTTGTGTAATATAAAAAGATTACATTCTTTCATTCACTTCTTAAGATGAAGTAAAATTGTTAATCTTATAAAATTGATAGGAATTTGATTAACACAGACAGTTCCTTTTGTAGTTTTCTTTGCTAGCATTTCATAAAATTTTGAGTTGTGGCTTTGAAATATGATATAAGAGTGTAAGTTCAGGAGCTTTGGTTAAATCTGTATGTGTTTTTGCATGTCTGATATTTTCTGGAATATTGTTTTATTTTAATTTCACCAACAAATATTTATCATACAGGGGTTATTATATTATTTTCTGTGTAAAGGAAAGAAATATTGGTTTTCGTAATTTTATGTTTCCAGGTATTAAAATAGAGATTCTGACTCATTAGTGTTAGATTTCCTTAACGTAATTCTTAACTGCATATTGATGCAACACAATTTGACTTGCAGGTGTGGACTTTCTGTGTTGGCATCTACCAAAGCTTCTGTACAAATTTCAAAGCCACACCACAAAGTAAGCAGTTCTCATCATGTTCAAAATGATGAAGCTATGTGTAATTTCAAGTGCACTTCTGTATCCTCTGGTGGTAGAAATTCAGTGACAAATGTTAGCGAGTTGCTGGAATACAAGCAGATATACAATTCTCTCATGTCACTGGATGATGATTTTGATGGTAAGCTCATTGTCAGGAGTAACACCTTTACAGGTGATGTCGTAGAAGACCTAACACAAATAAAAGAATTTCATAAAGTAACAATTTATGAATGTGTGTATTGCAGTAAGAAGTTTAAATCAAGGATGACATTGGAGAATCATGTGCGTATTCATACTGGGGAGCGTCCCTTCACATGTCACATTTGTGGAAAAGGATTTCGTGCCAGTATAGGGCTGGTGAGGCATGTGAAAGATGTTCATGAAGGTGTCAAGAACTCTGAATGTGATATTTGTGGCAGAAAGTTTGCCAATAACCGTACAAAGAATGACCATCGCAGAAGGCACACAAATGAACGTCCATTTGTGTGTGCAGTATGTGGGAAGACTTTCAGGACTAGTGCATCCCTGTTTGTGCATAACAAGTTCCATCAAGATGTTTTTCCATTTGAGTGCTCTTACTGTGGGAAGAAATTCCGCCTGCGCTCCCATTTTAATCCACATGTTCGAACACACACAGGTGAGAAACCACACTGCTGTGACGTATGTGGCAAACGGTTTAATCAAAAAACGGAACTAAATAATCACCACCTTGTTCACTCTGAACGTAGAAGTTTTGTATGTACTACTTGCGGCAGAGACTTTAAACAGAGAAGAAGTTTGAGAAATCATGAAAGTGCTTATCATAAGGGCTTCTGATGTGTGACCTGTACATTTGATTAACTGATATTAACAGAAGGGTAACTTTATTATGAATATGTGATGCTGTTAAATGAAAGTGTTTCATTTGGATAGAAGGCCAATGGCCATTGATTTTTGCTAACAGGTATCATTTATATTTTTTTCAATAGTGTAGATTTTGCCTGTTTTCCTATGAAAATGGTAACTTTCTAATAATGGAGATAGACTAAAAAATATATGTTGACAAAAATTGCAGAAACAAAGCTGGAATGTGTGATTTTAAAAAAAATGTACAGGTTATCATTATATAACACAAAAAGAATCAATCTATTGGAAATTAAATAAAATTAAAACTTCGTTATGTGTGTGTGCATGTGGTCACAGTCCAGCGAGTTTTTTTTAAAAATAAAATCAACCATTAATGTGATTTTTGTATTATATATGACATAGCTAAATTTTTTCTTTTGAAAGTTAGGCTATATCACTTGTAACATATTTAATTATTTTTTACAAAATATAAACTACTGTGTAGGTATTTTTCAATATCTGCTTTGGTTATTTGCTAATTTGTGACACATGTTTAATTTTCTTTCTCCTAGTGGATTAAAAGTAGTAATTGTTG